>FR990070.1:14424235-15851735 GCA_905404285.2 Erannis defoliaria
TACCTTGGAATAAAACATAGGCTACTTTTTAAACCGACTTCAAAAAATGAGGAGGTTCTATGTTCGACTGTATATATGTTTTATTTTAATGTCGGTGTCAGCCATAAAACGTCCACTGCTGGACGAAGGCCTCCCCCTTTATAGAGGGGTGTTGCCATAATCCCCACGCTTGGCAGGCGGCTTGGGGATCGCAGAATGGTCACCACCGTTAGGCAAGGGGACGCTGCTGCCCGTCCTCCGGTGGGTCTGGTTGCAGTTTAAGGACATACCCAGGTTATTTTAATGTATGTTCACCTATTCATCCGCCAACTGTGAACCAATTTTAAAAATATTTTTTTGATTTGTTTATTTGGTAGGTGATACGTCAGAGGTGGTCCCATATAAATTATATCGAAATCGGTTCAGAAGTTTGGTTTTTAAATCAAAATTACCTACCAAAATTACTGGAAAATAGTCGAAATTTAAGTCGGTTGTTTTTTTAAGGCGGTTGTATTATCGCAACAATCGCGGGTGAAACCGCGGGGCGCAGCTATTAATATAATAAATCTATAACGCATACTTTTGTTTGTAGTTTTCCTGATTTTAATGACCGCAATGTATTTTTATTAGAAATATTTCATACTAAAATTACACTACTAAGGACCCGTTTTCTGAGCCGTGGTCAAAATCGACATAACCATTTGTTAAACTGACTTTTCAGCACACTTGCTCGTGAAGTGGATCTTATTACTCATAATCCAAGCTATTACGTACACGTGCTTTTTACTTTACATTACGGCACTAGTGATATAATAGGTATAACCCGGTAAAGTCAAGTTTGTACGTGACTGCAATTAGACGTATGTATACGAAGCACTCTTAATATAGCCGGGTAATACTTACAGTTTTTTTGTAATACCAACAAAGAGTTCTTATGCCGTTGAAGTAAATGTCAACCTGCGCGTGCATTGCTGATTTGGGCGCCATTTTCCGCAAATGTTTGTTGACGTTTTCCCTGTGTGGTTGATTATTATCAAAAAAACTTTATTTTTTCCTCGCAAGTGTGATGAAAACAGTCGTATGAAACTCTTGTGCTATGTTAGTCATTACACTCTCGGCTTCCTTATCCCGTTCGCCTGCGGCTCGCGCGCATAATACCGCCTCTAGTGTAATGACCAACATAGCACACTTGTATCATAATGTACTAATAGTTAACTAGCTAACCATTAGTTACATTTTTGACCACTGGTCATGCTAACAATGAATCAAAAAACCGAAAAATTTGTTAACGTTCTTAATCATTAGTTGGCTTAACTACGGATCAAAAAACCGGCCCTTAAGAGTTATAATTGGGGTAACGCGGTGCAAAACAGGACCTGGGACCTGGGTATGTCCTTAAACTGCAACCAGACCCACCGGAGGACGGGCAGCAGCGTCCTCTTGGTTAACGGTGGCGACCATTCTGCGATCCCCAAGCCGCCTGCCAAGCGTGGGGATTATGGCAACACCAAAAGTAGCATAAAGGGGGAGGAGTTTTGGCGGGAACGCGAGAAAATCATGTCGCTGCATTGTATTATTTTCCAAAACTTGTGTTTTTTCTAGTGTTAATGCATAAAAATGGTGGCGTTTTATTCATTAAGTGCTGATTTACGAGCAAGAGGGTGGCCAAGTGATATAATGTAGTGAAACGTGTCTTTTCGTGTTGTTTCTAAAACTCCGAAGAAGCTTGTAGTAAAGTTGCAATGACTTTACTAGGGCATGATTTGACTTGACTGTGACTTACTGTGTGTGACTTGGACTGTGACTGCGACTCATTTAACTGCACAAAGAAGGATCGATGAAGAAATATGTATTCGGCTGAAGGACTAGTATCCATGGCCAGGAACTATTAAAAAGAAAGACATAAAGGGGGAGGCCTTCTTCCAGCAGTGGACGCTTTATGGCAGACGACGAGGTGCAAAACAGTGATAAAAAATAATGTAAATGTACCTTAAAATTAGCGACTGAAGTATTATTAATTTAGAAATGGTGTAAAAATAAATCACAAAATGGAAAAAATTGAGGGAGACCCTTGCCCATCAGTTACAACATAATAATAACAAAAATAAAACAATAATCGATTTCCCATTGACAAATTTAAATTAGGTCTTTACCTATGAAATTGCCGTTTTGTATGGAATAAGTGAAAGTACTTATTTTTATAAACTTTTTTATTTCTGTTATTCAAAGTAATCACCCATGCAATCGACTCATCTTTGCCAACGAAATGGCAGTTTGTTGATGCCCTTCTTGTAAAATCAGCTGGACAGGAGGCAACAAACTCTTCAAAGGCATTGTGTACTGCCTCTCGGGAATTGAATTTTTACCCACTAAAAAGTTGTCTAAATTTTGGAAAAGGTAATAGTCGGTAGGTGCAAGGTCTGGTGAGTATGGCGGATGAGGGAGAGCTTCCAACCCCAGCTCTTGCAGCTTGGAGACTGTCTGTTGTGCAGCATGGGGTCGCGCGTTGTCGTGAAGGAGCAGTGGGGATGACCGATTGACCAATGCTGCCGATGTGCAAGCTTCTCCATCATTGTCTCCAGTTATTCACAGTACACATCTGCAGTAATGCTCATGCCATTTTGTAAAAAGCTGTGATGAATCACACCCGCACTAGACCACCAAACAGTGACCATCACCTTTTTAGGGGTTATTTTTGGTTTAGGGCATTGCTTTGGTGCTGAACCAGGATCTAACCAACTTGCTGAGCGCTTTCGATTGTCGAACAGAATCCATTTTTCATCGCACGTAAAAATTCGGTTCCTTCATTTCTTTGCCTATTGAGCAGCGCGAGGCAGGTCTCGACGCGTACGTTGCGCTGGCGATCGTTAAGTTCGTGGGGCACCAATCTATCAAGTTTTTTAACCTTGTCTATTTGTCGCAAATGGATCAAAATTGTTTTGATGCTAAAATCAAAAGCTGCTGCTAGCTCAGCTGTAGATTGAGTTTCGTCAGCTTCCACAATCGCCTTTAATTCATCATTGTTGACCAAAGTCTCCGGACGACCACGAGCTTCATTTTTGAAGTCAACATTTCCAGAACGGAACCGGGAAAACCAATAACGGGTTGTGCGTTCGTTTGTACAGTTCTCTCCGTAAACGTTTTTGATGTTACGTGCCGTTTATGTCGCGTTGGTGCCACGACGGAACTCATACGTATTCCATAATTACACGAATTTTTAAAGTATCCATTATGACGAAAAATGTTCAAATGTAATGAAAATACAACGCTAATCAATAAACAAAAGACTGAGTTTGTAAAAAGAATGTCATGTTTTTAAGACAACATTAATTTGAATTCAGAATACAAAGCCATTCCTAACTTTTTTTCTATTTGAAATGACCAGTACTGAAGAACGGCAATTTCATAGGTAAAGACATATTATATGTCACGTTAACAAATAACTTATGAAAAGTCGTGAAAAGTTATTACTAATAACTTTTCACGACTAAACGATTCATCGGATCTTTACGAAATTTGGCAAAACCATAATAAGTGTACTGGTATACATCAGAGGACGGATATAGAAACAACGGCGGATTCAGCTTTTAATTCAGGGGGGAGGTCATATAGCCGAGTTGAGGTGATACACCTATCCCAGGGGGGGTCATGACCCCCCCCCCCCTCCTGGATCCGCCCTTGTATAGAAAAGGCAAATCTTAGGTCCTAGTTTTTGACAATATATTAATAAGCATTACAAGAAAATCATCAAAACAGGTGCAACTTATTTATCAAATTTTACCTACTACTTTACAAACCACAAATCAAACATTAAAATTTAAATAAAAATAAATCCATTAAATAACAACAATATGCCAAATCCAAAACTTACGTAACACCTAAAGCATCTAATTTATGCTGAATTGGGTTTGGTCTGCCTACTCATGTTAAAAATAGATCAAATAAACTAACGGACAAAGAATTTGAGTTGAAACTTGGTTTCTAACCTAATTTATAGCTAGTTTACATTTACGAAGTAGGATATATGGCATATAATTACAAGATACCAGATCTATTACGTACATCTTCGCATTCTATCGGTCGAGTTCAAGAATCCATAAGGTACGAAATAGGAAGTAATTTTTAATTTAATTAATATTTTAGTGGTAGGACTCTACTGCAGAGTCCTACCTACCACACCTTTGCCAGGTATTCAACCGCCAATCAGTAGTGTCTAAGCATTACTGTGTTCCGGTTTGAAGGACAATGTTACCAGAGAAATTACTGGGTATGAAGAGATTTAACATCTGACATCTCAGGGCGACGAGCGCAGTGCAGTGTGGCGCAGGATTGTATTCGCAAGATCACAATTTTGGCACTGCTACTGTTAGTAGCAAGCGTGACCACAGATAAGCGAAGCCCTACTCTGAGGGCTGACGCGTACCACCAGGTGAAAGTCTTGCTCGTCTAGTCACTTGCAAGTACAAAAAATAATAATTGTAAGTTTTATATATTTTGGGTCTAACGGAGCGAAGTATAAAATAAATTTGGATTAAACAGCGTTAGATTGCGTATAAATACGTAATAAATGTTTTTCAAATACTATTAAAAAACGTTATTATAATATAACATTAGGAATGGAAGAGTAAGGTATTATAAGTTTTATATTTCTGTCAAACTTGTTTATATTTTTTGAATAAAATTATTATTTATTCAATTAGTGAGGCCGCTAATTAACCACTGAGCTGTCATTGCTATTATCATTTTCAACACAAACTGTTGGCGTACCCCTAATGTGACCAGTGTGGTCAATGTAGCCAATTTATCGCCATTTAGGCTACACAGGACGAGAAACGGCGATGAAAAAATCTGAAAGGCGGCTGGTCGCCTTTTAAGCTTTTAGGGACAAGGCATTTATTCGTATTTTTATGTAAGGTTACACATAAATAAACGGATATAACCAATTTAAAAAATCAAAATAAAAATTGTCAATTTTTGGCGTTTAGGCAGGCTACTTATGCTACTTTTGGTAAATGCTGAAATTCGGCTACTTTAGGCTACTGCGGTGAAAAATGCCAATATTAGGCCCTACGCCGTTGGCAACACTGAATGTGACAGTGCCTATAGAAGGGTTTTGGCGGGAACTCGAGAAAATCATATCGCTACTCGCTGCATTGTATTATTTTCCAAAACTTGTGATTTTTCGAGTATTAATGCATAAAAATGGTGGCGTTTTATTCATTAAGTGCTGATTTACGAGCAAGAGTGTGGGCAAGTGATATAATGTAGTGAAACGTGTCTTTTCGTGTTGTTTCCAAAACTCCGAAGAAGCTTGTAGTAAAGTTGCCACGACTTTACTAGGGCATGATTGGACTTGACTGTGACTTACTGTGTGTGACTTGGACTGTGACTACGACTCATTTAACTGCAGAAAGAAGAATCGATGAAGAAATGTGTATTCGGCTGAAGGACTAGCATCCATGGCCAGGAACTATTAAAAACAACAACAGTGCCTTTAACGGCGTATTCCCGAGCTAACTGCTAATGGTAGCAATAACTATGCATGCTAATATTAATTATTTTTTGTACTTAACTAGCTGCGTTTGTGATTGACAATAACATTATGTATTTATTCGCTATGTCTAAATTCGGAAATTAATTGGTTTAGATATTTAAATAGCATTTAATTAAAGCTCTACTTTGTACTAGTGTTTTAAAAATAAAACGTATTAGCTATACAGCGTGGCGCTACGGTGCCGACATTAAATTAACGCAAGTGTAGGGTTAATGATCAGACACCATACAAATAATGTAAAACAAACAGATGTTCCATACATTTTGTCCAACGTCGATGAACTTTTTTTATGTAGCTTCTGTTGTTTTTCGCGTTTTTTTACATTATTTTTATGGTTACTGATCATTAAACCTACACGTGTGTTAACTGGACCTGGGTTTGTCCTTAAACTGCAACCAGACCCACCGGAGGACGGGCAGTAGCGTCCTCTTGGTTAACGGTGGTGAGCATTCTGCGATCCCCAACCCGCCTGCCAAGCGTGGGGATTATGGCAACACCCCTCTATTAAGAGGGAGGCCTTCGCCCAGCAGTGGACGCCCTATGGCTGACGACGTGTGTTAATTTATTGTCAGCACCGTAGCGCCACGCTGTGTACTCATCAAAAGACTCCACTACTGGACGAAGGCCTCTCCTTTAACAGGGAGGGGATGCCATAATCCCCATGCTAGGCAGGCGGCTTGTATATCTATATCTATAGCTTTTATATAGCGGGTCGCAGCATACCATTCCGTATCAAGGGGGCGACTAATGCCAAAAGTAAGTAAAAGGTGTATTTTTAAACACATAGTTTAATGATAAATAACATAAATATTCAGATAAAAAAAATACTACAGGTAGGGGAAAAACCTAAAGAAGGCGAGAAATCGAATAGAATTTTGGAAAATAATCTGGTTTATTTAATAAAAAAATACAAATTACCAACAAAAAAAAAAACGTTTTAAGTCAAATGCTCTAAATTATCAGCGACAGCACCACATAATTTTTTACGAATTACAAAACTAATGTTTTAGCACAGTAGCCGTTCAGATTTTTTTTTATTTCATGCCTACATTTTGAATAATTAAATAAAATTCCACCTAAATTGCTCAAAGCCACCATCATCATCAATTGTATCATGCGATTTTCGACTCTAAACTAATGCAAGACGCGCGGGTGAAATCTGATATTTTTCTGGCATTAGTCGCACTCTTAAGTATTTAAAATAAATACGTCTTGATTTATATTGTAATGCCTTTTATCACGTTTTTATTTTTGGTAGTTGGTACGAGTAGCTTCCCGCTATAGCTTCCCAAAGTACTCACGAATTTACTAATCTCTTTTTAGTACTTACCAACGTCATAAATATAACACTGTATCCTTTTAGACCAAACTGGTTTAACTAGAGTGCTGTTTGTCAATAAGCAGTATTAAAAAAAAGATCTCTCATAATTTTTGGTCAAATCACTGTAGAGAGAAGTGAAAAGAACGGAAATATGACGGACCGCGCTAGCCGGCATGCGCTTAGTGACAATTCTACCAATATACATGTTTTTAAACTGAGAATACTCAAAAGACAATTTAAAAAGACGTGTACGAAACCAAACCACATTGCATCGTAATTAGAACAATTTTAATCTGTTGAAAAATGGCATTTCGAGCGTTTTACTTCAATCAATGCGCGACCAATGATTAGCTTTTTTTGTCGTAGTGACTTATAAAAATTTGTGTGAAACTGGCGACAGCGGTTAAAACAACATTGTTTTGACAGCCGTTCTACCTAAGAAGTAGGGCTATTGCTTTTCTGTGGGTCAAACAGTAGCCATAGAATGATTAGAATTATCACCGATATCAATTTAATAGCCTTTAATAATCACGTGACATGACCTTCGACTTTATTGGCTTGGTAGCTCAAGATTTATAGAGCTCGAAAGAGTGACCTATATAAAATACCTACCTGTCTAGACAAACACGACAATAAGATTCAGTGCAAGATGATGAGCTAAATTCGAACCTGAAGATGCTGGCAGCTGGCAAAGCCACCACTCCACTTCAACATGGTTTTTAGAAAGCCGTAACCGAACTTCTGAAGCAGGTTGTTCCTGATTTACTTTATCACACAAATACTATCTCTTTGATACGCAGTCATTAGTAAACGAACATACTACATAAAAAAAAATGTAGTACAAGCACACAAGCAAATAAAATTATTAGTCTGTATCGTCGCTGTGGTGAAGCGAGTCAACCAACACATTACACGTTTCGAGATATAGAGCAATTAAGTAAAGCGGTTACTTATACATAAAATAATAATTTCTCAATAGCTTCTAAACCGTAAGTTACATTTTAGTAAGATTGGTTTCGCATTAGCAAAATATGAGCCTTGTTTGGACCTGGGTATGCCCTTAAACTGCAACCAGACCCACCGGAGGACGGGCAGCAGCGTCCTGCCAAGCGTGGGGATTATGGCAACACCCCTCTATTAAGAGGGAGGCCTTCGTCCAGCAGTGGGCGTTTAATGGCTAATGACGTGACGAGCCTTGTTTATTAGTTACAATAAACAAGAATGTAATTTAATTGATGTTATTGTTCAATCATTGTTTTGCACTTAGCTCGCTTTACCCCAAAGCGAGGATATGGTTTCAACAATTTTGGTGTAACATTAAAAATCTGCATCACTTTGTTAATATCTGTGGAGCTTTTTTTTTGTTTTCAGTATTGTATAGAGCACACTTACCTAGAAGGAACCTGTTTGCAAAATAAACACGATATACGCTCCCAGCTTTGACATTGTGACATTTGTTACCCTTACATTATTTTCACAAGTTTTGAGAGATTTTGCTCACATAATATTTTACTCTAAGTTTAACATAAAGGCATGTGAAATTTTGGCCCAGTTCATACAAGGATATTTATTCATACATCCCATATTTACCATATGGTAATTTGTACCAAGGCCACCTGCTTATGGGAAATGTCCTAAGTCGTTTATACCCAAACCAGTGCCGAACAACATATTGTCCTTATAAATAAACTAACATAAAAAGTATAACTACACACAAACAATGTTTTTAACCGACTAAGGAACATTAGGAGATTCTCAATTCGGTTGTTTTTTTAAATGTTTGTAACCTCTCAACTCCGTCATTCATACAGCGTTTTGTTTTTTTTATTTCAAAGGACAAAGGTTGTTTTTATACTTTCACATTGATTGGTCCCATAAAAAGTTCATCAAAATCGGTTCAGTAGTTTGGTTTTTAAATCAAAATAAGTAGAAGAAGGTTTCATACAAGTAAATGAAATTGAAGTAGTTTTTTTTATAGTGCTTGTTTAATAATTGACTTACTTCAAGGCATCAATAAAAATCGGTCTCAAATTTTGTTTATAGATCGTAATTTATTCCGAAAGACATAATTTTTGTCGCCTAACTTAAACGATATAAACTCATAAAGCCTGTTTATACCATAAACTGATAACAAGGATCTAACCCCTGACTGGTTCAATCGAGCAAGAGCTCGATTGAACAAACCTTGACATTTGACAACGTATTACACCAGAGAGTCAACTGTATTTATTATTCACTTTCATTATTATCAATTTTAAATACCATCTTTTACGAGCGCTCACCTACTGAATATTATAAATGAGCGATTTGTTTCAATTGAGTTACAATCAATAACTCACATTAATCAGGACCTATTATAATTCCTATAGGTGTATGAAAGGTTCTTAAGTGGCGACCGCGAACCGGAAGAAGCAGCGTAGGCGCGGCCTCTCACTAGGTGGACCGACGACATTGTAAAAGTCGCGGGCAACCGGTGGATGCAAATGGCAGGTTGTCATACAGTGTGGCGGTCTAAGGGGGAGGCCTTCGTTCAGCAGTGGCCGTCTCCGGCCTGATGATGATGATAGGTATATTAAAACTACATAGAAAGCCCCGGAAAAAGGGCAGCAGTGTCTTGTCGTTTAAGGGTGGTGAGCATTCAGCGATCCCCAAACCGCCTGCCAAGCGCGGGGACTATAGCAACTCCTCCCTATTCAGAGGAAGGCCTTCGTTCAGCGGAAGACGTCTTCCGGCTACTGAAGAGTAGTTTTAAATTGTGGAAAAACATAAAAAATATTTCATCATTAGCCGTTAGACGTCCACTTCTGGACGAAAGCCTTGTTAGGCCTTATTAAATAATAAGCCTTCACATCATCAACAGCCGGAAGACGTCCACTGCTGGACGAAGGCATCTCCCTTAAAGGGAGATGTTGCCATAATCCCCACGCTTGGCAGGCGGCTTGGGGATCGCAGAATGGTTACCACCGTTAACTGAGAGGACGCTGCTGCCCGTCCTCCGGTGGTTCTGGATGCAGTTTTAGGAGATACCCAGGTTCCGAATAATTACTTACATTATTCTAAACCATAAATATAGCCAATTTACGGACCATATTTCATCAAGATGTAAAATTTGTTATTATCCTTGACATGCGACATGTCTGATTTGCATTTCACACTAGATTTCACACCATATACCTACATTAACGAAGATTGAATTAAGGATGTCTCTGTTACAACACGAGTTGAAGAGGTTAGATTGTCGACCTTCTCGTTTTGCATTAAATGGCAGTTTTCATAATTGTTACAGCATTCCCCAGATTCTTATGTAGATGTAGATTGCTCATAATTACAGTTGCCGTTTATGGGTTATTCTTCGTATATTTTACCTATTCTTAATATAAACCCACAGTGTCTGAACACAAGAGTCTTTAACCAATGTGTGTTTCTAGAAGACGCAGCGTAGGTAGGAGTTGGGTTGGGTATTAAAAACTGGCTAAAGATAAGTTTGAAAGTTTTGTAGTGGTACTCTACTGCAGAGTCCGCCTGGGGACTTCCCCAGTGGTAAGTACCACACCATTGCCAGTTATTCAAACGCCAAGCAGAAGTGTGCAAACATTACTGTGTTCCGGTTTGAAGGGAAATGTTACCAGAGAAATTACTGGGTATGATGAGATTTAACATCTAAAATATCTCTGGTGACAAGCGCAGTGCAGTGTGGCGCAGGATTATGTTCGCAAGTTCACAATTCTGGCACTGCTATTGTTAATTGCAGGCGTGACGCTTACCACCAGGTGAACGTCTTGCTCGTCTCGTCACTTGATTATATATAAAAAAAAATAGAATTATTGAATGCCAGCAGCAGTTATAATAATATAAAATAAAAGTTAATTAATATTGGCCTCTCCTCGAAAGTAAACTTAAGATTAGTCGGCTAAACTTAATTTTATTTTCACAACTCTTATACTTATGTTTATTTGATTAATTACGAAAACAAATGTACATTAAATTCAACAAAACACTGGCGATCTGTGACATAAAGGTGTCTATACATTTTTAAAGAATGTATTTGGAATGTCTAGACTAATGAGTCAGTAAGTCATTAAAAAACTATTTCAGTATTTTTCTATCTAAAATCTTACTAATTTAGATATTTTAATTACTACTTTAAAACGTCATCATCTTAACCTTCCTATGAGGAATTTATTGTTTATTGACTCATCCAAATCATAAATTTTACGTCATCGAGATGTAACCATAAAAATGCTACAAGTTAAACTAGTTATTACTAAAAATACATTTTGAACTAGTTAATTAAATTAATTTGCAAATGAATACAAAATATGATTAATGCTCAATACTTAGGAATTGAACAAAATATGTAAAATTAAAAAAAGGCCTGGTACATCTATCCCTACCAAGTTATCCGGATAGTCAAGAGGTTTTTGTGAGTGGCATAAGGTAGGTAGGCAAAGAATATTGACACAAATATTAGGTATAATTAAGCTACCTATATTCCGAATTTCATCTAAATTCGTTCAGCCGTTTTAGCTGAAGGAGTAACAAACATACACACACACCGAAAAACAATCGCATAATGTATTATATTAGTTTTTGTAGTGGTAGGACTCTACTGCAGAGTCCGCCTGGGGAAGTACCACACCATTGCCAGTTATTCAACCGCCAAGCAGAAGTGTGCAAACATTACTGTGTTCCGGTTTGAAGGGCAATGTTACCAGAGAAATCACTGGGTATGAAGAGATTTAACATCTTAATATCTCAGGATGACGAGCGCAGTGCAGTGCGGCACAGGATTGTGTTCGCAAGGTCACAATTCTGGCCCTGCTTCTACTGGTAGTGGCAGGTGTGACGCTTACCACCAGGCGAACTTCTTGCTCGTATCGTCACATGAACCTATAAAAAAATATATATTTTGTAGTAGGATTGTAGTAAAGACCTGGGTATACTTGGACCTGGTCCAAGGAGGTCTAAAGGTCTTCTGGCTGATGATGATGATGATTATGATAATTATGATACAAAAACTCCAAAGAGTTCATTGGTACGGGTCGGGATATAATGTAAGTGACCTGCAAAACGCTACTGTTAGCTATTGGCAAGTGAAAGGCATTCTTACGAGATTCTTACACCCAGCAGTAGACATACTTTGCAATAAATTGATCGAGCACCTGGACCTGGACCGGGACCCAAATGAACCTGGGTATGTCCTAAACCTGCATCCAGGACGACGGACATAGGACGGGCAGTAGCGTCTTCTCGGTTAACAGTGATCCCCAAGCCGCCTGCCAAGCATGGGAGTTATGGCAAACCCTTATTAAGAGTAAACAAGCCGGTCCATAAAAACGGGGAAGTAATCGTACTTCACTATGTAATGTTCTAGGTCCAAGACTAAGTACTATATCGATTTGTCTCTTCATTACCTAGAATGGTAAATTGATAATAAAGTAAATACATACTAAACATGAAAATTATGAGCCAGGAAATATCTTATATTTCAGCACAATTTTAACGCCACTTTGGACGTAAATAATAACATAAGGAGTATGAAAACTCTAAAATAATTTATCAAGCGGCATAGTTTAGTCCATCATCATTTCAAATAATTTTAGTTGAAATAAATCCATTCCGTAGTTTTTTTATCCAAACCCTGCAGCCAAAGGTCAACATAAAAAAATTGCGCGCTCATTTCTCTTTCTTTCTCCCTTTCCCACACTTTGTTTGATGAAGAAAGCATGCTTTTTAGCCACGTCCACCGATGAGTTCAAGCCGTCGGGCAGTGCATCCTTAAGGGGAGGCCTTCGTGCAGCAGTGAGCGTCTTCTGGCACATGATGAACACTGAAATAAATCACATTTAGCATCATCTCACATACTTGGATGTTAACGGCCTCACCTAAAATAATCTCGATTCACTTAGTCACTGCTTAATCTTCTCTGTCCTTTTCTAGCGCGTGCAACTTCACGTCAGAGAGAAGATGGCAGAACATCTTAAGCAGTGACTAACGGTTGAAAAGTTTTTTTAGGTAAGGCCGTTAATGTACTAATATGCATTTATTAACCCAAATAGCTTCAGCCAATAAGATCGTGTATCCTGATAGCTACTTACAAACATTTACGTATATACTTGTTAATTTCTCCTTTTGCCAATATCCCAGGCTTGTGTCAACACTACAAATTAAATTTTAATCCCGAAATAATCAGGGCTGTTCACATAATGTCATGAGTCAGTTGCCTCCCTAATAATTAATAAACTACGGTAAAACAAATTTGTGCTTACAGTTGAATAAAAGCGCCACTGTCGTGTTTTTAACTCAACTTATAATAGTGCGTAAAGATGTTTGGTGCCACCATTTTAGCAACTATCGGCCTTACTTAAAAAAACTTTTCAACCGTTAGTCACTGCTTAAGATGCTCTGCCATCTTCTCTCTGACGTGAAGTTGCACGTGTTAGAAAAGGACAGAGAAGTTTAAGCAGTGACTAAGAGAATCTAGATTATTTTAGGTAAGGCCGTTTATTTTTAAGTTTTCTCTAGTATATAGATATAGTAGGTATCATCACATGGTATGTTTTCCGATTTATGTGTTACAAGGAAAAGATTTAAAAAAAATACTCTTAAGTCCAAAAGAGTCTTCATTTTTCAGCTCATCTGTTTTGATAACCCTTGTAACAAAATCTGTATCTTTTTTCTCTTATAGTAACATCAGAAGACAGAGATAAAGATGACCTCATAAAGAGTAGGTTTCTTTTTGAAATTACCTACAATTACTCATAACGCCAGAACCTGAAACTCTTATATAAAATAACAACCTCATAGTCTAGAAAAAAGAAATGCGATGCTTTTTAGGCAAAAGTATAGCTGTAGCAGAAAGAGTAGAAATTAAATAAAATTAAACTAAAAGTTTTCAATCTAAATAGTATTCAGTGTTGCCAAGTTATACGTCATTTTGAAGAGTTTGCATAGAAAATAGCGCCTCCATTTTTGTGCGTTGTAATTTCATTGTATGATAATTAGGTTTCAACTATAATAATTAACTGCGAAACTATTTCCGGGTGTGAAAGCTTGCGGCATCTGACATATCCAATTAACACGGCTTCCGGGTTTTCAGGCGTGCCAACTGCTTAAACTGAACACCCAGATCTGACAGCTCTACTTCCGGTTGATCTTGGTTCTCTTTGAATGTATATAGTCTAGATTAATAACATGATTAGGATTATGGTATCTTACTAACAACCTATTAAGATCATACAAAACATACCAAATTACTTACTGTTGCACAATCTCGTTTACTAATTATGCACAGAATTCCATAGTTAGGCGTCTACAAAAAACTTACAACACAGAATTTTATTTTATTCAAATACCAAATTTCATCACTTTATCTTCAAAAACAAAGTAATTTCCATACAAAGCTACCGCCCTTTCACTACCTTAATAAATTAATTAAGTCATCACTTTAAAAAAATATTAGAAACGTCAATTTTTATTTTTAAATGAGCTATCCAAATCTTTATCCAAATACATATATCTATTTTTTATGTGTTTTAATTTTAATATGATATTAAAAAAATTAATATATCTTGAAAAATTCGTCGAAATAAAAGGATTTGAATTTGAAATACAAATTTTTACAACTATGAGTTCAAAAACAAAGGACTTTCATACATAAGTTTTCACCCATCTTTGCTCCTTTGGGTTTTAATTTAAAAAAATACTTTCATAATACACCTCTACGCATAAAGACTAATACACCCTCCAAATTCCAATTCTCTAACACCAGCGGTTTACACTGGTGTTAGTTGACTCGTTAGAGGATGTGCGTTATCTGTCAGTCAGTGAGTGAGTGAGTAAGTCAGGACGTTTACTCTTCTATTCATTAGATGAATTTTGTTTTGCGAAAAAAATTGGTTTGTTATACTACGGAAATTGATCTTAAAGGGTTGTCAGCTAGTTACCGATGAACCTGAACATAGATTAAATTATTAATTGAGTATATTGTGGAGTATGACTTGGACTTGACCGTGTCTAACCTTACTCCACTTTGACTATGACTCGACTGTTTTGTTATTCAAAATTGCTTGCGTTTGACCCTGTGTGACGATAAGCAACGGTGCATTCTATGATGGAGCACGCTTACCTAGAAGGAACCTATTTCTAAATTTGGAGACACACATTATGAAAAATACAAGGTTCCACAAAATCGCTCAATTCGCTCAAGTCACAGTGTTTGGCAATTTAACCAAAATAGAATAGAATCACAGCTTAATACTTAACACCGTATGTACAAAATGAACGAAGCTTGCAACGCCGAAATTTTCTCCGAAAGAAAGAAACAAAAACACCCAGCGAAATAATATATAAGTAGGTACATGAACAAAATGATCTGTTAATAAATAAAACGCTTAAACAAAAACACGCGAACCACAAGATGTAGCAACAAAGTACGAATCGGCACATAAATCTTTTGCCCACATTTATTCACCCAAAAACAAAAAGGAAATCAAATCATTAAACTTCATTATTAACTGTATATCTCTCGATGATACGACGCGATCTGAACGACGCTTAAACGACAAAGTAATATTTCAGGGGCTATATCTTTGAAAAGATCTACTGATATACGTAAAAGTAATTCTGTCGGTTAAGAGATGCGACTGACGTCGCTGATTGATGGGGCCGCCGACGACAAATTCACTTCGTCTGTAGAAGAAAATCTTGTGAGAATAAAGCTTTATACTTCAAACCGAAAGATGAGTTTCCAGTTTGAAAATCAGTTTTTGTCGCTGTTAAGTTTAGTAAAAACTTTACGTATTATGGCTATAAATAAACATTGGTCCACGAAAAACCATCTAATACTAAAAAAAAATATATATTTCTAATAGCAAAGATAATATTATAATACTATGCTAGTATTTATTAGTTACAATAAGCCAAAATACAATATATATTTCTACTGAAATACCGGTGGCCCTCTACTTCACTGGCTCCGAATAGAGTCTCGGCTCTTTCAAATCTCGGCCTTTTCGAGTCTCAGCCTTTTCAGTTGTCTATTTTTTCGTGTCTCTTGCTTTTTGAGTCTTAATTTTGTGGCCGCACGTGTCCTCTATTCAGTGTTCTATTCTTTGACGACATTAATTTTTAAACTCCTTTCTTAGTCCTTACAAGTACGTTATGAGTATGTTTTTCTATTACTATAGAAACTATAATCGGAACAGAACAGGAACAGATACAGAAATTATAAATGTCATTGGGCAATGTCACTGTCCTCTCGGTAAACGATGGTGAGCTTACTACGATCCCCAAGCCACCTGCCAAGCTGGGGGGGGGGGGGGGGGATTATGGTATCCACATTAAAGGGGACGCCTTCGTCCAACAGTGGACGTTTTATGGCTGATGATGACAGAAACTTTAATATTCATTTATCATTGACGATGAGACAAATAAATGAATAAATCTTTAAAATAATAATCAGACGGCGCGACTTAGTCAGTTAATCTCACATTAACTTCTTCCTGCATTCAATATTATTATCAGTGTTAATTACAGTGTTTATGTGCACACGCACCATGTTATGACAATTGCGATTCCGGTAAAACTAGAAACGGAATGTTTCTCAAGAAAACGCAAGTAAATGCATAATAAGTAGTTACAATTTTGTAACACTATGCTTCAATTTATTAAAATTATGTTCACATCAACACATCAACACATCAACAGCCACGAAACGTCAACTGTTGGAGACGTTGTCTCTCTTAATAGGGAGAGGTTGCAATAGTATCCACGCTTGGCCGCCGCCCTTGGGGATTGCAGAATGATCACCAGAGTTAACCGAGTGGATGCTGCTCTCCGTCCTCTGGTGGTTCTGGATGCAGTTTTAGGATGTACCCAAGTACAAAATTTTGCATACAAGCAATGTATTAAAAAAAACACGACTGGCCTGCCAAAAAACTAACTAATTTGAAAACGACACGAAACAGTCACCAATTTGAGTCAGTGGCACTTGGAATGATGTATGGTAAGGATTCTAAAGATACATACAAATATGTTCAGGCATTAATTAGTTATGGTGGAATAAATAAACTCACCTGAACCCCTGAAGACATAACATGAACCCTGACGACATAACAAATGAACCCTGATGACTGGCTGGCTGGCTGGCTGGCTGACTGGCTGGCTGGCTGGCTGGCTGGCTGGCTGGCTGGCTGGCTGGCTGGCTGGCTGGCTGGCTGGCTGGCTGGCTGGCTGGCTGGCTGGCTGGCTGGCTGGCTGGCTGGCTGGCTGGCTGGCTGGCTGGCTGGCTGGCTGGCTGGCTGGCTGGCTGGCTGGCTGGCTGGCTGGCTGGCTGGCTGGCTGGCTGGCTGGCTGGCTGGCTGGCTGGCTGGCTGGCTGGCTGGCTGGCTGGCTGGCTGGCTGGCTGGCTGGCTGGCTGGCTGGCTGGCTGGCTGGCTGGCTGGCTGGCTGGCTGGCTGGCTGGCTGGCTGGCTGGCTGACTGACTGACTGACTGACTGACTGACTGACTGACTGACTGACTGACTGACTGACTGACTGACTGACTGACTGACTGACTGAGTCGGTAGAGTCGGTAGAGTCGGTAGAGTCGGTAGAGTCGGTAGAGTCGGTAGAGTCGGTAGAGTTTGCTCGGAATGATTTAAAGTGGAGAATTTTGGGAGCGGTCCGTATTTCTTCCGCACGCGGACGAAGTCGCGGGGGACCTCTAGCCGTATAATAATTTAGACACCTACGCCACGCTATATCAATTATTTTTAAAATATGTTTAAACTACCACGGTTATTCCATAAACAGTTCAAAATAATAATTAAACCGAAATATTTTATTTGTTTTTTCTGCGCCGAAATATCGGAAATTAATTCGTTTCAAGACATAATAATAGGCTAGTATTTAAAAAACTTAGCTAAAAAAATACTCATGAGTTTTGAATAAATATAATTCTATCTTCCATTCTCGTTTCATTTTCATTCTAGGTACTTGTTATTTGATTTAAAAAAATCTACACGACTTTATTTGTTTTGCTATTCTTAACATAGCAGAAAAAGCTTGTCTTAGCATATGAAACTATTTGGTGACACGGATCTCTCATTTCTCGGAAGGTTTAGGGCCCTCTGTACAATCCCTGACAACCCTACTGTGCCATGTCTCTAACATGAATACAAAGCGAAATAATTTTCTATTAGCTTCAAATTACGAGTACTTATATTACAATTTTTTTTTATCAATTGTTGTGTTCTGCGTCTTAGATATTTGTAAGGGAAACACACGTATTTTATTTAAATTAATCAGATGTTATGATACCTAGATTATAATTTCATTGTCTGTGCATTTTAATTCCTTCATTAATTAAAAACTATGGAGGATAAATATTTCATCTAAATTCAGCCGTTAAACATAAACAAGTAATCACTTAGTTTAAAACTTTCACATTTTATTTATTTTAAAAGACGTCCATTGCTGGACGTAAGCCTTCCCCTTAATAGGGAGGTGTTGCCATAGGTGTTGCCCGCTTGGCAGGCGGCTTGGGGATCGCAGAATGCTCACCATCGTTAACTAAGAGGACGCTGCTGCCCGTCCTCCGGCGGTTCTGTATGCAGTTTTAGGACATACCCAGGTCCATACATTTTAGAGTAATTATTAGTTTTTATTATATAATTAGAGCAAATAAATATAAAAAAATATTGTAATGCAATGTTTTTCTAACTTCTGTAACACAGAGATGTTGATTGTTTTGAAAAAATAATCATCATAAAGTTTTAAACGGGCATAAAATGGTGAATTATGGTGCATCGACATTGACAGGTTTATGCAGTGAATAGATTTAACTTAATTAACGGCCTGATTTTAACACATCGTTCTCAAAACGATGATAACATAAAAAACAGGGTTTTAATCTTTGTAGCCTTTTACTTTTTGCTAAATGTATGGACAGTAAAGTTGATATTTAATTCTAGTATCTCTCAAACCAAGTAAGTAAGTATTAAGTATTTTGTTATTTATCTGGTTTCCGTACCCTAGTTCAAGCTTTGCTTCGTTTGGGGATACATGGCGCTGTGTGAAATGTCCACATTTTTTTTAATAAAGCTATAGTCTAAAGACTTTTTCAAGTAAATTACAATTTGGGTGTCTTCAAGTCGAGAGAAAGTAATTCATTCTAAGTAATCGCGCTCGTTCCCAGACCGCATTTTTTGTACTTTCTCTTTCTATTATTTTTTTCCTTTTTAACGTATGATTTTGTCTTATTTTAGTAAGTAATTATTGTTTGGTATCATGTTCTTTTGTACTCAAAGGCTGCAAAGCCAAAAGGTTTTGTTTTAAACAAGGTTCAAGCATTATTTAAATAGAGATGACTTGTCCAAATACCTAGATCATGTTATGCTTTAAAAGTTCTCTATAGCGACGGTTACGGTTCTAGTGCAAAAGATGATGTTGATTAAAAAATGGTCTTTCTATTTAACCGACTTCAAAAAAGGAAGTTCTCAATTCGGTTGTGTTTTTCTTTTTTTTAATGTTTGTTATCCAGACCTCCGTCATTTTAAACTGATTTGGAAAGTTATCTTTTTATTCGAAGGTTAATATCAGATTGGTCCCATAGAAATTTCATCAAAATTGGTTTAGTAGTTAGGATTTTCAATCAAAATAACTGTAAAAAAGATGTAATCCGGTACTTGTTGTTAACATTGAACCATACATAAACGTAAAAGCTTAGTAAATTTATATACTTACCTAATGGCGGGGTCGTCCAACTCAGTTTTATATTTTAACCTTTACTTATGTGTGAAGTGCTTTACACTCATCGAGTATGTATTCCAATAAAAAGTATTGCACCGGACGCGGGCCTTCCAATCAAAGGTTCCAGAAGTGGAGCTTACACCAGTTCGAGTGGGGTTTTATGCACTAAAATCATAAATCAGGTGTTTATATCGTGAGGCGCGGGCCTTTGTGGGTGTGGTCGCTTATCTGGTGTTTGCAGCGGAACGAAACACTCTGTAATAATCGATACAACAGAACAGGTTTAACTATTTTCTATAAGTAATTTGTAATATTTTATGCAAACGAAAGAGAAAACAAAATCGACTCGTGGTCTCGTGAGGTTCCGCCTTTAACAATTATAGAATAGATCTTTCTTAAAATCCTTGCTGGATTCTTCTATATTTTTGTAATTTATTTTATAAAGTTATATATTCTACTACTACTTCTACAAGGGTTTAGCTGTATTCAGCTAAACCCTTGAGCGTTAATAATGAGTTATGGTTCATCCAGACAAAGCGTTTTCGTAGAGCATTAGTAGACAATTACTGTAGAATTCATGCACAAAATTAAAAAAAGTAAAGTTAATAAGTATGCGCTTGAAATAAAAGCGTTAGCGCAAATACTTTATGCTTCGGAAAAATATTCACTTTCCTTACAGTACGCTCTATACCTGTATTTTTATACGGTTTTATTTAGCTTGTCCTGTTTGTTATTTTTTGGGTCAAACTTAGTAATTTAAATTTTACGCCTTCCTGTTGACAGATTAATCCGATATTTGGTGCAAATACCTTTTGTTCTGTTGTATTTTTTTTAAGTGTTACCATTTTATTGGATCTGGGTATATCCTAAAATTGCAACCAGAATCACCGGAGGACGACAGCAGCGTCCTCTCAGTTAACGGTGGCGAGCATTCTGCGATTCCCAAGCCGCCTGCCAAGCGTGGGCATTATGGCAACTCCTCCCTATTAAGGGGGAGGCCTTTGTCAAACAGTGGACGTCATCAGACTGCCTTCTTTATCTTGCTTTTGCTTTGCTATCTGCCACGACCATACGCCAACTGTACCCCGTTTGACCTACGATTATCTAAGCATTCAGGTATTCCATGTCGAATTACTATTTCACTATTTTTCTATCGCTTCAAGACGGCGCGGTGGCGCGGGGTACAATTTAGATCACATGGTGCTGAACTCAATCTACCCGCTACGCCGCTATCCACCCATGCAACGGAGCTACGTTTTGTCGGCGGTTTTCGCCAACATGTTGATAAATATTGGGGTAGATTTCCCGTAATGCCAGCTTTGCTTAGTCACAAATAAGGGAAAGCAGAGACACAACTTCAACATACGGTCTAAAGACTTGATTCGATGTGGATTGTCTTTGGAATATCATTGGTATATTCTTATTATAGCCTATCTTGTCCTCTTGCTGCCAAAGGCCTCGCTTCTCTCCTTTCTCAGTGGTTTATAGGCAATTTTTTTTGTGTGTATAATATACCTAGTAGTTGAGTGAATTTGGTATTACACTTCTATGTACACTTATTATTTTACTTACTAAAGGCACTTTTAGTTATTCTTTTAAAGAATATAAGAATAAGAATAAGAATATATTTATTGCCAAAAACACGTGGAACAACACTAAAATAAAACATAACAGTCGTTGTTCGGCAATAGGGGTACGCTCAGCGCAGTGCTGCCTGCTCCGGGAGGGTCACGCAGGGCTGGTTCTCAGCGTAGCATTATAAGCATTAGCGGGTAGCGGTGGGTTTTATTTATTCGTTTATTTTTACTTATTTAACTTGTAGCATAACGGTAAAACCATGAAAAAAAAGACGGTTCCTGCTAGGTAAGAGTGGTTATCCTATACTTATTGTATATTATAACCAAAGATTATAAACCCTGTTGACTTCAGACTTCCCCTCAAACGAAAATTAATAGTTTAAAAACCACTGCTAACCACTGCGAGTACGTCAGAATTTATTTGAATTTCATAACTTATATTGCGTCATCCCAGTGATTGGCCAATCGCAAGCATAGAACGTTACCTCGCCCCCTGCCCGCAACGGTGAGTCGTGTTTGTAGGAGAAATAGTTTGGTCAGATTCAGGCTATCAGAGACTCTCGTTTTTTCTGGTCTTCAATCTAGTGGTTTGTTGATAGCTCCGCCGATCGAGTTTCCCGAATCTAAACTCGAGTCCAAGGGTAGTCGGATTTGTAAATTATTGCTCGATCGTCTGTGATTTAACTGTTCGTTGGTTCGGCTTGTTTTGTTGATAGATCTTGATCCCAGACCCACACAATGCAATGTTGATGGGTTAATTATTTTTTTCTTCCTAAACGTACAAGGGTTTTTATTGTCGTAACACCCATTTTGTAATAAAATCTCTCATTTTCTAGTAGTCAACAAGAGAACAGATATAAGTATATATTTTCTGTGATATAATGTAGCTGTTTAATTATAGACCTTATCCGCAGATACAATGCTTTATCCAAATATTACGGATTTGAGTGGGAAACTAACGGTCTGAAACACAAAAAAACGTTTTATTACATTTTATTTATTAATTTCCAGTCGTTTTGACCTGGAAATGTCCTAAAACTGCACCCAGAACTACCGGAGGACGGGCAGCAGCGTCAAGCCGCCTGCCAAGCGTGGGAGTTATGGCAAACCCTCCTTTTTAAGGGGGAGGCCTTCGTCCAGCAGTGGACGTCTTCTGGTTGATGAGTGAGTGTGAGTAAGTTTGAATTGGCGGAGAGTCCCACATAACCACCCCGCTCCTCCCAAAGTCGTTGGCATCCAGTAAGGATTTACCCTGTAAAAATAAGACTTACGGCCTTACCTAAAATAATCTCGAGTCTCTTAGTCACTGCTTAAACTTCTCTGTCCTTTTCTAGCACGTGCAACTTCTCGTCAGAGAGAAGATGGCAAAGCATCTTAAGCAGTGACTAACGGTTGAAAAGTTTTTTTAAGTAAGGCCGCTAGTGTGTATCATGTCATAGCTGTACAGTCCAAAGGCCCCTTACTGGGCTTCACGGACGCTGATGTTATAGGACAAATCGCTTATGCCTATAATTTATCGTGTCATACAACACACGGCAGCGTACAAACATTAATGGTACCTACTCGGAAAGGAAAAACTGGTCGGAACGTTTTCGACTACCTTATAGCTCAGTTGGTAGCATGTCTGCATTCAGAGCTGTATGGCGTGGGTTCGATCCCAACCCAGGGCCAACATTTATGTGACAAATCTGCATGTTTGTTCTGTGTCTGGATGTAGTTTGTATTATAATTTATAAGTATGTATTTATTAAAAAAAAAGTAAGTATATAAGGATTCTATCAGCTATCGGTTCGGCTAGTACAAGCTTTGCTTAGTTTGGCCCCTCAAACTAAGCAAAGCTTGTAAATGGCCCCCCAAACTAAGCAAAGCACTAAATGGCGCTGTGTGAAATGTCCACCGATATCAAGCTTTGCTTAGTTTGGCCCCTCAAACGAAGCAAAGCTTGTAAATGGCCCCCCAAACTAAGCAAAGCACTAAATGGCGCTGTGTGAAATGTCCACCGATATCAAGCTTTGCTTAGTTTGGCCCCTCAAACTAAGCAAAGCTTGTAAATGGCCCCCCAAACTAAGCAAAGCACTAAATGGTGCTGTGTGAAATGTCCACCGATATCAAGCTTTGCTTAGTTTGGCCCCTCAAACTAAGCAAAGCTTGTAAATGGCCCCCCAAACTAAGCAAAGCACTAAATGGTGCTGTGTGAAATGTCCACCGATGTTTATATTATTTATTTTCGTTGCTTTACATCAATGATTTTTTGCAAAACGTAGTCGACCTACGCCAAGTGCTACATTTTAATTGTGATTGAAAAGGAACAAACATGAGGAGGTTCTACCAATTAGTTTCTCCGTTCAAAACATCGTTGAAAATTTAACCATGTAAACTTCTGAATTGTGCGTTAGTTGATAATTACAACGTAGAGACTTACAAGTATTAGCTGTAACCACGTACATTATTATGTTAATCGTATAGTGTATAATGTATAACAACGCCCAAACGCGAGGGATTAAGTTAGTATAGTAAACATGGAACGCATCCATCAACATAGCTTAATGGCTTATCCAAATCAATTAGAAACTTGAAGCTTATGTGCACAGTCTCAGATAGTTGAAGGTATGTTAGATATATGTATTTACATATTGACACACGGAACTATTTGGCTTTTAAAAGAAATCATGCACTGAATTGTAACGTTGTCCTTCAAACCGGAACACAGTACTGCTTGGCGGTTGAACAACTGGCAAAGGTGTGGTACTTCCTCATGCGGACTCTGCAGTAGTCCTACCACTACATAATAATACATAATCTATTATTACTAGTATTAAGACATTCGATTTGGAGTCTCGTTGGCCCTGTAATGTAAATAGGGTATTTAAAATACTCCTTCGAGTTAGAAGGTCGCGGGTACGTTAGACGTACTTATAAATTTTTAATAATTTAGTCGTGTTGCATCAAACGAGATAAACAATGGCATTCAATGTCATTGAGAGAATCAATGAACCTTGATGCAATTTCTTATCAAATCGGCTAAAGGTCACCCATTGACACATCGATGACTAACTTTAGTCAAATACCTATGACTTAAAAATGAGTTGATTGACAATCCAACTTGTCGAGGTTTTGGTTGTTTTCTGTCTATGGTTTGTACTATTAATAAACACTATAAAAACTTATTATAAATTAATATATAATGATACTAAGATTTAAAAAATACACATAATTGTAATGTCAGATAAACCCCTGGTCGAAAAGTCCTCCGCGCGGTTTGTACTCGTAATTAATTATTGCTGAAAGTACAGTCATATTAAAGTCCCTAAATACGCGTAAACATTTACGATGGTCCATATTGAGAACATTCCTTGATTAGTACGTTCATATCGGTTCACTTTCAGTTTTTATACGCACTGGGAGAATTTTATTTTAAGTGGAAATCTTAACTGAAATTTGTTATCCTCAAGAAGTAGATTTATGAATGTCTTAAAATTTGAAATGAACAGGTTCTTTCTGAGTAAGTACGATGTACGGCCAGGACCTCGAATCAGCGACACCGTTTTATGGTTGATATACCAAAAACTCGTACGTACGGTTTGATTTCACTTTCTTTATTCGAACTGCTAAGCAGTGGAATGCGCTGCCCGAGTGGGTGTTTCCCGATAATTGTAATTTGGGTGTCTTCAAGTCGCGAGTGAATCAGTTTTTTCTAGGCAATCGTGCTCCATCGAAACGAAGATGCAGTCTAGCATCTTCGTTTAACATCAATCGAGATGGCAGTCAAACGCAAGCTATTACATAATAAAAAGTGTGCCTCCGTGTATGATATCGTTGACCACACCACGAATAAGCTAGATAAAAACCAAGAGAGGTATTGTCTTACCATATCTCTCTATTTAAAAATATCTACACTGCAATGTTCGTTTCTTAAAAAATACCGATCACAACGTTGCATTTGAATTTAATAGGTGATTGTTTTTTTTTGAGTTAAAGTAACACGTTACCGGCAAACTTAACCGTAGATTACAACATTTTTTTTAATGTGTATTCAATTATTTTTCATTACATGGCCGAGATTTAGTAGGTAAATCCTATTCTGACTAAGGAATGAATTAATTTTGTATATATAACTTTTTAGTGCCTTATATTTCACTAATGATACTGATGCATCGTTTAAAAGTTATATTTAAGTAAACCGCTGGGATTTAAATTTTATCGTTTAAAGTAGTGCTTGCTAAGAGAATAAATAAAAACTCCGTGTTTTATGCCACGTGGGCCAATGGATCACGGAGGTATTTTTGGGAAATCCGTTTGACATTATAAAACAAATTTGGTGGGTGATTTTAATGAAACTTAGTCTTAATTTATGAGGGTCCGCTCTTAAACCTTAAATTTTTGGGTTACGAATACTAAAACTGTATTGACGAAAATAAAAGAAACGTGCGCCAAAAGTAAAATTGAGTGAATCTGCTTTTTCAAAAATACTTTTTAACTAAATGCTAATGGAGCTAATCGAATCGATTGTCTAACTCTATAAAAGCATTTTAATGTCTTATAAATTGCTTTGGAATGTTATATTTCACACCTATAATGGCTTAATAGAAAATAAAAATAGCTAGGTATGTCTATTTCTGTAATACTAAGAGCATTTTTTTTATAACACTTTTCATAGAGTTTCAGATACTGTAAAAGATTGCTACTAATCAGTCCAGTAAAATCTGAAAAAATATGCGTTTTGCATTCTTGAGAGTGTGAGTAGGTTCGATCACGGCCCAGTACTAATGGGTTCTTCGGAATTGAAATATGGATTACAATCATATCATATCTTTTGGAGAAACTTAGAGTCACGCAACGGGCAATGGAGAGAGTTATGCTCGGATTTACTTTGCGCGATAGAATCCGGAACGAGGATATTCGCCAAAGAACCAAAGTTACCGACAAAGCTCGTAACTTGCAAACTTGAAGTGGTAATGGGCAGGCCACATCGCTCGAAGAACTGACAACCGATGGGGAAGAAAGGTTCTCGAGTGGCGACCGCGAACCGGAAGACGCAGCGTAGGAAGGTCTCCCACTAGGTGGACTAACGACATTGTAAAAGTCGCGGGCAACCGCTGGATGCAAATGGCAGGTTGTCGTACAGTGTGGCGGTCTAAGGCGGAGGCCTTCGTTCAGCAGTGGACGTCGGGCTGATGATGATGATGATGAATCATATACCAGTTTCTTCTTCCTAGCTGTATTGTAAAATCTCCATAATTATACATCTCCTATAGTTAGACGAGAAGTAATACTAAAAAATAGGAGAAGGTAATAATTCATCTGAGTCGAGAACTTTTACTATAAGGCTGACTCTAAAAGCGTGAAAAAATGATATGCTGTTCCGCCATAAATATCGTTATAATCAAACATTTTTAGAATAGAACAGCGGATTTTATTCTGTTGGTTTAGGGCCAGTCCTACAGTAAAAGTTGTTCTTAATGATGAGTACGTACATACCCTTCAATATTATCACACGTTTTTGTTATACGGTCTATAATATTAACCTGCAGTGGGACACTGTATATAGGGCAAAGGCATACATTCCTTCCATTCCTCTGTATTTTACATTAATGTTATCGAAATCTTTTAATCAATATAATAATAATTATTATTATGTGACAATGTTATAGTTATTTATGATACTGGTGCGGCAAGTTGGTTTTTACAAACGAGTAGACGAATTTAAGAGAATTTGGAAATGGCGCCACGTGCGTGTGGTGAAAATTAGAACTACATCTTTCGGTTAATATTATCTTTAGTATTAAAGTGAGACAAACACATTGAGCAAAAGCGCTTCCAAGGAGGTTCGATCATTCAGTTTATTTATTCTCGTAATATGAAACTCCTAGGTAGAGTTCTTATAATATTTTTATAGAAATTAAAAAATACCGTAAAATAGGTTTACCGCACGCCTAGCTAAGAGTACCTATACCTATTTTACCGTACGATCATTTGTATGGTGCGTAATGTTCAACTTTCGAATGATGCCGATGTTTAGGCTTCGTTAATGCATTTTTCGAGCAAAACTGTTGTAAAATAATAAAATTATGACTAATATATAAAACTGACTTAAAACAAACTTCAAATCAATTTAGAAAAAAATAAGTACGGTTACTTATCTATTATATTATCTATTTCAGATTTTACATACTTAATAATATAAGTAAGGTGAAATGATAAAAGCATAAAGTGTTGTACATTGTCCGTGCAATCTTACCACATTCCACAAAACCTAGTAACGCTAGCAAGCTACGCCTAATATTTAACCTATACACCTACACAAAGTTTAGCAACAGTGTCCTAAATAACACAAAAATTTAGGAAACAATAATAAATATTTATCATACATAGATTAGAAACTAGTTTATTGCGTGCATGGTCGGAGAAATCCAAATGATCACCCATTTAATATAAAAAATAACACATTTCAAAATAAAATAAAAAATGCTTCGGATGAACCAAATTTTTGTAAACTGAAAATGTATTTTAAGTTATATTGCAATTATTTGAAATATGGTAAAACTAAATAATATGAAGCAACGATCTTATATGTTACACGTATGAAGTATGTGGCTTCCAATCATTGAGCTAATATCTAAAGAGTCACAATCTCTAAGTGAAAACAGTCAAAAAACGTCAGAGTGCCGTTGTACATACTTATACGTGCATTATATAGTTCACAATTGTTCGAATTTAGACGTTATGTCGCTTGTATAGTGTTCAATGTATTTTTGGGCGCTCGTGTCTTATCGTAGATCAAGTCGGCCAAAAGTTTTAGCTCGGTTATTTATTTTGCACGATTGTGACTCTATAGATGTTAGCTCAATGCTTCCAATACATTTCTTTTTTGTCTCTCGATGGAAAAGTATGCAATAAAAAAAAGTAGCTCTGAAATCAGCAAATTCAGATAGTTATCCATGAGTGATGATCGCCTAACATTAGGCGACTCGCTTTCTCGTTGCTACCTGTCACATAAAATGGTAAACACTTATAATTCTAAGATTATTTAATATGGAATTGGAATGTCCAAAAATAAGTAAACACCGCTTCGGAATCTGGGCAATAATGCGACGCCTACGTTTGAATAGATTAGGTTTGTTTTGATATCTTGCTCCAGTTTTTGAATGGTTTTATTGCTCTGGCTGTTGTTTTCTTCGTTTTGCGTATCAATGTTGATGTCTAGACATGATTTATACCTTTTGACTAAACTCGTTTAATTACGTTTTAGGATTATGTTGTTTGTGGTCCAAGTTAAAAATGTATGTAAAGTTCCATTAGTTACTATTATAAATTAAGCTGTCAAAAACTGAATACGTCACGAGTTTTTTGAAGTCCAGTTATGTTTCGAGACAAGGAACTTTGTCTGAAGCTCCATTCTTGATAGGCGCGTCAAAAAGTCAGCTATGTATGTCCTAAAACTGCATCCAGAACCACCGGAGGATGGGCAGCAGCGTCTTCTTAGTTAACGGTGGTAACACTCTGCGATCCCCAAGCCGCCTGCCAAGCATGGGAGTTATGGCAACCCCTCCCTATTAAGGGAGAAGCCTTCGTCCAGTAGTGGACATCTTCTGACTGATAATGATAATCCCCACGCTTGGCAGGCGGCTTGGAGATCGTAGAATGCTCACCACCGTTAACCGAGAGGACTCTGCTGACCTTCTTCCGGTGGTTCTGGATGAAGTTTCAGGACGTACCGAGCCAACTCCAACTTTAATAATAAAATTAATACAATCTTTGCGCCCCAAAATATCAGTTAAAATATATTTTTATTGTTTACCCAGATTAGGTACATTCTCTCCGAAGTAAGGCTTTAGATTTCTGTGAAGTACTCAACCAAACATCGCACTTCGCGAAATTTGTAAAAAGGGTAGGTAGAGTGGGTAAATTTTAGGAATATTCATTATATATATAATGAATATTCCTAAAATTATATCTATATCTATATATATTAAAAAAATTATATATATAATGAATATTCCTAAAATTTACCCACTCTACCTACCCTTTTTACAAATTTCGCGAAGTGCGATGTTTGGTTGAGTACTTCACAGAAATCTAAAGCCTTACTTCGGAGAGAATGTACCTAATCTGGGTAAACAATAAAAATATATTTTAACTGATATTTTGGGGCGCAAAGATTGTATTAATTTTATTATTAAAGTTGGAGTTGGCTCGGTACGTCCTGAAACTTCATATAATATATTTACTTAATAATATAAGTAATAAATATATATATATATATATTTGTTTTAAGGCCTATTTACATGAATATTAGTATAATATAAATATATCTTAAACAGAACGTTTAGAATATTCTAGGTGTCCTAATGTGACATCAGGGTCAGATCGATGCGTATCTAAAATAACGATACTATGTTGGAATCCTTGTGAATGTCTGCCGAAAACATCGGAAAATTATTGTTTTGTATATTAATTGAATTAATGAAATATAGGCGGATGAATAAATTATTTGGATGCCAAATTAATTCTTGATTAACACATCAAATGAACCTTTTAGGTACAACATTCCAAGTCTATCGTGTCCATGAGATCGACAGACGTACACATGGAGACATTGTAAAATAACTGTCAGTGCGATTTGGAAAAAAAATATAAGTACTGTATTTATTAGAAGTATGGCAAGGAATGTACAAAGAGGCAAAAATCTTATGGGTTTTCGATTTCACAATAGCACTAATATGTTTCATAATTATAAGTCGTCAAAATGATTTTCTGATGATCGCCTCTTTTGGTTTTACGATTCGCCACTCTCTCCCATGCTTGATAATCTACCTGTGCCTGTGGTGGTCGTCTACGTTGTCGACTTGTGCGAATCTAGTTGTTGATGTCAGCAACCACCATAAAATAGAAATTAACAAAAAATACAAGTTTCTGGTATCATTTTACTGTTTATCAATCCTATACGAAGTTACTATGTCGATAGGCGTTGCGGACAATTTTGAGGATTGTAAGTAATCGGCAATAAATTCCATCGTTTATTATAAGCTTCTGACAATTAACACATAAAAATGTTACATAAATTGTCAGTTAACGAGACTCCATTAATAACACAGCGTTCTCGTAGCTGGATGCAATTTGTTTTTTTTAATAAAAATAATGCTTTTGCTAATAATGATTTATTTATTTTGATTAATAGTTTTTAATAATAAACACGAATATTACATACCCACATTAAAAAAAGGTTTTTAAATTCAAATTTAAATCCTAATTGATAACACCAAATTTACTCGTCATATTTCATTACATTAATTAATAAATAAAACAACAAAAACATATACCAATACTATCATTACAAAAACCAATTCTAGCACATTTTAAAATAGTAAGTACATAATATTATACTCTCATTATTTCAAAATTAAATTCAAGATCTTGAAACAATAGTAGATTGCTGCACCGAGCGCAAAGTGAGTTATTATATAATGAAAAAATATATAATATATCTATAGTTGTATTCATAATTAAACGGACCAAAGTGAAAATTCGAGCGTTGCTACTTTTTGGCAAAATTTAAATAGTGCTGGGTTAAAAAGATTAAGTTTCTTAACAAATTATGTAGTCGACTTTAACTAATTTCGTGTGACTAACTGTGATTTCATGACATATTTGACTTGATAATACTACATAAAATATATACTTGACTTTGGCAGAATGCACAACGTGCGATGCCCATAACAAAGGAAAAAAAAACAACATTTTTAGAATAATCGCACTAGCCAGCACGGGAAAAAAAACTCTTGTATTTTAAAGACTTTAGACTTTAGAATGAATTAATTTAATTATTTACTAGAGAATAGTTAGGGTGCCTACGACTGTCTTGCCGCACTTGCAGGTATGGCGTACAGCCGTAAATCTTTCATAGGTTTTAAATTGAGACCTCATCTGCCAAAAAAGAGTAAAATTCATAAGCAATTTCAGCTAAACTATAAAACGAGGACTGGAATCTAAATTCATTACTATCATAAGCTCCCACCAACATAAAATCGTACATTAGCCACCTGAATATTAATTTACTTACTCCTAATCGTGAAAAGGGAATAAAGTTTTGATGGGTGATAAACTTAGAGCTCACTTTAAGCCTTATATAAAGCGATACGCTAAGTTAAGTCAACGTCTCCACGTATGTATGTAACGACCAGTTGAACAGATTGCATTATAATGCTATCACGTTTTTGACCACGGTTCCCCAAATAGGGAATATGCATGTTTTTTTTTTATTAACTCACAAAAGAGCTTACAACAAAACAACACATTGAAAATTTTTTTTTGGTAATAATACGTGCACAAATAACAAAGTTATAAACATTTTAGTTTCATGTTAGACAGGGAGGGATAGTAAATGACGTCAAAGTCCACAATTCCAAACAAATTCTATACTATGCTTATATTTCAGGACCAGCCAATTTCAATTATTTTTCAACTGACTTCAAAAGAGGAGGTTCTCAATTCGACTGAATGTTTTTTATTTGTATGTATGATACGCGATTACTCCTCCAATTATGAACTGATATTGATGATCCTTTTTTTGTTTGGTAGGTAATACTTCAGAGGTCCCATATACATTTTATCGAAATCGGTTCAGTAGTTTGGTATCAAAATTTACTAGAAAATATGAACATGTCATCCAGGTACTCGGTTGTACTCGTATTTAAAAAAGCGTATTATTATTATTCGATGTAAGTATCAGATTCAGTTATACTCTCCACTTAACCTATTATTTTTAATAATCAAAACACATGCATATTCCTTATTATCAGGCTAGCAATTTGTATTCTGCCCAGAATGACTTTCGAGCTGCTTGTCGTATATCGAAAGAGGAGGACTTACCTCGATTACTCACTCTGTTCGGAGTCCGTAATCTGAGGTCATCGGTATGCCGCGGCCTTGCGCGGTCGCCGACCATAAGATGACACGACCCACGACATTTCGAACATCTCGTATTACTTATCACCAGTCCAATCAAAAACGAAACACCTCTTGATATTGTTAAGATTTAAAATCGAATGTCATATTTTAGTGTTCATATTTCTCATCCGTGTGGGCGGAATTTTGCCAGTTTTATTATGTATTCATAAAAATACAAATTGGAGCATTTTGTTGCATAGAATGTTCTAGAACCTGTTGAAGATCTTTTAGAAAAAATATTAATAGCAATATCTTGCCGTTTGATCTATTTAATTTGATTATTATTTCAATCTGCAATACTACTTAATGTTTGTTTGTATTTTTTTTTGTGGCAACCCAGCTGTCTTTAAAAAACGCGTTGTTAACTATTATTATGTGCAAATAATAATGTTTCAAATGTTAGTAGGTATAAATATATATTTCGTATACACGCCTTAGCTAAATAAAATTAAAAAGAAAACATGTTTTTGTTCTCATATTTGTTTCATAAGTAAAAAGTAGGCAAGATTCTCAATAAAAGGTGAACAATGTTTCTTAAAAATTTAATAATATTGTTTTATTCTTGACTTACCTATATGCTATTCGGTTATTTGATAATGTTCTCAGCAACCTAGATAGCTTTCTTGTTTAGTTTATAATTGTCACTTCTGGAATCTTCAACAGGATGTGACTTGAATACCTGTCTAATTAAAATTAATGTCAATATTAAATTTATGGTCATTAAAAAGTCGACAAAATTCTTGCTAAAATTGTGAACTTAATTTAAACTAAGCCTTAATGATGAAAATAAGACTAAAATCTAGGATCATCTTGATAACAATAATTTATGGACTTTATAATATTATACAATACAGGGTTAGTTCAAATCAGTTAGCATCCTTTTAAAGGCATATTCTGTACATCAAATCAAACAAGTTTTACTATAGGGCCTACATTAAAATCACGAAAAAAATATCAGCTGTTCCATACAAAGATTCATCGACCTTGGGCAAAATGTATGGAACAGCTGTTTTATACGCGATTTCAATGATGGCCCCATAGTAAAAGTTGTTTGTTTTGATGTACAGAATATGCCCTTAAAAGGATGCTAACTGATTAGAACGAACCTATATATATTTATATATATACGAAAACATACTTATTTCGCAAATTTATTATGCTAGAACATGAGCAAGCACAAACTTTTAGACCAAGAATCCAAGCTCAGCCGTATACATCGAATTTATATTTAAAAAACCCACACTCGAAAAAATAATAAAAAGAATTTACGAAAATATTATATTGTATCACGCCCAAAATATATAAATAGTAAGTATATAAATAGTATTAATAATTTCAAATTAAAATACAATATTTAAGTCAACGATGGACGGCCAAAGGAATATCACCCAATTCATCAAATTGTTAAAATCAGACAAGCAAGGTTATATAATTAACGAATACTAAATACTAATCTGCTAATTTACGACTTCCAAAAATTTTTAGCCCATTGTAGCGGTAATTTTTCACTCGAGTATATTGAACATTAGTCTATTAAAATTTCACCTTTGACTCTTATGTGATTGATATCTCAGTTTCACGAACTTTATTTCTCGTTAATGTATAATTACCGACGGTTTAAATATTAATGTTTTGTACATTAATCAATTTGCACAGTTATTTCAAGCGGCATTCTGTTATTATCTTAAGTCGAAAGTTATTAATTGAACCCGTGATATATGATTGATATTTCAATTTGGGCCGTCTAACTGTTAGGAGATCCATTCAACTGCAGACAGTTGTCTAAACAATGACCATCGAAGTAAAAAATACGTGGATATCAATAAATAATAATAGATAAGTGAAATTATTAATCTTGAGATGATCCCAGATTGCATTCGCAAAAAACTATTGTTCGTTCATCCAAACGTCAAGTACCGTTTTCCCATAAGACGTGTGATATTTTGTATCCATAAGAAGAATAATCATTCAAATCTTCGATCACTTTTTAATCAAAAAAAAGAACGAAGATTTGAATTAAAGTTATGTGACTGGTTTTTATCACAAAGGTTTTATTTTGGTGTTTTTTTTTACGGAACTACTAACATAATTCAGTTTTTTAGTGCCATAATAAACTTGAAACTCATAAATTTGCCATGTTTTTTAGTCTGTTTTAAAACAGACTTACGTACAGGTCACGTTACTTTAATATTTTTCATTTAACCGTAAAATAACATTGGCAAAACGTCTAAAAATAACAGTATCTAACCAATACATCTCTTCAAAAAGTGCTAAAAGTTACCTGGTTTTAGCAAAATAAAATGCAAATAAAATGTTCTAAATATAAAATGGTATTGCATTCAGACATACTTTTGGCGCCAATGTTGCTTACCAAGCTGCAGGTAAAATATTAACATATCAGATGGACAACTCCAGATAAAGGACCAACAAAAATTTTCGTATTAATGGTGAATACAACCATGGTTGTATTCACCATTAATAAAATGTATAAATAATTATTTAACTTAAGAACGTCTTTATTTCTTATTTAAATGATCTAGATCCTAGAGCGCTTGCAAGAAGAACTTACTTCAATGCTTTTCTTAAAGTCCACCATAGCTTTACAAAATATAAAATAAATTATAAATCTATCATAATTTAATCTATCTATATAAATATAAAAACTCTGTCCTGACTGACTGACAACGCAAAGCCCAACCTGCTGGTCGTACAGACTTGAAATTTGGATTATAATGTATTCGTCTCGATGCGTAGGGGTGTACTAAGAAAAGATTTTTCGAAATTCGATCCCTAAGGGGAGGAAAATAGGGGAAAACTTTTGTATGAAAGTCCTTTGTTTTTGTACTTTTAGTAACGAAAATTTGGATTTGGATAGTTCATTTTGGAGAGGGGAAGTTTGGGGGGAATGGAAATTTTGGGAGCGGGCCGAATTTCTTCCGTACGTGGACAAAGTCGCTTGCGACCTCTAGTTTTATATAATAAAATGTCCACGCGAAACTTTTTATTAGAAACCCCACACTAAATAATTATGTTCTGCAGTTCTTTAGTAAAAATTTGTGAAAAAAGGTTTATTTTAGAGAAACACAAAATACTCATTTGACCAACATATCTTAACATATATCTCTCAACTGTTGTCTGTCTGTTGTCTCTCTGTTGTATCTCTCAACATTGTCCGTAAGTGTCGCAAATCCGTGCGGACCCAGTTCAAGAATGATCGGAATGTGATGCTATTAATTTTGTTTGGGAGGATGTCGTGTCGTTGGTAAGGCGTCGCATCGTTGAAATTTGCGTCACGTAAGGCGCCAAGATTGTAACAACGAATCATGTCGCGTAAATATCATCATGGACCGAGCAGACGAGCGTTTTGCGATAACTAAAAATTAGAAGACCTAAGTTGCTCTATAAATAAATAACATTAACCTACTGACTGCTATTCGTATCTGCTCGGTTCTGTCTATGAAATGGTTTTTTTTTACTTTAAAATTTGAGTTAACAAAATTTATTTAAGTTCGTCCTGATTTTATACTTTATGACCTCTTCACGGCATTCTATACAATAGCTAGAATTACATACAATACCTAGTCAAAGTATGTAATGGTAAACGATAATAAAATATTTCATACATTGCTTATGCAAACCCGATTACATAGAATGACTAGTAATTCTATACAATTACTAATTATAATGCTTTGCCGGTAACTTATACATAATTATATTACTATTCTCTAATATATGTTTGGGTTAACAAAAGTGAAACAAGAAGTATCAAGACCTCTCCCAATGCACTCTACTCAGCCTGATCTTTAGCTTTTCGCTATTAGTCACTGCGCACACTGCCTTATTATATGGTCACTACATCGAGGGTCAGGGCGTTACACTACCTACACTTTGTTTGCCGGTTTGTGGTCTCTACTCTCTCTAAATACATGTTTGAGTTAACAAAAGGTAAACTAGAAGGATCAATTTTGATCTTAGCTTATTTTGAAATTATTATAGCCAGTCTGCAATATCTTAATTGTTGCAGCACGATCAATGAATTACATGGACAACAAATTAACATAGAACCAGATTAGGAGGACATTATAGGTTCGACAAAAATTCCACATTCCGCCAAAGAACCAGTCAATTTATAATTGTGGCCATATTAATTTTCAATATTTGCATTTTCCGCCGGCACTGGTTTGATTAACTTATTTATAAGTGTTTTTGGTTAAAATATACGCCAAAAACCAAACGTTTGATTGATTTATATATGGTAATATTTAAATAAGTTGAATTTAATCGCGTGTCTATGGTAGGTACGTGTTTATTATTTACTATAATTTTAAAATGCTCACGTATTAATTATACGTATTATTTGAATGCGATATAAATTCACATGATAATGTAATTGATTCAGGTTTACTTTGCGGAAGTTCGTTTTAACTCAAATTGCTATATACCTTATATCTCTAGTGTATTTCCGCTCTAATGACGTTTTGAATACTAATAGGATGGGATAAATTATTAATTGTGATTTTACAGTGAGTAGTATTTACGTTGATAATGGCAAGTGCCATGTTGGCCTAGTTAGCCATGTCGGCAAAGGAGGTATGGGATTTTTGTATCATTAGGCCATCTTACTTAAAGAAGACACAAACGAAACTTTAGAAAGAACACAAGAAGAAGAAAAAATATAAGAAAGAATATTATAGTATAGTCACATCCAAAAAACCTCTTGTTGAAAAATTTACTGCAATTGACACATAAATGCTCATAAAACTGTCAAACATTATGTTGAGTTAATCTGTCAATTGGTTAATACCTTAACAGTAGCAAGAATTCCAATGAGAGGTCATTTATTGTTGAACAATTCGAAATTGATCATATAACATTGAGAGCTTATATACAGGAAGATTCGTAAATAAGTCTTTTGAAAGCTTTGACCTCGCCAACCGTTTATGTTGGGATGAATCTATATTGTCAGTTCTATGAAATACTTATTGATAGACATCATACAGAATCGTAGCCGCATAATATCAGAACGCACGAATTCTCTAGTAGAAGATGCGGAACTATAAGCACGTTAAAAATGTACTGTTGTGTTGCAGAAAATACAATCATCCATTTAATATTTAATATGGTGGTTTTGTTAAAGGTTCACTCGTCAGTGTTGACGGTGGATCAAGGTCGTCAACTGATGGGCATAGCATTTCATTGCTATCCTTGGACACCACTGAGCTAGACTTCAATAGCCCATGAAACATAAACATTGTTTCATTGCTTACTGAACTACTCAATAAACCTAATTCATTAAATTCATTTGACAAAATCTGATACTATTATAATAAATTATTTGAGTCATTTTTATTTTAAGTTACGTTGGTATATAATATAATTATCAGGTACAACAGCCCATTAGTGCCTATCGATCTTTTTTTTTGAATTGCGGCTATGTCAAAATCCACGTTAAACTTGTTGATGTACTTACCTACGTCTTTATTTTTTATTTAATATTGAACAGGCAGCATAAATATGCTTTTCATTCTGATTTGATATAGACTGTAAATCATTTAGAATTAATAGATTATAGAGAGAGAGAGAAAGATAGAGAATAGATAGATTTAGGCTTCTCTCGATTCTCTGAGCCAGAGTTTATTTAATTTTCGTTATTCACATGCGACATAGGACCTGGGCATGTCCTAAAAGTGCACCCAGAACTACCGGAGTACGGGCAGCAGCGTCCTCTCTGTTAACAGTGATGAGCATTCTGCGATCCCCAAGCCGCCTGCCAAGTGTGGGGACTATGGCAAACCCACTCTATTTAGGGGGAGGCCTTCGTCCAGCAGTGGACGTCTACGGCTCGTGATTTGACATGCGGCATATAATTAAGGCCGGGTGCTGGTATGGGATGCAACCTGTTCAGACACGCTGGCCCCTTCCTATCTACATGGAACCAACAACAGAGCTGGTGAGGCTTGTGAAGCGGCTGAAAAAGCTAAAGCATGCAAATACAGGGGTACAGGGGTCTAGGCTCCGAATATCATTTTGTCCCATTCGGTGTCGAGACCCTTGGTCCGTGGGGTCCTAGCGCTTTAAGGCTTTATAAGGAAATAGCAAAAAGGTCAGTCGACATCACAGGAGACCGAAGAGCTGGCAGCTACCTCGGACAAAGAATTAGTCTAGCTATTCAAAGGGGGAACGCTGCCAGTATCTTCGGAAGCTTGCCTAAAGGGACTCCTTTTTATAATATATTATGGTTATAAATATTTTTAAGGGTTTTAGTATTAGGTTCATTGTTCTAGTATAGTTATATTATATTATATTTGTTCACATAAAATTCATCATCATCTTCAGATTCAGATTCAGATTCAGATATTTATTGCTTCCATAGCAAAAAACACAAATTAAACACATAAAATTAAAGGTAAGTAATTATTCTAATGCTTTAAAATATCCTTTTAAAGATCTTAGATATACTTATCTGATATTTACGGAAGTGCATAATGTATAATGTCAGCCGGAGAATGATTGTCCCGCTAACAAAAGACACATTCACAACCCATTGAGTAATATTAAATCTCCCTGCCATTTCCATGAGAGTCACGACCTCTCAGTGTTACCTTCTCTGTGACCTTTAGGCACTACTTCTGTATTTAGCTAAGAATAAATCATGTTGGGTGACAGCACCTTTTGTTTTGGATATGATATATGAAATTACTTTTGGGATGACTAGTGAACTAAAAGTGGAACTTGGAATACAACAATAGGGCAAATGAATGATGTTTGTTTTAGTAAAAACAAACAAAATCCTTTTTCTAATCTATTATTATAAAAGCAAACAAGAGTATGTTGGATGGTTTTTTTTCCAGGTAGCAACAGAATAACGGACCGTCGATAATGTGGTCTTTGGCGTGGATAACGATGAAGACGAAGTGTCGTAAGCTATTTATGGTATCGAATAAGCAAACGGTTTCTATGGGATTGTCACCGTAGATTATATATTATGCTTTAAGTTTCTAGTGGAAATTAGAAGGAAACGCCCTGTTCCTGCAATATAAATGGTAGCACAGAAAATAAGCCCTAATTTCTAGATCATTAGGATGGAATTTGTATGGCGCACATAAACGTTACGTCCCAACACTCCTAAGTAGGTTATAATGATTGTCTAGCACGAATTTAAAATGCTTATCTTTATGCTATGCTACTCGTGATATTATAGCATGATGTATTCTATTTTTTAAAGTCAATTGTTTTATAATTTATTCAACTATTTATAAAAATCTTAATAAAGGAGCAATAAAAAAATATTCGCTAAGAAGTTCTAAGAAGTTCTGAGCTAATGGCCAGCGGCCACTAATTGAGAGGCACCTGAAAAAGAAGAATAAAATAGGATTAATTATCTTACTTACTGACTTAGTGTTCTTTTACACTTTAAGAGTTTCTTAGAAGTATTTCTATAATGCCCTTTCCAAATGGGTCTTTCTTCATAAATACAATCTGGATATCTTAAGGCGCGAATGAATCGGTTTTTTATATAGTTACAAACGTGCTTCATCGTAGACCGCACTTTTACGCGATTTAGCGGTCAAACACAAGCCTATATTCAAATGAAAAAAATGGTATAAAGTAAGGTGATTCTTGTGAAGCACCATCTGTTCTTATTGTTTAATTATTGTTCAAACAGTATTTGTGACGTTTCTAGTATGTAAGCTACTATCATAGTAAAAAGTTTGTCACTTTAATTAGGTACCTATAAAAAATAATACAAGTTTTAAGCCGTAGATGGCACAGTATTTTAGCAGATACATAAAACACTGATGAATAGACACGGTTCAATACAAAGAATTAAGATACTTAGTTGTTATGTAATAAATATTTTTATTAATATAATATCAATTCTAATCTTGTATGAATAGAATAAAACGGGATCTGTCTAGACTAGATGAGAATTAAACGACAATATAATTTTACACGTCTGAAGTCAAGGCTTCCTATATCTTTAACTACTCCAATTTATTTTCCATTATATATTTTTTTAATTTGTTTGCCACATTATTGTGCGTTGAAATCAAAACGACTCTACAATTATTAAATAATTGTAAAGTCGTTTATTGAATTATTATAATTTTAATAAAACATGATGAATAATTATTGTATAAAATTCACAGTTAAGTAGCATCATTCAGCAGACCTGGGTATGTCCTTAAACTGCAACCAGATCCACCGGAGGACGGGCAGCAGCGTCCTCTTGGTTAACGATGGTGAACATTTTGCGAGCCGCCCTGAGCCGCCTGCCAAGCGTAGGGATTATGGCAACACCCCACTATTGGGAGGCCTTCTTATGGCTGACGACAATTCTGCAGACGTTGCCGTTGAGAAATGAAACGCTAACGTTTACCAAAGAAAAAACTTTAATGGCACTATTCAAGACTTGAGTTATAACTTTTGGTCAAACAGCTTCGAAGTATGGTGCACTTTTTAATGATAATTCTACATTATTATTATAAGATTCATGACTCACATTCTCATTTTTAAGCAGTTATGTTCTTTATGCCACGAATCTTCGATTAATGAATTGTATTTTTTGTCCGGTTCAATAACTTTTTAACATGCGTAAAGTTGTAATGACCTATCTCAGCACAATATTCGAACCCCAATCATTTTGAAATGAATACAATCAAACCTACCTCTTCGTTGTTATTACAAGGAAAGGGTACTTAGTAAAATTTGTAAAGGTGCATTGAAAACGTTTATTTATTTTAATCGTGTTTGTGCAATTATAATTTGTGCTTTCATAAAAAACATACATGCACTTGTGTGTTTTCTTTTAAATTTGTCTTATTGAAGTGGAATTACTGATATAATAATTAATTTAAAATTATGACTGGTACTTTTAAATAGCGAAACTTAAACAATTAATTATAATTGTATCCTCATTTCGTGTTAAACTCTACATTATATTTTAACTCTTTTTAGAAGTTTTAGGTACACTGAAATTTTAGGTAAACAGCCTTCATAGTTTTTATGAGTTTGTGGTCATACGCCGACTTAGGTATACATGGAAACAAAAGATAAATTATACTGCAACCATAAATTACCTAATTTATGTCCAAAAACATAGCTATAGTCTTATTACTTGTGCTTAAAAACAAACATTAATTAGATGATGACTTTACTGATCAATATTCAGTGGTTCATTAACAGATAAACTCATTTTATATTATTTTACCTAAAGTGCCATTAATTTGATCAGCGCAATGATATTTGTAAGAATTTACGAAATCTGACACAAACCCTGGCATTTTGGTGACAAAAATAAAATAATAAATCTATTAATTAATCAACAATAACGCTATGGTAATTTAGATTAGCAAACTATCATACTATGTTAGATTAATTTTTAAGACTTTGGTCAAACTTGCGCGGTAGTTATGACTGCAGCTAAAGGCCCACACAAAGGGGTCTAGTACACCTGGGTGATCCAAGGGTACATTGAATTACCTATAGTACACCTGGGTGTTTTAAGAATACATTTAATGACCCATAGTACTACTAGTGGACCACGGGTACAAAAAGGTATCCGTGGAATACCTAGGTGAACCACGTGGTCCACACGGGGAAGAAATGCTTACGACAACACAATGTTTTGGAAGTTTTTTTTTTATCTCAGAAGTGCAATAAATGAAGAGGCAGTTTATAAATCGGAAAATAGGAAAGTCCAAAAGGAGGGAAAATTTAATGGAGGACACAAATGTGTCTGCTATCACTTCAATCCTTATCAGTCCAGGATTGCCTTCAGTCTCAGAAATTATTCTCATTCCGTTTGACTGTGTCATTGTGTATAATTATGGATTTATTAAAAAAACTGACAATTCAAATATAAATTTCAAAAAATCAAGAATATAATTAATATAACAATATTTTAAATTTAATACCTTTTTTTTATCAAAAAAAATATATTTTATTATAATTGATCAGATAATTGACCAGATCAGCAATCTGAACTCCGCAGAGTTCATTGTCAATAACTATAAAATAGAATGTCCAAGATCGTGCCTGGCCCTCCGTTCAAACGTGCCCATCAAGCCACGCTCAATCATTCCACGCACACACGCCACGCATTGCCACGCTGAATCGCCAAGAATATGCGCTGGACGAGAAAATGACCAGAACGTGGGTCCCGTCTTTTTTCCCTCAAACGATGACCTATTTCAGCTACCAATTTCTTGGCGTCGGAGCCCCACGATCCCGCGGTCACCACGGCGAACGGAACGAACTCATTCTGCGTCTCCAGGCTGGCAAATTTGTGCCTCTTAGCCGCTTTTAATACTTATTAAAAAATATATGTGTTGTAGTAGTAGTCTTAGTTTTATTTAAGTTATACCTGGGTATGTCCCAAAATTGTATCCAGAACCACCCGAAGAGGGGCAGTAGCAGTGAGCATTTTGCGATCGCCTGCCAAGCGTTGGTATTTCGGCAACGGAGGCATTCGTCCAGAAGTGAACGTCTTCTGGGTGATGATGATTAAATTTTATTATTTGTAACCGCGATGTTTGCGCAGGTATACAAAAAGCTTTTGACTTGTTAATTCAGCGATATCAACCTATATTTTGACAGATGACCTTTTGATTGCTTCATTAGAAGAATTGATAGTATAGTTAGCATTTCAAGCGGAAGTTCGATTAGTTTTTGAAATTGATTTTTAAGATTTTTATTTTCGCCTATATCCCTCTAGGCCAAGTTTGACATTTAACAAAGTACAACCTTGGATATGTTTTTTTGATTTTTTACAATCAACTGACGAGACGAGCAAGACGTTTGCCTGTTGGTAAGCGTCACGCCTGCCACTAACAGTAGCAGTGCCAGAATTGTGAACTTGCATATATCCTGCTCCGAACTGTACTGCGCTCGTCACCCTGAGACATCAGATGTTAAATCTCTTCATACCCAGTAATTTCTCTGGTATAATATCTAGCTTTTCTACTATTTTAAATATTTTTACTAGCTCTGTGTTCTGAGGTTTCACCCCGAACGATTTCGCAAAAACCACGTGCATTCCAGGTCAAAGCCAATGTGACTCTCCTATACTTAAATCATATTCATGCCAAATAATTAATACGTTGAGCCGTCATTTCTTTACAACTTGAAGAGGATTACTGGGCTTGAAGGTGTTTGACATCTAATATCTCAGAGTGACGAGCGCAGTAGGTACCGTGCGGCGCCGGCGCCGGGTTTTGTTTACAAGTTCACCATTTTGGCACTGCTACTGTTATAGCAGGCGTGATGTTTAACACCAGGCGAACGTCACGTTCGCCTCGTCTCTCCATTGCAAAAAAAGAACAATTTAAAAAAAAAAGCAGCACACTTTAACATCTTTAATGGTAAACTAGTAAGTGTCACAGACCCTTATTATTCTTGTTTCAAATGGTGTCAAGCCTATGTGGTCGATTCTGACGGTTTTAGTTGACAGTTCTAAACTAACTAAAGTATTACTGTCACTTTTTTACTAGGCATGTTAGCTAAGGACAGCAATACTTTAGTTAGTTTAGAACTGTCAACTAAAACCACCAGAATCGACCAAAATGAATATTTATAAAATTATTTATAGCTACCTATATTTCAGTCTGTAGTGACTGTTTTTTTTCAACGTGTTGTTTTTGTGTTGCTAGTAAAGTTTGACTTGTGTTTAAATGAACATTTATCAAAGTACTTATTGTAAAAATTAGTAAACGATCACCAAAATGTATGCACCATTTTTTCTTAATACTAACTAAATTTGGTCTACTCGTCATGAGCCAGACGTCCCCTGGCACGTCCATAGCTGAACTAAGGCCTTCCCCTTCATAGGGAGCGGTTGCTATAATCCCCACGCTTGGCAGGCGGCTTGGAGATTGCAGAATGCTCACCACCGCACTGCTTCCCGTCCTCTGGTGGTTCTGGATGCAGTTTTAGGACACACCCAGAAAAATTAGGTGTACTAAATTATAGGTAGGTTAAGGTGTAAAGCCCACAGAGTTACAGACAACACTAATTCTGATGGTCATTGTTTATTGTTCGTACTCGTATATATTATATACTCTGTTCCACGTTTTAGGTTTCATAAATACAAAGAATTGGAAAGTAAAGTTTGGAAAGTAACTTTTTTATTTAGCAAATAATAGCCTGATGCATGTTTTTTTTAACAAAACACTCCTATTTCCTGCTATAAACATTTTTACTTATGACGCTAATAGATAGTTTCAACACAACAAGTACCTAGACATCGTTCTCTAAAACATTTCTGCTAGAAAGCTGTGATAGCTTCAAACTAGTACAGAAAATTTAAAATTTTAAGCTTTATTCTGTAATTACACAGAATAACACATGTTTTAAATAATAATATAAGTATAATAAGTGCGAAATTTTGTCGGTATGTGTGTATGTTTGTTACGTTTTCACGCTAAAACGGCAGAACTGATTTGGATGAAACTTGGAATAGAGATAGGTTATTTTCCGGAATAACTTATAGTTAACCTTTTACCATCATCATCATCACCATTTTTATCATCATTCAGGAAAAACAGTGGGGCGCACCTAGTTAATAATAAAATTGAATAAAAATAAACTCAATGTTTTTATTTGTAAGTACATAAATGTAACTTTTTAATAGATAAATAATAATATAAAAAGCTGAATACAATATTATCATTGTCATACCTAATACATAACCACCTAATACTTTTATGTAGTGGTAGGACTCTACTGCAGAATCCGTCTGGGGAAGTACCACACACCTTTGCCAGTTATTCAATCGCCAAGCAGTAGTGTGCAAGCATTACTGTGTTCCGGTTTCAAGGGCAATGTTACCAGAGAAATTACTGGGTATGAATAGATTTTACATCTAATATCTCAGGGTGACGAGCGCAGTGCATTGCGGCGCAGGATTGTGTTCGCAAGTTCACAATTCTGGCACTGCTACTGTTAGTGGCTGGCCTGACGCGTACCACCAGGCGAACGTCTTGCTCGTCACATCATTTGATAGAATTGTAATTAATTAATTGTAATTAAGGCATATTATAATTTTCATGACTAAGGTCCTAAGTCGCTTTCATAAATGTTGTAGGTACATTAAGAGCACAATAAAAATAAATGTTCTGTTTCAAACAAGACTGAGATTTACTTTGATACTTATTACAGTAAGTGAAATTTACTACACGACGAATTTAGCAGACGACGTTAGTAAATTTTTTATGCTGTTTTTTTCGATCTGTTTGTATAATACGGCGCTACTCGTCGTAAATCAATACCAACTCATCAATGTGCACAGCTTTTACCATGGGGCCATCTCTGAAATCGCAAATAAACAGCGGTTCCATTAAAAAACTGTCATTAACTCTAGAAAATGTATGGAACAGCTGCTTTTTGTGATTTCAAGGTTTCTATGTCTATAGTAAAAGTTGATTAGAGTGACTAAAATAACCTTCTTTTAGATTACTAATACTGTATCGCGGAACATTTAACTTTCAACGGTGCTTTTAAGTGAGGTCGTTGATGTGACGCCCTATCCCTGCAACTTATTTTAATTTTTGATCTCTATATTATGCTATACAGGGTTAGTTCTAATCAGTTACCATCCTTTTAAGGGCATATTCTGTACATCAAAACAAACTACTTTTACTATGGGACCAACATAGAAATCACGAAAAAATAGCTGTTCCATACAAAAAGTTCATAGACCTTGGGCCAAATGTATGGGACAGCTGTTATTTTCAACAAATTATTTTCAATTTCAAAAGATAGTAAAAGTTGTTTGTTTTGACGTACAGTCCCTTAAAAGGATGCTAACTGATTAGGACTAACCCTGTATGACTTGAACTGCCCACACACAATATTAGTGATACACTTGAAAACAAAATTAAACAATGCTAAACCATATTTTATTAACTAATAAAATACAACGCTGCATCAGATCCTTTATTATCCTACGTGGGAGGGAATTTTATTTGAACATTTGTAGCAATAATTTTAACCGTCCATAAAACATCAAGTGACCAAACCTTTATTATGAGGATCAATCGGACTGCTGACTAATTTTTGACTGATTGGAATAACATTAAAGGAAAATATATCACGACCACAATTAAATTTGAATTGGTGTTAATTTTTCCTTATTATGGAGAATAATAAATGAATAAGAACTTCTTTGTCAGAATATTGCAGAAAACTAGGTACTTACACCCTTACGCGTACCCGTACGCGGACGAAGTACCAGGCGATCTCTAGTTACATAACTACAGGGGCCCTATTTTTGAATCGTACGCAATTGTAGCGCATAAGAAAGGACCTTCGAACGATACTGTTTGGAATAAGGTTTAATATCGTTTGAAAGTCGGCTCCTTGCCCATGCGCAACTTTGCGTTCGATTAAAAAATGAAGCGCAGGTCGCCTGGTACTTCGTCCGCGTACGGAAGAAATTCGCCTCGCTCCCAATTACTCGTCATCTTCCCTAACGCTGGGTTAATTACTCATTTTTTTCCTCACTCCTCATTTAATGCACCACTTTAGATCGACCCGAGCAAAAAATATCATTGTCTTTGTTTTAGAAGTCTATCCAAATACCAATTTTCATCACTTCAAAAATTACTTCAAAAATACATCATTTCTACTTATATAAATCTTCATCCCCCATTTCAAACCCTTAAGTCATCCCTGTCAAAAAATATTAAATGTACTTACCTAATCTACTGTGCGTGTATGCACACTCACGCAGTTATAGTCAAAGCTGACTGAAGCTGTCAACTTTGAGTGGAATTTGCAACGCATATTGTCTAAAATTATATTGCATATATTCTTGATTAATACATACATATTTATTCCAGAAAATATACTGTTCCCGAAGGAATGAAAAAAATGAAAATGAAAATGAAAAAAACTTTATTGACATAATGTTGAAAATTATAGGTACATACGTTTTAGCCTATATAGCCTATATATATATTTAATTATATAGATTACATTTTGAAGTATGGACCTTCGTGGATCCCTGTCCCCCACACTAGGATAACCTGTATTGCGGGGTTACAGTTTGCCTGAAATCGAATTTTTGAATTTTTGCCTGAAACTGAATGTATCTGAAACCGCACGCTGTATCTAGTAATATAAATAATCAGTATGAGAAATTACAACAAACAAAAAACATCAGCAGGCCACTTAAAAATTCCTATCGACAGCTTTATCACTCTATAAAATCTCATAAAATGTTCAACGTTCCTCGTTAATATCCTTAAATTACTTACTTAATACTATTTTTACTGGGAAATGTGAGTTAAGTTATAATTTTAAGATTTGTCGTGAAACGCAGTGGGTGGTTGTCAGTCTTTCCATTGTTACGAAGCATACGAAAAGGCGGAAACGGCATGCGTAGGACGCGAAACTTATAAATAAACGTATTCAGTGCCTAGAGTGAAGTTCTGAGTTTCGAATGTGGTAACAAAGCCTTATAAAGTATGTTGAAATGCACTCGTAGGTAGAAGGGGACTATATTATATCAGGTTGTCATATGACGAACTTTTTAGCTCATAATGATTGTAGTTTAAGCGTCTTGGAAATTGTCTTAACTCGTTGTCTTGTCTGATACCAATAGGATGTACTTTTCAACCGACTTCAAAAAAGGAGGAACTCAATACGAATGTTTTTTTTAAATATATTTTTTAATGTTTATGACGCGATTACTCCGCCAATTATAAACTGATTTAGATGTTTTTTTTGTTTGTTTGGTAATACTTCAGAGGTGTAATACTTCCCATATAAATTTTTATCGAAATCGGTTCAGTAGTTTGGTTTTTAAATCAAAATTACTAGGAAATATGAAGATGTCATCCAGGTGTTCGAAGTCAAAGTCGGTTGTATTAAAAAATACATGTATTATAATCGTGCAGAGGTGGAACCTTGATTCACTTCTATGCATTAGGATAATAAGAGTCGTTTTGTGTCTATTATCTTAAAGTTCAAGAAGTAAGGATGCAACAATTACCTTTTTTTTTTTTTTTTTTTTTTTGAACAGGCATAAGCCTTTATTAACTACAACAAACTACAATGACTACTTAGCCTACTACACAACAAAAAACAAAAGGATTGTATCCAGACCGATGAAAGTCTAGAGACAATCCAAATGCTCAAACCCACTACCAGTCGGCAGCGTACCCAGCATGCTGGCGGCATTGCCACGCTGGATGGCAATGCTTATGCGTTGAGCCAAATAAACGCCAGCATTTTGATCACGCGTCGCGTCGACCAGGCGCTCGGATATGTTTTTGAAAAGATGATGAGCTCCCGGTCCCCACGGACCCAATGTCTCAACACCAAACGGCTCAAATATGTAACCTCTGCCGAGGTTAGCATATTTGCGCCGCTTGTGCCGCTCCGCCGAATTTGCCGCCGCACCAGCCCTACTCTGTGTCTCAGGAAGATGTGACGGTGCCAAAGTATCAACGCAAGTTGCGTCCCATACAAGGGGCCGTCCCATCTTCCAAGGCACAAGTGTCATACCGTCAGGTCTTTTGCCATCGTCACGCGCAAGGCCGCTCGGTTCGAGCACAGCTGCAACATTGGCGGTGGATAAAGCCCGGCGTATGACATCATTCAGGCTAGCGTGGCGGCCGATCCGACCAGCGCTTCTTGAGCAAGAGAGACCATGGTGACCGAGCTGATCGACAACAGTACCACACTGGCAGCGATGGGCCTCACAGCACCTTGCACCCAAGCGCAAGCTGACAGCTAGACGAAATGCAGTTGGGTCCAAAAGGCTACCAGTGTTAAAGGAGGGAATAGCCTGCAACCAAAGACCTGATTCCCATACAGAGACAGCAAGGATACGAGCGCGATCTGCGACGCTAGTACACGTATCTAGAAGAGATTTCCGTGCTAGTTCACAGATCGGCCCATCCCATAGTCTCTGCGAAGACAAAGTCTTCGGAAAATCAGTATTTGGGCAAGCCTCCCTCCAAACATTCTTGGCCTCATTCAAATGAGCTACTACTACACCGGAATGGCCTAAAGAGGGAAGAAGGATTTTTTCAATTAATTTATGTGTACTATGAACTGAGGACAAGAAAGCTGGTAGAGCTACACTTGAAATTTTGCGGATTCCTAAGCCTCCTAACCTTACTGGTAGTGAGGCTTGTGACCATGTCCTGTCATTCATTTCAACATTCAAAACCGATATTAGTGTTTCCTTTACGACATTGTCTAAGCTCGAAAGGAGCTCACCGTGTTTCCACAGTGGACTACATCGTAAAGTGTATATAAATTTTGGCACAAACAGACAATATTTGATAATGGTAAACGCCATGTGGGCGTTAATATTGAGTAACCTCCTGGAGGCACTCATAAAATTTTGAATTTTTTCTTCTACGAAAGGTGAAAAAGACTCATCTAAAATCGGTGAACCCAGTAGGCGAAGAGAACATCTATCCACAGATTTGATGTTTGGAGCCAAATCATTAAATTTTGCAATAACCAAATCTTTGTTCGGACATGAATCGCAAACATAGAGTTCGCATTTTGAAAAATTTTGTTCTAAGCCAATAAGACGAAATTCGTCTATGAGAATTTGCAAATCATTTAGGACAGTGCTCACATCACCTCCTAAGGTTCCGTCATCCAAATACCAAACATTAAGTTTGGATTGGAGACGTTGAATAATTGGATGAATGGCCAGGCTGAAAATGGCGGGACCGAATGGATCACCCTGTTGGCAGCCTACTGAAGATAACAAAACATTGTTTTGGTATGTTAATTTTGTGGGATTGCCGTAGCATTGCCAAAGAAAGTTGAAAACGTCTGGAATTTTGTCTTTGATTTGTGTCAACAGGGCGCCTCTATCGACCGAATTAAAAGCATTTTTGACATCCACCTTTAGTAGCACCTCTCCACAATTTTGATCCAAAAAAGTCCGGAGAGAATGAACAGCAGCCTCACACCCACCTCGCGAACCAAAACCAAGCTGTATTGGTTGGAAAAGGCTACTCAAAAGAGCAACCTTTTGCCTACACCCTGCCTTGGCCGCGAGGCGACGGTATGTGGTGCCGACCGCAATAGGCCTGATACCACCATCTTTTTTGATAAGTGCGCATAAATTAGCGCCGTACAAAATTTCGATAACGTCACTATTGACTCGTCCCGACAACATAAGACTTACCAAAGCTGTAAGGTCTTTTAAGAGGGTCTCGCCCACCTCACCAGAGCTAAAAGATAGAAGATCTTTTAGATGTTGAGGTGTTAGGCCATCAAGGCCGCCAGCTGAGCCACTCTGAAAAGACGCCACAGCCGTTGCAATCTCCTGAGTCTGGACATCAATGGCAACGTCATCAGGTTGTGGTGGCTCAGGGAGGTGGAGGTTTGCCGCCGCAGGTGGATGTTTGTCACGAAGTGACTGAATCGTTTCTAATGTGTGGGGGGCAATGGTGTCGCTCGAGAACAAGACACGTGCGGCGCCTTTGATATCACCATCACTCATTTTGTTCTCTACTAATTTAAAAGTAACCGAATCGTCAGATTTTTTTGAATTTTGATTATTACGCCTTTTAGGCGGAATAATATTAGCAAGACCTAAAAGGTTCTCTTCCGATACTTTGTACTTTACACAGTTTTCCTTTACTCTAGTGGTAAGGGATTTTTTGTTAGACGGGTCCGAATGAACGTAAAGCACATTGTATGGAAAAGAGAGGAGATGTTCCCAGGCCTGCTTTGAATTTTGGGTAAAGGCATTCCGAATAGCAAAAGATAAACTTTGGGCAACCGAAATTCGAGCACCACGCGGGATGCGTTTTAAAATCGGAATAGAATTTTTTAATGAGCTTAAAACCTCCCAAAATGGTTTGGCAGGAGTAGCAGCGCTCATTGAACTGCTACTGGCTACGTTTGAGCCTGAAATTGGAGCCGAAAGTGGAATTTCATGAATTTTGTGACATCTGGTCTTGTGAATTTTGAGGCCTTTTTGGCCTTTAAAAAACTTGGCCTGGGGGCACTCTGTACACTGTATCATGTCCTGTTGCGACACCACGTTGATTTTTGATACTGCATTTCGCCCAGAAGGGGTCGAAGATGCCATGTTACAATAAAAATCTTATCTCTTAAAACTTAGATTCCCTAGTGACGCGACGGACGGTGACGTCTGCCAGACCTCAGGCGGTGACACGGCTTGAACTGCGCCGACTCGCCAGACGGCGCGCCGTTGACATGGAAACAGAAAACAAGAGTGTTTTAGAAAATATGAAATAAAGTAACTTAGGGGCTGTCCCCAGCCCTACAAACAATACCTCGGCGGAGTCAGAGGTAGAACAGGCGGCTGGTGAGCAGAAACAGCCTGAAAACTTGCGAAATGCTGAAAAAGAAACCGGAGAAAAAATTTGTCAACCGAAGTTGACAAGAACTTTTTTTTTTTTTTTTTTTTTTTTCTACAATTACCTATTTTTTTTATGTTAATCGATCATTACATAGAGGCATATACCCAACACAGACTAAAAATAATTATACTTACGTACCTACTTTATTTATTATTTATTTATTTGAAATAGGTTTGCGTTTGACCACATCCTGCCTGATGTTAAGCAACGATCAATACAACACTACATTTGATCAGTGATTCGATCAAATCACTACGTCTGAATGGAGAAATGACAAAACGGAATTGCAATTTTAGCATACGGCAACATACTGTTATAATAATATGACTTGTACCTACTTATCTGGCTAGTTGAATAATTACTGACAAGTTATAAAAAGCGTAATTTATCATATAAAGTCAGTATGTCTACGGATAATAATTTATTACTGTAAAATGATTTTAGGCCAAACAAACCACTCATTTTTATGATAGACAGCGGCGCCAGACTCCATCTGCCAAAGAAATAGAAATTTGCGGTCAATGGGTGGCGAATAAAAACTGGTTCCGATGTAAACAGTAGCCGACCTTGCCGATGCTTCGCAATCTACGCGATAGCGGTCACGGTGGCGATTGGGCTATTATTTTGTTCTACCGCCACCGCTATCACTAATAGACCTGAGTATGTCCTAAATCCTTCTTATGTCCTATACTTACTTTGCGCGATAAAACCTGGAACGAGGAAATTCGCCAAAGAACCAAGGTCACCGGCATAGCTCGCAGGGTTTGCAAGTTAAAGTGGCAATGGGCAGGCCACATCGCTCGAACTGATAACCGATGGGGTAGAAAGGTTCTTGAGTGGCGACCGCGAACCGCAAGACGCAGCGCACTTAGCGTCCCGCTAGGTGGACCGACGACATTGTTAAGTCGCGGGCAACCGGTGGATGCAAATGGCAGGTTGTCGTACAGTGTGGCGGTCTAAGGGGGAGGCCTTTGTTTAGCAGTGGACGTCTCCGGGCTGATGATGATGTCCTAAATTAGCATCCAGAACTACCGGAGGACGGGCAGCAGCGACCTCTCGGTTATTGGTGGTGAGTATTCTGCGATCCCCAAGCTGCCTGCCAATCGTGGGGGGATTATGGCAGCCCATCCCTATTAAGAGGTAGGTCTTCGTTCAGTGGACGTTTTATGGCTAATGATGATGATGCTAATAGCTAATCCATACCCATTACGATATTTTCTTCATCATAATTTAATTAATTGTAAGTTACCTCCCCCCTACGCCCCTTCACCTCCTTACTAAGGGAGAGGCCTTCGTCCAGCAGTGTACATGTACCTAGCTTACAATAAACACAAATATAAAGAAAAAAAATCTAAGCCTAGTTGGGAGATCGCTCGGCTTGAAAGCATGTGGTCGCGAGTTCAAATCCCGTGCTCTTAAAAATAAGCTCTTTGGAGTTTATGCACGCAATTTCATACCACTGGCTTCTCGGTGAAGGAAAACGTCGTAAGGAAGCCTGCATACGTCCTGGGACACAAATTCAATGGTGTATGTGAATCCACCAACCCACAACAGCGAGTATTAACAGAATGAATCATCAAAAAAAAAAAAACTGATAACAAAAAAAAAAAAAAAGATTATCTGAACCTGTAAATGTATTAATGGTTGTATTATTATTTTTTGCTGATGTCACAGAATAAATTATTTTCTTTCTTTCTTTCTTTTCAACAGCCGAAAGACGTCCACTGCTGGACGAAAGCCACCTTAAGAGGATGAGTACACCCAAATTGGCTTCATTCGGGTTAATGTTTTGCCAAATGTACAAATACGACAGCACTGAAAAAAAATATGTTAATCTAGATCATATTTCCTAGTTGGCTATCCCTGGTTTCGAAAACACGTTTGCAAATAATTTTCTCGATAGAAAAAAATCGTAATATAACCTCTAAAAATAAATTTCAAAGTACATTTTTCTTTGTATTTTTGTATGAAGACACATAACCAAAATTAGTAAAGGTTATGAGTAATACTTTAATCTATCTTACTATTGATCTAGTTTTTTTTCTTATGCAATAACTTTATTGCAATTAATTATTTTCCAATAAAATTACAGTAGGTAACGTGGCGCAAGCGCGCCGGCTTCTCTTTTTTATCTATGTAATTAGACAGAGACCAAAGACGCGCGGAGGATCAGTTATTGTCAGCATCTTAATAGGGAGGGGTTGCCATAATCCCCACGCTTGGCAGGCGGCTTGAGGATCGCAGAATGGTCACCACCGTTAACCAAGAGGACGCTGCTGCCCGTCCTCCGGCGGTTTTGGATGCAGTTTTAGGACATACCCAGGTCCAGGTAACAGGATGATTAAACTACACGAAAGTAAAGTCCGATGACTTATTTTATATTATGAGAAAAACGAGCATTTAAATTTAGTAAAAACCCGTCCAGTTATCCGGGTACATTCATTAGATTTTACAGAAATTTGGAAATTTATAAGAATTTGATTGAGGTTAACGCAATTAGGTAGACATAAAAATATCTCAAATAAAATGATTAATCATAATATTTTAAGTTAGTCACTTCTGGTAACAAAGTGAAACCTTGATTTAAGGTTCTCAGAAAGGTATTAATTTAAAAACGTTCAGACGTTAAATTATTGTTTTTTTTTTGGTACTGTGTGAGAAATTAGTCAATATTATATAGACTAACTGCGCAAAGCTGTTTTACCTGCGTGCTAATAATATAAAATGTAGTGATGATGACGATAAAATTTAGTCTATCTCGACGACTAAAATCACCTCAAAACGTTGTTTTGCAATTATCAAACATACATTTTCGTATTTATGAAACTGATAGAGACTGAGGGAAGTAGGGAAAGTGGTAGGAATTTATAGTATTAAACACAGTTAAATATTTTTAATTCTTTATTGTAAATAAAACTCACCAAGGCCCTTACCTTTAATTGCTTTTACAATCGTTTGATGATAGCCAAATCTTAACATTGTGTGTAACTAGCTATAAGTATATACAAAACAAGTAACATTACTTAAGTAGGTTTATTACATACCTTAGTAATGTTAAAAAGAGATGAAGAAAAAAAATGGCTTGTCTTTTTCCTCAGAAAGTTCTAGATCATATCTCTTTTACTCAGCGTAGACTTGCTACGCGTTACGTCTACGGTTACAAAGTATGCTGCTACGCTTTCAGCTATTTCATGAACATTAGGTATTCAGTAGGTACATTGTAAACAAAATCTATTTACTATAGTATTTTTAGTTAGAAAAGGCTGTTTGTGGTTTGGTATTTTAAAAAATAGTCTACATATTAATATTTTTTAATACCAGGTGAGTCACCTGGTATTACGTGGCTTAAAGTGGCTTACGTGACACCAAACATAATGTTAGGCGCCGATCTTTGAGGTATTTCACCTTTTTATTGATATCAAAAATGCAGGAAAAAAAAGAATTGGGTGCAGTCGAATTAGTGGACTTATGAGTCACAGTGTCTTAACACACACAGTCTTAACAATGTGGTTTAGTTCTATTAAGGATCGACAAGTTGACGGCTCGAACTCATCAGTGGGCGCGGCTAAAAAGCATGCTCTCTTCATCAAACAAACTGTGGGAAAGGGAGAAAGAAAGATAAATGAGCGCGCAAATTTTTTTTTGTTGACCTTTGGCTGAAGTAATGTGGTTAAATAAACTCTGAGTTAATTTATTCCAACTTAAGTTATTTGAAATGTTTATGGACTAAACTATGACCGCTTGATAAATTATTTTAGAGTTTTCGTATTCCTTATGTTATTTATTTACGTCCAATGTGGAGTTAAAATTGAGCTAAAATACAAGATGTTTCCTGGCTCATAACGTTCATGTTTATTAACTTTTTACTTTCGTAATAATTTACAATCCTAGATAATGAAGAGATTAATCGATATAATACTTAGTCTTGGACTTACAAAATTACATAGTGGAGTAGTAATACTACCGCGTTTCTATGGAGAAGTGACCAACTTGTCTACTCTTAAGGGAGTTGTTCAATTGAAGTTTATACGTTTTGTACATAACTAGCCACGTCCTGTAGTTTTAAAAACGATTTTCAAATATCATCAATATCATCATCATTAATTAGGTACATCAGACGAGATGGCAGTCAACCGAAAACTTATAAATAGTTTTAAAAAAACGCAATTACAGTGAAAAAAAAAAACTTTTTTATAATCCCACGTAATGTCTATTGCCGTGCCGAATTCCGTTAATATATATAAAACAAAGACAGATAGACGGGCAGAGTACTTTTGCGGTTTTATTTATTACTAAGCCCATAAAAACGTTGAGTACAATGATCTTGTTTTTGGTTTGTTTAGTGTAACCGCGTATAGATTTATAAACTCTAGACAAGATCATGGTATTGAAATTCGAGCAATCCGTTTTTTTTTACAAAATACACTAATATGTCTTTGAAGGCCTTTATAGGGCTTTTTGTCTATTAAGGCGTTGTTTACGTTAACAAACACCATTTAACCTCAGCTCAATATAAAATTAAATGCGCAATATTAAAGTCATTCAGCTTTAAACACCGTTTTTAAGTAAGGTAGCTTAGTCGGTAAAGTGCTCGGATATTTTGTCGATTACTGAAACAATAAGAACTTAACAATATCACTTCACAAATTTCACTCGTTCATACGAAAATATATAAATAAAATACTTTGCAGTAAATGAATTATTTCAAGGTTTTTTATTTGTAAATTTTGCATGGCACGTTGATACATCTAAACCCATGTTTAAGGAAGCTCTACAGTCTACGCTCGTATGACGAAATATGTATGTATTCAGATTAAAATAATAAAAATCACTTATCTTAATAATACCATTAAACACGCATATTACACTGCATCATTGCCGCTTGGTCAAGAATCGCGCTACATACTAATAATTAAGTTGTTTATTAGCTATGCTAGTCACAGTAATAGTGTATTAGAAATTTATACAAATAACTGCCCTACTCTTGTATGATATTAATAGTCTACTTAAGTATTTACCTTATGGACCTGGGTATATCCATAAACTGTAACCAGACCCACCGGAGGACGGGCAGTAGCGTCCTCTTGGTTAACGGTGGTGACCTTTCTGCGATCCCCAAGCCGCCTGCCAAGCGTGGGGATGGCAACACCCCTCTATAAAGGGAGGCCTTCGTCCAGCAGTGGACGTTTTATGGCTGACGACGACGACTTAAGTATAAGTATAAAAAATATTTTTTGTTTACAAATTGAGCTTATTTATTTTATACATTCTACAACAATAGTTTGCCACTTGTTCAAAATTTATGACTTACGAGACATTAGTCCATTCCACCGATTTTTATACCTTCATTATAATCAAACGCCAGCCCGCCCATGGTTAGGACTGATTCAAATATTTATTTACAAAGTAGGGAAACATTATACCTAACCAAAATTTACGTTACTCTGGACTCAACATTTAAATTGAATTTTCCGGTTTAATACACACACTTATAGCTATATTATTATACGGTTTTATTTAGCTTGGCCTGTTTGTTGAGGTTCTTTAGGGTCAAATTTAGGAATTGAAATTTTACCCCCTTCCTATTGACAGATTAATCTGATATTTGCTACACACCTTTAGTTCTGATGACAAACCCAACTTAAAAAAAGTGTTTAATTTTTATAATAAGTTTAAATTGTATTTACCTACAATTGTACACTCATAAAAAGAATGTTTAGATGTTAATCAAATGACACGCTACATTAAATAATGTTAGAGTGTGCTTAAAAAAACAATTCGCATAGCAGTAATAAATCTTAGTAAAACTCATTATTTCTATTTTAGTTTTTTGTACTTTTAGTAGTAAATACCAATTTATTTTAAAATTAATACACATTAAATGTTATTCACAACTTTCTTCAGATTTCAGATGCCAAAGTTCCGTTTAAATCACTCACTCATATCCAAAGTCATTCCTGCATCCGATGTATTATACAAATAACTGAATTATCACTACCGTATGAGTCACTACCTAAAACACAACTAAAACATTTCCTCTGATGCTGTTATCAGTTCCACGTATACTCTACAAACAAACACTTCTCATTAAACGACTGTGAATACATTTAATTCAGAGGTGACAACCTGCGACTCGCCCGCCGCCGGCGCCGAATTGCCATCGTCATCGGCGCCGCAAGATAAATTCTTCCCAAGAATGCCATTATATTATAAACTACTCAGAATTTCTGCGACAAATAAACACATTGGCAGGTTTCATTCCAACGAAAAACGACGATATTTGTATCACAAGCCTGTATTATTAGCCGGATCCGCAGACACATTTGAATTAATTAATGTATTTAGAATAATGAGCCAGCCGTTGCGAGGATGCGGTTGACAAACACTTTTGTAATATTCTACACGGTAGCTGAAAGAGAAATAAAGAAGCTATTAATTATAACTATGCAAAAAAAATAATTATCATACATTATTCGTAATGATGTCACGTGATGCCATCTTTGTCAAATTTATGCTTCTGTTTTAAATATATCTACTAAGGAATCCTACGTTTTAATTTAGATTATATGACAAAACACAACCTTTTTGTGTTGAGACCTCTCAGCATGGATTAATTTATTTGATACGCTAGTTAAGTACCTTATTGACTTCCAAATTTTGCCCGGTGTCGTTGACATTACCTTAATATAAAAAGGAATAGACATTTCATAGGTATGTAGTACAAAGTATTTAGCCAGGTCATAATTATTGAAATAATTAGGTTCCACATTCAAAACTTTTCGAAGAAGGCGCCAGCGGCAGTCAGGATGTGGCAAAGTCATGTTTTTTTGGTTAATCGTTGCTTAAATCTATCTGCACTTGATGAGGGCGATGTCGGTAATCTAGTCCAAGGAAAATTACTGGGTAACTGTGTCTTGTTTTAGGAATCTATGCAGCTGTTGACAGTCTGCAGATAGATTTGTATGTTAGATAGTTGTTTACATTTTATGTTGGACTGAACTTTAATTGTCAAGGCAAAGGATTGCTGTAAAAACAGTATAATGCAGATTTTCCGAGGTAATCCGAGTCTAAGATAATAAGAGTAAAACCATTAAATTTTAGAATCAAACAACAAAACGTAAGAGATTGACAGTTGACTTTGGCCGCATCGATAATGCGCCATGCAGCAGAAAAAAAAAACGCAGTGTGGATCCCCATTCTTTAAACAAGAAAGTAATAAGCATGCCAAACTTACTAAACTGTCGATGTTTATGGCCTTGAAGAGCCCCGTATGATTTAATGTCTCGCCTATCATTTATTACTCTGATAACTTGTTTAGACATCTAATATGCATTTAAATTTATGACTCGAAAATTTGTCACTGTGAAATGGAATGCGGTAGAAAGGATGGTAATTCCATAGTTCCGATAAAACACGAGTAATTCGGACATTCTCCTGGGTTTGTCCAAAAATTTAGATTGATTATTTTAACACCAATATGCTATTTTGTGCAACACAAAAATAATGTAAATAAAAGACTAGATGAAATAAATCATAACTTCATTACATACATTTAATATTTTATTAATGCAGTGGTGTTAATATTTATGGCTCTTTACGGACACATTTGATTTATCTTCCTTTAATACGGTAATAGAATTAAAGGTAATGGAACTAATGCGCGGAACAGAAATATGTAACTTAATACAGACATAAATTGATAACATTTTCATACCATCAGGAAGTAATAAAACTTTCAAATTGTTCTATGATGATTTGATATTATGAATAAATTTCTGCCATCGATCACGTTCTCTTCTACTGTTATTTATAAAAAAATCTGCAAGCAATGCAGAAGATGCGCAAGGTATAATATTTGTATAGAACTTAAAAAATAAGCTTAACGTTGATCTGAATTATAAATTACTGGAATGTTTACGATCTTCCACTTTTTGACATTTAAATTTGACGTTAGGTACACATCATTTTAATATGCACATCAATAAGGAAGAAAACTAGTCCGCACACGCAAGCAACGCTATGTCGTCAAAGACTGATTCTAATGAGGTACTTACTGAAAACGTTGAATATTCTAAAAACAAGAGCAGATCCAAGAAAACAAAAACCACATTCCGATGTCTTCGTGTTTGCTCCAAAACATTGTTTTATTGGACATTTGTGTAGAGTATAATATCGAAAACATCACAGCACCGTCATTTAGGCTTATTTATTTACATTAATGACCCATAGTGCACAAAAGCATCAAAGGCAATGAGAAAAACAACATTTTTATTGTTATATTGTAATTGCACAGCTTTGCAAATAAGGCTGGGCTACAGAGAATGCCCAAAATATTCGTCCTCACACAAAGGTGAATCACATAAATTGGAGCCATTTTCATTTAATTCGAAAAAAGTACATAATATCATCACCCCGGGAGATGTTGCGATATATCTTCTTGGCGGAGATATTTGTCAAAAGAAATTTTGGAGGGCACGCGATTAGTATAGCTTTTCAGAGATGTCAGATAAGCGATATATTTTTTTGTTGTAGCTCAGATACCCCAATAAAGTAAGTTGGTTCCACGATGGTATGCAAATATGATTAAAAAAAATGCGTAAGCTCCACGTGTGTGTGACGCGTCTGTGTGACGCACGCGCGTGCTTGTGTTTGTGATCCTGCAAAGTTGATGTTGCCAATGTATAAAAGCGAAGCGTTGATTTCACAATCATCACAACGATTTGAAATCCTCTAAAGAGTGCACACGGAGTGACCGTGAATTTAGTTTCCGCGTTATTGTGGACAGTTTGTTGCAGTGAACAAGTGAACTGAAGAACTGTAGCGCAAATTTAAAATATCTTGTGAAGAAATAACGTGAAAAGTGTTCTATGATGAATTCTATTCAGGTACTTTGACTAAAATTCGGAGTCTTTTAAACCAAAAAGTATTTATATTTTTGTTCATAAAACGCCAAAATTTTAATACAAAACTTTTTTGTTACAGTACCTGGTAGCATTCTGCGCTGTGGCCGTGGCTGGTATTCCCCTGGAAGACGGCGCATGGCATCCCTACACATATGGTGATTCTGGCAAGTATGTATATTTATCAATTCAAATCAATATCAAATATATTTTTTCAGACAAAAGAATACAGAACATTTACAAGTTATCTTTGATCCCCAAACTAGGCGGAGAAGCCTGTGATATGGGGTTCTGAGCTCGAGTGTTTGAGAACAGTAAATGGCTGATGAACATGTTTACAAAAATTACAACATTGATTCAAAAAACACTAAATTAAATATTAACTATTAATTCAATTCTATTAATTTCAATTATATTATGTTCTTGAAACCTATCTAGGCAAATAGAAGCTTGCAACTTTATGAAACTGCATAGGAATGTTGCTCCATTGCAGTTCATTTATAAGCAGATGAGCGAATTAACCTAGAGAACAAGTATGGTCATGATGATAAAATTATTCATTATTATATCTTATTTGGAATCATATGAAACATCAAATGTGCAATTTTTAATTTGCCTTACATAGTATTATAATAAAACCCCTATGTTTACTAATTCCCACACTTACCTACATGTGCTACAAAATAATATTGTTCTTTTCAGATACATCCCAAGTGATGAGGGCAAATATATCCACATCCCAAATCCTTATATTCACCTTGACAACCCTTATGACCATGATTACGAGCCTTACGAGCCTTACGAAGAAGCAGCATCAGTAGACCAATACAGACTAGTTATGACACCACCCAAAGACATCCCTTACTACAAAGATGGATATTACAAGAATAACGGCATCAAGATCCTTAAGCAGCAGCATAATTACAAAGAAGACAAATACGACTTTGAGTGAGTATTTATTGGTTGACGTATATAGCTAAAATTATTAAAATCTATCCATCTCTCTAGGCAATAAAATTTAATTTTAAATTAAAAACAATTTTAGTACATGTGTGACTTACACAGTCTAGTAAAACACACCAAATTTGATTTGAAAACTAAATTAACCAAATAATGTATCGGAATTTTAATTCGTATAAAAAAGCAATAGGCAACTTTATAAATATTTTTTTCGTAATTCGACTGTGTTTCAGCTAAAAAAAACACGAAATTAAATATCTGCTTTATTTATTTATGTTTCAAATGAGTTAAAGTTACCAATTATAAATTCACTATCCAATTAAACAGAAAAAAAAAACAAAACAAATTTACGACACCTCAGATGAATCTTATCAGGTAAATATGAAAATTAACATAGCAGCCGTAATCAGTTAAATTTATTAGCTTCCCGTCTTATAAGCAGATTTTAGCCTTGCTTAGCTGAATGTCAAAAAATTTGCATATTCGCGATTCAAGTAAAGGAACAAAGCAATAAAGTACAACGAAAGTCTTAAGTCAAAAGCTCAAGATGAATTGCTTCGGTTAAATCGTTACATCGCCCTGGAGAAGTCATCATGGAGAGAATGTGAAAATAAAAAATTCATCGATTTAAATTAGAACGATAAATTATGCATCGCTTGGTTCCCGGATTATACCGTGAATTATTACTAGCTAAGAACCGAGTGATTACAGGTGCTTCCGCTATGAATCATCAACCAAACATCGAAACATTTACAAGTGAAGCCCTTGATAACACAAAAGCAGATCAATCTGCAACAAAAAAGATAACCTTGACCGACAGCACTTGCGCCCGAATGGGTCAGAGTTCAAAACTATTTATAAAACCATTTACGACATCCGATTTGACATTCTTCGAAGCTTGTTACATTATTAGGCACTACTAGGAAGAAATCAATACTTCGGAATGCGTTAATTAAATTTAACCAAGAATAATCCTTTACAACAGATATTGGAGATTTGACGATTCAAATAATATTAATGATAAATTAATGCGCACGTCCGGAAGTAACTAATCACATTTTGATATTGATTGCAATATTATTCCAAAATTCCGATGCGTCGTATTCAATATCTATTTGTTACTCAAATCTAAAAGACAGCTTGATTCTCAACGTTTCAAACCTTGGAGATTTGTAAATTGCTCACAAATTGTGACGCAAAAATAATTAATTTAATGATAATCTTTTTTGCAGTTTCGAGACGGAAAACAAGATTCGTGCTGAAGAGAAAGCTGTTCTAAAGAATCCTAATACTCAGGATGAAGGCATCGCGTCTCAAGGATTCTACGAGTACATCGGACCTGACGGTTTCATGTACAGAGTCGACTACACCGCTGATGAGAACGGTTTCCTTCCCAGGGTCCGACGACTAGAAACAAAGTATTCCGGCAAATGGACCTTAGAAAAGGTTAATTAGTCGATTGCTTCTACCATCGCTATCCTCGTTATATCAGTATTCTCTAACTAAGCAATATCTTCTGCATCTTTACTAATTCATTTTGACTGATTGTTTCTTATAACGGCTATTCCTTCAATCGTGTCACGATTGGACGGTTTATCACGATTATGACATTTCAGTTCGATTTTGGACGACTTATTATGTACAATTTAAACTAGCCGAAAGGCATCCATCAAATTCAATTCAAAGTTAGTGTTGTGAAAGAAGTTTTTGAAGCTACTAAGTCTTGTGTACAAAATTGTATAGGAGTAAGTTTTGGATGATTATTTCTAAAGAATGTTTGGTATTTCTATAGATAACTTTAATTTATGTCTTAGAAATAAGCGCTTAGATTTGTAAAATTTAGATAATTATTTATGAAAAATGTGATAATAAATTTAAACATCTTATACATAAAAACTTGTTTTCAATAACAAAATTACATTCCTTAGAGGTAGATAATAAAAGGAAAATAGAAAGTAAATTATTTGATACCTGAAAAAAAAAGTAATCCAATTTTTTTATAGTACCTGTTTTGTAGTAACAGTTTTGTTTGGAACATATTTTTGTATTGTGTATTTATTTATTTATTTAGTTTATTGGTACACAAAACAGAATACAGTCAATAATAAATTTAGAAAATTTCTTTATACAATTTCGATCCAAAACTATATTCCTAAAAATGTATACACAGCTCATTACTTGACAACATGCAGTAAATAGTCAGTTTCAAGTGGAAAAAGAGGAAGGGGTAATTAAGTTAAATTTTATCTTATCTTGATACAGTTACAGGTTACAGATTCCTCACCTACTACAACTATCTTCAACGTACCCCGTAAACACAATCTTTCTGACGTCTTTTTTAAATTTATACAACTTTTGGTTGAAGATATCAATGGAGCTATAATGATCTTTAGATATTTCATTGTATTGGCGACACATTCTAACTACTGGGTTGTAGAAGGAAGTATTATTGTTATATACACCTAATACAAAGGTTTTCGCAAACCCTTCGCGCATTCTGGGCTTAATATTTATATTAATACTTGACAGAAGAGAAGGAGAGTCAATTGCAGAATGAATGATTTTGTGCAAGCAAACTAGATCAGAGTTTAATCGTCGGGTTTTAAGAGTTTGTAATATGAATTTTGCCAATCTATCTTTATAAGATTTGAGTTTTCGTTTCAAGCCCTGACATAACAGATTGACCACAGTTCACCTAATGTTAAGTGGCAGCGTGGTTGAACAAATTCAACACATCTAGTCTAGTTCATAGAATGGGAACTGATTCACTAGAGAAGCTGTCTGCTACACCGACAAATTTTCTACTTAATAAAGGTTGTTAGCTAGTCGAGTACTAGCAACTAACTCTATCACTATGCTATGGTTTCTTCACAAAGTTTTCCTCAACCCGCAACTCAAGTTCTTTGTTGGGGTTTGAACCCACATCCTGCGGCGTGTGATTTGAACACACATAACACTGAGCCATGATCAGTACAAAAATATTTAAATTTTACCTGATAATAGAGAAGATAAAAATCTCTTTATAGCCATGATTATTAAACTATTCAAAATTTCAATTGACACTATATAACTTCTAGATTATTGTACTGTGTTAGTATTTTGATGGGTAATACAAATGGGTGATGGGAATGGGATGGGTAATAATGTAATAATAATAGGCCTTTTTTTGACACCCAATGTAATTAATAAAATAACGATGTTCACTAAGCTGACAACACCAGTCTAATAATGGAGACGCACCAGATGATGATGAATACTCATAATATAATAATACATTTTAGCCATAATAAAATTCTTCCACTGCAGGCAAAGGCCTCCTGCCCCTCTTTCGATTTCTCGCGTCGAGTGCCTTATTATAGTGGTCCATCCGTTGCAGTGGGCGTCGAGGTAGTCCCTTTTCTTTTGATCCTGCCGAAGGGCCTTTTGAACTTTGGTATCAACATTATGGTGGTTTTGGCCTTCAGTTTTTCAGATATGCGGCAGGTGTCCTGCATAGTTCCACTTTAAACTGCCAGCTTCTTGGCCGACTTCGACTATTTTGGTTTTGGAGCGAAGTATTGAGTTTTTACCTGGTCTATGAGTTTTGCTCTAAGAATACTTGGCTGCATGGGTCCTTGGCAGACTTCGAGATTGGACCTTTCATGACCAGTCAAAGACCAAATCTGGGCACCGTAGGTGAGGATGGAGAGAATGCGTATGTCCATGAGCTTTTTATTTAGTACCAAATTTAAATCACATAAAAATACATTTACAAAAATTATAAAAATATAAGTAATAAGTTATCAAGGGCGGTTGAATGCACAATTTTTATAATTGGGTTGCATTAAATGTTACTATAACACTAAGTATTGTGGGTGTAAATTGGGTAGATAGTCATGTTCCCAATATGATCGAATAAAGCTTTTGAGTACAACGAAAAGTATAATAATAATTTGTTATCTTGAAGTGGCAAAAAAATTATATCTCTTTAAATCATTGAGTATAATATCGTAATATCTGCACACTCATCATCATAACCAGCCTATCATATTCCACCGCACTAGTCATAGGCCCAAGACTCAAGACCCTAAGACCACTCCATAAAGATCATGGACTATGGGTCATCTTTGGTGGATGTTCTTCCACGTTTAAATTCAGCACACCAACAAGCAACTGTAGAATAAGGTGGTGCATTTGCTCCTAAAGTATCCTGCAAGTCTAGATTAGTTCGTTCCGCAGTGAAATTTTTCATGCACAGATACTTAATAACCGCGCGCAACTCATTTTTTTCCATTTTCGAAAACACGCTACGACAGACTGCAAACAAAAGACTTCCATTTTTTTTAAACAAAAAATATTAAAATTATTTCCTTTTTTTAAATCTTATCAATATTCCAGCTTCCAACCGCCAGTATTTACTTTTTTCGGTTCCAAAGAGTTCAAAATCAAAATAAATTTATTGCAGTTTATGGGTAAAACTAGATGTGACATACAGAGAGCTCCGAAAACAAACTTGTCTCTCAATAGACATGCAATATTAGCCCTGGCATATTCATTACTTGCTAATTATAAGTTATTAGTATTATTAGTGTACAAAGAAAATGTCATAATATAGTAGTTATGTCAAGTTAAATACAATGTCCGCAATGTTATAATGTCATTATTAGTTAGTCAATGTTAGTTCCTATCTCATTATCACTTTATAATGAACGCCCTACGTATTTGTAGTTAATCTGGCGAAGAAAGGTAAGTACTGCGTATCAAAAACTGGCAGTGCTCCGAGTTTTCACACGTAGGTATACATCTTTCGGAATGAAAAGGAGCGATGTGTTAAGACAGGGTATAGGTTGCTCTACATACAAACACTGTAGCAAGTACTTATTTGAGTGAAGATAGACATATTGAAATACCTACTTACCACGTAAAATTACGATGTTTTTCTATCTACTATCCTGCACACCTCACACATCAGCCGAAGTTGTCCAATGCTGGACGAAGTTCTCATAAGCATGACGCGTTCATACAAAAAATACATTTGCGCCAGTTATCCGATAATTATAATGTTAGGGTATTTTGCTGATCTTAAGATGCAAACATAAATGCATAGTTATAATTATGTACCTAATAAATTATTATAAACATCACCAATTCACGCCTTCATTCTAATTAATAATTATTTTAGTTATGAATTAAAAACAAAAGTATTTTCAAACATCCAAATACCATTTAATGACTGGCCATAAAAACAAGAACTAAAACTAACCTTCCTAATTAAACCGCTAAAAATATAAGACATTGTAAATTAACGCAATTTAGTTGATGAGATTCCAAAGATTAATCACAACCAGGTTTTAAGTAGGGTTGGTAAATGCAATCAAAATTCCCCCCTATATATAAAATGGGCGGCCAGCTTATGGCATCCAGACTCGCACTCGGGCAATAAACACCGGGATGCGGAGGGCAATATTTGATCTGATAACGCGATAAATACCGAGGCGCCACGAATTTCAATAAAAAAATATCACAAGACCAAAAATAAACGAAGCCTGGAGAGAGGAACGGAAGGATCGTAAAGCATGCGTGTTAGGGCATTGGCAAGAAATTTGGTGAAATTGTTTTGGCTCATGCTGCGGAGGCTTTATGGAGGACGTTGACCGAGAGCCTTGCCAAGTGGCCGGCGCCGCTCTGCCCGACGCACTGCGATCCGCGATGCTGCAGTGCGTCTTATCTCCGGCTTCCTTCTCGAACGAAATAATTTACAACCATAACGATACATTCCTTTGCCAAACAGGTCCAGATCTTTGCCCGGAATTTCCCTAAACGGAACCATTTTGGTATTTCTGAGGCTAAAAAGAGCAGCGACCTCGGGTCATATGCCTTCGAAGGACGTTCCAAGGCAAACGAAAATATAACATTTCGCTAACGTTTTTTTGTAATTAAACACCGAATATATGAGGTTGCAAGGTATTTAAATAAATGCAAATAAGGCTGGGATTATCGTGTCTTGTAGCTTAGACATTTACGACTACTTCGTTACGCAGATTGTTGTTGACAATAATAAAATAATGATTGAAATATGCGATACGTATCCCTTATGTTAATTATATGATGTGTAATTAAAAAGTTTTTAAATGATATTGTGAGAAAATGTCACTAAAATTAAAACATCTTAAACCCGCTGAAAAAAAATTAGTTTGACTAGTTACAACCTGCAACAATTATTTTTTTTTGAACATTAAAATGTACTCATAAAAGACCCATAAAGTTCTAAATTAATAATCCCTCAGCAAGATTCATATAAAATAATTATTTGAAGTTGAAAGTTGATCTGACAAAAATCTTAAATTTTGTAGGTACTTATATAGTTGTGATATACTCAAATGAAAATAAAAATGAATCAGTTGTTTACAGGGTTTAATACAATTTAATTATACAATGTTTAACAAAAAGGTTCAACAATACTGAAGGGTATGTATGTACTCATCATTATGAATAACTTTAACTATGGGCCAACACTGAAAACATAAGTAAGTACATACCCGTCAGTATTGTTGTACCTTTTTGTTACACATTGTATATTTGGTCTATTCCATTATTTTCTCATAAAAGTGAAAGATTTTCAACAAAGTTTTCAAGAAGGTCAATTTGATATCAAACGCTTTCTTTCAGTTTAACCACATTGGAATAGTATAAAAGTTTGTCGGAGTGCCTGGCTCTGATCCAAATAAGGTGACTGGAGCGACATATGCCTGGTACTCCTGCAAACCTTAAGTTCCACTCAATTTGAACTTTAACTTCTAAGGTATACAGTTGATTGTTAATGTGAAGGGTTTCAGATATCTTAGTTTATTAGTCTTTGCACGGCTCCAGGAGTCAGAGGCTCTCAACATTTATTTTATTAGAAATGGATTCAATTTGAAAGTGATTAAAACGATCCTACTAATATCATAAATGCATATTAATTTTGTAAAGCCTTTAGCTTTTAAGTTATTAAGTGTAAAATTTAGCAAATAACAAAATGATAAAGTTGACAAAAGGGACGGACCCGCAGTCCGCAGGCTAATAACCAATTATAAAAAAATAAATAAATATAATAATATTATAAATGCGAAAGTTTGTCGGTGTATATGTGTGTGTATGTTTGTAACTCCTTCACGCTGAAACGGCTGAACGGATTTGAATGAAACCCTTGGAATAAAACATATATCGTAGGATATATCGTAGTTCGTTTTTCCTATAGGTTTCTTTCTTTCTTTCTTTCAAATACAAATAGTTTATTGATAACACCAAAGTTACAAGTCAAATTTTATTAAGTAAATCACAAAAAAAAATATTATTACTAAAATCTCTTATTTTAAAATCTCTCTCTCTTATTTTATCGCAGATGAAACCTTGGGACGCAGCTAGTGTATCATAAAACCTAAAGCGCATTGCCCATTACGGATAAAAACGTGGATGAGATTAACCCTAGACATACAATAATTGCACAGAGGAGAGGAGGTCTAACTCTAAGCCACAGAATATTTAATAGTACAGAAAAAATTAAAAGGAAGTACAGAAAGAATGAAAGAAAGGAATGTATCGTTATGGTAGAAGGTTCAGTCTTAAAGAAAGAATCCGAACGGTCATAAATACTCAAAACCAACGGTCGTACGTCAAATGTGCACAATGCACTAGTTCTGTCTAAACACAGGACCAGCTAGCATCGATAGAAGCTGACGATGATGATGATGAGGATGGTAAAAACGGTATTGACGGTTTGTACATTTTCACATTGAGCTAAAATCTAAAGAGTCCCAATCGCCAAAAGTGTAAACAGTCAAAAAACGTCCGAGTGCGTACATTGTACGTTTGTACGTGCATTACGTGCATTATGTAGTTCAGAATTGTTCGAATTTAGACGTTATGTCGCTTGTGTAGTGTTCAATGTATGCTTGAGCGCTTGTGTCTTATCGTAGTTCAAGTCGTTCAAAACGTCGGGCAGTGCATAGCGTGCGCAGTTTTTTTGCACGTTGTTGACTCTATAGATATAGCTCAATGCATTTGCATCATAAATTGCATTGGTGTTAAATAAATGCGACATCGTTCCAATATGAATTTTTGAACTTAAAAAGGCACCTCTCAAAGAGAAAACTGTATTTTTAAAACCATTAGCTCTGGCAGCGCACCGAGTCTTTTCGGCTTTCATTTTATCAGCCATTTGATTGGCTATGCATGCTAAATCAACCGTCTGTCTGAAAGTGGATCAGGAAAAGTGGTAAAAACGATCAAAAATATTGACTAAAAGCAAATTAATAAAGAGAATTCAACATGCTCATATACTAAAATAGCTATATAGGTATTATTCAGGAAGAAAATAGGAGAATACATGTGTATAGAGAATCGCAGACCGGATTTCTCTTCATTTCATTCATGAAACTTCAAAAATCTATTTGTCATAATATTTGAAACCTATTTTCAAATAATAAGACAGGTATACCTACTTTTGCCAAGAAGGCGCCAATAACCAATCTAGATAATGCCTGCTAACCGAATGAACGTCAAAAGATTTATGATATCCACTAAAATAAAACTCTACGATTACTACCACTTAAACTCACGGCTAATTCACTTAAGCTCATCGCAATGAGCATAAAATTGAACACATTCACATCTGCAGTTGGTAGTAACACCCTCGTACGACTTTACTTATAGATTCAACACAAATATAAAATAATGTATCTTTAGGCAATTATTATTATTAATGTCACAGTATTTTTCTGTGAAATTGTGGAAAAATATATTATACGTGAAAATAACTTAACATCTTCATGATAGAGTACGAGAGAAAGTAATCTAATACCTACTTAAGAATCAAAGTCCTGACTGACAACGCACTGTTTATGCCGCCGGTCGTCAAAATTTTAAATTTGGAGGATGCATTTGTCTTGGTGCCCAAAGGTGAACCATACTAAAGATTTTTCAAAATGTAGCCCCAAACATGTTAAAACTTTTGTATGAAAGTTCTTTGTTTTTTACCTTTTAGCTGTGCAAGTTAGTATTTGGATAGTTAATTTAAAATTAAAAAAATGTTGTTTTTAATATTTTTCGACATGGACGGCCTAAGGAGGTGAAGGGAATATTCCTTCTAGGTAAGGGTGCTCCATCCTAGACCACATGGTTGCTTAAGATCAGGTAGGATGTAGTCAATCGCAAAACGTTTAGTAGTGGTAGGACTCTACTGCAGAGTCCGCCTGGGGAAGTACCACACCTTTGCCAGTTATTCAAGTGCCAAGCAGTAGTGTGCAAGCATTACTGTGTTCCGGTGTGAATGGCAATGTTACCAGAGAAATTACTGGGTATGAAGAGATTTAACATCTAATATCTCAGGGTGACGAGCGCAGACAGTGCGGCTCAGGATTGTGTTCGCAAGTTCACAATTCTAGCACTGCTACTGCTAGTAGCAGGCGTGACGCTTACCATCAGGTGAGAGTCTTGCTCGTTTCGTCACTTGAAAGTATAAAAAAAAACCTATAAAAAAAGGGTGAAAAAAATGAAATGGCCTCGCGCCATTTGCGCTTGCCTAAAGTCCGGTGACGCTGTACAGGCAATCTGACGACAACAGCAAACGTCATTAAAAAAAAAACTAATTTGGTTCAACGACAACAAAAAATAATAATTTTACAACTTTCATAACACCACTTAATAGTGAAATTCGTTGCGCAAATGGGTACTGTTATACCTAATCAGAGTCTCTGAAGTAACCTGTATCTCTGTGATACAATCTGAATGTCTTCACAGAAGTCGATGTGAATAAATATATTTAAAAAAAAACAAATACATTATAAACATAGATACAAGAAAAATAAGAAATTACATACACACAAATTAGATTAATGAGGTATGAGAAAGTACATTATAAGAAAAAAATTAAAACTGAAAACAAAAGTTAATTTTTTATTTAAACTTTTTTTACATTTTACACAGCGCCATCTACCCCATACTAAGCAAAGCTTGTATTTGGAAACCAGATAGCTGATAGAATACTTATATACAATATTTTTTCGTAAATACATACTTATAATACATACTACACCCAGACACAGAACAAACATCTATGTTCGTCCCATAATTTGTTATCCTGGGTGGGGATCGAACCCACGCTCTACAGCTCTGAAGGCAGACATGCTACCAACTGAGCTACAGACTGTTATAACTAACGTACAATTAAAAATGAAAACAAAAGATAATTTAATGAACGTACAATTAATACTGAAAACAAGAGATAATAATTATAATGAACGTACAATTAAAACTGTAAACAAAAAGATGCGAAGCTTACTGAAGTCTGTCTGTGACCAAGAGCGTAGAATATTATTTCTCCAACTACAATCGTAAAACTGGTCGTGTAGCAAGCACTCGTCTCGAGAATAACGTATGCTAAAAAATGCAAACAGGAAAATTTAATGGTACGTGAAGTGAACCCGCTACGCTGAGAGCCCCAAAGTTTGCTTCCATTTTCAACTTACGGGCGCTACTAAGGTGCTAAGTCGAAAATATTTCGATATTAATGTTTTCATATATTTTTTACATACATATCAGCTATAGAATGGTTAACTGTGGAAATCACTTATGGGTTTTTCGGACCCTAAATTTAAAAAAATATTAAAGGCGTATGTGAATTCACCAACCCGCAACAGAACCCGCATGGATTAATCTACTTTCAAGGGAGGATTAAGTCCATCAGTGGATTATTAATAAGACTGATTAAAACAATTTTACAGTCTAGATTTCACCAAAAGATGCGAAATGACAGAAGCAGACTGGGAAGCAGATACTTTTGCAATTTTGAATTTTCTCTATCACTAAAATGCTCTAACCTACTTTTATGTGAAAACATATCGAAATTTCATAGTAACCGGAAAAGCCATAGAGGGTTGTTATGTGGATTTCCTTAATATTACTTACTATCGCTTATTATTCTGAGCTATTGACTTGAACACGAAAATTGCGTTCCGTTTTGTTTATGTGAGGGAGAGATGGGAGAAAACGCATGTCGACTCAGATAAGACGAACATAAGCCCAATAAGGTAAAGATTGGCATGCACTTTATATATCACATTATTATAATAAATCTCAGGATCTAGGGGTGAATTTCAAAGCTATTGTGATAAAGTGTTTGTTATTTTATGCTATCTCTGTAACAAATATATTTGTTAGCTAACCTTTATTTACGTAATAATTTGTTGAATATCTGCTCAAACAGTACATGCTATACCCAAAAACAATGGATGTTATCTTGTCTGACAGATATTTGTTTATGTTTAAATACTATTCTAGAGGATTTAATTATCATCATCATCATCAGCCCGGAGACGTCCACTGCTGTACGAAGGCCTCCCCCTTAGACCGCCACACTGTACGACAACTTGCCATTTGCATCCACCGGTTGCCCGCGACTTTTACAATGTCGTCAGGCTACCTAGTGGGAGGCCTTCCTAAGCTGCGTCTTCCGGTTCGCTGTCGCCACTCAAGAACCTTTCTTCCCCATCAGTTGTCAGTTCTTCGAGCGATGTGGCATTCCCACTGCTGTGATTTAATTATAAATAACACAAACTATTTAAAAATAACTTTGCGATCGGAGAATGTTCACCACCGTTAACCGAGAGGACGTTGCTGCCCGTCCTCCGCTGGTTTTGGATGCAATTTAGGGCATACCCAAGTCTCGTGGCTAGGTGGGGTGACCGTGGTGAGTAGCATTTACATCTAAGCGCTACCTTGGGATGGATGACAACTGAAATTTTTGGCCCGGTTTATCCTATATTTGTATCAAAACAACCGTCAAGCCATGTCAGAAGCCTTCGGCTTTGACTCTAACATTAGGGCTGGCCACTCAGCCAATACGAACTTACTTGCTTAGTATTGTTTTATAAATTATAAACAATCTGTTTTAAATATTTTTGTATGAAGTGTTTCCACACTTATGGTATTTCTATGTTTTTCAGAGAGACTGCTCGTATGCAGGTTCGAGTCCTGCCGGATGTACTGAACGGAATGGCAATAAATATCTGAATCTGAATCTGAATCTGAGGTCATAATTTTTCTTCCAGTTTAAGCGTTAAAAACATAGAAATAATCTGTTTTAAGATCTAGAGCATTCGCGACCCTTTTAATTAAGAGTCACTCGAAATTTATAAAGGGTCCCATCCATACCGCCTAAAATGTACACTGTAAATAAATTAACAGTAGGTAAGGAACCCAGACCACTTCTCGGCAGTTCTTGGACATGCCTTCGGAGTGACACTCCAGTATTTAATTAAACGTAAAGAGAAACTGAGGAGGTAGAAGTACGGACCTTTTAGGTAGGGTAATTTGTCAAAATTAATTAAAAAGAAAACGTAGCGATACTTTTAACACGACTACGAATTTACTAAAGAATTCCGGTGAGTAAAAGCTGTTTGTTTTAGCTAATTAACAATTATTTTATTGGGAAATAAAATAGATATAAATGATATTTTTTTGCTAACTCTTGAACGAGCCGAGCCCAAAACTTTTTTCACCCCAGCCTGTCGCACCAACTTGGGATTTTGTTCTACATTGTATCGGATGACTCAGTCCTATAACGATCATTTTAATAATATCGACATATTTCATGTACAATTTAGTGGTTTCTGGAAATCAGTGTTTGAGGTTTTGGGTGGTGGTGGCAAGAAGCATAGCACTTGATAATGTCTTATATAATATCTAATATAATAAAAGGCTCTGTCCTGACTGACTGACTGACAGACAACGCACAGCCCAAACCGCTGGTCGTCCAGACTTGAAATTTGGAGGGTGTATTCGTCTCGATGCGGAGGGGTGTACTAAGAAAGGATTTTTCGAAATTCGACCTTCAAGGGGGGGAAAAAAGGGGGAGAAGTTTGTATGAAAGTCCTATGTTTTTGACCTTTTAGTCATGAAAATTTGGATTTGGATAGAACATTTAAAATTAAAAATACTGTTTTCAAAGGGGGGTGGAATGCTGTATGGAAAGTTCTTTGTTTTGAAGTTATTGTGATGAAAATTGATATTTGGGTAGTTCATTCAAAGGGGGGAAGGTGGTGGGGGGGGGGGAGTTGGTAGAGTCGGTAGAGTTTGCTCGGAATGATTTAAAGTGGAGAATTTTGGGGGCGGTCCTAATTTCTTCCGCACGCGGACGAAGTCGCGGGGGACCTCTAGTCTTACTCTAATTTCCTCACCATGCAGTCATGATAGCCTCATCAATACCCTAGATCCTTCGAATAGCTTATGATATTTATAAATCAAATTAATTATTAGACCTACCGAATAGATACAAATCTACCTACATTTGCATTACTGTGTTCCGGTTTGAAGGGCAATGTTACCATATAAATTACTGGGTATGAAGAGATTTAACATCTAATATCTCAGCTCTGACGAGCGCAGTGCAGTGCGGTGCAGGTTTGTGATCGCAAGTTCACAATTCTAGCACTGCTACTGTTAGTGGCAGGCGTGACGCTTACCATCAGACGAACGTCTTGGTCGTCTCGTCACTATATCGTATAAAAAAAAACACTACACACTTCACGTTATGTTCCAAAAAAAAAAAATATACTTGTCAACGTTGCTGATGCACCAGCTACCTCACTTCTTATTAATACTACTTTGATATGTACTGTTTGTTGAAACTAAAAAAAAAAAAACGCTAGGTGGTTTTCTAGCTGAATAATATAATTATTATTTAGAGGTCAATCTAAATAAAGAAAAGTATCGAAATGCCCTCAAGTGCCGGTCATCATTTCTATAAAGGTTAATGAGTATTTTTGTTGCAGTAGAATCTGATATTTATCAAAGTTTTAGATTGAGCAACGATATAAACGTTTCTATGTTTCTTAGGGCATTGCCTTGCATTGTCCTCCCAGACGGAGCGCCGGCCTAACATACCTAAACTGCGGAGAGACACAACCCTGACATAGCTAGGTAACGCAAAGTCTTAGATCAAACTAAATGATTAGCGAAATAAATTACAATAGTCATCGCACTATAAATATAATTCATGATAAGATTTCCTTTTACTTTGTGCTTCTACTACAAAGAAGTGCAGCTTCAATTCTCCACATTTTACACCTTCCAATATTTCCCTCACTTTACAATGCACATAAAGGGTTGAGCCGCGAGCAAGCCAATCCGACGGATTCTATCTAACGCTCTGGACCAGTGGCGTGTGCAGGATAAAATTCGGGGGTAACTTTAGTATGGATTTTTAGCTTGAGTATAATTCCGTGGTTTTCAATATTGTCTTTATTTGCCTTTTCATCACACTTGCTCGTAAAGTGGATCTTATTGCATCGGTTTTAGGCTCATAATCCAAGCTATTACGCACGCGTGCATTTTACTTTACATTACGGCACTTGTGCTATAATAGGTATAACCCGGTAAAGTCAAGTTTTTACGTGACTGCAATTAGACGTATATATACGTAGTACTCTTAATATAGCCGGGTAATACTTACAGTTTTTTTGTAATACCAACAAATAGTTCTTATGCCGCTGAAGGAAATGTCAACCTGCGCGCGCATTGCTGGTTTGGGCGCCATTTTCCGCAAATGTTTGTTGACGTTTTCGCTGTGTGGTTGTTTTTTTTTTAATTTTTTGATAATAAAAAAAGTTTATTTTTCCTCGCAAGTGTGATGAAAACAGTCGTATGAAACTCTTGTGCTATGTTTCAATACCCTCTCGGCTTCCTTATCGCGCTCGCCTGCGGCTCGCGCGCATAATACCGCCTCTAGTGTAATGACCAACATAGCACACTTGTATCATAATGTACTATTAGTTTATTTGCAGAATGGCACGTGATTTGACTGTAGTGTGTAAGGTGTTAGGTTAAGGAGTTATATGTAATTGTAAGCAGTAATTAAAGGGAAAGTGAACAAGAAAGGACGTTTCATTCAAATATACACTAGTTCACCGCACCGCGTTCTGCCGCCTCACCTCCTTACATGGCGACCCTGCCAGAATACACAAACACTCACACACACACACACAATTAACACATATATCACACATAAAAACACACTCACAAAACACACACACACTACATACACCCCCACACAATAACACACTTAATACTTATAAAATTATTTATTTTTTGTGACTATGGACATATATTAAGTATTGTTAGTAAACTTAATCTATGCTATGGATGAAAAAGGTAATTTTTACTGAGTAAATTCACAGATTTTTTTTACTCCTCGATCAACCAAAAGTCAAGATTCTGAGTAACATAGGCAATGTTTTATATATTACGGAGTTGAAATTGCATAGGTAATAATGATTTACATGTTATCTTCGTACAAAATAAATGTACACAGTTTCAATAGTTTAAACATTTTCTTATCATCATTAGATAATTTCGAAATACCTTGTATCAGTGAAATGAGAATGCATAATATTACTATTGTGATCCAATAAAGTAAAAAATACAAGTAACTTTGGTAAGATTGCATAAGGTATGTAAGTGATACAAAAAATATTACACCGCTACTAGGTACCACCCCCGAGTATTTAGTTCTGAATGCGACCCTGTTTGCGATCTCGCCGGATGCGGTCTTTACATACAAAAGACCGAATTGCCCTCACTGATTGAATTATGTCCCGCCTTTTCTGGTTTCGAAGGGTCAGAGGGTTGTAATATTTATTGGCGCTAGTTGAATATTTTTATGACCATTACAAAATACAAAGCAACAACGACGTAGTTTTTGTAAAATATATTGTTTCACAAAAACAGAAACCTAATAGCAGTTTATTAAATTAGGTCTATATAAAAAACACAAGTTAATAATTAATGACTTAGGGCAACCAAGGGTAAGGACCCTTGAAATTAAAAACGTGGTCTAACTACTTATAAATAGTAATTTAACTTCAACGCAATACAAAAACTGATTGCACTTTTAAGCGTTATTTTTAAGTAAGGCCGTTAATAAATGGTTTAATGATAATTTAATTTATAAAAAAAAAAAATTTTTTTTTTTTAAATGGGCAATTTTTTTTGTAACAAATTATTATAATGTAAGTATATATTTAAATATATGTTCCTTTATTATTTGTAGGGTAATAGCTCATTTTAAACATGCTGCCTCATCCCTTAACTTGTCTAAATCTTTTACTGCTTTGTTTACAAAATTATCGTATTTTTTTTTTGGGACTTTTGTAATACATGACAGTTCTATCGTATTTTCTTACGCTAAACGCTAAAAAGCGAATAAAAACACATTATGTAATAACACATTTGGCAGTGCGGGTCACATAAGGCGACTCACACAACTAAACATCATGCATGCGCAACTTTGCGTAGGATTCAAAAATAAGGCCTATGCTCTCGAGCTTAACAGCAAACTTTATCGATTGTCTATTTATTTCATTAATATAACACTGTTTTTCCTTGTAAACCGCAACAAGCCCCAAAGTAACGTTTTCAAAGCTAAAACCCGAATCTGCAAATAAATCACAGCCGTCGATCTTACTGTAATGTGTCGACCAAGCCAATTGAATTTCAAAGCCGACAAGTCACCACGAAATTTATTCAGAGAATAAATCTGAAAATTTGCAGATCTGAAGGCATAGCCACCGAGTGGCGACGACGCGCGACACAAAGGAATTTCTAAATTTCACGACTTCCGACTTGACTGTTTCTGTTTATATGAGAGTGGGTGATATGACGAACGATGCAAGGGAAAATTGTGAAAACTGTACGCAAATAATACAGTACTCAAGCTTGTAGATAAAGCTAAGCTAAAGTTGAATATAATAAATTCAAAATTCACTTCTCTCTCTTGTGTTGTAGTTAATAAAACAGACTTTGAGGCTTTTAGTAAAAAAATAAAATATAAATTATACATTATTTGTAAAACATAGCTATGTTTTGTAAGTTTAGGCCTGTCAACGAAAGCCATTGATTGGCGAGGGTTGCCAGTTATTCAACCGCCAAGAAGTAGTGCAACCGAAAAGTACTGCTTGCAGCATTACTGTGTTTCGATTTGCAGGTCCAAAATTACCATAGAAACTACATGAAGAGATTTGACATCTTTTATCCCAGGGTGATGAGTGTAATGCAGTACTGTGCAAGATTTTGTTCATCATCATCATCATCAGCCCGGAAAAGTCCACTGCTGAACGAAGGCCTCCCGCTTAGACCGCACTGTAGAGCCTGCCATTCCATTTCATTTTGGATTTTGTTCGCAAGTTCACACTTTAGTACTAAGTACTTCTGTTATAGACAGGCTTGATACTTACCACCAGGCGAACGTCACACAAGTCTAATCAATCCACTACTTAAAAAAAAAATGGTCTCTACTGCTTCAATGTAGATACAAAAATAAACATACGTAAGTTTTACGTACAAAATTACGAGAACTAGGTGCGAGTGGTAGGCAATCTTGCGCGCCGTCGCCGGGAGGGCTAACTACCCACTATTGTGCCACCCTCGTGAAAGCACTGGAGTGTCAAGTTTGTTAGTTCCCCTCAGCAGCTCTTTGCTTGACACTGTTGTTTTTACAGCTGTGTGGGAGAGGGTTGGTTTCCTGCGGCGAGGAGTTATTAAATCATTTTTATTTCTCCGTTTTTATTGTTATTCCATTTGAATAAAAATATATCTATTGCAGTGGTTCTACGTGCTATCTATCAGGAATTGTTTTGGGAAAAGATATTATAATGTATTTGCTAAGGCGTGAACCGTCCATCCAAAATTGTATTTCAATCTAAATCATACAACTGTGGGAACAAACAACTTTATCACCGACATCATCATCATCAGTATAATAGTGTTTGTACACGTTGGAAACAAACAGGAACAACTCACATATTGTATTACCTACTTACATATCAGCCAGAAAACTCCACTGCTGGACGTAGGCCTTCCTCTTTAAAGAGGGGGTTGCCGTAATCCCCACGCTTGGCAGGCGGCTTGGGGATCGCAGAAAGCTCACCACCGTTAACCAAGAGGACGCTGCTGCCCGTCCTGCGGTGGTTCTGGATGTAGTTCTAGGACATATCCAGGTCCTATTATATTATATTACCTGCTTAGTGTAGCATAACAAGGTCTTTTTAATAGTCCACTGCTGGCCTTAGGCCTTCCCTCGAAGGGCGATTGGAACATAATCTATCACCACCAGCGGGTTGATGAATTCACATCTTACGCCACTGAATTTATTCTCCGGATGTTTGCAGGTTTCCTCTCGCGATTTTCCTTTATGCTAGGGCTTCACCTGCGTGTAATGCCATAATTTAGCGCGGTATTTGATACAGTACGCAGATATGGCCGGGTGTTAGCACGCTAATGGGCTAGTGGCATTATTAATGTCGTTAGACGTTAGGCGATATTCAAAGTCAAATGATAGTGTGACCGCCCATGTAACGCAATGTTTACGCATCAAAGCATCAATCCGTAAATACGCTCCAAAAATCTAAGGTCCTTCTAGAATTTAAACACGTGACCTCATGATTTCAAGTAGAGCGGCCCTTAAAGCCCCACTAGGCTACAACGGCGGATACTGTAGTTCCTCAGTTCCTACAAAATTTTAGCTTTGAAATGGCAGAAAGACGAATTGCTCACGTATTAACGTACAGAACAGAATGAGTTAGGAGCAACGCCTTCCGTCTCAAAACATTTGTTTAGCAGCTGGTGCAGTTTAGCTCTTTGCAGTTGTATTTTTAGCAGGCACTCGAGAAACAACGCGTCGTTGTTATTGCGGAAGTAAACGTAGGTAACCCTAGTATTATGTTGAATGTTAGAAAAAAGGAAATTTTATTATGCAAATGAGTTAATCTTTAGTCGTTTCTGAACAATCGTCGGCTTTTTCATCTAATGTAAGCTGTAGTCATCCATAAACAATTTATTAGATAAATCATAGTTTCTTTAGATGCTTACAGTCTATAACTTGACAAGCGAAAGCGGTCTCTGATAGCGGTCTCTGATGCCGACGTCAATACTAAACTTATCAAAAATATTATGATCTAGGTTAAAATAAGATAAAGATTATTAGTATAAATAATGGGCTTGCGTTAGACCGCTAATATGCTTGATAAGATATGGTCTATGATCGAGCAAGCTTGCCCAAAAGAAACGTATGCGCTACTTGAAAACATCCAAATTATAATTATCTATCGGGAAACATCGCCACTCGCGAAGCGCATTCCACTCGATAATTATCTTGCACTAAAATACTTGTTATCGATAATATTAAATGATTGTTAAAGTCACTATTCCTATTGTAGGTATTTGGCGCCCTGTACGCCTAATATAATGATGTATTTGTGTATGCTGTGGTCTATGGTCGTCAAAAATTTAACCATTATCAAAAAATTTACCAATAAGAAAGCTTTATTTAAGGAACAACAGCTAATATAATATAATATTAAATTAAAATTAAAAATTGTATATTAAACATATAATTCCTGAGTGTGTCCTCGTTTTTAAGATAAACTAAATATTATGATATTGTGATACTATATGAATACTAATTACTCATATTAATAAACACTTTAGCATGGAAGAATAATAGATAATATTGTATAACATAATAATAATAAATAAGATAAAAGATAAGCACACACACAAATTTATAATATTATGTATATATACGTAATATATATTAGATTATTTTAATTTTACTTATGTTAATTTAAGCATTTTATAATTATGTCCTTGTTTAATGTACTTGTAAAATATAAATTTATATAAAATAATAAGCACCTTTTCAAGGCATAATAGTACATTATGATACGAGTGTGCTATGTTGGTCATTACACTAGAGGCGGTAAAATGCGCGTGAGCCGCAGGCGAGCGCGATAAGGAAGCCGAGAGCGTAATGACTAATAGCACAAGAGTTCCATACGACTGTTTTCGTCACACTTGCGAGGAAAAAACATTTTTTTTTTGATAATTATCAACCACACAGCGAAAACGTCAACAAACATTTGCGGAAAATGGCGCCCAAATCAGTAATGCGCGCGCAGGTTGACATGTACTTCAGCGGCATAAGAACTCTTTGTTGGTATTACAAAAAAACTGTAAGTATTACCCGGCTATATTAAGAGTGCTTCGTATACGTACGTCTAATTGCAGTCACGTACAAACTTGACTTTACCGGGTTATACCTATTATAGTACAAGTGCCGTAATGTAAAGTAAAAAGCACGCGTGTGTAATAGCTTGGATTATGAGCCTAAAAGCGATGCAATAAGATCTACTTTACGAGCAAGTGTGATGAAAAATATATGTACAAGTTACCAGAGGCGCAATACACGTACTTAAGGAAATCGTTCCTGGTTCCCGCGATACAGGCGTAGCCTAGTGCGGGAATCGCCATAAAGCCGCATACTATTTTCTGTCATATACATAAGCCTACTGCTACCACTTACCGAATATCTAATTATTAATTTTATTTGTTATATAGGTTTATGTTTATGTAAATAAATTTATTTTCATTTTTTATTTTCATATCTAATCAGCGCATTCTCCTAGGCACATACCGAAACCATAACTATGTTTCACATTATTCAGGTAAGTAAGTTACCTATTCCCGATTTTTTTAAATTACTTAATTGACCTTGTTTTGATCATAGTTAATAATTATTTGTTGGTAATCCATTATTTACACATTAGTTATTAAGATTTATGATTACATTATATTAATATATTTTATACTAAATTATATATAATATATTTTATATCATCATGGATGACGTTTAAAAATAATCACGTAACTTTATTGTAAAGATGCGGTTTAATCATTTAAGTATTCGTAAAGTAATATCTATAACTATAAAAGGCTTTGTCCTGACTGACTGACTGACATATAGACAACGTACAGCCCAAACCGCTAAACGTAGAGACTTGAAATTTGGAGGGTATGTTTTTGGAGAGGTGTAAACGCCCACTAAGAAAGGATTTTTCGAAAATCAACCCCGAAGGGGGTTAAATGGGGTGTTAAAGTTCGTATGAAACTTTTTATTCTCTGGTTCGATTGATACAAAACTTGGTATACATATTCTACTATAAAAATAAGAAGATACGGGTGTCACCGTTTTTTCAAAATCAGCTCCCGTTAGTATTTTAAAAAAAACTAAGTTTTAGTGATAGTACGTTTGTTTCTCCTTAACTTTGTAACGGCTGTACATATTAAAATGAAATTTGGTATAGGGATGGGGATAGATGTGGGGATGGGGGTGGGGGTGGGGGTGGCCATGATACTGGGAACGGAGACGGGACTGAGATAGGCATGTTAATATTAAGATTACAATTGGTATCGGGATGGGGATGGGGTGGGGATGGGGATAGGTCGGGATGGGGTGGGGATTTGGTGGGGACAGGTGGGGATGGGATGTGGATGAGGCTGGGAACGGGGATGGGCGTGTCCATATTAAGATGAAAGTTGAAATCGGGATGGGGGTGGGGATGGGATGGGGTGAGGATGGGGTTCGGGATGGGGATGAGGGAGGGAACGGGGATGGGGACGGGGATGGGCGTGTTCATATTAAAATGACATTTGGTATCGGGATGGGGATGGGGAAGGGGCCGCTTATAGGGATGAGGCTGGGAATGGGGACGGGGGTGGGCGTATTTATTGGTCGGCTGAACAGATGGAGCTGCATTTTTGGATAGGTAGTTATAGCATAAGGTTCGGAAACGGACATAGGCTATTTTTTTGTAGGTCCACGCAGACGACTGTTTGACGGACAATTATTATAGATACTGTACAGCCTAAGCTGCTAAATTAATTTTTAATATTAAATTTGGTCATCCTCAAGCAAACTTAAAGACTTGCAAGCGGCTTGGAAAAAATTCAATAATATACGTATTTTAGTGATTCAATTGAGTTGGGCCCCGATTTAACCGAATTCCAGTATTCAACATTACTACGCGGGCAAAGCCGCGGGCAAAAGCTAGTCTAATACTATAAGTATAAGGTATAGAATCACTGTCCTGACTGACTTACTGACTAACAGATACACAACCTAAACCACTAGAAGAATTATAAATTATGTCAGTCATCAGCCAGAAGACGTCCACTGCAGGACGAAGACCTCTCCCTTAACAGGGAGGGGTTGCCATAATCCCCACGCTTGGCAGGCGGCTTGGGGATCGATTAAAATAATAAATATAAATAATATAAAATATAAATTATGATTATCAAATAAACATTACTATAAAACTATCACGGTTGTTTACTAAAGGTAACGGCACGGCACGGTTGTTTCCGGTTTTCACGGTTGTTGGTTGTTCACGGTTGTGTTGTTTACGGTTGTTTTTGTTAAATATTACTAAAATAAAAATAAAATGAGACTATACTATAGAGAGAAAATAAAAATGCATTTGGGTTAAGCAATAAGTGATCATAATTATTATGTAGTGTAAATTTACCAAATTTTGTAGATTTTACATGAGTTACGACCGCTACATTATTACAAGCTTGAACCAAACGTAGTTTACGCGATATTACAGCTCTCATATCATAACGTAGAGTGCATGTTTGCTGTAAGCTCATTACGTAGCAAATGCCCTGGATTCCAAGGGTCCCTATTAACATAGTTATTAACAGCAGCTTGCAAGTGAAGCATAATAACGGAAACTAGAAGCCAGAGCTGGTTACTGTACAATACAAATATACCGCATAGAAACACTAAACTTAGTAGGTGTGACTATTACGAGCAACCCATAGCTATAATTACACGACTGCCCAATAAAAGGAGTGTAATGTTTTCAGGGTTCATCTAAGTCATACATCCAAATCAGTCCAGGCATTTAGTACTTTGACGTGTAACTTTGATGTTAACAATAAACTATTGTATGGTGGAATAAAGTAACTAGCTTATACAAGCTTTTATTTTGCATCCCCGGCAAATTTACAGATGTACATTATATATACCTCATATATAGTTATAGTTATTGTAGCGCTCGTGGCGTAGCTTGTCTAGGTGATTCTAAACGATCACCGATGTTAAGCAACGGACGGTCCGGTCAGTCTTCGGATGGGTGACCGGGAGTGGTTTTTTTTCTGAGCGCTACCGTGGGTCGGATTACACGTTAAATTGTTGGTCCCGGTTGTTTGTTCTAGTTTCTATGACAACAACCGTCAGCCATGTCAGAGGCCTTCGGGCGGCACATTAATTCTGACACTAGGGCTGGCCACTCAACCTATTCGAACTTACTTACTTACTTTTTATATAGTTATGAACAACCTTTACTATCGGGAAATTCAGATATCGCGGAAAATAAACAGCTGTTTCATACATTTTGTCCAATGAACTTAGTAAAAGTTATTCATTACGATGAGTGTAATTATATACCTCTGTCAAGGCGGGAATGCAAAACAACATCTTGTATAAGCTAGTTTCTTTATTTCATCATACAATACAATAGTTTATAGATAAAACCAAAGTTACACGTCAAAGTACTAAATGCCTGGACTGATTTGGATGTATGGGGTATCGTTAGAATCCTTACATCGCACTGGCTTTAATGATTTTTGGCAGGGCAGTTGAGACCGTTTTTATTTAAATTTGGGTTGAGTTTGATCGCCATTCTGCCATTGACGATGCGGTATCGATGTACACGATGCTGTGTAATCTGGAGCTCTAACTATCCTGGAAGAAACCAATACTTTTGAGACAAATGTTAACTAGATCTTGTAGAATCCTTTGCCTAAGTATATTCTACTCTAAGGGTCAGCCCACGCGCACCACAATCACACCCCAACCTCAACCACACCACAACCACAATACGTGGTCGGGCACATATTTTGTCTTGAAAATTAATAGTAGAATTTACACGTACCACATTTTGTCGTCGTTATCGACCGCGTGGTTGATACCGACCACATCGCAACCACATTGCAACCACAACGCAATCACAACGCAATCACGAGCTATATAGTGAAATAGCCGCCACATCGCAGATACAACGTTGAGTTGACGCAACGACAGTGCGCATTCTATGAATCATTTCTAAAATATTTATTTAACGAAAAGTTTAGGACTAATATTTGAATTTAAACTATAACGTACAGTATCTTCATTAAGTAGTATCTTTATTGTAGGTGCATTTAACTATCTTCAGTGGGTATGACTGTATTGTTATTTAGTTATATTTTAGTTTAATGCCTTCGTTTTACGAAGAGCGCATTGTATCTGAAGGTTGTGTATGAAATTTTCAGAATTCCCCTTAATAGTTTCCTTTTGTTTCATGATTTAATATACCTACCTACTATTTAATTTAAGTATTAGATACTTTAAACTTCAGAGTTATTAAACGCATTATAATATTGTAAAAACATGACTATGAATTATACTATCTTGTTTGAGAATAGATAAGGTAAACGTGTCAAACAATGTCCTGAAAAGTAATAAATTCGAATGTTTAGAACTTTCTAGATTAATTTAACAGCCCAATAAATAACTTCCATGAATAAGGCGAATAAACATGCATAAGTTTTATCCATCCGACTTTATAGCTCGCAGATCGTTAAACTCGCCCTTCAAACTTTTAGCCTTTCAGCGCTAAAATCTACGCCCTTTTCGCCCTTTTATAGTAGTTGCAACAAAATAAAACGAGTGACAACCCTATCTGTTAGTTAACAAGGGCGCATCAAGGACGGAGTTTAGAGGTCGAATTAAACTTAAAAAAGCCATGAATAGAGGGTCTTTTTCCAAGTTCAATGTCAACACTGTTTACCTTTATAAACGTGAAGGGATTGATTATAATTATAATGGGATTATAATGAGCTACCACCTAAGCTTGTAATATTATTATTGGACCTGGGTATATCCTAAAAGTGCACTTAGAATCACCGGAGGACGGTGGTGAGTCTCCAAGCCGCCTGCCAAGAGTGGGGGTTCATGGCTCATGAGTCATTAATTTAAGGAGTCATACCTACCTTGGGTATAGGTACTCAAGACTAGCAATATAAAATACCTACATAAGTATAAGCAAAACCTCATTGACTCATAGTGATAGGATGATGATGATAGGACCTAAATGATAGGACCCTTCATTTAGGAATCACGTGTATAGTCTGAATCATTATTGACGAATTTTTTACGTGTTGACTATAGATGACGCCACACTATGACACACTCAAGATTATACCTTAACCGACATTGTGTATTTAAACTGGTAAAATATAATGCTGATATGATATTTGTATATATTTATTTTCCCCCAAATTCAACATCCTAGGTACGTTCACCCAGACGCTAATAAAACAACGGTAAATTGTTTTCTTTCAGCAGCTGCAGGGTGAGACATCCCTGTAAATAGGGTTGTCAATTAAACTTGTAACACAATAACATTAAAAATAAATCGACGCGTAACTGACAGCCGCTGAAGCAATAGCGCTCTTGACACGGAAAAATACGTTTTGTTTCTTTAGAAAATAGATTTCAGAACAGATTTCGAGTTACTAGTGGCTGAAAAAAAATACTCAACGCAATCAATAAAAACGCAAATTTTTGCATTACTTTCTTGCCGAGGGTGTAATTACCAATGCACACGCGTTTCATGCGACGTTTCTCATCACACTTGTTACACAAACTTGTATTGTTATAACTTTTTGATATTAATCATACACACAGCAAAAATATCAACAAAAATATTTGTGGAAAAAGACGCGCAAGCCAGCGATGCGCGCGCCGGCATAGATTAAGTAATCTATGGTGCAGGTGACATACTCTTCAGCCGCATAAAAACACTGCATTACAACAAAATAAATTACCCGGATAAATTAAGAATGGTTCGTATACATGCATATAACGTGTATTTATACATATAACTTGAGGTACAAACTTAACCGGGTTATACATATTATTACACTAGTGCTGTCATGTAAAGTAAAAAGCACGTGTGTGTATTACTTGGATTAGGAGCCTAAAACCGATGTAATAAGATCCACTTTACGAGCAAGTGTGATGAAATTCATTTGAAATGTGAGGATGAAAGTGCAAGTTTTGGCGTAGTTTTGAATGTTATAGTTATGGGTGGTACCTATTTAAATGATTTCCTAGGCATTAATACTGCTAAAGACCATATTAATGAGGCATCGACCATCATTATGTAAAACAAATAAACCACGAACAGTAAATCGTTATAATTTCATATGTAAACACAAAACCATAAGTCACGGTGGTAACAAACCGAAAACTATCCTAAAACCCATCAGCGCGTTATTTATTACCTTTGTTTGGACAAATATTTTATCCAATTCAAACGCTGTTACAAATAATTTATCCGTTTAGAGGTTATTTTCACGGAACTGTGATATAATTATTTATCACTAGTGCACAATTACTCTGTCGTTACAACTATTTAGATGGATCTATTTTCCCAAATTTTGTCAACTTTATTTATAATGTTTTTTTTTTAATACTAAATTATTGGTTGGAAAACTATAGGCTTCTTTCCTTACGCTTCCTTTCGCGATTTTTAGTTACGAACCATAAGTAATTATATTTTTTGTGTTACTATTTATTAACTATTTACAACAGAAGACACACAATCTAAACAATTAATCTCGTTGATACTTTCATTTGGTACTGAAAAAAATGTGGTTTTGTCTCAAAATTCTTTAATTTCATTCTAGACCGAGATCACACTATAGCTACATGTGACGTCACGTTTGAAATCCGTTAGCTATAAAATTTAATTGGACTTTTATTTTGCGTGAAATACTACTAATAGGCACTAATTCCCGCAAAACAAACTTAATTGAAAAAATTACTTCCCGCCTACTAATTGGTATTAAAAAAAATTGGTTCTTTTTCGGAAACGTCGTTTCACAACTGAAGCTATCCTTTTATTATAACAAGTTGTCTTTATTAAAGAGTTTTTTCTATACGTATGATTGCAAATAAAAGTCCCTAAGCTTGAAGCCAAAGCAATATTCGAAATATTTTTCCATCTCAGAGCGAACGTCTCAAAGCTTTAATAACGTCCGTGGAAATGACCCATAGACGGGTGGTGTACCATTGATTTTATAATTAAAGCCTGCCGCTGTGATCCGATGCAGCGGCGTGAGAAACCCATGTTCAAAGCACAGATTTGAAATTAATTTAAGCTTGTGTTAATATTTGGTGTACACTCGTGGCCAAAATTAAGTATGCTCGTGGGGTCACGGCTACAGAATTATATTATGATAAAAAAATCTGTGAATATTTAAGTAGTTGTGTTGAATATAGGTTTTTATGGTTTTTTTATAGCTGTTAGATGTTTTATACTATACACATAATACTAGCCATACTAGGCACATAATGTTTTGGAAACTGACCTACATCGTTACCTTTATATAGTATGCATAGATTTAAACACGCCTCTGTTTCTTTGTGTTATATGTGTTATGAAAATAAATAAATAATTATAACTACAAAAATCTGCGTGTCACAGTATTTAAAAAGGATGCAAATTAATAGCACAAACGAACCCTTTTAGTAAATGCACAATGCTAATTCGAATTAAAACATTTTATTGATAAAATCAATTGTCAACTTTATTCTGACAAGAAGTATCCCGCGTAAGAACGTACACATCATATCTAGTAACTTGTAACAAGGACAATTAACAGATTGGAAAAATAAAAAAATTACTGTTAACACCATAGTCAGACGTCAAATTTTAGGTAGATTAGGTAACTAGGTTAGTGTCACAAATACGTTTTTACAAGTGATTTTACAAGTGAATGATTAAAAAACTGGCTTCAAACTATTATGGGACCAACATCGGCCCACAATTGACAGAGAAATTTGCGAAAATACATATTAAAAAAACACATACACTTCTTTTTTGAAGTCGGTTTAAATAGTAAAAGACCCCTTTTCTGGGCACCAAGTGTAACCTTACCGCCGTCGGCTCCACATTTCAATAAATCAAGAGAAATGACGGCGAGCGCGTTAGGCAGTCATCGCCGCGATGGGTGGCCGGGGACTTCACGGTTATTTCACGCCGCTGCACTACAAATAGACACACGGATATGGTGTATATGAGCTGTACACGAGCTAATAAACGGTGGTAATGGCCCCTAAATGTTGTTTGAGCTGAATATATTATAGGAAAACTGAAATTACAGGTAAACATGGTTTTGCGAGCCAGAAACTTAGCAAATAGTTTGTTAGTATTTTGTTTACTACGCGAGAAGTCTTCATCAGCTTCAAGACGTCCACTGCTGTACGAAGGCCTCCCCCTTAGACTGTCACACTGTACGACAACCCGCCATTTGCATCCACCGGTTCTGCCCTCATAAGCCCAAGAGCGGTATCTAACCTTAAACGTATTTCGACAAAATCGAGATTTAGTGAAAAATTATTTCTCTTTGCCTTAATGACATATAATTTAAATTGTTGTCAGTTATTTACCCATTTTAGGACTAATATATTTATGTAGATACGTTTAAAACCAAATATTAGGTTTATAGTGATTTTATTATAAGATATACCGCCATTTCGTTTCGAATAAATTGCGGGCAATCGTAGCTCGCGATTTTTACAATGGTGCCGGTCCACCTAGTGGGAGTCCTACGCTGCGTCTTCCGGGTCGCGGTCGCCACTTCTTTCCCATCGGTTATCAGTTCATCGAGCGATGTGGCCTGCCCTTAACAATATTACGTGAGAAGTAATACTGTTATATCATCATTATATTAGATTCAAGCTCGAGTGAAAACTCTAAGCCGTTATCTTCACTAAGTTATTATGATGGATTGTGATCATTAACAATTATCTTTTATTTCTTCACGAGGATCATTAACCACTCAGCTTACTCAGTTTCATCAAAATATATATCTTCATTTTAATTTAATTTCTTTCTTTCAATGTCTATGGGTTTTATGTTGCCTGATGAATAAATACAATTTATTATTATAAGTGTATCATCATCGTCATCATCGCCAGCCATAAGACGTCACCTGCTGGATGAAGGCCTCTCCCTTAATAGGGTGGGGATGCCATAATTCCCACGCTTGGCAGGCGGCTTGGGGATGTTACCACCGTTAACCAAGAGAACGCTTCTGCCCGTCCTCCGGTGGTTCAGGATACAGTTTTAGAACATACCCAGGTCCAAAAGTGTATAATATATTATAATTAAATGTTAAGATTTTTAGGCCTGGTTAAGATTTCCCACGAAAACGGCAAGTGACAACAGATGTAATTATTTTACATTTATGAAGTAGAAAATACAAAACTTAATCGTTTAGTCGAGGTGTCAGATGCTGGCGTGTACTTTTCCAAAACCTTAGCATTGCCATCGCACGTGGCAATGCCGCCAGCAATCTGGCCACTTTTCCATTAACCATGGGGCTTTTAGTTTAAGTTTTGTATTTTTTTTATGGTGTAAGTCTTGTTTTGTAGAGATCTGATTAGTTTTAATTTCATTTTAAGTGTTTTTATAATATTTTTTACCTGAAATAGAAATGAAGAAACGAAGTAGGTATCCTAAGAATATTTAATATTAAAAACCTTGACAATCCGGTAAACCACTAGAGTAACTCGAAAGTCTTTGTCAAGTTTTTTAAATAGTTTTCCATCCGGCTAGCTATTCTTATTCCAACTTTTTGCGCTTTGTCCAGCTTCCGTAGGTTTTTAATTTGTTCCTCTACTGTAAATTTTACAGAAATCCTCCAAGAATACGCAAAACTTCAGCCACGATTTCATAAAGTCATTCTGTATTTAAAACCTTCGCGTTTTCCAATTTGATTTAAGCAAAGACCAAGTTTAATTAATTAACATTGTCGTCCGCAGTGTAATTACTAACCAATAAATAAAATACAACAGTAGCAAGCATCTGAAAAATACTGGGTACAAGTTTAACGAGCCGTGAAAATAAGAAAAAGAAGGGAGAAAAACACAAATTACATTTTTTCAGGTGAGGGGAAAATGCGAACACAACAACTTAAACAATTTGCAGAGGTTCCACTCGAAAGTGTTAAGTGAATTTGGAATTTTAGGGCTTGCTTACATTGTTATACATTCTAAATTTCTTTAAGCCTTTTTATTTTTTGGGTTATTTATAATTATGTTTTTTATACTTATATATATCAAACTATACTTCCGTATAATTTCATCAAATGCCACCCAATCTCGGAAACGTCTTCTCTATTCTAAGTATATTTGATGAAATGCCACCGATTGGGTAGATGACTGATGTTTATATCGTTAAAAGTAAGTAAGTTCGTATAGGCTGAGTGGCCAGCCCTAGTGTCAGAGTTAAGTTAAGTTAAGTTAGTTTATATCGTTGAAACCAATAGCTTTGATGAATAATTTAAGTAAATATAGTATGTTTATTGAAAAAATAATTTAATTCGGTTAATAATGTTCTGATATATGAGCGTTTTAAGTTTTTGTCAGAGACAACTCTGTCCCTTTCCCACAAAACAAAAAATGACGTCACGCCTTACTTGTCAGAATAGAATTTATATGGCGTACAGAGAAGTGATGTCACGATTTGCTGTTTCTTCTCTCTGTCTAGCATGATATTAAAATGCTTATAAGTTGCTTATTTTTGATCAGATTTTAATTTTGTTTTTATTAATCAGCTATATTTATGGGCCACATTTTAATAAGACAATGAAAAAACCAGTCATCTAGCCTATTCTCGGAAACATCTTCTCAATTCACAAACAACACAGTAAATGTATTGCATTTATAAATAATATTGTGAATGTGTCAAAGTATTTTGTTCGCAAGCTCACGCGACGCTTACCACCAGGCGAATGTCTTGCTCGTCTCGTTACTCCATTGCATTTTTTTTTTTTGAAAGATAAAATATATTGTTGATGATAAACTTTTAATACACCTAAAACCTCTATTATGTAGACAATGACAATGGAACCCGGGTATATATGGATAGTTTTAGGATATACCCGGATATCCACCACCACCGGAGGACGGACAGTAGAGTCCTCTCGGTTAATGATGGTAAGCATTCTCCATAAGCCGCCTGCCTGGGGATTACGGCATCCCCCTCCTTCCTCTTAAGGGGGAGGCCTTCGTCCAGCAATAAACGTCTACTGGCGTATGATGATGTAGACAATGTTTTTTTCAAACTAATAGTAGAAGTACTAAAAGGTCCTTATTAGGGCCTTTGTATTTGCTTAATATAATTTATTCTGTCATCTTGTAAACTATAGGCACAGAATAAATGATATTAAACACCTGGTATTATGGTATTATGAACCTGGATATGTGCTAAAACTGCATCCAGAACCACCGGATAATGGGCAGCAGCGTCCTCTCGGTTAACGGTGGTGAGCATTCTCCGAACCCCAAGCCGGATTATGGCAACTCCTTCCATTTTTTCCCTTTCTTTCTCTTTTCTTATTTTTTTTTCTTTGTCCATATAGTGGACGTCTTTTGGCTGATGATGATGTTGTAAAATATTACTTGATCATAGTTCTACTCTTCATTACCTGTCTTAACTATAGTTAGCTACAGTATATTTCATCCTGTTCAATACTTGCTGTCCAAGTTCCATCCTTTTCTTAAGGGAGGCCTTCGTCCATTAGTGGACGTCTTTGATGATGATGATGATGTAAAAGATTACTTGATCATAGTTCTACTATAAACTACCTGTCTTCACTATGGTTAGCTACAATATCTTTTATCCTGTTCAATACTTGCTGTCCAAGTTCCATCCTTTTCTTAAGGGAGGCCTTCGTCCATTAGTGGACGTCTTTGATGATGATGATGATGTAAAAGATTACTTGATCATAGTTCTACTATAAACTACCTGTCTTCACTATGGTTAGCTACAATATCTTTTATCCTGTTCAATACTTGCTGTCCAAGTTCCATCCTTTCTCTTAGGGGAGGCATTCGTCCAGCAGTGGACGTCTTCTGGCTCATGATGATGTTGTAAAATATTACTTGAACATAGTTCTACTCTACGTTACTGTGTTCACTATAATGGTTAGCTACAATATCTTATATCCTGTTCCTCCTGTTATTCTGTTCTCTCAATATTTGTGTTAATAGTACCACGATCACTAGTTATCTCAATTAAATATCGGGATTTAGCCCCGAAAAGGATTTCAGGGGTTAACCAGAAATCGTAATCCTTTAATGTAAATGAAGCCTAAGGTAGACTGCTTTGCAGAGAGACAGACCAAATTGAGTCAAACGAAATTCATCGACAAGATTCTATCATGCTGAGTTTAAGAGCAATTTTTCTCTTAAAGCCAAACAAATGAGGCACCATTAGATGGAGTGAGAGCGCTTAATCTATTTCTGACGAGTTCAGTGACGCCGACAAAGACAAATCGACATTAGCCTACCCACACGGCGCAAAGGCGTTCCACTTCTGTTTCAATTCCACTTTTATTTGCGGATTAACTTCTTATTAGTCATTGTGCCGCGAAACTCGAGCCTATCACGAGCCTTATGAATGGCTCAATTATTTTGCAGATCCGAAGCGGTTCCTAGAGAATTTGAACGTCACAATGCAAGCTAAGCATGACTAATTTGATTCGCTTTGATTCGACTCAAGCCTCATTTCAACTGTACTCAAGATGCTTATTAAAATGTACATCATGAAGAGTAATGGTTGACTAAACATGTTAATCGTTAAAAAATGCCCCCGTTGTTAAACACGTGTGTCTTTATAGAGGAACAAGAGTATTAATATACTGACAACATATTTATGTTCTCCCAGAGACAGAAATAATGGTCTCTATAAATTTCATGTGATTAAACATTCACCGCTTAATATGACAGTGAATTATTATTTTAAAAGTATGTGCTCATCAAAATTACTGGAACAAAGGATACAAAAGAATTTAGACTAGCTAATTGATCAGTTAACCCGACACGTTCGTTATTAGCTCGCTTGAGATTTTGGATTCTCGGTTTTTGTACAATCTCATTAGCATGACTGCGTTGTTAGAGAATAGCCATTTCTTTTATTATCATGTCCATTTGTAACTATCGATCTTAATACTCACGTTATAGGACACAAAATAGAATTTCACAGATATCAGAACACAGTCAGAACCAAAAATAAACAAAAAAAGAATGCCGGAGCGCGTATTTCAGAAACGACAAGTTGAAGAATGTCGAAATGTGTCATCTGTCAGTCGGTATTTAAAACGATATGTTATTCTGGAAGTGTCGCTCCGTCGTGTTTCTTAAATAGTCGAGGCAGCTGTCTCGTAGTAAAGCATTTTCAGAAGAACCAATGAAAATTCCGATGTCTAAAAGGCGTTTTCTGCGTTAGACTGTTTGTAGGTACATAAATTTAGTTCAAAGGTAAGTAAAACACTTTTTAAGTTAAGAATGTATGATTGTTGTGTGTTGAGGTGTTTTATACCTACTATAAGTTTTTTTATCTCGAAAGTGGTCTCAGATCCTAAACTGGCGATCAAAACAAAGAATAAATTGTGGTTTTATGTAATTTTTTTCAGTTCCCGTTTTAGGAACATCTGTTGGTGTAATCACGTCCCTAGCTAATGGAGGAAGTGACATAATTATTTGTGTGATGCTTATTTTTTTAATAGGGAAAACAAAAGAATTAACGTTACTTCTAAAACTAACGTGTTTTTCTTTTATACAATCAAGTGACGAGACGAGTAAGACGTTCGCCTGGTGGTAAGCGTCACGCCTGCCACTTGGCATATCTATGTTTTTTTACTCGTATACGGGATCGCTCACGTGACCTATTCAGTTCGTTTAGTTTTCGGTCACATCTTGTGTCATTTTTTGTAAACTATACACGGCTCTTAAAAATTAAATATAACATCAGCCTTTTCAATAACTCCCCAAAAATAGCGCTTAAAATATTTGTATTATAGTAGACCTTACTAATGTTTCAAAATTTGACATCCTCTAAACTATAGTAACAACTTGCAATATTTAAAAACAGCTGACTCACAGTTTCAGTTCAAAGAAAAATAAAACGTAGCCAATAATAACAAAACTTTAAAGAAGCTTTCAAATATCCCAATATTTCGTCTACCACCTTTGTTTTTGCTAGAAACTTGACTCAAACTGACCACTTCCACCTTCAATAGCAGCATTATGTTGTTCAGCAGTTGTGCACTTGAAATGCTAAGGTAGTGGTTATATTGGTACGTTATAGCGATTTCTTTTGGTAAGTACTTTTATCTAGTAGCTTTGTATAGTTAGGTTAGTAACTAGTGCTTTGTTTGGGGCTTGTTCATATATTATATATATATTTTTCTGGGGCTTCTATATATTTTTAAGACGACTTCTATATTAATTTATTGTTATAGCTTAAGTTTGTACCTATTGCGCTTCCTTTTCTTTATTGTTTTATTCAAGGTTGGATCCAGGAGGTCATGGCAGTCGTGCCAACCTAATATTTTTTCTAGTTGTAATCGAATTGAAGCCTGTCCAAACTAGACTTCGACTCGACTATATGATCCCACCCTGACTTAAGATGCACCGCCCGACGGCTCGGCCTCGGCCCGGCCGTGGCCAAAAAGCATGCTCTCTTCATCAAACAAAGTGTGGGAAAAAGAGAAAGATAGAGAAATGAGCACGCTTTTTTTTGATGTCGGCCTTTGACTGCAGGGTTGTGTTGAAAAAACTACTGGTTGAATTTATTCCAATTAAAGTTAATTGAAATGTTGATGGACTAAACTATGCCGCTTGGTAAATTATTTAAGAGTTTTCATACTCCTTATTTTAATAATTTACGTTCAAAGTGGCGTCAAAATTGAGCTAATATACGAGATGTTTCCTGGCTCATAACTTTCATTTTTAGTAATTTTTTACTTTCTTATCAATACAAGTACATACAATCCTAGATAATGAATAGTCAAATCGATATAATGCTTAGTCTTGGACCTAAAACATTATATAGTGAAGTAATATTACTTCCTTGTTTCTATGGAGAAGTGACCGGCTTGTTTACTCTTGAATAAATTAAATAATATGAAATAATTTCGACGTCGCTTACATTGTAGACGACCCCTAACTTGCGAGCAACAACAATTTTCCGCAAAGTGCTTCAGGTAATGGCCGTCGCGATATTAGGTGCATTGCGATTTTATTTAAATCATAACAATACTTACCTACGCTACTATCTTTTTCCATAATCGTTGAGTAAGATTTGGATAAGCAAGATTCAAGATTATTTGCGTAATGATATCTGATAATCTGTAGTGGTAGGACTCTACTGCGGAGTCCGCCTGAGGAAGTACAACACCTTTGCCAGTTATTCAACCGCCAAGCAGTAGTGTGCTAGCATTACTGTGTTCCGGTTTGAAGGGCAATGTTACCAGAGAAATTACTGGGTATGAAGAGATCTAACATCTAATATCTCAGGGTGACGAGCGCAGTGCAGTGCGGCGCAGGATTGTGTTCGCAAGTTCATAATTCTGTCACTGCTACTGTTAGTGGCAGGCGTGACGCTTACCACCAGGCGAAAGTCTTGCTCGTCTCGTCACTAGAGAGTATTAAAAAAATAACTTCATGTACTTACTGAAATACCATAACCTCATTGTTTTTTATCCATATACCAGTTCCCATAGAAATTTTCTCGATCTCCTTTCATCGTAATATAGTGAATTCCAGAAAAAAAACCATGTTCCACAATCGAGCGATCGATCCCCAAGCCGCCTGCCAAGCGTGGGGATTATGGCAACACCCCTCTATTAAGAGGGAGGCCTTCGTCCAGCAGCGGACGTTTTCTGGCTGATGGGATTCATGTTCCAGTAGGGAAATCTCCTTCAATATGTCAATTGGTCAAGACGAAAATAAAACTTATTGGTGTCACTTTTCCACTGGGATTACTGGGTCAAAATAGTGTAGGTAATGGGACCACATGGGACTAGTGGGTCCGAAATATTGATTTTACTTGTCCCATGGGACTACTGCGTCAGAATAGTGGCAGTTGTCCCATCATGGGACAACATGGTTGGACTAGTGGGATAGACCCGTGATTTTGCCCAAGTTTGACATTTGATTGTTATGTCTGCAACGACAAACGCCTCTCCAAACTCCAAGCTATAAATACAGAGTAAATGTAAGATATATTACAAATACCTAATTTAATTAAATATACGTATCACGTATCACAGCCTAAAATAATAAAGCACAACGAACGTCCTCAACCTTTCCTTGAACTTTACCACGATTCTGTGACCTATAGCCAATGTCGGTTAGATAATCACAACCGGAATATGTAAATAAAACATGACTGTATCTAGTAATTTATTATGTCACTTTTCTTGGCGTCTTGCATAATTAATTGTCTTTACAAGGTCGCTTTTTTGCGCGTAATTTTTGTTTGATTAAAGTGATCATCATCATCATTATTTTTCTAGTCGCTCTGTAGCTTCTCTTCTAGGTAAGCAATGGCAATCTTTTTATCTCGTATCTCTAATATTTTTCTTCCAATGCAATACTTCTTACCGTTCCGTCAAATATCTATGTGATTTAGATACTGACACAGTGCACAAAGTGCGTTGCCAATCATTAAGAAAAAAAAACTAATCACATTAATATATCGCATTTTTATTGCGAAAGTTGTTCGGTGTATGTGTGCTTGTTACTTCTTTACGTCAAAACGGCTGAGCGGATTTGGATGAAATTCTGAATGGAGATAGCTTATTTTCCGGAATTAGTATTCATTCGTCCCATTTTCTTTTTTTGCACTTCCACGTCCCTATTTCACATTTTAACTTTTCCTATTCATCCGAGGGTTAGTCTGGAAGAGATCGCTTTTAGCGATAAGACCGCCTTTTGTGCCTATCTGTAGTGTATTATGTTTGTAATGTCCTTTCTTTGGTGTCAATAAAGTGTTATTGTATTGTATCGTAATAACATAAAAAAGTAAGTAAGTAAGTAATAACATAAAGATTACTTTTTATCATCATCATCACGATACTTTATCAACACGCGGGTAAAACCGCGTGGCGCAGCTATAAGGTTTTTTTGTAATTGTAAGAGTAAAATTCTTAAAGCAGGCAGTTTCGTTATAAAAGTGCTCTAAAATTATTTTGGTCGATTATACAACGTGTAACAAGAAGGTTCAACAATACGAAAGGGAATATACTCAATCATTATGAACAACTTTTACTATGGGGCCAACCCTGAAATTGCGGAAAAAAACAGCTGTTCCATACAAAAAGTTCCTTGACCTTGGACAAAATGTATGAAACAGCCGATTTTTTTTTCGCGTATTCGGGGTTGGCCCCATAGTAAAAGTTGTTCATAATGATGAGTACATACATACTCTTTCGTATTGTTGAACCTTTTTGTTACACATTGTTTAACTGTTCCAATCAAATACTACGTAAGTTTCCCTGTTATCCAACTGTATCTCAGAAACGAAGTTAGAAAGCGCCAATGCTCCTAACAAGGGTAGAATAATGGTGAACCAATGATAACTTTAGAATGATATTTAATTGGGCACCAAAATAGTTTTCTTCTCTTGTAAGGACACACTCACTCACTCATCAGCCAGAAGACGTCCACTGCTGAACGAAAGCCTCCCCCTTAATAGGGAGGGGTTGCCATAATCCCCACGCTTGGCAGGCGGCTTGGGGATCGCAGAGTGTTACCACCGTTAACCAAGAGGACGCTGCTGCCCGTCCTCCGGTGATTCTGGATGCAGTTTTAGGACATACCCAGGTCAAGGTCTTGTAAGGACACATTTTTGTTTTATTTAAAAGGGAATACTCACGTTTAATTAAATCGGATACTCTGACTATAGTTCAGATCACATCCGGTGACCTTTTTCAAAGAGTGAAAACAGAGCCCGACGCGCGTGCAGCTGCGTCCTGCTTAGCACAATAACCAGTCCTGTTTTCATAATAAGAAGAACATTTTAAACTTATTTTTATTTGTGTTGTGTTGTTCTGGATGACAATACAATTACTTTGTACCTTTATGAGCTGATCTGATGATTGAGCCAGAAAGTAGATAGTAAAATATTTCAATGGATATCAATTCATTGGATATTTTTTTTTTAAGTAGCGGTCTTTTTTTTTACAAATCCCATTCATGTATAACCGAACCTTCCTAACTGAACCTTCCTAACCGATATCACCATCATCAGCGCAGAGACGTCCACTGCTAAACAATGGCCTACCCCAACATATTTTTACAGTGTAACGTTCTTTTTAGCTAACCATGCTTTTTTAGTTAAACTTTTTAGGACCGGGGTATGTTCTAAAACTGCATCCAAAACCATCGGAGGAAAGGCAACAGCGTCCTCTCAGTTAACGGTGGTAATCATTCTGCGATCCCCAAGCCGCCTGCCAAGCGTGGGGATTATGGCAACCCCTCCCTATTAAGGGGGAGGCCTTCGTCCAGCAGTAGACGTCGTCTAATAATGATGATGCTTTTTTTTAGTTGTTATTATTAAAATAAAATAATTTTACATGTTTGTTCTCGACAGATGATAGACAGACAACAAAACTCAGGAAGTTACCGAGTTTAAAAAAGTTAAGCGGAACCTTTTCACACTAGAATGTCGTATCTGTCTGAAATACACATACAAGCAATAACCAAATAAACAACACACAATCAAAATGACAACAAACAAAGATAGCAAATAAATCTCAAATACTATAATTCATGGAGACATTTTGCTGCTCGTTAATCCATTCTGATGAGCCATTAATTATTCCCCATAACTTTTAAAGATTACGCAGCCCTTCTCGAATTAAACTTTCATTAATAAGGAAAATTTAGGTATTGCTGAAATGACTGATAATTGTTTAAAAGTTTTACGCGATTCTGTCTACTTTAAATTAGTTTTGAGTTTTCATTTAGATTTCAAGGTTTTCAAATATTGGCTCCTAAATGTTAAAATAGTGTTATGTTTGTGAAAATTGACGACATAACTTTGTAAAGCGTCTAGCAAATTATATTCCAACAAATAGGTAAATACATTTGGACTGTCATTATTACATTGCTACGTCGACAGTTAAATAAGTGTGTAGAGAATAATTATTAATAATTAATTAGTAATAATTCCCTTAATTGACATAACCTTGTAAAGAGGTAATGCTAGATCAAACGAGTTTATTATGTATGGGATATAATTTGATAAGCGCTTTACAAAGTTATATTATGTCAACTTTGTGGGTCTGCACGTTTATCATCACTCTTAATAGGAAGGGCAAGTTTGTGCCAGTTAATAATAATAATTGCACAATCTTCTGTCTTCAGTGATTTAGCATCCAAAATGATTTAACGCTGTCACGTAGTCTTGGAAATCAGGCTTAATAATGTACTCACAGTAATGTTCTCTGTAATTATTTGCATTCTCTTGATAAACATAAACTAAAAATTATGTAATTTTGATAAGGTCATTTTAATTTTATACTGATCAAACACCAACATAAACGAATGACGTATCCAAAAAAATATTTTAATTTTCACGATTTTTAAAGACGAATTAAAAGTAAAACTCGACGATTTTACCTTCTACTTCTACTCAAAGTTTTCATAAGATTCAGTGGTCGTCCAATCTCGAATAAAAAGTAGAGCCTCAAGTCCTATCTCGGCTTGTCTGTGCCGGTGGCCGAAGTTCAGGATTTCAGCTATTTATTGCGATCCCAAAGGATTCCAGAATTTACGGTAGAAACGATAAAAGAATCGTAGTTTTGTAAAGAGGTGTGGTTAAGGGTAAAATGGAGTTTGATTCCCGATTTTGTTTCAATGTTGGATAATCTCACTCTTTAAACGCACACGGGCACTAAGTACTAGAATCAGTTGCATCCATAGCTGATTATGACTATTTTAGCCATACTACTGAATATGATCATTCAATACTTAGTGGTTCTTTTGAAATTTGTGGAGTTGTGTTGATTAATATTCTCTACACACTTCTATACACTTTTGTATACATCACGCACTCCATTGCATCCATTGTATTTGCTACATAATCTGCAAGAAACTCGCCTTGCTTTCCACTAACTACGTGTCCAATTTGCACTAGCTACGCGTTCACTTTGCACTAGCTACGCGTTCATTTTGCACTAGCTACGCGTTCGCTTTGCACTAACTACGTGTTCAATTTCCACTAGCTACGCGTTCAATTTGCACTAGTTACGCGTTCAGTTTGCATTAGCTACGCGTTCACTTTGTACTAACTACGTGTTCAATTTACACTAGCTACGCGTTCAATTTACACTAGCTACGCGTTCACTTTGCACTAGCTATACGTTTTCTTTCACTAACTACGCGTTCACTTTTCACTAGGTACGCGTTCACTTTGCACTAGCTACACGTTCACTTAGCACTAGGTTCGCGTTTACTTTTCACTAGCTACGCGTTCACTTTGCACTGCGTGTTCAATTTGCACTGTAACGCGTTAATTTTCCACTAACTACGTGTTCATTTTGCATTAGCTACGCGTTCAGTTTTCACTAACTACACGTAAAATTTGCTATAGCTACGCGTTCACTTTGCACTAGCTACGTCTTCGCTTTGCCCCGCTATGCGTTCACTTTTCATTAGCTATGCGTTCGCTTTGTACTAGCTATGCGTTCGTTTTCTGGTAGTTATGCATTGACTTGGCACTAGCCACTTTGGATGTTCTCTATTTCAGAACAACAATAGCGACGCAAAGTAATTTTAGCAGTCATTAATTAGTTGCAGTTAGCAGTTACACTTGTCTAACAGGAGGAGAATGAACTCTGATGTTCTATTTCGATAGGTAACGGCACAACAGACCACGTATTTTATTTGCACAATTTATTGTGTGTACCTACCATAAAGAATAATAAATTAGTAAATCGATTGCTATTGTATTGTCGTGAAGCTAGAATAAATAAGTAACATAGGATTGCCAAGAATTAGATTAGTGTACCTACACAATATTAATACAATTTATTATTATTTTTATTCATTATTATGGCTTTATCAAAGTATGATACTTAATAGTAATAAATCGTGTCGAATCAAATAAATGGCCAAATATTATTAAATTTAATATTATTAATACAATTGAAATTAATTCATAGTAATAATAATGATGTCAGAGCGTCTTAGTTTTTATGTAATTTTATTTTGTGTTGGTTTAATATCAATTGTCGATTTACTCAAAAAAATATATCGATTTTCGCGAACTCTTATTTCATATATTTTTAATTTTTTTTCTATATGAAACATTCATAAAAATTTTACTATTCATAACCAACAATATTTATATTGTGACATCTGAGTCAAAGCAAAATATTCTCTGTTATTCATAAACTCCAAACAAATTTCTTACAGAAATTTTAACAAAGTTTAAGAAAACCCGTAAAATTTGCATTTTTATTAGCAGATATTCATTTTAGATAGCCTAACTGCAGATGAGTCAAATTTATATTGTATACAAGCTAGATTACATTGCCAAAACTGTTAAGAGTGTTTTTTTATACGTTGCCACAGAAAATTGAATCTTCTCAAATATTTTATGCCTTGTTTTAGGTAAATATAAAAATTGAGTTCACAAAAGGTATAAATTGTGAAAATGAATTAAAAAAAATACTTAATATTGAACTCCACAATGTTTGATATTTCTAGCAAAGTTTCTGCAGTGCTAAATTATAATGTAATGTTAAAAGAAGAAGAAGACGTCAATGTTATAATGTGCCCTTTTGTTTAGGAATAAATGGAATTTTAGGAAAAAACCATGTCAAAGAAATGTTGACGCCACAATTGAGTTCGATATAGTTTGAGGGTTGCTTTACAGAAATCGTAACGTTACTTCACTTTTTGGTGACTAAAGATCTATGTCTGCATCTTGCTTCATTGGATTATATTTTGTCAGAGAGAAGACAAAACAAACTGTTTTACATTTATAAAATCAAAAAGACTCTGTACTTAACTTATCTGCTTTCTTGAGAACAGTTTCTATTTTGCATCTTAATATAGCTTTAACAAATAATCAATACTTTCTAAGTCGATCTCCAACGACAATGTACAATTCTCTTATTGTTTCTTCCTTTGATGAGTACCAAGTTTTATTCTGAACCACAAATTACAGAGACAGAAGGATTACCCTGTAAGCGGCACGCAACCAACCAAAAAGAGCGTGGCGGCATAGAAGATGCGTACCCAGAAATATCCAACAATTTGTCACCTTTACGATGTAACAATTAGGGTTCAATTTGCTCTGGCTGGTTCACGGAAGCTGTGTATGGTTGGGACAAATAAAGTATGAGAGAACAATGCTCGTCGACTCAGTGAATAATTTTAGCTCGGCGCACCATCGGCGCGACGCGTTGGGTACGTGAGGCAAGTCATAAAGTGTTACTGGATGTGGCTAACAAAGAAGGTAATATCTAAAATAATACGCTTTTAAAAACAAAACAGTCAACTTCAACATCGAATACCTGGATGACATCTTATTAAATTCTAGTAATTTCATTTAAAAACCAAAATACTAAATCGATTTCGATAAAATTTATATGGGACCACCTCTAGAGTATTCAAATTCAAATTCATTTATTTCAGGTACGAGACCCATATTGTGTAGCAAATACAAAAATACAAAATATTTTACAAAAACTGTCCTAAAATGTCACAAAATTGAAAATGTCATTATTATTATATATATTTTTTTTGGATTGCCTACCAAACAAAAATTAAGAATCAAAATCAGTTCATAATTGGCGGAGTAATCGCGTAACATACATACAAAAAAAACATACAATCGAATTGAGAACCTCCTTTTTTGAAGCCGGTTGAAAATAGATAAAACTTACATAAATAAAGCTGCAATATGAGATAATACAAAAGCAAAAGATACCTGGGCAGGCACAAAAACAACGGCGAGACGGGCTTGACTGAAATGGCTGTTTTTTTTTGTATGTATGTTACATGATTACTCCGCCAATTATGAACTGATTTCTATGATTCTTTTTTTGGTTTAGAGGTGAGAACTTCAGAGGTTGCCTCATGTAAATTTTATTGAAAGCGGTTCAGAAGTTTGGTTTTTAAATGAAATTACTAGAAAATATGAAGATGTCATCCAGGTATTCGAAGTTGAAGTCGGTTGTATTTTTTTTAAAGCCTATTGTTATCATCAACCACTTCTAGCATCCTTTTTCTACTTCATCGTCTGACGCTATCTTTACCGCCCTCGGGGGAAATAACGTACTGTCACGCAGAATATACTGGTCCGCCACAATTAGAGATCGCCAGAAATTGCGTAATTAGAGTCCGTTAATCGATCTTGCATACGCTCCCCCTTTGTTCTTGCGGAACCCGCTTGTTTATTGGTCGATGCGGTGCTACGACGTGAACAGATGTATTGGGATTATCCTAGTAATATTTTTATTTAGAACGCTGTAATCTAATGACTACTTAATTATACAATGTAAAGGGTTTAACCATAGAAAAGCGAAAGTCCTACTTCTTAGGTAGAACGGCTGTCTAAACAATGTTGTAAAGCAATTGTATGGAAAACCGCTGTCGCCAGTTTCACACTTATTTGTATAGAAACTAAGACGAAAAAATGACAATCATTGGTCGCGCATTTGAAGTAAAACGCTCGAAATGCCATTTTGCAACAGATTACAATTTTGATCTAATTACGATGCAATGTGGTTTGGTTTCCTACTCGTCTATTTCAATTATCTTTTTTAGTATGTATTCTCAGTTTAAAAACATGACATGTATATTCATAGAATTGTCATTAGCGCATCACTAGCGCGGTCCGTCTACCGTTCTATTCACTTCTGTCTTCAGTGGGTTCATCTTCAGTGGGTTCAACAATACGAAAGGGATTTAAGACCTGAAATGTTACCACATCTAGGGTGAATAAATGACTTGAACTTGACTTGAACTTGAACTTGAACTACTCATAATTATAAACAACTGTCACTATGGGGCCAACACTGAAATCGTGAAAAAAATATCAGCTGTTCCATACATTTTGTCCAAGGCCAATGAACTTTTTGTATGGAACAGCTGATTTTTTACGCGATTTCAGGGTTGGCCCCATAGTGAAAGTGGTTCAAAATTATGAGTACATACATATTTTATCTTTCCATATTGTTGAACCTTTTTATTACACATTGTACATGTTAATGTCTCTAGCAATGTATTTCTCCTCTGCATCGACTTCACCCGTGGGATAGACACTAACCATCTTTTGCATAAAACACTAAAACCTATTAAAAAATATTTTGTCAATTTCTTTCGACTTACGTATTGAGTTTTGAGAAAAGAAAACAAAACATGCGCGCGTGCGGCTGCGGCCTGCTTTGCACCCAGCCCCCAGCAGCCGCACGCGCGTCGGGCTCTGTTTTCACTCTTTGAAAAAGGTCACTGGATGTGATCGAAACTATAGTTGGAGTATCCGATTTCATTAAACGTGAGTATTCCCGTATAAATAAAACAAAAATGCGTCAAAACCACGTCAGTTATAAATAATATATTTTTTTTTCGAACGAATTAATCTAACCATAGACAGCATCAATGTAATTTAAGATAACATCAGTGATCACTTCTCTTGAGTAATCAATACTGCTTATAAAAAGTCACTTCAAAAGGCTATTCCAAGGCAGGCGTTTTCACGATGACGAAAGGCTAACACTATAAAATATGAACGTATCAAATCGCCGGTTCTTAAGACGTATAGCGTCCCCACACCACACGTACGTCCATAAACTCTATAAAGACGAGGAATAAGCGCCAATTACTGCTATTCAATGGAACGGCCACGGCTGCAGTTTCATTCTTCTCTCCCCAGACAGGGCTTATTGAATCGGACGATAAGGTGGCACGGTCATTTCCTGTCATTTACCATCATTACTCTTAGTGATCATTGGCTAACTTGTCCAGGCTTATGGTGTGTGATAAGCGAGCTTTATTATCTGACAGGTAAGCTCAAAGTATAATATTGTAGTTAACTTACAGTAATAACACTTAGGAGTCATAGTTTCATTCAAAATTCGGTTTACTGGTGAAGCCGAAAAACTATCAATGTGTGCGTGAACTAAACTTCTTTGACTAGCACACAAGCGTTCGAAACATGTTGCAAATAAATAAACGTATTCGCTATGTGTTGGAAAATTTAACTGAAGGGAGTAAAGAAAGCATTGTCATCGTGAGAAAAACAGGTCTAGTACCGTACTCGGCCTTTTAAGGCTTACTTAAAATTGCTTCATAGCTTGGGCCCACAGTAGGGCCTTCGCTTTTCTGAGCTTGGGCCGACTCAGGTTCTAAGCGTATTATTTCTATGGTGATCATGTTACTACTTTCAGCCTCGATGCTTCAAGCGATTTTAATAAAATATGAGATGTGGATATAATGTCGATAGATTTGTAAAGATACGGAAATGGTTTCCAGAAAGTGACGTCAATATAAAAGTTATACGGAATAACTCCAATGCAAGGTAAATTGAGGAAAGCGAATAATTTTATACTGCAACCAGTCCATGTTCTAATGATGTGATTATTATGAATAGTGTTAGTTTTTCACTTTCGAATCTTGTTTTATTGCACGTGTATGACAGTTTTTCTTACATTTTTAGGTAGTATCACTTATAATTTTTAGCAAGTAGGTACTCATACAAATCTGTCCCGCTGTAGGTTTTTTCCTAGAAAATTTAATTATATTAGGTATACGTATACCCACGCTCGGGTCAATATTTGGCCCAACATATTTCGTTGGCCATACAACGAACGCTGCCAGCCTGATGGGTACGTTTGAGCGAGTGGTTATAGATAAGTTGTAGGTTGACGTGATTTTTTGAGATCCAAATTAATAATTGGGCAGCGTTAATTTTTTAATTAATTTTAATATAATAGGATTAGTGTATTGAATTAATGGGATTAATTAAATTAATTATTATACTATGCAATTAGTACTGTTAACAGTTATGGATTTTTGAAAGGTTATATACGTACGTAATTATATACGTACGTATATAATTGTATAGTTATAGATGGACATTAGACAATGCACATGGACACACAAATTCAGAAAATCTAAGGCTGGTATTTTATGAGCTGAGCCTATATTTAACAAGCAATTTTGTCTTAGTTTGAAATATAGCTTTCTATTGCCATTATAGTTAAATGTATACATACAACCCATCAACCGCTTACACCTGTATTGCTCGTACGAAACCCAATATATAACCCGAAGCGAATTTAACCTTCAATAAAACGTGCGCCGCATAAGTTAAGCTGAATCTTGAGGGAACATTTGTTCAGTAAAAACGCGTGACGAAATTGCGGGTAGGTACGACATTGGCGACGCTTTTCGATCACTCTGTCGCCCCTTACACTTAGCCTTCCCTTTTTACCAATTTCAAGAGCTTTTTTCACACATCAATCTCGTTCAATACGAGAGTAATATGATGTAAAAGCGTCTCTCTGCCGCCGGGTGTTAGCGAAAATTTGTTAGGAAAAATATTGACGAGAAATTTTTGTCTGAGGTTTAGGATCTTTTAAAGCCGAAATATTAAATAAGGTCGTTATGTTTTTACCTTCTTTGGTAATGTTTTGCTTAGTATTTTATTATGTATTGCGCATCTTAATGTTTGTTACATGTTAGTTTCTTTTAATGATGCTACTCATTATGTGCCTGGAAGAGACCGCTTAAAGCGATCCAAAAGTTGTCCAAAGTTGTTGTTCCAAAGTTAGTTTTTCTGTTATGATATTTTTTTTGTATATAATCATGTGACGAGACAAGCAAGACGTTCGCCTGGTAGTAAGCGCCATGCATGCCACTAACAGTAGCAGTGCCAGAATTGAGAACTCGCAAACATAATCCTGCGCCGCACTGCACTGCGCTCGTCACCCTGAGATATTAGATGTTAAATCTTTTCAAACCGGAACACAGTAATGCTTGCACACTACTGCTTGGCTGTTGAATAACTGGCAAAGGTGTGGTACTTCTCCAGGCGGACTCTGCAGTAGAGTCCTACCACTACAAAACGACTCACGACTGTCATTAACTCTATTGGTGTGTACAATAAAGAGTTTATCTATCATCTATTTTTCAGGCAGGACGCCACCTGGAGAAGTTGATGGTACAGAGAAACTCGACAGCAAAAGATCACGAAATCTTTGGTCCGATTAGATTCGCACCTCTCTGGATACCCCAGTCTATGACGCGCTGCATATCACTCAAGATAGGAATCTATGGCAGAAGATCTTCAGAGAGAGGATAACGGGAGGTCACGACCCTCAGACATGAGAAATACGACTCGAAGAGGAGGACTCATCTAATACTTTAAGAATCTCTGTCTGATTGACTGACTGATTTAATGCCTGACAGACAACGCACAGCCTAAACCGCTGGTAGTACAGACTTGAAATTTGGAGGTATTCGTCTTGATGCGTAGGGGTGTACTAAGCCCATATCCCTCGTCCCTGCCGTCAGTAAAGTGTTTGAGGTCGGACTCAACAGGAGACTTCTTAATTTTATCGTGGATCGTGGCGTTTTGTCGGAACGCCAATACGCGTATCGGGCCGGCCGCGGGACCACAGACTTGGTGCGTGAGGTGGTGTGGCGAGTGTTGAGCGCGCGCGAGGCGGGATTGCAGGTTGCCGTTCTTTGTTGCGACCTATCGAGCGCGTTTGATACTGCCGATCACGATCTCGTTGCAAATAAGCTACGGTTTTACGGGATCCGCGGTCCGGCTCTGTCCGTGATGTCGTCCTTCATGTCTAAGCGAACGCAGGTCGTGGTGGGTGACAGAGGCCACGTAGTATCGTCTGAGATGGAGAACGGGATGGGCGTCCCACAGGGCTCCTGCTTATCTAACACCTCGTTCAGTCTCCTCCTCAACGACCTACCAGGTGCCATCAATGGCGCCGACATTTACATGTACGCCGATGACGTCGCTGCGGTGATCACCGCGCCGACGCACAGTCAGCTGGAGTCGAAACTGAACACGGTAGCAAACGAGCTCGAAAGCTGGTTCCGTTCTAACGGATTAGCTCTTAATAAGGACAAGACCTGCTTCCTTGCATTCAACCTCAATGGCCACTCGACAAAGACTTATTCGGTAGCAGTCAGCAATACCGCGCTCCAACAGGTACATAGTACGAAACTTCTGGGTTTCCACATCGACGGTGCGTTGACGTGGGAGACGCACATAGACGAGCTTTGCGGGAAACTGAGCTGCTCGTGCTTCGCGCTCCGGCGGCTTGCGAGCACCGCCACCCGCAGCGTGGTGCGCTCCTGCTACTTCGCGACCGTCCACAGTAACATCACGTACGGGTTGGAGCTGTGGGGCCGCGCTGCCGATCGGAATAGAGTCTTTGTCATGCAGAAACGAGCCATACGTGCTATATGTGGTGTCCAGAACGATGTCTCATGCGTAGAGCTATTTAGGGAACTTCAGATACTGCCCTTGCCATGTGAGTTTATTTACCAGATAGCCCTATTCACCCACGTTAACCTAGAAACGTTCCAACGTAAGGGCGTTCACAGCACGTTAGCTTTACGAAGCAATAAAAAGAAAGACCAACTGATAACCCCGACGCACCGTCTCGTCAAGTCGGAGAGGTCAGTGTATATTTTGGGGCCCGCGATCTACAACCGTATACCAGCTTCCATTCGGGATGCTCCTTCCACCGGGTGCTTCAAAACCAAGCTCAGAGCGTGGTTGCAAGAGAATTTGTTTTATGACATTGAAGCTTATTTTAAAATAAGAGATTATTAACATATTTTTTATAATTATTATTTCATTTTATTGTGACATACTTAATGAAATTTGACGTGTAACTTTGGTGTTATCAATAAACGATTTGTATTTGTAAGAAAGGATTTTTCGAAATTCGAACCCGAAGGAAAAGGGCGGAAACTTTTGTATGAAAGTTCTTTGTTTTTTATTTGTTCTGTCCATCCAAAGGGTGCCTGGAAGAAATCAGTTAAGGTGATAAGGCCGCCCATGTACTGCCGATGTATGTACCATTATTCGTTTTGTAAGATCTTTTACTGTTGGTGTACAATAAAGATGTATTGTATTGTTTTTGGACTTTTAGTCCTGGACCTTGGTTTAGGATCATCATCAGCCCGGAGACGTCCACTGCTGAACGAAGGCCTCCCCCTTGGTTTAGGATAGTTCACTAATATAAAAAAAATGCTTTTTTCAATATTTTTTTGACAGGGATGATTGACAGTAGGGGGGGGGGGGGGGGGGGGGTTGTGTTGTATGAAAAGTTCTTTGTGTTTGAAGTTATAGTGATTAAAATTGAATTTCGTCCGTATGCGGACGAAGTCGCGGACGACCTCTAGTTATTTATAATAATTCTACGAGTCATACACAATAACATTTGTTTAATGAGTAGCATCATTCAAACCTAAACTCTATCTTCTTTAATTATGTTTATCACCGGGACTTAATCCCACACAAATAAACGAAACACACATAGCTCATATATAATAGCTATGCTACAGTAATAGCTATGCTCGGAGTTACTTTGCGTGATAAAATCCGGGACGAGGATATTCGCCAAAGAACCAAAGTCACCGACATAGCTCGCAGGGGTTTGCAAGTTGAAGTGGCAATGGGCAGGCCACATCACTCGAAGAACTGACAACTAATGAGGAAGAAAGGTTCTTGAGTGGCGACCGCGAACCGGAAGACGCAGCATAGGAAGGCCTCCCACTAGGTGGACCGACGACATTGTAAAAGTCGCGGGCAACCGGTGGACGCAAATGGCAACAGTGTGGTGGTCCAAGGGGGAGGCCTTGGTTCAGCAGTGGATGTCTCCGGGCTGATGATGATGATGATGAAACAAAACACACATAGCCGAAACGTCGAGTTAAATAAAAATACATTTATTTAAGCGCGATTAAGATCTGATCTGATTTTTGTTTATTGTGTTTATTGGTGATAAAAATAATTATGTGCTCAAATCGCGAAAGTTTAAAAGTTTCTATCTTGTTTTTCATGCAAAGAGTATCTGAACTTTAAGTTAAATTTATTCATCTGTAAAAGCCATTGACCATGAAATAGAAGAAAGAACGACGGAAACCTAAAAGAAAATATCATTACTGTTTACGATGCTACCTTAATAAAGGTCTGAAACAGCCACAAAAAAGCCAATAGACGCTACAACTTTAATGAGATAAGTCCATTTCCAGCCTAAATCCTTATCGGGCCGGCACAAGGCACAACACAATAATAAAGAGAGTTAATGGTGAGACCGCACTAGGTAACCTAGACTAGATCAATAGCATTTTTTTTAATGCAAACCGAGTCATTTGTTAGGTACTTCAGAGTAAGAGAAACCTTCAAGAGTAGACAAGTTGGTCACTTCTCCATAGAAACGCGGTAGTATTACTACTCCACTATGTAATTTTGTAGGTCTAAGACTAAGTATTATATCAATTAATCTCTTCATTATTGTAAATTATTTCGAAAGTAAAAAGTTAATAAACATGAAAGTTATGAGCCAGGAAACATCTTGTATTTTAGCTAAATTTTAACGCCACATTGGACGTAAATAAATAACATAGGGAATACGAAAACTCTAAAATAATTTATCAAGCGGCATAGTTTAGTCCATAAACATTTCAAATAACTTAAGTTGGAATAAATTAACTCCGAGTTTATTCAACCACATTACTGCAGCCAAAGGTCGACAAAAAAAATTTGAGCGCTCATTTATCTTTTTTTCTCCCTTTCCCACAGTTTGTTTGATGAAGAGAGCATGCTTTTTAGCCGCGCCCACCGATGAATTCGAGCCGTCAACTTGTCGATCCTTAACAAAAATACACAAAGATAGTATAAAATCAAAATAACGTTTTATAAGTGGCGCCATCTCTGGGTTAACAATTACAGACGTAGGTACTGTTAGTGTAAGTCCGAATGACTTCTATGCGAGGCGGACGGTAGTAGAATGACCAAGTAGGCGGACGTCACTGCATGATCGGAACTATGGCCGCAAGTTGCTCATGACGCCTCTTGCTTCTCCGTGATTGATATAAAAAAAAGCAGTTGTTTCCTGTTTTCAAATAAAGAATAGGCCTTTTTCCAAATGGGCGTGGTTGAAATTATTTAGCATGGATACCAGCGGATACCGCTGCAGCAGCGATTATTGTTTATTATATTTTTTTCTTATATATTTTTTTCATCTTAGGTAAACCTGAATGCTTATGTCATTTACGTTTAAGGATGTTTTTAAGTAAGGACGTCTACATGTGGCGTAATGAGTAGATAACCTACACATGGTGACAAGGAGCTGGTTCATAAATTAACAAAATTAATTCTATAAAAAGTCACATAATTTTCGAGTTGAAACGAGTTAAATATTTTTCTTATACAAAAATTACACTGGCAACACCAAAATGGCAGTATAAATTCGATAGCACATCTATCCAAGAATATTAAAAAAAAACAGACCAAGAAAATTCCTTGATTCTTGATCAAAAACCTTACTCGAATAACTCGAATTGACAATTAACTCGAAAATTAAGCTACTTTTCAATCGACTTCAAAAAGGAGGTTCTCGATTCGATTGTATGTTTTTTTTTATTTTTTTTTCTCACCACGATTACTCCCTTCTGTTGGACGCAGCCTAGAATGACGCAGATGCATTCTAGTGCGATTAAACCTCGAAGTGAAAGAAAAAAAAAAAGAAAAAAAAAAAAAAAAAAAAAAAAAGTATAGAAAAAGTTAGAGCCTCGCTGGAGCGTCGCTTGATTAGGTCGGGTTCCGAACGACCGTATACGCTATAAACATTTTTGGGTAAACGTAATATCGCGTCGTTAGGGTAATAGAACCGGCCGCAACACCCCCGGACGAGCCGTTAGTGCAGATTCGACCATTTACTTCATGTAAAGTGACAGGAAAAGGAATGGGTGTAACGAGTTTGTTTTTAGACTTATTTGGAAAATTTGCTTTTGGCTTGATTCGCTTTTTGACATTTGAGATTTTTGCTTCACCATAAAAATCATGTTTTTGTAGTGGTAGGACTCTACTGCAGGGATCGCCTGGGGAAGTACCACACCTTTGCCAGTTATTCAATCGCCAAGCAGTAGCGTGCAAGCATTACTGTGTTCCGGTTTGAAGGGCAATGTTACCAGAGAAATTACTGGATACTCGTATGAAGAGATTTAACATCTAATATCTGAGGGTGATGAGCGCAGTGCAGTGCGGCGCAAGTTGGTGTTTGCAAGCTCACAATTCTGGCACTGCTACTGTTAGTGGCAGGCGTGACGCTTACCACCAGGCGAACATCTTGCTCGTTTCGTCACTTGATTGTATAAAAAATAAATAAAATAAAAACAGGCACATTGCATATTTAATTAAAGTAACCAAATACTAAAACTGAAATAAGTTATATAATTTTGATATATAAGTCTATAATTTATTGTATATAGTATTTCTATGTTTTATTTAAATTATAGTAGTAGTGAGCAAAATCATGCCTTGCTGTGCGTGAGTGAGCCGCTTTTGATGATAATTATGAAGATATTTAATAATAGGTAAATAAAAAAAGTCTCCGGGCTGATGATGATGATGATGATGAAATAAAAAATATCTAACACTATTCATTTAAACACAGTTGTTTATTTTAGTTCTAAAGTCATACAGATTTAGGGTTCAGTTTGCCCGTGAATGTAGCGCCAAAATATCTCATAATCATCGTAATCATAGAAATCTAAATATTTTTTTCATTCAAAAAACTTTTGAGAAAGAAGAGGAATAAGAAGAAAAAAAGAAAAGGTGTAAAAAAATACGTGTAATTATTATAAACCCTTTGAAAATAACACGTAGCGAATGTTGACCTGAATGATCTTGTAATGGTCTAAGACGTTATCTCTAAAACAGATAATCATGTTTATAATAATTATTTTGTTGACATAAATATTGCTAATATATATAGAGTCACAATCGTGCAAAAAAATATGCCCGAGCAAGAACTCTGCGCACGCTATGCAGGCACCGACTTTTTGACCGATTTGAACTACGATAAGACACAAGCGCTCAAACATTGAACACTATACAAGCGACATACCGTCTAAATTTGAAATGATTGTGAACTATACAATGCACGTATAGGTATGTACAACGGCAGTCGGACGGTTTTTGACTGTTTTCACTTAGAGATTGTGGCTCTTTAGATATTAGCTCAATGACTCATTTAGACTCTTTAGATATTAGCTCAATCACTCATTTACTTACATAGCAGAGAAAGTAAGCATTATCAGGGCAGTATGCTACTATCGACAATATTTAAAATGTACAGATAATAATTATCTGTCTGTTTGCCATCAGGCGGATTGTCTGAATGCTAGCCGCTATTTTTAAATTAAAATAAAACGTAAAAGGGTTCAGACTAAACATCGTTTAAAACCTGGTTTTATGGCCTGACTCTGAAACTGATTAAAAACTTAACTACCTATCTGGCTTCTCTATAAACTTACGTGGAAAAACGTCTCAATACGTATCTCCGCTATCTCATTGGTGGATCTAAATTGAATCGTGGTATGGGGGCACAGTCTATAAACTACCCCGTGTTAGTACCATCACAAACTTATATATCTTTCGATGGAGACTTCGGATTAAGTCATTTTGGAAGCGAGAAGATTGCGAGAGCTTGCATCAGCTCAGCTTTCATATTTTCGGTATGCATGCAATCTAGTAAACGACGTTTATTAGCACCTTTGTCACTGCTATTCGAGCGTGTTGTCTTTGTACAGTACTTATTTCATGCATGGTGGATTCACTTGAAAAAATAAGCAGATTTTGTATTACGAAGTTTGATTAAATTTATGCCACGAATCTTAGGGCCTCACTTTAAAATTCGTGTTAAAGTTGCAGTTGAAGTTGCATAAATCGAAACACTTTTTGACGTTGAATAGCTAACCTGTCCCTTTGGTGTTATCAATAAATATTTTTTATTTGTGTCTACAATAATCTTAGAACGTAGCCTAAGACAAACCCCAACGAGGTTTAGTAGGTGCTAGTTACCAAAACCTATTAGAGTATTAAAAAAAGGATATATTTTTTTTACATTAAAATCCATGGTAGTAATCCTAATTCCATAACTGGTGTAATAGGGAGACCGCTTGACATGTAAATGTGAGGTCTCGGGTTTCATAACCAGGCCCGTACCAAACAGCTCTTTGGAGTTTATACCAACCCGCAACTGGGCCAGCGTGGTGTATGGGCATACAGTATGGCCCATTCTCTTTTCGAGGGTAGGCCTAGCAGTGGACAAAAATTAATTAAAAATGCTGATTATGATACAGTATATTTTTTTGTTTTAACTAGTTAAAACCTTGATATCTAGAGGGACATTTTAGTCTGTCTTAGCCAACAAATCTATGCGACGAAAGAAGGAAGTCAAAAGCCTACAGTTGAAACAGTATTAATGCCCGCCTAATTTCTAACAAACGCACCGTTTCCCTTTCTTACATTAATAACAGTCAGCATTACTTAAGTGAAAAGTTGAATACACTAAATGGCACGGGAAACCGTCCCCCATCATTTGTTACAGTCGCCGCGTAAGATGAAAGCCTCTGAGTAGAGGTGAATAGCTATCCGGCTAGTATACGCCAAGAAATATTTAGTCAACAACCTTCAGCAATCAATAAAGCCGCCGCATCGCTTAATAAATAACACGGTTAAACAAATTCTTTTTTAAATGACGACGTTAAAGATGAGTAGGTAATTTTTTTATTCGATATGTAATTTATGTATGTTTTGTTTTATAATTAACTAGCTACACCCCGCGGTTTCACCTGCGTGATGAAGAAAAATGGTTTAAAAAAAAAAGTTGATAACAAAACTAGTCTATATGTTATTCCGGGAATTAAGCTCTCTCTATTCCAAGATACATCCAATTCCGTTCCGCCGTTTTGGCGCGAAGTGGTAACAAACGTACATACCTACAAAAACAAACGCAAAAACTTTCGCATTTGTCATTAGTGTGATAACTAGTAGTTCTGCGAACGGCAGACCTTGCGAACTGAGACCTCACGACGTTATTTCTTGACAGCCTCTTGACCAATTTTTCTCATATTCTAAATACTTGTTTAGAATTGAGTATCAAATATTTCTACCAAATAACATGAAAATCGGTCGGTAAATGACACCGCAAAGAGGCACACTGTCGTGCCGATATTCTTTCGGCTCATCATCATCACCCCACCTTAGTTCAGCACATAGGCCTCTCCTAATGCACGTCACTCTGTCCAATCTTCTGCTTTTTGCTTCTAGTCACTGCCCACTGCTTTACGTATGTCGTAATTCCATCCAGTCTCAACCCGAGACACATCGAATCCAGTTATTCAGACTTAGACTGACTCGGTGGTGTCAAGTTCATTCCGGCTAAAATTTAACAAACTCACCTCTACTCCGATACAAAACGTCTCGCTTCACGTCTCAGTAACCAATGGGCGGACACTGCGTTCTGCTAGGTACACACCGAGGAATGATTTGTGGTGCATCGTGTGCCAAAATAATTTGTGGTCACGGTACAATTGGGAACGTTGCGATTTGTTAGAGTTTTGTTGCAAAAATATTGTGCGCTGGCAGCGATTTGAATTATCACCGGAACTATTAATGTTTTCATAATACATAGAATATCTACTAGGTACCAATGTTCACTAACCGCCTTTATAAAGGGACGTGTGATATGCTATTATTAAGCTGGAAGGAGGTCAATCGTAATTGTAAAAATATTTTACTATGGGGCCAAGCGAGTTACATTTTTATGGAGCAGCCCCATTTTGTTTCAAGTCTGGTCCCATAGTAAAACTTGTTGGCAACGACGACTGTTACGACCTCCTTATGGGTTTTGTAATTCATAACCTAATCATTATTATTCTTAGTGTGATCCTTGGTGTGAGCAATGAAGAGTTAATCTAACACAATTTTTGTTCACACGGGAGATTGTGGAACTCTACGAGAGTCTGTGTTCCTTGCAAAATACAATATGGATGACTCCAAATCTAGACTAAATAGGTTTCTTCTAGGTTAGCTTGTTCCATCCTAGAGCGCATGATTGCATAACATCAGGCAAGACGTGGTCTAACCTATTTAGAGTTCAAAAAAATACAAATCCTTGGAAATGCTGTATATGCTGTCTCAAGAGGTAAGAGACGACGAGATCACGATATGAGTATAGCTTCGGGCAACTAGTCCAAAAATTCATCACAAAAGTCACCTCAAAACGAAGCACCCTCACTGTCACCAGATCTTTATCCGGATACCGTCTCGATATCCGTTCCATTATACCACAGATAAAACTTTGATTTGATTCCGAATAACTTGCGCGGCAACAAAGAACTTTATTCGCAACTTTATAGCGGCTGCCGATTTCTCTTTGCGGGAATATTTGTGTGATGGCACGATTCTTTCCAGTAAGACTTAGTACCAGCTGTTGCGGTAATCTATTGTGATGAGCCTAGCTGTTCTCAGCGGTTTTACTTGTAATTCGTCAAGATTTTTTGTATTTCGGAGATGTAAATTAGTTACATCCACACCAAACTTGATTTAAATATAAGTCGATGTTATAACACGTCGTGTCATCGTGTCGTCGTGTGTGTCGTGGTGTGTGTCGGTGTTGTTACGATATTCAATACTTGTATTACTAAACCTGCGAGTATACGAAAGCACACTTACAAACAAAATCTTATCATTGCGGAATAAATTCTGTCACGTTAACACCGAAAAAAATTCACTTGTTTGGAGCCCGAAAAAGTTTACAAATTTGGATTCGGACCATCCTTTTGGTCTGATCATAGAACTTTTAAAAGCCAGCGGCTAGTTAATAAAATTTACGTCTTAGAAGTATTATTTGGGGACCATTGATAAATCGATGGTCCCCAAGTTATAGTAGAGGATAGACATCGCAAGCCGTAACTGCTATGCGAAAACAGTGGCAAATATCAGCTACTCACAAAAATTGCTACTTTAAGCGAAGAAGACTATTGATGCAAAGTAAGTTGTCACGACCCGAGCGACAGCTGAAAGTTGCAGAATTGCATTCAAACTGCTGCTTGCACAGGCGAGTTTTAGGTGTGCCGCGATCGAGCAGTTGCTGTAACTATTTTTTAAACTAAATTGGAGACAGAGCCTTTTTTGCATTGTTGTGTGTTTTCCTTTAACTGAAATAATAACAAGTCGAATTGTTCATAATGATAAATCACTAATATTCGGAGTAGCTGCTGTCGAGTGAATAATTCCAGAGTAAATATAAAACAAATGAGTTTACACGTTTACTCGCGCAGATGTATAAAGGCATACATATAAATGCCTCGTTTCTTTTTTGTTTGATAAATACACATAAATATCATCATCATCATCAGTCTTTATCGATCGCCCTACTCTTCTTTTGCCACAGTCCCCTGCCTCGGCTTAATCTCATGCTCCTAAATAATACCAACCAAATAATTTTAACTTCAGCCCTCCTGGTAAACTTTTGGAAAAACTTTACGTCACGTACAATGTATAATGTGTTCGAAATTTTAACAGTATAAAGCTAAGCTAATGAATATTTAATGAGAAAGTGTAAATTTAGGCTACATTTTCAGCTTGTTCCATTTTTAGATATGCTTAAATTAGCCTGGTGAGGTTAAATTAAGTAATTATAGAACAAAAAGATTACTTTAGATTTTGTACTAGTGTAAAATTTACAGCCAAAGAATTGAGAATAGATGTTACGATTAGCAAAATAAAGGAGAAAGCTTGAGTTTTCAAAGATGATGATGATAATGAAGATGACCAAGAAGGTAGTTTGATATTATCTGAAAGGTCGCATTACATTAATTAACGCATTAAAGAACCAAGAAGACATTTAGAAACAAACAATGCGTATGTCAACAGTGATGATGTTACTGTAAGTAAACTAAAAGATAAATAGACATTGTTGATAGCAAAGACTATAAACCCTGGGTATATGATATTTGTGGTTGGTAGTTTGATCACTAAAAATATCCTGAACTAGGTAACTACGGTTATGTCTATTTAGTGTCAAATGAAGTGGATGAGAATAGCCGCAGACAAAAGAATAACGGCATTAAAGAGAAGAGAAGAGAGAGAAGAGAAGAGAAGAGAAGAGAAAAAGCTTAATCTAGCAGTGGTTGTGGAATCTGATGATAATAATGAATTGTCAGAGACTCATGATTATTGTAACATTTTGATTACGATTGTAACACGTTGATTACGATAGATCACAAGCATATGCTATATAAATAAAATAAGCATATCTTATCAATCTCTGCGTAACTTACCTCGATTGTAATTTGTATTGCCAAGTTCAATTCAAACTAAGCAGCCTTTTGTTATGGATTCCACGTAGTTTCGCACGGTCTAATCAAGTACCAACCTAATACCTGTTAGGGGCTCCTCGCGAAGTTTTAGGTCATCAATCAACGGAGTTGGGGAGCAAGTGTTTTACAAAGTACCTGTTGCGATACATGTAAAGAAAATACGAGTGGTTAGAGGTTTTTAGTTAGATGAGGTGAAATACTTTCGAAGCCCTCTGAGAAGTGGTTTAGATTAGAATTTTAGATTGCTCTAAGTTTGTAAATTTGTAAAAAAGGTTTTGTAGAGGAGGACATTTTGATGGGCATAATAAAATAAATCAAGTGCAATGAGCGGTTCTGACGCGGTCTGACAGCCAATTAAAAAAAATTGTTTATTAAAATCCGTTAGATGGCGTTGACGAGATATGATTCTGAATAGTATCGCTAAGTACCTAGTATGTAGTTCTGAAGCTTTTGAATGAATAGATCAAGGTCAAAAAGTAAAAAAAAAAAAACACATTTCATTTACATTCAAAACTCAATCGGAAAGGTTTCCGTTTGGATCCTCATTCTCCGTCTCTGTCATCCGGAACGTAAAGGACTGCGACGGATAATGTGAATCTGGTTTAGTTGTGAATATCCCTGCTGTATTGTCATGCTTTTTTTGTGGTTAATGTTTGTCTAACAAAGTACTTTCCCATGGTATTTCCTCTGCTTTTGTTCTTCTAAAACACAAATTAGTAAGTGCGGATTAGAATTAGCACTGTGTTTGCTTTTTTTTCACTAAACAAAATGCGGAAAAAAAAGAATCATGTCTCGTCAGCGCCATCTATCATTTAGCTGTAGAACTACGTTCTGAAAGCTGTCAAAAAACTTCCTATTGACCTTGACTTGGACATTTATACGGCAGATTCTTAATCTAAGTGTTACTATAGTTTATATTACGTATTCTTCATAATATTACTCTGTAAGTGTAACCATCATATTTTAATAACATTATTTTGTACCTATTATACTTAAATAAATAAATTCATATTGCATTCTTTAATATTCATCCCTCTTTGCTTTAAAAATGTCGCTGGATTTATTTTTATATGTTGTGTTGTCCCTACCCGTGTCATATGCAGTTTATTCACAACACTATAATCTGACTTGACGGTAAGTACAGAGTAACAAGATCCTTCGCAGGCAACAAGGGATTTTACCACGAATGAATATTATGACGAAGGATATTATTTTCAAGACAGTGTTATATGAAACACTGTTTTAAACTATCACGGTTGTTTTACCATGATTATATTGTGAAATAAGCTCCCGATATTTCGGCGCAGTTGCATGCACCATGTTCATGGGTGAAGACGAAACTGAGTCATTTCACAATATAATCATGGTAAAATAATCATGGTAAATATCCCGTAAATAATAATAGAACTATAGTGTTATATGAAAATGATAAAAAATTCAAGTGTGTGGCGTAGCACGCACATGGTAGGGTTCCGCAGTTGTTTTAACGAATCACATAATAATGATGTTTATCGTTTAATTTGCAAATATATTTTTTTAATTACCCACAAATCAATTTCTCTATAAATACCTCGTAAACTAGAAGATTTTAGAATTATTTCGTGATTTAAAAAATAATTGAATTAATTGTGCCATATTTTTAAATACCTTAGAAAGCGTGGTTAGGTTTTAGTTTTTACATAACGGCTTTTCTGGGCGTATTTGTGTCAAAAAATTAATAACTTAAAGTTGTTGAGAATATAACTACCCTATGAAGCTGGGATTTTTTTCCGATCCTTTTCCTGTGTCTGGTACTAATAAAGGTGTGTCAAACAACGCAATTGAAGTTGAATTAAAAGAGCCTAATATACAGATTGGCAAGGCAAAACTACTGGTACAGAGGTTCTTTATTTTGCTACGGAACCCTAAAACATTGTGAAAAAGTTATTGGATGGAGACTCAACTACAGAGCTACTCGATTTCGCCCGTAGAGAGTTGACTCCTTGGAAATGAAATGAGGAAATAACCTTAGATAGGTACTTTACGCGACGTGAATAAAGAAATAAGCTAGTGTTTTTTCATTTGTAAAACACGATTTTTACTGGTTGATAAAATTATGTTCACTGAATATTCTAATTACTGTCTCACGTTTATGTTTGTCTGTTTATTTCCTTTTAAACTACGCCACGAATTTTGATACAGTATGCAATATCATTTAAAGAATTTCTTCCGGAAGATTTATTATAATAGTACGATCTGGACATATTATCTAGCCTACATTGCACTCATGCAAAGCCGGGGAGGATCGCTAGTCACACTAACATCATATTATTAACATTATTATTCACATCATTTATTTACTTTATCATTATTATTTCTTTTATTGCATTTGAAACTCGGGTCTAAGCCCGGACCTTTAAGAGGCATTGATGGGGCCGAAGCCAACACCAAGAGGCCCTTTTGAATAGGAAAATAACATTATAAAACTATTACATGGGTGTGAATGGAATATGATACACTATTTTAAACATTAAGGTATAAAATTGTAAAAAAATATCGGGCTATTTTGGTGAATTTTTATGAAACATTGGACTGGTCTATAGAATGAGAAATGGCACCTGCCTATTTTGTCTCATTACATCAAAATATTAAGACAAGTGATGACTCGCCATCCACTAAATGGGCCCCCCATAAAGGCTACCGTATATTGGTGCCAGAGGAGCAACATTGACGTGGATGGCTTAGGGCGTCGAGAGGTGTGCTGCGCTTTCACTAAACGCTACTCACGGCGTTATGCCCTTTAACACTTCCACCCTGGAGCTTAGGTTCTTAGCTCTTGCGGCTTCCACCCCCGGACAGCCAGTTAAGGCAAGCCGGAGGTCTGGGGTCTCATTTAGTCCCAAGGAATCAGGATACGCGGTGTCGCCACTCACCGACGGCTCGCCACAAAGCCACAAAGCCCCTGCGTATTCATTATTATTATTATTGTAATCCCACTAATATTATAAATGCGAAAGTTTGACGGCATTGTCGGCGTGTATGTTTGTTACCTCACTACGAGTACGCCGTTACGGCTAAGTGGGTTTGAATGAAACTCGGAATAGATATAAGTAGCTCATTTCCCAAAATAAAATATATGCTACTTTTTTTCATCATCACGAGAGTGAAACCGCGAGGTGCAGCTAGTATCATACAAAATTTGAGTTAACAGAATTGCTCACAATACATGTAAAGAGACCCAAACATTTCCCATTGTGATTTTTACTTTTGACCACATTTTTGATCAGAAGAGGAAGATTTATAGCTTTAATCGAAAGTGTTTTGTAATGGTAGGACTCTATTGCAGAGTCCACCTGGTGAAGTACCACACCTTTGCCAGTTATTCAACCGTCAAGCGGTAGTGTGCAAGCATTACTGTGTTCCAGTTTGAAGGGCAATGTTACCAGAGAAATTACTGGGTATGAAGAGATCTAATATCTCAGGGTGACGAGCGCAGTGCAGTGCGGCGCAGGATTGTGTTCGCAAGTTCACATTTCTGTCACTGCTTCTGTTAGTGGCAGGCGTGACGCTTACCAACAGGCAAATGTCTTGCTCGTCTCATCAACAGAATGAACAAAAAAAAAAAAGGTATCAATCTTGATGAGGATGAAGAAGTAAGTACCTCTTTATTACCCAATACCCATACTACAAAAATAACCATAAATCGAACTGTAAAAAATCCACCTCTAGTAATTTCCTTAGTTATTGCCTCCGTATTTCCTGTGAGGGCGCCTGCATTACAGCAAAGAGAAAGGCTTTAGAGACGCACCTATCACAAAACCTTAACCTTAATAAAGAAAATGATTTTAGCTATATTCCAGGGGATTCGCGTCCCCTTTTCCAATGTCCATAAAACTTGTACAGAAGCTAACAAAGCTAGGCGACAACACTATTAACAGTAGGGAAAATCCAGAAAAACAATAATTAGATTGTATGGAAAAAATGTACTCTTAAAATAGACCAATTTTAGGTGTGAAAATGTGAAGCCGCGAAATGCAAATTATAAACAGCTAATTTAACGATTTGAGTTTCAGACATTGTGTTAATTTCCGTAAAGATTTTTTATTACAAATTGATCTACGTTGTGCCACCAACTCGCCTAGTGGTAAGAGACGGTGTGTGGACGGTCACCTAAGATTTTGCAATATCTAAGGCATATTGCTATGCTAGTGGAAGATCTTTATGGGGCTTTATGGCTGCGAAATAAACCTTATGATGGATTTCTCCTCATGGTCAAACTGGCTATTATAACTGGGTTTGTCCGACATAACAATGATAATTTTATTTCTGATGGAATGATATCAACCAAAAGATTAAAATACAAAATATTGAAATACAAAAACTACAAAAGAACAAAATAAGTACAAAAATATACAAAATAATAAAATAGAAAAAAGAAAAAACAAATCCGAAATATGTAAAAATGATGGAATAAATCTTCTTCGAAATGATGATGATGATGACGATGGTGGTGATAATCCACCACTAATTAAAATTAAAATTCTAGAGTAGCAGATCTACTTTGTAGGAGGTCGTCTATGTACCCACATTATAACAATTATTAATTATGTACAAGCAGTCGAGTGGAACCAGCGTACCAGCGTGATGGCAGTGTAGGAAGGCCTCCCACTAGGTGGACCGATGACATTGTAAAAGTCGTGGGCAACCGGTGGATGCAAATGGCAGGTTGTTGTACAGTGTGGCGGTCTGTGAGCCATTTGTTCAGCAGTGGACGTCTCCGGGCTGATCATGATAATTCGCGTGGCAACATTACAGAGTTCCAGCATGAAGAAGAAGTTTGGCGTACTATAACTTCCGTATAGCAGGATAAATCGCTACAGTGCATATAGGTAGGTAGGCGTTATGATCAGACTACTTTCAAAGCAAAAAAAACTACTCGTACGAGGGCAGGAACGAATAAAATGCAGAAAGACTAAAATGAAGAAACATTTACTATCAAGATAGCGCCTCGTTCACTATAACTACTTATCTTATAAGAACAAGATGCGAAAAAAAACCATTTAAAACATAGTTTAAAAAAAACCCGCAGAGTTAACATATTTTTTAATTCGGTACCGTGACTCGGATTTTCCTTTACCTTCATACTCACAAAAACTTTACCATTTCATCGTTTTTGCCTAGAAAAATAGATGTATCCCTATACAATGATATAGTAACCGCCACGCAAGTTGTCAAAAAGTTGGGATGCGCAGAAATAAATAAATAATTACTTATCATTAAACTGGCCAAATATACTGCTCGGAAGTGTACACCACAGAAAAGCGAAGGCCCTACCTCTGCTCTCTTCAGTGGTGTACACGACGTACCTTCGCAGGCTCACCCCTTCCATGTCGACAATAGGCTAGATGACTGGTTTTTTTTAATTGTCCTATTCAAATGTGGCCCATAAATATAGCAGATTAATGAAAAGAAAATTAAAATCTGATCAAAAATAAGCAACTTATAAGCATTTTAATATCATGCTAGACAGAGAGGCGAAACAGCAAATAGATGTAAATCAATGTCAATATAGAATGTAAATGGCGTACTGAGAAGTGACGTCACGATTTGCTGTTTTGCCTCTCTGTCTAGCATGATATTAAAATGCTTATAAGTTGCTTATTTTTGATCAGATTTTCATATTATTTTCATTAATCAGCTATATTTATGGGCCACATTTTAATAGGACAATTAAAAAATACCAGTCATCTAGCCTATTATATAGGAACAGCCGAGATCTTTCTATGAGTTAAACGTCTGTACGTACTATGTTCATTTTTTAGGATTCAAAATTTCATGAAGCAGATTCAATTTGGCAAAACTTGTAGCATTTTATTCGTTTCATCACACTTGCTCGTAAAGTGGATCTTATTGCATCGGTTTTACGCTCATAATTCAAGCTATTACGCTATTACGCTTTTTACTTTACATTACGGCACTTGTGCTATAATAGGTATAACCCGGTAAAGTCAAGTTTGTACGTGACTGCAATTAGACGTATGTATACGAAGCACTCTTAATATAGCCGGGTAATACTTACAGTTTTTTTGTAATACCAACAAAGCGATCTTATGCCGCTGAAGTAAATGTCAACCTGCGCGCGCATTGCTGGTTTGGGCGCTATTGTCCGCAAATGTTTGTTGACTTTTTGTTGGTTTTCGCTGTGTGGTTGATTATTATCAAAAAAAGTTTGTATTTTCTTCGCAAGTGTCATGAAAACCGTCGTATGGAACTCTTGTGCTATGTTAGTCATTACGCTCTCGGCTTCCTTATCGCCTAATACAGCCTCTAGTGTAATGACCAACATAGCACATTTGTATCGTAATGTACTATTCTGCATTTTAGTCATTCTGCGTTTTATTCTTCCTGAATTTTAGTGTTTCTGCATTTTAGTCGTTCTGCCCTCGTAGTCTTCGTAGTCTTGAGCGAGACGTTCGCCTGGTGGTAAGCGTCACGCCTGCCTATAACAGTAGCATAGCCTGACAGACTTGTGAACACATACAATCCGGCGCCGCACTGCACTGCGCTCGTCACCTGAGATATAAGATGTTAAAGTCTCTTCATACCCAGTAATTTCTCTGGTAACATTGCCCATCAAACCGAAACACAATAATGTTTGCACACTACTGCTTGGCGGTTGAATAACTGGCAAAGGTGTGGTACTTCCCCAGGTGGACTCTGCAGTAGAGTCTACTAAATAATAGGCTAGATGACTGGTTTTTTTTATTGTCCTATTCAAATGTGGCCCATAAATATAGCTGATTAATGGAAAGAAAATTAAAATCTGATCAAAAATAAGCTACTTATAAGCATTTTAATATCATGCTAGACAGAGAGGCTAAACAGCAAATCGTGACGTCACTTCTCTGTACGCCATATAAATTATATTCTGACATCTAAGGCGTGACGTCATTTTTTGTTTTGTGGGAAAGGGACAGAGTTGTCTCTAACAAAAACTTTAAACGCTCATATATCAGAACATTATTAACCGATTTAAATAATGTTTTCAATTACCATACTATATTTACTTAAATTCTTCATCAAAGCTATTGGTTTCAACGATTTAAACATCAGTCATCTAGCCTATTTGACAACTTGTTTGGCGGCTGCTATACCAAGCGTGTATGACGCGTATGTGAAACAATGTTCCAGAAAATGAAATTACTGCTCATGCTCATACTGTCATTATAAATAAACTAGCTATGTTGATCTCATACACCGAAAAATGCTGACTGGTACTTTTATGAAAAAATATTTATGGGTCTGCGTTGTTGTTTGTTTTGTACACCTTTGTTTTTGACGAGCCAGCTCTATTCGAGCAAAATGCCCGATACAAAAATGCAACTGCAAAACAAAGCTTTAAATAGTGGTTTTATGCAGTTGTACCTTCTACGAGTCGCTTGTCCATGAATAAATATAGTAAAAAAAATATTTTTTTGGTTGATTTTAACATAGCAATACTTTCTAAGACTTATTATTGAAGGTGGGTTATTCTCCTGAAGGAATTGTAACTGATAGTAGTCAGCAATTTAATAGTCCAAGGACTTGAAAGACCATCAGACCAGCAGTTGACTACCTTTATAATGAGGTCTATAGAGAAAAGGGTTTTTAACCAGCATTGAATTTAAGATGAAGAGACCAATGATGATAAGTGTGACGCTTGTGACATTGAATTCATGGGCTTTATCTTAGAAAGTCATTCAACTCATCATAATGGACAACTTGATTGATTGATTGATTGATTGATTGATCGATTAACTCTTTATTGTTCACACCATGAATTACACAGAAATAGTTTAATAAACTTAAATATTGTAACAAGTGGCGGCCTTATTGCTTAAAGCAATCTCTTCCAGGATCCAACTTGTATCATGAACCAACCCTGACGACGCGAAAAAAATTCGACTGTCCCATACAAAAACTGCAATTACGCGCGAAATGATGCATGGAGTAGCTATTTTTTTTACGATTTCCGCGTTTTAGTAGGTACTAAAAGTTGTTCATTACGATGAGTTTAATTATATAAAATAATAAGTAAGTAGGTACTACACTGCATAATTTCATTAAAAAAATACGAATTACTGATGCCGGATCAGTTGCAAGCGTTTGCCGCATAGGATTCGCGCAAAGAGTATTCCTCTACCATTGAAATTCATTCACAACACGAAACGGACCGCTACTCGCATACAAAGAATTTGAGGTTATTTTTCTCATTTCAAATTCTCCATCCCCGCGACTAGAATCGTAAAAAGCGGATTATAGTCGGCGCGAACGTAATTAGGATCGGGGCTAGGTCTAACTTCACCAAAATACTGTGCAAGGAACATTAAACAAAAAAAATCGTATTAAAATTTCATAAATAGATGGTAAGTAAGTAATATCAAATGAAAGATCCGATGTTAACTGAAGACAAAATTATAATAGATTCAATGAAAACAGTCAAAGTAGAAATGATTTTTATTGGTCGACAATGAATATTGCTTATAATGATAGACGATTAGAAAAAGAACCAAAAAGACACTACACTTAGCTTAGATTTTTTTGAGGATAAAAACAAAGTGTGATACACACCTTCCTTACTAAGAATAAAAATGAATACTCAATATTTAGTGCCCAAAATTTCATTTACTTCATATTACACTTACCCCTAAACCAAATCCTGGTTGCGCCCACAGCCGCCAAGCTCGCGTGGCGTATAGAATTCGTGAGAATAAGCCGAGAGTGCAATATGGGTGGTTTATTTACTCCTAGCCTAGCCACTAAGCTGCATATAATGAAAACGCACTGTCGCAGGCGTCAAATCGCGCCGGCACCAGTAAAATATCAAGTCATTGTGTGAAGTGTTTTGATACTTGCCACTATAGGATTTAAGATGACTTTGTGATAACGAAAGTTCACAGTCTTTTTTGGTAGGTTATTTATTAGAAAAACTTGTGAGTTAATACTTGTGAGGTACTAGTTAATACCTAATTGAGACAATTGGTACCTACTGTAAGTCAAATAAATTGAAAATACATTTAGTATGTTTCTATGATTATTTACGAATATCAGGAGCGCTCGTTTCACAACTTAATCACAGGCGTAGCGGTTTACAAAGATAGACTAGTTTTTTTGGCGGCAAACAATGCAAAGTGGCAGCAAGACGATAAATGTAAATATACTTATAATAATTTGTCAAATAGCTTAAGGCAATTTTTTCCCACTTTCACACCGGGTGTCAAAATTAAGATATCCATTTTTATTATTTTCGTCTGGACCCCTTAGCCCCCCTTTATCCGTCCATGGGTAAATATGCCATGAATAATCATAGAAATGTAGAAAAAAGCTGTGCTAGTTTAAAACAGTGTTTGCACTGATTCATTAATTTCCATTGTTTCAGGGTTCATACAATTTCTGAAAAAAATAATAGTGAATTAAAATATTTTGTGAGACGACATTTTTTCTTAATAATAATTATAAACATCACGTAGGTTATAATTATTTGTTTGTACTTCATCCATCATAATTCAGAGTAACAATTAATTAAAAAAAAAAAAAAACGATACACGACACGACTTACTACATGTACGTACAGCTATAAACGTCGTCGTAATGTTTAAATTCGTGCAAACATGCAATTGTAAATGTTCCACGTATTATAATTTCATGATAATGTGATTTCCTATTATATAAATACAACACTTTTGAATACGAATTAACAGGTTTGTTTTATTGTTTCTGATAACGGAATGCGCAATTAGCATGTTATGTTAAGTGCTATGATTATTCACTGCCTTTTCCGCAGTTTTTTGAACACCTTTCATGACTTTTAATGAATGCTATGCACGCGAGCGTTGCATTTTGTTTACTTAATGTAAATAAAAGCTTAAAGAAAAAATCTTTTTCATCATTTATTTGTAAGAAAACACGTTTTGCACGAAGGATATAAACCAAACTATTGATGTATTAAACAATACAACTTGTTATTCCACCAACACGGTGTTTTTCACGGTATTTTAAAGGTTTGTGATCGCAGGTTCCTACTAAAAAAATGTTGAAACTTTATGAAAATTATATTTTTGGGTAAACAAATTTAATAAAACACAGTTTTAAACTATCACGGTTGTTTTTCTACAGTTTTTTTATTTATGGGATATTTACCGTGATTATACTGTCTGCCCGTGTTGGTACATGCAACTGCGCCGAAATAATTGGGAGCTCATTTCACAACATAATCACGGTATATATCCCGTAAATAATTATAGAACTTTAAATTTAATACACATAATAATTGAAGTTGCCTTCGTAATAGGTTATACCATAATAACAATGATATAATAAATGCATGCCAAAAGGTTGCATATGGAGCGCTTTTTTATTGTATTTTTTATATCTATACTGTGTCTACCCATATTCGCAATAAAAAATTTTTGAATTATAATTACTTTTATACATATTAAAAAAAACCCGAGCCGCCTGCCAAGTCCAGCAGTGAAATCTTTTGGCTGATGATGATAAAATATATAGAGATGATGATGAAGCTCAATGAATCATGTTTGTATCTTGTTTAGTGATCCTGAGACATGAAACATATTCAAAGTATCAAATCTACTTGTTGACGACACGCTAGCTCAAGCTCATACGGTTATACGCACACGTCGTGAGATGTCACTTGTCGCGCGTCGCACGCGACGTTGACTCCCCTCTTTGCGACAATGAAACTCTATAGGACTTTTCCTGATTCATTCAAATGTTTTGTTATCTCAATTCGATGATTAATAACATTCTTCGTTGATATTATGTTGGTGCTGTTTTTACAAGGCGTTCTGAGAAACGAATGCTTAGTAACTCGTTTGGGCAAACGTGGGGAAACAGATCTAATTGCAGTTTACCTGAAATAGTTAAATAGTTGAACTATAAACTGAGCTACATTTTGTTACTGAGTATTCATTTCTCAGAAAGCCTTTTAAAAGCAGCTGGACGAAATAGAATTTCAAAAGTAAAAATAATGATTCGTCCATATCCAATGAGAGATTTTCCAAACGTGTTTTAAAATTAAGCGCCATCTGTATATAGTTCTCATCTATTATACAGATGCTGACTATACTTGCCAGCCAAAAACGCTGACTATACTTGCCAGCCAAAAACCGCATATTATTCTTGATCTGCGGCACATCATAATAGATAGATAGATAGATAGTTTTATTCATAGGTAGATTTACAATAGTCCTAATTAAAGTATTAAGAGTTGTTCATCATACCATATTTCGTCAATGTTACACACTAGTGAACCTGGGTATGTCCTTAAACTGCAACCAGACCCACCGGTGGACGGGAAGCAGCGTCCTTTTGGTTAACGGTGGTGAGCATTCTGCGATCCCCAAGCCACCTGCCAAGCGTGGGAATTATGGAGGCCTTCGTCCACCAGTGGACATCTTATGGCTGACGACGACACACTAGTACAATTATTATTATATACTATCTTAGATAAATGTAATAGGTCTTATTATGCTGTAAAAGGGCATCATTATCAGATATAATAAAAGGTATGTATAATAACCTCCTATGTTATTAGGTGTACTTATTTTCCAGATATTCTATTATATTATAAATTGTCTTGTCCAGTAAAAGTAGTCTAACTTTATTGTTAAATTCTGTGTCATTAGCTGTAACTTGTATCCTCGCTGGAAGTTTGTTATAGAGTTTTTGGCCCATGATCATCGGGGATCATAGCATAATTAGCCTTTTAATAGCCTACTGCTGCTACTTGGCTGCAGTAGGGTAAGCCAACAGCTGGTCACACTGGGCCCAGAATTTGAACCCGAGACTTGACGATTGACAGTCTAGAGTCTCCTATTAAGGTACCATGCCACACTTTTAAGAGGGCGACTAATGCCAAAAGTAAGTAAAAGGTGTATTTTTAAACACATAGTTTAATGATAAAGAACGTAAATTATCAGATTAAATAAATACTACAGGTAGGGGACTAAAACTTAAAGAAGCCGAGTAACCGAATAGAATTTTGGAAAATAATCTGGGTTATTTAAAAAAAAATATACAAATTACCAACAAATAAAAACTGTTTTAATTCAAATGCTCTAAATTATCAGCGACAGCACCACATTATCTTGTACGAATTACATAGCCAAACTAATTTTTTAGCACAGTAGCCGTTTATTTTATTTATTTCATGGCTACATTTTGAATAATTAAATAAAATCCCACCTAAATTGCTCAAAGCCATCATCATCATCAATTGTATCATGCGATTTTCGACTCTAAACTAATGCAAGATGCGCGGGTGAAATCTGTTATTTTTCTGGCATTAGTCGCACTCTTAATCCTAACACTGAACATAACTTAAGCAAGCATGCCATAATCTTCAATCACTTTTATATCGGCTCAAAAGCCAATTCCATGAAACACTGAAACTTTATCTCGCTCACAACGTATAGAATTGCAGAGAACTGGAGTAAGCGTCGACACAACAAAATGGCTTGCCATACAATTTTATATGCGTCTATAAATTGCCTTGTTCTTATTTCCACAAAGAGCTTGAAGGCATCTACTGCGAGGCGTTCGACTCATATCAGTTCCCATAAAAATGTTTTATGTTAGAGCCTAATAAATGACATCAGCAAATTCCGTAAGACAATACAAGAGGCGCTGTCTGCATTCGCTCTATCCATTTGGCTGCCTCCCCTAGCAATCATAGTTTGGACCCGACTACGCTATACAGGGCGTATCAATATTGAGAAATTATTTATAGGTACGGGCTCTTATACGCGTGGCAGCACTTATACCGAAAGATAAACGATAAGCGTACGATATTTTAAACAGATTTTTACGTGGGTATATAAATGTGATTTTATACGTTTTTATTTCAATAAATAAATAAACTTAGATAATTAACTTTATATTTATAACATACTTAAAAAAATAAACAAACAAAAAAGTACTAAGTATAAAATCACATTTATATACATTACTTTCTTTGTTTAGCTTAACATTTTTTTTATAACTAAACAATTTATGGTACAGCCGTTTTTATGCGATTTCTATGTTGGCTCATAGTAAAAGTTGTTTGTTTTGATGTACAGAATATGCCCTTAAAATAACGCTAACTGATTAGATTGACAGAGGCACTGTATGGAAGCGATAGTCGAATCCCCCTGCTTCGTAGGGTACATTAGGCCTTCACCAGAGTGTACACACGTTCTTAGATAGGCATAAAGCATACATACGTACACAGAGGATGCATTCACTCATGTTTAGAAATTAATAAAAGCGCAACTATTGCAAATAGTTCCAAAAACTAGTAACCTTTGCGTTCGCCTGAGTAAGAAAATTGGATGAATATATCCTTTGACGTGATTTTCCACAATTATTTCAATTTTTTATACGTTTTTTTTTTACAACATATTTTTGCCAAGCTAATAACAGCTTCTGTTATAGCTTATGACCTATCTTATAACATAAAAAACTAAGTTTATTTACGTTACCAGTGAGGATATTAATATATTTAATATAATTTTGTTAGAATCAGCCTATATCTATGGTTTGGCTAAGATCATTGGGTGCCGACTCGTCATATCGGGCACTTAGCTAATATTGGCCCCCTGTTTTTGTTAAGCTTTGTGCCATGGTTTTGCTATGAATAAGCAGTACCTATCGGTTTATTATGTATTCTAAAAGTTTAATCAAAATTATCTGCGAAAAATTACAATTTTTAGTAAGCAAGGCCGAAACTCTTTTTCTTTTTCTCTTACTCTTTTTCTGTCAGAGAAAAAGAGTAAGAAAATAATGGCAATAATGAAAAATAACAAGGTTATGATTTGAACTGGTCAAGTCAACATTTTAAACTTTGTAGCTGTATCCCCCCTAGGGGTACCTAAAATATAATCTAAGGGATGTAAAGTCTTTTTTTATTGTTGTATATATTTCCACTTACGTCGTTTTTCTACATCATTAGTTCAAGAAGTATTAAGCCTCCTTAGAGTGGTCGCACATTGTTCGGCACGGCACCCGACAGGCGGACCGACCGAAACACACTGCGCAGAATTAACTGGTGCGAGCGAGACGGGCGTCTCGAGAAATTTCTTACGGTGTGCTCCTCCCGCACAAAATGTATGCACGGAGCGCCTTCGGGTGAAACCGGACGGTTTTTTTACGGTTTTTCTCGTCGTATGCGCCCGGCCTTACTCAGCTTATGCGGTAAATACAAAATTAAAAGACGTAGTAATTCTACCGTTAGGTGAGGTCTTTAACAGAAGCTTGAAGAGCTATGATAATTTACACATGTGGAACAGAAGCTGTAAGAGCTCTGACTAGATTTACAAATTTAAGTATCACTTAGTTTATAAAACTTTCTACAATACTTAGCTATTAAGAATAATAAGTTTAGAATGGTGGTATCGCTTAATCGAGTTCTATTTAAATATTTAATTATTTTAATGTTTATGACAACGCCAATAGATTTTGGACTGTGGTTTACGATAACATAACATAAAACCCACAAGATACACATATACATATATACTATATATACTCGCGCATACCTACTAGAACTGCGACGGGCCGCAGCACATCGGATTGCTAAAATCGTTTGTGTATGTTTATTACAGTCATCTTCACGCCAAAACGGCTGAACAGATATGAATTAGAATTGGTATGGAGATAGCTTATTTCTGGAAGTATTATATAGGCTACTTTTTTCATTATTATCATCATCACCGTTTGCATTATCACGTGGGTAAAACCGTGGGGCGTAGCTAGTGATACGATAAAACTTTCTGAATAACTATGAAAGTGTCTTTTCATTAGTTCTATAAGTTATATTCACTGGACAGAAATTAGAAATCTTAATTAAATCTAACAATATCAAAAAGAATGATTTATACAGGGTTAGTTCTAATCAGTTAGCATCCGTTTTAGGGCATATTCCGTACATCAAAACAAACAACTTTTACTATGGGGCCAACATTGAAATCGAAAAAAAAATATCAGCTGTTCCATACAAAAAGTTCATCGACCTTGGGCAAAATGTATGGAACATAAATTTTCTTGCGATTTCAATGTTGGCCCCATAGTAAAAGTTGTTTGTTTTGATGTACGAAATATGTTCTTAAAAGGATGCTTACTGATTAGAACTAACCATGTATTCTATGAAAGTTAAATCTCAGTATTGTTAATCTACTGCTACCAGCTCTTTCAACACCAAAATGATCCTTTACATTTCCTAACTAGCCGGCTAACTAATATTAACTCGGTTACGTTTCACACACAGTTAGGGCTACACAAACACAATCAACGTGTGTGCGCTGCAGCTCGGAGGGAACCTTGGCTAAGCAATATTGGAGACCGCTGTAAACTGTTATAGTCTGTTTGAGAACTAACCAGATGTGGATAAAGCGAAAGTTATTGTTTAAAAGCTGTGTTGGTGATATTCACTTAACGACGAAAAGTTAATAAAGGGACCAATTTATTTATTAGTTATACCTATCATAGCATAACAGCCTCTTTCATAGTCCACTGCTGGGCTTAATGCCTATCTGTAGACAACAGTGCCGACACGTGCCGATCAGTAACGTCCGGAGAAGAAATTCAATGGTTTATGTGAATCCACCAACCCGCAACTGGGCCAGCGTGGATAGGGCCCAATCGCAGTTCGAGGATAGGCCTAAAGGTCTATACTCACACAACAGTGGCGACACGTGCTATCAGTATCGTATCCGTGAAAGTTAGTGAAAAATGGAATTGTATACGATACTGATCGGTACGTGTCGCCACTGTTGTGTGTGTGCCTTTAGGCCTATCCTCGAAGTGCAATTGGGCCCTATCCACCACACTGGCCCAGTTGCGGGTTGGTGGATTCACTTAAGCCATAGAATTTCTTCTACGGACGTAAGCAGGTTTCCTCACTCCTGCTTTGGATGTTTTTCTTCTTTAATAGCCGGTGGTATGAAAATCCGTACATAAACTCCAAAGAGCTCCTTGGTACGGGCTTTGTTTGTACGCTCGACCTCACATTTCCAAGTCGAGTGATCTCCCGATTAGGCTACTATGCGTTTATTTTAAAGTACTTACATAAGTATTCTATCAGCTATCTGGTTTGTGAGACGTTGACGATGACTTTGTGTGAGAAATGCCCACAGGTTTTGTTAGCCTAGTATAGCATTTTGAAAATCTGTGGGTGAACTAAGTAGTTATCCAAGAGACGAAATGCTATAGACCGCCTACTTCCAGGTCTTAAAGCTACGCCAACTGGGATAGCTAAGAAAGCGGAATAACCACATCTGCACAAAAAACCCACAATCATTAGGCAACGGGTCATAATGACCCAGAGGAGAGTATAGTTGGTACTCTAATGAACATCTGCTGCTGTAATCTACAAAATCTCAGAAAGTAAAATTAGCTTTGAAACTAAGCAAAACCAACAGGCCTTAAATATTAAAGGAGATTAAAAATTCTATTCAAGATTTCAGACGTAATCTTCATTGAAAGCAGTCTTTAATCGAAAATTTTCCGGAAATAATCTTTGGTTAAGTCTGAAAATATCTTGGGTTAAGAATAGAGATTATAAGGTACCTACTGATTAACAATTTCAATTGCTTACCCAATATTTTTTTTCTCTAAATTGAAATCAGTTTTGTTCTTCATGCAATATGTATAAACTTTAATATTAAAATATAGGTAGGTACTCTGATTTATTTCCCCTACAATTTTGTCTGTGATCAAGTACTTATATCATAGAAAAAAATGTTTGAAAAAAATACTTTTTTAAATATTTGCTATGTTTGGGTTCGTAGGCCTCTAGGCTTTCATATTACCAAATACGACATTCATTATATTGCTCATTTTTATTTGGATTGAGTATACGGTTGAAAATTCACCAATTGGATTATATTGTGACGTCACGTATCCTGATACAAAAAAAGAAAGACGCGTCGAGAGAACAATTTTGTCAATTTAGTTACATAAATAACTGTATTAAACTTATTTACATACATAATTAATTATAATTATGCATACTTAGAGGTCTAAAATCATAACTCTTCTTTTTGAGAAGTCATTTAAAAACGGTACTCTCTCCAAAATATTATCCCATTAGCGCAAGAGCCATAAGTTACTCCATTTTCAACCCTAAACACACTCACGTAAATATCACCCCACATTTTGCTGAAAGTGTTTGTCATCTATCCTTTTCCTCATACGATCCTATTGTTTGACTCCCTTTCTGCGATCTAGTGAGATTGGTTTCACACTTTTACTCACTAAAGTTATTGTTCTAAGGCCACATGTCATTATTCATAGTCATTTAGAAATGAGAAAATCCGGCATAATTTTTTATTGTTTTCCGGACACTTTTTTGGTCCTGCGTTTTACACACGCTAGATTTCTTAGCGTGAGTGTTATTTTATCGTTTTATTTCTATGTGTTGCTGAAATTAACTATAATTGCTTGTCATATTACTGGATATTGTGTATTTCGAACTTTGACTTACTTTGACTGAGTGAAGAGCGCGGTATCGTCGCAGGTAAAAACTACTTTTTGTCTTTAGTATCACTTCGTGTCTTATTGTGTTTTTAAGTAGTACATAACAGCTTACTGACATAATATTATGATATTATACTATTCTTTTCGAGTCGATGTTTCATTTTTAGGGTTCCGTACCTTAAAAGGAAAAAATTAACCCTTATCACTCCATGACATCTCTGGATCACTCCATTGTCATTGTTATGTATCAAGTTGAAATTAATATCAAATGCGTAAGTCCACGGTCCCTTGGCGCTGTAAAAAAATCAAGCTTCTAAGTCAACGAAATCAAAAACTACAGCCATTTTTATAGTGTTTTTGGTGTTTTTTAGACTCGCAAGTAAATCAAAATTCTCCCCGTTGACGTAGAATCACAAAATTTGGCAAGAAGCAAGGTCACATAACACTGGCTATGAGAAAAGTCTGAAAATTAATTCTTTGTAGATATATGGTAATTACTAAAGCCAAAAATTGAATGATTATTCCGTTCGGTTGGATTCCATTCTTTAGTTCTCAAAAACTGAAATAGATGGCGCCACAGAGAAAATTTGCCCGCGCCTCTCTTTTATCGCAACTGTTTTGTTCGTCCTTATGGTGGCACGTACTGAGTACATAAATAATGTACTCCCCAAGCCTGAAACGTGGTTTCTCTTATCTGAGACTGGCATCAATAAGTAACCCTAGCACATTCATAGTAACTACAGGAAAAGACGGAGTATGTAAACGATAGAAAAAAATATTAAAACTGTCGAACGTAAATTTTAATTTCTTTTTAGGGTTCCTTACCCTAAGGACTCAACTGTCTAACTGTAGCCTATGACTAAGCAACCCATCTCTGTTTGTCTATAAATATGTTAGTTCGTCTGTTTTTTATCTATAACGAGTAACGTTGTATATCTCGTAAATCGTAATAGGTATCCGGTTGTTTTCATAGAATATTCGTTAGATACTGTCGCGGATTTCCTTTGTACTTGTGGTGGTACGGAACCCTCGCTATCCGAGTCACAAGTACTCGTACGCTCGACGGCTTTATTTGTTTGTATCTATATCAAATGTTTTTCGAACTGACATAACTTTATTACAAAGCTGTAACCATAAACCAAAAATCAGGCTAACAAGTAAATTTTATAAGACACTGCAAATCAGAATCACGACATTTTTTTTTATGCAAGCTTAAAATTCGGTGCAGTTCTCAGTTGATCTATTTCGTCGATCTTTAAGTAACATTTTGTATTTTTTTTTTTCAATATTTCCAGCAAATTTATTCGGCTAAATATAAAAATTTGTTCACAAAAATTCGTTCATCTCTACTCGCATGTCTTACAAATGCGAACACTTTGCTCTGAATGGGGTGGACGACAACATTTTCCATTAAGCATCAATCCTTGTTTCTAATATGATGCGACTCTAGCAGCTGAGGCATGACATATTGTAAAGCTAAGCTGGGATGATGTTGCATCAATATAAATAAACAGGAAAACCGGTTCGAACAGCATTTTTGTTTGTGCTGTTATTTTTGACAAAAATGCATAAAAATCTAATTCGAAAAATGTATATCGTTATAATCCACCATTTTATTAATTGCTATCAATTGAGCTAATATCTAAAGAGTCACAATCTTTAATAGAAAACAGTCAATAAACGTCAGAGTGCCATTGTACATACGTATACGTGCATTATTATAGTTAACAATTGTTCGAATTTAGACGTTATCGTCGTCAGCCATAAAACGTCCACTGCTGGACGAAGGCCTCCCCCTTTATAGAGGGGTGTTGCCATAATCCCCACGCTTGGCATGCGGCTTGGGGATCGCAGTATGGTCACCACCGTTAACCAAGAGGACGCTGCTGCCCGTCCTCCGGTGGGTTTGGTTGCAGTTTAAGGACATACCCAGGTCCAGGTTAGACGTTATGTCGCTTGTATATTGTTCAATATAATGCTTGAGCGCTTGTCTCTTATCGTAGTTCAAGTCGTTCAAAAAGTTTTGCGCGGACATTTTTTTGCACGTTTGTGATTCTATAGATATTAGCTCAATGTTGCCATCAGAAAAATGATTTAGCGAAATATCACACGTAGCAAAAACATGAATGTTATTAATTTTTACGAGAAACGTAAATTGCAATATCTGGCGCAGATGATGAGATTCGGCGTAAAAACTTTGTATCAATCATTAAAAGAAAGAAGAAAACATTTCACTAAATTTCATAACCATAAAGAAAGCTATATGTACAAAGGGGGCTATCTAATTTTAAAATTAAAATTAAAGCTTTAGAAAAACATCTTTTGAATAACATTAACAGTCGCGTAACATTATTAAGGTAACTTAAAATAATCCGGAAAAAATATTTTACCATTACTCACGCACCCACTTCAATAGTCCCTACTTACGTACTTTTTTATAACTTCAGCAGTCTAAGCCGCCTGATCCCACATAATAGGTACGTAATATACGCACGTCGACGTTATAGAAATTCATTGCTCATGCCGAAAAAATGTTTTAGTGAGAAAATACCTAAGACTTGGTCCCCAATGTTTACTTTTGGTGGTTAAGCTGCATCTAATGAAATCCCCTGTCAGGGAAGCCTTGCACCGAATCTTAGGCGATCTAAAGCTGTTTGGTACTTTAAATACAGTATTTAACTACTACTATGTTTTTGTAGTGGTATGAAGAGTCCGCCTGGAGAAGTACCACACCTTTGCCAGTTATTCAACCGCCAAGCAGTAGTTTGCAAGCATTGCTGTATTTTGGTTTGAAGGGCAATGTTACGAGAAAATTATTGGGCATGAAGAGATTTGACATCTAATATTTCAGGATGATGAGCGTACTGCGGTGCGGCGCAGAATGTTATTCGCAAGTTCACAATTCTAGCACTGGCACTGGTTATGGGCAAGCGTGATACTTACCACCAGGCGATCGTGTCGTCGTCTCGTTACACCGATAAATAAAACTATGAAAAATCTCCAATCGACTACGAGTGTCTGGAAACTGGAACTAACTACTAAGATAGGTACGGGCTCATCCTCTGTTTAATAGCCAGGGCCAACATCACTTTATAATAATCATGTATGCCAATTAAATAATTTTAATTTGGATGATATGAAGTAATGTCTAATAGCTAATTAAGTTATCTTACGCCAAGTGGTAAGCAAAAATAAAGAATACCACATCATTTTATCACATGCACACAAAATCTGAAACTCAAATATTTTATTTTGGTTGTTAGTGATATAATTCGAGTTATCCTTTGTTAACTTACACTTTAGGATCAACAGTAACTAGCGCACTAACTACTAAGACGTAAGTAGAGATACTTTTATTCTTCCGCCGCTTAAAGGATCGAGAAGTTTCACGCGCAGTATCTATAAAGACACGTGGACTTCGAGTATTTTGTGTGTTCTTCCACCGGTTTATTCCAAAATGTTATTCCGATCACGATTACTAACCTTGCTTATTGAATAAACTTCTGCAGCCATAATACAAACTACAGATTTCACTTAATACCGACCCAGACGATAAATCGTTAGTGATATCCAAACAAAAAGATAAGGGAGAAAATTCAATCAGAGCCAATTCAAACTTTTGTACGGCTAAAGGGTTCCTAAGAAATCTTCGAACGTTCCGACTATACGCATCTTTGAATAAAATACCCCTTGGATTGAACAATGGATCGGTTCAGCGTAGTGGACATATAACGGTTGACCAATTTTCTTTTGTCCGAATGCCTACGAATTGAGAATATCAAACGGGGTCTCAGACGAAGTGCTGATTGACACTCTCTTTGTACGAAAATCCATTGATTTTAACCGATTCAGTGAACAATATTACATCCCCCGAAAATAAAATTCATGCGGTTGATAGAACACGAATTTTGTATCGATGATACAGGCTGGCAAAATGTGATAAATAAATATTGGTGAACATTTCACACAGCGCCATCTAGCCCCAAACTAAGCAAAGCTTGTACTATGGGAACCAGATAACTGATACAATACGAATAATATACTTTTTTGTAGATACAATATACATACTTATAATATTATACAACACCCAGAAACAGAACAAACATCTAAGATCGTCATATAAATGTTTGTCCTTGCAAGGACGTGGGTTTATTTTCCTACCATGGTGGGAAAAAAAACCCCACGCCCTGCAGCTCTCAAGGCAGGCATACCACCAACTGATCTAAGGCAGTCTACACACAGATACAATAGAGTCCTACCAATACAACAAAATAATAAACCACACTAAACTCGTCTTCAAACTCATACCCACGTACAAGATACATACCGGCGTACACCGCAAGCCCGCAAGTGCTTGTTTGCCGTCCCCGTGTCGGCAGCTACGCCATTAGGTGTACGAACGAAATTTATAATGCAAATACGATTACGCGCCCGCCCCGAGTCGAGAGAGCTAATGCACTCGACGCTATGAATTGCAAACTGTCATGCCGGCGAGGTTCGCTGTAGGCCAAATAACTACCGCCCTGGTGCTATTTCCAACGAATACTCGTAAATAAGGGTTTGAAGTTTGACGTGAAACTTCTTTCAAAATTCTCACTGAAACAGACTACGGGTACCAGATCAAAACAGCCGTAACGAAATGGTCTATAATAGTCGTCTTACCTTAAAAAGTACAAAACTATTTGTCTTATAGAAATATGAATCTAGTTCATTATTTAGCTTACATAGTCAGGCTGAGTGGCCAGCTCTAGTATCAGAGTTTATGTGCAAATAACAGATGCATTCTGTGGTGGTACATATAATAGGCGACTTCCTACAAAAAAAACCTTGGTGTTAACCAAGTGAAAGTGGATTACAGATAATATAAATCTTGATGTTACTTGTCTTGTTTTATTATGCTACAAAATGTAAACATTCTGTAAACTAGGTATAGACTATTATTTTTCCAATTTTGACAGGCCTTCTAGGCTTTCTCCGCAATGACTTTGGCTCTATCAAGGCCTCTTTAAAGTCCAGGTAAGATCCGAAGGTGAAATAACAAAATGAGATAATCATAGAACTCATCATCATCAGCCCGGAGACGTCCACTAATGAACGAAGACCTCCCCTTAGACCGCCACACTGTACGACAACCTTCTATTTGCATCCTTTTGCCCGCGACTTTCACAATTTCGTCGGCCCACCTAGTGCGGGAGGTCTTCCTACGCTGCGTCTACCGGTTTGCGGTCGCAACTCAAGAACTTTTCTTCCCCATCGGTTATCTGTTCTGTGGCCTGCTCATTGCCACTTCAACTTGCAAACCCTGCGAGCTATGTCGGTGACTTTGGTTCTTTGGCGAATATCCTCGTTCTGGATTTCATCGTGCAAAGTAACTCCGAGTCTCCGAGCATAGCTCTCTCCATTGCCCGTTACGTGACTCTCAGTTTCTCCAAAATGCCACAGTTAAAGACCATATTCATAGAACGAATTAATAATTAGATACATAAATGTAACTTCGAGTAAATGCAGCATTCTGAGGCAGAGACGTAGCGACCGCTTGTATAACGGTTGTGGGTCGGGTAAGCCGCAGCTATCTGCCAGGCTTGCCCAATCCTCAGCTATGTGTGGATGGTAACATAATACAAGCTGCTTATAAATATAATTACACATTTATAATTATTATAATGTTATTGTAAAGTTATTTTTGTGTAGTGCCATCTGCCTTTTCATATTGCAAAGACTGTGCAAAAATAACGATTTTCTTTGTTATTAACCCTTCTAGTAGAGGGTAGATTAAAAACTCCACAAAATTACTAAAGTGCCTAATAAAAGTTTCCATAATTAATTTTCTTTTCAACGGTCATGGAACGGAATTTGTAATAAAAATAAAAATAAATCATTTTGGAGGAAAAAAATACCAAAAAACATTGAAAAAATTGTTGCTATACTAATACTACTTTTTGTCTTTATCCTCATCTATAACATGAATGCTACAATAATATTTCAATTTATCACTACAACACGAACACTATAACATTATTATTTTAACATTAGTAACAGAAAGTTTGTCGGTATGCGAGTGTGTGTGTATGTGTAAGTTACCTCTTCACGCCAAAACGGCTAAAAGAATTATGATGAAACTCAAAATGGAGATAGATTATTTCCCGGAATAACATTTATAGGATCCTTTTTTTCATCGTCATCGTCATGCGGGTAGTACTGCGGGGCGTAGCTAGTATTTTCAAATAGTCTGCAAGTTTTTTTTTAATGCGGTCAAGTGACGAGGTGAACAAGACTTTCACCTGGTGGTAAGCGTCATGCCTGCCACTAACAGTAGCGGTGCCAGAATTGTGAACTTGCGAACAAAATCCTGCGCCGCACTGCACTGCGCTCGTCACCCTGAGATATTAGATGTTAAATCTTATCATACCCAGTAATTTCTCTGGTAAAATTGCCCTTCAAACCGGAACACAGCAATGCTGGCAGACTACTGCTTGGCGGTTGAATACATGGCAAAGGTATGGTACTTCCCCAGGCGGACTCTACAGTAGAGTCCTACCACTACAAGAAAAACCAAGGTTAAGTACCACATAATTATTGTCCAATATTATTTAAAAATAAATACCAGTACGTAATTTGGTAGTCAAGTAGTCTAGAATAGTAGTTTGTTTTGTAATTCCACTCTATCTAAAACCAAAACAATACTTCCAACGGCATTTAAAGAATCAATTTTATTGCTTCCGTGCCTTCACTGTAAAGGAATTTAATAATTTATCGTCGCAAATGGGAAATAGCCAGTTCGGCGCTGAGGCGTCTAATTTAGCTGTAGCCCGACTGTATATTTATTTCCGTGGGCTTTGTTCTTCTATCCGCGAATTAAGCAGGATACTCCACAGAATACGTTATAGATAGAACTGTCATTGGGGCACAGAATAAATTATAGTACTACGTACAGAAAGTTCACTCCGAAAAGGAATTGAAATAAATAAGGACTCTATCTACTAGGCAATAAAGTAGCAATTCAACTCGCACAGCGCTGGCTACCGCTCGCTATATTCACCTAGATATACCGCTCTCTTTCTATCACGTATGCTTAGTTACCGGCGACGAGGCTAGCATGCGGGCGGCCACTGACCTCAGCCTTGCATTGTCCCCTCGAAGCGGAGCGCCGGCCGAACATACCTAAACTGCGAAGTGACACCCCCGCTGTTTGGGGTCACTTTTTCTACGTACAAATACTCAAATAAGTACTTTTACAAAATAATTAAATCACTTCTACGGGCCAAGGGGTACAATAAACTTAAATGTTTTGGCTTATTTCATGGCAACAACTATTACGCGTAAATCCGCATGGTTCATGTTGCCACAACGAACAACGCTAAGGCGAGGTTGGTTGGCTAGTAAAAATTTGTACTCGCTAATGTAATGTTTGGGTGATTTAATTTAGGTGGCTTCAATGTGTCAAGTGAATCAGTTTCTCCGAATAAAAGCAATCAGAATAAGCGGAGCAAGCGCTTTCTTATGTAGAGCGTATCTTTGTTTAACATCAAGCAAGTTGGCAGTTGAAATCTATGAACAAATAAAAAAAAACTTATCTGTTGGCTAAAAAATAATCACAACATTTTTATTGTTAATTATTTTAAATTAGTAACTTATTATAAATGTATATGTTTACGCGTGTTGAGCGTGTATTACTTTGTAAAGATTGTTGATAAATTTTAAAACTGATCGTTATGAGCTTATCCAAATTTCCGCTATTCCACGGTGGGCAATTTCTATGGCAAATTAAGCAAGATCGCGGGCGCGTCGAATGATTTATATAGGCAACGTTCATCCCAGTTTATTTACGATTCCCGTTCTACAGAATAATTACAGGCCGCATAAACGCGAATGTAAAAAGGGATTTACCCTTTAATGATTACAAAGTAATTGCTTCTGAATTAGGACGTGAAACCAAAAGGAAACATACTTCGCTGTAAAATTGTTATTTTTTTTAAGCACACCATAATAATTATTTTAGATTGTATATAAAAAATACAGGCCAGATATTTTTTCAGGAAATTCTGGTTATAAATAGACTACTTTGAACTCAAATAATTCAAAGCCAGGACGTAGTTTTGAATATTTTAAAACCATAAAGTTGTTTTGAAATAAAGCTATCTCTCATCTTAGTTATTAAGATAGGTGCCCTTAATTTTTTCTTCCCATTTTCAATGAGATGCCACTTGTCTGATAATAAAACTTTTATCATTCCTGCTTTCCAAAGTAAGCAACTTCTTTTTTAAACCCTTTCTATTTTACTCTGGTAGCCGTTATAACCAAAACACAGACTACAACAATATGGAGAAACTATAAAAAATCCTAATTACCCTAAAAAAATACAAAATTAAATTACCTGTGGTAAATAAAAACGTCCACAAAATTTTTCAAGCTCAAGTCTTTTTTGCTCCCATTTGTAATCATTAAATAAAAGTGAAACAAAGCGGGCATTTTAGGCAATAATTATTTACCCTCGCAGGGTGAGTATAAACAATTTCTACATACGCTAATAAAAAAACAATTGGTGAGCGGAACCTAAACATTTCTGTTTATGTTATCCACAAAAGGAGAGAAGTGAAAAAAGGATAAAAAATGTTTCAGCAGTATTCAGGCGGCTGAACCATTGTTGCCTCAACCGTGGTCCTTTTTCCCTTAGAGAGGAGGGAACATTCAAATTAGTCCATTGTGATTTATTTTTCTTGGCGCCCGGCCTTTCCGAGCAACGTATCCCAAATGTTTAATGTTCAATGTCATGAAAAAAGGTCAGCTTTAATGTTTTATCTTTATTTTATTTTATTTTATTCGGGAAACTAACAGCGACAAAAAAAACATAGTTACTAAACATTTAGAAACTATGCTCCATTTAAGAGTTTCCGCATATTGAGATTAATTAGACACTTGTCTGCAATTACTTAAATGCAATTAAATAATTGCATTGCCAGGTGAGGACGGAATTACGACAGAACTACTGAGAACGGGTGGTAAACCGGTACTTTTAGCCCTCCAGAAGTTATTCGATTCCGTCATTCACGAAGGTACTACGCCTGAAGCATGGCACAGGAGTGTGGTGGTGCTGATCTTCAAGAAAGGAGATAACATCTTATTGAAGAACTATATTCCCATCTCACTCCTGAGCCATGTGTACAAGCTGTTCTCGAGAGTCATTACGAACCGTCTCGAACGCAGGTTTGATGACGTCCAGCCTCCCGAACAAGCCAGTTTCCGTAAAGGCTTTGGCACCATAGACCACATCCACACGCTTCGCCAGATTATACAGAAGACTGAGGAGTATAATCGGCCGTTATGTCTAGCGATTGTGGACTATGAAAAAGCCTTCGATTCAATCGAGACCTGGGCGGTATTGCAGTCCCTCCAGCGATGTCATATCGACTATAGGTATATCGAAGCGCTGATGTGTTTGTATAGAAACGCCACAATGTCAATCCGGTTGCAGGTCGAGAGCACGAAACCAATCCAATTGCAGAAAGGCGTGAGACAGGGAGACGTTATTTCTCCGAAACTGTTCACGAACGCATTGGAGGACGTTTTCAAGCTCTTGGACTGGTACGGATTCGGCATCAACATTAATGGCGAATACATCACTCACCTTTGCTTTGCCGATGATATAGTCATCATGGCTGAGTCGCTGAAGGACCTCAATACTATGATCAGTAACCTCAGTAATGTTTCCAAACAGGTGGGTCTTAAAATGAACATGGACAAGACAAAGATCATGTCCAATGTCTATGTTGTGCCCGTACCGGTTGTCGTTGAGAACGATACTCTCGAAGTTGTTGACCAATACAACTATCTTGGACAGATTGTTCAGTTAGGTAGGTCCAACTTCGACAAAGAGGTCGCCCGAAGAATCCAACTTGGATGGGCGGCGTTCGGGAAATTGCGTAATATCTTCTCGTCCAAAATCCCGCAGTGTGTGAAGACAAGGGTATACGACCAGTGTGTGTTGCCAGTGATGACATATGGAACTGAAACGTGGTCTTTAACTGCTGGCCTGTTGGAGAAACTTAGAGTCACGCAACGGGCAATGGAGAGAGCTATGCTCGGAGTTACTTTGCGCGATAGAATCTGGAACGAGGATATTCAACAAAGAACCAAAGCTACCGACATAGCTCGCAAGGTTTGCAAGTTGAAGTGGCAATGGGCAGGCCACATCGCTTGAACAACTGACAACCGATAGGGAAGAATGGTTCTTGAGTGGCGACCGCGAACCGGAAGATGCAGCGTAGGAAGGCCTTCCCACTAGGTGGACCGACGGTATTGTAAAAGTCGCTGGCAACCGGTGGATGCAAATGGCAGGTTGTCGTACAGTGTGGCGGTCTAAGGGGGAGGCCTTCGTTTAGCAGTGGACGTCTCCGCGCTGATGATGATGATGAATTAAATAATATGTAGGTATACTAAGTATAAGTCAAGGAGACACACTAAACCAGTTTTTGGTAATATTGAGTTTTATCGAGTTCACGGATGAATTAAATAAGTCAAATTCGGGATAGTCTTCCAGTTTATTTATATAGTTCGATGCGCGTAGAAAGAAGGAGTTTTGTCTATAATTAGTCACACACTGAGGGATATGTAAGCATTTAGGATGTCTTGCGAGTATTCTAGGGACGTACAAGTTTATGTTAGAAAGGAGGTGTGAAGAGTCAACTTGACATTGAGCAATTTTTGTTAACAGTACAATATCACCCATTCTGCGTCTCTCGTGAAGAGGTAACATGTGAGGTCTTCTACACCTCGCCTCATAATCAATGTCGTATTTCTTGCACTTGAACTGGAGATACTGGAACTGGAGGACTAACCTAACAAAGTTACGTTGGTGCTTTTGGTCTCTATTTCTGTATTGTGATTTTAGTTAGTTTATTACTGGATAAGACTTAGCGTTGTGATTTGGCTAGTCTGCACCTTCCAGATCTTGATTAGTCTTGAATTAGCTGGTACTTAATAAAAAAAAAACAAATCTTTGTTCATGCTAGTTCAGGCTTATAGTTGAACTTGAGGTCGCCCGCGACTTCATCCGCGTACGGACGCGCCCGCTCCCTAAATTCACCACTTTAAATCATCCCTCCCCCCCCCCCCCTCCCCCCAACTCCCCGAACTCTACCAACAACCAACGACTCTACCGACTCTACCAACCCCCCCCCCCCAACTTCCCCCCTTTGAATGAACTACCCAAATATCAATTTTCATCACTATATCTTCAAAAACAAAGAACTTTCCATACAACATTCCACCCCCCCTTGAAAAAAAAACATATTGCTGGCATTATTGCAAACATATTGCAGGCAGGCAAATAACCAAAGTCACCGACATAGCTCTTATAGTAAGCAAGTTAAAGTAGCAATGGACAAGCCACAGGCCACTCGAAGACCTGCTAGCTGCTAGCTGATGGGGAAGAAAGGTTCTTCTAGAGTGGCGACCAGGAACCGGAAGGCACAGCGTAGGTAGGCCTCCTTAGGTAGACCAACGACATTCTGAAAGTTAAAGGTGTGGATGCAAATGACAGATCTTTGTACAGTGTGGCAGTCTAAAAGACCGATTTATAATTTGAGTAAAATTAACTGACAGTTAAATATTATTAAGAGGCCGGATTTGGTTTACGTCGACTAGGATGGACCACTCCGACCAACGAGGTAGAAAGATTATGAATATTTGTTTTTTCGTTGGTGTCCAGGTTCACAGTGATTGGTGATTGATTGGTGCACATATAATATGGGGCTGTCATAAAATACTTTTAATTGATCAAGAAATGTGGTAACTTGAGTAAATTTCTTATTACGTCTAATGCTTGCATCATCATCGGCCCGGAGGCATCCACAGCTGAAGAAAGACCTCCTCCTTAGCCTCTAAATAATCATAAATTAACTGTAAGATCCTACAACTTGTAATAATATTTAATTTGAATAAAAAGATAAAACTGTTTTCTGCATACATATCAAAATTCGAAGTGTCTGCAACGGGCAACGAAAGTCGGGGTCATTAATGCACCCCAAGCGACTACCCTCACTCAGATAAGTAAGTAAAACAACTTTATTTGATGTTTTGCGTCAGTGGCCGACGCGCCAACACACGGGGGACACGATAAAACACCTTGTATGTACTCGGGTTGTTTACATGTCCCGGATCGGATCAGGGACGGTGTGGCGAGGGATTGTATGGCAACTTCTTGAGAGAGTTCATTATTTATACAACCTAGTTTGTGACCTTATATACACCAACGAGATGCGAGGCAAAACCTGACCTATTAAATTACGTCTCTATAGAATTTGGAGCACGCCTGCCTAGAAGAAACCGATTCAATCGCGGCTTAAAGACAATTATTGCAACCATACCGTGCATGAAACTATATTTTCTTCTTCTTGTGGTGCTCTCCTACCGGAGATCGTCTATAATTAAGCTATCTTTATTGGACTAAGAAAACGTTGTCAGGAAACCCGCATGGTCGTTAGCTATAAGACGTCCACTGCTGGACGAAGATCTCCCAATAGAGGGGTGTTGCCATAATCCCCGCGCTTGGCAGGTGACTTGGGGATCGCAGAATTCTTACCACCGTTAACCAAGAAGACGCTGCTGCCCATCCTCCGGTGGATCTGGTTGCATTTTAAGGACATATATACCCAGATCCAGGTGAGGAAACCCGCATGTGTCCAGAGAAAAATAAAGCAATGGCCTGGATAACTCTTGCTATATACTCACTCACTCATCAGCCAGAAGACGTCCACTGCTGGTCGAACGCTTCCCCCTTAATAGGGAGGGGTTGCCATAATCCCCAAGCTTGGCAGGCGGCTTGAGGATCGCAGAGTGTTACCACCGTTAACTAAGAGGACCCTGCTGCCCATCCTCCGGTGGTTCTGGTGCTATATACTCGCACAGGCAAATTTGGTGGAGTATCGTCCAATCGCGAGAACTTATAGTGAGCTTATTTGTTTATTCAATAGTCAGTCGAGACGAGCAAGGCGATTACCTGGTGGTACGCACCACGTACTTATTTATATCCACATTCATATCCATCTTTAAGATGGAAATGAATGATAATGATGATGAAAAGATAGAACACTACAGCCCATAACAGTGCCAGTTCTAGAATTGTGAACTTATGCCCGGGATACTCGGGATAATATCTCAGGGTGACAAGCGCAGTGCAGTGCGGTGCAGAATTTTGCTCTTAAAATCCGGGATACGCGAGGCTAGTTTTTCAAGCCAGGATACCAAGATAGTGATAGTAAGCTAGCAAGCTAGCAGCTTTGGCTCCGTGTAAACAGAACCATCTTCATTTCTACGAAGCCAAAGCTGCTAGCTTGCTAGCTTTTTACTACTATCTTGTTAACTTGTTATCCTGGCTTGAAAAACTAGCCTCGCGTATCCTTGACTTTACGAGCAAAATCCTGCGCCGCACTGCACTGCGCTTGTCACCCTGAGATATTAGTTATCAAATATTTTCACGCTCAGTAATTTCTCTGGTAACATTGCCCTTCAAAACGAAACACTGTTTGGTGGTTGTATAACTGGCAGTCTAGCCCACTGAAGAGAGAAGTAAATAGAACGGAAATGTGACGCGCTAACCGGCTTTAGTTGCAAATGCGCTTAATGACAATTCTGCCAATATACGTGTTTTTAGACTGAGAATACTCAAAAAGACAATTTAAATAGACGCTTGGGAAATTAAACCACATGGCATCGTAATTAGATCAATTTTAATCTGTTGCAAAATAGCATTTCGAGCGTTATACTTCAAATGCGCGACCAATTATTGGCATTTTTCATTGTAGTTTCTATACAAATAAGTGTAAAACTGGCAACAGCGGTTTTCTATACAATTGGTTTAGAACATTGTTTTGACAGCCGTTCTAACCTAAGAAGTAGGGCTTTCGATTTTCTGTGGTCTAGCCCATGAGATTCGGTGGCCTTCTTGCCTGCCACGAGCTCCGAGTCCTGCCAGTCCATAACGATCTTGTAACATATAAGATCATTGTGCCAGTCGGTAAAAATTTGAACTGTCTAACATTTAACAACATACTTTTACAAAAGAATCCTAAGTTTCGCAACTTGAAAATGTAAGTTGGACCTCGTTGGTAAGTTATGTGGATGGCACGCCACCCCATTTTTGCGTGTCACGTTGAATCCTCAATTGCGGTGCATATTCCAGCGGCATTAATGTCGAGAGTGGAAATTTAAATAGGCCTCTCTAAACCCTCCCAGACGGCTACCTGAAAAGAAACACGCTTAAAATTATTCGTGCTTACTTCCGTATGCGTAATTTTTATGCAATGTAAATAAGTCTCTGGGATCTCTTATGACGATGACGGATATAATGTTATGCAGGATTTGTGTACCTTGTTTTCGTGCAGTCAGATTTGAATTATGTACCTACTTATCCAACTTACATTTTTACTTTTAATTTTTGAAGCATTTTTTTTTTATCAATGACTTATGCTGTTGGCCTCAGATGGCCTCTACAGCATCACCGGACTTTAGGCAAGCGAAAATGGCGCTCGGCCTAGGTTAAAGGCGGCTAGCTCAAGGGCACCTCAGACGGTACGAACCTCGGCTTGGCCGTCAGACTTGCCCTGGCACCCGAGAAGGGGTATGCCCTGGGGCCCTAGTAGGTTGATCTGGTTGACTATTTGGAGAGAAACTAACCGATCTTCTGACAGATCTGGCGAGTCCTCGAGATTGCATCTAATTTGGTAATAACTAGCAACGACTTTTTTACTTTTTAGGCAGGCATTTATTTCATCACTTCATCTGCCTTGTGATGCAATAGGTAATACAATCATCATCATCATAGCTCGTAGACATCCACTGGTGAACACAAAGGCCCTTAGACCGCCACTCTGTATTACAAACTGCCATTTGCATCCACCGGTTGCCCGCGACTACCATCATCATCATCAGCCCGTATACATCCACTGGTAGACGAAGGCCTCCCCCTTAGACCGCCACTCTGTACGACAACCTGCCATTTGCATCCACCGGTTGTCCACGACTTTTACAATGTCTTCGGTCCACCTAGGTAGGCCTCCCTACCTACTGTGCTGTGTGGTGTTAAGTAGCTTATGACAAAACAGAACATTTTTAGAAAATTGCATGTCAATCAATTCGTCTTCCTTACTCGCAAACTCTCAAGATAAACATTAAGCAGTATAAGCTGGTCCTCGGATCTTAAGGGCTCAGTATATTCGGGGGTTCAAGTTATAGTGGACTTCTATATTTTTACATAAAATGCGTTCTAACTTCTATATTCCTGGGCCGATTTTGATAAAACATAGCCTATGTGAAGCGCCGGAATTCATAAATCATATTTCAAGAAACTGCATTCAAATTCGTGCCGTAGCTTCTGAGTTTATCCCGGACAGACAGACAGACAGACAGACAGACAAACTTTTTTTATAACTATATTTTTGGGTTCTGTTGCTCTCATAGACTCCTAAAAAAATTGTTTTTTAAATATATCTTCAATGTACAGTAATCGCCTCGATACAGTTTTATTATATGTATAGATTACTGTGGACGTTTATTTTTTTATAAGAAAAAATAATAATTTCTATTGTGATGTGTTTTTATGAACACCATTATTTAAGAACTCGCAGACCTTCCATAATTATGTTTTTTTTACTTTTACATCATCTTGCTTAAGTGTTAACTTTAAAACCTAATACATGCTTGCCTATTAACAATGTATAAACTTTCCAGATTAACAGAAACAAATAATTATAATTATTGTTTATTAAAAAAAATATAAGATCTCGTTAGTACGTAAAAACAAATAAGGAATCAACGAGCACTAAAAACACTTATGACGTTTGATGTAACGTTGCAGTTTTAGACTCATGAGAACAACATGAAGCATCATTCCCACATAACCTACTTATTTCTGATACACATCAGGAATATCAGGATAAATGTTGCCATCAATCATCCGTACATCGCGCTGCAAAGCTTTGATCTACTCTGACGGGTGGCCACTAGTAAAAATACCCTCATGTATTAGGGTGACTCACCATTACTCAATACGATGCTAAGCAGCGCAATTTAGTAACTGTGATGCTATGCAAGTCATTTTCCAACAAATACTATGCTGCTATTTCTAGTTTTAATGCCTAATTACAAAATTAACAAAATAGATATAGAATAGATATAGAATATAGAATAGATATAAATAAATATAGAAATAGATAGTGACAGAGTTTGTGCGGCATGTTGCTGGAAGAAAATGCTCAGAATACCATGGATAGAATATCGGACTAACTTAGCTACCATCATCATCAGCCCGGAGACGTCCACACTGTACGAAAACCTGCCATTTGCATCCACCGGTTGCCCGCGACTTTAACAATGTCGTCGGTCCACCTAGTCACTCAAGATAACCTTTCTTCCGCATCGGTTATCAGTTCTTTGAGCGATGTGGCCTGCCCATTGCCACTTCAACTTGCAAATCCTGCGAGCTATATCGGTGACTTAGGTTCTTCGGCGAATATCCTCGTTCAGGTTTCATCGCGCAAAGTAACTCCGAGCATAGCTCTCTCCATTGCCCGTTGTGTCACTCTGAGTTTCTCCAAAAGGCCAGCAGTTAAAGACCACGTTTCAGTTCCATGTGTCATTACTAGCAACACACACTGGTTGAAGCCCTATACTTAGCTATACTACAACTTAGCTGTACTACAACTTAAAGTCACGACAAGACTCTCTACCGTCAGTCTCAAACGTGTCCTTAAGTACTTCGGTCCCAATCTTCATTCGAAGGTATACCTTTGTCTAGCATGCACATCACACATCATCAGTCAGAAGACGTCCACTGTGAACGCAGGCCTCCCCCTTAATAGGGAGGGGTTGTCATAATCCCCACGCTTGGCGATCGCAGAATGCTCGTCACCGTTAACCAAGAGGTTGCTGCTGCCCGTCCTCCGGTGGTTCTGGGTGCAGTTTTCAGACATACCCATGTCCAGCCTGCATTGAACTATATTAGAAGGCTGTTTATGAATAAATCGCGACACTTACCATCAGGTGAACGTCCCGCTCGTCTTGTCTATACAACCGAGTGGTTGTATAAAAAAACAAAAAACATTATTAAGATAATAGTATGATTGTTACACTGCTGTTACATCATGCTTGATACCGCAGGATACGCAAACATACTGCCTACGTCCCCTTCGTTCCCTTCTTTGAGTGATTTATTTTGTGTGACTTGAGTGATTTTCCCATTCTTTTTTTTATTATGTTTAAATGCACACTAAAATCTTATGATAAAGTACAAACTGTAATCTCGCAATACAGGTTAAAAAGTTTCTTAGTGTGGTGGACAAGGACAAAAGTCCATACATCGAAATTTTAATCCTTAACTACGTACTCGTATGGACTAAAATATGTTGCAGTATGTACTTACCCTGGGTCCTGGGTATGTCCTGAAACTGCATCCAGAACCACTAGAGGGCGGGCGGCGTCCTCTCGGTTAACGGTGGTGAACATCCTACGATCTCCAAGCTGCCTGCCAAGCGTGGGGATTATGGCAACCCCTCCTTATTAAGGGGGAGGCCTTCGTCCAGCAGTGGACGTCTTCTGGCTGCTGGTTTGGTCTGGTTGTATGTATTTACCCATAATCTACTATATTCCGTCTTTTTTTTTTATTATGGTCACAACTAGCTTTAAAAGCATAGAGGAGTGCCAACCGTTCTACTCTCACTGCAAATGCTCCCGCTCAAATGGATCGCTGGATAGGCTTTCCACTGAAATGCTTCTGCATAGTGACAATTGTTCTTAAAACTGCAGTCACTTATAACGTCCCACTTCGCGTCACAAAGGAACTTTTTACGGTTGCACTCTGTCTCGAGTGTCACTGACTTGTAATTTATAAATTGAACAATTCTGAGTTATGCCATTATTATGGAGAAAATATAAAATTAGAATTAAATAGGACTACTTATAAATATTAAATATAATCTATACATATAAACGTTTTTGTACTTTTAGTCACGAAAATTTGGATAAGGATAGTTCATATAAAAAAAGCTGGTTTAAAAAACAAAATACAGGGACGATTTAAGAGGTGGATGGGTGGTTAAACGGGGGTGGAATGTTGTATGGGTTGTATGGAAAGTTCTTTGTTTTTGAAGTTTTGAAGTTATAGTGATGAAAATTGATATTTGGGTAATTCATTCAAAGTGGGGGAGGTTGGGGGGAATTGGTAGAGTCGGTCGAGTCGGTCGAGTCGGTCGAGTCGGTCGAGTCGGTCGAGTCGGTAGAGTCGGTAGAGTCGATAGAGTCGGTAGAGTCGGTAGAGTCGATAGAGTCGGTAGAGTCGGTAGAGTTGGTAGAGTTTGCTCGGAATCATTTAAAGAGGAGATTTTTGGGAGCGGTCCGTATTTCTTCCGTACGCGGACGAAGACCTCTAGTTATTATAAATATTTTTTTTGGATCTGGGGACGATTGATTGTATCAAATTGTAATCGTCCTTCCCAGATCCTGGGCCTAATATTTTTGTTCTAATTGTGTTTTCTTTGGCGATTTTAAATTATAGTGTATTATGTCTTAAGAGTACTTATAATTTTTTACAAGGCCGTTGATAAGTAGCTAACAACCGTTTAGAATCAAATTATGTACACTGTACAGAATAACAAACTACTTGTGTTTAATTTCTTTTTAAATTTGCGAAAATAAGCTGTTCGTTACAAAATTTACTCTCAGTAAAATTTACGGAATAGCTTTTCTTGCTAATTTTAAAAGTAATTCAACAAAAAGAGTTTTTTATGCCTTATAGTGATCAGACAAGCGAGACGTTCTCCTTGTGGTATGCATCACGCCTGCCCATAATGGTAGCAGTGCCAGAAGAAATAGTTATAGGTTTTAGGAGATAAATGAAGCGTTTCCACACTTGAGAACTTAGGCTGAGACTTCTGTAGCACAGTCGGAACGGAAACACGGTAGATTTCTCGTATGCAGGTTCAAGTCCTATCGGACCTCATAACGACTAAATGCATTACGTGCATGCATAACGTATATCATTGAACAAAATTTGTTTTTATGATAAATTACTATAATCGATCAAAAATCATAAAATCGAACCAAACCAAAGTTTAAAACCAATTATATACAATACAAGGCCACTCAGCGTATACGTACTTATAAAAAAAACCCTAAAATATATATACAAAACATAAAATAAAAGCCCCATGGTCGATAGAAAAGTGACCAGAATGCTGGCGGCATTGCCACGTTGGATAGCAACGCTAAGTTTTTGGCTGTAATATACGCCTGCATTTCGGTCACCTGAGATGTTTGTGTATTTAATGTATTTATAGTGATGTAAATATATTTTTTTACCACAATGTATTTATAGGTAAATGAAACTGTATATACTTTATCAGTTTAAAAAAAACAAAAGGTTTCCTTTAAATCACATTTTGATCCTTAATCAGCGCCGTTAACATTTATATAGAACCAAAATAGGAAGTATTGTGTAGATATTTTAAATTGTTGTCAGAAAAAGCCTAGAATTTACGACTCTGACTGCCTATGGATAAATAACATAATTTAGCGACACGTTGCGTTCAGATCCGCGTTCCAATCATTCAGCGCGCGACTACCAGCGCTGCGGAATTCTTGGTAATCCCGAATTTATTATCTGTTTGCAACCATTTTACAATGTTGCAATCCTGCTACGTAATACGACAAGCCCTGTTGATGGTTGGAATGAATGCACGCGAAATCGCACCAATAGGTACGCGTATAAATTCCAGAGATGAATGTAGGAGCATCGGAGCTTGACACGCACGAATCTGCGTAACCGCCATATTTTTACTTCGGTAAATGTGACCCTACTAATACCTGCTATAGAATAATAATCGATCTCGTTAAAAAATGTGCTTGAAACGTGGAATATCCTGGCTTTAAGGATACGAAACAGTTGTAGCAAGCACCTGTAATATTTTCACATAATTTTTTACTAAAGTATTAGAGACGAAAGTCCCAAACTTACGAATCTACTAACTACAGAAACTGTCAAACTAAGTTCCAAAACAGGCTACATAAACACGAAGCTGCGGTTTTAATGACCTGCATTCGTGACGCAGATGTGCCTGCAAATCCGCGTAAGCTGGGACTTAGTCCCGCTCGTGTTGTAATCGCGATGACACTACAATGCAAAACAGTACATAGCCCGGCTTTGATTAAGTCTATTTTTTCATGCACTTGAACAGATAAGCTGAACTAAGCAGGCTACGAAATTCGAATGTAATGAAAAGCGTAGCGCTGCTACGAACGTAGCTCTCATGTGTTTAATCAAAATTATAATCTTACCGGTTATTTGTAACGAAGAAGGTTTTTTTTTTTACAAAATGCAAGTGATATAGCAATGGAAACTTTTAAGTAGATATCATATTTTTTACTAATTTCGTTCTTCATAAAATGGTTTTGAGAGTTTTGTAATGACAGCCATTATTTCGCTTATAAAGTAACAAATATACCACACAGCTCCACACACACAGCATAACTGGTAGTAAAGTTCCTCACATAAATGGACTAAGCAGGTATACGAGAATGCTATTAGCAAATCCTCCATCATCCAGCTTGTTTTTGTTGTTAAAAATAATACGTCACATCAAGACACATTTTACCTATTTTACTATTCAAAATATATTTTATATAAGCTTGCGTACTGCCATTCGAAAACACTGTTCGCTCAGTAATCGCGACGGTTCCTCTTGAATTATCGTCCGTTTTATATACAATTGTTTCGGTTGGACGCGGGATTTGGGTTAAATAGTTGCGTTAACGTACGTGCCTGATTTATTAGCTATTGGCTATAGTATTCACTCAATTTACTTATTTCATTATGATATATCTTTTTGAGACAGCGGTCTTAGCAGCGAGAGAGAAAGACAAAGATAATATTTTTCATCACACTTGCTCGTAAAGTGGATCTTATTACATCGGCTTTAGGCTCATAATCCAAGATATTACACAGGTGTGCTTTTTACTATACAATATAGCACTAGTTTTATAATAGATATAACCCGGTTAACTTTGTACCTCGCTCCAAGGTATATATATGTATGTATACGAAATAATTTTAATTTATTAGTGTTTTTTTTTTGTGTATTACAAAGAGTTTTTATGCGCCAAAAAAAAATTTCGCGCCATTTTCCGTAAATATTTGTTAACGTTGTTGATTATTATCAAAAAGTTAATAACAATATAAGTAATAAGTTTTTTCCTCGCGAGGGTGATGAAAAAAGTTGCATGAAACTCGTGTGCATTGGTAATTACACTCCTTATTATAATACCGCCTCGAATGTAATGAGATACATAACATTATGCTGGATTCACTCTCCATAAACAAACAAACACCCTTAAACTTACAATCTCCTATTTTCCCACACACTCACTCATTTATAACTCACTTCCACAACACTCACAAATACCCCCCCCCCCCCCCCCCCCCCCGCCCTCACAACTACACACACACACACGCAACCACACTAACACAGCTCGTTGCACTGCCTGCTTGTCACAATATACAAGTAGGTACCAAGTTTAATAACGTCACATCATATCACATCAACAGCCGGAAGACGTCCACTGCTAGACGAAGGCCTCTCCCTTAAAGGGAGGTGTTGCCATAATCCCCACGCTTGGCAGGCGACTTGGGGATCGTTTAGTTCTGCACATCTCTGTTTAGCTTTAATTTTAAAATTTTAATTTTTAATTTATTGTTAACTTGTCCTTGTAACCTACACAAGTAATTCCTTGGTTCAAAAAAACGGAGGGCTCAGACGCTCGTTATACAGTTTCATTACTAGTGCGCGCGCCAGCCAGTCCCATACACTTTATTAGATACCTACTTAGATAAAATAAATGAAAAAGTTTCTAAGTTAAGTTGTCTTTTCAAACGTACATTACTAATTTTTTTTCTTGTTGTTGTGCCTTATATAATTATCTGCAGCGTTGTTGGTTGTATAAGCTTGATTTTAATGCACAAGGGAAAATCTTAAAAAGTCAACATTTCCGATTACTCAAAACGAAAGCAACAAAAACCTTACAATAAAAATTCAGCACCGCGACCAAAAATTTCCATCTTACAGAAACCGAAATTGCTTCCTCAGAAAAGAGAGATGAAAAGAGAAATTGAATTACACTATAGTATTCAAAGTCGAGAACCCTGTGATGTTTGTTTGTGGCAATAGAGAAAAAGTGAATACATTAGACATGGCACCCCTACGTTCCCCATCGCATGAGTACGAAGCACTATTTCTGTTTTCAGTACTCAAACTCAAGTAAAAAAAGTCTTCTTCTTAATTTACACATTCTGGTATACCTCAGTTTAGATTACTACAGAAAAGCGCAAACCTTATACAAACAACATTAGTTATTAACTAACGTAATGTAAAATACGTAATTATAACGTAATGGTAAATGGTAACTATGGTGTAGACATTGTCAGCCCAGAGAATTGTATGTAGGCTTCATAATCTTGTTAAACAGTTGATTACTTATACCAAAACATATTATACGTAAGTAACATCATCATGATCAGCCCGGACGTCAACTGCTGAACGAAGTCCTCCCGCTTAGACCGCCATAATCTACGACAACATGGCATTTGCATCCACCGGTTGCCCGCGACTTTTACAATGTCGTCGGTCCACCTAGTGGCCTACGCTGCGTCTTCCGATTAGCGGTTGCCACTCAAAAACCTTTCTTTCCCATTGAATATCGATGTGGCCTGCCCATTGCCACTTCAACTTCCAAACCTTACGTAAGTAAAATTCATGATCGTAAAACCAAACTCTTGTCCATTATCCAAGCGAAGTTTAAACTCAACTCAGCAACTGATGTGCAACCATATAGGTAAAAAGAACTCCTGGACCCTTCACTTGCACTACTCATGAATATTTTAGGCCGCTTACGACACGAAAAGTGGTGAATATGCTTTCAGGATAATAACGCTGCCTTAGCTCCTCGCAAGCCAGTAGCTGTAGGGCTTTCATTGGTTTGACAGCAGGTTTCTTTAAGCATAAACAGTTTAAAGTAGCAGTCTCAGTACAAAGTGCTTGATAATATTTTACTATGAAAACTGACATGGCTTTGACACATTGTTGGTTTATATAAACGGGAGTACTCCCTTTAATTAAGTCGGATACTTCGATTAAAGTGCAAAGTAGGACGCGGTCACGCGCGCGCCGGATCGGTTTCACTCCTTGAAAAAGGTCACCGGCACCCTTATCATGGACGTTCGCAATTCCGATTGCGATAGCATGCCATCCTGCTCGTACCAACCCACTCGCACCATGCGCCCTCCTGCTCGCGCACGCTCGCAATCAGAATCACGAACGTCCATGATAAGGGTGCGGATGTGATCAAAACTAGTCGGAGTATCCGAGTTAGTGCATCAGAATATAGGTACTAATTTTGAGTATCTATCTATTTATCTAAGTATGTTGCGCTTCAATATGAAAATACTACCGAGTAGCTGGGATGCGCGGTGTTTTACATCGCGGTGGCTTGAATTTGAAATGCATTGAAATTTATGCTAGTCAGTCTATAAAATAATATTTATGCAGTTAAAAGAAATTTTATGTAAAAAAACGGATACAAAAATAACATTTTCATAGATTTCACTTAGATACAATTTGTATATCGCCACTGTATAGAGAAAATATAAAATTTGTGTGAAATGCACTGCTCAAAAGTTCAAATGAGTATTTTCCTATAAATATGAGTAAGTACCAGGCACTTGAAAATCGATCAAAATTAACAAAACAACACAATCAAGCATACCTAGCTTTAAGTATCCTTATTACATTTGCCAGAAAAAACTATTACTGCATGACAAAAAGAGAACGCATGTACATGTATTAGAAGTTTGTATTGTCGTATCGTACGGCTCGCGTGTCGCAAAGGCAGAGTATGACTGAAGCGAGTGGAGAGCCGGCACTCAACATATAGTGTTCAAAATCCGTGCACTTATTTCCCGTCCATTCATCTTATCATTGTCGCTGAGCACTAGAACAATCTGAATTTCTTCACAGAAATCAATTTCTCCTAGACCACAACATGATTGTGAGATGGCAGCCAAATGGAAGATAATTAGTAAAAACGTCGCTACAAATAAGATATAAATTATCCTCAGTCTCTAACTGAAATTGTGTACAATATGTAGATTTCGGATGCGCTTTGAGCCGTTTAAAGCCATGTAATTAACCATTTAAATCCTACCTAATTAAGCAGTTAAAGGACCTAAAGTGTTGTGCAAATAACCGCAAGAGCTCACGTATTTTTTCCCTGTGTACTAAATGGTTTATTACGCTAAAGTTTGTTTTTCAAACATAATATTTGTTACAAAGATTTAAATGGTGTGGCGCGGAAAATGTTTTGGTTTTTTTAAGCCGGAGTGAGGTTTGCCAGCTCTTAATTTAACTAAAGTGAATTCACATTGACAGGCTCCGTGTTTAATTACAGCCTGTCAGGTTACCGGTAAATATAAAGCTCCTCTTTGCGTTGTGCGGCTTTGGAAATAAGCAACAGATTTTGAACTAAAAAGTAACTTGTTAGTTCTCCCATCTAGTAAAGTACAAAAGTTGACACTATCTATTTTATTTAAATTTATTAGCATTATTCCTGTATCACAAAAATGTTCACTAAAATTACTATACTTTAAAATAATGATTTTAGGCACTTAAATTTTTGATATTAAAATATATAGGTATAAATATTTTCAAATAGTAATAATTAATAATATTTAATTGTAACCAAGATGTGATGGTGTTCCTAGTTTGTAATGTGCATAATGTTTAATTTAACTTGTAATAACTAAAAGCCTTACTTAAAAAAACTTTTCAACCGTTAGTCACTGCTCAAGATGCTCTGCCATCTTCTCGCTGACGTGACGTTGCACGTGCTAGAAAAGGACAGAGAAGTTTAAGCAGTGACTAAGAGAATCGAGATTATTTTAGGTAAGGCCGATAATGTGCTATATGGGGATGGGGATGGCGCTGACGCTAAAACACAGGCAGCAGATGTAACCAAAAATGTCTCGTGGCGTAGCTTGTCTAGTTGATTCTAAACGATCACTGATGTTAAGCAACGGACGGTCCGGTCAGTCTTCGGATGGGTGACCGTGAGTGGCATTTATTTCTGAGCGCTACCGTGGATCGGATGACACGTTAAATTGTTGGTCCCGGTTGTTTGTTCTAGTTTCTATAACAACAACCGTCAGCCATATCAGAGGCCTTCGGGCGGCACATTAACTCTGACACTTAACTAAACTAAACTTAACTTAACGTGGCCAGCGCTCAGCCTATACAAACTTACTTACATACTTTACCAAAAATGTATCATGCATTTGTATTTTTTGTATCATATGCTACCAATTGTGTACTCTTCGTGACTTTTTCGTGGAATATAATTTATCATATTATTATTATTATAATTGCCAAAGTAGTACTTCATGCAATTGTTTGAAACTTTGCATCCGAGCGCCTGCGCGTGAACAAACTGCTGGCGCATTTGCGCCCAATTACTACTCAACGTGCCTGCATGTTGGGTACAATGCCTACTGGCTTTGGACTTAGATTGTCTCTAGGCTTTATCAGTCTTGATTCAACTTTTATTATTGATAGTTATTTTATGCGCATTCCCACAAAAACAGATATTTAAGTATGCAGTTTCATATCTTTTTATTGGGCATGGGCCCTGTATTTTGTTGTACTTAGTAAAGTTTGTTTTATTAACTACAACAAAATACAGAATTATAAATAAAATAAAATAATTCAATATTGGTGGACATTACACACTTACACACTGCGCCGTCTAGCCCCAAACTTAGCAAAGCTTATACAATGGGGAAAAAAATATAAAATAATTTGGCCTCTATTTTTATTTGTATTTAAGTATACAGAATAAACATCTATGCTCGTCACAAAAATGATTGTCATGTGTGGGAATCGAACCGACGCCCAACAGTTCTGAAGGCAGACACGCTACCGACTGAGCTCTATGGCAGTCAAACATACAATTTAAGAATATTGAGATCAATGTAAGAATATTGAGAACACTAATTGAGAGTAGAACAACACAACAACATAACATAACGTAACACAAACATAACATACACATAACAACACACAACATATATAATAACCTGGAACCATAGAGGTAGGACCTAGGAATATCATTTTCCAATTATTATTAACATAAATTATATTAATTGATTGTTTCATAGCGTAGGAGCGAAGGAAGGCCTCCCACTATATAGGTGGACTGACGACATTGTAAAAGTCGCGGGCAACCGGTGGATGCAAATGGCAGGTTGTCGTACAGTGTGGCGGTCTACGGGGGAGCCTTCGTTCAGCAGTGGACGTCTCCGGGCTGATGATGATGATGATGATGATTGTTTCATTAATCTAGTTTGGTTATTACAATACTCGCATTCAAATCCGCTCTCCGAACGAATAACATATTCTTAGTATATTATAATCAATTTCATAATCATAGCAATTCTATCTGTATATATAATTATGTTTGTTTATATATACGACTGAAACCATAAATTGTCGTCTCAGGAATTTCAATATTGACAGCAAAGATCTCAAAATTAAGGACATCCTTTTTTGAACATTAAAGTAGATAGGTACTTCAAAAATTTGTACCATCTATCAAAATAATCAATAAGTTGAGTAAGTAGGCAAGAAAAGACAAAAGAGAACATTAATGACTAAAGATAGATTAACTATTAACACGTTTATTAATGTACTTAGTGTATTTGTTTTGTTGTATATATTTGTTTTTTTATCCTGTCGGTTATGAGATTTTCTAAAGATAACTTTTTCTTAAACTAGCGCCTGGGGTCAGCTTTTATTTTTTACTTGTTTTTTATTATTTACTTGTAGCTTCACACTGTAGATTCGGTATCATTAGCCCTGTCCTTACAAATTAATTATGTATATCGTTGGCTGATAGATAATAATTACTGCTGCCGTAGATTTCACTCGATCTTGTTTGCTTTAACCCACCTATTGCGATTATTCCGTTAATTTAGCTCACGGCCTGTTTAATTATTCATCTCATTAGAGAAGTTTCTAGCGTGCCTTTGTAGTGAGGTAGACTCCGGTGCAATACCGATAGCCTAGTTTTCAACGGGCAAACTTGCGCTTGTGAAGTTTAGGCGTCTTCAGACTTCATTATCGTCTCATTGTATCTCTCTCACAAAGCAGTTTTTTTCTTTTCTCTTTAAAAGCGAATGGTTTAGCATAATTAAATTATTACTTTTTTTTTAGATTTTTAGGGAAGTATGCCTACCCCGCACTTATAGCTCTTAGGATTACTCCTATAAAACTATCTGGAGAGTTGCTTACAATTTTAGCCAGCGACAATGATAAAATGAATAGACGGGAAATAGGCGCACGGATTTTGAAGACTATATGTTGAGCACCAGCTCTCTTCTCGCGTCAGTCATACTCTGTCTTTACGACATGCGAGCCGTACGATACGACAACAAAAATTTCTAATACTTGTACATGTGTTCTCTTTTTGTCATGCAGTAATTAGATTCGCTATCTCTATTTTCTGGTAAATGTAATATCCATACTTTTAGCTAGGTATGCTTGATTGTGTTGTCTTGTTAATTTTGATCGATTTGCAAGCGCTGGGCCCGTCCATTCCATTATCACCTTCGCTGATTTTAGCTATGAAATAGATTTCATAGCCATAGGACCCTGAGTTCGAAAATTGCATTTCATACGTAAATTTTATTAATACTGAACGAAAAGTTTGGAGCAATTGAATTTTTCTCACCTCAGAAACTTTCGTAAAAAAAAACAGTACCGTAAGTAGTCGTGTTATTTCATTACTTTTCAGCATTACATTTTCCGAGGAATAAACATTCATTAAAATCAGACTAGATATAGACGAAAAGATGATATGTTTAAAATCGCGACTCCAACTTGGACTCGCTCGTGAACGAGGCAAATGGCAAGAGAAAGGAATTCGCCTAGCAATGGGTAAAAGACTTTGATTATATATAGAGAGAGAGAGCTAGATCTTCCAAGGTAAAAGAAGGCTGCGGATGATGATGACTGAAACACTATTCTTAACTTTAACATTCGTATTTATAATATTGGTGTCATAAAAATATTAGTGTGCTCATTACTTGTAGTCTGAATAACCCTTAAAGTTTTACAAATGGCGAATGTGTCGTGCCCAAGTTAAGCCTTCCAATTGGGAGTCAAAGATAATATATTCAGAATTTCCGAATGTACAAGTTTATTGCGCTGTCAAAAACATAGCAGATAATTTCCTGTCGGTAGAGAACTAGAGAATGGCTTTGAAAAGTTTTGGGTAGTTTGGAACAACTATTAGAGTTCTACGCCTTGATTTAGATGAATTGTGATGCTAAAAGCTTCTGATTTAAGCGTATTTTGATCTAGTAAGATAAAGATCACCGACATAGCTCGCAGGGTTTGCAAGTTGAAGTGGCAATGGGCAGGCCACATCGCTCGAAAAACTGACAACCGATGGGGAAGAAAGGTTCTTGAGTGGCGACCGCGAACCGGAAGACGCAGCGTAGGAAGGCCTCCCACTAGGTGGACCGACGACATTGTAAAAGTTGCGGGCAACCGGTGGATGCAAATGGCAGGTTGTCGTACAGAGTGGCGGTCTAACGGTCGTTCAGCAGTGGACGTCTCCGGGCTGATGATGATGATGAAGAAAAAGGTAATTCGCAAGAAAACCAATGTACTTAACTAATAGTAAAAGCTAAAGTAGCAGTGGATTCATAACTGTCAATCTGTTGCAGAGACGATTTCCGTTGGGGTAGACATGTTCAATATAGAGTGGAGCCACAGCAAGAGCGTCACACCTGCCCATTACAGAAGCAGTGCCAGGATTGTGAACTTGCGAATACAATCCTGCGCCGCGCGCCGCACTGTCTGCGCTAGTCACCCTGAGATATCAGATGTTAAATCTCTTCATACCCAGTAATTTATCTGGTAGCAGTGCCCTTCATACCGAAACACAGTAATGCTTGCACACTACTGCTTGGCGGTTGAATAACTGACAAAGGTGTGGTACTTCCCAGGCGGACTCTGCAGTAGAGTCCTACCTGGGTTCTGGATGCAGTTTTAGGACATACCCAGTTACCCATTAATAATCTTGAATTTTTTTTACAATGAGACCGACTGTTCAATTACGAATAATCTGCTTTTTCATTTTGATGAGCTTGTTTTTTTGTAACTCTTTTCATCTTATTATATCGTTCCGGGTAAAGTATCCATACATTTTATTTTATACTCTTATCATTAAAGTCGTTGGACTCTACTACACCACTACTAATTTTACTCTTATCTAAAGGCAGTCAAAACAAAATGCACAAACCCATGCACGTTTCAATCAAGAGCTAAGCGCCGCCGTCACGGTGCAGAGAAGCGTGACATATCGTGCGTCAAACACAGACCGACGCTGGTCTGGATCATAGGGCTCGATGGACTGATAAAAAAACATCGATATTTTTATGCTATTATTTTTCTTTTTATTGTGTTTTAGTACTAGATCATTATCATCATGATTAGCCCGGAGACTGAGACGGACCACTGCTGAACGAAAGCCTCCCTTAGACCGCCACACTGTACGACAACCTGGCATTTGCATCGACCGGTTTCCTGCGACTTTTACAATGTCGTCGATCCACCTACTGGGAGGCCTTCCTACGCTGCGTGTTTAGTACTAGATAGATAGATAGTCACTCTATTATATGTACCTACACTAGAAATAAAAACAACATTAGAACCAAGAACCTTATAAGTCTTCGGTCAGCCACTTGACCACATACTTTTTTTCTGTATTTTTATTGTTTAACTGGACCCACATTCAAATAACCACCTGTAACAATATCGACCTGGGTATGTCCTTAAGCTGCAACCAGACCCACCGGAGGACGGGCAGCAGCGGGTGGTGAGCATTCTGCGATCCCCAAGCCGCCTGCCAAGCGTGGGGATTATGGCAACACCCCTCTATAAAGGCCTCTCTATGCCTTCGTCCTGCAGTGGACGTTTTATGGCTGACGACGACGACATTCAAATAAAAAAATATGTTTTAAGCTATCAGTAGGTACAGTCGAGCGCGAAATTGGTCGGTCAAAACTGAACTAGTTCCTCAAGTGGCAGCTCGCTTGTAGCCCTTGTTGTATCTAAGTACATATTTAAATCATGGCATATTTTTTTCAATGTTTTATAGGAATGATTGCGTTAGGATACCATCTCGCTCTCGTTAAGCGATTGTTCTGCGTTTGAGCACGCTTGCCTAAAATAAACCGATTTACTCGTAACTTAAAGACACACTGTTTGTAACTATCGGGAAACACCCACTCGGGCAACGCATTCAGAGAAAAGGGAATATGCATCCATTTATTTTATTGACTCACAAAAAAGCAGACTCGCAACAAAAAGAATCATAGAAAATAAAATCTATATATTATGTGCACAAATAACGAAGTTATAAGCATTTTAGTTTTGCGTTAGACAGGGAGGGCACTATACTGGGTATAAGACGTCAAAGTCCAAACAAATTCTATACTAGCACGTGTTTTGCTAGAAAAGGACAGATGACTCCCTCCCAAATACTTTAAGCGCCTATATTTCAGAACTTTACCAGCCGATTTCCATATTTTTTTCGATGAAAACATCAGATTCAGTTAAACTCTCCACTTATTCTATGATTTTAAATAATTGAAACTCATGCATATTCCCTATTTATTTAACAGTGGTTTAGCAGTTCGAACAATGAAAGTGGAATCAAACCGTTTCGTACGACTTTGAAGAAGGCAATGAATGGTGATAATTCTCTAAATTATCCTTTTAATATTTTTCTTACAATTCTTACATATATATACACAAGTTATCCGTCAACAAAAATCCAGTGGTATACAATTTTCATACATTTGTATAAATTCCAAAAAATAACAATAATATCTACAGCTAAATTGCTACCTATGAAACTATCACAAACAGTCTCCATCTTTAGACTGCCCTATCTATTTATTTTTATCCCAAACAAAGTCAGCGGTACACATCACTTACCGAAACATCGATGTACTAACGTCCCTTGGACAGCCGTGACGAGGGGGACGTCACCAGCATCGTACCGGATTAACTCACTCCGGTCCTGTTTGTAGCTACTCATTCATAAAGAAAATAGATAAAAATGAACTGTAGAAATTGTGTAGATAAATATATACAACCACTAATGTATCATAAAAAATATGTGTGAAGTTTACAATAACAATTGTATAGTGTTTTTACGGTGTTTTTTTTTATCCGGTAAAATACTGTCAGAGATCGCGAGTTCACCCGTTTACAGGAAATGTAAATTTATCGTAATTTATAGTACCATAGTGACACTTTTAATCTATAAATGAATGTAATAAAATGTGCGTAAAACATCGCAAGACTCATCCACACTAGTTTACTGAGATGATGATTACTTTTTGAAATCTAATAATACAACCTCCTGTTCTCAGAGTAACGAACTAAGTAACTAGTTCGTTACTCTAAGCTCCTGTTATTTCTCTCGACCTAAAAATATTCGTGCAATAATAAGATCACAACTCTTTATTTCAAAACGAAGTAAACCTTTATTTTTAAACATCTACCAAACTCTTGGAGGATCAGGGTATTCCCGATTGAGCACCAATTTTTTCAGCACCCATGAAAAAGTTTTTTTTTCTACTCATATCACAAACAAATAGAATCGAAAAGAATCAAACAAGGCTATAATAATTTAATAAGAAACCCTCACTCCATGCAACATTAATTTGACCGGTATTACACCTTAACCCTTCCACGGCAACCCCTCACAAAATCAGAGCAATTTGCCGGCAAAACAGCGGGGCAGAGTCGACAGGCTATAGACGGGACGTAAGCAAACAAGTTCAATATCGCGGAAAGAACAACAAGGCGAGAGTTGACAAGACGACGTGACAAATGACATGCAGGTGTCACGTGGTGTTATCGGCGTGCCACAGCTGCCGCATTGTTGCGTGATTGAGACTATGTAATGAAACTTAGTCTTCTACGACGATTTTCTATGAAAATACGCTGTAAAATGTTTGCATGTATTATTATGTTGTGATCGTTAATAGTAAATTACACACATAGGGAGCAAATGTAAAGAATGACTCAGACCTCATGTATACAAACATGACACAAAGATAACATATTTTTTTATTAAATAATTAATAAATTCAATCAATAATTTTACCCAATTTTAAATGACATGTAATTATGGAGTTGTCAATAAAGTATTGTATTGTATTATATATTGTCTTCCGAGGCGAAGCCAAAGGTAACAAACATGAGATCTGAGGCTTCTTTTTTGCTCCCGGGGCTTGTATATGATTTAATGTGCCGCTGCGGGGAGAAAGTGGTACTTTTGCTCCGCGTAGCGGGACGAAAGTAACCACTTTTGTCCCGCAGCCATGTAAACAAATTTAAAATGATAGGGTGCTTTAACGATCGAGTTGTTTAAAGTTAAATTATGTTTTCACTCCTCTTGCTCAAGAAGTCCGTCATTATAGCCCACCAGAGCGGGGCTAAAATTGCATATCATGCTCTAGGGGCTAAAGTTATTTTTTTTCTGTTAAACCAACGAGCCTACAAAAACGAAAAAGTGTTTATTCATAAGTAGAATAATAATAAATAAAGACTCAAATCAACCTGTTTAATTTAAAAAAATACTTTGTATTTTTGAACTAAAAGCGCCGATCTCTTTGGTAGAATGCGTGCATTGCGTTGCGGCTACAGAAGAAATTAAAAAAGAAGGTATTGGCGCGAAATCTTTAGTATTTTTCTCAGTTAAAAATTGAATTGTGTGACCGCAATTTATTTTACAATACTAAAAATGACATTGTCTAGTGAGAATGGAGCCTAATTTGCAGATGGAAGAGAAAAGAAAAGAAATAATTTTGAATCTTTGCCGTTAAAGTCACAAAGCATTTATTTTGGTATTTAGATTATTTTATTTTCTTGCAATCGTAGTGAAAAGTAGAGTGTAACACATGGCGAAAAAACCCATTATAACCCAGTTTCTTTTACTCCCTCGCTATAGCTAGGTCGTAAAACTATCTCGTATAATGAGTTATTTTAGCATCTTGTATAACAATCTACTATTTAAACAATCACGGCTGTTCATTACATTTCTATGATTATTTACGGGTTATTTACCGTGATTATGTTTTGAAACGTCTTGACATATCAGCACAAATGCATGCAATATGTTAACGGGCAAATTACACCGGGAGCTTGTTTTTCACAATATAATCATGGTAAATATTCCGTATATTATAATCATAGAAATGTAATTTAAATGATGATGAAAATAAGACACAATTGTCAAGAAAAATCAGTTTTATTAAATAGTAAATAAACAACAGTTAATACTTACTTACATGTTAATACTTACCATGTTAATACTTACTTACATGTTAATACTTACTTACATGTTAATACTTACTTACATGTTAATACTTACCATGTTAATACTTACTTACGTGTTAATACTTACTTACATGTTAATACTTACCATGTTAATACTTACATGTTAATACTTACCATGTTAATACTTACTTACATGTTATCAAACAGGAGTATGTAGAATGGTATAAGCCGAAAAGAGCTCGTTGTAATTAATAATCCATCATCATCAGCCAATAGACATCCACGGCTGGACGGAAGCCCCTTAATAGTGAGGGATTGCCATAATCCCCTTGGGGGTCGCAGAATGTTTACCACCGTTAATCGAGAGGGTGCTGCAGCCTGTCCTAAGGTGGTTCAGAATGCAGTTTTAGGACATACCCAGGATTCAGATTCAGATTCAGATTCTTTATTGACCATTATTATAACATGTTCGTTATATTAGGCAAGTCGGTTTATACAAAATAACATTTTAAATCAGGACTACATGCTACATACAATCATATTTTAAATTAATGTCATCAATACATCAAGTCTATGCATCAAAAATACAATTTACAAATGTCATAGGTACATTGTAACGAAATTATACAAATTAAACAATACAACCAAATAAATAATCTTTAACTTTATCGAACAGAATAAAGCAGTCAAACATAATAACAAGAATAAAATTCAAAAAAATGTATAAAATGTCTCGTTATCAGTTCATTATAAAAAAATATTGTTCCTTTAATTTCATGTCCATAAATTCATTCAGTTTATAAAAAACATTGCTTAAAAAGAATTGCTTTATTATTATTTTGAAGTCTGAATAGGGTAAGTTGGTAATTGATTTGGGTAGTTTATTGGTCCACTTAACCATCTTGAAAAAATGTTTCAATGAAACCGACTGTTCTGAAAAACCTGCTAAATCATTTTATTGAGCGTGTTTTTTTTTATTAACTCTTTATCTTAGTAATATCGTTCCGCGTAACTAAGTATCCATACATTTTATATTATACCCTTATCTTATTAAGAAGATATAACACAAAATGTTATAATTCAGTACCTACACAACACATAATACTTTTGAAAACATAAACATCTCTAGAGTTTTGTTTGTGAACAAACTTTAAAAACAGCAATGAAGTATGATAGTCAATTAATTTAAAAAAAACAACAAGGATGACGTGACAAACGACACGCGCGGTGTCACGCAACGTTATCGGCACGCCACAGCTGCAGGGTTGCGATGGGATTGTGAAAATAGTTTCGATGTGTTATAATTTTACCATTTTACTGTATTTTTTTCTAGGAGTATTATGGCGTCGCACTTTGTGCATTTGCCAGTGTCAAGTAGTTTTATAATCAAGCTTTAGATGAATTTCACGTCAAGTCAAGTAAGCTATAGTTAAACTCACACATAGTAAGTCACAATCAAGTCCAGTCATGTCCTAGTTAAGTCGTCGCATTTTTACTACAAGCTTCTTCGGAGTTTTGGAAACAACACGAAAAGACACGTTTCACTACATTATATCACTTGCCCTCACTCTTGCGCGTAAATCAGCACTTAAAGAATAAAACGCCACCATTTTTATGCATTAACACTCGAAAAACACAAGTTTTGGAAAATAATACAATGCAGTGACATGTTTTCTTCCATTCCCGCTAAAACTCCTATATATAAGAAAATAATAGCATGCAGCGAGCATGCTATTATTTTCTTAAACTAATTCTGTTTTTCGCGAAATAATGATTAAAAATGGTGGTGTTTTATTCATTGAGTGTTGAATTACGTGCGCAAGTGTGGGCAAGTGATATAATGTGGTGAAACATGTATTTTTGTGTTGTTTCCATAACTCCGTTAAAGCTCATAGTATAGTCGCCACAAGTTTACTAGGGCATGACAAGTTGAGCTTTGACTAATTTCATGTGACTAACTGTGATTTCATGACATATTTGACTTGATAACACTACATAAACTTGAACATCAAATATACTTGACTCTGGCAGAATGCACAACGTGCGATGCCAATAACAATGAAAAAAAAGGGTGTCCGTTTTGTCATCTTAACCACAGGATATATACAGGGTTATTACTGGTGATACGACGTATTCCCGGTGGGATCGTATAGGGGGCTAACATGCAGCCCCACAATGTATGGCCGAAATTTAATAGTTTTCAAGATAATTACTTTATTTAAAATTAATCTATTTTTGTTATAGGGTTTATATACAGAAAAAAGCTTATTGGCACTAATCGTAAAAAATTACAAAAACAATTAAAAACGTTTATGAGTCATGGTTATCAAATTATAAGTCTTTTTTAATCTTTTATATATCTCATATTCTGTGGGTATAAAGCAAACACGATAGAGTGAAATCTACGGCAGCAGTAATTATTATCTTTTATTTTATTATTTTTTTATTCTGTTTTTGTTAGCCCCCCTGGTCCCGCCTTGATTACATCGAGTTACCAATAACCCCGTCTAACAAATTGCATAAGATTGGTGTTTGTGAACCCACCATCCACAACTCACAACTAGGCAAGCGTGGTCGATATGGCCCAAGCCAAATCGCTCTTCGATGCTATGCAGTAGGTATCCAGCAGTGTAATTATACTAATACGCTGATTACGTATTTTTTAAATGTATTTTTCATAGAGGTAGGAACTAAACTCTATGGTATTTTTGTAGTATTTTACCAGATAATTTTTACCAAAAATTTCTCTGTATTTTACTAACCATGTCGCGGCTGATTGGGAGATTTTCTGACAGCCAATAAAAAAAAATAGTTCATAAAAATCTGTTCGATGCAGGTTCGATGGCAATGAAGAGACCCAGGGGCCTCATTTTTGCATCGTACGTAAGCGTAGCGCATGCAAAAGGAACTGACCTTCGAACGATACTGTTTGGAATAAGGTTCAATATCGTTTGAGTCGGCTCCTTTCGCATGCGAAACTTTGCGCACGATTAAAAAATAAGGCCCATGGCCCTGAACAGTATCACTATCTTGTCTGTGGTTCTGAAGAACGAACGAATGAAGCAAAGTAAAAAGGACAAAAAATAAAAAGTTACCTTATATTATTTATATCAGATCTGTCATGCGTTTTTTGTGGTTATTGTTTGTATAACAAAGTATACTTGCCCATAGTATTTCTTAACCTTTCGTTATTCAACGTAAATTAGTAAGTGCGCTTTGCCAATTGATTAATTAATTACTATAAAAAAAATACAATTACTATCAACAAAAAAATATAACAATAACGTAAAGTAGCAATAATAATTTATCAGAATTTCAACAAAATGATACAAGAAAACTTGGAAAACACTTCACTGACGAACGCAAACTGTGAAATGAAGCAGTGAAGGTGAGTGAACTACTTTTTCACAAGAAACATGCGAAAAAAGTGGGCCATATCTCGCCAGCGCCGTCTATCCTTTGACTGTAGAACTACATTTTGCCAGCTGTCAGAAAGTTTCCCATTATGTTCAACTTAGTATTTATCTGAGAATCTCGTGACGCCTGACATGACATCTCAGCGTGACAAATGAAGTAGGCATCAGACTGTCACGTGGAGTTATTAGCAAGTCGCTGGTGGCTTAAGCCTAGTGGAATAGGTTACTAGTAATAATGAAGGATTAAGCTTTGCGATTTCAATTCGACATTCCAGGTATGAGACAAAGACGGTGGCTTAGTACATTTTGATTACCTTGTAAGTGATCCTTATCTTGAATGAACACAATTGTTAATCAGGAGTAAAAGATTTTTACCTTTTTACGATAGCGAAAGGAGACTGGCATAGGATAGAGGAAGATAGCGCGCTAAAGAGGAGCCTATATAGCTATACTCAGCGTTAGCAGTGTGAGATGTTTACTACAAAGTTACCATGTATGTTAAAATTAATTGACAATGTAATTTGGTCTGTATTTTAATATATAAAGTAAGATCAAAGTGCCAAATTGAAACCTGTTACGATTGCCAATCGAGATACGAGAGCTGACTTCTCCAGTCAGTCGAGACTTGGTTGTTTTAAATCGACATTCTTTTGTTTCAGTTATTTTCTATTTTCGCGTAGTTTGATTGAAGGAGTCAAAGTTAAATAAGTAATGGAAACACAATTAGAGAAAAATACAAAAGCGTTTTCACAAACATTCAAATCTAAAAACTCGCGCAGTAAGTATTTAAAAAATGTTCCGCCTGGAATTCGTAAAGTCATTTTAACAGCCATTTGCAAAGTTGAACGTGGGTAGGTAATTAAAATCCCAAATGAGATTTACTTATCGCAAATAAATAATTTCAAATGAAAAGGAAAGCTTTTGCAGCTCTTGTAAATTAACATGTAAATTAAGAGACTTGGTAAATGGGGTTTTTCTTTGACATTATAGACGATTTAGGTAAGGAAAGGAGAGTTTTATATTAGCAGTGACTGTTCTGCCTACACAATTTGGTCAACTGATCAAAGACAGAAAAATATGTTTTCTTAACTTGTATCTAAGACTTGGTTATTATAATGAGTTCAAATATTATAGGTACTGCGTTCCAAAGACTCCTGGCGAAAACTGGTATCAGCGATTTCAACATGGGGCAGACATGTTGTCAGTTTGTGGTTTTATATTGTTATGGGCTTTGGAGGAAGTTTTTACTTCTTTCTCGTTTTAGACAGTGTGTAAAAACAGTCAAATCCGAGTGGAAATTTTGTACAAAAGTTCCTTAATAATCGATGTATTATTTTTACCATTGAAGGTTGTAATTATTTCAGATCAGATTTTTTTTAATGTCCGACTCGCACTTTGCTTATTTGTTATACCACGTTTCTTGCCGTTTTAAATAGACGACGATAACGTATAAAATACAGTTTCTATAGGGAGATTTATTGCAGAATTTTGTCTTAACAACAATACTTTGCGCATCCACCGGTTGCCCGCGACTTTCAAATGTCTTCTGTTCACCTAGTGGGAGGCCTATGCTGCGCCATCCAGTTCGAAGTCACTGCTCAAGAACGATTCTTTCCTATCGGTTAACAGTTCTTCGAGCGATGTAGTCTGCCCAATGCCACTTCAACTTGGAATCCATGAGAGTTATGTTGGTAACTTTGGTTCTTTGGCCACTATCTACGTTCCAGATTTTATAGTGCAATGAAATTCTAAGCATGGCTCTCTCTTTGGAAATGAAACCTTGAAAACATGACGCCTTCACAAATAACAAACAATTCAGTGATACTGTTCTCTTCTATAGATAAGCTTGACGCCTGATGGCTGGAAAGTCGCGGGCACCCGCATGCCATTTGTCAACCGGAGGCGAAGCAACATTATCTCCCAACTCGACGCAGACAGACGTGCCTGATATACTTTCATGCGAGATTGATTGTGTAGCAGTGGCTTTATGTTTTGTTACTAGAACGCTGTACAGTTCTAAAATGAAGGGCTTAGCAAATTAACTATACGTACCTACTGATATAGTGTTGCATGATTAATGAGAAAACACAAGTCTATGGTAAATCAAACTCCAGGGCTTCGACGCAATCAACTTTTACTAACAGGCCAACATTGATGTCGCAAATAAAACAGCTGTTCCATACATTTTGCCCAAAGGCGATTAACTTTTTGTATGGAACAGCTGATATTGTTTTCGCGATTTCAATGTTGGCCCAATAGTAACAGTTGTTTGTTTTGGTACAGAATATGTCCTTACAAGGATGCTTACTGATTAGAACTAACCCTGTATATGCCCTTTAATGTCTTCTCCGGAAGTATGCATGTTTAAGATCTTACTTCACCGAAAAGTAGGTGGCACGAAAATACATTCATAAGCTAAAATATCCACCAACTCTCAACTAGGCTAGCAAAGTGGATATATCCCGCCAGCCCTTCAAGAGTAAGTCTATATCCAGCGCTGGACTATTAACGGGATAATATAAATAATCCAAAACCTCAAAGATAATGTTATCAAAAAATTATCCCAGTAATCGATTGCAGACACTACCTAGAATTTTATTATAATCTAACATTTTGAAATTTGATACGCTAAAAAAAACAAAAGGATTGTATCCAGACCGATGAAAGTCTAGAGACAATACAAATGCTCAAACCCACTACCAGTCGGCATCGTATATACCCGCAGCATGCTGGCGGCCACACTGGTTGGCAATGCTTATGCGTTGGGCCAAATAAACGCCAACAAATTGAAAAAGGCTTATGCCTAAAAAAAACAATGGGGAATCCCACTGATCGCTCGTGTGCAGATTCAAGTTCTGCCAGTAGCAAATTTTTCTTACAGTTTAAAACTTTAAAAACATATTAATTGCCATGTTTAAACTTGCACAACTTTACCTGAACCATAATTTTATTATTAGTATAATTTATTTAACTCTTCGAAATAGCAAATTACTTTCATACCGAGCTGCTTTTATCAGTTTGCGATAAAAACTTCTCAGGCGCTCTCGCTGCGGTTTCCCTGACAAATTAAATTCCTTCCTCTTGAAGAAGCAGTCAAATACATCAGACGTGAGTGTGTTGAGAACAAACTTTCTTATTTGTAGCTGGTTTTATTGGGTGTTACGTATCTTTCCTTTGTTGGGACCCATGACTTGAATTATTAGTAATATATATTTGATAACTGTATTATAGCCATTCACTGACGGACATTGACTACACCTACCATTTTTTTGACATATTAGTAATATCACGAGTATAAAATGTGTAACAAAAGGGTCCAACAATACTGAAGGGTATGTGTGTACTCATCATTATGAACAACTTTTACTATAGGGCCAACATGGAATTCGCAAAAAAAAACAGTTGTTCTATACTAAAAGTTCATTGAACTTGGACAAAATGTATGGAACAGCTGGTTCTTTTTTCGTTATTTCAAGTTTGGCTCCACAGTAAAAGTTGTTCATAATAACGAGTACATACATACCCTTCAGTTTTGGTGAACCTTTTTGTACACATTGTATACATCGCTAATTGTAAGACCGTGCAGCTCGTAGATTGAAACACAGTCACAAAAGTAACTAAAGCTTTATTAATAAACTCGGATTAGCTTCGGAATAGTAACTCTCTCTTGCAACATTCTTCGAGCAGAAAAAAACACGAGAACTCTGTCAAAAAAAGACTAAAAATATGAAGAAAAAAATAAATTTGAAAATGGTGTCACAAAGCCGCCATAATTATTGTTTTTTTTTAATTATAGCCTGTGTCACTTGGGATGATGTGCGCATTCTAACGATACCCTATACATACAAATCTGTTCAGAACATACATACATGAACCCTAAAAACATTACTCCTTTTTTGGTCAGTCGTGTAAAAACTCCTGTAAGTGGTAAAAAAGCTTTTTGAAATGCAATACAGATAAGTCATGCGACGCCACAGCACGAGTCACGTTGTTGAGCCACAATGAATATTAACACTCGAATAACGCTCGCAATAGTCCCGCGAAGATAAATTTATCCGCGTGTCGGGAAATGGACCATTTTTCACGGCACCTAACGCTAGGTGTCACACGAACTGCGAAGGAGGCGCAGTGCAAACTAAAAAGTATGAAATCTTTTGTTTTCCCTTTGATAATAAATTAAAAATAATTCAAGTGCCAAGTTAAGACAAGTGATGAAAAAATTGCCTATTGCAAGTGCTGGGTGAATACCTGAAAAGTCCAATAATCATTACCCGAGAAATTATTGGGAATGAAGAGATTTGACATCTGGGGGCTGGATGCAAAGCAGGACGCAGCCGCACGCGCTTCGGGCTCCGTGTTCACTCATTGAAAAAGGTCACCGGATGTGATTGAAGCTATGGTCGGAGTATCCGATTTAATTAAACGTGAGTCATTGTCAGCTAGAAGACGTCCACTGCTGGACGAAGGCCTCCCCCTTGATAGGGAGGGGTTGCCATAATCCCCACGCTTGGCAGGCGGCTTGGGGATCGCAGAATGCTCACCACCGTTAACCGAGAGGACGCTGCTGCCCGTCCTCCGGTGGTTCTGGATGCAGTTTTAGGACATACCGATTTTATTTTAAACGTGAGTATTCCCATATAAATAAATTAAAATGTGTCAAAACCACGTCAGTTTTCATAATAAAATCTCATAAATCCTTCTGCTTTCCTCCACTGTGTCCTGAGGCTAGGTGTCACACGCGAGCTGCGAAGATGCCGTTACTTACGTAAGACGTGAGTAGAATACAACAACTAGGTAACACGTGCATCTCCGAATTAGCTTTAGTTTTCTTTATATTGCTGTTTGTTGTTTCATTAGGAATCAACAGGCGGAGGGTCCCAGGGTGGTTATGATAGTGTTTATTGCGAAAACTGGAACAATTTTCCGAGTGTCGAGGGTGTGCCTGAAACTTGGCTGCGATAAAAGCGGAGTTAAACGGACTGTCATCGAATTTAATTTGAAACTCGCGTTGTTATAAATCGGTATGATTTATCGTTTGCGGAGTGTTTTTAGTAAGCGAAATATTTTTTTCCGAAAATAAAAGGTTATTTTCATGTTAACTTTTTTGTTATGGCGACGTTCATATCACAAAATTAGCTTAATTTTGTAAGTAAAATGAAATAGGGCATGACACATAGCCTTAATTAAAAACGCTACTTAGATAAACAACGTCATTTTAAAATCTGCGCAATACAAAAATGATGGGTCTTACTTATAATGTAACTTAAGTTAAACAACGTCATTTAAAATCTGCGCAATACAAAGGTGACTTATTTATTAACTAACGTCATTAAACTTTAAGCGGGGTTCAATACGGACAATTTTATTATTATAAGTGCTTGTGGTGTGTTCTTGGCAGAGTTGATACAAGTACTTGTATAGTGTTATGTAATCTGTGGTACAAGTAAGTACGTAGAAGTTCAGTACAAGCTATCTGCGTATGAAAAAAACTTTAAGTACATTTATATTATAAGAACAAAATATTATTATTGAAATTTCAACAACTACCCGAATTCAAAACTGCCGTTCATATTATTGCCTAAGTGGACCTGGGTAAACCTGGGTATGGCCTAAAGCTGTACCGAAACCACTGGAGAACGGAAAGCAGTGTCCTCTCAGTTAACGGTGGTAAGCATTCTGTGGACCCCAAACCGCCTGCCAATCATGGATATTATGGCAAGCCCAGTTTTAAGTGGGAGGCCTTCGTCCAGCAGAGGAGGTCTTCTGGCTGATGACGATACAAATTGCCTACGGCCTAGAAATCCCTACAAATAAATAAACGCTTAAAATTATATTACTTGTTCACTAAGTTGTGAGCACTTATTTTCCGTTTTGGTCATTCTACTACCCCTGTACGGTCACTTAGCAGTTTCATTTTCCTCATCCATTTACCTTCTCTCAAGAAAAATAACGCAATTGCAGTACAGCCATGAAATATTATCTCGCTTCGCACACATGGCCGTAAGTGCTAAGCACAGCGTATAAATTGGCGTAAGTACTACAGTTTAGAGTTGTTCCTAACCGGCAATTTATTCTTAAGAACGGGGAAATTCGCGTAGAATTATTAGTCTGTTAAACAGTGCACTGCTGAACATACCCTCTAAGAGTGATTGGGCCATATCCATCACGCTGGCCCAGTGGCGGGTTGGCGGATTTACATATACCGTTAATTTTCTTCTTTCAACTAACCTTTCACCGAAACGCCAGTAGCTTGAAAAGCTGTACGTAAACTCCAAAGAGCTGATTGGTACGGGTCCAGGATTCGTACCCAAGACCTTACAACTCCGAGTCTATCGGCCTACCCGTTAGACTACCATGGCTTGACTAGGCTAACAGAGTTTTTAAAACATGTATCTGACTTTCTTTAATGTAATTATAAATTTAAAAAAAAGGATAGCAGTAAATACAATTCTCAATAATTCGACTCCTGAGTACTGAGTACATCCCTAAGTCTTCATCTAAAATGTTGCATAATTTATTTTAATAAATTTATAATTTATCCGGTATCCGGCTAAAACCACATCCCTAATTATTTAAGTCGCCGTTGTTATTACAGGTTGGAAAACAATAGGTTTGTAACAAAACGAATGTTCTACGGTTGATATCGCTGCGGTGTGGTTTCAGCCACCGTTTGAAATAACATGCATTAACGGTCAGCGGACGCTGAAAATATTTTCATTTGTCCATTTTAATCTCACCAGCAAAACCGGTAATGATTATGGCGTTGTTCATTAAGTTTTCATATTCTTTTAATGAAACACTTGGTAAGTATTGATATAATATTTTTCATCACACTTGCTCGTAAAGTGGATCTTATTGCATCGGTTTAAGGCTCATAATCCAAGCTATTACGCACGCGTGCTTTTTACTTTACATTACGGCACATGGTGCTATAATAGGTATAACCCGGTAAAGTCAAGTTTGTACGTGACTGCAATTAGACGTACGTATACGAAGCACTCTTAATATAGCCGGATAATACTTACAGTTTTTTTTGTAATACCAACCAAGAGTTCTTATGCCGCTGAAGTAAATGGCAACCTGCGCGCGCATTGCTGGTTTGGGCGCCATTTTCCGTAATGTTTGATGACGTTTTCAATGTGTGGTTGATTATTATCAAAACAAAAAATGTTTTTTCCTCGCAAGTGTGATGAAAACAGCCGTATGAAACTCTTGTGCTATGTTTCAATACACTCTCGGCTTCCTTATCGCGCTCACCTGCGGCTCGCGCGCATAGTACCGCCTCTAGTGTAATGACCAACATAGCACACTTGTATCATAATGTACTATTATGTTGTTACACGAGATACGCACCACAGACACAGAACGCCGGAACACTATTAGTATAAGAGAGAGAGAGAGAGAGAGACAGAAAGAGAATTATTTATGTGACATACTTAATGAAATTTGACGTTTAACTTTGGTGTTATCAATAAACTATTTTATTGTATTGCATGGAACAAACAACCGGAACGGTTTGAAGAAATCTGACAATCGATTTAATAAAATTGTAGTTTTGGGTATTAATGTTATGACGGTTGAAGAAAATAATAGACTGCTGGTACATAGACTTAAAACATTAATTGAGTAGAGATGTATGAAAACCAAAACATCGAATTGGCCTGTTAACAGATTTTCATACCATCAACCGCATTGTTTCCCGTCGTTATTTAATTCAGGAAAAAGGCCCGCGTAAATATTTTAAGCCGATGACAAAGGCGATGCACTGAAAATGTCGTGCGACCGCAACGCGAAACCAATTAAGCGTATATCTGGCCATAATTTCTGGAATGGGGCGATAAAATATAATCGAGAAAACAGGAGTAGTGGAGTTGAAATTGACTTTACCTACCGGTTTTAAACTCTACCGGTTTTAAACTCTACTAAAATACACTTGACTTTCCACGGGTTGTATAGTTAAAGTGTTGAGTAATAAAATATATTTGAAACTAAATGGCCTACCAATATAAGATAATGTTATCCTTTTCAGTATAAAAGGTGAAAGTTGGTGAACTAACCATTGAAAATCAATGTTTATCATATTTAAGTGAGTGACTGCCAATCAACAAGGACATCAAGGATTTCAACTAAACCCTATCGTGATCGTATGATACAATTATCAGAGAGAGAGAGAGAGAGAGAGAGAGAGTTAAGAGAGAGAGAGAGAGTTTATTTTTTGAGATTGTTTGCTCCTTAACAGACACAAACATGCCATTTCCCCCAACTCGTACGAAACGGTTTGATTCCACTTTCTTTATTCGATTTGCTAAACAGTGGGTCGCGCTGCCCGAGTGGGTGTTTCCTGATAATTATAATGTGGGTGTCTTCAAGTCGCGAGTGAATCGGTTACTTCTAGGCAAGCGTGCTCCATCGTAGACTGCATCTTCGTTTATCATCAGACAAGATGGCAGTCAAACGCAAGCCTATAAACATACGTATAACAAAAAAAAAAAGTTCAAGGCGTAATAGGAGGCATAAGAGTCTCATAAGGCCCTAAACTAACTAATAAAAAAAACAAGAAAATATCAGTCAAAAAATAGTGTTCATTAAGATTATTTTTATATGTAAGTATGTTAGTCTGTAAGGTATTTATAGTAAGGGCACGTGTTTTTTAAAATTCCTGTTGCCTGAAATAAACGATTATTATTATTATTATATTATTTAGTCACTTTTTTGCATTCAGAAGGACAACAATATCAAAATTTGTAAGTAAAGGCTGATTAAAACTTCATGATCGACAAGTTGACGGCTCGAACTCATCGGTGGGCGCGGCTAAAAAGCATGCTCTCTTCATCAAACAAACTGTGGGAAAGGGAGAAAGAAATATAAATGAGCGCGCAAATTTTTTTGTCGACCTTTGGCTCCAGTAATGTGGTTGAATAAACTCTAAGTTAATTTATTCCAACTTAAGTTATTTGAAATGTTTATGGACTAAACTATGCCACTTGACAAAATATTTTAGAGTTTTCGTATTCCTTATGTTATTTATTTACGTCCAATGTGGCGTTAAAATTGAGCTAAAATACAAGATGTTTCCTGGCTCATAACTTTTTACTTTCGTAATAATTTACAATCCTAGGTAATGTAGAGATTAATCGATATAATACTTAGTCTTGGACCTACAAAATTACATAGTGGAGTAGTAATACTACCGCGTTTCTATGGAGAAGTGACCAACTTGTCTACTCTTAATGGCGGCTGTGAACTTAGGCGCAAGACGCTGCGCAGTAACAAAAATTAGGGATGCGGTGTGCGCACAATCGCAAAGTCTCGCTTGCAGCGCACTTCACAGCCGCCGTTAAGTGAATCAGTCTATACCCTGCTTGGCACAGCACAGGGCCTGCCAAATAAATAATGTCAACTCTATTTACTAAACCAATACTAAATATCTTATAGTACTTAGTTAATAGCATTCGAATTTATAGGAAAGTTTAAATCTTTTGTTACTACCTTTTCTGTAGTGGTAGGACTCTACTGTAGAGTCCGCCTGGGGAAGTACCACACCTTTGCCAGTTATTCAACCGCCAAGCAGTAGTGTGCAAGCATTACTGTGTTCCGGTTTGAAGGGCAATGCTACCAGAGAAATTACTGGGTATGAACAGATTTAACATCTAATATCTCAGGGTGACGAGCGCAGGGCAGTGCAGCGCAGGATTGTGTTCGCAAGTTCACAATTCTAGCACTGCTACTGTCAGCGGCAGGCGTGGCTTACCACCAGACAAACTTCTTGCTCGTCTCGTCACTTAATAGAATTAAAAAAAAACTAAACACAGTGACACATAGAAGATTCTGATAAAAGCTTATACTACTCCACTCAATAGCATCTCTGTCCTAAGTCACCAAGGGTGGATACCACATGCGGAAATATGTCAAAAATCGCGTTGAGACCAGACGACGCTAATTTAATTGTCGCCGGTCAGACTTGATCAGTGTTAGGCAGATCAACGTGAAATCTGATATTTGCCGGGATAGCCAATTTTCTTCCCGGCCTAATGGATAAGGGGAGGAAGCAATTATTCATGCTAATGACGCGTATGGTGCTGATGTCACTTGTTTTTATACGACGAAGCGAACAAAGTTATTCGTATTCGTAGAAAGAATTTAGAGCAAAGTATACTTACGGTCAGGGTTATGAAAATGGAAGGATTCGTAATTATGAAAACGGAAAAAATACCTGTTTTATAACTAGTTATAAAACAGCGAATAGAGTGTCTTTTTTGTAGCTATTATGAATTTTTAGTTACGAATGTGGATGAAGCGTTACCGTCTTATGCATAAAACACTAAAACCTATTTTAGTTAAAACGCCAATTTTGTCAATTTCTTTCGAATTACAAATTGTGTATGAAAAAAGAACGCAAAATACTTTTTAACTAAAATAGGTTTAAAATACAATGTCGTCGGTCCACCTAGTGGGAGGTCTTCCTACGCTGCGTCTTCCGGTTCGCGGTCGGCACTCAAGAACCTTTCTTCCCCATCGGTTGTCAGTTCTTCAACAACCAACCAACCGGTGGCAACCGGTGGATGCAAATGGCAGGTTGTCGTACAGTGTGGCAGTCTAAGGGGCCTTCGTTCAGCAGTGGACGTCTCCGGGCTGATGATGATGATGATTTAAAATATTTTTGTTTTATTTATACGGGAATACTCACGTATAATTAAATCGGATACTCAGACTATAGTTTCGATCACATCCGGTGACCTTTTTCAAAGAGTGAAAACAGAGACCTACGCGCGTGCAGCTGCGTCCTGCTTAGCACAAAAAAAACACGCTTGTGTCAAAACCACGTCAGTTTTCATAATAGGTTTAAAATACGTTTTAGTGTTTTATGCATAACACGGTTAGTATAGTACTTAGCAGTAAGTACTAACCATAATACATTTGATTTGAATATTTTGTTAGTTGTTAAATTCACATTATGGCAACGATAATATATGTTGGTTTGAACTCTACTGTTACCAAGAGAAAAATAAAGGAGAATATTTTCACACTCATAATAATGAAAGAGTAGCTGTTAATTACTGTAAAATACTTAACAATTTAACATTGGTTTTGCAGTTATTCTGGAATGCAATCATTTTGTCAACTCGTCCCAGTTATGCGTAGGTTTATTTTAATTGAAGTATCATCGAATAAAATAAATTGCTTTTCAAAGCATCAGTTATTTATCTGATGTTTGTGATAGTTATTATTTATTACATTACAAGTTTTAATTTGAAAATTAAGTCATATGGCAAATTTTCAATGCAAAGTGACTAATACTACAATATATAATAAATCAATAAATATAGTAGGACATATTTCACACAGCGCCATCTAGCCCCAAACTAAGCAATGCTTGTACATTTATGTTCGTCACATAAACGTTTGCCCTGGGTGTGGATCGAACCCACGTCCTATAGCTCTGAAGGCAGACATGCTAGCAACTGAGCTATAAGGCAGTAAATATGATACAATAAAACAACGTAAAATATACTTTTTTAAGCAAAAACTGTAACTTTGAAATCATTTTATTCTGGCACAAGTTAGTTACAAAGAAAGACACATAATAAATATACAAACGTATTGTGTGCATCTTCAAATCTCAAATAACTAAACAGATTTCCTTTAGATAACCGTATTACTTCATCACAGCACTGCATCCAGAACCACCGGAGGACGGGCCGCAGCGTCCTCTCGGTTGAAGGTGGATAGCATTCTGCTACTCATCCTCAATCCGCCTGCCAAGCGTGGGGATTATGGCAACCCCTCCCTGTTCAATATATGTACTTGTGATTCAGTACTTGGTATACTAAACTTGTACTTAAGTCTAGAAAGATTCTAGTGAAGGTATCAACTGTGCTTTTGGAAAACTATTTAAATAAATAAAAAACCAAGCGTGGAGATTATGGCGATATTTAAGTGGGAAGCCCTTGTCTTTCGTCAGCAGTGGACGTTTCCTGGCTGATGATGAAGTTGACTAAAATCAACTGACACCATGTTAGGAAACTGGAGAATAGTAGCGGCAGAACTGCAATATTTTGTCATTATTGCTCTTATCTGGTCCGTTCACATCATTTGGCGATGTTGATGCAGCAGCTCGTCGCTGCGTCAACCCCATGACTTCCAATCATTTGGATGCAAGTGACTGTTACTGACAGTGTAGCAATGAATGCAGAGAACAAGGTTAGCCATGGAATTGCCCGTTTTAAACACTTTTTATCTCATTTTAATGAATTGTTAGTGTTAGGGAAGTGATTTAAAGAAAAAAATCGCCTTACTAGTTCGATTTGATCTTGTTTTCCGACTGATTATTTAAAAGATGTCCATGACGAATGTCTCCATTTCCCATGTTGCGTCTCTATCTAGCAGTTAGTCAGGAGTTAGTGACGGCATCATTCACAAGATGATACAATTATGTGCCTTATCCATACATGTTTAGAGCTAGTATAGCTCATAGTACAGAGAGAACGAACATAAACAACACGATTGCGATTTTTGCACTTACAACCAATTTTTTTATTGAGGTAATCAAACTAATTTTGGTTTGAGGTGAACAAATTAAGTTGATAAAATGAGTACAATCTTTTGTGATAAATTTCATTATAGCTTAAAAAATGTGACATGACTTTTCACATTTGCGAAAAAATCTGCTATAAAATCAACTATATCCATTCATTCGCTCTTGATAAAATGGGAGTAGGCTACTTTCTATCGTGGAAAACCAATAGGCTCCTGAGGTATTGTTGGTCCAGGTGAAACCGCGGAGCGCAGTTAGTAATAGATAAGTACTCAGTGTCTCCATTTTCTACGGTAGCACTTGGCTCGTTCACGTCGTTCATGTCAATATAGACATTGTTATATACTTTTGTATATAAATGCATACCGTCATATGCATAAAACGCTAAAACGTATTTCAAACATATTTTACTTAAAAAGTATTTTGTCATATTTATTTCGAATGACGATTTGATTTTGAAAAAAGAAGACAAAACACTTTTTAACTAAAATACTTAGGTTTGAAATACATTTTAGTGTTTTATGAATATGACGGATAGAGTACAAACATTTACTTACACTGAAAATGACATGTCATGTTTTTAGTTATAACACATGTTTGTATTGGTGGCCATCACGTTTTCTATGGGAATGAATTTCACGAGGTAAGTTCGTTTTATCATAAAACATATTTATAAGTACAAAGCAAGTATTTTACTGTTTAAAGATTAACGGGCAGCTCTTGTCCGGATTATGAAATGTGACAGCAACATGTTCTATATTTTGAACAACAGCCTACGGCGACTAAAGTGGATGTTGTGAAAGCTGCTCTGGTAGACAACAATCTGTCTTAACTGTCGAGAAATGGAATAAACTGTTTAGAAATTAGAATAACATTATTTCAAATAGATTAACCTATTCTATCTTTGCTGTTTTACTGGGTTTGTTCTAGAAGTGTGTTTGTGAATTACTGTGTAATATGTACACTTTTAAAGCTATTTCGTAGTTACAACATAGTCATAAAAGTTAACATTACCCCCTCGATTGGCAGGCGGCTTGGGGATAAGGCAGGATAATTTTGCGTAAATACCTACACGTGCATAATTTTATCACTGTTCTAAATAGTGCAGGTATCATTTCTGTAATAAGCTACAGCACTATGATTAAAGTAATGGGCCTTGCCTGTTTATCTAGATATATAAAACTAGAGGTCGCCCGCGACTTCGTCCGCATACGGAAGAAATTAGGGCCGCTCCCAAAATTCCCCACTATAAATCATCCCGAGCATTCTCTAACTGTTTCAAACTACCAACTAAAGCGTTGGTGGCGCCACTTGTAAATTATTGTAACACAAATAAAATACCATAAGTGTGGAAACACTTCATACAAAAATATGTTTGTATTTTTCGTTTTCATATCGTTATTTAACTCAAAATATGAAAATTGCCAAAACACTTAATTGTAATGATAGTACAAGGATCAAATAGGTACAAGCTTTAATTAGAAATTCGTCATTATCATGTACAGCCTTCTATTTTACCACTGTTCCAGACCAGTCTCTTGCTGTGCGATGTACTTCAATCACATGCCAATCATACCCAGCTTCGACTATTTTATTATATCTAACATTAAAAAAAATACGAATTTTCGCTCTGTATCAGAAGGACTATCGGGGTAAATGACGATGTCTGCAGAACGTCGAAATGTTAAACCTCTACGTGGTGACAACGCCTACAGTGGCAAAACGACTTACTAGTAAAACGTCCAAAATGTGATGTTCAGTCGTCAAGGATGTATCTTTTTCCAAAATGCAATTACAAATAATAAAATAAAATATAACTCGTTTGAGGTTTATATACCCCTTTCTATTTCATATTTTCGAATAACTTTAGCAGCCCAACAATATCGCCAGAGCGAGTTAGTGCAACCAAGTCAAAACCGTAACAAGACAAAGTAAGTGATTGCTCTCTGCGATGGCGACGGCAACAAACCGAGGGATTTCACATGTCAATTGGAATGAGTCAGATGCGTGCGAGCAGAAAACTCGATTTGCAAGCGCTGGGGACGCGTATCACTGAGTGTCACTAGCAGTTAATGTTGAGTGCAACTGTGCCGTTTTATTTTGGCTGTTGACCGCAGATCACAAGTGAAAAATTAATTACGACACGAAATTTGAGAATGTTAAGTAAAATCCTCGGAACGGCGATTAGCAATTTGATTTTTTTAACGTTATTAGGTAAACTAACTAAAAGTTTTATTACGTGCGTACTCAGACCTAATTCATCAAACTCGTTGGTTTGTTTATCTATTCTATGGTAGAGGAGACATCTGTCAAATAATGGAAACGAACTTTGGTCCTACCATTATAATCAGCAAAAAGTTATCAAGGGAAATCCTTCCTCCGAGATTATAATGATCTAAGGCTAAAAAATAAAACAAATATATAAATACATATTAAATAAAAAATACATTCGACCTCGATTACTGATAACCGATGGGGAAGAAAGGTTCTCGAGTGGCTACCACGAACCGGAAGGCGCAGCGTAGGTAGGCCTCGCAATAGATGGGACCGACGGCATTGTGAAAGTCGCGGGCAACTGGTGGATGCAAATGGCAGGTTGACGTACAGTGTGGCGGTCTAAGAGGGAAGCCTTCGTTCAGCAGTGGACGTCTCCGGGCTGATGATGATGATGATGAGGTTTGAAATATTTTTGTTTTATTTATACGGGAATACTCACGTTTAATTAAATCGGATACTCCGACTATAGTTTCGATCACATCCGGTGACCTTTTTCAAAGAGTGAAAACAGAGACCTACGCGCGTGCAGCTGCGTCCTGCTCAGCACAAAAAAGCCTTAATTAGCTTGTTGATAGCTATTATATAGTTAGATAGTATATATTAGCCTTTGTTCAGCAGTAGATGTCTGCAGGCTGATGATAATTGAATAAAATAAATATAATAAATATTTGTCAGATGGTAACATCTCTAACATGGATTGATGGTTGCTGTTGTTACCCAAATTACTGATATAGATATTCAAGTTTCTTTCTTATTACACTTGACTAAAATAAAAATTAAAGCCTTTAAATCGGATTAGATAGACAATACCGCGTCACTTGTACCTACAATTTCATAGCAGCTAATAGTTTAAACCAGAGTACGGCGCGAAGTAATCTTGTTACTCTTGTTAGCTAACAATCTGCAGGGGAAGGGCTCTCGCTGTGAAGTTAGGGCAATTCCTTTTACTTAGTGTGCAAGTTTCTCTACCCTTAGTTTGTATTCGTAATATTGTAATACTTTCTTAACGTAACTGTATAAACACAGTATTTATTTATCTTTACAGTATTTTTTTTTATTTTGTTATCTTATCGAATGGTTATTAGAAGTTTTAAAGCTAACGTCTAAACAAAAAATAAAAAAATCATAAAAAAATAAACAAAAAAATACAAAAAATATATATTTTTTTAAAGTTATTAAATATAGTTTTTTTTTTCTTTATTTATTTTTTATTATTATTGCAAATTTAATTTCAATTTCAATTGTGTGTATGATACTTATTAATGTGACTTTAGCAGTCATTGATGATTTATAATATGAGTCTATGATACTTGATAAATAAATGATTATTATTATTATTAAACGCCATCTTGCCTGGTGTTAGATGAAGATTGATTTCTCCGAGACAAAACGCAACACTAACTAGCACCTTAAGTGATAACTTCGCAAAGTTGTCAAACAAACAGACGCGTCTTACAAGAGACGCTACACCCAATACACTAATGATCAGAATTCTGATAGAAACTAAGCAGTGAAATAATACTAATTCAATCAGCAAATGCTGTCAAAGTTCAGGGCGTCAACTATGCTAATTGGAAGAAAGTTATTTACTTATACAGGGCTAGTCGTAATCAATTAGAATCCTTTTAGGGGCATAATTATTCTGTACATCAAAGCAAACAAATTTTACTATCGGGCCAACATTGAGATCACAAAAAACAGCTGGTCCATACATTTTGCCCAAGGTCGATGAACTTTTTGTATGGAACATCTGTTTTTTTTTCCTTATTTCAATGTTGGCCCCATAGTAAAAATTGTTTGTTTTGACGTACAGAATATGCCCTTAAAAGGATGCTAAGTTATTAGGACTACCCTGTATAAGTAATGTAAAAGAGACAGTTTGGTCATGGAATATGAAACGAAATCTGCATTATAGAGTTTTTTTGTACTCAGACAAAACCAATAGAAAAATAACGTGAAGGAAACACATTAACAAACTTACATGCTTAATTTCATACATATATAGACATTTAACATAATTACTTACCTTCTTTTTTATTAGGTAAATATTATCACATTCAGTTCAGAATTCAGTTTTAAAATATCTTTATTTATAAAATAAAAGTAAACAATTGTACATATCTAGTGTTAATTATATCCTAGAAATTACATCAATTACTTAAAAAATATGTTTTACAAGCTGATTTTGCTTTAAATAAAACTTTTAGCAGGTAATTTTATATTATTACAGAAACATAAAATTCGAAATTGCCATTTAACTACCTAAACTATTATTCCATGTAAGCTTTAATGTTCAGCATTACATTTATGTCTTGTTACGAAAAAATAAATTATCTCACTGCAATACTGATAAATGCGAAACCCAGCAATCAACAAATATTACAGATATTTTTTCTTGAGCTTGTAATAATTGATCATGTTATTACTTAGCAACAAACGGGTTCCTACAAAGCCCCATTTAAGTGCTTTCAGACCTTTCTAACCTTTGCCCTTAGCAAAATAGCCAAATTAATTGGCTTATAATTAATTTGTTTTACATCAGAAGTTCTCAGAGAATTAAGTTGAAGTTATTTTGTTGGTAGTTATTAACATCGTTTAAGAAATCGTTGTAGGTTATTAAGAGCAGTTTACTCCATTAATTTTAGATGTTTTCAGTCTGGTTTATGTCTAGTCGTCAATTTGTTTCAGGGCCCTTTTAATTAATTACCTTTTAGGTCGGTTGTTTTTGAGATGGTTTTACATCAAGATAGTTCATAAAAGGTAAACATTTTTACTAGGAACATCGTTTTATCGCTTAACAACATTATCGTATTATGTCGGATGAATAGATAAATTCGATCTCAATAATGCTGTTGTTTATACTTACCTTTATTGAATAGTATTTTATATATCTCTATATATATTAGTTTATTATTTTATGGTTAGGTATTTAAATTTAAAAATGTTCAAAAGTTTTAAACTGGGCCGGATGTGTTTACCGCATGTCAGACGATCTGTAAGAAAAGCTCACGATACAGTAGGTTCCATAGTCCGGTGACGACCCGGTAGGCGCAGGCGGAGATGGCGGGACGAACTGGACTCCTTTTGTAACATCTGAGTTATAGATAGATAGATCAATTCTTTATTGCTCACACGAAAGAAACATACATACAAAGGATTAAATAAATTAATTACTAGTGCACAAATGGCGGCCTTATCGCTAAAAGCGATCTCTTCCAGGCAACCTTAGGATGGAGAAAAATTATGAACACGAAAAGATGGGATGTGCTGTTAAGAAAAAAATCCTACAAATCATAAACATACTTACAATCTAATACTAATACATAATATTTTATAATAAACTACTATATAAAATAACATAATAAATATAATATTATATCTAATATGATAATTTAAATAAATACAAATTAAAGTAGGGAAAATAAAAAACAATAAACAGCACCAACGAGGTGGCACCTGTGACAAATATTTTTTTTTACTTGCTCCTTGAACACGGCAAGTGAGTGAGTGGGGGGGTTATGGGCTTTAAGCCGAGAAAAGTGGAAGGAGGACACAGAGGCCTTTACCCAAAACTGTGACGGAACAGGCTGTTGATAATAATAATATAGTAAATCTAATAATTATGACAAGCAATACCATTCAAGCTGTAGCGAAAATATGGAGGTCACGAGGTCTAAGTTGTTCGCACAATAAAATTAAGTGACTTAAAGTCAACACCTCATTATGAAGTAACAATAAAACTCTACCGCTCGACAAACAAGCTCGGCGTACGAAGTTGGTGTACATTTCAGAAGCCCTGCCATCTTCCTCGATGCAAATGTTCTGAAGACTTATTAAGAACTTCCCACACAGTGTGTAATCATTCTGTCAACTTTGGAGACTGTAAAGTTGGAAGGCCTTGGGGTGAACATATTGCGCTTGAAGTTAAGACTGCAAAGTCTTGTACTTATAGTCTTGCGGTTCTTATTTTATTTATTATAAATTACACATTACATTATGGGCACAAATGTAATTTATGTATCTTAATTTAATGATAGGGTGCAAGAGCTATTAGGAAATATGTTATGGCCTTATGGCTATGGTGAAATGGCTATGGGGAAGAAAGGTTCATGAGTGACGACGCAGCGTAGGAAGGCCTCCCACTGGGTGGACCGACGACATTGTAAAAGTCGCGGGCACTCGGTGGATGCAAATGGCAGGTTGTTGTACAGTGTGGCGGTCAAAGGGCCTTCGTTCAGCAGTGGAGGTCTCCGGGCTGATGATGATGGAGAAATGGAAAGATTTTTGAAAATGGTTATACCTGAAGGATCGCAAGTTCTAACAGTATAATGTTTATATAATAGGAACATAAATATTATATATTCATATTTTAAGAGACCGAGAGAGAGATAATTTTATGTAGAGTGTACACTTGTGCCTAAACAACTCGATACACTATCGGTACATTTAGAATTACCTTAAACACATAAAGTTTTTTATTTCATATAATATGACGTAACTGAATGATTGCTCAATAATCTTCACAAAATTTAAGGTACTCGTAACCTGAGTATTGTGCATCAGTGATGGTAAGATTTTTAAAGCTCAAGGAACAAAAGCCAAAAAAAATATTGGATTAAAGTCTTCATACGATACCGCCCGCCGTTAATTGTTAAGGACTTCAAACAAGTCTACGGTATGTAGGGTGTCACATCACTATCTGACGTATCCTACTCGTAGTGTTGCCGCAACATCGCAATAATTTGATCAGGCGCCGCAACGTGAACTTTATGCCAATTGAAAAGTTGCCCTGCACTGAAATATTCGTATGTTAGTGTGTTGGTATGTTGTAACGAAGTCTTCTGAAAAGTATGTTACGTAGTACAGTGTCGTATTTTTTAATACATATTTTTTTATTGAAATGATACCAAATCCTCGTTCATTTTTGCTCGCATGTGATGCATTAGTTAATTGAGTTGATATTAAAGTGGGAGTAGTTCGACGGCGTGTCAGTAATTTGTTACGGCTGTCGACGTGTTAAGTGACGTGAAAGAACATTTTTAATTAAAATATTATTTGTATGTATCATATTTAGGATGTTTTTTATATTTTTTGCAGTTTTTATTTTTATTATCATTATAGCAGCACACGCCCTAACGTCACGTCTCATTGTGAGCGACCCTTTGCCTATTTTAAACTATCATGGTTGCAACTGTAATGAACATGTTCATTACAGTTGATCTTTTACGGGATATTTACCGTGATTATGTTGTGAAACAACTTCTCGATAGGTAATATAAAACGCTTACTCATAACGTTTAGAATGCAAAAAAAATTTGAAGCGTTTTCGAACGACTTCCATAACCGAAGGATAGTTACTAGTCTTCAAACTTAACTCCAGCAATATTCAAGAACAATTTCGCTCGACTAATAATCGTTAAGCCCGGGTACAATATTCGCACAGCATGTGCTATAATGTACAATGGTGCTATAAAAGCTGACTACATAACATGCTCTGCTACCTAAGCTAGGATTTTGAATCGTCTGTTAAAAATCTGTTAGGTTGGTACGATTTCTAAATTTGTAAAAAGTTTTTCAAACGAGGCAAAGTCAATATTGTTATGCGGGTACAGCGGCAGCATATATACGTATAAGCATTGTGATACAAGTGTGCTTACCAATAGCACACGCGTCCCATACGACGACTTTCATCACACTTGCGAGAAAACAAAAAAACTGTTTTTGATTATATAGTTAACTACATAGCGAAAACGTAAAAAAATATTTGTGGAAAATGGTGCGCAAACCAGCGATGCGCGCGCAGGTGATATTTTTTTAGCCGCATAAAAACTCTTTGTTGGTATTATAAAAAAAACGGTATTACCCGGTAATATTAAGAATGCTTCTTAAGCTTAACTTAACTTGCAGTCAGGTGCAAACTTAAGTTTACCTGAATATACCTATTATTACAATACTGTGCTGTACTTACGCTGTAATGTAAAAAGAACACGTGTGTAATATCTAGGATTATGAGCTTTAAACCGATTTATATATAATAAGATTTTACCTGGTGACCCTATATTGTCTTACAAGAACGCTTTTTTAATGATAGTTATTTATTAATTCCTGGCTAGTAGTTTTTTTATTTAAAATAACTATACTAAGTATTTTTCTCTCTCATTAACATGCAAAAAAGCAATAGCACCGTTCCTTTGCCAGTTCACGCAGGGGTCATCATTCAAGTCGAGTAGTTGCTACTCCGCCTCTAGAGACAAGAGGATTGCCGCCCTCAATGCAATTTCTCTATGAATTCATACGCCACTAAAGCCACAATAGTCTCGTTTGTCACTCCTGTCAAAGATTTAAATTCAGAATCCGTGATCATGGCGGGAAACGATCCTATTGGTTTTGTTTTTAGCAGTCGAGTATATTCTGGCCAGTAACAACGACGTAATTCACCATTGTGATTTCGAGTTCGGGTTAAAATTGAAATCGCACATTTAATGGTATTGCATTATTGATAGTTAAAATGTAGTAGGACATAAATTAAAGCTTCATAATATGGCTCTGCAAGTTAACGTTTCTCGAGTTTCATGGCTTTATATTAGGTGAGGTGTAAACAGAGAATAATAATTATTATTATAGACAGAGTCTATAATAATAAGAATCTCTGAAGTCTGTTGCGTAGCTTCTAAGAAGTATCGCATCGATCGTTTATTATCGAATCTATTTTATTTACTTAATAATATTACGGTGGTTACCGACCGATTACTTGTACAAATTTCCAGTTTACGTAAATCATCAAAAAAATTATACTAGTTTGTACTATTAGAGTTATGTATGGAAGCCAATGAAAGACGCATTAACGATTTCATAACATACTCGTTTATTAACTCGAATTAATAGCAGGAGAGGTGTGAGTGTTCTCTACTGTACCGGGTCGCAGGGACACCATAGGGCAACTGCTAGCTTTATAAGCTCACGAAACCAAGGCCTTAAGAACAAAGGTCTCTTGTTAATAATTGTAAATAAAACATATGAAAGAGAGAGCACTACTTCATACAGGTCAAAGTGAGACAGATTGATTTTTGCTATATCCAACATGTACCGCATTACAACGTGGCTCAATTTTCCTCTAATACAGGTTCTTGGCCTTCGTTCAGCAGTCTCTCCAGGCAGCCGTCTCCACGTCTCCGGGCTGATGATGATGATGATGATGATGATGATATGTTTTTAAAGCTTAAACAGGAAGAAAAATTATGACCTCCGGCAGGACTCGAACCTGCATACGAGCAGTCGCTGTGGGTTTCCGTCCCAACTGCTTTGCCTTTGCAGGTTCGAGTCCTGCCAGAGGTCATAATTTTTCTTCCTGTTTAAGCTTTAAAAACATAGAAATACCATAAGTGTGGAATCACTTCATACAAAAATATTCAAAAAAGATGATGATATGTTCTTATGAGTCAGTACTTGGTATAGGTACTGGTAAGTCTAGATAGATTCTACTATAGATATCGACTGTGTTTCGAAAGCCATTAAAATGTTACGGTAAATAACCGCATTAAGATGAAGTCATAATACTTTTCGGTTTGTGACGCTTTTATGCCGAAACATCTTGATTTTTATACTAATACATACTACGAGTATTACAGCCGACAGCATAATTATGTGATAATACATACCACCAACATAAACACAACCGCAATGATTTAAAAGAGTGTAATACACTTTTTTTTTTATTTAATAAATATTTTTGTAGTGGTAGGATTCTACTGCAGAGTCCGCCTGGGGAAGTACCACACCTTTACCAGTTATTCAACCGCCAAGCAGTAGTGTGCAAGCATTACTGTGTTCTGGTTTGAAGGGCAATGTTACCAGAGAAATTACTGGGTATGAAGAGATTTAACATCTACGGCCTTACTTAAAAAAACTTTTCAACCGTTAGTCACTGCTTAAGATTCTCTGCCATCTTCTCTCTGACGTGAAGTTGCACGTGCTAGAAAAGGACAGAGAAGTTTAAGCAGTGACTAAGAGAATAGAGATTATTTTAGGTAAGGCCGCTAATAGCTCAGGGAGACCAGCGCAGTGCAGTGCGGCGCAGGATTGTGTTCGCAAGTTCACAATTCTGCCACTACTACTACTGTTAGTGGCAGGCGTGACGCTTACCACCAGGCGAACGTCTGGCGATACTCTTTGGTGGAGTTCTTAAATTATTATTATGGAAATTAAAAAAATACCGTAATGTTTACGCACGGCGCTATACAACGGAGCGTGCGGTAAAATATGTACTTAGCTGAGAGTACCTATTTTACCGCACGCTCCGTTGTATGGTGCGTAATGTTCAACTTTTGAACGATGTATACAGGTTTCGTAAATGCATATTTCGAGCAAATGTGTTCTAAATTATGTTTACCGTCTCTTGAATACATGATCTATCTTCTCACGTACAAATTGTTCTGAGAATAACTGGTAGAAACTCTTTGTAATTCCTACACGAGTTGTTTAGAACTTATTACTCGTTCTAGCTGTAGTAAACTCGAGCGCAACGCTAATGGATCCTGCAATATAACAGCTCATATCTCAAGGAAGCGTCGCGAAATGAATTTCACATTCTCTGCACAGTGCGAAATGAATTCTGCCAACTCTTTGCCAGCGAGAAGTGAAGCCACTCCGAGTGACGGATGACTCGCGGGTCTAGTACACTTGCACTACTGGTCAGGTCTGTAGAGGGCTTGTTACTTTAATTTAAAGCCGCTGTCCCAATGCTACGCATGGAGAGGATAGTCTCTCCGTTCTCTCTCTCTGCGTATATAGGCACTTTCTGTCTAGCTTCGCTTTGCAAAAAATAATAATGTGATAACGTCCACTGCAACCTACAAACACGCCACGCACTAATATGTCGTTGCTACTCGCGTGGGTTTTTTTTTTAAATTCAATCAAGTGACGAGACGAACAAGACGCCCACGTTCGCCTGGTGGTAAACGTCACGCCTGCCACTAACAGAGTGTCTAGTGCCAGTTTTTCCAAGAGCGTTTACGTATTCGTTCACGTTAACGTAAACTACAATTTGTATGAAATAAGAGCAGCGCATACATATCAAACATGTTTGACACTAGGTGGCGCTGCTCGTATTTCATACAAATTGTAGTTTACGTTAACGTGAACGAATACGTAAACGCTCTTGAAAAAACTGGCACTAGACACTCAGTAGCAGTGCCAGATTTGTGAACATGCGAACGCAATCCTGCGCAGCACTGCACTGCGCTCATCACCCTGATATATCAGATGTTAAATCTTATCATACTCAGTAATTTCTCTGGTTTGCTCGAATATGGCGCCCACACAGCTCAACGCTGTCAACGCTACGCACGCGGCCACGCGGCACTTACACGGAAACGTGCGTAGCTTTACAGCGGCGCTACATATTCATCTTAATAATAATCAATTCATTTCAGAAAAAGTCCATACAAAGAAAAAAAAATGCCTTTTATACGATTGTCGAGGATTTATTGTCTACACAAACCTAAAGTAGGTTTTTAGACAATAGAAAAAATATTGTATGATAGATTTTAAGATTCGAAAAAAAAAAAAAAAAAAAAAAAAAAAAAAAGAGAAAATAAATAAATTAACTTATGTTTAAATAGTTCATATAAGTATGTCAATAGAAAATTACAAATCTTACATGTTACAATTTTAATAATGTCAAATAATACCTAATTTATCTTAACCTATAACGTGGTTTGTAAGCGCCATGCTCGGCAAGGACTTTAGTTCGGTATGGATATTGTGTGTTCAACTCAAATACAATTAAACTCGTCATCTACACGTAATCTCTTTAACACATTTTATTTATGTTATCTTTATGACCCATTAGTCAATTCCACGATCAACCCCACGATCTCAGCACTGCACATTAAATCGAATCTTAAATTAGGCTCTCTCTTCGGGTACGTATCACGTACGCTGTTAACCGCCTCGCTTTGCCACATTATTATTACCCGATGTCATCCCATTCGCAAAGCAAATGTCCCAATTATCATAGCTAATGCCCCAAAGAGAGCACACTCGCAAAACAGAAGGAGAGAACAGCCTTTATAGGCTAAGAGCTAACAGCTCTGTGAAAACTTGTAATTTTTTTATTGGACTAAATCGGGTGTCTATAATGTACAACATGATATTTGCCGACACGATAATGTACGGCATAATAATGCACAGCATGATAATTGGTGTACATGTACATCGAATATCATGCTGTACAATCCATGTCGTACAATACTAGCCGTCCATTATCGGCTCGTGTCTTTAAAGTACGGGCCTATATTGTACAGCCAATAATCCGAGTACATTTCTCAAATTGACATTTAAAAAAAATAACCTGAACCTAACTGCTATACAAATAAGGAATTCGTGTACTTGTACATCAAATACCAGTCTGTACAAAGTCGGGGTGTGCATTATTGAGCCGAGCCGATCATGTACGGCATGATAATGCACGGCACGATATTGCACAGCATTATATTCGATGTACATGTACACCAATTATCATGCTGTGCATTATTATGCCGTACAATATAATGCTGTACAATATCTGTTAAACCTAAGCTAACTTTTATTAATATACTAACTAATCCCTGGTGCTAGCCGATGTTACGCCCGCTACCCTTTCCATTTGTTCTTGTCCAAGGCGCTAAGATTGGCGCTTCGCTAAGACGACGTTGGTACGTATTGTATGTAACAGGTCTCAAAAAGCAGTTATTTGCAAAATTTTCAATATAAGTCATAAAAATACAAAAAATAAACAAAATCTTAGTTATTATTTAGATGATCTTGTAGCCAACCTCTATGTTTGAATACTAACGGTAATATTATTCTATTCAAAAGACATACTTATTCATGAAACAAAAATCCTAGTAAGAGAAATATATAAAATACAGGTACTTAAACCTAAAATATTTAAATCTTATTTAAATACGTGACACGCACAAGAGAGATGCTATTAACGAAGAAGAACGTGATGCTCTAAAGTCATCCTACTGCTTCAAAATAAGATGGAAAGCCCACAAACCACTCAACTATTATAATTATGTAGTAGAAAGTACATACGCAATGCAAAAAGTGAGAAGATGAAAGTAAAAAAAGATATTTGTAAATATTTCTGTGCTCCTTGCTCTCGTACCGATAACAATGTTCCCGAGTATTCCCAGCGCTTTTTGTTTGGCGCGCGCTGATTTGATTGCGTTCTTGTGTGAAGTGACAGTATGTGTTGAGTTTGTGTCAGATATGTTTATGCCTGTCATGATAAAAAAATAACAGAAAAACAATCTTTAAAAACTTTAGAGTTAAACATTAGAGAAAAAGCGAAAGTGAAAAAATAAAAATGTTCATCTCTAATTTCTTTATGTACTTAGCTCTACTTCAGAGATAAAAGTAAGCATAGTCTTTCGCAGCATCTGCTAGATCTAAAGATCTAAGACAATAAAACTTAGCGCGTACTCTTTAAGATTTTTTCAGGAGATAGCGTGACCAAAATTTCGTAAGACGTCGAATTTTTATATCTCGGTTAAGCCGAGCCAGACAGCCCGTTTATCTTACGACCGGCGTTGAATTGAGTTTAACTGCTTGAGAATAAAGATGTCCCTAAGATAAAAGTGTCCGATGGGGAAGAAAGAATTTTCTAGAACGGTCTCGGTAGCAGAGGGTCGGACGTCGACGAGTGACAATAAAATTAGATAAGTATAGGATAGTCTTGCTCCGATCCGGCGTCCGTCTTGCGGACGGAATCAATCGCAGTAAAACATGCTCGGTATCCTTCAACTCCAAAACTCAATATCTTACAAAATAAACTTATTCAACCCTAAACCTTATGTGGATGTTACAAGGCATTCCAAGTTTCCATGTCTGTAAAAGCTGCGCTTGTCCATGTGTATATTACTCCGCTTTCCTGTAATGACACGAAACGAGTGGACTTTGAACGAAACGAGGATATCAGAACGGATTACAGAAATCTCCTTGTGAAACGGAACGAAAAATGCACGCTTTTAAGTGCTGCACTTTTCTATAAAATTCTGTTTGGATACTTTACGACGTTCTGAAAATTTTATAAGCTTCTCGGAAAATAATCTGACACGAAAATCTACCGAACACAAAAATAAATTATGCAAATTCTATTTACTTATAGAGCTCTAAGAGCGCAACAAAATTGTGGTTTCAGTCGCCATAATGTTAAAGCACGTGTCGAAAAATTAAATTGATTTTGCCCCCGCGCTGCCTGCGTGCCGTATCACCGAGCTTCGAGTGGTTGGGGAGAGGCAGCGCTAATAACTAGCGGGAACCCGTCAGAGATGTTTATTTAATGGCATGCCCATAGACCCTTAATGGGGCTTTGCACTCGCACCCGCGTATCTCTGAAGCTTTGGAGCTGTTTGACGCCCGGCAGAAAATTATTTTTTCGACGTAAAACGTGTTTGTAGTAAGTATGTATTAAGGATTTACGCCTGCATAAAACCGTCTCTCGGCCTCCCACTAGGTGGACCGACGAAATTGTAAAAGTCGCGGGCAACCGGTGGATGCAAATGGCAGGTTGTCCTACAGTGTGGCGGTCTAATGGTCTAAGGGCCTTCGTTCAGCAGTGGACGTCTCCGGGCTGATGATGATGATGATGATGAAAACCGCCTTATATTTTCAGAAATGCGAAACTTAGTTCATTTAATGAATAGGTTTTTTAGTTACTCTTTTATTGAATTCTATAGACACATTGTCAAGTCAGTGATATTACATATTTGAAATTAACTAAATAAAACAACGTTCGTACCACTGGCCTGTCGGTGAAGGAAAGTAGCGTGAGGAAAACTGGATACCACATCTCTTCTATGGACGAGATGAAATATAATGGCGTATGTTAATCAACTAGGCCAGCGTGGTGAATATGGCCCTATCACCTTTCGAGGGTTGACATAAGTTCAGCAGTAAACTATTTGAAAAGACTGATTAAGCTTACTAAAGACACGTTACTCTATATTCCACGCCGATCTATAATTGGTAGATTCACATAGCAGATAGGTTTTCTCTCTGGAAATTTTCCAGGTTTCTTCACAATATGTTTCTCCAACGAAAAGGTAGGTAAGGAAAAGGTATTACTTTTAAAATACATCATTAAGTGGAATTCATTAAATTTGTTGGTGTTGCTTGTGGAACCCACAAACTTAAGAATAGAGTTACAGACTCGGCTCATTTCGAATTAGAGAAATCGCAACAGTTGATGCTCTACTATTTCATCACGTAACAGTCACATCAATAACAACGCATAATAAATGGGTGTCTAAAACCGTCGATGATCTTCTCTGGCCATTAAACCAAATTACAATCTAGAGTACGGAAGCACTACAATAATATATCGCCGAAATGTAGCATGAGGGGGAGCGTCAGCTTCAGTCAGGTAACGCGCTTAAATCAAGCTAATGTGACAAGCCAGCATCGGTGTTACCACTGGAATAATTTTCAAAGCGTATGCTGAGATTATCATTTGAATGTGCCCTCAGACGATTGTTGGATTCCGTGACGGTGGCACAATGGGGAAGCTGCCCGGAGGCGAAATATTTTCGTATAAAGACCCGTGTTTTCGCTACTCTGGGAAATTACATTTTTATCACGAGTCACATTTCCGTGTTATCTGTCGCTTCCTCTTTTGTTAAGTCACTTCGCTTGTTATATTGTTCTATGTGATTGTGTCGATATGCTTGAATTTGAATGCTTGGGTACCTAGTACAGCTCTAAATTTGTGTAATGGGTATCTTATACTTAATAGTGTATCTTATACTTGAAAAATGTATTATTTAATCATATCGCATGAATTCATTATATTACTGTTTCAAGGTACCTAAATATTAATTAGTATTTTAAACCAACTTTAATGACACAAATTGTAAAATATGGGTACTTAAATAAAGTTCAAATGTACATTTATATTAAAATATTTTAAGTCTTACGTGTCTTATCGTTTTGAAATAAATATTTTCTTGTAGGCACTCAGAAAAACATCAGTGAATAATAAATATTCCACGCAGCATTGTCGCAACTCATCGATACCTAATCATAGAAATGGGGGAGGACGTCATAATTTTTGTCGTTTACCATAACGCTGCAGCATGATAAAGCACGAAAAATGATATCGGAATGCCTTGTTCGGTAAAATGATTTTCTAACCGCCTTTTCTAATCGGCAATAAATATCCTATTCAAGTAATAAGAAACCTTTTTTTAACCTTTTTTTTCCTATTTATACGTGTTAATAAGTTCGTCACAGTTAATCAACGGACGCGGACGGAGTTTTTGGCGCGAACACGGAAAAAAACATGTCGTTGCATTTTTTTTTTCTTAGATTAGTGTTTATTCGCGAATTAATGATTTAAAATGGTGGTGTTGTATTCATAGAGTGTTGAATTCCATGCAAGAGTGTGGGCAAGTGATATAATGTGGTGAGACGTGTCTTTTTGTGTTGTTATTAAACTCCGTAAAAGCTCATAGTAAAGTCACCACAACTTTACTAGGGCATGGACTCGACTTTGACTAATTCGTGTGACTAACTGTGATTTCATGACATATTTGACTTGATGATTCTACATAAACTTGAACATTCATATACTTGACTCTGGCAGAATGCACAAAGTGCGATGCCAATAACAAAGGAAAAAAAAAACGGACACGAACAAAAATGTTGTGGGTGATAATAAAGTCTTGACATGGGTGACCGTGAGAGGTTTTTACATATTTTCTGCCCACGTCGACGCATTTTACTTACATTTAAGTAAGTTGGAAAAATTAAGACGCGGGTCGGCTCTATTCTCACACCTTGAAAAAGAAATTATAGTCGAAGTTTAAAAGTAAATAGGTAATCCCGTATTAAATAAAACAGAAAGTGTCAAAATCACATCAGTTTTAATAGCCTTCTCCTTATTATTATTATTTTGAATATTTGTTTTTATTTATGATGTTATAAATTGAATAACTAGATTTCTAAAGTACCTGTTAATAGATACCTAGAATACTTACAGTAGAATTGGAAGGGTTGGATCTTAATTATCGCTGATCGCTCCCAAAGGCGCCCAGGTGGAGTTGAGAATCCTAATTATTAATAATGATAGTTTAACTCTAAAGGAAATGGAGCCATTTAAGTAATTCCTCAAATATTCTAATCTATTCCTTATGGCCAGGTTTATATTCTGGTTCAATAAATGATTATTTTATACAAAAAAATAATGTATTCGTTTTCTTTCAATCTATTGAAATATATTATAATGAGCCAATCATGAGCTAATGCCACAAGTGGAATTAGCTCATAAGTAGCTCATTAGTTATTTTAAGTCACTTTAATATTTGGAATACAATGAAGAAAAAACATAATAAAGAATTTCTATCTATGCCTTGAAAAAAGTCTTGAAATGAAAACTTTTCTCTCCTGGCAATAATGCGGAAAACATGGCAGTGAGAGTTTTGGTGGAAACGCGAGAAAATCATGTCGCTACATTATATTATATTCCAAAACTTGTGTTTTTTCGAGTGTTAATGCATAAAAATGGTGGCATTTTATTCATTAAGTGCTGATTTTTTAGCAAGAGTGCGGGCAAGTGATATAATGTAGTGAAACGTGTCTTTTCGTGTTGTTTCCAAAACTCCGAAGAAGCTTGTAGTAAAGTTGCCACGACTTTACTAGGGTATGATTGGACTTGACTGTGACTTAGTGTGTGTTACTTGGACTGTGACTACGACTCATTTAACTGGAGAAACAAGGATCGATGTAGAAAAATGTATTCGGCTGAAGGACTAGCATCCATGGCCAGAAACTATTAAAAACAACAACAACATGGCAGTGAGACTTTTGGCGGGAACGCGAGAAAATCATGTCGCTGCATTGTATTATATTCCAAAACTTGTGTTTTTTCGAGTGTTAATGCATAAAAATGGTGGCGTTTTATTCATTAAGTGCTGATTTTTTAGCAAGAGTGCGGGCAAGTGATATAATGTAGTGAAACGTGTCTTTTCGTGTTGTTTCCAAAACTCCGAAGAAGCTTGTAGTAAAGTTGCCACGACTTTACTAGGGTATGATTGGACTTGACTGTGACTTAGTGTGTGTTACTTGGACTGTGACTACGACTCATTTAACTGGAGAAACAAGGATCGATGTAGAAAAATGTATTCGGCTGAAGGACTAGCATCCATGGCCAGAAACTATTAAAAACAACAACAACATGGCAGTGAGACTTTTGGCGGGAACGCGAGAAAATCATGTCGCTGCATTGTATTATATTCCAAAACTTGTGTTTTTTCGAGTGTTAATGCATAAAAATGGTGGCGTTTTATTCATTAAGTGCTGATTTTTTAGCAAGAGTGCGGGCAAGTGATATAATGTAGTGAAACGTGTCTTTTCGTGTTGTTTCCAAAACTCCGAAGAAGCTTGTAGTAAAGTTGCCACGACTTTACTAAGACATAATTGGACTTGACTGTGACTTACTATGTGTGATTTGGACTGTGACTACGACTCATTTAACTGCAGAAAGAAGGATCGATGAAGAAACATGTATACGGAAGTATACAATGTGTAACAAAAATGTTCAACAATATTGAAGGGAAGAGTATGTGTATGTACCTACTCATCATTATGATCAATTTTTATTATGGGGCCAACCTTGATATCGCGAAAGAAAAAACAGCTGTTCCATACATTTTGTCTAAGGTTAATAAACTAATTTGTATAGAGCAGCTGATGTTTTTTCGCGATTTCATGGTTAACCTCATAATAAAAGTTGTTCATAATGATGAGTACATACATACCATTCAGTATTGTTGAACCTTTTTGTTACACATTGTATACACTTTTAAGCTAGCATGTTAACCAGCTAGAAAGGCAAGCATAAAAATTATCTATAGTAACTGTCTTATAGTAAAGTAGTTTTTTATTAAGATTTGCTTTACTACAAGATCTTGACACAGTTCTAAATAAACTATCACGGTTTTATTAGAGTTTTTATGTGTCGAAATCGAGCCGGGCTCGATTCACAACATAGGTAATTAAGGTAATATCCCGTAAAATCTTGGCAATAGGGTAGATGACTGATGTTTAAATCGATGAAACCAATAGCTTTGATGAAGAATTTAAGCAAAATATAGTGTTTATTGAAAATATAATTTAAACCGGTTATTAATGTTTGTAAAATAGGGTTCCTGTGGCTGCTCGGCGGTGGTGTTAGGTACACTTCTAACTGATGGTATAAGTAAAAGTACTCTTGTAACGATAGCAGGTATATAATTACGGTACACAGAGAGTAGCACGTAAATACAAAGGCAGGACGATGTAAATAATGTTACGCGCGCGCCGGTGTCGCTGGAGTGAGTCTGCTTCGAACGGGGCGAGGCGTGCGGAGGGAGGTACGTGAGCGGGGCGCGCGGGGCGGACGCGGAGCGCGGGCGGCGATGCATACGTCTGTGTTGTCTGCACTACTACATCTAAACCCATCGCACGTACCCATAGGTATACGCATCGCTACAAGTTCTGATATATAAGCGTTTAAAGTTTTTGGTAGAGCCCACTCTGTCCCTATCCCACAAAACAAAAAATTACGTCACGCCTTACCTGTCAGAATAGAATTTATATGGCGTACATAGAAGTGATGTCACGATTTGCTGTTTCGCCTCTATGTCTAGCATGATATTAAAATGCTTATAAGTTGCTTATTTCTGATCAAATTTTCTTTTTTTTTTCATTTATCAGCTTATTTATGGGACACATTTTAATAGGACAATAAAAAAAACCAGTCATCTAGCCTATTGTTGGCATTTGAATTCGTAGTTTACAGACTATCACACCAACATTTATATTCTCCAACATCATTATTATTCAAATTCAGCTAGTAACGAAAATGTTTACATTAAAATTTTCAATAGATATTTCATTTCCATTGAGACATTACAAATTCCAGATTAACTCAAACCGAACTCACGAAACAAACTGTTTCAAATAATTTCCATTCTCAAATTAATTCAGGCTATTTGCAAATGAAATCCTAGGATTAGCAGCAAAGAAGTCTTAATCTAGATAGGTTTCCCAGACTCACCCCAGAACAGGGGCAAAGAAACAAATCACTACAGGAAGAACTGTGTTGAAATTGATTTTGCTTGGCTCGAGGCAGTGTGGCCTTCCATTAGGTACCACTGTAGGAGAGTGCTGTTAGTAGCAAGATTAATGGCACGCTTCAGATCTTATTTAACCCTACCATTTTTTTTGTGTAGGTACTCTTGCTTTTGACTGCTATCTTGTCTGATGTTAAACGAAGATGCAGTCTAAGGCGCAGGACACACTGATCTGGCGTGGGGCGAGGGCATGGCACGAATGGCTTGCTAATTCATTAAAATGTCATACTTAACTCATTAAATTAAGGCACATACCGAATTACGTTTGTCGGCTCGTCCGCGCCCGATGCACGCCCGATGAACGTCATTCGGTGTGTCCTAAATTGTGCCTTTTTGCAATGTATTTAGTGTGAAAACTGAATGGAGCCCTTGTAATGTCTACGCCCGATGCTATTTCTATTTCAGTCATGACTTGAAGACACCCAGAATATTTTAAAATAGATAACTATTTTGCAGCCCCCGTACTCGTAACATTACACTCCTGGCGATTTCAATGGCCATATTTTAAATTGTTTAAATTGTCAAAATTAAACACTAGGTTTTCGCACCTACTGCGTACTTAATTAAATTTTTACTCTAATGCGGTGAAAGGTATTTCACATACAATTTTAAGCTTTTCATAAGTATATGCATACGACGGTGTCTTTTACTTTTTTTTCTTTTTTAATTTATGGCATTGCGCGCGTCGTCGCATTATCGCGAGAGACTTCTCGCTGGTTTTTTCTTTATATAGGTCTAAGTTTTTACCAAATATTTTGACCCTTTTGATCATTTTTGACCTGGGTACGTCCTAAAACTGCTCCCAGAACCACCGGAGGACGGGCAGCAGCGTCCTCTTAGTTAACGGTGGTAAGCATTCTTCGACTCCCAAGCCGCCTGCCAGGCGTGGGGATTACGGCAATCCTTTTCTATTAAGGGGGAGGCCTTCGTCCAGTAGTGGAGGTCTTCTGGCTGTTGTGTGTACTGAATCAAAAGTCGCACCGCGTCGCGTCGCGACTGCAAAATAGTCCTGCACGACGTACGAGAACCGAATGAGTTGATAATAATTAAAATGTACTGAAAACTGTAAAGTGTTTTATTTATTGTCACGCACTGTACACTCGTATATCTAGCATTTTACCTCACCCACCGTCTATCTTGTGTCGACAAACGAGCGTAATAAGATTTTTTTGTTACGCCAAAGTAATAAACAAACGCAGACACGATTGATCTTTTCGGCACAAATTGGACGCCGACAAGAAAACCTGCGGCTTTGTGTTTCTTTTTCTTTTGGCATTAATTTGTCACGTAACTGCGTGAATAAGGTACCTTCGGGAGACCTAAATTAGGGCTCAATGCGATAGCTATTCCCAGACCGTTTACCGTTGACTAGCATCAATATCAAAACTCCTAAGGGTTAGCTAACGAGTTTTGATATTGATTTAAAAGCCCTAACAAATAACACGAAACCAATATCGCTAATAGGGAATATGCATGTGTGTTAACGTGGTCTTTAACTGCTGGCCTTTTGGAGAAACTCAGAGTCACGCAACGGGCAATGGAGAGAGCTATGCTCGGAGTTACTTTGCGCGATAGAATCCGGAACGAGGAAATTCGCCAAAGAACCAAAGTTACCGACATAGCTCGCAAGGTTTGCAAGTTGAAGTGGCAATGGGCAGGCCACATTGCTCGAAGAACTGACAACCGATGGGGAAGAAAGGTTTTTGAGTGGCGACCGCGAACCGGAAGAAGCAGCGTAGGAAGGCCTCCCACTAGGTGGACCGACGACATTGTAAAGGTCGCGGGTAACCGGTGGATGCAAGTGGCAGGTTGTCGTACAGTGTGGCGGTCTAAGGGGGAGGCCTTCGTTCAGCAGTGGACGTCTCCGGGCTGATGATGATGTGTGTTTTAATTATTAAAAAGAATAGGATAAATGGAGAGTTTAACTGAACCTGATCTGAATCTGACTTAATTACTAACAACGAAAAAATAATTGAAATCGGCAGGTAAAGTTCTGTCATCTATCCCTTTCTAGCAAAACACGTGTTAGTATAGAATTTGTTTGGAATCGTGTTCATTGATGTCATAAACCTAGTATAGTGCCCTCCCTGTCTAACATGAAACTAAAATGTTTATAACTTCGTTATTTGTGCACATATTCAAATTTTACTTACGATGATTTGTTTTGTTGCCAGTCAGCTTTTTTGTGAATCAATGAAAAAAATATGCATATTCCCTATTTTGTGGCTCATTCTGTACGGCAAAGTAACGAAAATAAATAAAAACGTGGATACATAAGTCAACTAGATCTAGAGAATATTTATAAATGAAGTGTGAATACACTTTAGTATCTCTTTGGTACTTGGGTAAGTCTTGCCAGACGTCTTAATTTTGTGTACTGTTTATAATTAGTACCTTGTGCTGTTTTTTGTTTATAAATCCGCTATTAGGCTTACGTATCCTATATTTCACGACTACTTTCCCTTTTTCCAGTCCTATACTATGTACGTTTCTTTCAGTGTTACGAACGAGATAACAATAACGTAGATATCTTGGCTAAACAAGCATGTGTTGAAGGCGTATTGTTCGATATTCCTCGATTATATCTAGACTGTTTATATTTAGTTGAAGAGCGATGGTATGATGAGTGGAACGGGTACTTTGATCACCGATCCAAGATGAAGGGAATTTGGTACAAAACGATTGTTCCGAACCCTCCAAGGAAACCCTAAGATAGATAATGAAGAGTTGAGTAGATGCCAGATGGTTGCCGCTCTCAGGCTGCGCTCCGGGCACACCCCGTTAAGGAGGTTTGCGTTTTTGATGGGCAAGGCTCCATCGCCTAACTGTGAAGACTGTGGAGTCGTAGAGGATACTTACCACATCTTGATGGAGTGTGTACGGAATGAGCCCTGTCGCAGAGCTATACGGATTAATCCTTGGAGGGTGGGTGAATGCAACAGTATTCTGGCCTGTCCCCATCGGACAAGGCAAGGCTACTTTATAAAATGTTATTAAAATAGATAATTATGTATTAGTGTAATGTAGATGTAACTTAGTTATAATGGGACTGACATGCTAGTGTTGGCCTAAGTCCCAATAAAATATAAAATAAAAAGATTTAAAAAAAAAGAAGTGCGTTTCTTTTTTATGGTTTGGCTTGCGTTTGACTGATAACTCACCTGGTTTTAAGCGAAGATTCGGTCTACTATGGTGCACGCTTGCCTAAGCTTCTGAGGCCTTATACTGATCCATTGTCCAAATCCCTAATCCTTTTTACCGTATGCGGCTTGCGTACATTTCGTTTGCTCAGGGTAGTCTGATTTAGGCCTGTAGGCTGGCCAAACTATTCCAAAGAACTTTCGACTCTACACTTATTGTTATAGAGGTGTTCGCTATAATGAGTCAGGCCTTGTTTGTCCCTCATCATATCGACAGTCAGCTTTAGCGAGATTACAAGGTGCTGATTCTGTTTGTGAAATATTTGCCTCGTTTTAACAAGGTATGTGATTTAACCCTTGTTACCCCTTGTTTGTTTTCCACTTGTAAGAAAAGCGTGTTTTTGAATCGTTCTTTTGTGAAGATCTTTTTGTAAGAATATTTAGAGAGAGTTGTTTTTTCTTGTAGTATTGTAGATTGTTTTGCTACACTGAGAGAATAGAAAATATTGGGTAAGCAATTTTTCTGCCGTTAAATCAAGTTTTAGTTTTTTGAGATTTTTCCCCAATTTCCAAGCCGTCTGCCAAGCGTGGGGATTATGGCAACATCTCCCTATTAACGGAGAGGCCTTCGTCCAGCAGTGGACGTCTTCCGGCTGTTGATGTGATGATGCGAGTGTTTTTTACTATGGCCATTAAACAGGGAAATAAACTAATAGTTTTACTTGAAATTTTGACAACGTAAACAATTTTTATAATACCTTTGTTCAAAATCAAATTTTTGGTGTTCACAAAACATTTTGTAAAAATGGATATTCTTTTAGAGGAAAATAATACGCTGACCGCAGACTACAGCGGCCACTGAATTCATTTTACAATATTTATTGGAAGTTTTATTATATTATTTCGATAATCTGTTATTCTCGGACTGAATATAAATGATGGTTATTGTACCAAAAATATGTCAATGTTACATAAATGAATTACTATCGTCGATAGACATAATGTTTTTTAACGAGGACTTAGTTTCCAAAGAAAGTGCCTGACATTTTGCCAAGCTGTGAGAGCTAGATCATCCAAGGTACAGACACAGATATAGTTGTTCGGTCTTTACACAACACGAATTCGCTAAGGTTTGTGTGTCATCATAAGTAATAGTAATTATTAATTATATTTTACAGATTATTGATATTCTGTAATATAACTGTTATTTATGTGTGTTTTTTGTCTTCAAATCGCGAATGTTTTTTTATTTTTTTAAATATTATTGTAGGCTTGCGTTTGACTGCCATCTCGTCTGATGATAAACGAAGATGCAGTCTACGATGGAGCACGCTTGCCTAGCAGAAACCGATTCACTCGCGACTTGAAGACACCCAGATTATAATAATCGGGAAACACCCACTCGGGCAGCGCTACCCACTGTTTAGCAGTTCGAATAAAGAAGTATGAATATTTTCCTTTTAAAAGCGTGCTCTATCGTAAACTGCATCTTGTAACATGGCAGTCAAACACAGTATGTACTGATAATAACACTTTAATACTAGTACTTTGTCGAGTAATCGTTTCAAAATTTCAAAAATATTAGCTGTGGTTTGCTTTTCAGAGTTAGATAATACTCATCGTTATGAACAACTTTTACTATGCCATCAAACCAGAAATCAACAACAAAACTGCTTTTCAACCGACTCCAAAAAAGGAGGTTCTCAATTCGATTTTTTGTTTGGTAGGTAACACTTCAGAGATGGTCCCATATAAATTGTATTGAAATGGGGTTGTAGTTTGGTTTTTAAATCAAAATTACTAGAAAATGTGAAGATGTCATCCAGGTATTCGAAGTTGAACTCGGTTGTATTTTTTCTTTTTAAAGCGTAGCGTAAAACGCTACATCGATAAACTGATTAATTATCTCTCCCTTATGTCTTATTTCATTTTAAATAAAATGTTTTTTTAATGCCGGAGAAATATTAAGACTATGAAATCTATGATGGTGAAAATATGAAACTTACGTGGTTTTGACACAATTTCGTTTTAGTAGAACTTTGTATTACTCTATTTTACTTCTTCAACAAGGTCAAAAGATTATAAATTATGATCTAAACTTTATGTAGTCACATACACTATAGTCGGATCATCTAAACGTGTATAGCTGATCACCAATGACTCTTATCTATTTAATAAGTAGGTACATAGTTTAAAACTAATGCTATATACTACTGTAAGATTATTAAAAATAATTCTACAAGCAAAACCAGCGACAATGATAACATGAATGGACGGGAAATAAGCGCACGGATTTTGAAGACTATATGTTGAGCGCCAGCTCTCCACTCGCGTCAGTCATACTCTGTCTTTGCGACATGTGAGCCGTACGATACGACTAAACAAACTTCTAATACATGTACACAAGTCTTCTCTTTTTGTCATGCAGTAATTAGATTCACTATTTCTATTTTCCGGCAAATTTAATATGTATACTTTTAGCTAGAGATGCTTGATTGTGTTAACTTGTTAATTTTGAACGATTTGCAAGCGCTGGGCCCGTCCATTCCATTATCACCGTCTCTGTACAAAACTACAAAACTGGCTTCCAACCACAACTGTTCCAGTTCGCTGCTCGGGTAACCTTTCACTGGATCTGCAATACATTACTTCGTCCCACTGTCCGCGTCTCCGTGTTAACAATCCTTCATAGAGATAAGGCGGTGGGTGTAGAAAATCTTGAAATATTTATTGGGCAGGACGCGAAACTGAAACTACTTCCACACCTGGTTTTACCGGTTACAGAACGCAAAACGTGACGTACTTTTTACTGTTGACTACCCACGTACGTTGATAACTTGCAGAAAACAAGCGTACTTTTTATGAGTCTTTGATAATCTGGCCAGCTATGATGATCGAAGTGACGAGTATTCTTTTTTTCAAAAAAATATTCGTGCGCCGGTAGTTCACTCAATCTACTAGTTGATCGCCCCGAACTGTAACCGCACGACCCAGATTTAAAGTTATCTACTTACAACAGCTAAAACCATGTTTTAAGAAGAGCTATGAGCTATCAGTTTATAACTTTAGAAAAAAATAAAAAGCGTGTCGGAGGTTTAGGACCACAAATAAAAATGACCACTTTTACAAAATACCACTTTTGAAAATGACCACTTCTTGAAATTACGGGTTCCTCCTCGTGGTCGAACTGGATAGTCTAACTGATTTGTCCAACAGGAAAAAAAACCCTTGTAGTCAAATTGTATATCCTTGATGACCACGAGGAGGAACCCGAAATGACCACTTCTTGAAATGACTACGTCTTGACTAAAACTGGTAAAAACCATAAACCCGATCGTGTCTACCAGATTGCGTTCCTAATCCGTGCCAATAGCACTTTATTATTCCACCACACAGCCACACGCCAGCTAGAAATATTTTCTCCTTTCCTAATCTAGGATAGTAAGCGGATCACGTCAGCTTATTTGTGTTTGTTATGAGATCTCGCCCCCTGGCGCCGAGCAATGCAGTTGTCTTGGAGTATTTTCTATTGTGCAAATTGAACCAGCATTACGCTATCTACCTGCTCTGCGGAACAATACCGTAATTTATGGTTCGGTCTCTGGAGTAATGATAAAGGTAACAAGCTGCTGAATTGTAATGCGGTCTGCATAAATCTAAAATTACGTTAGCGCTAGTTTGGTTTGGGCTTTTGCGATGTTAACCGTAAAGCTCGTAGCTCGTAAGTACTGAGGTGAAAATAAAAATATAAATTATGTTTGTCTTTTCAATCGACTTCAAAAAGGGAGGTTCTCAATTCTACTGTATGTATTTTTTTTTATGCCATTACTCCACTAATTATGAATTGATTTTGATGATTTTTTGTTTGGTAGGTGGTCCCATATAAATTTTATCTAAATCGGTTCAGTAGTTTGGTTTTTAAATCAAAATAACTAGAAAATTTTGGTTCTTTTTTGCTTATCAAATAAAGTAGTTTATTATGTAACCAAGATGTTTAGTTCGGTTATACGGGTGTTCATTTGAACGACGGACATATTCTAGGATAATAAGTACTCATCATTATGAACAACTTTTACGATGAGACCGCCTCTGAAATCGCGAAAAAAATGGCTTTTCCATTCATTTCGTTGAGGTAAATTCATTTTTCAATGGAACAGCAGATTTTTTTTCATGTTTTCAGAGGCGGCCCCATAGTAAAAGTTATATAATGGTAATTAATATGGTAATTACTATGAAGGATGGGCTTGTTTTACGTTTGGCAAAGTATAATTTTTGAACCAATAAAAAGGTAAAAGGTTGCTACTACAGGGTTGTGTGTGTGATAATTTTATAACACCTACTTGTAAAGTTAACTTATGGAAAAGGTTAGGTTATCAATAGGTTATAAGTTAGGTTCAGAATACGATACGCCGCTATCTCACTTGTAATGTACACTTCAATAGTTTTAAAGCAATATAGTTAGGAATAATCGCATAAAAAATTTGCTACAAAATATTATTATTATAGTTCAGCGACACAATTGATAGTTTTCATACATCAAACAGAACACATTCATTTTATATTGATTAGATATGCAATTTTATTTTTTATTTTTTATTTACAGAAGTAAAACATATACATCTAAACATGCGTCTTGACTGTATTACGATGTTGTAGTATAAAAACATTATGATGAATTTGTTTGTGGCTGGTTGTCGTACAGTGTCGGAGGCCTAAGGGGAGGCCTTCGTTGTTCTGACTGATGATGATTATTATCAAGTTGGTTATATCAATTTTATTATGATCAATTTAAGGTTATCATAATTAAAATGGGTTCTAAATTAATTTAAGCTGTGTAAGTCTTGTTGGGAGACCCTTGCATTTGAAAACGTGAGGAAGCGGGATCAAATCCCAACCCCATCCCATACCAATGAGTTATTTGGAGATCATGTACAGATTTTCATACCAATGAATTTTCTGTGAAGGCAAAAAAAGGTAACATACGTCCAGAGAAGAAATTATATAACCTATGAATCCACAAACTCGCAACTGGGCCAGCGTGATAGATATGGCCCAATCACCCTTCGAGAGTTGGCCTAAGTCCAGCGGTAGACTATTAACAGGCTGCTATGCAATTTTGGTGATCAAATTTATCAATATCAAATACACTGAATTAATTTATTATTTAAGTGCCTGCGGCGCAATTTATTTTTTTCCATTTTTGTCAACACGCTACGACAGACTGCAAACAAAAGACTTCCATTTTTTAAAACAAAAGTTATTCATTTATTTCCTTTTTTTTAATCTTATCAATATTCCAGCTTTACCAGCCAGTATTTACTTTTTTCTGTTCCAAAGAGTTTGTACCTCATTCTCACTTTATAATGAACGCCCCTCGTACATGAGATCTGAGATATTCTTTACTTTTGCTCCCTAGTTGAGCAATCTACTATTGGGATAAAACTTTCGTAAATATTCCGTTCTGTTGCAACCCTAGAGTAGTAAAAATATAACAATAATATATACAGTATAAGTTATCAAATTGTTAAAACGGCTTTTATAATACTGACACATTGACAAACCAAGCACAGTTTCATGTTTCAATTCTCTCTTACTTACCCCAGGGCACTCCGTACATTTCCTGGTATTTGGCAAGTTATCTTATGTCGTTTTAACCATTCAGTTAGCCTAGTTGTACACTGAGTCACTGAAACTTTACCAAATTATCAATAATAGGGAATATGCATGTGTTTCAATGATTAAAAATGATAGGATAAATGGTAACGGTAAATAAATCTAACTGAATCTTGATGCTTACACCGAAAAAATAATTTTAATCGGCTGGTAAAGTTCTGAAATATAAGTGTTGAAAGTATTTGGGAGGGAGTCATCTGTTCCTTTGTAGCAAAACGCGCGCTAGTATAGCATTTGTGTGGAATCATTGACTTTGACGTTATAAGCTACTATAGTGCCCACCCAGTCTAACACGAAACTAAAACGAACTTTTTTTTATTTTTTATTCTTTCTCAAATGTTTATAACTTCGTTAATTGTGCACATATAAAAAAAATACTTTCGATGATTTGTTTCGTTACCAGTCAGCTTTTTTTGTGAGTCAATAAAGAAGTCGACAACTACCAATATAGAACATTTTTAACAGCTTTCATTACCTATATTAATGATGCCTGAATAATAATAAAAAACATTATCTATTCACAATATTTGCTACGTGTGACCATCTCTTTGTTTTGCCAACTTTTTGTTTGTAACTTTCAAGCTTTCGCGAATTTAACACACTTATATAGGGTTGCGCGTAACGGCATTAAAGCTGAAAGAAGCTCATCGTATTTGAGTTCTTTGAGTGTGGCGTTATTTGTTTTCTTTTAACGACTCCTGTACACTTGTCTTGCTGAAGATAATTGAACCTTAAGTATTGTAGGCATTAAGTAAATTTTGTGAAATACTTTCTAATATCTGCCTTGAGATGCGTGGGTTCGGTTCCCACCCAGGACAAATATTTATGTGACGACCATAGATATTTGTTGAGTCTGGTTGTTGTAAGTATTATAAGTATATAGTTACCTATTTATAAGTATACATTTACAAAAAAAGTATACAAGTTTCTATCAGTTATCTAGTTCCCATAGTACAGCTTTGCTTAGTTTGGGGCTAGATGGCGCTGTATGAAATGTTCACCAATAACCGAACAGCTCACTTATTTTTTTATCGTGTTTCAGTGTGCCAATACCCTAAGAGCAGTAAAACTACAGGTAACTTGGTACAGAAGCACCGATGGCTATCGTATTCGAGTCACACGCGCGTTAACATTCCTCGTAGGTATACAGTTTAGCTTTGAACCAGTTGGACCGTCTGGTCTCCAAAGACTGTGTACTTCTACTTTACACAATGGAACTGCAATAATGTTTGTGTAGTGTTTTCCTGGTTTCTGTATCCATTTATTTATAATGCATACTCATGCCGATATATAGTGGCTGTCCTCATAGGGGACTATGTGCATTTACAGGTTTGCTTGGCGTAGGCTTTACCTTTAAAGGACGATTGGGCCGTAGTGCCACCACGCTGACTGTCTACTAAACTACTCTCTATTTAAGTGGTAAACGCTGCCGTTGCAATGGGAGGTATTCTGAAAGCTGACGAAACGTAGTTCAACAGCCAAAGATAGATGATGCTGACGAGACATGGTTTTCTTTTTTTCGCATTTGTTCAATTAAATAACAAACACGCTACTAATTACTAATCCGCATTTACCAATTTGCGTTGTAGAAGAACAAAAGCATAGGAAATACCATGGGCAAGTACTTTGTTAGACAAACAATAACCACAGAAAATCATGAAAGAACTGATGTAAGTGAAATAAGCTTATTTTATTTTTTGACCTTTTGACCTTGATTCAACAGACTAGGTAGTGATATTATTCAGAACCATGTCTTATCAACGCCATCTTACGGATTTTTATGAACAATTACTTTTATTGCCTGCCTAATAGCCGCCCATTACATATCGAATAGGCTAGATGACTGATGTTTAAATCGTTGAAACCAATAGCTTTGATGAAGAATTTAAGTGAATATAGTATGGTAATTGAAAACATTATTTAAATCGGTTAATAATGTTCTGATATATGAGCGTTTAAAGTTTTTGTTAGAGAAAACTCTGTCCCTTTCCCACAAAACAAAAAATGACGTCACGCCTTACTTGTCAGAATAGAATTTATATGGCGTCCTGAGAAGTGACGTCACGATTTGCTGTTTCACCTCTCTGTCTAGCATGATATTAAAATGCTTATAAGTTGCTTATTTTTGATCAGATTTTAATTTTCTTTTCATTAATCAGCTATATTTATGGGCCACATTTTAATAGGACAATAAAAAAAAACCAGTCATCTAGCCTATTGTCGGCCCAAAGCTATCCGCCCTATAACAACAATAGGCTAGATGACTGGTTTTTTTTATTGTCCTATTAAAACGTGGCCCATAAATATAGCTGAATAATGAAAAGAAAATGAAAATCTGATCAAAAATAAGCAACTTTTAAGCATTTTAATATCATGCTAGACAGAGAGGCGAAACAGCAAATCGTGACGTCACTTCTCTGTACGCCATATACATTATATTTTGAAAAGTAATGCGTGACGTCATTTTTTGTTTTGTGGGAAAGGGACAGAGTTGTCTCTAACAAAAAGTTTAGACGCTCGTATATCAGAACATTATTAACCGATTTAAATGTTTTTTTCAATAAACATACTATATTTACTAAAGTTCTATTATTATTAACGGGAACATGGTGCATGCAACTGCGCCGAAATATCGTGAGCTCATTTCACAACATAATCGCGGTAAAAATCCCGTGAATAATAATAATAGAACTTTAGTAAATGACCGTGATAGTTTAAAACAGTGTTTTATACTATATTTACTTCAATTCTTCATCAAAGCTATTGAATTCAACGATATAAACATCAGTCATCTACCCTATTGTGAAGCTTTGCGCCGGAAGGCCACAAGAATGCAAGCGGCACTGTGTTGCGGCTGGTCTTAACCTACGTGAACCTACGGTAGATAAGTTAGTTCAAAATCTATCATTATAAAGCACGGCGTTGTTTGGTACTCTTGCTTGATAGTCACATCTCGTCTCCGGTAATTCTTCCTAATCACTTTCGACCACATATCTAATTAACATAATGATCAAGTGCCTGCCTACAACTGTAAAAAGAAAGAATTGTCACTTTGTGTGTTGTCATTATTAGAATGGAGTCGTCGGACATTATAATTTACCTAAGGGTCAACCCACACGTACCACAACCACACCACATCGCAACGACAAAATGTGATGACGTGTGTCTACGTGTGAATAGTGTCGCTACAGCTTTTTGAATTTGCGTTGTGGTACCAGGGGGGTGTCACTCCGCAGTTTAGGTATGTTCGGCCGGCGCTCCGCTCCGAGAGGACAATGCAAGGCTGAGGTCAGTGGCCACCGGCACGCTAGCCTCGTCGCACGTAACTAAACATACGTGATAGAAAGAGAACGGTATATCTAGGTGAATATAGCGAGCAGTATCCAGCGCTGTGCGAGTTGAATTGCTACTTTATTGCCTAGTAGATAGAGTCCTTATTTATTTCAATTCCTTTGCGGAGTGAACTTTCTCTACATAGTACTATTATTTATTCTGTGGTAGTACGGACAAAATGTCGATGTGGTTGCGTTGACGATAGCAGTTGCGATGTGGTTGCGTCGTGTGCAGACATTGTTCGACTCCAGCTTACATAGAGCGCGCACTGTCGTTGCGTTGACGCAACGTTGTATCTGCGATATGACCGGAGGCTATTTCACAGTGTCGCTGGTGGTTGCGATGTGGTTGCGATGTGGTCGGTATCATCCACGCGGTCGATAATGACGGCAAAATGTGGTACGTGTAAATTCTACTCTAATTGAGTATTTTCGTACTATAACAATATTTAATCAATGAAATAGAGTATTTTATACATGCGATTGACTGCCTCACTTTTTTAAATTTTTCGCTTTACCCTCTTATCTTAGAGCTACTATTTGTTTGAGTAGCTAAAACGGGACACTATTTTCGCATTGCTTCTACGGCAGATTTACCTCTATTTCTCAGATCGATAATCAGGGATTATTCAAACATGCAACTTGCTTATCATACCTTCATCATCATCAACCAGGAGACGTCCACTGCTGTAAGAAGGCCTCCCCCTTAATAGCATCCTTATCATACCTTAGTACACCTTAAGCGAACAACTCTACATACTGGCACAGCTTAGCGTCCACATAAATTTGCTACTAATTCAATTGAATGCATTCACTTGGACTTGTATCATAATACTTGCTTATTATGATAAGCCTTATTTGAAGATTAAGTTATGAGTACTTGATGTTAATCGCATGCATTACAAACATGTTGTCGGAATAATATTGTGGTTTATATAAAACTCTTAGTTCTGTTCTGTAGCCAATGGCTCGACGTAGAGATAAATACCGGGTGTTAGTTTGAACACCGTTATCCTTCTAGGATATCATTGTACTCATCTTTATGAACAACTTTTACTATGGGGCCAACCATGAAATCACGAAAAAAACAGCTGTTCCATACATTTTGTCCAAGATCGATGAACATTTTTGTACGGAACAGCTGTTGCTTTTTTCGTGATTTCAGTGTTGGCCCCATAGTAAAAGTTGTTTATAATGATGAGTACAATGATATCCTAGAAGGATAACGGTGTTCAAACTAACACCCGGTATTTGTAAATTTTTTCGTCATGTGTAACTATGTAACTGATGATTGGTATCTCTTATCATATTTAACTACTACTGTGTAATAAGGACATGGGTATGTAATAAAACTGCATCTAGAACCACCGGAGGAGGGGAAAAGTGTACTCTCGGTTAACGGTGGTGAGCATGCTGCGATCCCCAAGCCGCCTGCCATGCTTGGGGATTATTGCAACCCTGCTGAACAGCTGCTTTTTTGCGATTTCAATGTTGGCCCGATAGAATATTGTTTGTTTTTATGTACAGAATATGCCCTTAAAAGTATGCTAACTGATTAGGACTAACACTGTACAATGACGTATAAATGTTGAAAAATTAAAACGTTCTATTCAATATTTTTTTAAACAAATTGTTTCTCTTTTTAGTGATTTAAATATGGTAATAGCGAGTCCCAGACTAAACGCCAGAAATGCTGCCTACACGTGTAATGGATTGCTACACAAATATGCAAATTATACAATTTCAGTTATTATAATGTTCAGCGAAAGAAGGAACGTTATTTCATAGTAATAGTAATTTATTATTTAGGGTTGTCACGCTTTACGTAGAAATCGGAGACAAAAAGATGTTAACATACTCCATCCAGTGGGTTTTCGTTGAACAACAAAATTTGAATTAACTAAAGATTATAAATCGCTTAATAATTATTGTTTTCCAAATGACTAACTTAAATTTTGTTTATTAAGATTTATAAAAAAAATACGTTGAACTAGATTGATGAATATTTATCAAACCCTTTGGCACTTTCAGCTCAAAAAGTCCAAAACGTTTTGACTAAAAATCAAACCAATGTTCAATTTCGCTCAAACGTTTTTCTAGTAACGTCAGAAAACATGGTCGCTGCATAACTACATTGGACGACTAATCAAATATTTTGTCGGGCAGCATACTCAATGCGAAATTTAAATTTTAACATCGGTCACGCACCGCATGTAAAGCGCACGCAAATCGAATCAAATTGGTTTCAAATCAGATCAAACTAAAAGTAAACCTCGAACAATTAGCGGTTGTCAACCCTAGCCGGTCGCGTAAACACAAGTCGCTAACGAACCGGAGCGAGGCCCCTGCACAAATTTGCAATTTCGATTGCTACTAGCACACACGATGCCGTTGCTATGCAGCGTACTTGTACCCTTCACTATTTTTCATCATTATCATCAATGAGCTATAGCGCTTTAGCTCCAGCTGCTGACTATAGCCATAAGTAGGTATTACACTATTTATCGAGTCTTTAGTCAACTGGACCTGCTCGCCAGTGGACCCGCGGGTCCACTCAACCTAGTCACATTTTGAATTGGACGACTGGACCCACATTCCAATTTATTTATATAAGTATAGTCAGGGAGAAAAGCCGTATCTTTTAGATTTTACTTACATGTACTAATTGTTTTTTATTAGATTTTGATTGGAGAATAAACGTTTAAACCTAATTGAATTGCTTTTTATTATATTTTGACTAACCAATTTGGCTCTCGACTGTACCCACTGGTAGCTGGTGTTAAACAATAGTTTTTTTTTCAGTTTGAGTGTGGGTCCAGTTTACCAATAAAAATACAGAAAAAATATGTGGTCAAGTGGACCCGCGGGTCCACTGGCGAGCGGGTCCAGTTGACCAAAGCTTCATTTATCAACATCATCAATGAGCTCTTTAGCTCCATCTGCTGATTATAGCCATAATTATTATACTATAATTCCTTGTGCATTAATCAGTCGCCCTTAAGCGCAATAAAAATAGTATTAAATATATAAATAAAAAACACGACTGCGCTGCCAAAAAACGAACTAAAATGTAAAAGAATATTTCCTCCACATTTGAAAATGACAAAACAAAGACGACGCCAAAAAAAAAAAAAGACGCCAATTTTTTAAATTTAATTGTAGCCTATGTCACTCGGGATGACGTAAGGATTCTAATGATACCCCATACATCTAAATCTGTTCAAGTGTTTCGAAGGTATGAGCCCCGAAAGTAATTTTTTTTTTTGCCCAAAAGTGGAGTCGTTTAATAACAAGTACTTTAAAATAACATCCGCCATCACATTTAAAAGCATTTTATTACTGCCTGTACCATACCATATTTAACTCATAACATATTTAACTTGTTTTGGGATTCATTTATGAGTGGTATTCGTTGAGAATAAAAATTATTACGATAATAAACTAATACCACTGGTATTAGTTTTTGGTATTAGAAAGGATTAGATACTTCAATTTTCATTACTGGGATGACAGTTTTTTCCAGCAACATTTGATTTAAAAACCAAACTACCGAACCTATTTTGATGAAATTTCTATCAAACGTATCTGAGTCGGAGATCAGAAATATAAAAAAAAACAAACACATAACCTCCTCCTTTTTTGAAGGCGGTTAAAAGGGGAATCCGGCGCATCCGTATCCTAGGTATGGTGCGGCCATATTAATACTTATTACAAGCAGTTCTTAGATTCGAGTAAATAGATTTTATACATCGACAGCCCGTGGTCAATTTTCCACTATACCGGATTTCGAGAGCGACGAGTTAGTAGCCTTTATATTTATTGCTAGCCTAGAACTAGTATTTTATTATCTACTGAAGTGCCTTATAGCTCAGTTGGTGTAGCATGTCTGCAGTCACAGCTGTAGGGCGTGGGTTCGATCCCCACCCAGGGCAAACATTTATGTGATAAACATAGATGTTTGTTCTGTGTCTGGGTGTAGTATGTATTATAAGTATGTATTTACAACAAGAAAAATATATAAGTATTCTATCAGCGACGGTGATAATGGAATGGACGGGCCCAGCGCTTGCAAATCGATCAAACATGTAAGATACCTAGCTAACACAATCAAGCATACCTAGCTAAAAGTATGCATAACTACATTTGCCGGAAAATAGGGATAGCGATTCTAATTACTGCATGACAAAAAGAGAACACATGTACATGTATTAGAAGTTTGTATTGTCGTATCGTACGGCTCGCATGTCGCAAAGGCAGAGTATGACTGAAGCGAGTGGAGAGCCGGCGCTCAACATATAGTCTTCAAAATCTGTGCGCTTATTTCCCGTCCATTCATCTTATCATTGTCGCTGTATTCTATCAGCTATCTGATATATCTATATCCATATTATAGTTTGGGGCAAGATGGCGCTTTGTGAAATGTCCACCGATATTTATTTATTTATTATTATTATCTTTGCTAGGACGAAGAACCCTAAGCCTATTTTTGTCTTTTACTTTCCTTCAAGTTTTCAACTTGATTATGTTATAACTTAAAGCATGCCATGCAGGAATTAAGTGTTAGCAGCAAAAAGTGATTAACTGTTCTAGTGAGTTGGCTAACTCAGGATACAGGAGGGGCTTTCGGCTTTTCTTCAGAAAATGCGATAGTGGCTCTCTCATTCAACTTCACATATAAATTAGTCGCTTTTAAGGCACGCAGTGGTCGTCTAGACTAAACTTCCGACCAAAGAACCAGGCAAAAAAACCCTGAAATTTATTTTGAAATGCAAAATGAAAAAGTCAGCATCGCTTAGTCTTTGTTGAATAAGTAATTTTATAAATTGTTTGTTAGCATAAATTATTGCCGTAGTTAAATAAAGAGCAGTATAACTACTTCAAAGGGAATAACATATTACTATTGGTCGTCTTTCATTCGTTATTTTATTCATAACTAGCTACGACCCGCGGTTTCACCTGCATGATGATGAAAAACGGTTATTATGACGATATGCGTATATGCTATTCTTGTTTTATTTATACGGGAATACTCACGTTTAATTAAATCGGATACTCCGACTATACTTTCGATCACATTCGGTGACCTTTTTCAAAGAGTGAAAACAGAGCCCGACGCGCGTGCAGCTGCATCCTGCTTAGCACCAAAGCACACGCACGTCGAGCTCTGTTTTCACTCTTTGAAAAAGGTCACCGGATGTGATCGAAACTATAGTCGGAGTATCCGATTTAATTAAACTTGAGTATTCCCGTATAAATGAAACAAAAATGTGTCAAAACCACGTCAGTTTTGATAATATATGCTATTCCGTAAAATAATCTATCTCTATTTCAAGTATCATCCAAATCTGTTCAGCCGTTTTGGCGTGAAGAGGTAACAAACATACAAACACAAACATAACGGCTAAGTTTCGTATTTATAATATCAGTGCGATAGTGTAAATCGAACTTTGTCTTCATTTCGTGTAAGTAATTTTAAATAATAAAAAGGAATATCTTCGTAATTCGTACAAAAATAAAAAGTTGGTAAATACCATTGAGCTAATATCTAAAGAATCACAAACGTGCAAAGAAAATGTCCGCGCCAAAACTCGGCGCACGCTATGCATTGGGCCGAGTTTTTGAACTATTTGAACTACGATAAGACACGCGCTCAAGCATATATTGAACACTATACAAGCGACATACTGTCTAAATTCTAACAGTTGTGAACTTTATAATGCACGTATAGGTATGTACAACGGCAATCGGACGTTTTTTGACTGTTTTTACTCAGAGATTGTCACTCTTTAGACATTAGCTCAATGGTTTACTTAAAATGTCATGAAAATTATTCACGTTTCAGAACTCTAAAAGCCTACTTATTAAGCATTTGCTTACCTCTAAAATTATCCATGTTATCTCCAAATTTCTGAAGATTTCGGAAGAAAAACAGGCAAGCTATCTTAATGCTATAAGGTCACCGCCTGGTCACCTGGAAAACTTTTAACGATAAATTTCACCATAAATATAGGTCGCGTCATGTAAAAAGAACGCTGGAAGAAAGTAGAGGGGGTGTGTTTGCGCATGTGTACACTTGCGCACAAAAGTACTAGGCCTATTGTTTTAAATTATTATTAATTAGCCTTTTGCTCGCAGCTTCGTATATTGGTTATTACTCATACCGCGCCTCATACCACCAAATAGACCGATAAATCACCTATTGCGCAGCTTAAGACGCTGACAATAGCTGATCCTCCGCGCGTCTGTGGTCTCTGTCTAATTACATAGGTAAAAAAGAGAAGCCGGCGCGCTTGCGCCACGTTTCGTACAGTATTTTTTTTTGGAAAATAATTAATTGCAATAAAGTTATTGCGTAAAAAAAAACTAGTTCAATAGTAAGATAGATTAAAGTATTACTCGTAACCTTTAATAATTTTGGTTATGTGTCTTCATACAAAAATACAAAGAAAAATTGACTTAGAAATTCATTTTTAGAGGCTATTTTACGATTTTATTGTATCGAGAAAATTATTCGCAAACGTGTTTTCGTAACAACAGCCAACTAGGAAACAAAAAAATACAAAGAAAAATTGACTTAGAAATTCATTTTTAGAGGTTATTTTACGTTTTTTTTGTATCGAGAAAATTATTCGCAAACGTGTTTTCGAAACAATAGCCAACTAGGAAACAAAATCTAGATTAACATCTTTTTTTTCAGTGCTGTCAAATTAGTACATTTGGCATAACATTAACCCGAATGATGCCATTTTGGGTGTACTCATCCTCTTAACCGCCAGCGTTCTTTTTACATGACGCGACCTATAATACCAGCCAGCATTAGAAGTACAAAATAAATCAAGCAAGAAATTATAGACAGTAAGCCACAAAGAAAAAAAAACAGAAAAAAACATATTTTACTCTACCTATCACACGTAAATAAATAAAATTACAACTTGAAAAAGAGGACTCTATCATAGACAAACAGTTTTATGTACATTTTATTCATAAACAGGGGACTTCGATTTGCGTGTTCTGATATAGAATCGTAAAATCATTTTTTATGTTCTCCGGAATAGGACGCCTTGCCTTCCCATAGGAGTTTGGTTACAAAGTTGCGTAAGTATATGATTTGGTTTTATGCAATTTTGAGGACGTTGTCATATGGAAGGTAAACTGAGAACCAATATCAGTTGTAATAAATGAATCAATGCGCACTGTCAATGTAATAATATTAAGTAACACTTTTAGAAACCTAGATTAACTATTTTAAGAAACGAATGAGAATGTACTTAGGTAAGTTTTGACGTGTGACTTTTTGTGCTATCAATATATTAGATTACTTACCTAAAGAGCACAAGTAAAGAACGTCTCTGATCTCATAAACTCGTATATAACACATGAGATCTGGGGCCTTATTTTTGAATCGTGCTCAAAGTTGCGCATGCGAAAGGAGCTGACTTTTAAACAATATTGAACCTTATTCCACGCTTATTTCCACGCTACGCTTGCGATTCAAAAATAAGGCCCCTGAGGCTCCTTTACTTACCCGTAGTGTGTATACGATTTTACGTGCCGCTGCGGGGAAGAAGTGGTTCCTTTCGCACCGCGTAAAAGACTAAATGAACCACATAATATATGGCATAATATGGCTTGGCTATGGCTTTAATTTATGTTTTTTTATAGCTTAAACATTAAGAAAAACCATGAGATCTGGATTTCCGTCCCAACTGCATTGCCAAGTCTCTGGATTACTCGTCATAATTCTCAAACCGTTTTAAGCTATCAACTAAAGCGTTCGTTTTTGGTTGGTCATGGTTTTCTTACTGTTTAAGCTTTAAAAAATACAAAACATAGAAAACCCCAAAGTGTGGAAACACTTCATATAAAAATACAATCAAAAAATCAATCTTCATATTCAATGAAGGATTAATGTTTCAATAGTACAGCATCGAGCACATTTAAAAAAAAATATAGAGTTTTAAATCGCTTTCCTTTTAAAGAGAAAACTTTATAATTCAGGTATTCAATTCAAGCTTTTAAAATAAAGCAAGTACGAAATCGAAAATTCTTTTGTGCAACCAAATAGCGTTATATCAAATAAAACGTCACCGATATACGCCTTTATGAAATAAAACTGGCGCAGAGCGTCCGCCCAAAATATTGTTAAACTTGCAAAACGACTGAGTGGAAAAGCAAAACTACCAATTTGTCTGCAGCTATGGCGATTTTGTATACAAACAAGCAAATATTTAGTTTTTGCTCAAACATTGTCGTAATTTTCAAGGCTTTTCCAATTTAATTTGATAACCGTCATTTTAAATTTATTATTAGGGGATCGTTCGCTAACTTTTATTCCTGTTGAAAGTATAAATTTAATCTGCATAGACCAGCAGTGGATTAAAATGGATGGTGAGTGGATTTTAGGTCACCGATGGATTGGCCAGATTGCGGGAGAAATTTTGACTAGGCATTGCGTGTGTGCTAGTGGTATCTAGTTTTTTTAGTGGTAGGACTCTACTGCAGAGTCCGCCTGGGGAAGTACCACACCTTTGCCAGTTATTCAACCGCCAAGCAGTAGTGTGCAATCATTACTTTGTTCCGGTTTGAAGGACAATGTTACTAGATAAATTACTGGGTATGAAGAGATTTAACATCTAATATCTCAGGGTGACGAGCGTAGTGCAGTGCGGCGCAGGATTGTGTTCACAAGTTCACAATTCTGGCACTGCTACTGTTAGTGTCACTGTAGTGTACTGTAGTGTTAGTATTAGTTACCACCAGGCGAACGTCTTGCTCGTCTCATCACTTGATTGTATATAAAAAAATAAAAAATAGTGCTTATAAATTGACAGAGGATGACGGCCCTATTTTTCGTTTAAACAGTTTAAACGAAAAATAGGGCCTTATTATTATTAGGAATAATAGAATATTATAATAATAATACTCGTTTATTTCAGGCAACAGGAGTTATTTAAAAACACGGGTCCATATAACAGATACCCATATAATGATTGTCCTGCCTCGTAACTCGAAGGAGTCAGATCTGTAAAGTTGAGTGACATCAGTTAATGTACGATCTGTGGCCACGTAGTAGCCTTCTTTATTTTAAGTGCATGGAACTTAGATAGCTTTTGTTTACAAGGCGCACTAACAATAAATAATTAGTAATATTAATTAGCATCGATTTTTTCATTAGAAAATTTTAAACTATTATCCCTGAGCCCTGAGAACCCTGAGCGTAACGAGGGAGTCTAGAGTTAACTCCGGAGCGTAGCGAGGAAGTTATATAGAGTCCTGAGTGAAGGGGTTCAAGCTGCCCAAGACGAAGACAGGCTTTATTCCAGAGGAGCATACTCTACTTTTCACACCTTCTGCGATACAATAAAAAGCCTGATCCAAAGATAGATTCAGGGCTCCATAAATTAAAATTCACTGACAATCACAGGACCAAACACCGTCTTTTGTTTCACATTCTTTGGAAATGCGCCTTTTTTTTGAGTTCTGCTTTTGGTGGCCAGTTCGATTTTCGAACAAACCTCTTTACAATTCCGAATGGGCATTTGTTTACTCAGAGTTTTCCACGAGTTTCCACACGAATTTGATGTTCCAAATTCAAATCACTTTATTCCATAGAGAGTTTCATACAACTTTATATCCCGTAATAGATAATGCTTTACTTTACGTTGAGGTTGCATGATATGTAATTGAACATGCAAGCAGGTGGTGGTGAATATTTTTTACTCTCACAACTTCTCAATTTGTCTCCCACAAAGCCAAAGCGACATTATCGACCTGCCAAAATCTAATTACAGTTTCTTATTAGCACAAAACCGATAATAAATCTAATAGCTGTTACCGACGACAACGGGCGCAGTTCATCGATTAGTTGCTTGAACCTGCGATACAGTTAATTAAAATCCAATATTGTCTAACCAAAATTGATTGCTGGAAACCACGCTTACTTGGTAGAGATGCCGTTTGTTGATGAATATCGATTTTGAATCGATTCTAATAGGAACGTAAATCGATAAAAGTTAATCTTCCAAATTATTAATTAATAAATAATATAGTAGTAGGTGTAGTATAATAGTAAGCGTAAATATAGTAGTAATTATGCGTTAACAATGCAAACCATGGTATTATTGTAAAAACATTAAACATGCGTTATGCGTTCCTCTTGGTAACCTTGGTAAAAATTCTAGCTTACATCGATACAGAATGAAAAAAACTGATTGTAATTGCAAATTAAAAAGATTTAAAAATTGATTTAATTTTTTTATTTCTATAAGAATAAAATAGTACATTTTGTGTTAGAGAGTAGATAAATATAGGTAACTGACTAGGTAATTTGCAGTTGGTCCCAAACTAGGCAAGGCCTGTATCTTGGGCACCCAAAGGTTTAGCGTGTACAAATGCATGCATTTATCTATTTTAACATAAACGTTTTTTTTTATTTGGCGAATGATTCTTAGCACAAATAGAACTTCTAAAATCGATTGTTTTAAATTGTAGACTAGCCAACCCTATCCGTTAATCTACCCACGGAAGCACTCGAAAACCTGATGTATTGTTGCAATATCGTTTAGGGAGGTATTTTCACTATACTTGTAGCAGAAGAGTGTGAAATATCGACTGCCTTGGCGAATAGATTGGCGAGAATGGAGTGTTATTCTCTAAGCTATTTTGTTTAAGTTCGATTAGAACTAGGACAAACATGATAACATTAACTCATTAAGTTAAGATAAGTTTATTGTAGAAAATTGTGTACCGTAATACGTAAACCTAGTTAAAGCACAACTGTTTTGAATCACAGCTCACTTGATGTAAAGCGACGACAGCGCGATCATAGTTATTTAACATACCTAGCTTGGAATTGGAACTGGCTCCCAAGTGAAGCTGGAACACACTTCACGTAAATGTCACTAGGCGGCAGATTTTAAAGTTGAGGCTTGAAGCTAGCCATCCGAGAATTAGAAAGAACTAGTACCTTAACACCTATTGTAGCTATACATAATATAATTACTTTACTTACTTAAAAATATACATATACCCGCAGCATAAAATCTTTTACTCCTTTATAATTTTAACACCGACTCTACCGACTCAGGATGATTTAAAGTGGTGAATTTTGGGACCGGGCCGAATTTCTTCCGTACGCGGACGATGTCGCGAGCGACCTCTAGTATTGGATAGATTGATTGATTTCATGTCTCTATTACCAGCAGATTAGGCTGTGGTTTGATATATTAGTCAGTCAGTCAGTGAGTCAGTCAGGACTATGAATTTTATATAATACAAAATAATGTTAAAGCCTGTAATGTAAGCACGAAATCGAAGCCAGCAAGCAATTCATTGGTGCCTCTGGTTTTCAAATTTCCATTCGAATAATCGTCAATGATTAAAGCGCTCATAAAAATCACACCTTTTCAAGAACGAAATGGAATAATGGAATTCAATATGAGTGTTCTATTCATCGAACTATGCCAGTTACAATTGTTCTTTAGGATTGGCTAGCAGGTCGATCGACGGACAATGCCGTCGCTACTGTTTGCTGAGACAATAACAAATTATTCATACACCGTGATGGAATGTAAACAGAATATGATTGGCTATTAGCATGTAGGGGTGTCGACGACGCACCAACACCCTTGGGACTGCCGGGTGGGATATGCGGTGAACGACTTTTCTACTTAATAGACACGTGTTGGTGTTGGAGAAATACAGACAACACATTAGCACTACTAGCGCAAATAGGCTTAGATAAATTATATTTATTCTTGGGTATCATTATCACACATTTATTAGGGGACCGACGACCCCGTACCGACCGGGGTACGTGCGAAAAAAAAAACAGCAGTGTCTGTGGAACTTCTATTATTTGTATAAACGTTACTAAAGAACTTTTTCAGGACTGGTCTCAATATATTATACGGTATATTATATACTTATATATATATTATTATATATACACGGTGACAAGAGCAATGATTTTTAGAACATGTCTGTTCGTTTTTAATCAAATTGTTAGTATAAATCCTCACCATTCCCTGTCCACCAATGATAGGCAAATAAATAATTTGTAAAATAAAGACTTTTTATCTTACTACAGTTTACATCGAATTATCAAAAATTCTTAATTTTAATAATTATTTTCTGTAGAAGAGGATTATCCTAATATCATGATTGGTTGATAGTACCTATCATAATTATTGTGCTAATATTTATATGCCGAATTCTTAACTTCAAACTGACCAATCAGGAATAAGGTTCGGATTTATTATGCTAATATTTATATGCCGAGATCTTGACTTCAAACTGACCGATCAGGAATAAGGTTCGGATTTATTATGCTAATATTTATATGCCGAGATCTTGACTTCAAACTGACCAATCAGGAATAAAGTTCGGATTTATTATGCTAATATTTATATGCCGAGATTTTGACTTCAAACTGACCAATCAGGAATAAAGTTCGGATTTATTATGCTAATATTTATATGCCGAGTTCTTGATTTCAAACTGACCATTCAGGAATAAAGTTCGTATTTATTATGCTAATATTTATATGCTGAGATTTTGACTTCAAACTGACCAATCAGGAATAAAGTTCGGATTTATTATGCTAATATTTATATGCCGAGATCTTGACTTCAAACTGACCAATCAGGAATAAGGTTCGGATTTATTATGCTAATATTTAAATGCCGAGATCTTGACTTCAAACTGACCAATCAGGAATAGGGTTCGGATATATTATGCTAATATTTATATGCCGAGATCTTGACTTCAAACTGACCAATCAGGAATAAGGTTCGGATTACACTCCCTCAATTTTAGCAGTGTGAATGACTTTCGTATGTCACGTCTATAAGTTGTTAAATCGTTGCACATATTCGACCCATGGATCATCTCCCCTGGCTATTAGCAAGTCGCCGGTAGCCACATCGAACTTTGTTCCTAACGTATTCCGAACTTAATTTAATTAATTACGAACCCCTCCTTACTGAGTCCATTTCGCTAAATATTATTTCAAGGGGCCCATAACCGAGATCAAACGAACATACGAGTAATAATTCAGGATGGTCGTGTTTATCAAGGAAAGTAGAACGAAATTATTTCCTGATATTAAAAGCAGTTTGGTCTTTCGAACGGTCGTTTCTGGTCGGATTTTATTGATCATTCATTTTAAACGTTGACGTAACGGGCTGGTGCATGTTGTATGAAGTTGTTAAGGGTCCCTGCCCATAAAAATAGCATGACGCTACATTAAATGGCTCTTGAAATAAAACTGCGACTTCATTTCAAAAACAAAACTGGTAAGCATGTAGCATTACGTGAGTCTATTCGTAAAAACGTTTCTTTACGATTTTGTCGAAAGGAGCTTTTTATTATGCTTTCGAAGTTCTAAATATATATACGTACTTAAACGTGTAAAGGGTTAGTTTACTGCTTACCTATACGCTGTGACATCGAACTTTGAAAAAATAAGCGTCTTTTATGTAAAAGTTCCATTTGATTTCCTATGAAATGTAATCATCATCAGCCCGGAGACGTCCACTGCTGAACGAAGGCCTCCCCCTTAGACCGCCACACTGTACGACAACCTGCCATTTGCATCCACCGGTTGCCCGCGACTTTTACAATGTCGTCGGTCCACCTAGTGGGAGGCCTTCCTACGCTGCGTCTTCCGGTTCGCGGTCGCCACTCAAGAACCTTTCTTCCCCATCGGTTGTCAGTTCTTCGAGCGATGTGGCCTGCCCATTGCCACTTCAACTTGCAAACCTTGCGAGCTATGTCGGTGACTTTGGTAATATAAATGTAATAGTATGCAAATAAAAGAACATTTTCTAAAATTGTTATATTCGATGAAAATTGATCTTTCCAGTATTGGTTCCGCAAACAACATATTGCAGTCAAGAAATCGTGAGATTGCAATAAAACGAAAACTGTTATGTGAAAAATCGAATGGGCAACAAATTGAATGTTCTGAACAAATTCTTACAATCGGCGATCTATTTATTATTCGAAACGTTAAGCAAAGTTATTGAACTTATTTATTAACATTTTTCTTCTTAACATTTTTTATCATCTTTTAAAAAATATATCCGACGCGACGCGTGATTAAAATGATGGCGTTTATTTGGCCCAACGCATAAGCATTGCCATCCAGCGTGCCTGTGCCGCCAGCATGCTGGGAACGCTGCCGACTGGTAGTGGGTTTGAGCATTTTAATTGTCTCTAGGCTTTCATCGGTCTGGAAACAATCCTTTTTTTGTGTAGTAGGCTAAGTAGTATTTTTAGTTTGTTATTGAAATTATTTTATAATATTTTTTAAATATATTAAATGACAAGAATCGACGTACGACGAGATAAAAACGTAGCCTATGTTCTATTCCAAGGTATAAGCTACCTCTATAGCAAATTGCATCAAATCCGTTCATTGCTGTTTCAGCGTGAAAGAGTAACAAACATCCATACATTCATACATACAAACTTTCGCGTTTAAAATATTAGTAGGATAGTTTGGGTGAATACACGGTATCCATTATTATTTATTATGAAAAGTTTTTTTTTAATTATAAATTTTCTTCACCATCTATATTATATTATTATACTAGCTGTGCCCGCAGTTTCACACGCCATTGTCGGGATAAAAAGTAGCCTATGTTTTATTTCAAGGTATAAGCTACCTCTATACCAAATTTCGTCCAAATCCGTTGAGCCGTTTCAGCGTTCCTTCACGCTGAAACGTCTGAACGGATTTGGATGCACAAACATACACACACACACACACCGACAAACTTTCGCATTTATAATATTAGTAGGAGTAGGATAAGCCACTATTTTAATTATCATAATTTTCAAAATCTTTTAAATACTTTCCCCGAATAAGAGAGAAATTTATCTCAACGCGAGTTGCAATGCTAACGAAGCTGTACTAAAATTTGCAATTTTGATTGGCGAGCTGGCAACACAATGCTATCTACATTTTGCACGTTAGACTCGATCGGTTAATTATAATCGAATGACGGAGTAAAATATTGAAAACAACGGCAATTTGCTTGTACAATAAACTGAGTTTAACATAAATGGCTATAAAAGTTAAGCTATATAAATGGCTCAGCGTATTAGTAAGCTGAAGTGGCAGTGGGCTGGTCACATCTATCGCAGAACCGATTACCGCTGGGGTAGACGTGTTCTAGAGTGGAGACCACGAATCGGCAAACGTAGGACGCCCTGAGACTCGATGGAGTGACGATATACGTAGGACAGCTGGCAGTCGTTTGGAAGCGGACAGCTGAAGATTGGGCTGAGTGGCGTGCCTTGGGAGAGGCCTATATGCAGCAGTGGACTATGATAGGCTGATTATGATGATGATGATGATAAAGTTAAAGATCGAATGCTTGTACGATTTTAGAAAAAAACGGTTTTAGTATAAATAGTTTTTTTAAATTGTGACGGGTTTTTAGGGTGTTTTAACACAGCACACTTGCACAAGTGACAATGCGGTTGAAGATATGATTAACACTCTTAGCCTAGGATGGGAACTGGCTCTAGTGAGATTACTGGGACAGTAGTGAGATTTTGAACTTGAGGGTGGTAGCTAGCCAGTCAAGGACCTACTAGTAGAAAGTATTATACTACCAAGCTATGGTTTTCTCATGAAGTTATCTTTTTCAGGGAGCTCAATCTCATTGTAGGGATTTGAATACAAGTCCTTCAGAGCGTGTGAATCTAACATGCTAGCAACTGATGTACGATCGCTACTCATACAACATAAAAAAAAGATATTACAGGCACGTGACATTTTGGCCTAGTTAATACAAGTAAGTATGTAAAATGTGTACCACTAGGCCACCTGCGCATGGGAAATGGCTTAAGTCTTATTATGAGTACATTTTACATAATGGATCTCGTCTATTGTTTTGCATTTTATAAAACCTTACAAATTAATAAGTTTTATTATGACCCGTTTCTAAGTCCTGCGTATTTTTTTTTTATATCACGCCAATTCCATTATCTATAAAACATAAGACCAGAGGGTCTAGACAAGAACCATTTTCTGTTAGCGTTAACGCCTGCGGAAAGACATAATCGTATGAAAATGACATTAGCTTGAGAAATGTCACGTAACTACTAATATCATTTTCATACAATTTTACCTTTCCGCAGGCGTTAACGCTAACAGAAAGTGGTTCTTGTCTAGACCACCAGGGGCCTTATTTTTGAATCGTACGCAAAGAAACGCATGCGAGCGGAGTTCGAACCTTATTTCAAACAATATCGTTCGAAGGCTCTACTCGCATGCGCAACTTTGCGTAACTTACGATTCAAAAATTACGATTTTCTGCCGCTTAACCGCTAAGTTTCACAATACGCAACCAAAAAACAGTTTCCTATTAAAAACCCACAACTATTGATAGAAACCCTGCCAACCGATTCAGTCTGCATTCGATTTATTTTATTGCCCGTAAACAATGCTGCCAACTCCTGCCACTCTCGTTTGACGTTTATGTTAAAAGATTTTACGGCAAAGCGAATCCCGATACCTACTTACTTCTCTATACTATTTTCTATTTACATGCAAATGATAGTAACCATAAAATGCATTGTGTGCGCACCACAATTGCACTTTAGACATACAAATGTTTAGTTCACGCAACTTATGAGACTATTCTAGAACAAGAGAGCCACAACGTCTAAATATTCATTATGCTATTGAGTTTTAGTATTATTCTCCAAGGAATTCCCTTACAAATTTTGCTGATTTATTTTCTTTGCGCTAATAAACTCGTTGGAACTTTACAATAAAAAAACTGCAGTAAAAGTTTTGCCTACATTTTCACGGAGTTCTCGTTTTCGTACCGCGACACGGTTTTTAATAACCACGTCTGCTCAATATTCGAATTCTAATCGAGTTTTAAATTGCACTCATTCTTGTCTGGTGCGAGCTCTGAACTCGATCTGAACTTTGGTACATCCCGTTCTATACCTCGTTAGGTACTCCTTAAATTTGTCCGGAGACTTGGACAAGTTTTTTAACTTCACCGAGACTTGGTTCCCATGATTAATTAATTCGATTGTGCGTGAGCTATTTGCGACGTGATCGGTTTCTGCGGTGTCCATTATTTTGCGATTTAGGTCGAGGGGAGCCTTCACGGTGGGGTCGATTCTGCTCGGTCACTGCACTAAACAGTCTTGTTACAATCCCGCTTTACAGTTGGCGTCTTTTTTATTCGAGAGTTGAAAGGGGAGGCGTGTTCCGTACGGCGCGAGGACAACTTCATTTAGGCGGTAATAATTCTTTTGAGGAAGAATAATTTATTACTTTTTCTCGGTCAGCCTGACGGCAGATGAAAATGATGAGGTCGGCCTATTAAATATAGATTTGATTTTTCTTTCAGTGCTTTTTGTGAGAATATTTTCTTACTTACGAACATTATTGGATTTCGATATAGGTTTATTAACCTTAGTAACATTGGGGCTGTTTCGATTTTGATTACTGAGCTAATTTAAAAATTAATCTCCTATTATTAAACCGTATAGGCACAAATGCGCAGCGGATAGAGCCGAAAATTTGGAAAAGCGTCTAGACGTAATGCTCAATGAAACGTAATAAATACTGACTTATTACTAAACCGAAATGATTGAACTCAAAATTGTGAACGACTTCTGATAAGGGACCCCAAAAAGAAATCGCGAATTTTTTTTGCATTAATTACAACGACAATGTAACATGTAACAAAATATATGCAACAGCTGTATTTTTGTCGATTCCAGGGTTTACTACCTAATAAAAGTTGTTCAAATGAGTGTAATGGCATTCTTTCGGCTTAATACTAACAATTCCGCGGAAAACGCGTAATTTAAGAATTTAACGTTCTAAGTGTGCGTGAATGAATGAAATTCGGAATACTTATCAAAGTTAAGTTGTCAAACAATCTAAATAAAACTCTGGAAAAAATATACGGTTCCTTTAGTAGTGGCTTTAGTATTGAGATGTTAACTTCGAGCATTATGCCTTTGGAGGTAGCAAGCCAAGCCAGGCTTAGCTTGGCCAAGAGGGGGTAAAAAGTCACCGACCACATACCTTTTGGCAATGTTGTGAGTTTGCTTTAGTGTGCTTTCATACGAACAGGAACGGGGAATTTACCAGCATACTTTAAAAAAGGAAGGTCATTATAGATGGCGCTGACGTTGAGCCGACCAGACTTGTCTGTCATTATCAAGTTTTTTATTTTATTTTATGTGTCACAGATAATAATACCATGCTGTTTTGAGTAAATATAGTGAGCGCCATCTATCGAGTTGATGAGAACTACTTTTTTATAAACATTTTGGGAAAATCTCTAATTTTTTATTCATGTTAATAGTAAATTACTCACCTAGGGAGCAAAAGTAAAGAATGTCTCATGTCTTCCGGACTCCCGAGGCAAAGCCGAGGGTGACAAACATAAGATCTGAGGCTCCTTTACGTGCTCCCCTGGTGTGTATACGATTTTACGTGCCGCTGCGGGGAGAAAGTCCCTTTCTCTCCGCGTAGCGGGGCTGATGTAGCCACTTTAGCCCCGCAGGCACGTAAAAGTATTTGAAAATGTGTGCCACGCGTGTTTCCCGTATTCGTCACAAAAAGTAGCTGAAAATTATGGAGGCACGTTATCACAATTAGCATATCCAGTGGTATGTGCTCAAAGAGTTAACAAGATTTTTAAAAACGTACCTTCCTATGGTTCATAACATTTAACGGGTAAGACTGGCTCTACGTGAATTTTCTTTCAAAATTGAATAGCACCGAGATTTTTCTATTCAATAATAGCCTTTTCAATAACAACCCACCCTTCGCTTGTAAAAATTGTGAAACTGAAGGGGGTCATTGTGAAGACGTCACTTGGAAAATTGTTTTCATTTTCTCATTTCTGACGCAGTTTTAATAAGCGGTTTTGGTTGATTCAAATAATGTTGATCCTTTTTAAAGAAGCTGGGATTTGATTTCATTCGTAATTGCTTCTTTATTACTTTAAGAACCTAAGCAGTCGATTAAGGCGGGCTGGTGATTTAACTACTTCTACGAATCAAACAATCACATTAATGTTATAGATGCAAAAATATTTATGTGTGTGTTTGCTACCTCTTCACCCAAAACAGCTCAAGTTATATGATGGAACTCGGAATCGGAATAGAGATCGGATCGACCTATTTTCTGGAATAATAGAATTACAAGTATAGGCTATACTTTTCATCACCATGCGGATGTAAATGTGAGATGTAGCTAATAAAACAATATAATATGATTAGTACTATAACAAATTTTTGTTTTATTTATACGGGAATACTCACGTTTAATTAAATCGGATACTCCGACTATAGTTTCTAAAAGGTCACAGGATGTGATCGAAACTATAGTCGGAGTATCCGATTTAATTAAACGTGAGTATTCCCGTATAAATAAAACAAAAATGTGTCAAAACTACGTCAGTTATCATAATAAAATACTATAACAAATAAATAAATAAGAAATGTTTGTTTTTGTATTTATTTATGGTTACGTCAATCGGTAGGTACTCTAGGTACTAACCCAAATAGAACTCATTGTAGGTACTTATCTTAATAAAAAACTTTTACTAGGTCTGGGATCTACTCTGAAAATCACGATAAAATAATCAGCCACTACTACACTCAGTTCGGTAAATTCTTCGTTAAAAAAAAAGTTCGTATAGGCTGAGTGGCCAGCCCTAGTGTCAGAGTTAATGTGCCGCGCGAAGGCCTCTGACATGGCTGACGGTTGTAATTATATAAACTAGAACAAACAACCGGGACCAACAATTTAACGTGTCATCCAACCCACGGTCTGGCCTAGGGCTGGCCACTCAGCCTATACGAACTTACTTAATTCTTCGTTCAATTAATGATTTTGCTCCCGCAGCTCGACCGCGGCACATCTGTAACTATCCGTTAGAGCAGGACCCCAATTCAGCTAACCAAAGCCGAACCGCTTCCCATGCGTTTCCGCAACTTTTCTTGTTTGACAGCGGCGGACTAACGATCTTGGTCCGGCCAAGTGTACCTAAAGTTTTATAAACGTGCGATGTCTATGCCGATGAGCAGTTTATCTATGGTTTCGGTGAACTTTAGGTACGCTTGGCTGGGCCACGATCGTTAGTCGGCCGCTGTCAGAAAAAAAAAGTAGCGGAAACGCATGGGAAGCGGTTCGGCTTTGGTTAGCTGAATTGGCCTGCAGTTTGCATACAATTCGGCGACGTTCAGCTGTTGTTCGAGCCGTGACAACCAGGCACTTACATTGCATTTTAGCCTTATGCTCTTAACTTAGAGTTGCTATCAGTTTGAGTAGGTAAAATGTGCTAATATTTTCGCATTTCAATTATGACGTGCGATATCCTCCATTTCTTAAGCCGCGTTGACACGATCGGAGTCAGCTCGGTCCGATCTTACTCGGATACCTACTCGGACGCCAAGAATCCGAGCGCACTCGAATTATGTTGACCGATCTTAGTAGACTCGGACCACGCTCTACTTTTCCGAGCTAGCTCGAGTAGTGAAAAAAAATGGCGGATATTAGAAAACCAAAGTGGTTTGACAGTGACACAACTAGATTTCACAGTGAGCTTCAACGAAAATAATGAAGAAACCGATGTCAACAGCAATCCTAGTACACTCGTATGAAGCTTACTCGTACGAGAACGATCGGACCGAGCTGACTCGGACTGGTGTCAACGCGGCTTTAAATCTATGGATAAATGCAAATTACCCATAAGGCCTCTATCTGTCTTCCCATTCTCTACCTCTACACACGGCATTTATGTTATTTATTTTCTAATAATTCTATGTTTGTAAATGTAAAACCACAAAGTGGAAAGAATAATCCACTCCTCTTCCGATTGGTGATTCAATATCTCGAACATTTGCAAACAAAATAAGCTTAGAGCCGCAAAGAAAGCTTTGGATAGCGTAAGAACTTACATAAATAAAAGATTCCTATCGATGGAGCGAACAAAGAAATACAGCAGCCAAAGAGGGGACAGTAATTAATTAAATTAAGACTGAAGAAAGTTGTTATCTCCCCTTTTTATTTTGCGAACTCTATTGGATCTGCGAACGATAAACTCATTCATAATTATATTTTTTTAAATGTGGACTGCAAAAGGAGATAAACAAAATACAATAATAGTCTTTGTTTGCGCATAAACAAACATTATTGCTTGGTTTTAGTATCCTATCAGCTATCTGGTTTCCATATTACAAGCTTTGCTTAGTTTGGGGCTAGATGGCGCTGTGTGAAAAATGTCCATCGATATTTTATTATTATTTATTAATAATATGAAAATATTGCATATTAAAAAAGTTATGTACCTAGACATTTATGTTATATAATCTTATTTGCATTATGCGAACGAAGTACTTCACCAAAGAACTAAAATCATGTAAGTTAACGTTTCGTTATGCTAGAACTCTATTGTAGTGTACACGCATTACCGTGCAATTACTGTTTTTCGGTTTATAGGTTAATTTACCAGAGAAATTGCTGAGAATGAAGAGATTTGACATCTAATATTTTGGATGCGATGACCATTCGTCACATTAGCTATGTCGTCACATTTGTTGTTTCGTTACTTTGTGCATCTATTCAGTTTCCTTTACTCGTTTCATGCTGTATTTTGACGGTGCCACTGACGTCATCCGCAGCGAACGCGCCTTTTGGAAGATACCGGTAGTTCCATTCGGATGTCGATAAAGCAGATGAAAAATCAGAATGTAGTGGACGCACCTTATTGGCCTTTTATAAAAATTCCGGCGCACCGTACGCTGTCAGTTCCGATGCCGGCGCGGTGGACAGCGTAGCTGAGGAGAAGCCTGAGGCCACAGCCACACTGTGATGTGAATTTGAGGATAATAATGATTTCGTTTTTTTTACTCGTTCTTGCGACTCGGACAACGTACCACCACAAGTACCAGGTAATCCGCGATAGTAACGAATGTTCAGTGAACATTTCAACATCTATTACGATTCACAAGATTACAGGTCAGTAAAGACCGGAAAGGCAGATGGACAGACAGACAGACACGGTCGGCGGCTTAATAATAGGGTAAAATTGTATTCTCTTTGGGTACGGAACCCTAAAAGAATTTCTACTTTCGTCCAATACGCTAACTGAGAAATTTAAAAAAATTGTGTGGTGAAAACTTGAAGACATTACGTAAACGTTTGCTAGTTTTAACACCCGCCGCCGCTGGGTGTTTTAGGCTATTTTAAGGCATGACGTGGACTTGACCATGATTTTATTTTATGAATTATGACCTGATACTATCAAAAACTTGTAATATGCATATTCTTTAAACTGGCAGAATGCATATGGTGCGAAGCCAAAAAATAAGAAAGAAAAAAAACACAGACACCGATGTACTTACTTACCTTTGTTACTTACATATAAGAAAAGGTTTAAACTTTTATGTTCTCCGTAGGTTTTAAGGTGCAAACAATATGGCCTAAGAAAAGGTTTTTACAACACATTTTCTCGAAATATGCATTTACGAAGCCTGTATACATCGTCCGAAAGTTGAACATTACGCACCATACAACGGAGTGTGCGGTAAAATAGATACTCTCAGCTGAGTATCTATTTTACCGCACACTTCCTTGTATAGCGCCGCGCGTAAACTATACGGTATTTTTTTAATTTCCTTAATAATAATTTAAGAACTCCACCAAAGAGAATACATACACAGAATACACATTACGAAAATAAATAAGCTGAATGATTGAACCTCTTTAGAAACGCTTTTGCTCAATACGTTTGTCTTGCTTTAATACTAAACAGAAAATGTGACGAAAGGAATTCTCACCACTAATTACTTTTTCCACGCGCACGTAGCGCCATTTGTTAATTCGCGCCATTTTATCTTTCCTCCTAGGAGGATTATGGCGTAGCACTTTGTGCATTTGCCAGTGTCAAGTATATATTTGTATCGAGTTTTTGATAATTTTCAAATCGAATGAGTCTAAGTCACAGTCAAAGTGATGTCACACTTAGTAAGTCACAGTCAAGTCCAGTCATGCCCTAGTAAAGTCATGGCAACTTTACTATAAGCTTCTTCGGAGTTTTGGAAACAACACGAATAGACACTCATATTAGAAACGTTTTAACGAAGACAACTTTAGAACGAAGTTTTTTTTCTTCTTTCCTCCTAGGAGGATTATGGCATCGCACTATGAGCATTTGCCAATGTCAAGAAGGAATTTAGTTGCGACTTTCCGTCCGATATAATAAAAACAAAATAATAAAGTTTGGCTCTTTTTCTGTTGTAAGTACTTCTGTTATCTGTTTTCTCGCAAATGTGTTGTAAAACGTTGTATGGCACTCGTGCGGTATTGGTTTTTACAAACTTGTGACAATGGTAAGCCCTCGACTTCGTCTCGGGCTTACTTACCACTGGTGTGGTAAGTTGGTTTTATAAATAACTATAACTAGTTTGTAAAACTCCTTTCTACAATCTTCAAGAGGTAAATTTGAATTGTAGCCATCCAACTTAATTTTGTAATGTTGGTCAAATGCACAAACAAAAAAAACAATGCAGCTGTCAGTTTTCTTCAAAGCCTACGCTCGTGCCTAAAAAAATAACTCGGGATGATTTAAAGTGTGAATTTTGGGAGCGGGCCGAATTTCTTACGTACGCGGACGAAATCGCGGGCGACCGTCTAGTAAGAAATAAAATGGTAACACTTTTTTTAAGCTAAACGGTTTTGTCATCAGAATTAATAATGTAGCAAATATCAGATCAATTTGTCAACAGTAAAGAGGTAAAAAAACAATTACTTATTAACTTTTACCCGAAAAACAAGTCCAGCTAAATAAAACCGTATAAAAAGACTGAGGATTTTAATTATTATACAAATAACCAAGAATCTCTTATTGCTGTTTCAAAATGTTTTCGATGTAACTACAATTAAAAGGTCTCACTCAGCCTTTGATTATAGAGAGAGAGCTAGTTCCTCCGAGGTCTCAGCCAACCTCCGCGTGACTACAAATTATTTTCGAATCCACTTTTTTAAAAGAAGACTCACAAACTTAAAAACTTGTTTCCCCCCTTTAATTATGGACAGTATTTCTTAAAAGCTTTTTGATATTCGAACGCTCATTCTTCTCTCACATAAATTCTCTAGTTCAAATTCATGGCAATGTCGCAACCTTTTCTTTGGTCGCGTCACGTACTGGCCCTTACGCACACATACGAAATTCATTCGTCCGTGTCTTTTGTTTGAGGAAAACTCTTGTTTTTATTACAAAGTATCATATTTCTCATGAGTTACGACTCTTCTGGCTGATAGGATGGCTGTGAGCAAGCGAGAAAACTCCCAATGGACTGCGAGAATTTTGCTAGATTTTCGTTCTTCATGACCGTAATGTTTCGACAAAATTAAACCATAGCTTAATACTTTTTTCACTCCTCATGCTCAAAAAGTCCGTCATTATAGCGCACCAGAGCGTGGCTAAAATAGCGTATCATGCTCTAGCGGCTAAAGTAAAATTTTGCTCTAGGTACTAAAATATTTTTTTTATATTTTTGTCTGGTACACCAACGAGCCTACAAAACGAAAAAGTTTTTATTCATATGTAAAATAATAATAAATAAAGATTTGACGTCATTCTGTTTAAAAAAGAAAATTTTATTTTTGAAAAAGGAACTAAAAGCGGCGATCTCTTTGGTAGAATGCGTGCATTGCGTTGCAGCTACAGAAGAAATAAAAAAAAAGGCATTAGCACATAAAATTTAGTTTTTTTTTCTAGCTAATAATTGAATTGAGTAACCGTAATCTATACATATAATAAAACTGTAACGAAGCGATTACTGTACATTGAAGATATATTTAAAAAAAAAATATTTTAAGGAGTGTATGAGAGCAACAGAACTCAAATATATAGAAAAAAATAATTGTGTCTGTCTGTCTGTCTGTCTATCCGGGATAAACTCAGAAACTACGGCACGAATTTGAATGCAGTTTCTTGAAATATGGTCTATGAAGTCCGGCGCTTCACATAGGCTATGTTTTATCAAAATCGGCCCAGGACCAAACTACTGAACCGATTTCGTTAAAATTTATATGCAACCGCTTTTGAAGTTTTACCTATAAAATTAAAAAAATATCATTAAAATCAGTTCATAATTGGCGGAGTAATCGCGTAACATACATACAAAAAAAACATACAGTCGAATTGAGAACCTCCTTTTTTGAAGTGGGTTGAAAAATAAATTGGCGGGGCTGTCTTGTTTTTAATTTTCATAATGAATTTCTTGTTCTATCAAATTGCATATATTACAAAAATATTAAATGAAGCCCAAAAATACTTACATTACATACATTATTAATATGAAATGTTGCCACAAAATACAAGATAAGTTTCGTATTTATAGAAACCTAAATCAGGCAAAACCTTGGGCGGAAAACGCCCGAGGCGCGGTCACACTTGGCCGTATCTGAGTGTATTTCTATATGTTTATTGTGTGATACCAGGATATTTATCTAACCCTCCGCTATCTACGCGTTAATATATTACGGCTGTTGTGATAATTTCGTAATTATCGCAGTTCCCGAAAGTTTCGCCGTTTGTTTGTTTTATTCTACTTGTTAGTATTGTGTTGAGCGTAATTTAAGATATCTCTTTGACTTTACATATTTAAATAATGAAAGTTATTTTTGTAGTGGTAGGACTCTATTGCAGAGTCCGCCTGGGGAAGTACCACACCTTTGCCAGTTATTCCATCGCCAAGCAGTAGTGTGCAAGCATTACTGTATTCCGGTTTGAAGGGCAATGTTACCAGAGAAATTACTGGGTAAGAAGAGATTTAACATCTAATATCCCAGGGTGACAAGCGCAGTGCAGTGCGGCGCAGGATTGTGTTCGCAAGTTCACAATTCTGGCACTGCTACTGTTAGTGGCAGGCGTGACGCTTACCACCAGGCGAACGTCTAGCTCGTCTCGTCACTTGATTGAATAAAAAAAAATGTATTTATTAGACTAAAAAGATGCACAATATGACATACAAAACATGTTTGCCTTCAAACTTAACGCAAGGAGATTTTCCCCTCATTAATTCTAGTCCAATTACATTTGCCCTATCTTTTTATGGTCAAGTTAAAATTTATTTTGAAATCTGCAGTAGTTTTATTGGAAGAAGACTTACTTGTGGCTTACTTTCGTGGTAAGCTTGAGCAATAAATGAAGTCTGGAGGTGATGTGGCGTATGTGTATCCACCAAACTATAATCAGGCTTGCGTTTTTTAAGCCTTGAATTGAATGCCTGGCGATTAAATATCTGGCAAAGGTGGACTCTGCAGTAGAGATCGTTGCCGTTCTTATATAGCCAGCAGTCCGAGTCAGATGTTAATAACTGATATAGCAATAGTAGATTATGCACCAATGGGGATAAAGCAGTGTCTTACGTCACGGGTGGCATATTGGACCATGAGCGTAGCGAAAGAGATATGTAGTCCCGAGTCACATTCAAGATATCATCGATTCATGATCACATTACAGTCCTTGGAAAATAATGTCGAATGAAATTTCCTTGATAATGAAGTGCTTTATGTTGCGATTGCGTAACATGTAATTGGTCATTCTCGAGCAGGTAGTATAAAAAGTTACATTTTATCTTGCCAAGCTTTCATTTCTAACTCTGGAAGCCGTTGAAATTTTATTTTCCCGCGTGCTCCACATACAGGATTTAAGTTGACCCATCTTACAAGCAATAAGTTCTCCTCGGCCGTGAAGTGTCGCCTGGCAAGCGGCCAGAATTACTGCCAAATAGATATCTTTTATTCAGTAAAGCTCAAACTTTTTGCGGCATAAATTCTACCACTAGAGATCGCCTTCATGAAATTGTAATGAGCTGAACTATTTATTGCTAATCCTTTCAGAATAAACTGCACGGGCTGTTACTTTGGTAGGTTCCACCACTGAAGAGAGAAGTGAATAGAACGGAAAGATGACAAGCTGCGCTAGCCGGCATTAAGTGTAAATGCGCTTAATGACAATTCTACCAATATACATGTTATTAAACTGAGAATACTCAAAAAGACAATTTAAATAGACGCGTAGAAAATCGAACCACACATCAACAGCCGGAAGACGTCCACTGCTGGACGAAAGCCTCTCCCTTAAAGGGAGGTGTTGCCATAATCCCCACGCTTGGCAGGCGGCTTGGGGCTCGCAGAATGCTCACCACCGTTAACTAAGAGGACGCTGCTGCCCGTCCTCCGGCGGTTCTGGATGCAGTTTTAGGACATACCCAGGTCCAAACCACAAATCAAACCACATTGCATCGTAATTAGATCAATTTCGATCTGTTGCAAAATGGAATTTCAAGCGTTTTACTTCAAATGCGCGACCAATGATTGAGATTTTTTCGTCGTAGTTTCTATACAATTATGTGTGAAACTGGCGACAGCGGTTTTCTGTACGATTGCTTTACAACACTGTTTAGACAGCCGTTCTACCTAAGAACTAGGGCTTTCGCTCTGTGGGCTCCACGCATATAGACTGTATACTTAAGTTTTAAAACATCCGCATTAAAAGTAGCGATAGAAAGGAATAGATGCATTAAAGTTTTGAGCGTGTGATAAAGAGAGAACTTTTTATGGGAGGGAGAGTGAATTTTTGAATTGCAAATAGGGGAAATGAAATCGTCGTAGTCGGGCCTTTCCCCACCCTAGAACGCTTCCGGTGCTATAATCATCGTTAATAACACTGGAGTAGTTTAATGAATTTACGTTGTCATCAAAGCAAGGAGCTAACTTGGTCTTGTAGTAACTTGGAGCGTATGCGTTTGGGTTTAAGGATTACAGTAATCTTGTTTTCGTTGTTTCTCATTTGTTAACCAAAATAGACCGCTTAAATTAGCCAAGAACTTTAGAAGTTTGCTACGAAAATAAATGAATATTCAATCGGGTTGTACTTTTAAATGTGGTTAAAGTTTTTGCAATGTGTGAATACGTGATAATTAATATTTAACTCATTTAAAAGCCAAACAACGTATCTAATAAAAGTTAATTTTGCGTTGTACCTTTGTTAAATTGTTTGATTAATATTTTACTTGTTCTTTTAGGTTTGAAGCGTTTTAAATTAATTGTTACTTTAATAACTCGACATATTTTTTAAACGGCTGAATAGGGAATTATGCATGTTTTTTTTTATTGACTCACAAAAGAGCTGACTCGCAACAAAACAACACAACGAAAATAAAATTTAAATATGTGCACAACTAACGAAGTTATAAACATTTAACATTTTTTTTTTAAAGAAACTGCATAAACTTGTACCTATAACTATAATCTAGAAATGACACGCAGCAATACTGTTGTTGCTGTTATTTTAATAAGTCTATGCTGTAATAAAGATATTTTCATTTTTTTCATTTCATTTCATTTGAGTTTCATGTTAGACAGGGAGGGCTATACTAGCTAATGACGTCAAAGTCCACGATTCCAAACAAATTCTTTACTAGCACGTGTTTAGATAGAGACAGATAACTCCCTCCCAAATAATTTGAACGCTTATTTTTCAGGACTTTACCGGCCCATTTCAATGATTTTTTCGATGTAAGCATCAGATATAGTTAACCTCTCCATTTATACTATTATTTTTAATAATTGAAACACAAGCATGTTATAATGCATCATTTTAAATTTAATACATTTAATTTGAGTTTATTCTTATTTTTTTTTAAACTTAACTAATATAATTATCACTTTTATATGATGTTAGTGGTAGCAGCTGAACCCCAAACCACCTTCAACTCCTGAGATCAATCTTCAAGGCTAGCAAGGGAAATATCGTACCCAAGGTAAATAAATGGAAAAAGACGTAGTAACTATTTTAATAATCTGTGTAATTAGACTACAAAGTGTTACAAGCTAAATCAAGCTCTATTTTTAACCGACTTCAAAAAAGGAGGTTCTCTATTCGTCTGTATGTTTTTTTTGTATTTATGTTACGCGATTACTCCGTCAATTATGAACCGAATTAGTTTTTTTTTGTTTGGTTGGTAATACTTCAGAGGTGGTCCCATATAAGTTTTATCGAAATCGGTTCAGTAGTTTGGTTTTTAAAACAAAATTACTAGAAAATATGAAGATGTCATCCAGGTATTCGACATTAAAGTCGGTATTATTATATTATTTAGTCTTATTATTTATAGTCGGTTGTATATTTTTTTTTAAAGCGTGGTATTATTGTTATCATAAATAATCATAACTTTTCAAAAATATTCAACCGACTTCAAATTAATATGGGACCACCTCAAAAGTATACCCTTTCAAATAAAAAAATATTTTCAAAATCGGTTACAATTAATGGAGAAATCGGTGAACATACATTAAAAAAAGAACATATATGCCGTCGAACATAGAACTCCTCCTTTTTCGAAGTCGGTTAAAAAGGGTTTAAATAAGCATGCTTAGTATTTCTGAAACCAGGGACATATTTTTCGTGAACCTCGATTTCATGATCCGTTTTATTACCAACGTTCGCTCGGATAATTTTCAGCAAATGCGCCTGGCGCTGTCCAGTGCGTGTTTTTCGCAAATAAAGTCAGTGCCAGTAAAAGATACCTCCCCAGCGAGATAGCTTAAATTTAATTCAGCTATGCGCATCGCTCTGGAGATTGCATTTCTCTCTGCCGCGCGTCTGAAACCACTTGACGACTAATGGAGTTACATAATATAACTAGAGGTCTCCCGCGACTTCTTCCACGTACGGTAGAAATTCGGCCCGCTCCTAAAATTCACCAGTTTAAATCATCCCGAGCAATTTTTTTGCACCACTCTGTCAAATCTGACCATGTGTGTCATAGACCGAGATAGTTTCCACGTTACGTGGAATCTCTGAACGCGGAAATGTGGAAATTCTAATATCTGCGTTAAAATCCCGAGCGCTCTACACACTACGTGTATGCTGGAACTCAGTAATGCTTTAATGGTAAACATCTCATGTTTATGAATTTCACATTAACTAGGCTTTTAGCGTTTTTGCTAACAATTTTGCTTTTTAAATATCCAAGCTTAGCGAATTTAAAAGTTGAAATTTTAATTTATTTTTAAATTTTTACTCATGTTTTGATAACTAGAAAACATTAAATTATAATAATGTAAGCCGCTAAATCAGACGAATGCTAATTAACGTACTTACTCCGTTATTATATACTCAAATCAAAGATCCTATCATCATCATCATCAACATCATCGTACGCTGCGTCTTTCGGTACGTGATCGCCACTCAAGAACCTTCCTTCCCCATCGGTCCAAAGGTCCTATAAAGAGTGCAAATAAAATACCTGCAGGGTGTTAGTTTGAACACAGTTATCCTTCTAGGATATCATTGCACTCATCAGTATGAACAACTTTTACTATGGGGCCAACCCTGAAATCACGAAAAAAAACAGCCTTTCCATACAAAAAGGTTCATCGATCTTGGACAAAATGTATGGAACAGCTGTTGTTTTTTTCTTGATTTCAGGGTTGGCCCTATAGTAAAAGTCGTTCATAATGATGAGTACAATGATATTCTAGAAGGATAACGGCGTTCAAACTAACACCCGGTATATAGGTACCTATACTAAGTCCTGACTGACTCACCGATTGACATATCAACGAACATTCTAAGCCTATAAATGGGTGTACCTGAAAAAAATATGCTTTCGTTTGACCATCATATTTTTTTACTCCGCTGTTCCTAGAGTCTAAGTATTTCTTGTTTAATTCTATAGCAAAATGTTTTTATTAAAACGTAAGAATAATATTATCATTAGAAACATTCATTACGTACTCTTGCACCATGTTTCTCTGCTCTCTTAATAGTGCGGGAAATTTCAGTCCCTATAAAAGACAGGTTTAACTATTAAAATCTGCCCACCCACTCAACTAAGGCATCCGAGTCGTTACGCAGCTTAGTGAATTAAAATAATAATTACTTACTCACCCCTCGCTCTTACTGTGGCGGGACCCCAAATATTTTGACACCGAACTGTCATCCACGCAGATTCCGTCCTGGATTCGGTGAATAGACATTTTTGGGATTAGCACGTTTTACTTTTAAATAATTATAAATATAAAAGGTACATTCGTCGTCAGCCATAAGACGTCCACTGCTGGACGAATGCCTCCCAATAGAGGGGGGTTGCCATAATCCCCACTTGGCAGGTGGCTTGGGGATCGCAGAATGCTTACCACCGTTAGCCAAGAGGACGCTGCTGCCCGTCCTCCGGTGGATCTGATTGCAGTTTAATGACATACCCAGATCCAATAAGGTACATTAGAGATCTTAAGTTTATATTTTCCGGAACACCATATTCAGTCTGCAGCACACGTGCAAATGTTAGAACTCAAATTTATTGTAATGGTTAAATTGTTGATTTAATGTAATAGCACAGAATAAATAATAGTACTACGTACAGAAACTTAACTCCGCAAAGGAATTGAAATAAATAAGGACTCTATCTACTAGGCAATAAAGTAGCAATTCAACTCGCACAGCGCTGGATACCGCTCGCTATATTCACCTAGATAGACCGTTCTCTTTCTATCACGTATGCTTAGTTACGTGCGACGAGGCTAGCGTGAGGGCGGCGACTGACTTCTGCCTTGCATTGTCCACCCGGACGGAGCGCCGGCCGAACATACTTAAACTGCGGAGTGACACCCTCCTGGTAATAGTTACTATTACCTATCCAAAAGTTCTATGAACTCGTTCACACTATAGACAGGCCAATCATTCAAAGGTTTTTTTTTAATATATTGCCGTTGAACTAATATCTAAAGAGTCAAAATCTCTGAGTGAAAACTGTCAGAAAACGTCCGAGTGTCGTTGTACATACCTATACGTGCATTATATAGTTCACAATTGTTGGAATTTAGACATTATGTCGCTTGTATAGTGTTCAATGTATGTTGAGCGCTTGTGTCTTATCGTAGTTCAAGTCGTTCAAAAAGTCGTTTTAAAAAAAGAGTTTTGGCGCGGACATTTTTATTGCACGTTTGTGACTCTATAGATATTAGCTCAATGGTTAACCTAACATTTATTTTTTAACTAGCTTTTGCCCGCGGCTTTGCCCGCGTAGTAATGTTGAATACTGGAATTCGGTTAAATCGGGGCCCAACTCAATTGAATCACTAAAATACGTATATTATTGCATTTTTTCCAAGCCGCTTGCAAGTCTTTAAGTTTGCTTGAGGATGACCAAATTTGGCATATCGCGTTTGCAATACTTACTTCAAAACAAAGCCGTCTTGTTGAATTTTAAACAGACAGACAGATGGACATGACAAACTTATAAGAATTCCTCGTAGTACTACGGAACCCTAAAAATGTCTGCTATTGACGCTATAGTTGCAGGGGCCTTTGACCCGAAAGATTACAATATTTCTTTGTAGACAACGTTTTTGACTTTTTTGTTGGAAGGTGCTAAAATAGCCAGGATTTTAGGGGAGCTAACTCGCGAGCAAGCCACATAGAACTGACCATGCGAAAAACTGTCCTGCCTTAAATCAATACCAGCGTATTTTAAAGTTTGACCCTGAGCCTTATTGATGGTCATCGCAAAACAAACTTTTAGGGGAAATTGAAGCCTTTTGAAGTCATAAGGTAAGTCACTGGGAATCATGGGAATACGCGGCACAAACACTGTTTCGCCATGGGCACACCCAGTCAAAATGATGGCCTCAACCAGATTACGATGCAGCATTTTTACTTGTAACCTGGTTCCATTACACAATTTGGGTGGTCTTAAATTCCGAAGGAGCATGACGGGTGTACCTTTCTTCAGGATAAGCCTATGATATGGTAGCCCCGCTGGTCTTAATGAATTTAAAAACTCAACTGGATAGTTTACAGCATCATCATTATTGCATACCGTATCAACAGAGTCAATGAAATGAAATAAGCTTAAGCAGAAAAAGTATGATAACAAAGAACGTAAAAAGATTACCAAAATATCGCAAGAATTACGAAACTTCGATAAAATACAGTGCTGCACTGATCGCTTAGGTAGACTCGGTGTGGGTTGGAGTGGGGCGCGCTCGAGCCCAGTGGGTACCCGCCTTGTCGGGGCGGGGGGCTTAGTAGCCGTGGGAAGTGTCCCCACGGTGAAGCTAAGAGGTACCCGAGGTGGGGCCGCGGAAGCGGCCACCGGGGGCGGCTAGGCCACTGCACGGGCCTGAGGGATGGAGACAGGCCAGAGGGGCCAAAGCTCTCCATTCCCAAGGGCCACGGCGGGGGCTGGGCTTGTGGGTCCGGACCTGGTCCGGATATGAGGGCTCTCCACGTGTCCCTCTGATTAGCAGAGGGCACAGTGGAGAGTGAGGAGGGACAACCGAATGGTGGCCTCATCAAGGGTTTTCCTTGAGGGGGCACCCACCGGGTGTGTCGTGGTGGGGCTGCGGGATGGGGACAGGCCAGAGGGGCCAGAGCTCCCCATCCCCAATGGCCGAAGTGGCAGGCGGCGGGGCCACTCATCAGACCCGCCGCATGGAGGCCAGGGCGTTCGGACGTAGGGCCGTCCGGCGCCCATCTCGCTGGCATGGCCTCCGAGGTGGATGCACGATGTGTCTGGGTGTTCGGACACATCGTCATCGGTGCGGGAGGAGCTTCGGCTCCCCGTGGTGGGCCCGAAAGGGCAGCGCCGTCGAGGTCGCGGATGAATGCGAGAGCGTACCCGTGACCTCGACAATACGCGCAGTGTGGCAACACCGTTGGGTTTTTAGTCGGTAGGGGTGCCATCGAGTCCGACATAACCCTCCTGCGCCCTGGCGGGAGGGTTATGCTTATCTGAGCCGACGCGGGATGGACGTTTCGAAAGCGCTGTGCTTGGTGCGTGCACCGGATCAAGTACATGTGTTTAAAACATTTATCTTCTTACGCATAAACACTCGATTAGCTAATCTATAAATATAAAAAAAAAATTCTAATGAAAAACTGACCCGTGGCCTTCCAGTTTTAAAATTGTTTGAAAATTCTGAAACATGTTCATGTTTATTTTATCTTATCTCTTAAGTCAAAAAACTTAACAGCCTTAAATGAATGGTTTCGGCAAAATGATATTTTAATGATACATTGAACCCCTTGCGAATTTTTCAAAATCGTTGCTGAGTGTGCGTTTCTCTGCATCAGCCCTTAGCACTAATGGTATATCGGCCTACCCTGATTGGGCCATATTCACTACGCTGGCCCAGTGCAGGTTGGCGGATTCACATACACTATCGTATTTCTTCTCCGGAAATATGTAGGTTTCCTCATGATGTTTTTTTCACTTTGTTAATATTTTATTCGATGCTGAAAAATGACACCTGAGATATTACAGGGTCGTAAATATTTCAGCGCTCGAGATTTAAATAGGTTCACAATGTGGTCGATTCTGGCGGTTTTAGTTGACAGTTCTAAACTAACTAAAGTATTGCTGTCCTTAGCTAACACGAAAAGCCAGTGGTATTATCCATGCGTAAGTTTCAAAGAACTAATTGGAACGGGCTCGCCCGGGTTCGAACCCGCGACCCCAAGAATGTGAGTCGAGCTTGATCTCACTGAAGCTACCACAGCTTGAGCTGAGTGTAAGTTTACACCACTCAAAATTTAGTTTAGGCATTTAAAAGTAATTTAATTTAATATTAAAAATTAATTTAGCAGCTTAGGCTGTACAGTATCTATAATAATTATGTCCGTCAAACAGTCGTCTGCGTGGACCTACAAAAAAATAGCCTATGTCCGTTTCCGAACCTTATGCTATAACTACCTATCCAAAAATGCAGCTCCATCTGTTCAGCCGACCAATAAATACGCCCATCCCCGTCCCGATTCCCAGCCTCATCCCTATAAGCGCCCCCTTCCCCATCCCCATCCCGATACCAAATGTCATTTTAATAGGAACACGCCCATCCCCGTCCACATCCCCGTTCCCTCCCTCATCCCCATCCCGAACCCCATCCCATCCCCACCCCCATCCCGATTTCAACTTTCATCTTAATATGGACACGCCCATCCCCGTTCCCAGCCTCATCCACATCCCATCCCCCACCAAATCCCCATCCCCACCCCATCCCCATCCCCATCCCGATACCAATTGTAATCTTAATATTAACATGCCTATCTCCGTCCCGTCTCCGTTCCCAGTATCATCGCCACCCCCACCCCCACCCCCATCCCCACATCTATCCCCATCCGTATACCAAATTTCATTTTAATATGTACAGCCGTTACAAAGTTAAGGAGAAACAAACGTACTATCACTAAATCTTAGTTTTTTTTTTTATACTAACGGGAGCTGATTTTGAAAAAACTGTGACACCCGTATCTTCTTATTTTTATAGTAGAATATGTATACCAAGTTTTGTATCAATCGAACCAGAGAATAAAAAGTTTCATACAAACTTTAACACCCCATTTAACCCCCTTCGGGGTTGATTTTCGAAAAATCCTTTCTTAGTGGGCGTTTACACCTCTCCAAAAACATACCCTCCAAATTTCAAGTCTCTACGTTTAGCGGTTTGGGCTGTACGTTGTCTATATGTCAGTCAGTCAGTCAGTCAGTCAGTCAGTCAGTCAGGACAAAGCCTTTTATAGTTATAGATGAAAGATAATTTGATTGAACTAGTCATCTCTTTTTCGGACCAGAGGGAGCCGGGGCCGGAGAGAGGAAGCGGGTGACCAAAGAAGTCTGTTGTCCAGTACTTCCGCGGTTCCTGAGTCCATAGCTAACATTCATTGATCAGACTCTTTAGCCCTGTACTTTCGATAGATACGTCAATAAGTCATCCAAGATAACGTAAATACTCAAAGCTTAATCAAGTAGAAAGAACATTAAAAGATATAATCACACACAAAACCATACAAGCATAAAACTCTTTGTGTGAAAGAATATTTTAGAAGCTGTTTCAGAGTACCTACCTAGAATAAAACGAAAATTCATATCGAGCAATTGTATGACAAGTCAAGTGCAATAATGAAAATGAATTCAAGTGGCACAAACGATTGTTTCAAAGGGACAACACTTGGAGCCCCTCCGTTGTGAAGCATGCAAATTGATACCACTCCAACATCATTATACAACTGCGAAGGTATATGTACTTACTATACGAGGCTACGGGTAGCAATGGTAGGTACTAAGCCATAATACGCTTTTAAAAAAATAAACAGCCGACTCCAATTTCGACTACCGTGATGACATCTTCATATTTTCCAGGTATTTTAATTTGTTTCAGTAATTTTGAATTAAAAAAAAAACTAGAACACCGATTTCGATAAAAGTTATATGGGACCACCTCTGAAGTATCACCTACCAAACAACAAAAGAAACTGAAACATTCAATTCATAATTGACGGAGTAATCGCCGCAATCATACAAAAAAAATAAAAACATACAGTCGAATTGAGAACCTCCTTTTTTAAAATCGGTTGAAAAAGAGACCAACCCTGACAAAGCGATATAAAAATTTGTAGATCTGAAGAAAAAATTTAATTCATAGGTACTTAGCTAAATTTATCTTTTTTTTAAATATACAACCGTCAAGTGACGAGACGAGCAAAACGTTCGCCTGGTTCGCTAGATATGAATCAGCTGATTTATTTTGAAAGTAAGAACGATAAACGGCTTTTCCTTGGTATAACATTTTCTTGACGTTGTTTTTGTCTAGACTAATTTTGAAACGTTAACCCTTGTAGTCCGGTAAAAACTTTCGTAATTTTACATGGGATAATTATAATGAACGCGTCTATTTCCATTGTTACGGATATGGCACGTCATAAATTTATTTATTTATTCAACTAACACGGTAGGACCAATTACATTAGCAAAGTAGAAATGAAATTATTTATATTACTGAGGTGATTAATTAAATAACAGAGACATAATAAACATCGTCGGTGATTTTTGCTTTCAACAGTATTTCCCTTAATAATCATCATCATCATCATCAGCCCGGAGACGTCCGCTGCTGAACGAAGGCCTCCACCTTAGACCGCTACAATGTACCTGCCATTTGCATCCACCGGTTGCCCGCGACTTTTACAATGTCGCGTCCCCTAAGAATACGCTTTAAAAAAAAACAACGGACTTCAACTTCGAATACCTGGATGACATCTTCATATTTTCTAGTAATTTTGATTTTAAAACCAAAACTAAACCGATTTCAATAAAATTTATATGGGACTACCTCTGAAGTATTGCCTACCAAACAAAAAAAATAATCATCAAAATCAGTTCATAACTGGCGGAGTAATCGCGTAACATACATACAAAAAAAATACATACAGTCGAATTGAGAACCTCCTTTTTGAAGTCGGTTGAAAAGGGGAAAGTTTTCTGTGGCGCCATTTGCCGGCAGATTTTGCTTATATTCGAAATTCTTGATAAGGATTGAGTACCACATTTTTCTGACGCATAATTTAAAAAATCGACGAGTATATGGCGCGGTAGCCAATTTCCCGTTTTAGTCTAAATCAATAAAAAATCCCCAACTACAAAAAAATATAATGAAGCTCTAGAACCCAAAGAATCCTAGATCTAAAACTGAGGTGGTAAGTTACTTATCATCTCAGTTTTTTAGAACACAAGTAACTTAGCAATGTATAAATAAAACTAAACAAACAAATAATAATCATTGATAAATTGACAATCATCATCATCAGCCCGAGACGTCCACTGCTGAACGAAGGCGCCCCCTTAAACAGCCACACTGTACGAAAACCTGCCATTTGCATCCACCGGTTGCCCGCGACTTTTACAATGTCGTCGGTCCACCTATATATATATATATAGTGGGAGGCCTTCCTACGCTGCGTCTTCCGGTTCGCGGTCGCCACTCAAGAACCTTTCTTCCCCATCGGTTGTCAGTTCTTCGAGCGATGTGACCTGCCCATTGCCACTTCAACTTGCAAACCTTGCGAGCTATGTCGGTAACTTTGGTTTTTCGGCGAATATCCTCAATTGTCAATACGTAATTTAAAACCAAAATATTTTAAATTATTGTAATGGCAAGTACAAGACGTACCCAAATTATGCATCAACATAAAACAAAAACATTTCGGAAAACATTCGCATATGCACTGCATTCGCAGGTTTACTGACACTAAGTAATTATAAAACTATCTGTGTACATTGGTATACATAATTATTTACATTTCCGACACTGAACTCTCTAATACAAGTACGCTGGACTTCATATTGTCGATAGCAAATTGAAGCTATTTGATTTTCGCCATTTTGGCGCGGATTGCCAACGGATAGCAGTGTGCACATCCATGGAACTAATATTTCGTAATATTGTTATGTCAATTTTAGTACCGAAGATCCCCGAAAGGGCACTCAAGTTGGCACAAAAAAAACGGTAATTTCCTAGACAATATTTATTCCTGCGTACTTGTATTATAGAGGTCAGTGATTTACGATGTTCATTTTTACAACGCACCAGAACAAAAAGTGGAAACAGGCTCTAGGGCACACGACACACGACAAAGGCCAACGGGATATTATGAAAATAGCCGCTTGAGGCGATGTGGCAAATTTTGGCCTAGGGTTATTAAAGCATAATATATCTGATGGAAATTTCTTGTCACGATGTTTGATAGGCTATCGACCGATAAGTAAACTTCAAAATTTCACCGATTTTTAGTTGATAATTATTATGAAAATATATTTTTCGATATACGATTATTTTAAACTAGCTGTACAATGGTTATGATGACTACAAGCCTTTTGCCATTAACTCTGCCCGTTCCAATTTGGGTCATTATTCTCCTTTAAACAGGATCATAAGCTGTTACAATGTAATCCACAACGTCAAAATAGATATAGTTGACAAGTGCGGATTGAAAAAACAACACGAGATTGATGTTTTTTCAAGCCTCATTCATGATTTTAAATCAAGCCTTGGACTGATTCTAACCGAAACATGACATCCTTACATTCTTTACATCTTATATTAAATGTGTCTGATTATTTTGTTATAAGTATCTAAATAACTAATAACTAACTAAATATTTACGGCCTTACCTAAAATAATCTCGATTCTCTTAGTCACTGCTTAAACTTCTCTGTCCTTTTCTAGCACGTGCAACTTCACGTCAGTGAGAAGATGGCAGAGCACCTTAAGCAGTGACTAACAATTGAAAAGTGTTTTTATGTAAGGCCGTTATATTCTAATTTTTGATTGCATCATAATTATATAGTCGAATAACTGTTAATTAATTTAAGGTAAATATTTTATTTTATTTTATCTAATAAGTTTGCTGTTGTCTATCTAACATGAGGTTTATAACTATAATTGAAGCGGCACTTATCATGTGAATTATGTGCTTATCTAAGTTGATGAATTTGTATTGGTGGTTGCTTTGTTGGTGTAACTTTTAAATAAATAAATAAATGTATTTATTATTTGTGCTTTTCCAGAGCCTAAAGAGGCTAAAAAAATGTATCACACCTATGTGGCAACAAACATAATACCCCATACGTCCTTGTGCTAACTAGACAAAATTTCTTACGGCTTAAGTTTCCATACAATTATATTGTACCTAATTGCGTTCCACAAGCAAAACTTTTCACAGATGTCGCCAGCGGCGGTCCGGTATGGTAAAATCAGTTTTCTTGTTAATCGTTGCTTATTACATCTATCTGCTCTTGATGAGGGCGTTGCCGATAATCTAGTCTATTCAAGGAAAATACTAGGTACTGTGCCTTGTTTTAAGAATCTATGCAGTTGTTGACAGCCTGGAAATTAAGATTCTCCCTGGTAGAGATTATTTAAGTCTAATAAGAGTAAAACCATTCAATTGTAGAAAAAAACAACAAAGTGTATGAGATTGACAGTTAACTATGGCCGCATCGACAATGCGCCACCTTGAAGGAGTTTTGGCGGGAACGCGAAAAAACATGTTGTTGCATTGTATTATTTTCCAAGTGATTAATCTAGTAAAATATGTATTTTCGTGTGTTTTCCAAAACTTAGAAGAATCTTGATTCTTCTGAGTTTTGGAGTTTTGGTTTCTGTTTTTGTTTTTCCTAAAAAAGACTTTACTAGGGCATGACTGGACTTGACTTTGACTTTAACTGTGACTAATACTCATTCGCCTTGAAATTCTTTAAAAACTTGATATGTTTTAAATACTTAACACTGGCAAATGCACAGAGGTGCGACGCCATAATCCTCTTAAGAGGAAAGAGAAAAAAAAATGCGCCACCTAGCGGAAAAAAATGCAGTGTGGATCCCCATTGCATCAATAATTATCACACTAGTAGAGCAGGTTAAAAAGGTACACATATTATAATAGATGGTTGTTACTAAGCAACTTTTTCGTTTTATCAGGGTTAGCTGCATATTAAAAGTTGTTCATAATTATGAGTACAATAACCTCCTTTCGGCTTAATAATTCCGATACGCGTAACCCAGTGTATAATAGAGACAATAAAACTGAAAAAAAAACAGTGTCGCAATTACATTTTCAGTCACACTAGTATCCATTCAGATATTTATTTGGACAGACCTGTAACAGCGCTACGTTTTTATTTTCTGTTTGACATCGCGTTTATCTTGTTCCAACAATATACCATTTACGTTTCACGTCGAAAAAAACTTGCAAATTTTCAAATAAAAACTCATCAGCGTAAGCCTTTACCCAAAAGAATTAGAAGTGAAAGGCCGCGAGGGTAGAAGTAGGTACCTACATTCTAATCCGATTCAGTTTACATTGAGTTAATTTCCGGTAAAGAGAACACTGTTGCAGTTACACAGCTCGGGGCAATTACTCTCAGAATGGGGGCAAACCTGCTAGTTTCCTTTATAAATTGGAGTTTTGGCGGGAACGGGGAAAAAACATGTCGCCGCATTGTATTATTTTCCAAAAAATGTGTTTTCCGGGTGATAATGCATAAACATTGTGGCGTTTTACTCATTGAGTGCCTACTAACGTGCATGAGTGTGGGCAAGTGATATAATGTGATGAAACATGTCTTTTTGTGTTGTTTCTAAAACTCCGAAGTAGCTTGTAAGTAAAATAGGCCAGTCATCTTAGACAAAAAAATCTTGTTAGGTCCCAAATTATTGCACCGTACTGATTTTTGGGATGTTTTTAAGATAGGTACCAGTAGTGTAAAACTAAGTTTGCAGCTTTGAAAGACGTGTGTTAACTGCGTGGCGGTCGAAAAACATCGAAATTTTTGTTCATTTTTCAGATCTTGGCTTATAACTTCTAAAAAATACAGCCAACGTAAAAGTTATCCAGCCCACTTATAAAGTATACTAAATTTTCTACAATTTGAGTGCATCAATGGCTCTTTTAGTTTAATAGAACTCGACATACATAACTTCAAACATTAGCCATTTTTCCTAAAAAGTTACACATCTTAGGTTTGGCCGCCTTCCGAGCTGAATATTGAATAACCCGCCAACCGGGATCGGGACAGCGTTGTAGAGTATCGCTCTTTTAGGTTAGGACGATCCCCAAAATCGGGATGATTTAAAGACCTAATCTATTCAAATATAATTTGAATAGAAAGATTCTAATTTTAAAAACTCTTTCCACGCTAGCTGATAAAATGCACTTTTGCACTCAGATTTCGAATGATAAACAGTATCTTTCCGAGCTTTTGAGGGGAAAGGCGTTTATGTTCATCCGTAAGTAGAAAATAAGTGGCACGCTTAGTTTCCATATACGAGTAGATTGGGACAAGCTTTAAATCTATTTCGATCAATGTGGGAATGCTATACAAGCAATAAAGTTATTAAGTCTGGCTGCAGTAGACAGAACAAAAAGTATATGGCGCAGCGCAGAAGTTGGTAAAGGCTAGCCAAAAAACATTAGCGAAATATATCGCAGTCCGGTAGTAGCTTTGTAAATATTATCGTTGTGCAAGTAAAATTGTATCTCATTGTTGCTGGACTTTAACTACGGATTGTAAATCTCTCTTGGTGTCCTGAATTCTCTTTATTTCTAAACTGCAGCTATATGCGAGTTCCATGAACGCCATATGTGACATAAATTTTACAAGACAAGTCAGCTCTAAAGCAATTTAAGAGATAGGAACGTAATACTAAAATGCATCATTAAATAGCATTACCGTTATCATGCCAATGTTGGGCAGCGTCCTACCCTAGAAGAGCGATTAGGCGATACTCCACGACGCAGTCCCAGCGCGGGTTGGCGGATTTACATACTTTTTGGGCTACTACGGCTTTTTTCTTGCAATATTTTTGGCAGATTAGTTACGTTTTGACTACTAACTGACCTGTTAGTAAGTGACGATGCAGTCGAAGATGAAGCATGCAAGTTTACCCTGTCCTTGAAAAGATCTTAGGTATATTTCGTAGGATAGAAGGAAGCCGTCAGCTTTGGCCATACCTTGGCTGTACGAATAAGAAACATAGAGTCATAACGTTTGGACCAACGTTTTGCATTCAAAAAAAAATCTAATATTATCATCATCATTATCAGCCAGAAGACGACCACTGTTGCATTAAAGCCTCTCCTTAAGGGAGGGGTTGCCGTAATCCTACGCTTGGCAGGTGGCTTAAAGATTGCAGGATGCTCATCACCGTTAACTAAGAGGACGCTCAGTTCAAATATTATATTTAAATTAAAAACAATTACCTTGAAGAGACACACAAAGCGTAGATAAGATTTTCATTAAAATCAGTTATAACACGCGCCGTTGAATGAAACTTGATAAATTTCCCCGCATAATGGAAACGTAATAAGAAATCGTAATTTATTTCTTATTGAAATGAGGATAATAGACGCCCAGCCGCCCTGAGACGTCCCGAAATCACAGCGGAGTAATAGACACAGTACAAGAGCTTACGCTGGATTTCAAAATCAATTGATTTGTATTTCTTTATTTACAGTATCCCGCAGTGTCTACTCCTAAAACAGTGTTCAAACAAAGTATTTGGGAATCAAAATCACAATTCCAAATTATATCCAAATTACTTCAGCCGTTACGATTTATCTAAATTAAAATATACAATTAATTCTAAACTTTCGGCTATAGTGTGATAGTGAGATGCAAGACGCTTAGACGAGCTACGCTTAGGCGTGTTTTCTAAAAGATTAATTCTAGTAGTACTATTATGTTTTCAGTATTAGTAGATTACAATACTATAGCTTTCACTTTCCATCTAGAACCTGGGTATGTCGTAAAACTGAATCCAGAACGGTGGTGAGCATTCTGCGATCCCCAAGCCGCCTGCCAAGCGTGGGGATTATGGCAGCCCCTCCCTATTAAGGGGGTGTTATCCAGCAGTGGACGTCTTCTGGCTAATGAGTGAAGCTTTCACTCTGTCTGAGCTGCCTACACACTGCGCCGAAATTGTTCCCCGCCGAGCAGAATCCCCATAGAAATGGTGATATTAACATTATAATCCAATTTGCGGCTTGAACCGAGGTGGAACTCATTAACCAGACTTCCTGCATTGCATAAGGCGGCGGCAGCGTTAGAATCATAGTGCACGTCATTTTCAACTTAAAATGCATTTCATGTCAGAAACGCCAATTAAATTGCCTATAATTCTGTTAGGGTAGTTTTTAATACAATTTTCGTACTCTGGATTATTGAGTCATTAAAGTATCAAAGTAGATTAAATAAGTTTTAGCTGGATATGAACGTACAATTCTAAAGACCGTTTTAAATAATAAAGAGTCTGAGTTTTAGAGTGATTAAAGAAATGGAGGTCACGCGTTCTCTCTAATGTTTTTCAATTAGATTTTGGTTGTGTTGATAGAGAAAAAATATTTGGTGTTAAAATAAGTTATTAAATTATAATGAATACTCTACTGTTAGACAAAGACATACGAAAGCGTTTCGTAAACAAGGGTTTGGGGTCTAAGGAGTATAATGACGTCATCTATTCTAGATTTATCGTCAACCCCCAATTATCTCTGCGTGGGGGTGTAATAAAACACTTGTATTCCGGTTGATCACTATAATTATTTCATAATTACACAAATAAATATATAGCTTTACATGGTTGAGAGCGGGTGCACACTAGCGCCTAGCTATGGGACAACTGACGAGTGGCGACTCGGTTACTAAAAACACCAAGGTTGACAAAGAGGTATCCCTAAAAAAGGTGTTCGGGCTATATCCGTCACGTTGGCCCAATTGCAGGTCCGTGGATTCACATTCGCTATTGAATTTCCTCGCCGGACATATTATGCAGGTTTTCTCTCGATGTTTTGCTTTACCTATAAACCAAGTGGTATGAATATTCGTACAAAAACACAAAATGGTTTATTGGTACGGGCTCGGGATGTGAACCATGGGACCATAAAAAAGTCGATGATTTTGCAATTTATTTACCAATTACTTACTACTGTTTTTTTTTTCAATTACTCATATAATTTATTTAACTAATACGGTCATCATAATTAAATAAGTAAGTATCATAAATAAGTATTAAATTAGACGAGTGACAATATATCTCAAAAAGATATTCTTTATCTCATACTAGATAAAACTGAAACTTGTTTGGGCTCCAAAATAACCACTATGAAGCTTACAGTTCATCAAGTAAAATATTTTTACAAAATCCACACAATATTTTAGGCACCTTCCTCTAAACGCCCTAAAGATTATACCGCCAAGAAAGCCGCACTTTTTACTTGTAATTTTTTCGAACAGTAAGTGGATTACAATGTTAATTTTATTGATGCGAAGGCCTACGATGGATAGGCGGTTCAAGATGTGGATGCGCGGTATTTAAAAATATATCGACATTTTGCTACAATTTTTATTTTTCTAGCTGATGATAATAACTATGATGAACGCGGCGGTGGCCCTTGAATCCCAAAACGATCCCCGGGGAAATGAAAGCCGATATTTCGAAACTTTGTAGTGGTTTATTCTCCTTACAGTAAAACTGAAATAAGCCGACCCACACCGTTCAAGCCTCTTAGTCAGCCGGAGAATGTCGTCACCGCGAGTAAAGGAATCGCTCTCGTTTACTAACGCCATCTAGTTTTAATTGACTGAACTATTAGACTTGATCGATGGGTTCAAGTTTTGAAATGGTGCGTGAAGCGCGTCGGACAAACTATTATTGCATTATTTTAGCAAAATCTCAATGAATATGTCAAATCTAGCTTCTTTCTTAGCTAGGTAGAAACGAATCATAAAAACTTATAAGTGTAGTGTGCTAAGCAGGACGCAGCTGCACGCGCGTCGGGCTCTGTTTTCACTCTTTGAAAAAGGTCACCGGATGTGATCGAAACTATAGTCGGAGTATCCGATTTAATTAAACGTGAGTATTCCCGTATGAATAAAACAAAAACTTATAAGTAATAAGATTGTTACCTACACGGTATTTATATTGTAGCTAATAAATAAAACGTAAAAATATTTAACATATTGTTAGGTATTTTACAATAATATCCAAGATCTTTAGAAAAATCATAACATGAGCACGATTGGTATTACTATAAATACCTACCCCAAGATATAAACTGCAAAACAAATATTATCGATAACATCTAATATTTTCTAGAACCATTACACCCCTAGTTGAGGGTCCATATTAGTATTCCGATGGCGGGAAAAGATAAATTTGTTGGTGGAGCATTTAATTTATGCGATTTTGGGAACAGAAGTGCTGTTGCTAGATGTTCTTTGCGAATAAGTTGTTCAAGGGTCGTTGATAACTTGAAGGCCGTTTCCAAGAAAATGAGTTTAGATTAAACAAGGGAGGAAAGGTTGATGAAATAGGCAAAACATCATCTAGGTCTAAAACAAAACCTACTTCAAAGTTAGATGGATATTTTACGTTGGATTATTTTATTCGCCCAAACCGTTAACAACCTGCCGTAGTTGGGTTACCTTTATTCTATGTTTCTGGTCTGACGTAAACTGAAGCTTTTTATGAATAATGTACATCATTCAAGTTATTCTACTGAAAGCAGATAAGTACTTTGCTTCTTTTCTGCGGAAAGCTCATCATGTAAACAACTTATTCTTTAGGGCCTACTCTGAATTCGTGGAAAAAAAACTGCTTACGAGGTTGAACACCCTTAACAAAATGTATAACAATTGATGATTTTTAACTAAAGCTGTACACAATGATGTATAATGAACAACTTTAATGTACCTAGAAAAATAGGGGTTTTGCTAATAACTATATGATACAGTCAAGTGCAATTGGAGCTATTGTTTGTCATGATTACAGTGTCTCTTATCTGAATATATATTCAGATATATATATATATATATATATTGAATATCTGAATATATATTATGTTTTATTTTATGTATTAATATATATTCAGATATATATATATATATATATTGAATATCTGAATATATATTCAGAGATATATATATGTATTGAATATATATTCAGATAAGAGGCACTGTAATCATGACAAACAATAGCTCCAATTGCACTTGTCTGTATCATATAGTTATATAGTTGTATCGTATAGTTAGTACTCATATATTCAGATATATATATATATATATATATTATACTATACTAAACTTTAATTCCAGAAAAATCTCGAATAAAAAACGAGTGCATCTTGCTGGAGCAATACTGTGGCAAAAAACTAGCGATGAGTAAAAAAAAAGTGTTGGTGTTCTGTATTTTTTGTCGCAAATAAATTATCTTTTATTGTCTAAAAATACTATGAATCCTTTTGAAAAACTTTCAGATATTCTTAACTCTTCTTACCTCCTGCTACCCCTTACAATTGCAATAGCTTAAAATATCTTCTATCTTATTTCTCCTTTCTTGCATAACTTCGTCATTAGGGGAGTGGTTCTCGTAAACCAGTGGTAATGGGTTTTATCTCCGTCTATAAAATTTATTTACACATCTAGTAGTATATTATCGGGACCTCATTTCGTAATGTGCTCTGAAAATAGTTATTTATGTCCCGGGAGTAAAATTGATTTAACGCTTTACGTCTTTTGATCAATGGGGGAAAAGAAAAACAAATGAAATTGCGAGTTTAACGGTTACTTGCGTTCCTTGAAAAAGTAGGAGAAACATTAAATTCTTTGAACCCGCACATTTGTGCTATACATTTTTATATAATTAATACAAACAAGAAATCCAATTTAAAAACTATACTCTCATACTTCGTATGGCGATTAATGCTGTTTTTACACGACTACCGAAAATGGAGTGTAACTTTTTTTGTGCATTCGTGTGACGAGACTAGCGAGACGTTCGCCTGGTGGTAAGTCACGCCTGTCCAAAACAGTAGCTGTGCCAGAATTCTGAACTTGCGAATACAATCCTGCGCCGCACTATACTGCGCTCGTCTCTCTGAGATATTAGATGTTAAATCTTTTCATACCCAGTAATTTCTTTGGTAATATTGGCCTTCACCGAAACACAGTAATTTATGCACAATACTGCTTGGCGTTTGAATAACTGGCAAATGTGTGGTGCTTCCCCAGGCGGACTTTGCCTGACTGACTGAGCCTACCACTACACAAAATCAATATTTTCAGGCTTCGTGATCATGTATGTATCAATGTACCTATATGTTATATGTATGTTTGTGAGTTACTTTATTCCACCATAACTTCTAAATGCCTGAACAGATTTAGATGTAAATTTAGAATTGAATTGAATATAGTGACTGACTATAAATTCTTTGAAAAAAATCGGTTCAGGGCAAGGTGATTCTCAATTTTTTTAAATTATATCTTGTTAAATTATTACAAAGGCAAATAATATTGTAGGACCAAAATTGTTTTATCTGCTAATTTCTAGTGTATTTCCGCTGTAAGTTGAAAAATTAAACAATTTTGGTTACAATGGACTTCCGCAAAGTAACGCCTGAATCGATCATAAATATTGTAGGAATAATAATGATAAGTGTTTTTGTGAGAACAACTCTCAAATTAATATCATCATCATCAGCCCGGAGACGTCCAAAGCTGAACGAAGGCCAACAAAAAAAATACACAACAAATAAATATCTATATATATAAAAATGAATTGCTGTTCGTTAGTCTCACTAAAACTCGAGAACGGCTGAACGGATTTATCTTATCTTAGTCTTGAAATGTTCGTGGAGGTCTAGGGAAGGTTTAAAAGGCGAGAAAAAATCGAATAATTTAAAAATAAAAAATACTGATTTCAAATATTGTTTTGACAGTGTGCGATTTAAGGAGGGGGGGGGAGGGGGGGGGGAATGTTGTATGGAAAGTTCTTTGTTTTTAAAGTTATAGTGATGAAAAATGGATATCTGGGTAGTTCATTCAAAGGGGGGAAGTTGGGGGGGAGTTGGTAGAGTCGGTCGAGTCGGCAGAGTCGATAGAGTCAGTATAGTTGGTAGAGTTCGGGGAGTTGTAGGGGCGGGCAAAAAAAATTGTTTGGGATGATTTAAAGTGCTGAATTTTGGGAGCGGGCCGAATTTCTTCCGCACGCGGACGAAGTCGCGGGGGACCTCTAGTACTTAATAAGAAATAGACTTTATATATTTTTTTGTCTGAGCGAGCGAGGCGAGCGATGTCTTTGTAACAAACATGCATAATTTGCTTTTATTTGACCGAATGTAGTGATGTACTTGCATACAGGTCTTAATTGCAATTATTTTTGACATAACTTGGTGTACAGCAATTAGTGATTGGACTATTAGATATTTGGATATTTCTCACCAGAAGAGGAAGTCTACTGCGGCGCCACTATACCGGTTTTTTTTAAAGAATTCTGTACCTACTCAGTTCTAAACAGGAAGATCTATACGAGGTCTATAGATCTATACTGTTCGCAGAACTACTAGTTATACATATTTTCGGAGTTAGCGTCATGATTTCATAAGTTAGTCCTAAATTTTGGTAAATTCAATGATTGATAGTCTTTTAAATGAAATAGATGAAGCTTTAAATAAAACTTAAGTGACGGTATAAAATGTTGACGCAAAATAAATCTTTGGAATTTAATTACGTTTTGCAGTCGGAGAACGAAGAAAAATTATTCAAATCTAAATGCGGGGAAGTTATTTGTTTCAATAGTTATAGCAATTCACAGCTATTGTAGATTAAACTATGAAATAGATAGATAGATAGATTGATTAACTCTTTATTGTACACACCAAAAGAAATGGTAACAGTCATGATAATCACAACAGAAAAATAAACTTAGAACTAGTGTAACAATTGGCGGCCTAATCCTATCGCTAATAGCGTTCTCTTCCAGGCAACTTTTTTTTAGGTAGTTAGGTTGTAGAATTAAGACTAGGTAAATATGTTTACAGGGCACAGCACAGGACGGGCAGCGGCGTCCTCTCTGTTAACTGTGGTGAAGAAACATTCAGCTATCCCCAAGCCGCCTGCCAAGCGTGGGGATTATGCTAACCCATCTCATATTAAGGCTTGTACTTTCCACATTTGCCCCTCGTAAAATCAAATGTATTTAGTCAAATTACTATATTTAAAGCCCAAATATACAAAATGTTACAGAAGAACATCCGTCTTGGTAACTTTTGTGGTTGAAAACACGATTGATTATACTTTCCTCGATAGAAAAAAATACCTAAACAGTGTATATTTTTAAACCAATTTCAGTTTTATGTCCTAATTACAGCACATAGTCACATTAAAATAATATGTATAATAAGTTAATAATATTTTGGAGAGCATTCTGTGGTTCAAAAGTTATTAATTTCTATACTTTGCAAGTAATCTGAGAAAATCTTAAAAATCAAAGTTTGACACGCACGAATCTGCGTATCCGCCATATTTTTGCTTCGCTATATGTGACCCTACCTAATACAGCTTTAGACTAATGATTGATCTCATTAAAAAATGTGCTTGTAACGTGGAATACCCGGCCTTAAAGGGGAGGCCCTCGTCCAACAGTAAACGTCTTCTGGCTGATGATGTGTGTGTGCACGTGTTGCTAGTTTGAACCTTACACTTTTAGTATCCAAATGCTTTCGCGAGCAGCTTTTTATCTTCTCTACCAAGTTTCTCAGTGATATATAACAGAAAACTAGGACAAAATAATTTAAATTTAACTATCGCAGTTGGGTAACAAGCAACACTGTTCGAGCTCATTACACGAATTTCAATATTCTGTTCAACATACATTGTAGCTTTAAATACAAGTTTACGCAACTAAATTTAACTAATAAGGAGACAGAGAGCGGGAACAAAAGTCGATGAGAATGTAGAGCAAAACTCGATGAGATTGGGCTCCATCGTGAGAAGTCCGCTGCGCGTTCCCGATCTGTGGTCTTATTTATTGTTTGTACCAGGGGTGGATTGAGTGAAATATCCAAATCTTTTTTGCGAAAACTTAATACAGCCCATGGAGGACATACACAAAGCAGATAGACGCTAAACTTTAGAGAAGCTTTCAGTGTATAATATAGTTAACAAGGGGTTCCTTCGTCAATAGGGGGAGGCCTTCGTCCAACAGTGGACGTTTTCTGGCTGTTGATGATGATGATAGTTAACAAAAATTAAAAAAAATACAAAAGGCACGGACCCGGAGCTGAGCAATAAATAATAAAACTCTAGAGAGGCTTCCTAATAAAGTCTAAACAAACATGACAATTTTTTTATTTAATCAACCTTAATAGTAATATATTTACTAACACAATTAATAATATCAATACTGTATTTTAAAATCATAGATTAACTTATTTTTTTTCTATCTAAAGTTTTTAAGTATGTGATAAGTCTTAAAGCTGAAAGCATTTTGTACTACCTACTTAATTATTAATCGATTCAAATATTTACAAAAATTGCCAAATTGGCAACACACTAAACAAAAAACCTAGCTTACACAAATCCACCAATAGAATTTAAAAAAAAAATTATGTTACGTGCCGCTTAAGTTTTACTCCTTTTTATTAAGTTAAAACCTGAAGTGAAAGAAAGGAGGTCACCACTGGAAGCCTACCAAAACTACGAAACTTTGCCAAACTTTAGATCTAGCCCTTAATTTGAGGGCGCTGCAGGCTGCATTCCGTACCACAGTCCCTTCGGTGCCATAACGAGTGCTGTCGTGAAATAAATCTCGCCACCCCAGCTGGCGACGCCGTTTCAGCCTCCACGAGCCAGATAAAGCTTCTTTATTTTTACCCACTGAGGCTACAACCCTGCTAGGTCATAAGATGTGGAAGTACTTAGAGATGAGACCCTGCAAAATTGCCTTTGTGGCAGATGATGCCAACAATAGAGCACTACTGGGCCCTTTCTTTGATTATGCCACTTAACTTGGTATTTTGCCAATTGCATGGAATCCGTCTTTAGTCTACTTTATTTTCAATACGAGTACTTAACTTGATTTTAAATGGGTTGGAAAAATTTATATTATAAAAATAAATTTATGTAAAACCGTGATTTTCACACAGAGATTGTTTGGATAACCGGTAAATGACTGAGTTTATAAATCCTTAATAATTAGGAAACAATAATACGTTTCTAAGAGATTGCTCTTATATTTGTAACTGTGATACGCCACGCAGTTTCGCTCGCTCATAAAAAGAATTATTTTATCTTAATGCGGTTGTACCCTATATCGCCTTTACTTTTTCACGCTGAAGCCCTTTTATGTTCACTGTTTTGATTGGTCGGATTTTATTGGAAGTTGATTGTTGTTTTCGGCTGTTTTCTGTTTAAAATTGTTGTCTTGTGGGAACGTTTGTCTGCCGAAATTGGTTTATGTTTAGAAAACGAGAGTTACAATTTTGTTCTGAATACATTTTGTAACAAAAAGGTTTTCAGTAAAACACAGACAAATTTAACGTTTTTAGAGGCACTTTCGCATCTTTTTTAACCTTTTTAGTTTTATAATAAAACTTAAAACTCCACATAAGCGATTACCACACCATGGCATTTATTTCTTTTAAGTTTGCATCTTGTTGTGAAAGAAGACGAGAAAGCAAAATGACTCGTCGATGACCTTGAACATGACTGGAATCTAGAATAAATTGTGTACCAACTTAAACAGACCATTATACAAAACTGATTTAAAATAATACTAAACAAAAACCTAAAATAAAGCAAAACAAACCAAGCCAAGCTTTTACAAAATATATTAACGAGCGCAAAAATTACATGGTGGCCACAGAGAAGTGGATTGGATTTCTTTCAATACTGCGAGACTTTCAATAGGACAAAAACTGTACGACAGATGTCTCCGTTTAAATCAATCAATCGCGACGAACGCTGCACGTCAAGCGTTTTGCACCAGACAAATAAATTAAATGGCAACAAGCATTCCGGGACGGGCTTCGGAAAAAGTCCAAATTGGCCGGTCTACGCAAGAGGTGCCTGAAATTTATGGTACACTTTTCACTCCCTTACAGCGGCCATTAAAAGTGTCCGTCCATCCGTTTGCAGATTTAAACCAAATGGCCGGTTGTCACGGCAAAATGCTGGTCACATGCCAACTGGCCCTCGAGAATTCTAAGTACCCACTAGTTCGGAGTTGTCGCATCCACTGAGCTTATTTGCAGGCAATAGATTACAATCTTGCTTAAAAAAAAATAAAGTAAGGTAAAGTTAAATTTTTTGCATCATTATAATTTATGTCATCTATCACTCTCGTTACGCTAAATTTTACAGTGTGGGAAAAAGGAACAGTGCCGGTTGCTCAAGATTTTACGTATAAGCCGTATCGTAATGCTAACGCCGCTTGTGTGCTGCTTATTCACCAGTTTTACGCCAATTTTGTAGCAGCATTTGCACCACTGTTTTCCATTGTATTCGCCGCCTTTAAGCAGCGGACCTGGGTATGTCCTTAAACTACAACCAGCACCACCGAAGGACGGGCAGCAGCGTTCTCTTGGCTAACGGTGGTGAGCATTCTGCGATCCCCAAGCCGCCTGCTAAGCGTGGGGATTATGGCAACACCCCTCTATTAAGACGGAGGCCTTCGTCCAGCAGTGGACGTTTTATGGCTGACGACGAAGCAGCGTATTTACCATTTTTGCGCGGCGTATTCTCCGCGTGCACGTAACGAGGTCGCATGGTAAATTTTCATGGATTTTTAATAATTAAAAATATACCTACCGATGTCCAAGATGAGCTGATTGATGAGAAATGGTTACAAATGGCAGGTTGTTGTACTGTGTGGTGGTCTAGGGGGTAGGGATTAGTTCAGCAGTGGACGTCTACTAACTGGCTGATGTTGTGTGACGATGTGAAGATGAGCATCTATGTCGCGGTGATGGTATAATTACATGGTGATTGTCAAACTTATTGCCAGCACAGTTACTAAATCTCCCCACCGGCATACTACTTACATAACCCCAGTGTATAATAAAGCTCTTTCTCAGTGAGCGTTAATTTTGTATTATGAAAGGGCATTGCTTTGACAAAAAATATAATACAAAAAAAACAATATTTTTGACTCAGGGAACCCTGAAAGGGATGGCCCTTCAATTACACAGTCATGGCTCGCGAGCAAGGAGCGTGCTATTAGTGTATTTTTCATTGACTGTTGTTACCCGATGTAATGGGGCGAGTTTATAGCTCTGCAGTTCTAATCATTCAGGGAGGGTACCTACCTATCGGCGGCGGCGGTTGGTTTGCTTTATTTATTTTGTTTATTTAAGTTATTTTGTGTATTATACAAAATAGTAATTAGAAAATTGTCTTGACTATCACTTATCCGTCACCATCAAAAGACCAACCTTCACATTTACATGTGACATTTTGGCCTAGTTCATACAAGGAGGTATGAAAAATTTGTACCACTGGCCTAGTGTATAGAGACCTGCGTATAGAAAATGTCCTTTAGCATTTTTTAAGCTTGGCGATGATGGTTTGGGTTTTTGACAGTCGCTGCCCATCTGGTGTGATTGATGGTAAACATATTTACCCTACCTATGGGAACTGGAATCCAAGTGAGGATACCTGAACTCACTTTTAATTTTTTTAATTACGAATATTGTTCATTTCTTCATCAAACTAACTAGATGTAGAAAGAATGCTCCTCGAAATTATTTCTGCAGATTTATAGTATGAAGGCAACATAGCCAATGAGGTGTCTGTAAATATTTCTTTAGGCTGGTAAAGCATCGACAAAATTTAAAATGTTGGCAGATCTCTTGCTGCCGACACCGTGAGTCCATCACTTCTTGTAACGACAAAAAAAACCTGTAAAAATTCATCATCATCATCAGCCCAGAGACGGCCACTGCTGAACGAAGGCCTCACACTTAGACCGCCACACTTTACGACAACCTGCCATTTGCATTCACCGGTTGCCCGCGACTTTTACAATGTCGTCAGTCCACCTAGTGAGAGGCTGTAAACATTACAGGTAAGTAAGTTTAACAACAAACATCACCCAAAACTGGTGAAATACCAATAAAAACACCGTCATAAATAAGGGGCCGTCCACATTGCACGGATACGCTATCGTCACGGCTACGCTCATTACTGGGCTTACTACTAAGGGGAGTACACACCCGGGACTCGTTTCCATCCGGGTGTACCTCCGCAGATCTATAATGGAGATAAATGAATGTCAAAGCTCTCAAACTGCCGGTTCCAACTCAAAAGTAAAAGGATATTATTTAATCGAGCACCTATTTACCTTAAAATTGCCAGACAGACAACCGGTAGATCTTAGTAATGCTGGTATGGAACCGTCAAATATTCTGGCAAAAGTATTACTTGGCTTAAATATTAAAAAATACTCTAGCTACAATCAAACAAAAACTACAATCTACTGCGTATTCTACGCCACTTTGATCTCACTGTAGTTTCTACTTATTTTGGATAATGATTATGTAAGTTGCACTTTGCTCGTTTGTGGATTCATTTCTGATTCAGTATTATTATAACTTACTTCACTATGCATGAGATTAGAGAGTTATGAGAATGAGAGTATGATATAATATACAAATCTTACACATCAACCAGAAAACGTCTACTGCTAAACAAATGGGGAGACCCCTGAAGGGGGGTTTGGACCCAAGTTAACCCCTAACCCCATAACCCCTGGTTTTTCCGCTCGTGGCAGTTCATAAGGTTCCTGTTTCTATTGTTGTTTTTATTTCTGGTGTGCTCAATAAAGAGTTTCTATGTATCTATCTAATCCCCTAGGGATCACAGAATGCTCACCACCGTTAACCGAGAGGACGCTGCTGCCTGTCCTCTGGTGGTTCTTAATGCGGTTTAGGACATACCCAGGTATATACAAACTTTAATAGCGAGAAATGGCAGTCTTGTCCATCACAGCTTCACATTACATTTGAATTTCAATCTATAGCTTATTTTTCGTTCTACAACAGTAAATCACGGACACATGTGCGGCGTGCCCTGAAACCTTCCTTAGCGACCTACATAAAGCCACAGAGAAGTGGTAGAAGTGGCCGAGTTCTGGTCGAAGCACTTGATATAGGTACCTACAAAAACGAAACATCGACTCGAAAAGATGAAGACTGACATAAAAATTTTGATGCGCGCTAGAATTTTCTGATATAAAATTAAATATCTTTCTAAGTAAAATTGCACGGGTCACTACGAGCGTAATGGAGTAAACATGTAGGGCCATTTATTTTACAATTAACTCTCGCTTTAAACGTTGATTTTGTGTCCTATTCTGCTTCCTTTATTAAGTGAACGCATCCGTGTGTGTAGGCGAGATAATAAAAAGGAGGTTCCTTCGGTGATATTTTTGTTATACGTTCCGGGAATAATTAATTGAGGGTTACCATGTCCCAATTAATTTTGGAAGATAATTATTGTCTCTACCTTTTGTTGTGAAACGAGTGCAAAAAAGATATACGATATTGCTGTTTCAGAATTTATTATAAAATTTCTGTTTATACGTTTATCTATCAACACTAATTTATTTTACTTATTTTAATCTACACTAAGTATCTTGAAAAAGGTAAAGTTTTTAAGAGTCTGGATGAAGTTGGGAAGTTGATATAATTATACTCATAAAGTTTACGCTTCCACAAATAAGAAATTGCCGTTGCTATAGGATACTTTTAATAAAATTGCATGATCAAAATGGCACTAAACCTAATGGAAGAGTCGATATAAAATCATATTTTGTTCTATTTTTCTTCCTTTTGTCCCGAACATCGTCTTCGGAAGCTTGAAACTCAAATCGTATTATTGTGTATAGCGTCTATAAGGTTTATTATTAGGCAGACCCGGATCTAGGGTGGGGGGGGGGGGGCTTGGGGGGCAAACGGGGCACTAGCCCCGGCAGTTTCAGGAGGCACCATAAATCATATAATATGGTTGTAAATAAAAATAAAACAGTCAAGAGTACGAGTACATGAGACTCGGATAACGAGGGTTCCGTACCACCACAAGTACAAAGGAAGTCCGCGACAGAATCTAACGAATATTCTATGAAACAACCGGCTACCTATTACAATTCACAAGATATACGTCGTTACAGATCAAAAACAGACGAACTAACATATTACAAACAGAGACGGATTGCTTAGTCATAAGGTACAGTTGAACACCCTTTGGGTAAGGAACCCTAAAGAAGAGTTTCAATTTACGTTCGACAAGGTGTTCCAGTTTTTACATTTTTTCTATCGTTTACGTACTCTGTCTTTTTCTGTCATTATCATCATAATCATCATCAGCCCGGAGACGTCCACTGCTGAACGAAGGCCTATGCTTAGACCGCCACACTGTACGACAACCTGCCATTTGTATCCACCGGTTGCCCGGGACTTTTACTATGTCGTCGGTCCACCTAGTGGGAGGCCTTCCTACACTGCGTCTTCCACGTACATTCGCGCGCGTTATGCGTTTTTTTCTGTAGTTACTATGAATGTGATAGGATACTTATTGATGCCAGTCCTGAGGTAAGAGAAACCACGTTTCAGCCTTAGGGGGTACAATTTTTATGTACGCAGCACGTACCACCACAAGGACGAACGAAACAGTTGCGATAAAAGAGTCGCGCGGGCTAATTTTCTCTATGGTGCCATCTAGTTCGGTTTTTGGGAACTAAATAACGGAAGCCAACCGAACGGAATTATCATTCAAGTTTTGGCTTGAAAAATGACGATAATATATCGAGAAATTATACATTTTCAGATTTTTGCCATGACCAGTGTTATGTGATCTTGCTTCTTGCCAAATTTCGTGATTCTAGGTCAACGGGAAGTACCCAATGAATTTTGATTTACTTGCGACTCTAAAAAACACTAAAAACACTAGAAAAATGGCTGTAAATTTTGATTGCATTGACTTAGAAGCTTGATTTTTTTACAGCTCTAAAAAACCGTGGACTTGCGCATTCGATATTAATTTCAACTTGATATCTCCCTATTTTCTCGGTAACGGAAAAAGGGCCTTGACAGACAGGCAGAGAGATAGACGGACAACGAAGTGATCCTATAAGGGTTCCTTTTTTTTTTAAGGTACGGAACCCTAAAAGTAATTTATCTCAAGCTGGAGAGAGAGGGCGCTACTATCAAGTTTCTGCCCCGGTTCGAAAAAAACGTAGATCCGGGGTTGTTATTACGTTTATTGGTACGTATTATTTAAATAGGCTATTTTTACGCCAGAAAATGTGTGGATTCTGAAAAGTCGTCGACGCGAAGTTAAGCACGAGCCGCAGCTGTTGCCTACTGTAAAATAAAAAAGTAAGCTTTATTTAGGTACTGTACGGGCAACTTAGGCTTCTCGTAAATTTCAAAGCTATTATATTTCCGCTGTGTGTAAACTGTAAAATGTGTTTCGTAAATAAATAATTCCTGATCCATGCCAATGAACGTCCCAATCCCAGAAGTCACATTAACTGATCAACGTCCGATTCGACAGTAATTGAGCATTATGCATTGATAAAAAGGCCTGAAAAGCACTGAGCGACGCTTTCAACATGTCGACCGTGTTTTATGCAGCCAATTATTCGTATGTAATTTATAAGTGGCATTCAATTTGGGTAATTGAGATTGGCCTATATTAAGAACTAATCTGGTACAAATAAAACAGTATTTTTAATAGTTCACTTCTAAATACAGGCCTGGTTCTGGACCTGGATCTAGCCTGGACCTGGGTATGTCCACCAGACCCACCGGAGGACGGGCAGCAGCGTCCTCTTGGTTAACGGTGGTGAGCATTCTGCGATCCCCGAGCCGCCTGCCAAGCATTGGGATTATGGCAACACCCCTCTATTGGGAGGTCTTCGTCAGTTCACGTCAAATCGTTCAGTGGACGTTTTATAGCTGACGATGAAACACAGGCCTACCTTCGAATTACGACGCAAGTTAAATATAAATTTAAATGCCATAATACAATACAATAGTTTATTGATAACATCAACATTAATTAAGTTAAATTAAGTCTAATTTCCTGCCAAGCGTGGGGATTATGGCATACCCTCCCTATTGAAGGAGAGGCCTTCGTCCAGCAGTGGACGTCTTCCGGCTGTTGATGTGAAGTCTAATTTCATTAAGTAGGTATATCAAAAAAAAACACGTAAAGAAATATATCACAAAAAATAATCACTTATTAAAATGTAACACATAATTCAAAGTATTGTCAACCTGACCTGACCAATGATAACTACATGGTTAGCGCGTTCAGATTGTAGGTACGCCGAATGACTTGGAGCCCAAATTAACTAAGAACTTGAGCTGCCGGTGAAAGAAAACATTTTTTGTTTTTAGAATACAGTTTTTGCTAGGACTCTACTGTAGAATCTGCCTGGCGAAGTACCACACCTTTGCCAGTTATGCAACCGCCAAGCAGTAGTGTGCAAGCATTACTGTGTTCCGGTTTGAAGGGAAATGTTACCAGAGAAATTACAGGGTATGAAAAGATTTAACATCTAATATCTCAGGGTGACGAGCGCAGTACAGCGCAGCGCAGGATTGTGTTCGCAATTTCATAATTCTGGCACTGCTACTGTTAGTGGCAGGCATGACGCTTACCACCAGGCGAGTCTTGCTAGTCTCGTTACTTGATTGTATTAAAAAAAAACATCGAGGAGAAACCCTAGCATAGTACATAATAGGGAACTTTCCAGTACTCAGCTAGCTATCTACCAGTCTCAATTTGAAAGTCTTCCACCAAGCACATAACGGTTAGTTCCGACAGCCTCACTTTCCCGAATCTTTCATTTAGCGGGTAGTAAAGCCGAAGACAGAGATTAAGGAACGCCAAAGAATTCTTCAGGCGTGGTTTAAAGGATACGAGAGGCCTACGTTTAATATTGGATAGTCAGTGAGCTGATGACGACGCAGTCGTTAAATTTACTAAAACTGAATTTTATAACTATGAAGTGACGCCTTAAAATAAATTTTCATACAAATAAAATGTTCATTAATGGTTCCGTCCCGTGGTTTTACTCGATATTTTACAGCAATCCATATTTTTTTTAAGTAAAATCTACCCCATACTGACGCAGTCAACGACAGCAGCCGTGAAGGCACGCTACTACCGCGTCAAAAGCGTTCAACACCAGAATGGCAGGCAGGCATAGTCACAGCTTTAACTATCCCATTTTTAGGTCACCTCTATCTGAGACAAGCCACTTCTATCTTGAAAAGAGAACTTCCATGCCAATTTTTGTCCAGTTCTATCCAGCCTGTCTGGTATAAATGGTGTCTGACAGCCCTAATGAATTGAATGTAAACAAATTAAAATGTAAGGGTCGAATAGAAACAATAAAATTATTTTCAATTGTTTATTTTCTCGTTTGTTTTAATGCATTATACTTTTAAATAAGTTCAATAACAAAAGTTTTAAAAGTAGAGTAATGTATAAATAGGCTTACGCTATCTTCACGACAGAAGGTTTTGTCCACTGAATAGGTAGGTATTGATTTTCGGTTATATAGTGGGTATACAAGGTAAGAAATTCGTAGGATTATAATTTATTTAAAAATTATATTCTCGGTTATAATTCTCGGCATCAAAATTTAAAGGTTGCGATCTTGAATCATCAAAAAAAAAACATCTATAAAAAAATAATTTCATAAATTCGTTTTTTTTTAAATATTTTTTTACCTGATTCGTTTACAAAAACGTTTTTAACAAACATTATTAAGTATATGGTTTCACTACTCTTTTTTTTTTGGGTTATCGGCATAATATCGGTCTCGTTTTTTTGGGCAGCCGGCTAAGTACTAAATAGAGTCGGTAGTTCTTAACTAACCCAAAATAAATACTATCTAGCGACATAATCTGATATACAAAATATTGTGGATTACCTATATGAACGGATTTAGGTCTAAAGAAAATAAATATAGTAAGACAAATAGTTTTTGTCACGCTTTGACTGTCTCATTATCATCTTCTTTCGGACACAAAAGTTTTCAATGAATAGTTAAAAAAATATTGTACAAATAATAAAAAAAAATGTTGTAATAATAATAAATAAAGTTGTTTTGTTTTTGTTGTTATAATAATGTTTTAATTAGAAGTTTTTTTTACTTACAAGTGAAACTATACATGCTTTAATGATTCAAGGTCGCTAACGTATAAATTTACCCAATGCATATTCGCTAAGTACAAAAATATTAATTTTAATTATCTATCAATAACACAATTTTATTAATTAAATATTTAATCAGTATTTCGTGGTCATTTAGACTCGAACACCACTAGACATTTGGCGCTGTTTAAAAAAAAATTAGAAATTATTATATCTGCAGCCGATGGGGAAGAAAGGTTCTTGAGTGGCGACCGCGAACCGGAAGACGCAGCGTAGGAAGGCCTCCCACTAGGTGGACCGAGTGTGGCCTAAGTGTCGTCTAAGGGGGAGGCCTTCGTTGAGCAGTGGACGTCTCCGGGCTGATGATGATATCTGCAGCATTGAGCTAATATGTAAGTCAAAGAGTCACAATCTCTAAGTGAAAACAGTCAAAACACGTGCGACTGCCGATGTACATACCTATACGGCATTATATAGTTCACAATTGTTCGAATTTAGACGTTATGTCGCTTGTATAGTGTTCAATGTATGCCTGAGCGCTTGTGTCTTATCGTAGTTCAAGTCGATCAAAAAGTCGGCGCATTGTATAACGTGTGCCGAGTTTTGGCTCGGTACTTTTTTTGCACGATTGTGACTCTATAGATATTAGCTCCATGATCTGCAGTCATAATATTGTTCACACAGGGTCCAACCAAAGTCAGTGGATTTTGAGCCTATATAATATTTTGGGCCTTACTGAAAACGTTGCTATAAAACGTCATTTTAAATTCTGCACAAAAGAAAATTGAGTGCGCAGTACTAATTAACGTCATTTAATTTTAAGCAGCGTTTTTAGGTAAAGCCTTTATTTTGTACCCCTGTCCATCAGAGCGGCTGGTTCTATGAATGTTAATACATTTTGTTTCATTATAATAATGTGTGTATATGTTCTAAGCATGATAATAATGTATTGAAAATGTATTTCTTCTAAATAACTAATTAGTTTGATAACATTCTTTGAATAAAATTAACGACGTAATAATATTTGAGAATTAGTTTCTATATTGCTCGTTTTTGTACAAAGTTTTCATTAAACATTTTATTGGTGTTACAATTCTGAAAATATACATGTTGTATACTATACAATTTAATACATTGTTTTATTCAATAGGGTATTGAACAATTAAATATAATTTTACAAAGCACTTATCTATTTCGTTACCCATATTTTTGAGGAACTAGTAAACAAACAATTTCAAAACTTAAACGCTACTCAGAAAAAATACAGAACAATATTGAGTATAACATGACTAAGGAGTTAAGTACAAAATGGAGAATATTCTACTTACATGTATATTATGTCTTTATCCGCATTAATATGTACAAGTCTATATACAAAGCTATCACAAATTACATTTTATTCGTATCACTATATACATTATTGCATTCAATGTTCCTCGTCATTTTGACGACGATATACACAGTCCTTCTTATTATAACGTAGCAAAGAATATATATCTGGGATATTGTCCTTTGCACAAAACTTATGTTAAACATACACTATGTGAGGTTTCTCGGGTGTTCTGTGAGCAGGTATAGTTTCATACGCAAACTGTTGGTAAATGTGATCATCACTGTCTTCTTGGTAGTAAGGATTCTTATCGACACTATTCCAAGGAGGATTCAAGGAATGGAAGTTATTAGTCACAGAAGAACCGATCATAAGATACCGATCTACTTCACGCTTGTTTTCTGGTTCTCGACTTCGCGTGGAATACCCTAGCCCGTTCCCTAACTTAGTAACGTCTCCATTCAACATAACACTAGTCATCACTTGCTTTGACTTTTCCCTCTTACACTTTTTCAAATGTCCCATGAAATATAAACCACCGCCAACTAAGCTTATGCCAATACTCACTGTGAGAACTACTATAGCTACAATAACCCACCCGTTTGAGCACCCGAATTCTGATTCCGGAATCATAACAAATAATGCACCTTTCAAATGTTCCGGTGCAGCACACCTCATATTTTCATAATCTATCTTCAATATAGCACTGGTATTCTTCGATTTTCGGATGTTGATTTCACTTTCGATCCCAAGTTTCCACAGCCATAACAGTGAACAATTGCAAACAAACGGATTACCCGATATTTCCAGCTCTTGCAGTCGATCTATTGGAAAATGAGCGGCCTCCAAAGTTTCCAGTGCATTGTTCCTCATATAAATATGTGTCAGCTTTGGATTGCCATGAAACAGTCTTGGAGGAACTTCTCTGACTTTGATGTTCTCGTTCATCCAAATCTTTTGCAGATTTATGTTATCCACAAAAGCCCTCGAATCAATCTTCTCCAACTCGAAAAGTCTGCTCAAGTGTAAATGTTTTAAGTGGAAGAGACTTTGGAACGAGAGCGCCGTCACGTTTTGAAAAAAGTTTCCACTTAGGTACAAATGGGATAAGTTCGATAGTTTAGCCAAGGCGGATGTGGGGATCGAGGTCATATTATTGTTGCTCAGATCCAGATGACGCAGTGATGGCAAGTTATGGACACCGAGTTGGTCAATATTCCCGATAACGTTGGAATTGAAATCCAAATACTTCAGTTCTTTTAAGTACGGTACACCGTGTCTTGGTATATCCTCTACTAGGTTCAGCGATAAGTCCAAATACTCTAGCCGGACCACGAAGGCAAAGTTTAGTGAGGGTAAGTCCAATATGGAGTTATTCCGCAGCGATAGCATCTTTAATGACGTCAAAGGTTCAAAAGTACTCTTTTGAAAACTGACCAATTTATTGCCAGATAAATCAAGCCGTTCCAGTACGTCTAAATCTGTGAAAGTTTGTGCATTTATCTCAGCTAATTGATTACTAGACAGATTTAAATCGATAAGTTTTTTCAGCCCAACAAAAGTCTCTTTATCGAGTTGTTTGAGGAAATTGTAAGTGAGATTTAGATGAGTCATCTCCATGTTGTTCTCAAAGTTCTTACTACCGAGGTCTTGGATTCTGTTGTAAGAGATGTCGAGAACTGTAAGTTGGGTGTAGAAGCTGAAGGTGTAGAGGAGGTTGTCGATGGCATTGTGGCTGAGGTTGATGTAGGTTGCTTCTGGGTTGAGTTGTATGGGAACGATCTCTAGACCAGCGTTTGCGCAGGAAGCAGCGCGTAGCGTGTCGTCGCAGGCGCACCGCGCGGGGCAGAGTGTCCGCGCAGTCGCGCCCCACACCCACGCCACCACCACCACCCACCAGCGCCATCGAGCTACCGAGAAGCCCATAACATCTCATGTATACGCCACGGAGTCCTGGAACAACAGAAATAATAACCTTAATAATTGGCAACGGGTTATCATGAGTAAGAGTGTGGTAAGTTTCCGTAGTGATTTTTACAGTATCAATGCTATTTATAATTTAGTAATTATATATATATATATTTCTTCAAACCGATGTATGACCAAAAGGACTATTATATATATTTCTTCAAACCGATGAATGACCAAAAGGACTATAATTTTTGGACGTAATTATCTGTACGTTAATGTTTATCTGTCCGTTTCGATATGATCATGATACTCAAAGAGCTTAGAAAAACTTAAATTGTATGCCCGATTTAAGACAAAATACAGATATTTATTATATTACTTATATAACTTTTTATTTTATATTTTTTTTATTATATATTTTTTTTTATTTTTGTTTTTTTTTTAATTTATTATATTATATATATTTTTCTAAGCTCTTTGAGTATCATGATCATATCGAAACGGACAGATAAACATTAACGTACAGATAATTACGGCAAAATAAGTTTTTTGTTACACCACTGAACTGATTATTTCAAAGCATAAAACGTATGTTACAAAAAGCTTTTTCTGTTGTTGAATACACAATAACATTTTTATGGTAATCGCATATTGTATCACAGAATATCATCTAGTTTCAGCGCGCCTATGACACAGAATGCCGAAGCACATTCAAACAAAAGGAAATCTCGTTGCCATAGATGAGATCTAGTTTATTTTCCCCGTAATTTATTGTTATCATAAAATCCGAGCCACCCTAGGGGTATGACTCGCTTCAGACTGCGGGAAAGGAATGTAAAAATATACAACATTATCGCTAGAGAACATCTTAATATAATTTCTGGCGAAAACTGCAGATAACAAATGTTCCTTTCCGCAATTTGTATGAGGGGGGAATGGAATTGTTTGATCCAAATTAGGCCGATAAGAGACGTGCCGCGCCAGCAGAATGGTGGTTTCAACTCGGAAACTTTTTTGTTATCTTTTGTTACGCGAATAGAGCAAGAAAAAGTTTGAGCATATTGTACAAAAGCTATTCGCGTTCTTGATGTGTTATTCAATATGCCATTAAGAGTAAACACTTGTAAATCCGAAAGGTAAAGGTTTGCAAGTTGAAGTGGCAATGGGCAGGCCACATCGCTCGAAGAACTGACAACCGATGGGGAAGAAAGGTTCTTGAGTGGCGACCGCGAACCGGAAGACGCAGCGTAGGAAGGCCTCCCACTAGGTGGACCGAAGACATTGTAAAAGTCGCGGGCAACCGGTGGATGCAAATGGCAGGTTGTCGTACAGTGTGGCGGTCTAAGGGCCTTCATTCAGTAGTGGACGTCTCCGAGCTGATGATGATGACTTGTAAAGCCCATCTTTCCTTGTGGAATTGTCGCGGCACGTGGTACTGACCAATAATTATATTAACAGTAATAGACGAGAGAGAAAGAAGTTTATTTTCCTCTCTTTTGATCTCTTTGTTCAGCGGGGCAGTTGCCGTGCTTACACTTCTTTTACGTCCTTTGACTACCTAGTCAAGACCTTAACCTTATACCTATAAGGTCTGGAGTTTAAGCCTTGTATCAGTAATTATTAATTAATATTTTGCTAAGAGATAAGATGTTGTAATGTAATAAATTTCAAGAATAATTTATCAGTAATATTTATAAATGAAAACATTTTCATTTAAATTAATCTAAAAAAATGGTTCCTAGCTGTTTTATTATTTTTTAAATAATTAATGATCTTTAATGATATTTTATTAGTTTTGCGTATACAATTTATCTCGACCAAATATTATTGTTATGGTTGTTGTGTAAATAAACCTCCATAACCACTCCTGATATATACTCACTACTCAGTAAATCATCCTACAGTTCGCTTTGGAAACACTGTACCTAAGTATTTTATATTCCAAAGTTGCCCCTCGCAAAATCAATGTTATTTGTATCAATGTTGTTATTTAGTCAAATTTACTATATTTAAAGCCAAAAAATATTACACGATTAATTAATTATACTTTCCTCGATAGAAAAAAATACCGAAACAGTACCTATTTTTTTATTTTTTTTTGTCATAATATGTCCTAATTACAGCACATAATCGATTCAAAATAACTATGTTTAAGTTAACTTTAACTATGTTAAAGATTATAGTATATTGGAGAACATTTTACGGTTCAAAAGTTATTAATTTCGTTACTTTTCGAGTAATCTGAGAAAAACTTCAAAAATCGAAGCGCACTCGATCGAATTGACACGCACGAATCTGCGTAACCGGAATATTTTTCCTCCGCTAAATGTGACCCTACCTGTAACAGCTTCAGACTAAAGATCGATTTCATTATGTGCTTGAAGCGTGGAATATCCTGGCCTTTCGTCTACTTCACCTGTGATCGCACATGGCCCACCTCTATATTTTAACGTCTCACGTTCTCACAAGACGAATCTTTGCCATAAACGGGACTAGCGGCTAATCCGCTCGAGCTCCAACAATACCTCCAAAATTCTCGGCTATCCAACAAAAGACTCAGTAGATACCTCCTTCAAATTAAACTGGCTTTACAATCCGATGGAATGTATAATGAATAGCAACCGTAACATCTGTTAACGAAGGCGAACGATCTAGAAAGTTTTCACGCGCGGGAATAACTAATTGCGAAGGTTGGAATTCAATTTATGGCTTCTAGTGCGCCTCCGGAGAGATGACGCCAAAGTATTAATAATGCAAAACAGTGTCACGGAAAGTTTTTGATTCCAAATGTAAATTGAATTAGGAAACAAAGTTGTGTGTTGAGCCGCTGTGCCTCGGTTAAGTCGTTGGCTGTATTATGCTAAATGATTAACATCCGTTCATCTAATCAACATGGATCGCCGTTTGTGACTATCTAAGGATGAATTGAATAAATCTATTCTGTTTGTAATTTCTGGCTCTGTCTGCCTTTTAGGGCTTTGGTCACTGCTTACTGTGTGATATGAAAACTGACGTGGTTTTCACACATTTTTGTTTTATTTATACGGGATTACTTACGTTTAATTAAATCGAATACTCCGACTATGTGTGCTAAGCAGGACGCAGCGACACGCGCATCGGGCTCTGTTTTCACTCTTTGAAAAAGGTCACCGGATGTGATCGAAACTATAGTCGGAGTAACCGATTTAATTAAACGTGAATATTCCCGTATAAATAAAACAAAAATACTTATGGCCTTACTTAAAAAATCTTTTCAACCGTTAGTCACTGCTTAAGATGCTCTGCCATCTTCTCTCTGACGTGAAGTTACGAAGTTACTAGAGAAGTTTAAGCAGTGACTAAGAGAATCGAAATTATTTTAGGTAAGGCCGTTACTGTGTGCTTTGTTTTTTTTATATTTTTATATAATCAAGTGACGAGAGAGTGGTAAGTGTCACGCCTGCCACTAACAGTAGCAGTGCCAGAATTGTGAACTTGCGAACACAATCTTGCGCTGCACTGCACTGCGCTCGTCACCCTGAGATATAGATGTTAAATCTCTTCATACCCAGTAATTTCTCTGAAGAAAAAGTAAGCTATACTTATCGCTAACACTTCACAAAATAAAAGTTCCTCGTTTTTTTGCATGCGATGTCTTAATGCACCTCACATTTCATCACCGATGATAAGCTACGGACAATCAGTCAGGTCAGTCTTCAGATGGGTGATCGCGAGTGGCATTTACATCTGAGCGCTATCGTGGGTCGAATGACTCGATAAATGGTTGGTCCCAGTTGAATGATCTACATTTCTACAATAGCAACCATCAAGCCATGCCAGAGGCTTTCGGGCGGCACATTAACACTGACACTAGGGCTGGCCACTCAGCTTCAACGAACCTACTTACCTCACATTTCTAAATCCATTACGCTACAAGTCACACCTAAGAACAATTATCTAAAAAACCCTCGTTCTTAGGCAGTCGAAAAAATGCAGAATAAAAGGGAAATAAACGTGATCATTGCATAATTAAACACAAACGTTTTGCACCATTCTCAAGTAAATACAAAGTCGTAAAAGTCATAAGAAGAGCCCCCCATTCACCCTCAGTAACCCGATATGATCCACCGTGAATGGATTACCAGTCCCCGCCTGAATTACATGAAACCATACGTACATTAGAGGTCCCCGTATAAGGAAGGATTAATTCGGCTACATTCCAAATGTACGCCGCGTCACGTGAACCTTAAAGATTACAAATTTCAATCAAATGAAACGTGATTATTTTTGCTAACTTCTGGCTTCTACGAGCTTTCTAATCATAATAATCAGCCTTTACTTCCACTGCTGGACTAGGCCTACCCTCGCAGGGCGAATGGGCCATATTGACAGCCTTGTAGCTCAGTTGGTAGCATGGACGCCTTCAGAACTGGAAGGCGTGGGTTCGATCCCCACCCGCAGGACAAAAATTTATGTGACGAAGATAGATGTTTGTTCTGTGTCTGGGTGTAGTATGTATTATAAGTATGTATTTACGAAAGAAATCATTGCATATAAGTATTCTATCAGCTATCTCGTTCGGTGTCCATAATACAAGCTTTGCTTAGTATGGGGCTAGATGGCGCTGTGTGTAAGATGTCCCCCAATATTTATTATTTATTCACCACGCTGGCCTAGTTGCGGGTTGAATTCACATACTTTTTTTATACAATCATGTGACGAGACGAGCAAGACGTTCGCCTGGTGGTAAGTGTCACGCCTGCCACTAACAGTAGCAGTGCTAGAATTGTGAACTTTCGAACAGAATCCTGCGCCACACCGCACTGCGCTCGTCACCCCGAGATATTAGATGTTAAATCTCTTCATACCCTGTAATTTCTCTGGTAACTGGTAACATACACCATTGAATTTCTTCTCCGAGCGTACTTACGCAAGTTTCCTCAGAATGTTTTCCTTCAGAAGGATACTTACATTATAAGTATTCGTACATTAAAAAAAACTCAAAAGAGCTCTTTGGTACGGGCCTGGGTTTGAACCCGCGACCTCACGATTACAAGTCAAGCTCCCGATTAGGCTACCACGGCCTCGACCGCCCTCCCTTATTTTATGGATAATAAGTCATGCGTTTGTTGCCATCGCCCCTAATGTTAAGTGAAGATGCAGTCTACGATGGAAATACGCTTGCCTAGGAAGAAACTGTTTTATTTGCGACTTGAGGACGGTCAGATTGTAACTATTCGGAAACATCCACTCGGGCAGCACATTCCATTATATAGCAGTTAGAACAATGAAAGTGGTGTCAGACCGTTTCGTTCGGATTTTTGGTATAACAAATATGAAACGGTAGTTATCACTTTTTTAGCTAGTTAGTTCGTTCGTATAGGCTGAGTGGCCAACCCTAGTGTCAGAGTTAATGTGCCGCCCGAAGGCCTCTGACATGGCTGACGGTTGTTGTTATAGAAACTAGAACAAACAACCGGGACCAACAATTTTACGTGTCATCCGACCCACGGTAGCGGTCAGAAATAATTGCCACTCACGGTCACCCATCCGAAGACTGACCGGACCGTCCGTTGCTTAACATCGGTGATAGTTTAGAATCACCTAGACAAGCTACGCCACGAGCGCTACGAGAGCTTTTTTAGCTACTGGCCTTATATTCTTAAAGAATATGATCCGAAAAACTTTTCCATGAATATTTAGCATTACAACGAAGAGGGTTGCGGTTTGGTGAACGTGAAAAAATAAAAGGGGCACAGGCACACCCTTCATTTCCGAGCCTAAACTGCTCTGGCCAGCATTCTTTTGTCTTTTAATTTCCTGTCCGCCAGAGTGCGCTCCGATCGTGAATTTCGTTTTCGTGAGCTTCGTTAACTTGTATCGGCCTTTGTTGTTACCAATTGAACTTTTCCATTACCGACGTCATCGATAGAAACCGCTAAATTCGTTGGAAAATTTGTGTCGTTGAAATCGGCGCTAGAATACAACCTCTTCGATATGAAAGACTCTTTTCATTTTCCTTTTACAAATCGAGTGTGTTTGCAAACTCATTGTTTTGTTTTCGTTCGCGAAACTTCTCGAAATGTAAATTAAATATTTCCTTATTGAAAAGTTAGAATGTTAGCATTCAGATGCTGAATTTTAATAATTGTAAGAGAGATTGTTTGGATGAAATGCCGCCGTCGTCGTGAGGATTTTTCATTAAAATTTTAATGAGGTTCAAGTTGCCATAATATAAGCAGTAGATATCATTAATTTTATCGTTTGAAACTGGGTGTTCAAATGGCATTTTAATATTTATAGGACTTCTAAGTAATAGAGGAATAGGCTTGTTTATTTCAAAACGTATAATAATATTTCTGGAGAATACTAATACTAATACCTACTACCAAAATTTGTTTTAATTTCTAGTGTTTTTCCGCTGTAATATCGTTTCGAGTACTTATAGGATGAAGGGACACACTAAAATCTAAAAAAAAAAACTAAAAATCTACTGTAACTATAAGTACTCGAAACGATATTACAGCGGAAAAACACTAGAAATTAAAACAAATTTTGGTAACAATGGACTTCCGCAAAGTAACGCCTGAATCAATCACATATAATACCTACTAATATGACTAAAAACTCAAATCACTAAAAATTTAAGATTTTTGTTAAAAAATAAATCCCTTGAACTGATTCATGCAATGGTTTTCACAAACTTACGGCTCTAGTATAAATATTCATTATAGCAGATAAAAATATCACTTTTACCATGCATGATACCTACCTACATCAACATTTGCAAAAAAAAAAAATTATGTAGAATTCGCAATAGTTAGTATACAATCCCTCAGAAATCAGCTAGTGGGAGTCTTCGGTCAGCTGGACCCGCTCGCCAGTGGCCCCGCGGGTCCACTCAACCTAATAGTCACATTTTGAATAGGTCGACTGGACCCATTGTCTAATTTTATTATTAGTACAGTCACGGAGTAAAGCCGAATCTTTACGTTATATTTTCAACCGACTTCAAAAAAGGTGTTTTTTCAATTTGACTGTATGTATTTTTTTTAACGTATGTTACGCGGTTACTCCGCCAATTATGAACTGATTTTGATGATAATTTTTTTGTTTGGTAGGTAATACTTCAGAAGTGGTTCCATATAAATTTTATCGAAATAAGTAGTTTGGTTTTAAAATCAAATTTACTAGAAAATATGAAGATGTCATCCAGGTATTTGAAGTTGAAGTCGGTTGTATTTTTTTTAAAGCATGTTATTATGACTTAAAATATACCAATACTTTATTTATTCAATTAACTAGATATTTACACTTACGCACCACATTTATTCACTAACACTAAAACTATTTCACTTGAAGCAATTGATTTAGCGATGGTAAAAATGTCGCTTCTGAAAAAGTGGGTCCATGACAATTATAGGCTTTAAAAACTAAGTACCTACCTATTAATTATGTTAGTATTTAAGAATTTCATTTACCTAAATGCTCTATGCGTATGAAAATATATCAAATCTACACATTGTACAGAACATTACAAATACAAATACAAAATTATTTATTTTGACACAAATCATTTCAAAAATTTATGACCCATAGGCTCCCAAACTAGTCAAAGACTGTGTGTCGGGAACCAGTGGCTTCTCCTATATAGTTATTATTGAGCGATGAATAATTGAATGACGTTTCTCGTTTCCTCTTATAACGCTTTGTCAAGTATTAGTATCACATCGGGAGAGTGTTCTGGTTCACCCCTAAAATAGCTTTGTAAAGCGTCCCGGAGCGTGGGTACTCGACCTGATACTGGCGACCTTCCTAATTACACTATAACATCTAAACACCGTTTAGGTCGCGCAAAGGGATGCCCGTAATTTATTACGTAGTTTCCGCGCGCTTACCGAATTCAATATCAAAAGGGACCAAACCTTCAGCATAATACCTAACACCATCGGCTCCATTTAAGTTATTATATTATCAAAACTATCCGTTCCGGCCTAATTGCGGACGATAGGAATCGGAACTATCACCCAGAATTATCGCGGCGTTATTGCGAATGTAACAAAGAGAGGGCCCGAGACAATAAAAGCGGTGTAAAAGTCGGGTAACCGCTCTGAACTCGAGAATTTGAGGAAACGTCCGAGTCCGCATTTATGAGTTAAGTTGTGTGCAGTTTTTAAAACAGTTCGCGTATCAGCGTGCAAAAGTTTTTGTACTTTTTTAACGTATTGAAACAGCAAAGCCTGTTTTGAAAACTTTTGTTGACATATCAAAATTTAGTAAAAATTTTGCGTTCCTCATGTTCCTTATATTTATATCTAATAGAAATAAAGCCTCGAGAATTTGGCTGTAGTAAACTAATCACATATAATGTAAGATTGAAAAAAATATACAAATCTAATATAAGTTGCCTAATGGCTATTGTTATTGTTTATTGTATAAAAATGAGAGTTCGTTCAGTGTTTGAGTTCGTATCGGGTGCGAATGGAAACTACGTAGGTACTTTTTTCATACAGTTATTTATCCATGTTAAAAAACTTAAACAGAAATAAAACTGATACTCAAATTGTTTAAACACTTCATAGATAATATTCAATTATTTATCCATCGATTACGTATTATGTTTTTTACGAGAATTTCTGTGTATGTCTGGTTTCCCTGTTCTCTATTCATAGAGACTTTTTTTTTATGTTGTTTTACAAGATAAAACAGTATTTAGTCATTACGTCCTTAGTGCGCTCGTGGCACAGCTTGACTATTAGGTATCTCTAGATACTAAAAATCGCTAACGAAAGATCTGGTCAATCTTTCTATGGGTAGACCCGCAAGTGGAATTTCCATCTGAACGTTACCGCGACTCGGATGACTAGTTAAATAATTACTTCCAGTTGTTTGTATAAATAAATCTGATTATGACTGGTACTAGTCGATGGCAGATAAAAAAAAAAAAAAAAAGGTTGTTTGTATTATAATAATCATAGGCATGTTAGAGGCTTTAGTCCAGCATAATAACTCTCAACATTAGGGCTGGCCACTCAGCCAATACGAAATCACTTTGCTTCGGGAGGGGTTGCATTTGGAGTTTCCATCTGAGTGCGTATACGTGCTCTTAGTTTGACGTCCGTAAGTATTAGTGTGGGTGTCGGCAGGCACTAAGGGGAATAATGAGAAAACTTGCTCCGTCGGAGAAGGCCCCGCTGGCCCACTAGTTACTCCTAGTTGGAGGCAAAAACGGTGCAAAGCGTCTGGTTGATTCGATTGTAAATTCCCAACTTCACGGTGAGCCACGGAAACAAATTGGTATTATTTCGCTATAATACCACAAACAAAAACATGTTTTTTTTTCATTGTCGTGGTAATTTACCAAAAACAGCCAACAATGTTTTAAGAAGTAAAAAAAAAGTAACTAATACATTTTGATCCAAGCAAATGTAATGTGACTGTCTAGGTGATATAAATTATAAAATAAAGTTTTTTGACATTGCCCAAGCAACCAACTAACCTACGCCAAGCTTTCAAGGTGCTCATATAAAACAAGTTTGTAATTTTATCTGCAGAATTCAACATCCAAGTTGTAGTTTCAACTTGGTACGCTTAACTGCACTTCACGGTTCAAAAGTAGTCCGTGCTTTAACGTCCTATGACATTGTAAGCAGAGAATTCTAAAATAAATGCTAATTAAAACCGACGTCATCACAAAATGAAATGACGGAAATATAAAACGTATTCATGTTGTTTCACAATTCAGATAGCGATAACCTAAATACCTTACGTAGCGTGAACCGCGATCGTATTTAATTAGAGGGCTACCGAAATTAACGTGGATAAACGTTGATTAGCTACGTGTTCGCGCCCTAATCGGAAGTACGCAACAAATTTTAATATCACCGGCGCACCTGCCTTCTCTACCGCCAATAGTTGCACGCCCCTACGCTATTGATTTTGCAATCAAAGCCCTGTTAGAGAACTACCGCCACTTGCCCGCTATTACGGGTAGATATTAATTTCCGAGCGCCAACATTGTTTCAACGAGATTCATCCATGCGTGGTTATGGCCGACAAAATCTTGACAACTTCTTGCTATATACGCAGTTCTAGTTCCATTTACAGAAGCGTTCAGGATTTCCTGTCGCGCAAAAACCAAACCAACGACCACCCATAGCAAGACGATAAAAACAAATACCTGTACCGAGCGAGAAAAAGTAGCCGATCCGATACTCGTGAAAGTCGACTACTCTATTTGATGTTACCTTATTACTTTAATGCTAAACGCCAACGTTAAAGGAACGAAAGAAACGTCACGTCGTTTACGCTTACAATGCAGAATGTTGCTACAAAATACCCTCAGATGCTCTTACTGTAACTGTGTAGCGGTAAGAATAAAAAGGAACTTTAGCGAACAAAACGTGTGCTTACACAATTCCATTTTCTCTTTCACCGACGGAGCGAGTCTTAGTGAATCAGGCTTCTGTATAGACGCCTTTATAAACGCAATAATGAGGAGTGGTAAGGCGGTATTCAAGCGTGCGCTCTAACGAGAGGTGCTGGTGAATCATCCATGAGGCGAGCACAAAACTTGCCAGTTGTGGGATTAATGACGAGGGCCGCGCGCGCCCGCGCGTAGCCGCCACGTGCCCAGTTGCTTCCTCGCTTGAAACACCTTAACGCCGCGCCAAAGGGCTTTTATACCTAGACTAGCTGCAGTTAGCTCTCTTACCCACTTTGACTCTCATCGCCAGACCATCTAACAGAGCATCAGAGCGATTGGATGCGGTCTATGGTTGAATAGTCAATTGATTTAGATCAAAAGGCTGATGACACAAATTAAATTCTAGTTTATGATTTTTCATACTTTCTAATGACATGGTTAATTTTAAAACTATTTTCAGAGATAAAGATAATTATGATGTATTCTATGATTTGTAAGTAAAACATAATTAACATATTATTATACGGGCATAGACTTAAATAAGTGATTAAGTACATACGTAAGTATCTAAGTCAATTACGTATACGTTTTAATGTTCATATTCTGCGGTAAAAATACCGCAGATAGATTACCGGCTCACGTTTCAAAACTTCAACGTCGACTTTGCGGAATGGAAGAAAAAACAACTCCTATGAATTGTTCGACTGTTATTAAAACTTTTTCTTTGAGGTATGGAGTCTATAAAATTAAAAGTTAGCGTTTGCATTATCGTAAGTAAAATTTAGGGAAGATGAGGTTAAGAGCGTTTCTGCGTCGAGGGAGCCATGAGCTGCAAATGACGTGCTTACGGAGCGGATCCGGCGCTAAGCTCGAGAAATGGTCTCGGCCTAAATGAGGCGCGTGGCGTCTTCTACGGCACTGTGTGAAAATTAGTCAATCCTATCGCAGCCATCTCCCGCGGACCCGCCGGGGCTGAATAATGAAATAGCTCGTTGAGACGTCGGATAGGCGCTATCGACGTTCGCGGCGGTGCGCGGCGGGCGTCAATGGCACGCGAGCGCCAACCGAACATGGGTGAAAATCCTACGGATTCCGTGTGAGATATTTGCCGGGTCTTTTAGGGTTATTAGGCGGAGTGGGTTTTAGGGAAATGAGTCGGGAAATAAATCTATCCCGTTGAAATGAAAGAATCTGTGTTTTCCCAAATAAATGCCCGTGAAATAAATTAAATGGGCTCGTACGTTGTCTTCATTGGGCGGTGGGAGCGGTGAATGTATAAAAATCCGCGCTCGTGATACGGGCGGGCAGCCAATAAGGGGAATGGAACTCGAGCAGAATGGATATTGCCGCTAAAACTATTGCTCTTGTTTACAGAAACGGCAGTGAGAAAATAAAAATAAAAAATTTAGATTGAAGCCAGCCGAGTTTTCGTTTTTCAACCTTTTAATGGCCTAGATTTTATAGTTTCACTTAACATTTCTATTCAAAAATATTTTTATACTGGAGTCATACTATAATATTTTGAATTGTATATCGTGTATTTATAATTATAGTATAGAGCAATATTTAAAACTAACTATGCCCCGCGGTTACAACCTCGTGATGATGAAAAACGGTGATGATGACGATTAAAAGTAGATATTGCTCACACACAAACACACACACATTCCAACAGACTTTCACATTTTTTATATTAGTGTGATAAAATTATCGACTTTACTTACACAATAACAACAATTATTATTTCAAACAGCTCAAAGGTATGTTAACGTTAGCGTACATTAACATGTTTTCCAATTTCGCACCAAAGTGACATAATTATTCATTTCTTTCCTCAGGATTCATTTAAAAGAAAACAAAACACTACGTTGAATTGAAACCCGGGGCTGGGAGAAAGCAGCATTTAATATTATATACTTCGAGGCTGCGGAACTAAAGCTGTTTCGACAGTCCGCAGCGTATCATGCAACAAAATCCCGCTTTCACGTTCCCATTTCATAATGTAGTATTCCGGGATACTCTTTAGCGTATTCTGCGTTTGCAACCGACGCCCGGGGTTAAGGCTCTAGCTGGCGACGGGTGAATAGAAGGCTTTTACTTCCGACTAGTTATTCGGTAACGCAAAAGCGTAGCAAAGTATAAAGATACTGTGAAGAATTTTCGCTCCGAGAGATACATTTTTGAATAGTGCCGCTGTATAGTGAAACGGAATAGATTTGTGAGCTAAAGCTGCTGAATTCTAAAACGACGGCAGACCCATGCAGTTTTACGATATATAAAGTTTAAGAGCAAATAATACGAGCAAATTTACGAGGCTTGACAAAGAGCGTATTGCGAAGGTGACGCGCGTGATATAAGGCGCAATTTTCCCTACTCCTTGAGCTATATTTCGTAGATGTAGTAACATAATTTTGATTAAAATTTTAGACCGTGCTCACGAATTTTTATTGCCTTATTATCTTAGTTTGCTATAGCTGAGATAAGGTCGATTCGGTTGCGATGACCGATGGACTTAATTACTTAAACGGGTTTACTGAAGAGTAAATAATTTTAGAATTATGTAAATGCTACGTAAAAACCTGACTTGAGCTTATCATTTTAATCGTTTTATATTTTTAGATATAGACAAAAATATACTTAATTTTAAAATAGATTTTTATTAAATAGTATAAGTAGGTATATTATTAGATTTTTATAAATAACTAGCAAATTCTTTTAAGATGTCGTTTGTTTTGAAGTTTAATACCATGGTCAATATTTATGATTTATAATGTCATCAATAGGGTAGATGACTGATGTTTATATCGTTGAAACCAATAGCTTTAATGAAGAATTTAAGTAAATATGTTTATTGAAAAAATAATTTAAATCGGTTAATAATGTTCTGTGTTCTGTGATATATGAGCGTTTAAAGTTTTTGTCAGAGACAACTCTGCCCCTTTCCCACAAAACAAAAAATGACGTCACGCCTTACTTGTCAGAATAGAATTTAAATGGCGTACAGAGAAGTGACGTCACGATATGCTGTTTCGCCTCTCTGTCTAGCATGATATTAAAATGCTTATAAGTTACTTATTTTTGATCAGATTTTCATTTTCTTTTTATTAATCAGCTATATTCATGGGCCACATTTTAATAGGACAATAAAAAAAACAGTCATCTAGCCTATTGTACATTTATATCTTCGACATTTCTTGTGAAATTTTATCTCGGAGGAACTAGCTCTCTGGCTGGGTATATAATCAAAGGATTTTATTTCATGCCTAATACAAATAATTACACCTTTATTTGTTATATATATAAAAAAAATACTTAGAATTCAAATAAGTACTTACTGAGAAACTTAGAGCGAAAGAACGAAGGCTAACTACTATTATTTCTATTTTACTATATCTATTAAAAAAAAACTTCCTGAAGGAGGCTGGAAAAGGTTAGGAGGGTAGATAGGTACTATTTATAATCAATGAGGCTGAGGACGGCCGACACTGAAAAGCCCGATGAGTTGATTAATTCGATTATCCCTTTGGACACTTTGATTGCGAGTGCAACTGGAGCAAAACTGTTTTCTATCAGCGTACTTTAATTACACGTTTGTTGGCTGCGACTCTGCGTACATTCATTTTCTATTGCGATACAGTAGTAGATTGTACCACAAGGGAGCAAAATAATATTTTTACGGTGAGGGCATTATTTTGAAGAGTGGAACGAAGGATTCTGCAGTAGAATCCCGAGTGTAATGAGGGATTGAGCGCAGCGTGGGATTCAATGTACGTTTGCCCGCGCAAAAAATATTTGCAGTTGTTTGGTACACACTACTTTTCATCTATGAGAAAGAGCATGTGATATTTTGACCTAGTTAATACAAAGAAGTATAGGAAATTTGTACCTATCACTAGGCCACCGGTGGCGTATGAAAAATGTCCTAGGCGTTTAAATAAGAAGTTAACCTTGTTTATTTTTTTATCATGCAGTATCGGCTCATGGTGGCGCACCCACCGCTCTCACCGGCCAGTAACTTTAGACAATGGTACAATATTTGGCTTTCGATCTCTTTGATCGTCTCGCACGCGACTCTAAAAATACGTGTTCCAAATTCAAAACTCATGACAGCCCGCTAAAAAGCTTATAGAGAAACGACCTATTTTGCGCGCACTTATTGAGGAACAAAACGTCCCTTTCATTTTCGAATATATGGGATGAAAAGTAAGAAAATACCCGCTAGTTTACATTATTATTATGACTTTAGTAAAAAAACATCTACAAATAAGTATATCACATCAACAGTCGGAAGACGTCCACTGCTGGACGAAGGCCTCCCCCTAATAGGGAGGGGTTGCCATAATCCCCACACTTGGCAGGCAGCTTGGAATAACAAAAAAATTGTGTATAAATATATACTTAACATAAATGAAACATCTGAGAACCCATAGAAAAGATTTTCAGTGAACAGGAAAGATTCGCCGAATGAGGAAGACATTTATGTTCTGCAGGTTAGTTAAATAAGACGCCAATATAATGACGAAAAATGTATATATTTAATTGTGAATTGAAATTACGTTTATAACCGACTTATATTTACATAATTTATAAAATTTCATGCAAAATATACTTATTTCAACAAATCTAGTGTTAAGATTGTTAACAATAGAAAAGTAATGCAAGAAACTAGTTTTAGTAAAACATAACCAAAGAAAACTTTACTAGCAATTTCTAAAGAAATTCTAACAAGGCATCTAAAGTTCTTGCATCCTGTCATCATCGAATAAAAACATCGATTGCGCCAACGCACGTCTACTACAAACCTCACGATCTAGAAAATTAAACCATGCTCAGGCGATCTATGATCTATATTCCTTTGTTAAGGCAAGAAAATTCTTTCTCTGTACCATAACACAAGACTTGTTTACAACCTATATTGACAGGTGCTTCCTTTGGATCTAATAAACGATAGAATGGTTTTAGTAAATAAATAACAATAGATAATACCTCGATTGACGTGAAATTATTACCATCTACAAGAGGAATATTTCGCTTGAAAACTTTTTGCAGTTGTGGAAAAAATAAGAATTGCTTTTATTTGAGCGAATCATCTACATAAAAAAATATATTATCATTTGGCACTCTAACAGTTATTATGAAAAAGGCAAAGCGTATGAAAGGCTATCTTTATAACTTACCTAACGATCATTTAAATAATGTTTACGAAGTGAAGGCCACTTTTGACATTCAAATTCAACCTCTCCAACCTATTGTAAAAAAAGAACCTAAAAGACTCTATTTGTAAAGTCGGATTGTAAGGCAGTTTACTGTCACCACATTGAACAATATGGCATGACAGTCCTCAATAAAACACGTTTTCAACGACCCGCCTTAGATCACGTGTGAAATCGAGACTTTGTTCCCATGAAATGGTATAAAACGTCAAAAATACATGTCTAAATGGTCTCTCACGGTGTAGAGTACGGGTCTACCTCAGTGGCCGCTTTCCATTGATCTCCGTGGTTGGGACATTTACCTCGGTTATTACCCAATGCAGCGGTGTATCGGATATCGTTTGGTAGCCATCGGTCGTTAACAATGCGATCTGACGTTGCCCTATGGACCGTGAAACCACATTTTCGACTGGATAACTCTAGATTATGATAAAACTATACAGTGTTATTACGATATAGAAGAATCCAAAATGTCTTTGCGTTAGAATGCTTCAGTGTACTGAAGTAAATAGTGTAGTAGTTTCGCACTGAACTGTTTGATAGTCTATGGATAGAAATAAGAAAGTACAGGGTTAATTTTTACTAACCAGTCGCCAATCATAGGCAGCTTCATAATTTATATTTAATATTATACATAGAGATTTTAGTTTAATAATTTCGTTCCTCTTTACTAGAACGTAACGCAGTGGACGTCTTCGGGCTGATGATGATCGAAATTAAAACAAGAATTTAAGGAGTCCAACTGGCTATAACCTAACTTAGGAGCCGGCTTTTGCTAGCATAAAATACAAAACTAATTAATATAAATTTACTTAAACTTATAAATAGACAAATTAATGGAGAATGTAATAAATTATGACCAATTTTAGATCAAATCAGAATTATGAGTAAATCTACGTTATTAACGAGGTTAATACTCTTTGTTTGTAGTTTACAACAAAATCTGTTTATGTAGTAAAACATTGTAACCACAACTTGATAAGTTCCCAAATATCCAAAACTAAGTAAAACAAATCTAATCTTGCGGTACAAAAACCTCAAGTTCCGTTCAGTATCAAATGTGGATTAACAATATTCGAAAAGTTCTCACAGATTCGGTCCACTGCCCATGAATATAACATCTTACGCTTCCCTGATATACAAACGCTATTTCAGTAGTCAAACTTCAAAACTTACAAAATCAGTTCACAATCTTAGAAGTTTAGAAGTCACTGATGTATCTTCTACATGCTAGGTACCCACTGCTTGTACAGAGTTGAGCTACTGTAAACCTTGTATCACGATAGACGTAGAATAATAATTATACTCATCGTGAACCAATACTACAATTACAATATTAGTCACGATCTCTATGACTTGACCCTTTATTATTATACGACCGACAGTAAAAACTATTACAAATTCTCTTTAATTGATAGTAGAGTAGTCATAGCTCGGCAGGCGGTTGAAATTGAATTGCTAGATAAAATAGATTTTGATGAAAAAATTACATCTAAAATTGTCTGAGAAAGGAAGATAAATGCGTTATCTATAAGTCATAAAATCGATGATAATTGAAGGCAGAGATCGATAAAACGACCATGTAAAAGATAAAAAAGATAAAATTAACATAGCATGATAACCTACTTATTTTTTATATAAAGCACATCTTAGGCATTTTAGATGATAGAATAGTTAAAAATAGCATAGATCTACAAAGAAAACAGTTAACTGAAAACGGTCTGACTACTCATAACAAATATTAAAAAGAAAAAGAAAAAATGCTTTCTAAAGAATATCATAAACACGTTTTTCAAAGAAAAATAAGCAATTCTAAGAAAGTTGGCATTTGAAAAGCCTTAAATGTTATCGTAGCAACAACTGAAGCTCCAAGAATTCTTAGTTGTAGCCTCGCGACATTTAAAAAAGATAACGGCCTAATATTTGTTGACAAGGACTAAGACACCCTCTATTTTCTTGATATAAACGGTCTCAATGCGATCATTTTTACTATGTCATACGCTCCTTACATGATATCAATGTTGTAGACATGTCGACCGAGAGAAAGGTTAGGTAACGATTCTACTCCAAAGCTGACCTGCCAATATTTTCTTGAAAGTAATTTTGCTGGAAAAGTGAGCTAAAGAAAAACCAGACCTTCTATTTCAGTTGTATAAGAAAATTTTATTTTCAATTTCTATATTTTCTTTCTTTGAATTCCTTCATGGCTACTGTAAAGCTTATGATTAGAACGTCTATCTACTTATGTAAATTTGTCTAAAAAAAATACTTGAGCTTTGAGTACTCACAGAATTTCGTCTCTGTCTTGTAAATTCTTATTCATAGCTTTAATACTTTGAAGACAGTGCCGTAGCAGACAAGTTTCATTCGAATTCACGTCAAGTCGACGTACTTGTTATTCAAGACGAACTCTCTGTAGTACCTATTGTTTTACCTACTGCTTAAACTAAAGTGCAATGTACGACATCGGAATATGTGACGTTTATTTTATAAAACGATGTTTAGATATGGTAATTTGAGAAGCTAATTCAAAGTCGTGACTATGAATTAGGTTTAGTAAATGTGAATTTGTATAAAGCTTCTCATAAACACAGATTGTACAGTCAAAATCACTTCAATTGTGAAAGTGTTTGAATAAGCAAAACCGTTAAACAATACTGTTTTTTTACTTTGTGTCGTAACAGCTACATTTTACCCAACAGCTCAGGGCGTAGTGATTAGTGTGTGTTGGAACTATGGTTGTCTATTCCTATATTAGATATACTGGTTTTGAAGAGCGAGGTATCTTTATAGGTTTGCCTATATGGTCGCAATATCAAATAGCAGATATTTTTGTTCGGAATTTATGATCTACTTTTAATTGAAATACAAATTTGAGTCTGGGTAGTGCACTCAGTGGTACCATAATATAATAGTATTTACTAAAAATGTATTAATAGACGGCTCTAGTAGTAAGGTTACACATTCTAAATACAGAGCCATAAAAATCAGTTTAATAGATAAACATAAAACTGAAACAAAGTTCGACGTAGCCAATTTACTAGACAACCTATTCGTTAGCAAATTTAGTTTCTGTAATTAAAATAAACGCATAATGGCCAATAATAACAGCTAACTAGGCCTCTACTTGATTACAAGAAACCGACAATTTTCTTTAACTACCTGAACACAAATAAAAACACTTCTTCCACTAAGAATGGCTTTATGTGTCAATAACGAACGCTTTTATGAGTAGAGAAGACCATACGAGGCCATTTAGTAAGTTTATAATTGTTTATCGTTGTATGAAACTGTAGAAGTCTCACTTGGCGTTTTCATATGGGCACCCTTTTAGAGAAACATTTTTTTATACCTATCAAATTCTGCTCCATTCATGCCAAAACTTTATATCTCATATCAAAACTTGATCTAAATTATTTTGATAGTCACGGAGTTGACGTTATATGCAATTATAATGCAATAGCACACATTTTCGCGTACACTAGATTTCACTTACTATCCTTCGGGAACCCTGCTCATAAAGAAAATGTGTGATAGAAGTAGCTGGAAGTTTTTCCGGATATTATGGGCTACTTTTCCAAACTTCATCCAAGCTATTTGAAACTATAGGTACAGAGTTAACTGGGGACATACTTATGTTAACTAGGTAAACAATAAGCAAAGTTTTGCATGTCTTAATATGTGTTTGCGAACATAAATTATAATGATACTTAATACGCTTTTAAAAAAAAAAACAACCGACTTCAACTTCGAATACCTGGATGACATCTTCATATTTTCTAGTAATATTGTTTTAAAAACCAAACTACTGAACTGATTTCGATAAAGCTATATGGGACCACTTCTAAAGTGTTACCAATAAAAAAATAAAAAAACATCAAAATCACTTCATAATCGACGGAGTAATCACGTAACATACATACAAAAAAAAACATACAATCGAATTGAGAACCTCTCTTTTAGGGTTCCCTATCTCAAAAGGAAAAAAGGAACCCTTATAGGATGAATCGGTTGTCCGTCTGTCTGTCTGTCTGTCAAGACCCTTTTTCTCTGTAACGAGTGGAGGTATCAAGTTGAAATTAATATCAAATACGTCAGTCCACAGTTTCTTAGATCTGTAAAAAAAATCAAGCTTCTTCAGTCAACGCAATAAAAAGTTACGGCCATTTTTGTGCGTTTTTTTAGAGTGAACTAAATCAAAATTCATAGGGTACTTTCCGTTGACTCATGAAATTTGGTAAGAAGCAAGGTCACATAACATTAATTACGGGAAAAATCTGAAAATTGATAATTTGTAGATATATCGTCATTTCTCAAGCCTAAACTGAAATGGTTATTTTGTTTGTTTCTTTAGTTACCAAAAAAATTACTAGATGGCGTTCTACGCAGTTAAAACGCGCAAATGTTTTGTTCGTTGGTTTGATCGCAGCTGCTTTTAATAGATGTTCGACCAACTCATCCACGAGCCACGAGCTCCACGAGTCAGTTTTCTACAAAACTAAGTTTTGAAGAAAACTGACATCTGCATTGTTTTTGTTAGTTCTTGCATTTTAACAACATTACAAATAAGTTGGAGGGGTACAATTCAAATCAGATGTACCTCTTGAAGATTGTAGAAAGGAGTTTTACAAACTAGTTAAACCTTTTCTTAGGCCATATTCTTTGCACCTTAAAACCTACGGAGAAAAATAATCACATAAAAGTTTAAACCTTTTCTTATGTAAGTAAGTACATCGGTGTCTGCGTTTTTTTCTTTCTTATTTTTTTGCTTCGCACCATATGTATTCTGCCAGTTCTTGAAACTGAAACTGCCAGTTTCAAGTATATGTAAGTATATAAAAGTTTTTGATAGTATTAGATCTTAAGTCATAAACTAAAATCATGGTCAAGTCCAAGTCATGCCCTAAAATTGCCTAAAACACCCAGCAGCGCTGGGTGTTAAAACTCGCAAACGTTGCGTAATAAGTTTTCACTAGATTTTTTTACATTTTGCAGTTACCGTATGGAACAAAAGTAGAAATTCTTTTAGGGTTCTGTACTCAAAGAGAATCCAATTGTACCCTATAATTAAGCCGCCTACCGTGTCTGTTTGTCTGTCCATCTGTCTTTCCGGTTTGTACTGATAATCTCGTGAATCGTAATAGATAGCCGGTTGAAATGTTCACAGAATATTCGCTATACACTTAACTATCGCGGATTATCTAGTACTTGTAGTGAGTGGTACGGAACCCTCGTTGTCCGTGTCCTCGTATTTGACGGCTTTAATAGAAGTCGGTTGAAAAATAAATGTAACTGCAAACGAGTTATTATTGTCCATGCATGTAATACTTACATGCAGCTCGCATAGCAATTCGTTTATTACAAAGTGCAGTCATTGGATACAAACAAAACATTACGCACTCATTCAGTATCTATGCCAAAGTTAATGAATGCACGGCATACCAAAACAGTCTAGTATACTCTCCCGACGTTCCCACAACATGCAAATCGAGTCGAAAGCCAAGCTAGAACTCTTAAGCATTCCGCATCTGCTACATGTATGCAAACCAATTTACGGGCGAATCTAATTTGGGCGTGTAGCTACAGTCCACGTAAACCGCTGTTGAGATGACGGACGTAGCCTTCCTCGTCCGAGATGCTCCTCTTCATTAAGAGTGAGGGGCGGACCAGGGAGATGGGCGATGGCTTTATGGGACAATTTGCATTTACACGAGCCCCGGCGCAGATTACGTCGGCACTTATCCGCCTGCCGAAATGAGGATCTCACGCTCACGACCAACGACCAAACAAGCCTTTGTTTATATTCTCTTGTATTTTTCACCCGCCATTTGTTTTGACGGCCCATCCCTGTAACATGAAGGTTTTGAAGTACCGAAATGCTTTATGACGGTTGTCCGCTAGCGCTTTTGATTTTTTCAACTCGCTTTTTTACGCTTTTCCGTCCGAACAGAGTTTAGACAGCTGTTCATTATTTCCGTGGAAAATAATATAAAAGTTAAACGCAGTTTCCGTAGAAGAAAACTGCGGGCTGGTGATTCTGTAACGGCGTATTGTAAGCGTCTCTCGTACGAAACAGGAACTGCAGCAGTTTGCAATTTGCTCAAACTGTATGTCCGATGTTAGAGTTAGTAAAATAAGACTGGGAAGCGTTTAGCTTCGCTCGCAATCTGCGATGCGAGCTATCAAAGCACGTAAACTGAGCATTCAGAATTGTTGTCGCAAAGCTGAAAGGGCTAACGGAGTGGTCGTCACAATAGTTTGAGGGTACGTTTAAGTGAATACGTCGTTCGCAAATCCAGTTGACCTACTTACGGTTTACCACCTTTGTGTACGTCAGTGCACAAAAGCATGTCGATGCAAGAACATTATGTATGACCGGTTTAAGCTCAATTTAGAGCCCGCATGAGCCTATCTGGATCAGCTCGCCAAGGCGCCTCGTACGGCATAACTGTTAAATCTATTACGATAAACGAAACTCCGAATGAGCCATAAAATTTTATCTAGCTGCCCCGATTCCAAATAGACTGCTATCTGATGTTAACCCTTGTTACTTCCCATTTGTTCAAAGCGATATTGTTACTGAACACGTTTAATTTTTGCTAACACGTCCATTTTTTCAATGGTTATTTTTTACGGGAATTTGGAAATTAGGCAGGGGTGGCAGGAGGGCCACTCCGAGTGAGCTATTGGCTATTTATAATCAAAAAAATATATGTATCGTTCCTTGTAACTGAAAAAGAGACAGAGATTTTTTTTTTGTGTGTGCACTTTCTTGGAACTCTTACCTCATTTCACGCAAAAAGAAACAAAGCAAAAAAAGCAAAAAACATTCGCCTAATTTCAGATTTGCAACGAGAAACACAGGTAGCTTTATTCCGAACACTAACGAGTCAATTGGCGATAAATTACATACCCAAACAATTGCTACCATAACACGGCATCTAAAATTAACTTGGCCATAAATATTCATGGTTACAGGACCGCCTATTTGACGGTCTGTCGCCACCGTAGGTACTATACCGGCGCCGGCACCCTTAATCAGGGAAATTGCTAAGTAATCGCACGGAATGTACTAGCAGTAAGGTTATAGACAGTGCCTCAACTTGCGCGACATTTAAATCAACTCTAGTTGGAAACACGTGAACGTGATTGTTGATAGCCTTTTTCTTGTGTATACTTGCAAAGGTATACTCATTCATATATTTAGTTTATACCTATATTTGATGTTTTATAATATTATGCTTTATGTTGAGCACAGGCTTGCTAATAATAGGTGTACAACATAATAATTATGTACGTACACACACCAGTTCTATTATAAAACATTGCATTGTTTTTCTGAAACAGGAAAAAAATTGCCAATGAACTTTCGCGATTTGAACTCAAAAACTGTGTTTATCAACGGGAAATAATCGCGCGCAAAACATTATTTTTATTATGCCTTGATAATATAATTTTTAATAGACGTCTGACGAGTGATTGGGCCATATCCGCTGACCCAGTCACAAGTTGGTGAATTCAAGAACGCCATTGAATTTCTTCTCCGACGTACGCAGGTCGACGTTTTCCTTCAAAGTAAGTAAGTGGTAAGTTTGAAAATCCGTACATAAACTCCAAAGTTCTTTCTTTCTTTCGTTCTTTCCAAACATCTTTTTAGCTTTGTTAATCTAAGACTGTTGACTCTTCCAAGTTCCATAGACATTTGTAACTGTTTCACAGCAATATAGAGCCAAACTAAAATTTCTATGATAATGAAAATGCGGCCCACCGTTTGCAGACCTCGCGGTGATTCCGTGCTATCGAACGAGCTGGAATGGGGGTAAAAGTGGAAGGAATTATGGTAATTTGTTGGGACATTGTTTTTTATTGGAGTAGTGGCTAAAATTAGAAGATGAGGTGGTCTTAAATAAGGTCAAGGTTATCGTTTGCATGATTCAATAATTTAGATTTGATTAGCGAAATGTTTTTCTGATATTTACTTGCTTTTTACATACGAGGCGCTACGGGACGGAAAAGTTGTACGCGTTTAGTAGTTTAGAGATTAGTGTGCAACAAAATATTTTTCCCTTTAATGTCCTAACGGTTTGACCAATTTACATAAGGCTTTCTGTTTAAATATGTTATTCAGCGGTGGTGGTTCTTGGATGGTTATTAGGTTGGTTGGTTATTGTTATTGGTGGCTGGTTAATTAAGGTGTTACAGTATAACACCGAAGGTTGTATCTTGACATTTTTAATTTAAAAAAAAAAACTTCGTCTTGGCTGCTTAAATGCAATCTCGCGCGATGATCACCTGCTGTTATGCAATGATGTCGACCCGTAATAAAACAATAAATTATTCGAATGAATGATTAGAGATCAAAGTTACCTTTGGTACGCTACGTAACAGTCACATGTGATAAAATTATTAAGTACTTTTTATGCTTTTAAATAAAATTCTTGTGATTGCAGACTCATATACTCATTAAATGACTTCTGAATATATTATATAAACTATTTATATATTTATACTTTCACTTTACAAAAAAATTATAATAAATTGTTAATACTGACTTTGCAATGCATTGTCTAAAAAAAACAAGTTTTATCACAGATTCTGAGTTTATGTGTGCGTGTATGTATGTATGTCTATTATGTTTGTTAATTCTTCACACAGATGGGTCAACCGATGAGTGAAATTTTGAGAAGAGGTTGCTTATGGATTAATACATTGGCTACTTTTTATCTCGTGAAATATGCAGCACCGTCGGAATAATACGAATCGAGACTATGAAGCCTTTAGTTAATCAGTTAAGTACCTACTCACCCATGTGAATTCTTGATGAGCTCCGCCAATTAACCCTTCTGACATCCGTTTTATTTAATTAGGCATGATGCTCCAAAATTCAACTCTAATGTTAGAGACGTAAAAATTTAATTAAATAATCGAATATTTTATCTAAAACATAGGGTGTTTTTGTTTGAAATATGACATGCATTCATCATTTTTTTTCTTTATTTATTATTATTTTTACATGACGATAATATTATACGCACAGGACGGCTGGCAGTGGACGAAAGCGGAAAACTGAAGATTACACTGAGTGAAGATTACGTTGAGTGAAGATTACGCTGAGTGAAGATTACGCTGAGTGAAGATTACGCTTATCTTGGGAGACGCATGTAATGTCTAGCAGTGGATGATACGATGATGATTATTTTTACATACATTATAACAGAATATATCAAAATATTGGTAAATGTTATATAACTTTATTTATATAACATTATTTTAGTAGTTTCAATAGGTTATTTCTGTGGTTAATAGGATGTTGGACTTTTTCACTACTACTTCACCAGGTTATGATTAACTTGACGCTAAGTAACGGTATGGCTGAAGATAAACACACCTAGCCGAGAATATACGAACTTACTAACTCTAAAATTGGACCTAGATATTTCCACAATCTGCATCCAGAACCACCGGAGGATGGGCAGCAGCGTCCTCTCGGTTAATGGTGGTGAGCAGACTGCGATCCCCAAGCCGCCTGCTAAGCGTGGGGATTATGGCAACCCCTTTCGGCCTTAGTCCAGCAGTGGTGGCAGTGGTTTTTCTGGCTGATGAGTTAGGTACTGCAAAATAATTAGACTCCCAAAACACGCCAGATTTCATTTAACACTGTGAATCCAAATAAATTCTCGCAAAATCCAAAAATTCGCCAGCTGCTATCAACAAACCAAACGCGACAAGCAATAAATTAATCAATATTTAACGCTTTTCACAACTGCCCGCAATTTAACCCCACACTCGCTATCTGAACTGTCACTCCCCGGCTCCTGGCTGGATCATTTGGAGTCAGCCATTCATGTGATTGACACATTCGAAATAAGCGTCCAAAATCTACCCGAGAGGGGGTCATTGAAAAATGATTGGTCATATTTTTGTTTGGCCCGGACGCACGCGTGCCCGGCTCTGTAGAATGAATGGTAAGGTCGAATAGGAAATGAAATTATTTAGACACGAGTTTCACGAGTTTGTTTGTGAGGTTAAATAAAATAATGGAACGCGTGTTGGACGCACGTTTCTTGCTAAGGCTTAAGGTTTGATAGGGTACATTTCTGATGTTATATTATTGTTAAATATGTTAGGATTAGTGAAGAATATATTAAACAAAAACGTTTAACGTAACAAGAAATAATTTGAACCGGATTGTAGGAAAATGTCTGAGATAAGCGTTTAAATGCTTTGTGACTTTCCTGTAAAATAAGTCTTAGTATAAAATGTGTGGCATAATCCGGTAAAATAAGTTTTGCGCAGGACGGGCAGCAGCTCTGAGCATTCTGCGATTCCCAAGCCGCTTGCAAAGCGTTGGGATTATGGCAATCCTCCCCTCCCCGCCTCCTTTTTGAGGGAGAGGCCTTCGTCCAGTAGTTCGACGTCTTCTAGATAGAATTTGTTATAATCAGGCTGCGTGGCAATGAACGAGCGAGCGAAGAGAATGAAGCGAGTGCAGTCTTTGCAACAATCATTATCTTTCATCTGTCCCAATATTTCGCTCAGAACGACTATCAGGGTAAATTCCGATATTTGCAAAACCTCGGCATGTTAAAACGTCAACATGGTGACATCGTCTTGAGTGGCAAAACGACTTACTAGTAAAACGTGCAAAATGTGAAGTACAGTCAGTACATGTATATTTATGTTGATACCAGTGTACATGTCGTCGTTTCTAAATAATCACGACGACACTTGGTGTACAGGTTATTTAACTTCATAGTTTTTTGTCGTCGGCGACTTTTGATTGGAGAGCTATTTCCCCAAATAAAGGGAAGTTTCCTGCGGCTCCATTTACGGGCAGTTTTTTGATAATATTAGGCAGAAGCATTTGGTACTCAATTAAAACAAGAGGACATATAAGGTCGCAAGGTTTACTGTTTGCAGGAGTACTTATTATTTTTACATGATAATGAGGCCGTTTTATTTTCAGAAGGAAAATTAGGTAAGTTTGAATAAACACGGCACACGGTACGGACAGATATTGTCAAAATTAGTAATTCTAAACTTGGAAAGCTTGTACACAAATTTAGAGGCAGGACGAGGTATTCTGGCGTGACCTTTAAAAAGGGGTTTTGTAATTAAGAACCAAGTTAAAAATAATTTCAAAGCTTTAATTATCTAGCAAAATTTACAAATCTGCAGTCAAAGATGAGATTGCGACATTAAGCTAAAAAAAGGGTTAGATAAAAATTCGGATTATGTGCAAAATATGTCTGGCTTTAATTTACAATAATTAAGTATTATCATAATTTTATTTTGTACATAGTTCTTAATTTTATCTTAAGTTGTATTAACTATATATTTTACAATGTATATAAATGTAAATAAAAGTTAATTACTTATAAACAATAATGTATGTATAGTATTATCATAGATTATAATATTTTTTACTGACTTCACTAAATTGTAGATTGAAATATATATGTTTTGCAGTGGTAGGACTCTACTGCAGAGTCTGCCTCGGGAAGTACCTTTCCCAGTTATTCAACGCCAAGCAGTAGTGTGCAAGCATTACTGTGTTCCGGTTGGAAGGACAATGATACCAGAGAAATTATTGGGTATGAAGAGATTTAACATCTGATTTCTTGGGGTGACGAGCGCAGTGCAGTGCGGCGCAGGATTGTGTTTGCAAGTTCACAATTCTCGCACTGCTACTGTTAGTGGCAGACGTGTCGCTTACCACCAGGCGAACGTCTTGCTCGTCTCGTTACTTGATTGCATAAAACATGTAATGATATTGACTACTTTAGCACATTACAAAATCAGGGGCAAATAATTCTAAAAAACAATTCTACTTTAGCCTCCTTAATTTATGACTGTAGCGCTAAGTATCTAGTAGGCTTTTTTTATTAATATTTATATAATTTATATAATATTTTCTTATGTCTTTAGAACTAGTCGGGCTAATTATTAGCTTAGCTTGAACTCTCCAGGTTTCTCGGAATTCGAATAAATTAGATTTGGTTAAAGATCAGTTTTACTCAAAATTAAAAACAAAGCTACAAAACTCCCCAAAGTTTTACACAACAAACTTCCATATTAAACACCCATTGTTACAACAAACAGAACTAACAAACAAAAGCTGAACTACACAACCAACGTACACACAACGTTCAGCGACAGAACAACAAACTGTTGCAACCAGAAACAGTTTTTCAATCTCGCTACAAATGGCGTAACATTTACCAAAGCTTCAAGCTTAGAGGGCGCACAAATAGCCAGGCACAGGTGTTGCTTTATTGAAAAAAAGATACAAATTACACCCTTTCTGCACGATTTGATGTCGGATTGATGCCTCTGCAAGGCAAAGGCTATTTTAATCTGGCAACACTCTTTGCTGATTGAAAGTTTACAATTGGACAAGCGAATTATATAATCTAGCTTTTTGATAAACTAAAGGCAGTACAGATTCGGAGTCAATGACTACGAGTAATAGGCACGACTGCCTAAAAAAGATTGTAATCTTCAGTGTGTCATGGTTCATGTATGAATGTGAGTTTCTTTCTACCATAACTTCTGAATGAACCTGAACAGATGTAGATTTATGGGGTATCGTTAGAATCCTTGCATCATGCCGAGTGACACATTTTTTTTTAAAAGAACAGTGGTTGTATGGCGTCATTTTTAAACGTGAAAACTGTATTTTTTTTCTTTTAAGTTAGTTTAGTAATTTATTTAGATGTCTTGTTTTGTTGAGTATTGTATTATTATAGTATTATTTTTTATTGTATATAAATACAACGTGTAACGAAAAGGTTCAACATTACTGAAGGGTATGTATGTACTAAGGGTAAGTGTATGCGTGGACCTGGGTATGTCCTAAAACTGCATCCAAAACCACCGCAGGATGGGCAGCAGCGTCCTCTTAGTTAACAGTGGTAACACTCTGCGATCCCCAAGCCGCCTGCCAAGCGTGGGGATTATGGCAACCCCTCTCTATTAAGGGCCTTTGTCCAGTAGTGGACGTCTTCTGGCTGATAATGATGATGATGATGTATGTACTCTTCATTATGAACAACTTTTACTTTGGGGCCAACACTAAAATCACGAAAAAATTACGGCTGTTCCGTACAAAAAGGTTCATCGATCTTGGACAAATTGTTTGGAACAGCTGATTTTTCTTTCGCGATTTCAAGGTTGGCCCCATAGTAAAAGCTGTTCACAGTGAAGAGTACATACATTTACCCCTCAGTATTGTTGAACCTTTTTGTTACAAGTTGTATATATATTTTATTTCTTGTTTTGCATATGATCACATTCACGCCTGACGTTAAGCGAAGACGCAATTTACGATGAATTATTATAGATTATCATACTCGACTGATGGGTCGAGAAAACTCAGAAATCTTAGGTTTTGCCCGATTATAATAAACATAAATAATGTTAAATAATAATGTTTATGTATTGCGTTTGACTCAATCTCATCTAAAATAAGATTTTTATCTTATAATATCAGCATATTATGCTGGTATAATAATGATCGTACAATTGTAATTTAAGGCAACATGGTAATTAAAATCTTACCTTAATTCAGGGTGTTGGCTTGATGTTATAACTCTGCCTTAGTTAGATTCATTAGGTTTGATTTCTTAGCGAAGTTTCCAAACGAAATTCTGTAACAAAACAGAAAAGTATTAAAATATTAGGTCCTACTAAAACTACTAAATATTTCTCATTATAAGTACATTGCGTTTAATTTGATCGTGGTTTATAACATCTCCGGATAACCATTACTACCATTATAAAACATCGATAAAGAAAGGCTCTCCCTTAGGGCCCTATAAAAGCAGACCTTCATAAACAAGCAATATCTTTTATACATCCCTATAACTCGTCCGATCTCCGTTTTCTAAGAGGATGATAGAAAAACACGAATAAATTATATCCAGACATTATTACAAACATTGGTATCCGGGCAATTCCTTGAGAAAGTTGAAGATGAATAGAATAAAGCAAAGGCGCGTTACACCCACGCCCTTATACAACACGCTGATAAACGATTCAAAAATATCGGATCTAAAATTTGGGTCTGCACTCAAACGTTAGCCCGCATCGCTTCGTGCCAGCGATAAAACTTTGTCGGGAAACGTACTGAATTCCAAAACAAAACGTAACGAAAAGTCGGTTCGCAGATGGCGCAGGTGTCCCGGGCGACGTGCACGTCCTCTAATCAAGCGGAAATGTGTGCTCGGGCGACCGGACTAGCGGGCCGGACCGGCCGGCTGACCCGACGACCCGCCTACAGACTTCACCTGAACGCTACAATCCCCGGCCCGGAATCTGAATCATTCGCATTCGGTCAATTCTAACAGGAAATTTGGATCCCGTTCCGACCTATCTTTCTGTTTATTCACTTGATTCGCTGCGACTTTTCGAGCTTCCTTCGCTCTATCTTCTGTCGTAAGAGACACGACGAAAGCCAGATAAGAAACAATTGGTGTGATAAAAAGACTCGTTCAATCAATTTAATAACTGAGATTGCATCACGGACTCGAATTAATGCGTTGGGTCAGACAAAGAGCCGAAGAGCTTATCAAAGAGAAAGCGAGCAACGGTCCGTCGGGGTCGTCACTAGCGTCCGAAGAATACGCGTCTATATCCCGAAAGAGATTTATATTACGAAAATTTTCATTGTTTTTCTTAAAGCTTGTAGTGGTCGCATTATTGTTTGAAAATTTATTTCGAATTTAGAATGCAACTTAATCTTTTATTTTGAACAAAGATTTGCAGGTTTTTTTGCAGGTTTTTTTTAATTAATTGCAGGTATTTATACTTGCTGATATATGTCAAAATCTGAATTTATCAAGATTCTCAATTCTCAATCCAATTTATTTATGTCATGGTTACGCTGTAGCAATAGGCTGTAAAGTAGAGTGGTCATTCTTTTGTTCCATTACCGGATAACCGCACGTCGTTACGGAGATCTTCGTAAACCTTTTGACATTCCGCTAAAAGGTTCATTTTGGCTGATTAATGTGGTAATTCCATTGAGCGAACAAAAAGAACAAGCAGCAGTTATACGGCGACGAGCGCTTGAAGGAAACTAAAGGGAATTTATATTTTTATCTGGACCGTGTATCGTCCGGGCAGCTATTTTAATGGCGATATAGTTAAAGAGAATTTTCTACAGTAAAAAGTGGGCTCGGTTTCGACTTTCAGGAGCGTTCTTGTCCCCACAGAGTTTGTTCGTTAACTGCGTTGCCATTACTATGCAAAACGTCGAGCTAAAGTTGCGGGTGCATAAATTGCGGTGAATTCATCTGGGTATATTCTGCTAGTTTTACAATTGAACGTCATGACTCATAGTTCCGTATTTGAATGGAACTGATAGGAGTAGTTTGGCGGTACTGCCCCCTTATTTAATTTAGTTAGGGTAATGTGTGAGTCGTTACAAAATGTTTTATTAAACGTTAGATAGCAGCTTGTTAGGGGATCGGCCTCTTTATGTCTTTATTGCAACGCTATGACCGCTAGGGCTAACTCATAAATATAAAATTCAGAATGTTTAGCAATTGGGGGATCCACACTACATATTTTTCCGCTAGGTGGCGCATCGTTGATGCAGCCATAGTCAACTGTCAATCGCATATATTTTGTTGTTTTATGTTTTGTTTTAGCAGAGAACATTTTAAAGACTCAGATTACCGGATGAATGTGCATATTACTGGTTTGTCTTGCAATAATTTGTCTTGCAATAATTAAAGCTCTGTCCAACATAAATTTTAAACAACTATCTAACTTACAAAATCTACTTTCAGGCCGTCAACAACTGCATATATTCTTAAAACAAGTCACAGTACCCAATATTTTTCCTTAGACTAGATTATCGACAACGCCCTCATCAAGAGCAGATAGAAACAATTAAGCAACGATTAACAAAAACCGTAAAAAAATACAAGTATCTGCAACAAAAGCGATATCAAGTAAAAGCTAACAATCTAACTCCGATTGACACCGAGAATTCTGTTTAAAATAGAATATTACAGATTATTATATTTATGTCACTATGTAACTGCACTCGACAATGAGGTTACCCGTTGTACCTAACAAAGTTACGTTCTGCACCGACTTTGGCAAGGACGCCTTTGGACTACACCGTCTTCGGACGCCTTAATTTTCTTTTAAAACTCTTTAAATTTTCCATCGCCTTTTAGAATCCCGTAGACACTGCGCTTTGCCGGGAAAAACTGTATCTCCGCTGCGGACACTTTGCCACGTATTTAAATAGCGTTTTAAGATGTAATAACGAGCGTAAAATTTACAGTCACCAGTGCATCACAGCGGTGATTGTAGCTAAAACCTTTTTATTAGGTTGTATTTTTATCGATTTATCCCAACGTGGGGTATTAAGTGTTTTGTAAGCGTGGGTTGGGCGTTAAAGTGAGCGTAGGCCGTTTATTTTATTCATATGTTTTGTGGACGAGCGCTTTTGTTATAAAACCTGTGTACGAAGTATTTTCTATGTAGAACAGGCAGTTTCTCATTGATTGTATTGCCGATACAAGCAGTTTGTAACAAGACTTCGAGTCTATTTTGTATTTTGAGATAAGCTGGAGCTCATGAAAATACAGATGAGCTTATTAGCTGTGACAGTCGTAGCATATGGTTATGATTTCGGTTAATATCAGCTCAATGCCTTTATTTGCGAGATTATAACGTTGTGATGAAGACAATTTAACTGCTATAGCTATAAATTCATGGAAGTATTTATTTTGAACTTGTGGTGGCTTACGGATACTCCTAAGAATTTCTACTTTTTTCTTATTTGCCGGAGAACGTTTTGTTTACATACCAGCCAAGCCAAACTTCGTTCAGCTGTTTTTTTATGAAATATTTATTGGCTTTAGTTTGACTGCCATCTCGCCGGATGTTAAATGAAGATGCAATCAATGAAAACCGCTTACCTACAAGTAGCTGATTCACTCAAGACTTGAAGTCAGCTGGATTTTATTTTCGTGAAACGTCCATTCGGCAACGCATTCCACATTTTAACAGTTCGAACAAGAAAGTTGATTCGGTAAGAGCTGTTAAAAGAAGAATAGACAGGGCTCTGCTAGTTATTCAAACACCAAGCAGTAGTGTGCAAGCATTATTGTGTTTCGGTTTGAAGGGCAATGTTACCAGAGAAATTACTGGGTATGATGAGATATCTCAGTGTTGCGCAGTACAGTGCGGCGCAGGATTGTATTCACAATTTCACAATTCTGGCACTGCTACTGTTAGAGGCAAGCGTGACGCTTACCACCAGGCGAAATTCTCGCTCGTCCTGTCATTCGAAAGAAATAGAAAAAAATCGGACAAGCTGTTTTTCTTGCATTTAAAATATTAGTAAGATGACGTGTTATACGATAACACTGCCCTGAATTAAAATTAAGACAAGTTCTTACATAAACTAACCTAAGTAATTTACTTGACTGTACGTACGTGTTATCTGATAAATCTCTATGAACTTCGGGGAACGTCCCTACTATCTCACCAGCACTTATGAATTCACATTCAAGTTGTAGTGTAATGAGATACACTTAATTACAACCAACTTAATGGATCTAGTAGCTTATCTATTTGAATTTGACCACATAACCTGTCCTTTTCATTCTCATTGATGTTAACACGAAAATGAGTAAGATACTCCACATAAATTGCTTGAGATAATTAAAGCTCTAGTTGATTACTAAATGCTTTGACCAGGTGTTTCACTGATGCTGTAATTTGATTGTGAATTTAAATAGAAATGAGAATATCACCTGCTTCTAACTTTATACGGTGCTTTTGATGAACTGGACAGATGAACCTTCTTTATAGTTACGATTTCCTGTCACCTGGTCATTAGAAGTTACGAGTAGACATCTATAGCTACCTATCATAGCCTATCATCACCTATCATAATATAATATCATATCATCATCTATAGCTATATTTAGGACCTGGGTATCTATGTCCTAAAACTGCATCCAGACCCACCGGAGGACGGGCAGCAGCGTCCTTTGAGCTAACGGTGGTGAACATTCTGCAATCTCCAAGCCACCTGCCAAGCGTGGGGATTATGGCAACCCCTCTCAGTTAAGGGTGTGGGGCCTTCGTCTAGCAGTGGACGTCTTCTGGCTGATGATGATGATGATGATCTAGAGCAACAAATGAGAAGATGCATATAAAATAGTCAATCTTTGAACTAAGATTATGAAGATGTCTTAGCTATTAGCAGTTCATTGGATGAATTATTGACTGATCTTCTTTATTACTTACACCAAAAATTACAAGGTGTATTTTTTTTTGCAAAAAAATTAGTTTGTTTTCATGTATTTCGTTTGAAAAACATTGAATTGGTCCAAAACCTAAATTAACCCTAACAATATACCTAACCTATTAACCAAATTTTTTATCAATTTTTCCCTATAAAAAAAAAGTATTTCCACAGTAGTTTTTTCGCAAATATATTTAGTTTGTTTTCATATATTTAGTTTGAAAAACATTAAATTGGTCCAAACCCTACATTTTACCGACTTTTCCCTATAAAAAACAGTATCTACACATCAGTTGACACGGTCCTGAGTCGTACGAGGAACAATATACAAGTAAATAAACACACCCTCTAAGCCGACGCACGCAATCTGAGAACGTGAACGACAGTCATGTCGGTACTTCATTCATACAAATAAAGGTTACTATACAAATAAGCAACAACCTAATTTTTTTTTTTTTTTTAATTGGTACGTTTAAATCATGTATATACATGTATATATTATATTGGTACTTATATATGTTATGTATATATTGTGTTATTTATGTATAGTATTATTTATGTATTACAATTTTATTGAATTTTAACTTTTTTTTTTATTTGCAAAATTAATGTATTATATTTTTTTATATTATGTACACCACCGACCAAATTGCATTTGCCTTCGTTAGTCCAGTCCGTCCAAAGGTTGCCTGGAAGAAATCGCTTAAGGTGATAAGGCCGCCCCTTGTACTGCCAAATAATGTACCCTGATTAGTTGTAAGTTGTTCTATATTTCTGGTGTGCAATAAAGTTGTATTGTATTGTATTGTAACCTTTCAGTGTTCCGTAGATAATATAGTAAGCTTTGTTTATATGGTAAATTTTGATGTACCTTTACTTAGCGACGGTGATAATGGAATGGACGGGCCTAGCGCTTGCAAATCGATCAAAATTAACAAGATAACACAATCAAGCATACCTAGCTAAAAGTATGCATATTACATTTGCCGGAAAATAGAGATAGCGAATCTAATTACTGCATAACAATAATTGTTGTTATTTGTTAAAAAAGTTTGTATTGTCGTATCGTACGGCTCGCATGTCGCAAAGGCAGAGTATGACTGAAGCGAGTGGAGAGCCGGCGCTCAACATAATATAGTCTTCAAAATCCGTGCGCTTATTTCCCGTCCATTCATCTTATCATTGTCGTTGTATTCTATCAGCTATCTGGTTTCCATATTATAGTTTGGGGCAAGATGGCGCTTTGTGAAATGTCCACCGATATTTATTTATTTATTATTATTATCTTTGCTAGGACGAAGAACCCTAATCCTATTTTTGTCTTTTCCTTTCCTTCAAGTTTTCAACTTGATTATGTTATAACTTATAGCATGCCATGCAGGAATTAAGTGTTAGCAGATTGGAGAGCCGGCGCTCAAGATAATAGTCTTCAAAATCCGTGAGCTTATTTCCCATCCATTTATCTTATTATTGTCGCTGCCTGCAGCTTGCAGTTATTTTATTCCAAGACCACTTTAAGCTGCAAGCATTAGCCGTAAAGCGCTAACATTTGGTAGCTGTAATAATATCTGCGACAATGTAAAATAATAAAATGTAGTTAGAAGTCCTGTATAGAAAAATGGGATTGAAATCAATGTTTAATTATATAGCCTAACTCTAGCTAGTCATTTCAAAAGCAAAATATATCCCAGGGATTCGTACGAAATAGTTAAAAAGAGTACATTTTCAAAATATTTTGGATTTCTGTTCAAACTGTTTTACAAAAAGTAGCCATTTTGTACTTATCAAGTATCTGTTAAAAAGCCAGTTTCTTACTATTATAACAATTTATAATTTTTAGAATAAGTTATTTTTCTTTGGTAAGACGAGAATCGACGTTAACCTGGGTAAGCATCACGCCTACCTATAACAGTAGCAGGACCACAATTGCGAAAAAAAAAAGTGAAAAAATCCGCACTGCATTGCGCTCTTCACCCCGAGTAAATAGATATCAAAACTCTTTATGCCAAGTAATTTCTCTGGAAACACTGCCCTTCAAACAGAAACACAGTAATGCTAGCACACTACTGTTTGGCGGTTGAATAACTAGCAAAAGCCAGCCCAGGTAACTTTTCCAGGCGGGTACCAATACCAGTCCTAGCACTTCAAAATTGCCGAGAGGCCACCCCCTTAATAAGGAGGGGTTGCTATAATCCCCACGCTTGGCAGGCGGCTAGGGGATCGCAGAATGTTCACCATCATTAAGCGAGAGGACGCTGCTGCTCGTCCTCCGGTGGAATTTGGTACTAATTGCTAGGTAAACCGCACTGTTTAACACTAATTTATTCGCTTATTGTCCACCGCCTTAATAAGATTGTAGTATCTATGTTTGTTTTCAGCAGTTTCAAATACAATTCAATTTAGACGTTGTTTGTAAACTTTACACAAAATTAAGTTCAATAAAGAAGTTGTCAAATCCGGACCTCACAGCTCGTCTCACTTGGATTCTAATTTTACTTTAATAAACATCCAAATTACACTTTAATAATATTGAAGGCGTTGTTTCTAGCCAATATTACAAAGTTAGCAGTTTGAAATTGTTATTAATCATTACTTGTGGTGACGGCACGCGGCATATTTACACGAGGGTGGAAAAATGCAAAATACACATTTAATTTCAACCCCTCCGAGGGAGAGAAGCACCCACCTATTAATTAATTAGATGCCCACCTGCTGTACAAAACTCGTTGTAGTTATATTTGTGTAATAAAAAATATGGCTGACCGTTAACAGCCCATGACAAAATGATAATTTTGTCATAACAGCCCCTAAATTACAAGGTTACGAGGTTACTAAAAAAAGTTTAGGAACCCCTTAAAACTTTAGTCGAAGTTCACAAAAATATTCGTTACTTTTTGACAAGCGTAAAAAGGTTTTAAAACTCGCCAAAGTAATTTCTTTCAAATATTCAAGTCGAAGAGCTTAAAAGCTTTTATTAAAAGTTCTTTTAACCTAGTCTCAGTCGATTGGAGGTTTGATTGATTTATGAGCGTGTAGTGCATGATTGCATATTGCTTTTCCCGTTTTCAGGCTGAAGTTTCCAGCGTTATTTCCTTGAAAAATTGCCTCTAGTTCGTCGAATAGGCGAAATTGTAGGTAATATTTATGGAAGCATAGAGCGTAATAATGATTATGTATAGTATTCGGGCTGGTTCAAGCGTCAAGGGAGGCCGTCGTAACGGCAACATTTGTCAATGCCTACACAGGTGGGCTCTCCTATGAACCTGATATTATTACTGTATTTTTTTGGTTCATTTCAATAAGCGTAGCTACTTTATATGCGTACTCACAGGAGCCTTTTCCCGAACATTAACTCCGTAACGTGTGTGGTCTAGTAAATCTGAAATTACTTTTTCTTTTGCCACTTTTGTGTTGTCGTTTAGCCTTAGACCGGGCTCATGACGAGACTTAAGCCCTAGAAGCAGATTTATAATAAACCAACTATGTTGCGAAGTTTCATAAAGTGGACCTGGGTATGTCCTAAAACTGCATCCAGAACCACGGGAGGACGGGCGGCAGCGTCCTCTTAGTTAACGGTGGTAACCATTCTGCGATCCCCAAGCCGCCTGCCAAGCGTGGGGATTATGGCAACACCTCCCTTTAAGAGAGAGGCCTTCGTCCAGCAGTGGGCGTCTTCCGGCTGTTGATGTGTGTGATGTGCTGCGAAGTTTCATCTTCTCTACTGCGGAAACTGAATGATATTCCGAGATAAAAAGTAGCTTATATGGTAATCCAGAATATAAGTTAGTACCGTTCTAGATTCCACTCAAATCCATTGAGCCGTTACAGGCATGAAGAAGTCATGAAACTACATTCACAATAATAAATTTCGCTTTTTTATAATAATTTTAAAAGAAGTCTAAAGATACCACATAATATACTTTTAAATATGTAAGGAGTAATCCTTGCTTGAAGTTTTTCATGATTAATGTAAAACGCAGCTATAATTGATGGCGTCGGTAATGAATCTGACGTCGCCAGGGAAAGCGGCATTAATTCATCAAAGTTGACATTTTTATCCAACGCCTCGCCTTTGGTAGTCCTAAGACAATTTAATAAATGTCAGATAAGTAAGCAATAATCCCCACCAGTCATTGACCGGATCATAACCGAAAATCTTCAGTAAGTCAGTCGAGCTCGCGGGGCGAGACGTGAAAAACGACGTCCATTAAGGAAGTGAATACATTTAAAATAATCGGCTTAGCCGTCCGACGTTGACGTATATTCGTACTTATCTCACGGAGATACCGGCACAGATATCCCGAACTAATCCTCTACACAAACATCTGAAAAAGACTCGGCTCTCCTTGTAAGGCTGATCCGTAATTGAATGGGCCGCAAGCAGCTCTTTGACTTGAACAAAAGTGCCTAATAATTTATGCCTATAATCTGACGCGCGCTCGCTTGCGTTCACTTTTATTCGTTTTTTGGATCGGGATCTTTATTTCCTTTTGTGGAGTTCGTATAATTATTAACTCTAGTGGAGATGATAGTCACAACATGCCGGCTTGCAAGTTTTATCCCATTCTTCCAAAGATATTTTCAAGTGTGGATTTCAAGTCAACGAAGAAATATTGTGGTGAAATAAATTTGAAAGCTAATAAGACCCATAATATAACTATTTTTTCATCACACTTACTCGTAAAGTGGATCTTATTACATCGGTTTTAGGCTCATAATCCAAGTTATTACGCACGTGTGCTTTTTACTTTACATTACGGCACTTGTGCTATAATAGGTATAACCGAGTAAAGTCAAGTTTGTACGTGACTGCAATTAGACGTATGTATACGAAGCACTCTTAATATAGCCGGGTAATACTTACAGTTTTTTTGTAATACCAACAAAGAGTTCTTATGCCGCTGAAGTAAATGTCAACCTGCGCGCGCATTGCTGGTTTGGGCGCCATTTTCCGCAAAATTTTGTTGACGTTTTGGCTGCGTGGTTGATTATTATCAAAAAAAGTTTGCTTTTTCCTAGCAAGTGTGATGAATACAGTCGTATGGAACTCTTGTGCTATTAGTCATTACGATCTCAGCTTCCTTATCGCCTATCGCATAATACCGCCTCTAGTGTAATGACCAACATAGCACACTTGTATCATAATGTACTATTATCACAGGGGCACAGAATAATGTAACTATCAGTGTTATTATTTATCCGCGAATCTTGGGAGAAATAAATAAATAAATATTGGTGGATATTTCACACAGAGCCATCTAGCCCCTAACAAAAAAAAACGATTACTTGTAATATGAAAACCAGATAGCTGATAGAATACTTAATATAATAATAATATATTTTGTAAGTACATACTAACAATACATAATACACCCAGATACAGAACAAACATCTATGCTCGTCATACATGTTTGCCCTGGGTGGGATCGAACCCACGCCCTACAGCTCTGAAGGCAGAAATGCTACCAACTGAGCTATAAGGCAGTCGCAGGGTCGGGCAGGGATAAAAAGTAATAAGCTACTTCTACACCAAATTTCATCGAAATCCATTACCCCATTTGTGATTGAGTACCAAAAATACAAAAACATATATATGACATGATTTAATTTTAATTTTTGTACAATTATTATTATTTTATTGCTCTAATTATTATTTTGTATTTCAATTCGATTTTTTTATAAATTTATTAAATTATATTTTTTTTTTTTTTTTATGTTCTGACAGTTTTTGTACATGTAGTTTGTATTACATTGCGATTTTTTTGTTTTTTAATAATTGTACATATCTATTCTAGATTGAGATGTAACTAATTGTTTTAAATAAATACTATGAACTATACTAAAACGTTAAAACATCTGAATAGTGTATAACGAAACATACAATATTTTACATATATAATAATTATATTAATTTTAAAATGTTTTACTGGTAACTTTTGTACTAAACAAATTACATTCATAGTTTTAAATATCTACGAAGTCTTTAACAACTGTCACGAGCCTTATTTATGTTCCGGTAGATTAACAAAATATCCACATTTTACGGATAGGAAGTTCCAGGATAAGTTATAGTCTGTACGTTGTGACTAAAAATAGACTCTGTCCAAATACGACATACCTCAGAGTAATCAGGATATCTCCATTAATTTTTAAGGACTTCCTTTGAAGAGTTCCGTGTTTACTTCTAAAACAAGGAAACTTTTAATGGAGTTACAATTCGTTGACCCTTAAAAGAACAGGTTCTAAGAAGTTGCGTTAATACCGCAACTTTGATAGTCTACGTCGATTTTGTGGAAATTGGGGTGGTTAATATTAAATGCATCAAGCTTTTTAAAACCCAAGATGAAAGTTAGTCATTGTTTCATTATTGCACTAATAAAGTATATGTTGCCTAGTACCTAAGGACTTAAGGACCTGTTTTTAGCCTAAAACTGCATCCAAAACTACCGGAGGACGGGCAGCGTCCTCTGCGTTAACGGGGTGATTGAAACATAGAAATAACCGTTTCCACACTTTGGTTATTTATTCATATAAAAATATTCAGTGTTAATGTGCCGCCGAAAGCCTCTGAAACTCTCTTTTATAGAAACTACAACAAACAACCGAGACCAACAATTTAACGTGTCATCCGATCCACGGTAGCGCTCAGAAATAAATGCCACTCACGGTCACCCATCCGAAGACAGACCGGACCGTCCGTTGCTTAACATCGGTGATCGTTTAGAATCACCTAGACAAGCTACGCCACGAGCGCTAATTCTTCCAAATAATTATAGGCTTTGTCGGTAGATTAAGTTAAGTTCTTTTCACGTGTATATTTTACTTACATCATTTTTCAATTAAAGCATATGATCTGAATATCAGAACTTAACAAAAAAAAAAACAGGCAATCTCCTGGAAAATCAGGAGATCAGATAATGCTGTTTCTTTCACGAAGTTTTAAACACAAAATAAACAGCACCAGCGATGGTGGCGCCATCTGAGATTAACTTTGCCTGTGCCACCCTATCGACAAGGACATTAAATTTACAAAATTGTTACAGTTAGTAACTGTTACAATTATTCACTTTAGTTAAGAAGACATACATCCATCCTTACAGTCCTTTCATTACAGCAGCCCATAGAATTTAAATTCCATTAATTAACGGATGTACTCAACAAGCCAGGACGAGGTACCATACAGTCGTGTATACAAAACAGGCTCGTTGAATATTCCCTCGACGTACATTCAAACACGACTTATCGATTACAACTTAAACAGTGAACAGCCTTTCAATTCCATACTAAGGAACACAAACGATCAAAATATAGCGGCATATTTTTAGACATGCCCTTACAAATATTACGTATTCACATAACGTTGGCGGTAAATTACCTAGAAATTACCAGTTATTACCTAGGCTTCGTTATAAATAGGTTCTAAATGCACCCACTGGGAGTGGGCTTCGTAGGTATCTAATATATCTGTATATTTAGTTCAAACAAATTCAAATAGGGTCCAAGTAAGTAGTGTTGCCGAGCAATCGATTATAAACGCTTAAGGTACAATGTATCGATAACGCAGCATTTTTTTTTATAAAGTTTTAATAATATTTTCGATATCAGATCGATAATCAGTAGCAGCTTAGAATAATCTTTGTTGCACACCGAAAAAATAACTATCAATATTACTACTACTCGCAATACTATAGAATTTATAGTATTGCAAATTATCAGTTACATTTTATTCTATTGATACCATAAATCAGTGTGGTGTTTGGTAAGGTTAATCACACTGGTTTATGATAGGAAACTATTCAGATTTTCAGGGTCAAATTTATTTTTAACATTAAAACTATTATGTGCGAATTATCGATATTGGATCTATCGATAGTTCGGCAACACTAGTTCTAAGTATCGTTTCGTAATGAGCTCAACTGTCTTACCGATAAGCAGCGACGGTTTGCTCTACGTCCCGTTTGCTATGTTAATTAGAAGGCTTTATGCAGAAATTATCTTGTTTGTAATTAAATGCAATCAGTTTTAAAGCAAGCAAAGTAACTATGTTCAGTTCGCAAGTAATTATTTTTAAGCAAACTCATTGCAGTAGGTTTCAGTATTGATTAGTTTGCTTTAGATATCGTTGAAATACCTGAAAGTTTTTTCAAACCGTTTTAACTCAAAATATTTTACACAAGGTTAGTAATTTTTCTTTTTAAACGGTTTTATTTAACTTGCGTTGTTTGTTGTTTTTTTTACCCCCTTCCCGTTGATAGATTGATTTGACATTTGGTACTCACCATTCGTTCTAATGACAAAACCGTTTTTTTTTACGTGTTACCATTTTATTCTCAAACTAGGCAGAACAGGATAAGGTTATAGCTAATCAATGACGTGAATGTAGCTAATATTAATGATCTGAGACACGGTTTCATTTCAGAAAAGTAATTATAATTATCGACATAGCCCACCGCAACGCAGCCCCACGCATTGCCATGCAAGGCAATGCTGGTTACCCTGCGCAGTTGCGGTACTGGGCAATCGTATTGTCTCTAGTCTTTCGTCGGTATACCGGGTGTTAGTTTGAACACCGTTATCCTTCTAGGATATCATTGTACTCGTCACTATGAACAACTTTTACTATAGGGCCAACCCTGAAATCACGAAAAAAAAACAGGTGCAGCATACAAGATATGTCCAAGATCGATGAACCTTTTTGTATGGAACAGCTGTTTTTTTTCGTGATTTCAGGGTTGGCCCCATAGTAAAAGTTGTTCATAGTGACGAGTACAATGATATCCTAGAAGGATAACGGTGTTCAAACTAACATCCTGTATATTATGTAGATTATTATTAAGGTAATCAGATTGTCCCTAGTTTATAATAGTAAATGTCATTTTGGGATTATCCTTATTTATGCAAATGATTGCTGAGACAAGCGAGACGTTTACCTGGTAGTAAGCATCACACCTATGCATTTATTTTTACCACGTCGCTGTGCCCGTAACAGTATCAGTGCCAGAATTAGGAATCCGCGACCAATATCTAGCGCCCACCACACTGGGTTCGTCACCCTCTCCTCAATTTCCCTGGTAACATTGCCCCACAGTGTTGCTTACATACTGCTTGGCAATTTAATAACTGGCAAAGGCGTGGTACTTCCCCAGGCGGACTGCAATAGAGTCTTACCACTACAAAATGGACACAGTTTAAATTGAAAATATTGTACTTGCTCATTGTTTCAATAAACTTCGTAGTCCTACAATTTTAATAAGTTTAAACTTTGAAAAGCAAATCCAATAAAAACAGTCAAACTCAACTTTCTATGCCCCTTAACTATTTGAAGTACCTACTACATCGTAACGACATCTTCATACTCCGAGATTCTGAAGTAGTGTTTTGACGGGAGTCCCCTCATATAAATAATTATGACAGTTCACATAGGAATGATGTTTGGAGCACCTGTAGAGAACTTGGGAATGTCAGGCTTTATTTATGTTATTTGAATTGAAACTGGTAACCTAGTGTTGTTTATTTTGTTAATGGGTATGTTTATGATTACGACTTAAGTATACGAGTATGTTGTATGAGTCGCGGGCAACCGGTGGATGCAAATGGCAGGTTGTCGTACAGTGTGGCGGTCTAAGGGGGAGGCATTCGTTCAGCAGTGCACGTCTCCGGGCTGATGATGATGATACGAGTATGTTTGATTCAAACTTAAGTAGAGGCAGGTATTGTCAACAATGAGGGTAAAATGTGATACGTTTTCTTAGAATACAAAAAAAAAACGATTTAACTTGCAATAACAATACTGCGTCCGTATTTAATTTGTCAAAAACTAGGTACTGAATACAGTATTAGAAAAACCCTTTCAATGTAAAATAATGTTAATCAATCAAATCTGTTATAATACTGCTTTGAAATCTATTGATGTACATGAATTTTGACAAAATTAACTTAAAACTTTTATGGCGCTACTTTCTACACAGAAGAAAATTGTGGATCTCCGCAATCAAGCTATCTCCAGCTACTCAATCGAAGAGCTTTCGAACTTAACATTTCCGAGTCAATTGATTGTTATCACGTTTAGTAGTCAATAACCATAGAATTTTAAGTACGCATCAAAGATAAACACAAATCGCTCGTCGGCAGCACTCAACAAAAGGCGCGTCGAATGTGACATCTCCATCCGCGTCGCTCCCGCGCATTAACCAACATCCTTGGCGCCTCAGCACATGTACCGATGCTTTAAAGCCCTCTTCCCGTCTCGACTCTGACGAATTAAGTTATTAACGCTCCGGGCAGCTGCTCTACACAAATCAAAGCGCCCGAAGCAGGCACTCTGAAAGCATGATCGCTCCTCGCAGACTTTACGAGCTTTTTATGGCCTTTTCATATTCAACTTTCAGTCACAACGCTCTTAAGCCCGACCCGGAGTGCGATTGTTTCCATGACAAAATAAATTAATGCGGGCGACTCGTAAACGTGTTTATTTTACGCTCTGTCTCGCGATATCCTCGGTTATTGTTCTTTGAAGTTTACATCGAGCTTTGACGTTTCGACACCTTTGATGTTCTCGATAGTGACGCTACGCTGATACGTCCCTTAATAATGCTGCGGGGATGTTTCATAAATCATATTCCGCCATAACGTCTGCCGACTGGAGCGTGAGTTTGTTTTGCGCGTAATATTACTTACCTAATACCGAACCGGCTTTGATGTGCCCGCGCGGCGGAATACTAAGCTCGGGAAACGCGGTTTCAGTACATCGTCAGCAATAATTCCACTTAACGTAATGTTGCGACGAGCAATATTATCCTAGACTCGACTTGTCATCGTTTTACTGGGAACATCGTAAAACGGTAAGGTTATAAATAATGTAGAGTTTGGAAGCGTGCATTTGTCACCGGGGCCGAGGGTATTAAGATATTGCTGCGTATTCCTGCGGGCCTCATTACAGGCGGGGCGGGGTCCGACGCCTCTAATATTTCATCCTTAGCGAGTCTCTGACGAAGCGCTCACAAAACAGTTTCTTCTAAAGCGAAACACGTGAATTCCTCGGAATTTTCTCATTTTCATAAAACACCCGGGAGAGCCACGCATTATTTTCCTGCGAATATTTATTCACTCTTAATTTCATTAACGTTTCGTGGGAAAGAGCGAAGAGCGATTCGCTAAAAAGGCTGTTTTGATGGTAGTTACATTAAGGTAATTGGTGTACGGCTACGAAACACTTTTATGGGCCATCGCAGTGGTCGTTCGGGCTGCGCTGCGCCAATCGTTGTCAGACTTCGTTGCGGGCCGTGTTTAATTCGGGATACTATGTTAATGGAACAAATTTAACTACCCGACGGATTAATTGGATCTTGAGATTTATGGAACAACATCGCCAAATTGGCTCTTACAATAAAACGACTACAATTTACGAGGCTTTGTCCCGTATGACTTCGAATCGCCCTTATATTAAAACGATGCGACCCGACTAAGACTATCGCGTTCTCAATCAAATTGACATAAATACTGTTACAACTTACATCAGCTTAAAATATGGTTCCATTCCATTACAATTGTATAATTGCGATTGCGCCCTCGCTCATTAGAAAGGTCTACGGATCAATTTACGCTCACAATGACCTCAATATAAAGTCATCTCGGTGCAATGAATAGGCCGTAATAATTTTCATATGAGCAATGAGCATTAAAGAAATTCTATGTCGATGTTATCTCGAGCGTGAGTCGCGTGTGCGAGAGGAAACTGGGCGACGTTATTAAAAAAGCACATGTGGGAAGATGCGTATCGCAGACTGTTAATTACTTTTGACGGGCAGCATATGATTCAATTATCATGTGATTTACGCGGGGTAAGGGCGCGGGTTCCGATTGGGAAGGCTTGCCATCGGATCATTCGAGCGTGAAACATCGCATTAATTTCAGAGATCGCGTTCCGCACAGATGGTGACCAAAATCAAGACGGTAGCCCATTTTTTGCTCAGACGCTAATCGCTCTAACATGCTACCGATTTGTGTGGGCAAAATCAGAGAATCGGAATTCGAGACACGCAAACTATTTCTCTTAAATATCAAACTTCCTGCTTAACTTAACAGTAAACGTTAAAGCAAATAAATGTGTACACAAATTTTCTCCGACACTTATAAAACTATAAATTCTTGATTATCGCGTGCCACATCTTGTGAGTCGGTGTTGTTCACATAAAACCAGCTTTAATTGCTTAACTCGTCCATCTCAAACCACATAACTTACATTAGGCCGCATTCACACTAAAAGATTACTCCGGCCACGAGGTCTGTGACCAGTCGGTAATAAATACTAATTACCAGCAGAACACACGATAGCATCGCCGAAATTCTTAATACTGTACTGCCGCATCGAGCTGTTGGTATAAAAAGCGGTTGATGCCATACATAGTAAATCTTGCGTGACGCATAATGGTCTTAGGGGTTTTATTTATCGCCGTCGGTCGTTTAAAGTGAACAGTTTAATAAATATTATCACAGCGAAGCCGTCAACAAACGTGAGAAGATAGCCGTTGACCCGGTTCGTGATATTCAAGTCATTTCGGGGATTAAAAGTGATCGCTTCCGAACGACGTCTTCTGTTTGTTGAATCTGCCTTTACAATAAACATTGGATCGCATAAGGATCGTCGTCGAGGATCTTGTATAATTAGACCCGTTGCGTACAAAATGGCTTTGCTTCTTGAGTGTTCTTCAACAACAAAAGAGGACTTATAGCTTTAAATAGAAGGCATTCGTTTAATTTTTAATGTCCTTCAATGACATCTGAAAACGTGGGGTATTATTTGGAAGTTATGTTTTTTAAATGCGTTTCCGGTTCAATAAGACGGAGTGTTTCGTAACAGCAAAAAATGAAAGAAGATAAATAAAAGAGCTATGCACGTGCGATCCACAAAATATGTTATATAGAAATAGGTAGACACTCTACAATAAATGTTGCCCATCTAAAATACTCAAAAGTTTTCAACTCGATTTTTATGTTTACTTATACTGTATTTAATTATACAATAAAATGTTATTATAATTAATACTTTTTATAATATTTTAATTCCTGTGTATGTCCCTGTGTGTGGGAACTGCATTCAGAACCACCGGAGGATAGGCAGCAGCGTAGTTAACGGTAGTAACACTCTGCGATCCCCAAGCCGCCTGCCAACCGTGAGGATTGTGGCAACCACTCCCTATTAAGAGAGAGACCTTCGTCCAGTAGTGGACGTCTTGCGGCTGATGAGTGATAATATTTAATTCATATCATTTGAAATAATTCATAATGTCATTGATATTTGAATTATCAGCATAACCTGCAACCTTCTTTATCATATCACAATGTTTTACCGCGTGTTTACACGATGCTATCTATTGAAAATGAGTGATAATAATTTCGTATTTAGGGATCCGCACATGAATAGTGTCTAACAAAACCCTATTGTTAAGCCTACGCTGTTTTTCTATCTGCATGCTTGTTATGGAAACCCTTCTTATGTTCAACAAAAACGCAAAACAAACTATAGGGAAAATGTTAGACGAGAAAATGTGTTTGTATTAATTTTATCTATGGTAAAAATGTTACAGACATTATAAACTTAACAGTGAAACGTTACAGTGTACTCTAAAAATGTAATATTTAATAACAAATAATTAATCCGGAGCATATACGCTGAGTGATCAGCCCTTGTGTTTGTATCAGACTTAATGTGACTCGTACTAATTATGACACTGAACCAAAGAAAATCAATCAAATAATATCATTATTCTTTGTTGGTACGGAGCCCTTAGTGTGCAAGCCTGAGTCGCACTTTTTTGAATCCGGCCATTTCCAAAACAACAATGAAGTAACAATCTCGTTAGTAGGACAACGTCTTGGCGGGGTTCCCACATTTGGCACCACATGCCCGGAATGAAACATATCTCTACTGCATACTTTCAATAAATCCGGATTATCATTTATTTAACACGAACACGGGAGTCGGTTTAAAAATGTCCATTATTTATTCAAAGACAAGGTTTAAAATTCAGTAAGGTGTCAACGAAATGTGCAACCGTGTTTCGATGTACTTTTCGAACCGGAGGAAGTTCGTGTTATTGCAGCTTATGTTTCGAAACCGCCCGCTGAGATATTCGAAGCACCCGTCCGTTTTTTGTGACAGACCAACCGAGTGCCATAAATAATAGGTAGGGGTTCCCGATGCGAGCATTGTAATAAATTCGATGCTCTTTTGGTAGCGAAGTAGCGGCCCATCCACGATTGAATTATGGTGATGCGTTAAGCCGGCAGACTCAGTTGGAATCCGTATTTTTTATTTCCATTTCGCGCCAAGTTTCTGCTTATTGAGTCATTATAAATACATTCTGAGAACTCTCTCTGCAGTACAATAGGTTTATTTTGCTACACGCTCCCGGTGTATTAAATTACTACTCTCGTCCATTTGAGAGACAGCGCGCAGATGGCGCGGTACATCCGTATAAGCTTTCTCTTAAAACGGGAGACATTTAAATCACATGGGAGCGTCAATATTTCCTTTCGTCGGTACAAAGGCGATTGTCTGAAGCAGCCAGTTCTAAACTAAGATAGATTAGTGCTGGTTGCTTGCACGACACGACAGAAGACCCAGTATAGGCGAGTTTACGGAACTATGTTTGGATACCTATTCTGCGTTTACTCTATCTTTGGTGCTCTACTGTTTAAAATATACATTGTTTCTAGACAAGGGATTTTTTACTTTTTTTTAAATTTATCCATTAAGAAAAAATATGACCTCTGGCAGGACTTGATAGTTTTTTTTTTATACAATCAAATGGCGAGACGAGCAAGACGTTCGCCTGGTGGTAAGCGTCACGCCTGCCACTAACAGTAGCAGTGCCAAAATTGTGAACTTGCGAACACAATCCTGCGCCGCACTGCACTGCGCTCGTCACCCTGAGATATTAGATGTTAAATCTCTTCATACCCAGTAATTTTCTCTGGTAACATTGCCCTTCAAACCGGAACACAGTAATGCTTGCACACTACTGCTTGCCGGTCGTTTAACTGGCAAAAGTGTGGTACTTCCCCAGGCGGACTCTGCAGTAGAGTCCTGCCAGTACAAATTTAAACGTCTTGAGAATTATGACAGGTAAGCTGAACAAAGTGGAATAAACCAAGGCAGCTGCTTCTGTAGCTTATTTGGCAAAGCAGATGGGACGGAAACCCAGAGATTGCTCGTATGCAGGTTCAAGTCCTGCCAGAGGGTATAATGTTTCTTGTTGTTTAAACTGAAAAAGCATAGAACATACCCCAAGTGTGGAAACACTTCTAAAAAAATATTCAACGGAATGTTTGTTAACCAAGTAGGTTACAATTTTGTCATCTATTACGCATTAGTAACACAAGTGTGTGGTTGAAAGCCTAGACTATATTAGAGAGTATTTCTAAATTAAGGCTACAGTTTTGTGGTAAGCCAGATGTGACATCCTCTTACACAATTTCACGCTAGTCACAAACAAAAATGAATTATGAGACTTTGAAATATGTATCTTGCTTTCACGTTAAGATACCTGTCACCGGCGGACGGTGTTTGTTTAAGCGGTGGTATTAAGTTACTGGTAGGAGTACACAGCCGGCTGGCCGCCAGAGAGCGTCCACGCAACGGGAGGGCCTCTCCAGTTACCTCCGGATAAGTCAATCATTGGAAACGTCCACGTTTTGCCCAAAATAAAACACGTTCGAATGTTGCGTGTGGCGCGGCATAATGCGTCGCGACAGCCGACATGTTTTGTGCGAGAAAATAAAATTGATGGCACGGGAGCGCTCCAGACTTAAATAGCTCAGTTATTCGTGATGGGGCTAAACGCTTTTGTCTATTTTATAACCAGCGTCACGTATCTCCGTTTCGTATTTCTTTTGTTTTCGTGTAACGTATTAGTTTTTCCAAAAACTATTCGTGTCGCACGGAAATTGTTCTGTCACAAAATGTTTACCGTGAAAACGGCGCGTGTCCTTTATGAAAACGAGTGCACCCATTTAACGGTTTAACCGTGAAAAAGGAAGTAATAGGACAAGTGTTAGTGGAGTCAAAACGGCGTTCGAGGTCCAATTTCCTGCTTTGACCGCAGTCTTCGCCGGGCAAATAGCTCTTTGCAAATCAAACACGGGACCGTCTGGCTGATCCACATATCAACTTCGCATTGTTTCTCTCCCATCATTCGGGCTAACCAGAGGCGTTTTCGATTATCCGCCCTCCGTAGAACAAAGCCGGTGACCGCAGAACCGAGTCAATTACATAGTTCAACAACTCAGCCCTTATAACTTTCATGGGCTACCACCGGAATACAGAAAAGGGTATCTGTTTTCAATACGCGGGTCGAGCGATGCGATTGACCCTTTCGAGTGTCCGCATTGACTTTTAAATTACTAATCCCGCGGGAGTAAACAGAAAAAGCGCCTCCGGGTGCGGTTGTTTACACGGTCGAGTGTACTTGCACATCTTCATTAGCTGGATCCAGCCGCTCGCTTGCTCAACACTCGTGCGCCCCGACAATGCCTCGGAATTCTTATTAACTTTTCTTCTTTTCGAAACGAGAAATGAATTCTAATGATATGATTATGAACGCTGTCTTAGAGCGCATGAATTACCTAGCGATTAACCTGAACACTGAATTATGCATACGTGAACAAACTAAATTGATTCCTATCTGAACAAAACATACGTATAATGAATTTAACATTCTTTCACATCGTTTGCCTTCAACTGGATGGGACATAACTCGTTTTCCGGAAACAGTTTAACTTTCCAACCGCTATTTTAGATACATATAGAATAGGGAGTACCGTAGGGACTTATTAATGTTTATCTAAAGATCGGAATAAGAATGCGTTTGGAATAGCGAACTCGCTGGCAGCGGTCGGTTAGAGCCAACGGAGCGTGCCCATTCGGACTGATGGCTCTATACCACTTTTTCTACGTCAGATACAAACAGGCTACCCTTTCAACCCGAATGAATTACTTAATTTTTCTATATCGAGCACGGACCCTCTACGATACTCGACGTCGAAATAAATTAGCGTTATCCATTGTACTGTAAAGGAAGCGATGCCGTGAATTGGATTTGAGTGGTTTTTTGGTTCATGAACACCGAGGGAGATAAGTACGATTCGGGCAAATATTTACTGCTGGTTTTGAATTTTTTTTTTTAATAACCTCAGCCAATATTGTAAAGGGGTACAATACAATTTTTTTGAATGATGAAATTATGAAAGCGCAGAGCTATCATTCAAACAAATTACTACCGCTCCGACAACCTTGTATTTCGTCATTTTCGACATCAATCTTGCCCGACTCGTTGGAATGTTTTTAATGTTTAAACTCGAGAGATAATGAAACAGTGCGATCATAAATAAAGTGCCATTATCTGTGAGGTTTAAAAAGCTCGGCACTTATAATATCTGACACAAATACAGAGTAGCGGTTTAGCGGTGTACGATTCGAATGAAACATTAAAAGTTATTAATGCGAGCGTTGCTAGCGACCGCTGCTGTGAATGCGATGCTCTAAACGCATTCTCTTTCGCTCCACTGCTTATTAATGATACCGAATTGTTAATAACTACTGCGTATGGACTAAAAAATAAACGATTAATAGTGTTAAACTACCGTAACCGATCGGAATTCGGCTCGCTAGATTTGGGAGACTATTGTACTCGAAATAATGGAACTATTTATGTTTGGGTGCCGTTTTTACGTCAGAAAAAAAAGTTTGATAACTACCCATCTACCTGAGATGGTGCGCTATCCATCACACGTTATAACGAGAAATTATTATCGTCTGTTATTATTGCCTTTCTAGGAATAAATGTTGCCGTAAAATGGAGGCTCACGTCTTTATTTGCAAACATTGTATGATAAAGTTATAAATTAACTTTATATTGCCTTTTGTGTTCGTTCACAATAGAAATTTACTGTTTGTGACATGTTTGATGTCTGTTTCAGCTGCTAGATAAGTATAGCCTTTATGTTTATGTATAAATGCATAGATTCAACATTGTTGAGTTTAGAGATCGAATCACAAGGTCGTGTTTGCTTCTATACCAATGCATTGCAACTCGAGCGTAGCATTGTTAGGGTGTATATTTGAATGGTAAATATTTTGACACGTGTGCAGTTAAATTTGTGTATCCAATATGTAGATTAGCGGAGGGATACTTGTCTGCGCCGCCCATCGTTGGCTTGGAACACACGCACGCTGCCTCGTAGAGAAATTATCATTGTTTGGCTTGTACCCACCTTATTCAGAATAACAGATTAAGTATGCAAGGGAAAAGCTTTAAGCGAAGGCAAATGTTTACTTGGGAACTCTGGACTGATTTTGAAATAATTAAGTCTAAATTAAAACACTTCCTGAGCCGATTTTAAGCTTAATTACGAGTAAGTATTCTGTTAGATTTTGAATGGATATATTTATATTTTATAGAAAGAGTTACATGGATATCAACTTGTTGTTAAAGATATTACTTAGGACACTGTAAATAAAGCTAAGAAACGCATTATCAGCCAGTAAAAGTCAAATACAGGACAAAGGCCTCCCCCTTAACAGGGGGAGCGCGTTGTCTTAATCCCCATGCTTCGCAGGAAGCTTGCGAGATCGCAGAATGCTCAACACTGTTAACCGGTTAACCGAGCGGAAGCTGCTGCCCATCCTCCGTTGGTTCTGTTGCAGTGCTGGACTTATCCAGGATATTCAAGTCCATAGGTCCACTTAGGGCTAAGTAATAAACGCCAGTGCTCTAGGCTAGGCTTTGTTTTTTGTTGATACAACTCAATGATCACGAGCAGGCGTTAATTCTAAAAATCATGAGGGCGCCTCTTTCGTACTATCGCTTGTTATCTTAAAAAAATACCAAATATGAATACTTAACTCGGGTTTCTGTCTATGCCTAGGAAAGCAAATTATTATTGAACACATCCGTAAGAAGCTTTAGAGTATAATAATGAAGAAAAGTGTAATCTCGCACAGTAAGTAACGTGATGAATAATTATAAATTAAAACAGTATGAAGTCAACTCAACATAAGCATACAATCTACAGTTCTAATTTTGAGTACAGTCACGTCTATCCAACATACCCAATGTTCCAAAGGAGATAAAAATCAAATTAAACAAAAAGTAGATACTTGACACTCGTAAGTTCCCACTTCTTATTGACTCGAATCTCTGCGAGAAGTGACTAAGTCACAAGCAAATATTGACAGAGACCTTATAAACATTGCCAGAGTATAATGATGTTAAGTAGTAAGCACATTTACTTTAAGTGGTCATAATAAACTAAACAGCATAAACAAGTCGAACAAGACGTTTGTCGCTGGCAAGATGCCAGATTCAAATGAATTTTTTAAAGCTAGTACAGACTACTACAGACATTGCTACTGCATACATTAGACTGGAAACCACTGCGCTCGCAGGGGAATACGGAATGTCACACGAAGTTGAGAAATAAAGAAATCTATTGACTTCAATGTGTAGGACTTTCAATTGCATAATAATTGATGCTTCGGCAATATATTTTGGAAAAGAGAGTCGGATTCATAAAATAATTGTTATTGTAATTGTTAGCGCTATTTTTAATTAAAACTGATCCGGTTAAATTCGTATAACCTAATTTTTTTCTAAGCATACCTTTTATAGAGCTCGTGTGTCAGGTGTGTCAGTGTCACGTGCAAGAACAAGACAGTGAAGTTTAAGCAGTGACTAAGTTTGAGCGGCGTTTTTAAGTAAGGCCGAACATATTGAAGCCCGTTTAGTAGCAATAATATAGTCAGTTATGTCATATTGACTATATTATTTGCATTTAGGTCTAGCACATAATTATTGTACGTTATTCAATAAATATTTGCGGAACAATTTTAACTGGCAGCTTCAACATCTTTAAGGTTTAATGAGTTTAAGTTTACTCCTTAATTATTGTTTATACCTAGTGTTAGGTCAAAGAGCTGTATGGTTACGCATGCCAGGGAGAAATCCAGCACATCTACAGCATTGGAAAGGCAGGAAAAGAAGAAAAAAACAATTAAGTACCTATTGATATCAAAACGTATGAAATATTACATTTAGTACAATTCTTCTCTTGTCTCTTCTATCCCACACACATTTAATAATGACTTGTGTTTGTCTCCTCCCTAATATAAAAATCAGATAATCAGATACAGTAAACTCTTTTGTGCTCTTTTGATGCTCGTCGCTTCGTAATGTACTCAAGAACCACGACTCAATGCACAATATAAGATGTACAAACCGAACATTAGGTTTCAAATAAATGTGCATATCATTATACTAACAAGAGACTGCGGATGTGTGTGGTCTCCGAGTGGTAACACTGAGTTCGTACCATTTCCTTTTTTAACAAAACATTTTTTATTCGTACCAATTAATGGCCTACAAGCTGTGGCTCGTGTAGGGCATTTAAGTCATTTGGGCTATTAGATGAAGGCTTGAATTCGAGAACGAAACCTTTAATTAATTAACGTCTATTAAGTTAATGATAGTTATTATTCGGGATTGCCTGAGGACAGTCGTGCCTTACTGCCCTTAATGGAAGAGCTTTGGTGCTACAAAAGTGATATCTTTTTACTTTGAGGGTTGATGAGTTATTTATATTTCCTGTTTGGTGTAGCTTTAATGTTTTACTTATACTGTTACAAGCATTCAACTTGAGGGATTGATGTAACATTATGTATTCGATATTTTGAGTTTCGGGAAATTCATTCGATGTTGTTTTATATTCAAGTTAAAATGTACAGACCTACCAGCTTGGTAGGTATTTTTTTTTTCTTCGTAATATTTTGCGTTTGAGCACATCCTGTCTGATGTTAAGCAACGATGCGATCTAGGATGGAGCTCGCTTTCCTAGAAAGAACCTGGATATCATAATGGATTAAAAGAATTACATTGTGTTTTAATACTGTGCTTTGGTAATATTGGCAATAACTCTGCTTCTGGGAATTTGTTACGTTAGGAATTGGGTAACACTGGCAAAAACTCTGCTTCTGGAAATTCTAACGTAAGGAATCTGGTAACATTGGCAAAAACTCTGCTTCTAGAAAATTCTTACGTTAGGGCTTTGCTAACATTAGCAAATACTCTTGCTTCTGGAAAATTCTTGGGCAGCCCCGTAAAAAGCATTCAATCATAAGAATACATCATGGAACAATCTCTCCACATGTCGTGCTTGGTTTGTATTTTTTGTCTTCAATATCACTATGGCAAGGTACACTCATCCAATTTAACATGATCAGAACCGTCGATACTTCCGTACTTTTTGTCCGTACGCCTCCACATTTCCATTGGTTGTACTAGACTAGTGATTTATTCATTTGTTTTTCTTTTGTACCATGTTAACAACAATGCTCAGTGGAGCGTAATGCGATGACTTGCCGGAATCAACGGATCTTGGCGTGATTAGAAGGGGTATTGTTTATTCATTTCTGGACACCTGGCCTTGTTATGATAGAGAGCAGATGAACGTAAAAGATTTATTAACAATAATAATTGTGAAAAAAAACAATTGCTTGTAATCTAGAGTTGGCACAGAAGCAATGTACTATCCTATTGTTTTTAGTTTTATTGTTTGATCCGGTTAGGTGAACTAATGTCAGTTGGAGTAAAGCATTGACAGATTATTGAGTAAAAAGTGAGTTCGTATAGGCTGAGTGGCCAGCCCTATTGTCAGAGTCAAGCCATGTCAAAGGCTTCTGGGCGGCACTAACTCTGACACTAGAATATTGAGAGATGTAAGGGTAAATGGAGCGTTGGTCATCAGGCTGAAGAATAGGTCGGAGATGTTGTTCAATTGGGGTCAAACTTTTACGCGACTGGCGCGTGACTGAGGTAGATATGATACAGCAAGAGAGATTTATACTCAGCACGAGAATAAAATAAGAATAAGATTGTGATGATTATGATGATGAAAATTATGCTGGATATCTGTACCAGCGTACCTACTTATAAACAAGGTATCGATATAAGTAAATGAAGGGTGTTTTGGAAAAAATACCAATGTTATATAGACAAAACTTTTGAGAAAGCTTAAAAAACTTAAAAAATTAAAATGTTGGAATAATAATACCTAATATTATTATATTTAATACAAGTACACAAAAAGTATTAAAAAGTACATTATAAGCATTTTTTTTAAACGTTATTGTATTTTTAGTTTTAAGCTTTTCTATTCATGATTTTTTCCAGCAAAAACAGCCAGGGCCCTTGATAGAGTAGGCATTTGTACTGATAAGATGAAATATTAAAACCTCCAAACAAATTCTAGTCGCTATCAAATAATAATTAAGAATAAAACGAGTATCATCTTAAAAAAATCTCATTCACTACAAATTAAGTATCACATTACGACCATCGAATATGCTAATGCGAGAATAATGGGCTTCGAAACAATAAGAAACACAGTAATAGAATTCGAAGTACCTTCTGCTATGGAGGCTCCATCAATCACCCGAGATATCGAATATGATCTTATCTGAAATGGAACTCATCATTTATAGATCTGTCCGTCGTCAGCGCTGACCGAATGTTATTAATAGATTTTTATCTGGTCATCAAATGAATCTGGTAACGGTAATCTGGCTCGTTTTGTCGGCTACATAATATCGGTAACAAATTATTACTCTCTAACAAGTCTAGTCGAGCCGCATGCGCGCCAGGAAATATAGCTGACAATACAACAGCTCCAACGACAATAGAATCTATAGACTGATGGTACCCACAACCCCGTTTCGTCAAACATACGCTTGGCATAGCGCATGCTCGCGAAAGTACTGTCAGTTCGTATTTGTAATAAGTGTCAATGTGAGTTTTGGCGGGAACACGGAAGAATCATGTCGTTGCATTCTATTATTTTCTTAAACTTGTGTTTTTTCGCGAATTAATGATTAAAAATGGTGGTGTTTTATTCATTGAGTGTTGAATTACATGCACGATTGTGGGCAAGTGATATAATGTGGTGAAACGTGTATTTTCGTGTTGTTTTCAAAACTACGTAGAAGCTCATAGTAAAGTCGCCACAACTTTACTAGGGCATGACTAATTTCGTGTGACTAATTGTGATTTCATGACATATTAGAGTTGATTTCAATAAAAACAATTTGAACATTCATAAACTTGACACTGGCAGAATGCACAACGTGCGATGCCAATAACTAAGAAAAAAAGGGGCCAATTAAATTAATATACGTAATGAATTCGCGCCAGTCACAGACATCGTGGTCTAGGATGAACATTATTCCACCAATGATAAAATAAAAAGTTCTAACCTCTCTCCCAGCTCAAGATACGATTACTATGAGTTTAGCTGGATAACGTATCACTGTTTATTTTACTATGGCTAGCTACAATCTTGCATGGTTTGCCCACTCAAAATTATTGACAACAAACATTTCCTTATGAATCCAAATTTCCATTCATAAAAATTCAGCGTCACCATAACGGCAAGAAACCTTACCAGATACATAAAATAAACACAAAGAACGCATTGTTTGACAGTAATTTTCCGATTCGTAAGCGGAGTGGCTTAATCAATAGAAATTCTTATAAACTTTCAAATTTTACGCAGCTTATCTAGTCAATAATGAAATGAAAGAAGCTACTTCATATTTCACGATAAAAGAGCGTGGACAGAGTAATTTGAGCTTTCATCCTAAGTGGTTCGGTTGTAAACTACTTAAACGCTGGGTGCATTAACGGCTAATATTCTAGTAAGTGACGATTTCAAAACGTTTCGGTCATTTCGTGCGATGGAAGATTAGTAACTGACGGCGACTATACTTTACCTACTTTTTATGCCACGATAATCGCACCAGCTCATGCTACGAAATCTCGAGATGGAAGCGCATGATAAATAAAAAAGCTTGTCAATGTCATTATACAGATACCAACATGGACTTACTTAACAAGATTGTAGGCTTCGTGTATAGATAATGATGGTATTTATTAGGACGATATGTTCTACACTGCCAGAGTAATCACCGCTTGTATCTCTTTGATAGACTATCGAATTGATTCTATGGATATAATTGCTTACATAAAGCGTAGAGAGCTCAGTTTCGAAAATATTTATGAACTTAAAATCATAAAAGTAGATATAAATAAAATGCTAGTAACACACTAAATATTAACAACACGTTATTTTTCTCTCTCGTGAGATTTGATCTTCTAAGTGTAAAATAGATTACTTATCTTGTTTTTATAGCTAAGGTTTTATTGAGAAAAATTGCCATTAAATTCAGTTTTCAAATTTGTACGCAATTCAAGTTTTTATAAAATAACTCCCACTTTTGTAAAAAGCTCACGTTTACTAAATTTTGTAGTCTATGTAAAAATATTTTAATAGATTTAGCAAATAGAAACAAGATATCATTTATGTACAATACTATTATTGTAACTAATACTACAAAATAGTATCTTATTGAAACACTATTAAACTAAGATCGTTCAAACAGTTCTATGATTATTGGTTATGATTAGTTTCACAACATAATCGCTGTAAATAACCCGTAAATAATCATTAAGTGAACTGTATTATCTTATTGAACGCGTCTTGCGTTAAGCGGGATCTTGAAGCCCGTCCTTCGGAAACTAAGTGGAATTAATAAGCCCTTCGTTCAAATTGTCACGCATTTATGTCGTTTCAATTTACATAACACCTATAGGCCCATCAGGTCCATCACACTGGCTGCCCATATTAATAGCTTTACTCAGCAGAAACCACTCCATTGAGCATTCTCAAACACGCCTTGTGGACTGACGTTTAGTCGCTTACACAAATATATTCGGCAGGTGTCCGTATATTTACATACAATTTACAAAGACATACATTGTATAGATATAGGAATGGGTATGTATCGACTACTATAGAATGATATAAGTTTTTGATTCGGTGTGATAATTTTCGTCGACTTCCCATGCCAATAAGGAGAACACTTAAACAGCGCATCGCTCTACTAAGTATCAGATAAAGCGTAATACTTATCCTCACTAACATAATAAATGCGAAACTGTGTTTGTATGGTTGTTTGTCCTTCTTTCACGCAGCAAAAGAACAACGAATCGACGTGATTTTTGACATGTAACAGATTTAATGTCGGCGAGTGTTGGCTACTTTATTTGTCTAGTGTAGAATATAATTTAAAGACGTAATAAAATCATAAACAGTAGATGCTATAAAGAACCGCACAGTCTTTTAACTTAAAAAAACTATCTCCTTAGAATAAATAAAGGAAAACATAAAATATTGAATAAGATTTAAAAGCAGGAAACATTCTGTAAAGTTTTATTAACTTATTGGATTTGTCCTCAATGTTAGTGTTGCAGTAGTTATTATAATTATTGCATTCGATAAAGTTATTTATACCAGCAATCTAGTTAAAGTTGCACTACGACCGCTATCAAACGATGGACGGGGTCGTAAAACGTTTATACGTTTCTAATACTACGTTATCGTTCTATCGCGAAACTTGCTTTACTAGACTAACGTAGTGACCATCAAAGTGTACATAGTATACTAACATAGCATTTTATTAGCTAACTTGCAGAACACGAGGCAATTTAAGCACTTTTCATTAGTCTGTATAACTATCGGGTTAAGAAGTTCAGAGAAATCTTATAAACTTTCTTTTAGGACTTCTCTAAGAATTCATGGGTGAGTAGTATTAAAATGTTGCATGTACGTGACAAATTCCCAAGAAAGTGTTAAAATACATTTGTCGGAACTGAAGTAGCTTTTTTATGCTTTTTATTGATTGGCATTGTGTTTGGATGTCATTGAAATTTTTACGAGCTAACATCATGTTCTAAAGTTTTCTACAATATGCAACAAATTCACCAGTTTGTTTCTATTGATGAACCTTATTAGCACGATAAAGATTTTAGTGGCTTAAAAATGTCACTTGATAAAAAGCACTTTAAAATAAAACGATTTCGATAAAATGTATAAGGGACCGTCTCTGCCAACTTGGCGGAGTAATCGCGTAACAAACCACAGAGCCACACAAAAAATACACATAATCGAATTGAGAATCTCCTTTTTTGAAGTCGGTTGAAAACTTTGCTACATTGCCATAACGACTAAAGCGTTTAAACCTCAAAGTGCTATGTTCTATAGTACCTACTACACATAACCAAAGTCTGTAATTTGCAGACGGATTCCACGGAAGTTCTAGTGAAATGCAGCGAGCGTACTGTCTAAACAACCGCACATCGACTGATTAAAAGAGCAAGCTAGTCCAAATTACTGTACAGCTAAATGTTTAGTTGCTGCCAAAGTGCACTGCGGTAGTATTATCGCTTTAGTTTTGCTACATTCCAAAATAAATAATCGGAAACATGAATGTAGGTATTTAACTTAATTTTGATAATAGTTTTGATACAACTATTTAGGAACTTTTGCATTGAAAAGTATTCTTTTAACAAGATAGCAAAATATAAGCACAATGGTGTGGCATGCGTTAGAAAAGTATGTCTAGGAGTAGATTGTTTTAGGTTAGTAATAATAATAAAGATGAAGTATTTTTTTATGGATACATAATGTAAAAAGGAAATCTTAAAGTTTAAACAAATAATTAAAAAAATTATTTTTGTGTGACCTGTGGGTCATAACAGTAGTCCACCGGGCAACCCCCATGAAACGTAATAAAAAGTTATACATAATTATCGTAAAAGCACAAACAATGTAAAAGCTTATAAAAAAAATTTGAATAGATTCACACTTTTTGATAATGACTCGGCATTTACTCCCAAAAGCATAATTCTATATTATTAGCAAAACTGTAATCATAGAAGTGGACGTAACAGGAAACACTGAGCAAACAAAGCAACTCGAGCTGCCCACCCCGGGCTAGGGATGTGCTGCCCACGATCGTCGTGACGCGCACTGCCTTCTGCTCTAGACGCTGGTATGGCCAAAGTATAAACGATCAGCGTAAAAATAATAATTTTATAAAATTAAAACCTTATTAGATTTAAAAATCTAGATCTGGGTATGTCCTAAAACTGCATCCAGGGGACGACGCAGGACGGGCAGCAGCGTCCTTTTGGCTAAAAGTGGTGAGCATTCTGCGATTCCCAAGCCACCTGCCAAGTGTGGGAATTATGGCAACCCTTTTAACGGGGAAGCCTTCGCCAGCAGTGGATTTTTTCAGGCTGATGAGTGAGTGAGCAGATTTGAAAAAAAAACTCTCTATTAATCAATAAGTGTTGTAAAAAGGTTGTGTAGTGTTGTAAATGTTGTAAGTAAGGAGGTACAGTCAAAAATTATACGAATAGTCCGATACCAAAGAAAAACGGAATCGATTATTACTGTTACTAACTTCGACCATACATATATTGCGCAGCAATAAACTGCCAAAATAATAAAATAAGGTTAATAATAATAATATTCATGTTCCTATTGTAATCACTAAAGATAAAAGTATCTATCTAAACTTCACTTGTTACCCTGAGGTACAAAGTCACAGTTAGATGTGTGTAGGCAACGATCTTTGTGTAGGTAATTGAATTTTGCTACACATCTTAAAAATCTTTTTACTAAAAGGCGTTGTGACAGAAACAGTTTATATTGTTCTAGTGTACAGTTTCGTATAGCAGCCTTACTTACAAGCTTGACTATAAACTTATCATGGTTCGAGTTTTTTATTCAGTTTTCCGCCACCGCTCATGGCAAACCGCAGTCCGCCGACACTCGCGCCCTGACTTATACTCACGTAAAGTTTTATATCCACCGCTGATATCTTTCTCGATGCGCCTAGAATATCAATAAGTAGCGCAAACTACAAATGAAATACTGAACTGTAAGCGAACCCCCTTTGTTTCGCTGAGGTGTTGTTTTAATAAATAGCTTTAGGGAACCCTGTTTAGTTTGTAAATTGATTTTGTTTAATAACTTCCAACTCCCAGTTTGACTTACTAACTTGATTTACTTAACTCAGTTACTTTCTGAAATCAATATCGTTCGTATTCCGGCGTATTGGGAATCAAACGGTTCTTTGTATTTTATAGTACATAAACATTGAAAGCTTTTAATTATATTTAGAGTCTTGAATATATCTTTAATTTGAATAAAATGAAGCCCACGTATCCATTATCGAAGGTAGTTATCGTAGTTCTGTCCCTATTATGTTCGGGACGCTTTTATTATGCAGTAAATATTTTATTCCACGATAAGAACCAAGCATAGATAAAACAAATTGATCGAGCTATAGTGACAGACTTTTTGAAGCTTTAAGTGACAAGTGGGTGGAACTTGATACGTTTGATTGTGCAAACGAAGATAATACAAATTAATAATTAAATGTCTTTGGTATGAAGGTATTTCATATGCTGATAATTATTTATCAACGTTATCTACTGGGTTATTTGGAACGGTACTAAGATGTAAGAAGGTTATTGTACTCGTAGTTTTGTACAAATTTTACTATGGAGCCAATACTGTAATCGCGAAAAAAAATACAGCTGTTTCATAGACAAAAATGTCATTCACCCTCGACATAATTTATAAAAAAATAAAAATCGACTTCAATTTCGACTGGGTAACATCATATTATCCAGTAATGTTGATTTATTCCTGTCATTTTGCTTTAAAAACCAAATTACTGAACCGACTTCGATAAAATTTATATGGCACCATCTCTGAAGTACTTATCACCTACCAAATAAAAAAAAACATCAAAATCAATTGATAATTGGCGGAATAATAGCGTAACATATACAAAAAAAACGAATAGAGGTCCTCTTTTTTGAAGTCGGTTGAAAATTAATTTAACAGCTGTATTTATTTTTCGATTTCAGTGTCAGCTCTTCTTTCGGCTAAGTACTTACCGCCTAACCTTACATAGGGCGAATAATATCTACAATTCGTAACTAATAATGCGTAACGCAAGTTACATTGAATATTAATGACATGGGTGCTCATCTCACAACAGTTTCGCATACGCGTACACGAGCAAACAATATCAAATATCCAATATTGTCTTAAACATATTACATGATAAAGCTCCAAAATCAATATATTCGTGTTTAACTAGCTGTGAGGGAACCTAATTACTCTTGGATTTGCTTCTACATTAGTCGCATTAGAATGTAGCCTAAAGCGATGCCTCCCTCAACTTCTACTGGTAAATATAATATAATAATATTCCCCGTATCTAAATATTAAACTCTCCCCTCAGCTGGGAGCACACTTGATGTATTTTTATTAAGATTTAATTAAGTTCTCGGTTGCATTAGCCGCGTGTGTGGAGATTACGTAAAATCCGTTGATGCTTAAGCTAAGACTTCATATTGTACGGTAATAGAAAGCTGTATTATGTGCCTTAACCCTAATAGGATGTTATCGAGCAACTTATGTTTTATTCAGTGGAGATTAGCGCCGGAGTCGTGCCCCGCGTGCCTTCTAGGATTTTTAACGCTTTATCGCTAGTACTCGAAAGGCGCGTAGCTATTTCTTTGAAAGTAATTCTGTATTAAACTCAGCGGGGTTCCGACCTCAATTCACGCTTGGAACAAAATCATTAAAATGTCTGATGTTGATTAATTAATACTAGAATTGATTTCGGGAGCGTTCGCCTCTCGCCAATCCAATTTATTTGTTTTGGAAAAATATATACTGAATGAGCAATTTGATGGAAAGTTACTGTTTAATTATTAATGGTACGGAGGCAGGTTTCATTGGCCAAGGAAACTTTATAATTATTTGTAAGTACAGTACCTTTTTATTGATCAATTATAATAAATGCTAGCTTTCATAGCAATTAATAGCATGGAAGACGTTATTGAAGCAGTTTGCTAATGCGATACTCGCATTATCATTTTAATTAAACATTGCTATCGGCTTATAAATAGTTGGTTCTACAAAATCATGACATATTCTTAAGTATAGCTTTTACTGTATAGTCGTGAATTCTAAAACCGCATTATTGAAATGTTGGACATATTTCGGCAAACATAACCTAGTTGCGGTCTGCGTTCATCAGTTTATTCGGATCGACGTACCCTAGGCATGAAATTGCCTTCTAATTTCCACGTAAACCGTAACAATACAGGCATGAATTAAAAATAATGACTGACTGGTAATATTTTGTGGAATTTGTTTTGTTAAAAAGGACTGCGCGGTCCGGTCGAGCGGCTCGAATCGTTCCTCGCTTGACGGGCAGCTGCAGAATGAAATTATGAGCATTTTTATTTCCCGGCGCGATGGCCGCGGTCTACAGTCTACACCTGCCCGGCCCGACCGCGATTGACACCTACCCCATTATTCCGGTACGATCCTCGCATGCCTCTAAAAAAATCCCAACAATAGATTCCCGATCGCAGCCGCATGAGAACTTATTATTAGCCCCTTTATAAGGTAGGCCATTCATTTTTATATATCTTCATACAATCCTGACCATTAGCCGAGGCGTGTGGGCAGTGGGCTCGAAGCTAAATAAAACTATTGTTGCGCCTAACAATTCATCCAAGTGAACATCTTCATGAGAGACTCGACTCGGCCCATTGTTACCGCCGGCTATGTCTCGCTCCGTAGCGACATTTTAGAGGGGAATTTATTGCCAATTTCAGGAAATGTTTACCGAAAGTGAGTGAATGGTAGGCGACTGAATTACTCTTTGTAATGAAATAAAGGAGGCCAGATTGAAAGCGTCCGATGAAAGCCGACGTTGGCGCAGAATATTGTTTGATGATAATGATTTATGGCGACAAAATCACGATGCGACTTTGCGTTAATGCAAGGAAAGATAAATGTGTCGACAGTTTCTTTACGGTCTTGAAAAATAGATGTCTTTATTAAAATACAATGGATGACATTTTTATATTCCTTTTTTATTGGAGCGTCGGGCCTAAACAAACACGTAAAGAAAATAGTGGAAGTGGAACAAAGCTTCTCAGTATTTCTAGAGCATATGATATTGTTTTTGTCTCCGTCGCTCTTGTGTTAATCTAAGTGAGAGTGAAAGTTAAAGAAACAGATCTGAAATAGCGCCGCTGGTTGTGAGAAGCTTTCGATACGAGACATAAAACCTCATAACTGGACTCTACCGCAGGTGTGAACAAAAACATGCAACCGCAATTGTGCCGAACGAACCGCTGTCTCGTTGGAGAAGTAATCATCTCGGTACATGCTATTCTATATTTAGTTTGAGGCTGGATTAGAGACAAGGTGTCTTGACACAGCACGCGACGCATAATACGAGTCTTACAACTAAATTGCTACGCTACAAACGACTTCCAAAAAAACGTGCGTGCTGATGTCGTGCAGAGAGTGTTCCGTAGAACTACAAAATATAGCATACATAAACAGATGTTTCCTTTCTTGTACTAAATTGTTTAATCTGTTTTATTATTGTTTGCTAAATATCTTTCTGTATTACCACAGCAAATTTGATGCTCGGATGCATTATCGATTTAACAGTATCACAAAAACTATTACGTGACCAAAAAAAACAAATCAGAACTCACAAAATTAAGATAATTATAGTGTGCACGGACGTAAGAGTGATTACGTTTATTTTGGCCTCAACCTAATACCAAAATAATACAAAACTTCACCCAATACATAATAGACTGTCCAAAAATAAAAGTCATCAAAATTAGGACACAAAAGTATTCAGACGGCAGCGTAGACTTTACTAGGCACGTTGGACGCTACGAGCATAGAACCCTAAAAACCATCCGAAGCGAGCTCGCAACTTAATTAGTACATTGTATCCGAAACGAAGATGGTCATTACCTGACAGAGAGAGATTAAACACGGCCACGAAGTCGTCTCCTGCCCAAGGTACTCTAATGATTAAGAAACATCGCGTCGTCGCCTTTTTCAGGGGCGAAACTCAACCTTCCGGTTATGAGGCAGGTTGTGTCAGGACGAGCGACTTCGTTAGCCACAGCTCCCGTAATGACTCGCTTAATTCGAGATAATTACGCTCCCAGCAAACGCAAACGTGGGCCAGAGAATTTATCGAAACTAGCCTTCGTTGAGTCGAGACGGGACGCGCTCCGCGATATTTCCTTTCGTGTAGATATTACTCAAAGGGACTTAGTGTAGGCCGCGTTTACGTCCCCTTAATAGGACATCGTAAATCAGCCGCGAGCTATAAAATCTCGGCTAAATAGTAGCTTTATTCGATTTTAAATGGGCCCCTCAATTTGTATGCACAATATGATAGAGCCACTTCCTTTCACGAAGTTAAAATATCCGCTCATGTTTTAATAAACAACGTCATTTCTTCAGAATCACGTGCGCATCAGTCATCCTGTCCAAAATCGCTTCTCTTTAATCGGGAATGAGCGAAGCGGTTAATATTCGCGACTGGGTCTTCGCGGCACGACTGAAGACATCCTGCTATTTTAATATTCCTCTCTTTACGAACGGACTCTTTATGCGAAACTTTTCCCCTTTAGGGTATTCAACTTATTGTTTTTTTCTGTGTCGCTTAGACATTCTGTCTGTCAGTTTGGAATAATTCAAATTAAATACACCTACCGCGTCGTGGCCGCCCTGTGAATGCTAAGGAGCGGCGCCGCCCGCTCTCAGAATTGAAAACGAGTGCGGTTGATGTTTTGTTTTAATAAACTCACATATTTGCCTTCAAAGTAAGAGCTTTTATTTGATTTATTCTCCCTGAACGAGTTCCAGTTTAACGATGTGGGGTTGGCATCGGTTCGGTTACGGGCAAAAAGCGGAGCTCACTTTAATTTCAGCTTTCAGTGGAGCAGCCGTTTATTAACATTTACAGTTACAAAACATGGAGAGCTCGCTCGTTCATTACGACTTATTTTATTACATATTGTTTTATTCGAAAGTGATCCTTAGCGACAAAGGTAAGATTCAAACTAGATACGGTACTAGGGACAGAAGACAAGAAAAGCCGGTACTTTATCACGGACTACTTTCGAAACTATGAAATACGTTCGCGTTATTGCTCTTCAGAAATATTACGTCTAGACCGGCGAGAATGTTCCGGGAGAAAAACGAATGCTCCGATCTAAAGCTATGCACCGAGTTTAATGCGAAGCCCGGCCTATTGTTAGCGTGATACTCCGTTGTAAATTCTAAGGGAACTACCGCCCTATCGCGTCTATCTCCTTACTGTAATTACGCCGTGATAATTACACTATAAATAATTCTAGTATTCGCTTAGATACCTATCACATTTCGTCGCTATTGCTTGGAATCACCATCACCAATTACCAATTATACGTTTTGAACAAATTTATCGGCAGTCATTAAAATTGTATTATGTATAGGTAGTTTTTAGGGTTCTGGGCGTAAAGTTGTCGATTGGGTAATCTGTAACCAAAACTACAACGTTCGTCTTTCCATCAAATAGTTTGATCGTGCTACCTAAATTAGTGACCTCTTTTAAACTCTCTCTTTTTTTAAATAGAAATTAAAATAATTTTTTTTTTTTAAATGTTATAAATTTTTATAAAGTTCGTGACGTTTTGTTACTATGGTTGATTTTATAAATAAATTACTCGTTCATGAAAACAACAATGCATATAGATAGACAAGTTAAATTGGACGTGATGACAGATCAAACTCAAAATTGTTACAAGAAATAATAAAAAGGCTGCCAATTGTGAATTGAGCACGCACCATAACCTCTGAATGAGACAAATGAAAAGACAATGATGCCGATTCTGTTGCTCTTCGCACTAAACTAAACTAATCTGATAGGACTAAAATTATCCGCGTCGCTTTTCATTTCAATATGTTAGAAAAGGATGACAACAGGTTTCGTCCTGTCAAATTAAGTTTAATATAGTGAGTGGAGAAACAGAATCGCACGAAACAAAATAAATCTCTATGCACGAGTATGACTAGCACTAGACTGGTTTTTACTATCAGTTTATCGCCTATCGAAATTGCGACTATCACGTTCGTGACTACTACTACGTTCTTTTTCATGACAATTGAAAATTATTATTATTTCTGGATTCCGATGACCGCAACGCAATGTGTCGTACGAAATGGTGTTGTATCGTCCCTCTGGCAACATTTATTTTCATCTAGTCCTCTTTCACTTTGTTACGGGACGCTAAGCCCGAATTCATTGTTTATTTATAGTTTTACACCTGCAAAGCCTTACGATTTCAGCGTTCCTGGAAAATAAACCTCGCCTCGTGAATTATTTAGGTATCGATGGTACCGCAGCGAGACGTCTATGATTAAGTAATTATACTTGTGTGTCTGTAAGTTTGAGGCGGTATTTAATTAAGATACATTGTGCCTAACCGAGGCGTGACTTTGCTTTTAAAAACTGGATCCCGTTTCACGTTTCCCATTAGGCATGCGCGTTGCCTTCCGTAATTTAGATAATGTATCTTCATTATTCTTAGATAGGTAGCGTACATTAGTTTCACACAAACTTCAGACAGGGAGCTACACCTCCACATAATTTATCATCTACGAAATAGATCGTATCTTTTGTATTTAAGCTTTCTATTAAAATATAAAAGCTTTATTTTATAAACTTCTCGCTCTGATATAATATTCTAGAAATACCTAATAAGAAAATGTTTTGGTAGTCTTATTCTCAAAGTCGTACCTATTGATCTAACCGCACAAAAAAATCTATTGCAAACAAAAAGCTTGGGAAAGAAATTGTAGGCAAATATTTATAGATGATAAAAAGTAGGCCGTTATTCTTTGAATCGGGATTTAGATACGGTCTTTATTGATTCGATGTTGTGATATCTCGATACCTATTAATTCGAAACAACAATGGTGGAGCCCGTGAACGCGCCATGTTTTCATCTCGCACTCAGCAGCTCTACATTGTTGTTTATAATTGATTTTTTATTCGTGAAAAAGATTGTGCGATTTGCTATAAGCTCAACACGAAACGAAGTTAAAAAGAGACGGCGAAATCCAATCTAAAGTCCAAAGTAAACACCGCGAAAGACGACCGAGACGAGCCGTAGACAGAAGAAAAACAAAACTCTGAAAACGATCAATGCTACCAAAAGGGCGAAATTTCGGCGAAAAATAATAAAGAAAAGGGAATGAAAAATCTAATACTATAAGAATCACTGTCGTGACTGTACGATTGACTGACAGACAACGCACAGTCTAAACCGCTGGTCGTACAGATGTGATGCGTAAGTAATTGTCGTAGTACGTAGAGGTGTACATAGAAAGGATTTTTCAAAATTTGACCCCTAAGGGGGTAAAAACTTTAGTACTCCTTTTGTTTTTGAACTTTTATTCGTGAATATTTGTATTTGGACAGCTTATTAAAAAAGTGCTGTTTTCAATATTTTTTGACAGGGATGAATAAGGGAGTGATGACATACTGTATGGAAATTTCTTTGATTTTGAAGTTATAGTGATATTAGATACCTACATAGATTACAAATACAAATAGATTTATTTGACATAAATAAGTAGGTATAAAATTATATTTGAACCCAGTGGCTCTAAACTAGTATTTACTGTATTTCAGAGCCATTGGCCTCATTTATGCCTCTATAATACAACCAATTTTTTGCTCAACTCTAGATTAACTCTTTATTGCTCACACCACAGAAACATACACACAAAGGATTAAATTAATTAATTACTAGTGCACAAAAGGCGGCCTTATTAATGTGATTGGTATTTGTATTGACTTTTTAAAACAAAAACAATAATATCTTTGTTAGGGTTGATCTAAAGTGGTGAATGTAGAGGAAAAAAAATAGTAATGAACCCAGCTGTATGCAAGATATTTGGGAGCGGAACGAATATCTTACGGACGCGGACAAAGTCGCGGGCGACCTCTAGTCTCACATAAATTACACCTGTTCCGATAAAATATAAAGCGGAGATATTGTTTTAAGAGCAAGTCCCAAGCAAGTGATTACGGCTCCGCAGCTAACCCAGACATGAAATTCCGATAGTTTTTGCGCCGGTAAAAACTGATATTCCGTTCGGCCGCGTTCTGTCCGCCGTATATTGAGTTAATGTCGGCCGTGATTGTGTATCTGTCCCTTTTAACCGGACTGGTGCAAGCGAGATGAAGCTTTGTTTCACCGGGGTTGGTTCGAATCGCATTTTATGGTAAGTTGGCGAGCCGGCACCGGCAGGTGTAGCGATGCACCTGCGGCGCGGTCGGGCGAGATCGCATCGCAAGGACGACGAACCCGCTCTCAGTTCTTGTAAAGATCAGTACCTCAGCATAGATAACGCACTCCACATAATTCTTTACAGAATGCTACATAAATTGGGTGTCTATAATGTACAATATGATATTTGCCGACACGATAATGTACGCCATAATAATGCACAGCATGATAATTGGTGTACATGTACAATGTTTTATTTATTTATATTTTACATTTTTAGGGAAACTAACAGCCTAAATAAATTAATATTAACACTTGTTTCTATGACTGGGCTTATTATAAGTTTCCGCCAATAGAATCATCATCATTACATCGAATATCATGCTGTACAATACTGGCCGTTCATTATCGGTTCGTGTCTATAAAGTACGGCCCTATATTTTACAGCCAATAATCCGAGTACATTTCTCTAATTGACATTTTAAAAAAAACCTGAACCAACTGCTATACAATTAAGGAATTCGTGTACTTGTACATCAAATATCAGTCTGTACAAAATGGAGGTGTGCATTATTGAGCCGAGCCGATAATGTACGGCATGATATTGCACGGCACGATATTGCACAGCATGATATTCGATGTACATGTACACCAATTATCATGCTGTGCATTATTATGCCGTACAATATCATGCCGTACATTATTGCCTCGCCATAAATTAACTAATGATATGTGGTGAAGGAACGAGAGCGGGATAAGGGTCCGCAAACGCTTTACATTGCCCGATACGCGACTAAGATAATGAAAATCGCGTCTGCGGTCTCCGTGTTCTCGAGAGAAATGCAAAATTGTATCTGTCCGAAGGTAACGCAATGGATAAATGGTGTTGGTTTAAGGTAGGCGAGATCCAGAATGTGATTGTATGGGCCATGTTCGCTCCTATTTATAACATTACGAAGATAAGTGGAGTTTGATAAAATGTAAAATGTTGCTACGATTTGCGTGGAAAGAACATTTCTGAGCGAGCTTTCGCTGTTTTAATCTCGAATAATAAAGTTATGAACAGAGAACATACCTCGTTAAAACAAATGAGAATTGCATTGAATTTCATTCTTGCAAACAATGTTACGCTATTCAAGCCTTGAAGTAGAAAACTGTGAGTAATATGTATACTTATGTATCGAAGAAGTATAAGCTATTATGGCTGCTTGTTTTTTATTATGTCTGTAAATGAAAATGTAAGCCATTTCACATTGTAGCAAACAGGTATAATGACTCAATACTTTCAGGTAATCATCATAAATTACAAAGTGTTGTACGGCAACAATGGCTCCACCTCGTTAGAGAAAAAGAAAAGTTCTCTCACGCACACCATTCTAAAAGTTCCGCAAAATTCTTTACAGCAGTTTAAAATGTTACAATGTGTTTTAAGGAAGTTTTTAACGTAAGCTGTGGCCAGTGATTATGTATCTAGCCAGAACAGGACAATTTTTCGCTCTGTGCAAGAACCGAATCCTCCAAGGCAGGACACTTTGTTATAGCTACGTAGATAAATAATGATAGATTAACTCTTATTGTAGATATACCAAGAAAAAATATGTAGATACTTACAACAAAAAATAGTGTTATAACACTGGCAGCCTTATCGCTAAAAGCGATCTCTTACATGCAACCTTACATAGGACGGAAAAAAATAAGAGTAAAGTAGGTACGTGAATGATCCAATTTTCAACCGATTTCTCAATTCGACTGTATGTTTATTTTTTGTTTGTATGTTACGCGATTACTCCGCCAATTATGAATTGATTTTGATGTTTTTTTTTGTTTGGTAAGTAATACTTCAGTCAGAGGTGGTCCCATATAAATTTTATCGAAATCGGTGCAGTAGTTTAGTTTTTAAATCAAAATTACTAGAAAATATGAAGTCATCCAGGTATTCGAAGTTGAAGTTGGTTGTATTTTTTTTAAACTGTATTATTATTAATTGTTGGGGCTGCTTTCTTGATTCAAAATAGATATTTTCGTTTGATGATGAGTTCTAATATCTATCACATTGTTGCAGAAACTTATTACAAAATGTCTGCAAAGTTTTTAAGTGTACATTGGGTACTCTTAGCCTAACTATCATTGGAAAAGTTGTAGGCAAACACTGGAGACTTTGAAGAATCCACGCACTATGCAAACTTGAAGTTTAGATAAGACCTAACAATAGTAACATTAATTAAGTGCAAGAACAATGGTGAGGATAGAAACAATATAGTTACTTATAAGTATATTTGTATCTGAACTACTTTAGTAGTTGTTGACTGAGCATAGCAAAAGCCTGGTAAAACGATTCAGTCATCAGCTTTTATAAATATTATTTCGTCGATTTCTAAGTTTTATACTACCATTGATCTCCATGTATTTTTTTAGGAAAATTATTCATCATAAATATTTTAGGTAAAAAACTACTTAAAACAAAAAACTTTGGAGTTAAAATACCAGGACCAGAGTATTCCAGAACCACCGGAGGACGCGCAACAGCGTCCTTTCGGTTAACGGTGGTGAGCATTCTGCCATCCCCAAGCCGCCTGACAAGAGTGGGAATTATGGCAAAGGGGAGCTTACGTCCAGCAGTGGACGTCTTCTGGCTGTTGATGTCATGTGAGTTAAAACAGTGTGAACGCTACCTATAACTATCAAGGTATCTCAATGTTCCATGATCATTTATGTGACGTTTCCCGTGATTTTGTTGTGCTATAGTACCTATGCCATCAACATGCAACATTCACGACGTACTTTAGCAGTTTTTCATATAATTGATATTTGATTATTATTTGTTTAATTCAAATCCTTTGTCTAATATGCTCTACGGTTATGTTTTGTTCTACCTTGTGCTACTTAATACGACAATGTTAATGTTATTATAACAACATTAATTGTACTTTTAATTGAGTGCCTATTAATTATCAATATTATTAGTTCCACAGATTGGACAATGGTATTTAATTACATTGCCAAATCTGTTATTAGAGAGCGGTTTATTCATATTCAAGCTTACCGTTCGACGACTTTCACGTGAAATTCAACCGTTGCTGTGGATTTACCTGAAATGAACATAGGTTTATTAAATACATAAGAAATTAAGAGATATTATTTAGTAATACGGTCGATGGGTTGTCTTTTTAACAGACTTTAAAAAAGGAGGAGGTTCTCAATTCGGTTGTATGTTTTTTTTGTTACCGCAGAACTCCGTCATTTAAAATAATTTGTAAAGTTCTTACGTACTTAGTCTTAGTTTCTTACGGTTCTCGGTACCTCTAGTAACTGATAAAAGACGTCATAGAAGTAATCGAAATTTGAAGAACTTTTTTTTGAATGGTAACAAGACGAACGAGACGTGCTCGTAATGGTAGTAGATAGCGCTTGCCTACAACTACTGCAGCGATACCCAGAATCTTAAAATCATCAAAATCCTGCACAGGTGCTTATTATCTTAAGGCATTCAATTATAGTATCATTCTTTGGGGGCTACTCACCATAGCCAGAAGACGTCCACTGCTGGAAGAAGGCCTCACCCTTAATAGGGAGAGGTAAAATATACATAATACATCGAATATACATTCTTTGGGGGTAAAATTATAATATCGGCCTTATTCAATTATAAGAGGTGTTCATGAAAAAATGTATAGCTGAGAGCGACACAAATAACCTTTTAATTAACTTACCGGTATTCACTTCTTAACCGGTACATATAAATCCGGTACTGTTCGGTATATCCGGCGATCGGAAGAGGCGAGTTTCGCCCGGATATTGAATATTGATCGCACACCCTTAACTGTGATGTATCGTCGGAGCTGGCCCCTAGGGTAAAGGGATATTTAGCAATCATTCAATTGTGGTGCGCCAAAAAACAATAAACGATTTTGGTGAACGTTGTAAATGATGGAAAAGGGCCTGATTTTTACCGGTATTTTTTCTGAAACCGGTATTTTTTTCTAAAGACAGTATTAAAACTAGTGCCATGATGGGTCATGTTTAGAGTAAGTCACCGACATAGCTCGCAGGGTTTGCAAGTTGAACTGGGAATGGGCAGGCCACATCGCTCGAAGAACTGATAACCGATGGGAAGAAAGGTTCTTGAGTGGCGACCGCGAACCGAAAGACGTAGCATAGGAAGGCCTCCCACTAGGTGGACCGATGACATTATAAATGTCGCGGGCAACCGGTGGATGCAAATGGCAGGTTGTCGTACAGTGTGGCGGTCCAAGGGTAACGCCTTCGTTCAGTAGTGGACGTCTCCGGGCTTATGATGATGATGTTTAGAGTAAAGGCATGTGAAATTTTGGCCTAATTTATACAGGTATGTGCAATTTGCACTACTAGGCCACCTGGTTATAGGAAATGTACTAAGCCTGAGTTTCATAAGCCATAGTAAAAATGATGGAAGTACAATCAACAAACATAAATGCCAGCTACAACATTAGAAGAGGTTGTGTGGGAAAAACCGAAGGAAGGGCTGAGTAGCATGCTAAAAGATATAATATGTCCGGCAGTGGAATGAAGGGGGCAAACGATCATGGGGCCTGTTTAGACGTAATCATAATAAGGTTTACAAAGCAGACAAATTCCTTCTCTCGCCGATATTCTCTGTTCAAAACCTCACTATCTTCTACTATTTAGTACAAAGTAAAACTTTTGTATGGTTGACAGGCTAAGTTTCTAAACGACTTCAAAAAGGAGGAGGTCCTCAATTGGGTTGTATTTTTCTTTATTTTTATATTTGTTACATAAGAACTCTGTCATTTACAAAACCGATAACGTTTTTTTTATATGAAAGAATATCAAAATCGGTTCAGTTGTTTGGTTTTTAAATAATAAAAACTGGATAAAATATGTCCCAGTTAAGTAAACGAAGTTGAACTCGGCTGTTTTTTTTTTAAATTAAATACGTGTCTTTTTGTTAATGAAACACTACGTAAAGCCTGGAATGGGAACAGACTCGAAACTAAGCCATGCCACTTTTTCAACAGACTTCAAAAAAGAGGTTCTCAATTCGACTATAGGTATTTTTTATGTAGGTATGTTACGCGATTACTCCGCCAATTATGAACTGATTTTGATGATTCGGTTTTTGTTTAGTAGGTAATACTTGTTGAGGTGGTCCCATATAAATTTTATCAAAATCGGTTCAATATTTTGGTTTTTAGATCAAAATTACTAGAAAATATGAAGATGTCATCCAGGTATTCGAAGTTGCAGACGGTTTTTTTTTTTAAGTGTATTATTTTACTGACAACTGAAGTTCGTTATTGGGATTTGAATTCATGCCCTACGGCGTGCAAACCGAACCCGCGAACCAGCAAACTATTATCACACGTGACATTTCATACGCATACTTAAAATCCAGCTTGCGTCCGAACGTGGGCCGTGAATGTCGACTATAAACTATTAATATATAGTTTTGTAAGTACAAACATTCTCAACCTATGGCTGTGTTCAAATAACTTATTCAGAGCCGCCGGTGTTCAAGTATCTATCCCCTAGGTATACGTGAGGTGTATACGGACGACGTATATGGGACAACTTTGTGGCACCCTGTTGGAGCATGTGTTTTTCTATAAATATTTTATTCGTAATGATGTGGCGTGGTTAGGCAAGATGCAAGCTGCACCTGGCCTTTTGATTAGATGACGACGGGATGCCAATAGAAATAAACTGTGTTTACCCTTCATATGGCGAGTTGAAAGCTGTATTCTCATAATGTAGGCAATGCAGTCGTGATAATTCTTTGGTTATGCTTAAAGATGCACCGGCCGATGGCTCGAACAAATCGGTGGGCGGGGCTAAAAAGCATACTCTCTTCATCAAACAAAGTGTGAGAAAAGGAGAAAGAAAGAGAAATGAGCGCGCAAATTTTTTTCATTTCGGCCTTTGGCTGCAGAATTGTGATGAATAAACTACTTAACTAATTTATTTCACCTAAATTTATTTTAAATTTCGATGGAATAAAGTATGCCGGTTAATACATTATTTTAGAGTTTTCGTACGCCTTATGTTATTTATTTACGTCCAAAGTGAAGTTAAAATTGAGCTAAAATACAAGATGTTTCCTGGCTCATAACTTTCATGTTTATTAACTTTGCACTTTGTTATCAATTTACAATCCTAGATAATGAAGTGACAAATAGATATAATACTTAGTCTTGGACCTATAACATTACATAGTGTAGTAATATTACTTCCCCGTTTCTATGGAGAAGTGACCGGCTTGTTTACTCTTAAGATTTAATTAAAATCTTTCATAATCTCAATTTCTTTTGAGTAGAAAGTATTTCCCCCATCATTGTTGCAGTGAAAATAAATATCTTCTCTATTCATTTTTCAATAATGATTTAGTTACGTTTAATGTCTATGGAGAGAGAGCTAGGATCCTCTAAGTGTCTATTTGTTTTTTTTTTATGCAGAGAGAAAACAACAAACACTAAACACTTTTTGTTTTATTTATACGGGAATACTCACGTAACAAACAACACAACAAACAAAAACAGAAACGACACAAACAAAACGAAACGTTCACAAAACAAAAACACGTCACGTGTCGTTTCACGTCATGAAACAAAAATGTGTCAAAACCACGTCAGTTTACATAATAAAACACTGAACACTTCAATAAAAAAAATTATAAGTTTACTTTCTCTATTACTAATGTTTTAGTTTATTTTAGGGTTATATAGCTCAAAACGATAAAAGGAACCCAACCTTACAGGATAAGTTCATTTCATTGCTCTATATGGCAGCAGCTCTCCGGGGTGGCAACGCAACGACGGAGTCCATAAGCGATCTTACCATGAGGTAGGCATTCTTGTATTTTTTTCACTCATTTAAAACTTTAAAATTATCGGTATTAGTACAAAAAACAATCATTTCTGATAATAGCTTGTGCTTATTCCAATAATCTTGCAATCTAAACTGTCGAACCTTTATGAAACACGTCTAAAAAGGGCTCGTCCAAGTTTGCCCCAATTAAATAATTAAAACAACCCAAATTACACCCAAACACACACGTGACATAAACCTACTATTTCAAACGTGAAACGTAAAATATCAAGTGTCCCCAAACCGCGATACTCTGCGACTCGAAAAGTAAAATGTTTATGAATGTAAGAAGAAAGTTTGTTGAAAGTTCGTAGAGTCGGGGCTGGAGGGATAACACGAGAACTGCGTTAGGTCAACCGCCTTCCACTGGCGATAATGGAATAAAATCGGGGACCTTTCACGAGGATTAAATTCAAATCGGAGGAATAATCCTATCAGTCAATAAGTGGTGATGCTCAGTTTAGAACTTAGGGATAGTCACTTAGTCGAAAATTGGATAGCTGTTTATTATTTAGATATCACAGATTCTATCATTGGATATTATTTTTGGATGTCGATAGAAGCTATGAGTTCTGTTTTTAGAATCAAACTAATCACTAGGTTTTTTTTTATTAATCCTGACCACAAAATTTCATGAAAGTTGGTTCAGTGGTACTTTTTTCCCATATATTTTTTACCTTCTTGAAAATACAGGGTTAGTTCTAATCAGTTAGCATCCTTTTAAGGGCATATTCTGTACATCAAATCAAACAACTTTTACTATGGGGCCAACATTGAAATCGCAAAAAAAATGTTGCTGTTCCATACATTTTGCCCAAGGTCGATGAACTTTTTGTATTGAACAGCTGTTTTTTTTCGCATTTTCAATGTTGGCCCCTTAGTAAAAGTTGTTTGTTTTGATGTACAGAATATGCCCTTAAAAGAGTGCTAACTGGTTAGAACTAACCCTGTATATTAGATTTTACCATCGACTGGCCTGTTAGTATGAGACTTAATCTGAATGTCAGGTTATGTATCTGATCACAGAAGAGAGAAGTAAAGAGTAGGGCCTTCGCTTTTCTAAGTCATACTTATTACTATATTCTAGAGGCATAAGTTAGCTTACAAAAAATATAACCGACTTGTTAATTACAGATGCTACATTCATACAAAGATTACTATTAACAAAGACAATAAATAATAGGTACTACTATTAGATAAGAACTGCGACATTTATAGTAGATTAGATTAAATCTGTCCATTAAAACCTTCTTAATTGGCTATATTATCAATATTTTTCTCTATGCTCGGATTCTTAATTAAACGGACTAAACTGACATTTCGAGTGTTGCTACTTTTTGGCAAAATTTAAATAGTGCTGGGATAAAATAACATAAGCTATGAAACTTAATCTTCTTATTAACTTATGAAGTTATGTTAACAAACTTAATAATTTCACACTAATGAACTACTTCGAAATGTTTATATTAGTCTTTCAAAAAGGTGAAGTTCGTTACTTTTGTACGATTTCAATCTTTCCAATGTTATAAATCATGAAAATAATGTTAAGTTTCCGTGTAGCAATTCACAGAACATCGTTTTAACACAATATGTTTTCCCTTTTCTACCTTCACTTCCACTGGCAGCACTTTAAATGTTTAACGGCACTTAATAATTATTCAATAATTATTTTGAACGATATGAACTTAACAATATCCATCACTACGGTTGTTTAGCAGGCAGCATTATTTTGAAAAGTGATATTTCAATCTGTCAGTTTATTCCGACTAATTATGAATACGAGTATAGCTATAATTATACTTATACTATGAAATGTGTTTCGCTTTCAATAAATTATTAGTTTTATAAAAAAAATATAAAAAAAATGTTAATTACAGTCTTCAAATCAGTTCCCTGTAAACTGAGCATGTGAGAACTTCGTCATATAAGTACTTAGATAATGCATTTTCGGAGTTGAGATCCTTTAAAATCTCCAATTTTCTAAACATCTAAGCGTAGGTGTTACGTGAGAAAATTCCAATATCTAAAAGCAATATATCAAACATCACATGCCTGCGTGCAATCTAGAACAGCTCTGTATAAATCAAATCGTTATTAAATGACGGTAACCTGTGATTATTCCACGAAAAAAGAACGTTAAGAGGTAATCCACGCAAATGTAGCTCGAGGCAATGAGTCATAGATAACTTCGAAGCTATAATAAAAAAAAATTAAGGTACGATTCTGACGTTCCAATTAATGGAAAAAATAATAAATTATTGGTAGCACAGTGTACCGAAATACGGGGCTATTTATTTTAACCACACCTGGTTGTTATAGCCGGGGGCAATAGAGTTAGTTTGCTCCAATTCTGAGTGCTAAGCTTTTGGGAATAGCGTAGTGTATTATCCCAGCTATTCATGGTAATGTGCTGGCAATTAGATTGTTTAATATGTACTGGATCGAATTTAATTCTTTCGCACACAAAAGTACTTCTAAATTATTGTGTTTCACTAGAAGATCTTGCTGAAATATTTTCGAATCATTATTACATACTAGCTGCGCCCTGCGGTACTACCCGCGATAGTTGAGATAAAAGTAGCCTATGTTTTATTCCAAGGTATAAGCTACCCCTGTACCAAATGTCATCCAAATCTGTTCATCTGTTTCAGTGTAAAGGAGTAACAAACATACATACGTACATACACACACTCCACACACACACACACACTCACCGACTTTCGCATTTATAATATTATATTATTTTTATTAGTAGGATTTGGGAAATGAAAACTTGCACTTTTCATAGATATATGTCATCATCAATATACCAATCAATGGACCTGGGTATGTCCTAAAACTGCATCCAAAACCACCGGAGGACGGGCAGCAGCATCCTCTCAGTTAACCGTGGTAACCATTCTGCGATCCCCAAGCCGCCTGCCAAGCGTGGGGATTATGGCAACACCTCCCTTTAAAGCTCTCCTTCCCTTCCTTCGTCCAGCAGTGGACGTCTTCCGACTGTTGATGTGATATCATCATCAAAATCACAATCATGTCATCAAGTCTGCTAAGCTTAGGTATCTCCCAAGACACGCCGCAGATAGCCCAGTTTCCGGCTTTCTGCTTTCAGCTCAAAAGAGTTAATTTATCTATCTATCTATCAGCTACACTGCACATTCTCGCACGTATATCATCAACGCATGCTTTCTGCGCGTCCTCGCAACGTTTGCTAATTAGTTTTTTTGCACTTTAGATGAATATTAACCTAACATAATGATACATATTTATCTAGGACCTTATTTAAAACCGTTGCATAAAGGTGACCTTAGCGCAGCACAGCACAGACCTTAGCACAGCTTATTACACACTTCAATTTTTACAGTAGAGAATAGCAAACAAAATGCTTGTCAAAAAGTAGGTACACTCGTAGAATCTAAAGAAATAGCCACCAGTAATGTCAATTTGTTAATTTTAGCTTGAAAATATCATCATCATCATCAGCTGGAAGATGTCTACTACTGGACGAAGGCCCTTATAAGGAAGGGGAAAAATATGTGAAATAACAAAAAAGATATAAAAATATGAGATGCTAATAATTAATTATCAAATAAATCTTATTATAGGTTTTTATTATTCATTCAAAAATGAACCTTAACCAAAACCGTTTAGTACTCATTTTGACTTTAAGTGGACGCTAAGGGTTATCACAATACTGGATAATGATCGTATCAATCAATTTGTAGAGTTATATTTTCTACATCGAAACACGTTTTCAAGTGATTTCGAGTTTACCACGAAATTTTATTGTACTCTAATTGGACTGCTATTGATGCCTATAAATTGGTTGATGAAGCACGAACACAAATGTACGTAAATTATGATTTTAATTACGGATTCTGATAAACTTTCACTCCTTAAAACTGTTACCTCAAAACAGTTTTAACTTTTGAAAATCGCTTCTAAATTTTAGTATTGTCATTTTGGAGCAATGTTTTTGTAGACCAATTAAATGATAAATAACCGCAAATAAAATTCTCAGTTTGAAATACTAGCAAGAAACAGCAGTACGTAATAAACATTTGAACAACAATTTGAAAAAAACAATTTTATTAAATATTGATGTATTTAATTAATCATAATACAATAATTGTAATGATTGTGATTAAGATTATTACGTTATCTATCTATAACTATAAAAGGCTTTGTCCTGACTGACTGACTGACTGACATATAGACAACGTACAGCCCAAACCGCTAAACGTAGAGACTTTAAATTTGGAGGGTATGTTTTTGGAGAGGTGTAAACGCCCACTAAGAAAGGACTTTTCGAAAATCAATCCCGAAGGGGGTTAAATGGGGTGTTAAAGTTTGTATGAAACTTTTTATTCTCTGGTTCGATTTATACAAAACTTGGTATACATATTCTACTATAAAAATAAGAAGATACGGGTGTCACAGTTTTTTCAAAATCAGCTCTCGTTAGTATAAAAAAAAAAAAAAGTTTTAGTGATAGTACGTTTGTTTCTCCTTAACTTTGTAACGGCTGTACATATTAAAATGAAATTTGGTATAGGGATGGGGATAGATGTGGGGATGGGGGTGGGGGTAGGGGTGGCGATTATACTGGGAACGGAGACGGGACGGAGATAGGCATGTTAATATTAAGATTACAATTGGTATCGGGATGGGGATGGGGATGGGGTGGGGATGGGTGGGGATGGAGTGGGGATTTGGTGGGGACAGGTGGGGATGGGATGTGGATGTGGATGAGGCTGGGAACGGGGATGGGCGTGTCCATATTAAGATGAAAGTTGAAATCGGGATGGGGGTGGGGATGGGATGGGGTTCGGGATGGGGATGAGGGAGGGAACGGGGATGTGGACGGGGATGGGCGTGTTCATATTAAAATGACATTTGGTATCGGGATGGGGATGGGGAAGGGGGCGCTTATAGGGATGAGGCTGGGAATGGGGACGGGGATGGGCGTATTTATTGGTCGGCTGAACAGATGGAGCTGCATTTTTGGATAGGTAGTTATAGCATAAAGTTCAGAAACGGACATAGGCTATTTTTTTGTAGGTCCACGCAAACGACTGTTTTACGGACATAATTATTATAGATACTGTACAGCCTAAGCTGCTAAATTAATTTTTAATATTAAATTAACTTACTTTTAAATGCCTAAACTAAATTTTGAGTGGTGTAAACTTACACTCAACTCAAGCTGTGGTAGCTTCAGTGAGATCAAGCTCGACTCACATTCTTGGGGTCGCGGGTTCGAACCCGGGCGAGCCCGTTCCAATTAGTTCTTTGAAACTTACGCATGGATAATACCACTGGCTTTTCGGTGAAGGAAAACATCATGAGGAAACCTACATATTTCCGGAGAAGAAATACGATAGTGTATTTGAATCCGCCAACCTGCACTGGGCCAGCGTAGTGAATATGGCCCAATCAGGGTAGGCCGATATACCATTAGTGTTAAGGGCTGATGCAGAGAAACGCACACTCAGCAACGATTTTGAAAAATTCGCAAGCGGTTCAATGTATCATTAAAATACCATTTTGCCGAAACCATTCATTTAAGGCTGTTAAGTTTTTTGACTTAAGAGATAAGAAAAAATAAACATAAACATGTTTCAGAATTTTCAAACAATTTCAAAACTGGAAGGCCACGGGTCAGTTTTTCATTTGAAAAAAATTGTTATATATATAGATTAGCTAATCGAGTGTTTATGCGTAAGAAGATAAATGTTTTAAACACATGTACTTGATCCGGTGCACGCACCAAGCACAGCGCTTTCGAAACGTCCATCCCGCGTCGGCTCAGATACGTTAAAACCCAAGTATAATGACGCGCTGTACCTCGAGCGCGCCCCACTCCAACCCACACCGAGTCTACCTAAGCGATCAGTACAGCACTGTATTTTATCGAAATTTCGTAATTCTTGCGATATTTTGGTAATCTTTTTGCGTTCTTTGTTATCATACTTTTTCTGCTTAAGCTTATTTCATTTCATTGACTCTGTTGATACGGTATGCAATAATGATGATGCTGTAAACTATCCAGTTGAGTTTTTAAATTCATTAAGACCAGCGGGGCTACCTTATCATAGGCTTATCCTGAAGAAAGGTACACCTGTCATGCTCCTTCGGAATTTAAGACCACCCAAAATTGTGTAATGGAACCAGGTTACAAGTAAAAATGCTGCATCGTAATCTGGTTGAGGCCATCATTTTGACTGGGTGTGCCCATGGCGAAACAGTGTTTGTGCCGCGTATTCCCATGATTCCCAGTGACTTACCTTATGACTTCAAAAGGCTTCAATTTCCCCTAAAAGTTTGTTTTGCCATGACCATCAATAAGGCTCAGGGTCAAACTTTAAAATACGCTGGTATTGATTTAAGGCAGGACTGTTTTTCGCATGGTCAGTTCTATGTGGCTTGCTCGCGAGTTAGCTCCCCTAAAAGCCTGCCTATTTTAGCACCTTCCAACAAAAAAGTCAAATACGTTGTCTACAAAGAAATATTGTAATCTTTCGGGTCAAAGGCCCCGGCAACTATAGCGTCATTAGCAGACATTTTTAGGGTTCCGTAGTACTACGAGGAATTCTTATAAGTTTGTCATGTCCATCTGTCTGTCTGTTTAAAATTCAACAAGACGGCTTTGTTTTGAAGTAAGTATTGCAAACGCGACATGCCAAATTTGGTCATCCTCAAGCAAACTTAAAGACTTGCAAGCGGCTTGGAAAAAATGCAATAAATATACGTATTTTAGTGATTCAATTGAGTTGGGCCCCGATTTAACCGAATTCCAGTATTCAACATTACTACGCGGGCAAAGCCGCGGGCAAAAGCTAGTTATTATAATAAAACTCGTAAATGTTGATAAATTACATTGTTATTAATGCGTTACGTTACGTGTGTTTAATACCATTTACTCTTTTAAATTAATATGAAGCTCAATGTTAACAAACACACATCACATACAAATATTATATTTTGATCAAGCGAAAATCTAATTTTAACTAAGTATTTTAGCGTTAGAAATCATCCTAATGTTACAAATGCGAAAGTTTGTCGATAGTGTGTGTGTGTGTGTAAATATGTATGTTACCTCTTCACGCCAAAACGGCTGAACGGATTTGGATGGAACTCGGAATGGAGATTATTTATTTATTACTTATTTCCCGGAATAATATTACGTATAGGCCAATTTTTATCATCATCGTAGACGGCGTTCTTCATCATTGCGCGGGTGAAGCTAGTATAACATAAATAGTCAATTATAGAAGCAAATTAACGTAGGTATAGAAGTCAAAGGCTTTCTGGATATCAGAAAGGCATCCTGGCGCTACCACACGACAAAATAAAAATAATAATTTTGATCTGGTAGGTACGGGTTAGTATTAGAATGGATAGATTTAAATTTAAATTACTTCATCTCACTTATGCCATTATCTCAAAATATCCGGGTTGCAAATTAACATAATCTCATTTATTCCACATCTCAAAATGTCCAATTCGCAAAATGACCACATCGCTGCTAGTCAACATCACAAAAAGTACAAGTATCAGAATTCTTATCAGGATAATTTAATTGAATTTTATGAAGAGATGTTTATTTTGTTGTTTTTTTTAGATTTTAAGCATTTTATTTGTTTATTTTATCTATGTGACTAGGCTTTTTTATGTAAAAAAGATTTTGATGAGCCCAAAATGTTTAATAGAGTATTACTGTACACGCAATGCAATAAATAAAAGATATTTAAATAATATTTAATGTTGGTAACTGTCCAGACTTTTTACGGCGTTGTCATTTTACGACTTAAGAAATTTGATACTTGTACTTATTTGTGATTTTGGCTAGCAGCGATGTGGTCATTTTGCGTATTGGACATCTGGGATGTGGCCTAAGTGAGATGAATTCATTTTGCGTTATAGCCATTCTAATACTAACCCGTAGGTACTATCTAGAAACCTACCACCGATATTCAATTCGAAAATAAGGTAGCCATTACACCATAAAAAACTAACCTGTTTTACGATCAAAATTTCTATTGCTACGTAATATTTACCATCGTTTTCCATCGGATCAGATGAGATTTGACGCGATATCGACCAGGGCGGTCGGCAGATCAATTTTCTGTTTACAACCGGGTGGTCATCAAAGACGGCCGCTCGCTCGACTAATTGGTGGTAATGGTACACTTAAAAACCATCTTACCACGGTTTATTGGTAGTAGGAAGTATTATTACCCTACACATGTCTGGTATTAGAATGATAAATATTTATTACGAGGATAATTAGATTACTATCGGGTCTGGTTCCCTTAATTTTGATGGAAGGGAAATTTGTAATAATGGCTGGTAAAATGTTTATTCAAGTTATTACAAAAGTGTGTCTATATAATTGTATATACTAACATGCTTAATAATTATATATACACATATGTTTTAGTGGATATACAGGGTGTTAGTTTGAACACCGTTATCCTTCTAGGATATCATTGTACTCATCATTATGAACAACTTTTACTATGGGGCCAACCCTAAATCACGAAAAAAAAACAGCTGTTCCATACAAAAAGGTTCATCGATCTTGGACATAATGTATGGAACAGCTGGTTTTTTTTTCGTGATTTCAGGTTTGGCCCCAAAGTAAAAGTTGTTCATAATGATGAGTACAATGATATCTAGAAGGATAACGGTGTTCAAACTAACACCCGGTATATATTGAAGTAGTTTGGAAAGAGCTAAGCTAAGGTTAAGAGCTAATACAGTAACTCGCCACTGATCGCAGAAAATCTAAGTCACGGACATAGCTCAGCGTTCTAACAAACTGAAGAGACAGGGGTCAACATCTGTCGCAGAACCGATTACTGTAGTTTAGTAGATTATACGTATTCTAGAGTCGACGGCAAACGTAGACTCAATGGAGTGAAGATAGGTAATTATTATGTACGCAAGGCAGCGTAGCAGAGACTGAAAGCAATAACCTGACGATTTGTGAGGGTAGACGTGTAGACTATTCTAGAAGTGGATTGAGATAGAATCATCCATAATTAGGTGCAGCAAGTGTTTCAAAGGAAATAGATTTTTAATAAACATTAACTTAATTTTGAAGATGCCTAATGACACATGACTATCTATCGATAACAGCACTCAAAATAACAATTTAAATATAACACATAAAATACGACGTCATTGAAAAATGTATGAAGTGATAACGGCACACAATATTTATAGCGTAATAATGTCACATAATGTTAACAATTACCATAATTAAATCAAAAACTATAAGGTATTTCATTATTATGCTAGAGCTTCACCTGCGTGTAATGCCATTATTTAGCGCGGTATCTTATACAGTACGCAGATATGGCCGGGTGTTAGCGCGCTAATAGGCTAGTGGCATCATTAGCGTCGTTAGACGTTAGCCAATATTCAAAGTCAAATGATAGTGTGGCCACCCATGTAGCGCATTGTTTAATGCATCATATAACGCACGTTAATTATTTCGATAACTAGACGTAAAGCGTCACGCAGGTGAAGCCCTAGCATTAGAAAGAGTTTATTCTTTGCTAATTATAATATCATCACTAGTAAAACATTCATTGTTCATTCAATCATATACTTACCTTTATTACATGTCATAAAACAAAAATTAATAACAAATCGATAGAGTCAAACTTAGCCTAACACTTTTGTAAACGTTGCAAGACCTAAAGAGAACTCAACTAGTTTTTCAATTAAAATTTGCTCGGGAACGAATGTCGGTGAAAACTTTCTCGATAAGTTAACAAACATTACTTAAAACCTTAATGAACTGAACATTGGCAAAGTTAATTAAATAGCCGATGTCGTGAAATCACTGGAACAGTAACGTTGCGAGTTGCGACGTCAAGTATTAACTTTCCAGTTGTTTTAAATAAAAAGTGCTTTGTCAATGTTTTAGCGTATAGGGTACACAGGGTTAGTTGTAATCAGTAATCATCTTTTTAAGGGCATATTCTGTATATTAAAACAAACAACTTTTACTATGGGGATAACATAGAAATCGCGAAAAAATTATCAGCTGTTCCATAGAAAAAGTTCATCGACTTTGGGCAAAATGTATGGAACCTAAAAAGTCACCGATGTTAAGCAAGGGACGATCTGATCAGTTCAGATGGGTGACTGTGAGTGGCATTTATATCTGAGCGCTACCGTGGGTCGTATGACACGTTAAATGATTGGTCTAATTCTATGTTTCTATTGCTCTAATATATATTTTTCTTAATAACTCTATCCAATTAGCCTACGAACATACATCATTTTTTTTTAATGCTAGTTACGTACCTAACACTTTTTATAGGCAACGTACAAATAATGTTAAAAACGTTTACCTAACGCCTAATAATACCTACGCATCGCAAATACATACTTTAAAAAAATGGACACTGCATGTAACAGATTTTATTGCAGACATGTAATACACAGAATCTAAATCATTGAAATAAATAGGTAAGTAAGCTAAGTTACTTAGGTATTTTTGCCAAATTATTTTCTTATGTGTTTGAGTTACTAGCGTCTTTGTTAATTGACAAAATAAATGTACACACACAAAAACAAAAACCAAAAAATACAAAAAAACACATAACAAAACTAAATCGATGACAATAGACCGTTGAAGACAGATCAAATGCTCAAGCTCAAGCAACACATTGCCACGTCGCAATGCTATTTCTGACCAAAAATAGCTAGCATTATAGGAACCATTTAAAATTAATAAAACACGGTTAAAACTGATTATTAGCTGAAACTAATGTAAAGTATTTATTTAATGTAAATGTGGAATATCATTCATCATCATTATCATCAGCCAAACTCGTCCACTGCTGGACGAATGACTCCCCCTTAACAGGGAAGGGTTGCCATAATCCCTACGCTTGGCAGGCGGCTTGGAGATCGTAGAATGCTCACCACCGTTAATTGAGAGGACGCTGCTGCCCATCCTCCGGTGGGACTGGATACAGTTTTAGAACATATTCTTTATTTATTTAAAAAGTAAATGTGGAACTAGGTATGCCTTAAAACTGCATCCAGAACCGCCGGAGGACGGGCAGCTGCCTCCTCTTAGTTAACGGTGGTGAGCATTCTGCGATTCCCAAGCCGCCAGCCAAGCGTGGGGATTATGGCAACCCCTCCCTATTAAAGGCCTTCGTCCAGCAGTGAACGACTTCCGGCTGTTGATGTGAAACATGTTTTTTTTTTTATAAATATAGATTTTCAAAGCAAGATCAAAATCTTTCAACTTTTATCAACGTGAAAGCTACTAAACTTTAAGGTTGCTAACGTCTAATTTCTTTTCAAAATGTATTTATATTGGCTCGTGTTCAAAAGGATTTTCTTGAAGAGTAACGTTAGCAAAGTGGAAATTCCAGGCATGCTTGATCCGGTACACGCTGACCGGGAAACTAACGTTATATCCTTCAACGATACTCGGACAGGTTTCCATTTTATGCGATGTAAGCATTCAGTTACGGTTGATTTAAGAGATAAAAAAATACAATCTTTATCACATCACATCTCGGCCAGAAGACTGCTGGATGAAGGCCTCCCCCATAATATGGAGGGACTCTCCTTATACACTCTTTATAACACTACACTTAGACAGAAACTCGTATTCAGGGTAGGTGTCGCTATTTGCTAGCGTAACGCCAATTTATTATGTAATACCTCCCTGTTTCAAGGTAAGACTAGAGTAAGGGTACCGTGTAAGGACGAAGGCCTCCCCCTTAGTAGGGAGGGTAACCAAACCACATTACATCGTAATTCGATCTTTAATTTTAACCAAAATGGCATTTGGAGCGTTTTACTTCAAATGCGCGACCAATATTCGCGCTTTGACTACCTTATAGCTCAGTTGGTAGCATGTCTACCTTTAGAGCTGTAGGGCGTGGGTTCGATCCCCACCCAGGGTAAACATTTATGTGACGAATATAGATGTTTGTTCTGTGTCTGGTTGTAGTATGTATTAGAAGTATGTATTTATTATTCTATCAGCTATCTGGTTTCCATATTACAAGCTTTGCTTAGTGTGGGGCTAGATGGCGTTGTGTGAAAAATGTCAACCGATATTAATTAATTAATTTATTTTTATTTAATGATTGGCATTTTTTTCGTCGTAGTTTATACACAATAATGTGTGAAACTGGGGACAGTCGTTTTCCATACAATTGCTTTACAACATTGTTTTGAAAGCCGTTCACTTTTCTGTGGCCGTTAACGTATAGCTACATAAGGTTTACACTTTTAGAACGATAATATTCTTATATTAATTATTATATCGATTCTTCTTATATTTTTTCTAGTGGCACCCCGTGGTTTTACCCGCTACCTTACGGGAACAGGGTATAATCTAATTCCGTTCAGAATTTCCCTGAAATCGGCTAAGCCGTTAGACCGTGAAGAACAAACATATGTACGAGTACATCTACATTAGGAAGATTTTTTTACTGCGCTATTTAAAGTTGACCCCGTAGTAAAAGCAATGATTCATATTATAATGGACTCCTTTCGATTAAGTACTATACTTAACCTGTATAAAATATGATTTGCGTAACCCCGTATATTATTGGCGTAACCCCGTATATTATTGGCGTAACCCCGTATATTATTGGCGTAACCCCGTATATTATTGGCGTAACCCCGTATATTATTGGCGTAACCCCGTATATTATTGGTGTAACCCCGTATATTATTGGCGTAACCCCGTATATTATTGGCGTAACCCCGTATATTATTAGCGTAACCCCGTATAATATTGGCGTAACCCCGTATATTATTGATGTAACCCTGTATATTATTGGCGTAACCCGGTATATTATTGGCGTAGCCCCGTATATTATTGGCGTAACCCGGTATATTATTGGCGTAGCCCCGTATATTATTGGCGTAACCCCATATATTATTGGCGTAATTTATAATTGTATATTACACGTATATTATAATTGGCGTGTAAGCATGTGCCATCAAAAAATTAAAAAAAAACTGTTTGATAATGCATAAATAAAATTTCTTAAAGCTTTTGTTCTTGTTAGAACGTCGAAACAAAAGCTAACCAAAAATATATCTAAATTATTGTTTTTGTTACGCAAGAAATAGCAAGATACAACATAAAAGAAAAAAGGTAAATATAAAATGACCTTTAGAAGTGGCTAATTTATTTTGACAAAGGTATCCCTGTTGTCCCTGCCAACGTTATGGGCTGGACAGCAGGAATGAATAATTTTATTTCCATTACAAGTAGATATTTGCCCGTTGTACTGTGGATGTATCTAAGTGGTTGAATAATAGAATGAATAAATCAAAGTGATGTATTTATATTGATTTGGATTTCGAAAGCCAAATTATAACGTAAGTACTTAAGGCTTTAGTTTCGTAGTCACCCTCTCTGTATTTATTTCGCTCGCACATTTCTTGTTTTTGTAGAATATAATTATTGAATATATTTTCCTAAACTGTAATCGGTGCGTCTTAATATATTAACTTACTTTACGATATTTTCTTGATTTTTAGTAACGAGGCCATGTTTTTTTTTTCTCCGGTAATGTTATAGAAAATATCTAAATAAATACTTGTTTTGAATACGTATTAATGTTAATATTATAAATAAAATTATTCAAAAATATATTTAACAGTATAAATACATGAAATGTGCGAGCCAGACAGACCTAACAACAATATTAAATTTAAGGCATATTAAAGTTTCTTTTTTTCAGAAGTAGTATTTTGCTCAATGTCTAATGTCAATCTATTTTCACAAGAACAAATCTAGCATTCTATTATTTTCAACTACTTGTGTTTTTACGCAAATTAATGATTAAAAATGATGGTGTTTCATTCATTGAGTATTGAATTACATGCACGAGTGTCGGCAAGTGATATAATGTGGTGAAACATCTCTTTTCGTGTTGTTTTCAAATCTCCGTAAAAGCTGATAGTAAAGTCGCCACAACTTTACTAGGGCATGACTTGAACTCGACTATGACTAATTTCGTGTGATTTCATGACATATTTTAAACTTGACACTGGCAGAATGCACAAAGTGCAATGCCAATAACTAAGGTACAATATATTTTCAAGCAATGTGTGTAAGTTTCTAATTCGTGCAGCCAAAGAATAAACAACTAGCTCACTATTTTCACGACCAAGGTGAGCGCTTCGTTTCCAACCACATCATTAACTGGTGGTTGGTTGGCTTAGTTGGTGGTTAAGCGTAGACATAAAACATGCGAATGCCTTGCTGCATGGCAACATAATCTGTGCAACTCTACCTTTATTTTGAACCCAGAATAATTATGGTACCGTGAAAAAACTCTGAACCAAGGTTCTATATTTCTGGGAAGATATTCATTTTCAAAAATTTCAGTGTTTCAAAAGAATTTAATAGAACAATACTTGATTAATTAGGTATTTATTATTACAAGTTGTTTTAGTCTCGTTTATTTATTCTTAATTTGGATCTTGGGAGGAAGAATTGTATCAAATATCAATCGTCCGCCCCAAATCATGTGATTAACATTTTCTATTCCAATTGTGTCAATGGTTTTTTTTGTGTTTTATTCTTAGTTCATGCGAATAAATAATCAATTTTAAGAAATTCTAAGCACAAAGATTGGCTATGATCGCTTACTATTTCTATAATGCATGAAATCGATTTGCTTGTGGTTATATGGGCCTTACTAAAAACGCTGCGTAAGGTAACAAACGTAATTTTACTTCTGCGCGTTACGAAACTGGAGTACGTTATAACAAGGGTCGTTTAACTTTAAGCTACGTTTTTATGTATGTGTCTTACTGATAGTTATATATATATATAGTTATAGATAGGGTTCAGCAAAAAAAAAGAGATGACGCTAAAAGATTGTACTGACGAAGACGTAGACAATAAATAGACAATAGACAATCGTTTAATTGTGGCAAAAAATACAAACAAAAAACAATTACATTGAACACAGTAAAGTAAAAAATAAATAAATGAATTGTTTTATCTTTTGCCACAAACCGTAGCGAAGGTGATAGAAGATTAATTTGCATATAATAACTACTCTATGTACGAGTAAAATAAAATCTATATTCTATGAAGTAAATTTGTGACGTCACTAATAACAACCGCTGCATTTTAACACCCCTGATCGTAACTTTTATAAATCATACAAAGAAACTGCATTCTTCAAATGGATAGGATAGGAAGTGTCACATTACATCCGGATATCAAATAACTCGACCCAGTCTTGTTTATGCTCATCTATTGTTATAATCGTATGTTCGTTCTTTTCTAGTTCTTATTATTTTTATATGAAAACCGTTGATTTATTACGTCTTTAAATATTACTATTATTATAAAATAGAATTGTTGTTTATTGTTTTGTTCCTACTCTATATTTCCAAACAATTGTATATGCGATAATTATTTATTTCTACACGTTACATTTATTATGTAAATTTATAAAAATAAAACCTCTCATACAATCAATTAATTTAAGAGATTTGAAGAGAAGAAATTAATAGTTATTTTATATTATTATTTTAATCACTTATCTGTGCAAGCGAGAAAGCTAAAGCACTAACAGCAAATCTATAAAAAATATTATGTGAGTATTCTATTAACCATCTGGTTTCCATATAACAAGCTTTGCTTAGTTTGGGGCTAGATGGCGCTGTGTGAAAAATGACCATCATTATAACGTGCCCTGATGGTGGTCTGGCGCAAGTCTGTCTTAAATATAAAAATATCAAAGCAGAAAATCAACAACGTATCCAACCTAGCAACCATAACAGGAAAAACGATAAGGCAACGAGAAAAAGATACTTTCTCAGAGCTTTATCTGTGAATAACGATATATCATCGTCGAGTATTCCGAACATTTATAGGTATAATAAATTAATGTCAAACGCATGTATAAAGTACGTATCAAATTCTTATCTACACTGTTTGAATGCGTAATGAGTAGAGTGTCGTGTGTTATCTTCAGGGTTCTATAAACTTTAATTTATACAAATGAAATTAGTGATTCCCGGCTAGATGAGAATCCGGGCCATAACCCTCTGCAGTTAAACTAATCTTGCATCTTTGAGTTGATGAAAATTAATATAGGAAATTTTATTTTGTTGAAATATGGTTTTTATTGGTTCATTTGAAAATATCTCATTTTAGATAAGACGTTTTATTTGCTTTTGAAATATTTTCTTAGGATTGGCTGCTTTGGATTTGTTGTTTTACGACTGAGTTAGGTACTTAGTAGCGGGCACAGCTAATAGCTTTCATATGTAGGGGGTCCGAGGGCCCAAAAATGTACAAAGATTAACTAGGCCTAAAACACACACTAAATACACGAAAAATGACAAAGCGTTTGCCGGGGGGAGGGGGCGGGGCTTTGTATAACACGAATGCAAGGAGGTAGCTCGAAGACGATATAAATAACCAATTCTAAAAAGTAGTAGGTAATAATTCATCTCAAATCTCGTGTACTATAATTTTATTATAAGTAATCCTTCTTAAGCCCCAATGTCTCACTGTGGCTTCTAAAAGAAACATTTAGAATACAGTTACGGAAATACTTAAAAATTCGCGGCCTTTTAACTGTTGATATATTTTCAAAGCATAATAGTAGGAGTTTTAATTGATGGTAGATTTCATTTTTTAATTTTTTTCTATAAGAATCAATCAAAGAACGTCAAAACTTTTTCATAAGAAAAGCTCTCACGGTTTGTAATATAATGTTTGTTTACTAAAGTTCGAAAACATAACAAGAGCATCCATATATTCATTTTATAATTAATAAATAACACTTAACAGTTAATAAACTGTTAATTACATTAATTGACGTTAGCTTTGTTATAAATGTGTAAGTTAATGTAAAGCTTCTAGCTGGTTAGTTATTCAGTGTCAAATTTATTATGGGTACCTAACCATTTAACACAAAATTAACGTAGTAGTGCTAAATAAAAGAAGCTTTATTTGGATTTATAGTTGTTAATTAAAGGGAATAGTTGTAAGCTGCGTATTATATTAAAACTATTTATCAGTTAATTCCTATAAATATAATTCTTATAGATATAAGAATTAACTGATAAATCGTTTTAAAATACGAATGTAAATTTAGATTTAGGTAAGGTTGATGCCAATAGATGCTACTTTAGTTCTCCTTACATCAATAAACAAGCCAGCGTTACATTTTATGCTACGATAATGGCTTAAAGCCTCAAAAATTGAAAATATAAAAATATTACTTGGTAGATCCACATAATGATAATAATATCTTGACAAAACCCACGAAAAATTGATCAAATGAACATAAAAAGAAAGGTAAATAAGCTCATCTAAAGCCTGTACTCACCAACCTGAAATCCACACAGAAAAGCGCGCAAATTCTAAAAGAGTTCATTCACGGAAAAACGTCTTAACGTCACAGATAGTTCACAGGACATCCACAGGGCAAGTGCTTCTACATCCAGTTCTGTACACAGATCACTGTATTTCCTTATCGAGTTTATGTTAATGTTATCGAGAAGTTGGGGAGGCAGGACACGTACGCTCCGCTCCGTAGCTAAGCGTGGACTGCCGAGTGCCGACAGCCGGCTAAAGCTTTTCTAAATATACACCCCCCGCAACCCTATAGGGTTTGTTGTCTGGGCGCAACTCGCGCCATGCAATTTTCTATAAATTTTCGCATAAGCTCTCGATGCTGTCAAAAGATGTTTTTGCCGGTAACGCGTGCACGCTTTAATTCAATTAAGTTGAAGGCTGTTTGGAGCGGAATGAAATAGATTGAAAGGGAGGGCGATGTTGTTATATGAGAATAAGTATGCTGTGAATGCCAAAATTCATAATAACAAGGAAAGCTTATAGCTATTGCTTATTATTCTAAGAACAATTCGTTTGATGTACTTGGAAAGAGCAGCTAGAAAAGAGCAACAGCATTTCAATTCTTATTAAAGTTTAAAAAAATACAAGTATAATAGGCTAGATGACTGGTTTTTTTTTATTATGCTATTCAAATGTGGCCCATAAATATAGCTGATTAATGAAAAGAAAATGAAAATCTGATCAAAAATAAGCAACTTATAAGCATTTTACTATCATGCTAGACAGGGAGGCGAAACAGCAAATCGTGACGTCACTTGTCAGGACGCCATATAAATTATATTCTGACAAGTAAGGCGTGACGTAATTTTTTGTTTTGTGGGAAAGGGACAGAGTTGTCTCTAACAAAAACTTTAAACGCTCATATATCAGACTAGCTTTTGCCCGCGGCTTTGCCCGCGTAGTAATGTTGAATACTTGAATTCGGTTAAATCGGGGCCCAACTCAATTGAATCACTAAAATACGTATATTATTGAATTTTTTCCAAGCCGCTTGCAAGTATTTAAGTTTGCTTGAGGATGTCCAAATTTGGCATGTCGCGTTTGCAATACTTACTTCAAAACAAAGCCGTCTTGTTGAATTTTAAACAGACAGACAGATGGACATGACAGAATAGATGGATGGATGGACATGGAACTTCTGAAGATTGTGAGGCTTCTTTAAAAATATATGTGGGAGATATATCACTGCAGGTCGGTAAATTTGAATGTGATGAACTGGGAATAGTTGGGATGGTAAATGTAGGTGAAATTAATTTGTCATTTGTTAACTGAGTAGGCTGTACCGTAAATGTAGGTGAAATTAATTTATCAGACTGAGCCGTAAATGTTGGTGAATTCAGTTCAGAAAAATATCGGGCTGAAGAAGTTTGGACGGTATGAGTTGAAGACGTTTTGTAATTATTTTTGGGCATCTCTACAGCTAAAGAATCAAAGTACAAAGGCAAAGTAGAAGTTGAGTCAGAACTTATATCTTCTGTTTGAATGCAACTTGGAGATGTAGGAACCTCAACACGTCGCTTAGTTATTTTTTTCGCTACTACTGGAACACGTGGAGTGCCGTTAGAAATTATATCTATGTCTTCTAACAGATACGCATCAAAATGATTTCCCGTAAATCGTAGCCGCTTTATACGTCTTCCTGCTGTACCAAACTTTGCATACAATTTGCCATTTTCATAAACTTCAAACTCAAACTCATATATTTGTCCTGCAGCGGCTAGTTCACACGCAGTGCCCCAACTCGACTGCCGTGACATGTCATTAAAGTATGCAGTCGCAGTGGTGTAGTTGTCGCCGTTTGAATCATGAGACATGATTTCAAACTCCTCCCAATTAGCTACTACATGAGTAACGATGTTTTTTCGCACCTCAATTGCCTTTTCTTGGGTACCGTGCATTAAAAAAGAAAGCGCACGAAAAAGACACGCTCCATCACCAACGATGGGAACAACATAGTGTTTTACCTTCGCTCCATGAATGAAGAGAAGTTCACTAAGCATTTTAAATAACAAACTAAATAACAATATCAACAGTAACAATATAAAAAAACCTAATAACAAACAATGTAAACTAAAATTAAAAAAAAATACGAATAACAAACTAAATAGCAATCTAAATAATTAAAGGAACAAATAACGATAATTATACGAAATGTAAATAACAAATGAAATGAAATAAGCTTAAGCAGAAAAAGTATGATAACAAAGAACGCAAAAAGATCACCAAAATATCGCAAGAATTACGAAACTTCGATAAAATACAGTGCTGCACTGATCGCTTAGGTAGGCTCGGTGTGGGTTGGAGTGGGGCGCGCTCGAGGTACAGCGCGTCATCATACTCGGGTTTTAAAGTATCTGAGCCGACGCGGGATGGACGGTTCGAAAGCGCTGTGCTTGGTGCGTGCACCGGATCAAGTACATGTGTTTAAAACATTTATCTTCTTACGCATAAACACTCGATTAGCTATTATTATTATTAGCTTATCTATAATTATAAATAATTTTTTTCAAATGAAAAATTGACCCGTGGCCTTCCAGTTTTGAAATTGTTTGAAAATTCTGAAACATGTTTATGTTTATTTTATCTTATCTCTTAAGTCAAAAAACTTAACAGCCTTAAATGAATGGTTTCGGCAAAATGGTATTTTAATGATACATTGAACCCCTTGCGAATTTTTCAAAATCCTTGCTGAGTGTGCGTTTCTCTGCATCAGCCCTTAACACTAATGGTATATCGGCCTACCCTGATTGGGCCATATTCACTACGCTGGCCCAGTGCAGGTTGGCGGATTCACATACACTATCGTATTTCTTCTCCGGAAATATGCAGGTTTCCTCATGATGTTTTCCTTCACCGAAAAGCCAGTGGTATTATCCATGCGTAAGTTCAAAGAACTAATTGGAACGGGCTCGCCCGGGTTCGAACCCGCGACCCCAAGAATGTGAGTCGAGCTTGATCTCACTGAAGCTACCACAGCTTGAGCTGAGTGTAAGTTTACACCACTCAAAATTTAGTTTAGGCATTTAAAAGTAAGTTAATTTAATATTAAAAATTAATTTAGCAGCTTAGGCTGTACAGTATCTATAATAATTATGTCCGTCAAACAGTCGTCTGCGTGGACCTACAAAAAAATAGCCTATGTCCGTTTCCGAACCTTATGTGCTATAACTACCTATCCAAAAATGCAGCTCCATCTGTTCAGCCTACCAATAAATACGCCCATCCCCGTCCCCATTCCCAGCCTCATCCCTATAAGCGCCCCCTTCCCCATCCCCATCCCGATACCAAATGTCATTTTAATATGAACACGCCCATCCCCGTCCCCATCCCCGTTCCCTCCCTCATCCCCATCCCGAACCCCATCCTCACCCCATCCCATCCCCACCCCCATCCCGATTTCAACTTTCATCTTAATATGGACACGCCCATCCCCGTTTCCAGCCTCATCCACATCCACATCCCATCCCCACCTGTCCCCACCAAAATCCCACCCCATCCCCACCCCATCCCCATCCCCATCCCCACCCCATCCCCATCCCGATACCAAATGTTATTTTAATATGAACACGCCCATCCCCGTCCCGATCCCCGTTCCCTCCCTCATCCCCATCCCGAACCCCATCCTCACCCCATCCCATCCCCACCCCCATCCCGATTTCAACTTTCATCTTAATATGGACACACCCATCCCCGTTCCCAGCCTCATCCACATCCACATCCCAACCCCACCTGACCCCACCAAATCCCCACCAAATCCCCACCCATCTCCACCCATCCCCATCCCCACCCCATCCCCACCCCATCCCCATCCCCATCCCGATACCAATTGTATCTTAATATTAACATGCCTATCTCCGTCCTGTCTCCGTTCCCAGTATCATCGCCACCCCCACCCCCATCCCCACATCTATCCCCATCCCTATACCAAATTTCATTTTAATATGTACAGCCGTTACAAAGTTAAGGAGAAACAAACGTATACTATCACTAAAACTTAGTTTTTTTTTTTATACTAACGGGAGCTGATTTTGAATAAACTGTGACACCCGTATCTTCTTATTTTTATAGTAGAATATGTATACCAAGTTTTGTATCAATCGAACCAGAGAATAAAAAGTTTCATACAAACTTTAACACCCCATTTAACCCCCTTCGGGGTTGATTTTCGAAAAATCCTTTCTTAGTGGGCGTTTACACCTCTCCAAAAACATACCCTCCAAATTTCAAGTCTCTACGTTTAGCGGTTTGGGCTGTACGTTGTCTATATGTCAGTCAGTCAGTCAGTCAGGACATAGCCTTTTATAGTTATAGAAGATTTAAATAATGTTTTCAATTACCATACTATATTTACTTAAATTCTTCATCAAAGCTATTGGTTTCAACGATTTAAACACCAGTCATCTAGCCTATTATGTGTAACTATATATTATGTGCTTGAAAATGGACGATAGGTTAGCAGTATGATTACATTTTGAATAAACTAAATGTGTTATTGTCTTTTTATACTGCAAGCGTAAGTATTCTCAAGTAAGTAAGTATTATTTGGAGAGAGCTATGCTCGGAGTTACTTTGCGCGATAAAATCCGGAACGAGGATATTCGCCAAAAAACCAAAGTTACCGACATAGCTCGCAAGGTTTGCAAGTTGAAGTGGCAATGGGCAGGCCACATCGCTCGAAGAACTGATAACCGATGGGGAAGAAAGGTTCTTGAGTGGCGACCGCGAACCGGAAGACGCAGCATAGGAAGGCCTCCCACTAGGTGGACCGACGACATTGTAAAAGTCGCGGGCCGGTGGATGCAAATGGCAGGTTGTCGTACAGTGCGGCGGTCTAAGGGGGAGACCTTCGTTCAGCAGTGGAAGTGACGAAGTGAAGATTTTTTGTAAAAAGACTAAAGCAAAAGATAAAAAAATAATCGTCAAAATTAACACAAAACATAATATAACACAACACACAGCAACATACCACAAAAATGATATTTGGTTGCTCGTATGTTTGACAAAAAAACATCAATTTGTTTTTGTATTCTTTTATTCACAACATAATAACGGTAAAATCACATAAATAAGCATAGAACTGCAAGAACACTCGATCAAATAAAAAATTAAAAAAGCATCGAAAAAAGTTTATACTTAGGCATCAACTGCAAACATTATAGTTGTCTGCTAAGCTGAAATTTTTATTCGTCTACAAAAGAAATAGAACTAAATAAACCTTACTGTTTTATGTTTGTTGTTCATTTGGCAATAACACATTCACGTAAAAATTGTTAATTCTCAGAGAATTTTTGTGCTACGTTTGTAGCGCTACGCCATATTTCTCGTAGCCGGTCATCGACTTGTAATTTCTACAAATTTTATTTCTTTTTTACGCTCCGTGAATATGTTTTTATTTTTATATACTTTCTGTTGTTTTTATGGTTCTGTATTTTATTTCAGACGAACCAAAGTAAATTGATATCAATCTATGTTTATGTTCTTAGTATCGTGCTTAATTAAAAATAAAAAATAAAATCCTTTCCAAACCATGATTTAAATCGTCATTATCATCAGCCCAAAGACGTCTGCTGCTGAACGAAACTGCACCACACTGTTCGACAACCTGCCATTTGCATCCACCGGTTGCCCGCGACTTTTACAATGTCGTCGGTCCACCTAGTGGGAGGCCTTCCTACGCTGCGTAGGACGGTTCGCGGTCGCCACTCAAGAACCTTTCTTCCCCATCGGTTATCAGTTCGTCGAGCGATGTGGCCTGCCCATTGCCACTTCAACTTTCAAACTCTGCGAGCTATGTCGGTAACTTTGGTTCTTTGGCGAATATCATCGTTACGGATTTTATCGCGCAAAGTAACTCCGACTTCGAGCATAGCTCTCTCCATTGCCCGATGCGTGACTCTAAGTTTCTCCCTTACGCCGGCAGTTAAAGACCACGTTTCAGTCCTAGCTCAATATGGGTTCATCTAATTGGAAGCAACGATAATGCCTCAGAAATATACACAGATTTTTTGTAGTGGTAGGACTCTACTGCAGGGTCCGCCTGGGGAAGTAACACCCCTTTGCCAGGTATTCAAACGCCAAGCAGTAGTGTGCAAGCATTACTGTGTTCCGGTTTGAAGGGCAATGTTACCAGAGAAATTACTGGGTATGAAGAGATTTAACATCTTATATCTCAGGGTGACGAGCGCAGCGCAGTGCGGCGCAGGATTGTGTTCGCAAGTTCACAATTCTAGCACTGCTACTGTTAGTGGCAGGCGTGACGCTTACCATCAGGTGAAAGTCTTGCTCGTCTCGTCACTTGACTGTATAAAAAAAGAAGATCATACGTTATTTGTATACCCAATATGTTTGCATCTATGTTGTAAATAGCACAAATTTTAGAGATTGAATAAATTATATTTGCATTGTATTTTAGTAAACAACTCTAGACACCATACTTATATCCCGTTAATAATAATATAACTTTACAATATTTTATATTGGCACTGCCTCATATTAGCTACTGTTATTTTTACTTAAATCCAATAAACAATTTGCTATATATAACTTTGCAATTATTCTTAATAGCTGCCGTCCCGAAATAATATGGTAAGCACGATACCAACCAAAACTTAGATTAGAAAAACTTGGCACAGAAAGAGATTACAACTTATCGCATTTTATGTTATTCTGAGAAAATAGTAGATTGTGACACAATGAAATAAATAAGCAGACAGTTGTACTGGGTTATTCTGAAATCGGAGCCAGGGGTCATTCTACTCATAACTGGTATTATATAGAAAAAATTTCTCTTTCGTAAAAACGATAATACGAAGAAGCCAAACATGATAAGTGCTGGTGACCATTTTGCGATCCCCAAGCCGCCTGCCAAGCGTGGGGATTATGGGAACACCCCTCTATAAAGGGGGAGGCCTTCGTCCAGTAGTGGGCGTTTTATGGCTGACGACGAAACATGGTAAGATGACAACCTTATGGTAATAAGACAAATATTAAGAGGGAACATGGTCTGCATTTCTCCATACTAACGTATTCTCTTAATTTCATCCTGGATATAGCTTTTTTTTTTTGTAAAATGTAACTAAGTAATTACTAAAGAAAAATATTACCCTTCAAAAATCTTCGTAGTGATATTTGGGAGGGTTATATTATTTTCTTTAGCAGGAATAAAATATGGGAATACAGTTGTATGGAGAATTACATACCGTGTTCCCTCTTAATAACCGAGAAATAATCATTTTCAACCATTTTCTATAACTTATTAGGTAAGTCATCGATGAAAATAGGTTTATCCTTTTCATCTTTGTTAGTACATGTACATGAAGCCCTCTGTGCTCAGTGTGCGGTATACACGACATCGGCGAGTTCAACTCGCATTTGATCGGTTTTATTTAAGTTATTACTGACCACATGCCACAGACAAAAAACTACGTTTATAACGATAAAAAAAAATCATAAGCTAAATGATGCAACATAGTCTTCTAGTCGGCTTCTAGTGTACCTTTTTTTTCCTTCTATAAAAGGAGGATTATGGCGTCGCACTTTGTGCATTTACCAGTGTCAAGTATTTTGATATTTCAAGTTTTTGTAACGAGTCTTGGTCACGTAGTAAACATTATACAGCATTATTGGTCATATTATGCAACGTAGTATGCCATCCTTGGTCACAGCATGAGTTTTTCGCGTTCCCGTCAAAACATTAAATTGTTAGCGCTTTACATGGCGCCCCCTAGGTTAAATCCAAGCAATTTGAGAAGCATGAAACCAAACGTTATCGCTAAACACTGAGAGTCAGCCTCGATGTATCAGAAGACTTTGTTCAGTTTTAGTTCATGCTATTTATGTGAGAGGGCGTTATACAATACAGTGTATTTTGATAGCAATACAATAGGTTCCTTGCCACAGATCATACAGCCTTTTACTTACCCACTTACTATACGTGCCTATTTGGTGTGGTTACTACGCTATTTGAGTATTTTGCCGTTATAAAATATGATCAAGGACTACAATTATGTAAAATTGCGTCCAGTTGTGTAAACAATAATGGCGTGTAGAGTCCGCCTGGGGAAGTATCATACCTTTGTCAGTTATTTCCAAGCAGTAGTGTGCAAGCATTACAGTGTTTGATAAAAAAAAAACACCGTGTTACTTTGAAGGAAAGCAACAGACAAAAATAAATATGGATTTAATATTCCGAGGCTAAGCCACGTTTATAATTTTATTATGACCCGATCGGCGGTTAATGGATAATGATTCCGCCATTGTTGTTTACATTTTGAGACACCTAAAAAAACTGACTTTAGGTTAGGCATAGTTTTCTATGTTATTAATGCCTATATGGTATGAATAAGTTCATTATAATTCACAAAGCAAAGTTTGATATCTTCATGGCATACGTAGCTAAACTGGCAATAATAAATATACTTACATAATTATCCTAGCAGTTGGCACAATCTGACAAACATGTATACTTATCCATAATGGCATATAATATTGTAGGAGCACAATTTTCGAGTGTAATTTTTTTGTGTGTGATCAACACTGATTCTGCAGATTGTTTGTAATTTCAAAGTCGGTCATATAGTAAACAAGCCATAATTAAAAAAAAACTTGTTTGTCTTGCAAAAAAATAATTGTTTTTAATGGTTCTTTTTTTATTAGTTATTGGCATCGCACGTTGTGCATTCTGCCAGTGTCAAGTTTATGAATTTTCAAGTTTTTTTATTAAAATCTAGTCAAATATGTCATGAAATCACAGTTAGTCACACGAATTTAGTCGTAGTCGAGTCCAAGTCATACCCTAGTAAAGTTGTGGCGACTTTACTATGAGCTTCTGCGGAGTTTTGAAAACAACACGAAAATATATGTTTCACCACATTATATTACTTGCCCACACTCGTGCATGTAATTCAACACTCAATGAATAAAACACCACCATTTTTAATCATTAATTCGCGATAAAACACATGTTTAAGAAAATAATAGAATGCAACGACATGATTTTTCCGTGTTCCCGCCAAAAACTTTTGATGGTTTTTATAGCCTTTGTCACTCGGGATGATGACCTCTTACATCCAAATCTGTTCAGACATTTAGAAGTTATGGTGGCACAAAGAGACTCACAAGCAATGCAATACAATACATACATGAACCCTGAAAACGTTACACTCCTTTTTTGGTAGTCGTGAAAAAATACTCTTAATGATGCGATGACCTCAATGAGCTCCTTTGCCTACTCTAAGTAAGTACCTTACCAACAGATTTGTGATCTTATTTCTTTTAAATAGGAGCGGTCAATGTTCCTACGAGTAAAATGAAGCTATCTGATATATAATATAAACATTGGTCTCTCTCTCACTTAACCAGCTGCATCTATGACTTATTTTTTAGATAAAATTTGCGTAACGGGTTAATAAATTGTTTTCTAGTCAAACCTTAAATTATGTATTAAGAAAACAACTAAGAAACTTAGTGTTTGTTAGATGATAATTATGCGTCATTAAGTTATGTAAATCCGTCATGTTCTGTCCGATTTCAACTACAGTGATTAGGTACCCAAGCAGCTAAATCCTCCAAGGATTCCAAATATACTAGTGCTCAAGCACTCTTGACTCTATTATAGGACAAATAAATAATTATCTATACCTTACAGCAAAATGCATCTAATCGAATAATAATTCAAATAACGATTTTAGGATATAAATATTAGCTCTACCTGAACAATTATTTTGCCTATTAGGAGTGACGCAATGATTAAATAATAGTACATTATGATACGAGTGTGCTATGTTGGTCATTACACTAGAGGCGGTATTATGCGCGCGAGCCGCAGGTGAGCGCGATAAGGAAGCCGAGAGCGTAATGACTAATAAGCACAAGAGTTCCATACGACTGTTTTCATCACACTTGCGAGGAAAAAACAAACTTTTTTTGATAATAATCAACCACACAGCGAAAACGTCAACAAACATTTGCGGGAAATGGCGCCCAAACCAGCAATACGCGCGCAGGTTGACATTTACTTCAGCGGCATAAGAACTCTTTGTTGGTAGTACAAAAAAACTGTAAGTATTACCCGGCTATATTAAGAGTGCTTCATATACATACGTCTAATTGCAGTCACGTACAAACTTGACTTTACCGGGTTATACCTATTATAGTACAAGTGCAGTAATGTAAAGTAAAAAGCACGTGTGCGTAATAGCTTGGATTATGAGCCTAAAACCGATGTAATAAGATCCACTTTACGAGCAAGTGTGATGAAAAATAATATTATCAGTTCTAAAAACTCCAATTGGAGTACCCAAGGTCCGTTACCGAAGCAGGAAGACTCTAATAAGCTTGTGTTGAGTGTTGTTAGCAAGACATTGCTAACTTTTTGTACGGCCTCAGTGATTCTGCTCTATTCGCTCTTTAAAGAAAACAATTGACGATTGTAATTTGCCAAATAGGTTTCCAATATAACTGGAGCAGCAGTTGCGCCAACTCGAAAATCAAATCTTCTACTTTTTTTTTTCTAAGTGGCCAGCAAACCTTGCGCAAGTTTTTAATTTTATTACAGATTAGAAAATATAAAATAAAGTTGCGTATTTGGAAGCACGCTTATATACCTACACCATGAAATTTTCCAGGTGTAATTAATCATTTCTTAAAAAAACTCATTTAATGCGATAAACTGTATCATAATCTATTTAATATCTATGTCCGTAGAGTGGCGCTTATCAGTGTTAATCGGTACATAGATTATTGATGTATTCCTTCAGTATTTCTAAGTGCTTGTTTTAAACTAGTGGTATTTATTTGTTGTGTAGTTTGTTTATTTTTCATTGTGTTGTGTGATGATAAATTTGGAAATCAGATGACAAACATGGTAAGTTAAGTTTTTGATTATTGTTAGTAAGTTTAATTATTTTTTTAATATCTAAGTAGTCAAATTTTATTAGATTATGAAAAATGTTCGACTTTGCTGAGTAATGTAGTGAGATCATACGAAAGTACTGCCACCTACAAACTAGTCTAGTTTGCATGCATAATAATAAAATTGATCGAGCGGAGCGAAGGTCGCCAAGTCTACTGGGCGTAGGAGGTAACTGGCCCCCTCAAAATCTGGGCCGTAAGCGAGTTTACCACTTTGTGAATGAGCTAGGGTTTCTGGACCGAAAATTTGACTAAGCCATATTACTCTGAATCTATTTTTGCTTATACATCTAAGGCACCTAGTTATTATTACTTCTACTGTACCAATTGGGGAAGGGAAGGGGGAAGGAGTGATATACGAAGAGGTGAAGGGGTATCAGTGGAGAGGAGGGGACAGAGAAGGGGAGGGAAAGTTTTCGGAGTAGATGAATAGAGAGGGGGAGGAGATAAGAGATGAGATGGAGGGAGGGATAAGAGAAGAGTTGAGGGGAGATGACAGATAGGGACGGATAAGAGAGGAGATAGACGAGGTTAGGGGGGAGGTAAATAAAAGACGTTTATGTACGTAGTGACAGAGAATAGCTATACAGGGCTATAAGCTTGGGGTGTACTAAGCCGAAAAGGGGTTGTACTGGTCATAGTGAACAACATTTACAATGCGCCATCTCTGAAATCTAGAAGTATAAAATCAGCTGTTCCATACGTTTTGTCAGAGTCGATGAACTTTTTCTATGAAACAGCTTTTTTTATTTTCGCAGTATCATGGTTGGCCCCATAGAAAAAGTTCTTGACAATGTTTCTTTTTTAAGTATTTGTCTCAATACTAGATAGATTTAGGCTTGCTGTGCAATTTGCTTTGGTCACAAGACAATTTTATTTTCACCTCACAAGCTCGGAAAAAATCTGTTTGTCATTCGAAATTTGAGAGCAAAAGCGTTGAAATAGTTTTTAAAATTTGAACCTTTCTATTCAATAATTTTCTATACCACCAGCTTGCGCTAGCACTCGTGACGTAGCTTGTCTAGGTGATTCTAAACTATCACCGATGTTAAGCAACGGACGGCCCGGTCAGTCTTCGGATGGGTGACCGTGAGTGGCATTTATTTCTGAGCGCTACCGTGGGTCGGATGACATGTTAAATTGTTGGTCCTGGTTGTTTGTTCTAGTTTATATAACAACAACCGTCAGCCATGTCAGAGGCCTTCGGGCGGCTCATTAACTCTGACACTAGGGCATGCCACTCAGCATATACGAACTTACTTACTTTATACCGCCAGTTTTGATTAAGTAGAGAGAGATCTGGATCCTCAAAGACGCCAGTCCGCTGAAAATGCATAAAGCAATACTTACTCGTATTTCAAGTCAGTCTGCCAACATCATTTTGAGAATAATCGCACTGGCCAGCACAAAGACTGATAGAAAAAAAGACTTTTCAGAAAGAAAGAGATTTCATGCAACTCTAGCATTTGCCTCGCTGTAGTGAGGTGATAAGTTGTGTGTAGCGCTCGGCAGCAAAGTTATTCGGCGTCTCGTACTTTTGGAATTCACTACGCTCAGGTTTCTATATTTGAATCCTAGAATCCTTCGCTTGCTCAGGTTTCAACACAAGTAGTCGGTTGGAAGACCAACACTTCGTTTACCTTATGCCTCGAGTACGACTATCACTGCCATGCACCAGGCCCATTGTATGACTAATGTAATTTTATTTTTGGCTGGTGGTCAGCATGACGCCTGCCATTAACAGTAGCAGTACCAGAATTGTGAACTATCTGAATATGTGAATACTATCCTGCGCGCTGCACTGCGATCGGCACCCTGAGATATTAGATGTGAAATCTCTTTATGCCCAGTAGTTTCTCTGGTAACATTACCCTTCAAACTGAAACACAGTTTGCACACTACTGCTTGGCGGTTGGATAACTGGCAAAAGGTGTGGTACTTCCCCAGGCGGACTCTGCAATGGAGTTCCACTGGATTAAGAATAAGGGTTCATAATTTTACATTTGCCAATAAGATTATTCTATGTTCGTGATAGAAATGTGGCGCCTGTTCGACAAATCACACAAAGATTACCCAGTGATAAAGTGATAAGTCTGATATGAATCGTAGGTACATAACATTTTTCACATTAATAAATCTGGGCAGTATTGACGAAGCACATATTTTAGGTGTACACATATTTTTTCAATATGTACCTAGTACCTACGCATATTAAAAAAAAATTAGTACCTAGTATAATCATTGACCTAGCTACAAAATTTTATCTCGTCACACTCTTAATTTAATTTTAGCCTCTGCGAATAATCAATAATACTCACTGATCAGCCAGACGACGACGAGTTGTTCCTTACTGATCCTTAGTGAACACATATTTCTTTTTAAAGACGGCCACTGCTGAACGAAGACCTCCCCTTTAATAGGGAGGAGTAGCACTCGATGGCAACTCCTTAGCTCTGTTATTCGCTAACTACAGATCAAACTGGAACAGATAAGTTCTTAGATTTATACTTATTATAAGGTACCATTATTGTAATGCAGTATAATACACAAAATGGTATAATTATATAAATAAAATTAGTAGGCCTTGAAAAGCAATAATATTATAAATAATTATCTTTTCACCTCACAAGCTCGAAAAGATTCTGTTTATCATTCGAAATCTGAGTACAAAGTTGCTTTTTAGCAGCTTATTAGAAAGAGTTTTTAAAATTCGAACCGACATTCCACTGAAAATGCATAATACTTTTTTCATGTCAATGCGCCAACCTCATATAAATGCACTGGCCAGCATGAAGACAGCATGAAAAAAAACCTTTAGCATTTTCCTCACTGTAGTGAGGTGACAAGTTGTGTCTTTTGCTCGGCAGCAAAGTTCTTCTTCGTCTCGTGCCTTTGAATACTTACAAGTACTCGCGCCAATAAAACAACTTTGCAGTTAACAAATTAATAACTATTTCACCTCACAATGACGGTAAAATTCTGTTCGCGTTCGAAATCTGAGTGCAAAAGTGCATTTTGCCCGCTAGTGTGTGTTTGTTTTTTTTTTTTTGGGTCGGGGGGGGGGCGGGTTGGCGTTCCAAACCCCCCCTCCGAAATGCCTTCGCCAACCCACCGGCTTATACATACCTACTACACTTACGTATATATCGTCGTCGTCTTAAAGTTGTTTTTATTATCTCTGGTCCAGAGCTCGAGACCGATATGAGCTCGACCCCCCCGAAATGAATTCCTGGCTACGGCCTTGCTTTCTATTCAATAGTTTTTTATACCGCCAGTCCACTGAAAGTACTACTATGGGATATAATTGCGATTACCCGCGATTGGCCTTCAGAGAGAGATTCGATTCATTCATAGTGAAAAGACAGCTTAATACTTATTTCATACCAGTGCACCAACCTTCTTTTTAGAATAATCGCAGTGGCCAGCAGGACGACGGCATGGAAAAAAAACATTTTAAAACTTTCTACTCTATTATTCAATTTGGGACGAATATGGCATAAATCTTTTCCTTCATTATGTTATGGTTTGATTTTTGATAAAATCGTAAGAAAACATAAAATATGAGCAATAGGCTAGATGACTGGTTTTTTTGAATTGTCCTTTTAAAATGTGGCCCATAAAAAATAGCTGATTAATGAAAAAAATATGAAAATCTGATCAAAAATAAGCTACTTATAAGCATTTTAATATCATGCTAGACAGAGAGGTGAAACAGCAAATCGTGACGTCACTTCTCTGAACGCCATATCAATTCTATTCTGACAAGTAAGGCGTGATGTCATTTTTTGTTTTGTGGGAAAGGGACAGAGTTGTCTCTAACAAAAACTTTAAACGCTTATATATCAGAACATTAATAACCGATTTAAATTATTTTTTCAATAAACACACTATATTTACTTAAATTCTTCATGAAAGCTATTGGTTTCAACGATATAAACATCAGTCATCTACCCTATTCCAGCAGCGATGAACATATAAATTTAACACCAGAGTTAGTGCACGCGGTACATAATGCCAACTTGAGTTTCCTTCCGGAAAAATTGGAAGAAAAGTACATAAAACGTACAATTTGTTCAATGCTGTTTTTCTTGCATCTAGCATTTTCCTCGCGGCTGTAGAGGTGAAAAGTTGTGTGTTTCGTTAGGCAGCAAAGTTAGTCTGCGTGTCGTACCTTTGAAACTCTCGCTACGCTCAGGATTCAATCCTAGAATCCTTCGCTTTACTCAGATTTGAATACAAGTACCCGCGCCTAAAAACAACTTTGCAGCCTTACATAACAAATAACTATTTTTACCTAAAGGTAACCAAAAAATAATACTTTCTTAATCAAAAACATCAAATTCAATTCACTAAGCAAAAAATGTTATAGACTTATCATGAAATTCGAGAAATAGCTTGAATTAAATTTGCAATGATATAAACTTCTAAGAAGTAGGGCTTTCTCTTTTCTGTGATATACTTAAACTATGTAACTAAAGTATAATCGCCATTGTTAGCATCTATCAAATCACTGATAAAACACGAGTAGCTCTTTAGTTTTGTTATCAAGCATTCATTACAAGGTGGCGTCAGTGATTATTTTATGTTTTCAAAACTTAAACAGTAAGAAAAATTACCCAGAAACCCAGAGAACCCAGAGATTGCTCGTTGTTGTTGTTTTTAATAGTTCCTGGCTATGGATACTAGTCCTTCCGCCGAATACATTTTTCTTCATCGATCCATCTTTCTCTAGTTAAATGAGTCGTAGTCACAGTCCAAGTCACATACAGTAAATCACAGTCAAGTCCAATCACGCCCTAGTAAAGTCGTGGCAACTTTATTACAAGCTTCTTCGGAGTTTTGGAAACAATACGAAAAGACACGTTTCACTGCATTATATCACTTGCCCACACCCTTGCTCGTAAATCAGCACATAATGAATAAAACGCCACCATTTTAATGCATTAACACTCGAAAAAACACAAGTTTTGGAAAATAATACAATGCAGCGACATGATTTTGTCGCGTTCCCGCCAAAACTCCGATTGCTCGTATGCAGGTTCAAGTCCTGCCAGAGTTCATAATTTTTCATACTGCTTAAAGCTTTAAAAACATACAAAAACCCAAAGTGTGGAAATACTTCATATAAAATATTCAGTGAATATTTAAATTTATAAACTCTCGTACTATTAAAAACTATTTTATTCTATTAAATTATTTTGTTTTTTTTTATATATTGCTGTGTTCAAAGGCTTTATGCCTTAAACGCCCATGATGGGTGATAGAAGCCGTGGTAGCATAACGGGAAGACTGTTCATATCCTGGGCCTGTACCAATGAGGTTTTTGGGAGTATATTTACGAATTTTCTTACCACGGGTTTTTTGGTGAAGGAAAACACTAGCTTTACACGCTTTAGTTGGTAGCTTGTAATAGGTTGGGAAATTTGGCATCTAAGGCAGAGACTTCTGTAGCTTAATTGGCAAAGCAGTTGGGACGGAAACCCATAGAGGCTGCTCGTATGCAGGTTCGAGTCCTGCCGGAGGTGATAATTTTTCTTCCTGTTTAAGCTTTAAAACAAGGAAAACATCGTGAGGAAACCTGCTTACAGGTTACATACAGGTTACAGGCATGCATAAAGAAAGGCAATGGCGTATGTAATCCCACCAACCCGCAACTGGCCCAGCGTGATGGTTAAATGGTGGCTTATGCTGGACAAACTACAGACTGATTATGCTAAATGTACATGGAAAGATTGTATAATCTTTATAAATTTGTTTATTGAGAATAAACAGCTAACTTAAAAAAAAACGACCGACTTCAAATTGATATGGGACCACCTTGAGAGTATACCCTGTCAAATTAAAATAATTTTCAAACTAGGTATTAATGGAGAAATCGGTGAAAATACATTAAAAAAAACATACATACAGTCCTCCTTTTTTGGAGTCGGTTTAAAAGAAAAGATAACTACAGTCAAAATTACTAAAATAATTATTCGTCACCATTAACGAAACCTATTAAATAAAATACCATGTTAAAAAACAATAGTAAACATTTCCAATGGACAGTCAGACCTTTCAGTCAGCAGCGTCCTCTGTCGGTGGTGAGCATTCTGCGATCCCCAAGCCGCCTGCCAAGTGATTATGGCATGCATGGGGATTATGGCAACTCAAGTTAGGAGGGGAGGCTTTCGTCCTGCAGTGGATGTCTTCTGGCGAATACTCTGTAGTCAGATTTTTACAGTCGTCGTCAGCCATAAAACGTCCAATGCTGGACGTAGGCCTCCCCCTTAATAGAGGGGTGTTGCCATATAATCCCCACGCTTGGCAGGCGGCTTGGGGATCGCAGAATGGGTACCACCGTTAACCAAGAGGACGCTGCTGCCCGTCCTCCGGTGGGTCTGGTTGCAGTTTAAGGATATACCCAGGTCCAGATTTTCCAGTAACATTAAAAAAAACTCACATTAAAATAATCATCGTAGACCGAGTTATTAAAGCGTAATAGTTATTTATGATACGTAACGTAAGTTGGGTTTTACAAACGAGTAGTCGAGGGCTTACCATAGTCACGAGTTTGTAAAAACCAATTCCGTACGAGTGTCATACAAAATTATGCAACACATTTGCGAGAAACCCGTAATAATTAAACAAACTTTATTATTTTGTTTATAAACATCAGTCAGGAAGTCGCAACTAAATACTTGATACTGGCAAATGCACAAAGTGCAATGCCTTAAGGAGGACAGAAAAATATATATTGATTATGAAAAAATGGCGTGAATTTGCTAATGGCGCCACGTGCGCGTGGTGAAAATTAGAACTACATCTTTCCTTTCATTTTCTCTTTAGTATTAAAGTGAGACAAACGTATTGAGCAAAAGCGCTTCCGAGGAGGTTCGCTCATTTAGCTTATTTATTCTCGTAATATTAAAACTTCTTAGTGGAATTATTATATATTTATATGGTAATTAAATAATACCGTAAAGTTTACGCACGGCGCTATACAAGTGAGCGTGCAGTAAAATAGGACTTAGCTGAGAGTACCTACTTTACCGCACGCTCCGCGCGTAATGTTTAACTTTCGAACTAAACGATGTATACAGGCTTCGTAAATGCACATTTTGAGTAAATGTGTTGTAAATATCTTAAATTTTTAATTATCATCACAGTACGTCTCTCCATTATTTTAATTACATTGACAGAATTGATTGATGCATTCCAGAAATTAGCTAGTATGATTTTGGATTATAGCACTTTCTGTGATTGTAAGTGATTACGTTAAGTACTGATATCTTTATATTGTTGTTTGTTTTTAAAACCTTAGCTTGAAACTGTACAATTATAAGCATAGAGATAAATACATATAATATCATTGATTATAAGATAATCGTATTTTGCACGTAAAAACCCCGAAGAAGGTCTTCGTAATAACTTTATTGATTACACTGAAAGTTTCTAAATTCAAAACATTTTTTCTTTATTTTCTTTAAACTGTAGAATCAGAGAAAGAAGGTTAGGTATTTCTCAGGACCACAGACATAAAAAAAATACCCTAATCTAAATGAAACTATTTGAAGAAAACAAACTTGTTTTACTACCTCGGTTACATTCCATAAATTATTTTTATGAAACTCTAAATATACAAAGGATTTACATTATATAGCAGCATAACCTTACGGCATGGCGGTGGAAGATTTCTAGATTTCCAAAATATAGGGGTCAACCCCTATAGCCTAATAGTATGGGACCTTAATACCTACCTACCTATTTATTTTTATTCTTTAGGATGACAGCACCATCATGCGGAGCATGGGTTCCGTGGTGATCCAAGTGGGTGCCCTAGAGCTCCTGGCCAGATACTCCATGAACTCAGGGCGGGCCACCAGCGTGCTGTCTTCCTTGCATGAGTTCAGGACGCAGGAGGTCGAGCAGGCTGGCGGCAAACAGTGGAATTGGAAGTATTTAAGAGTGAGTTACGAGTTACAATAGCCATACTATTCAGAGCCGTACTTTAAAATAAGAGTATGGTATTCGTGGTGCAAGTCAATTTGAAGGTTTTAGTTGACAGAACTAAACTAACTAAAATATTGCTGTCCTTAGCTAACATGTGTGAAAAAAGTGACCGCGATTTTTTTATTAGTTTTGATCTGTCAAGAAATTTTTCCACATAAGTAAGTAGGTTTTATTTTTCTTAGTTGTTGGCATCGCACGTTGTGTTTTCTGCCAGTGTCAAGTTTATGCATTTTCAAGTTTTTTACTAACATCAAGTCAAATATGTCATAAAATCACAGTCAGTTAAACGAAATTAGTCATAGTCAAGTCCAAGTCATGCCCTACTAAAGTTGTGGCGACTTTACTATGAGCTTCTGAGGAGTTTTGAAAACAACACGAAAAGACAAGTTTCACCACATTACATCACTTGCCCAGACTCGTGCATGTAATTCAACATTCAATGAATAAAACACCACCATTTTTAATCATTTATTCACGAAAAAAAAAGAAAATAATAGAATGCAACGACATGATTTTTCCGTGTTCCCGCCAAAACTCCAACGCATAGGTATTGTATGCAACTTGTTGTAATTAGGCTACTAGTGTAACAACTGGTTTATACTTTATAGATTTAGTTTTTGTTTGGTACTTTAGTATTAAAATGTGTAAGTTACTTTTAAAGGAATTTGAAATAAGATACGTAGGTATGTACATAAATATTGAGGGATCTAATTTTGATGAAAAAGCTATCCCTTGAGGTCAGAATGTCTGAGAATAAATTGATATTTGTATTAGATTACGCCTGTTTATCATTGTGAAATTGGTCTAGAAGGCAAGACGTTTGTTACAATTTAATAGACAGTGAAATTGCCCTAAGGACTTCTTATTCTGGCGTTTATTAAATCCAGACCTAGATTGGTAGGCGTTTAATAATTCAGTAAGATATTTGTTTGAGCGTATTTTCGGATAAGATAATAATTTAATTTATTATTATAGAAACTGAAATTAATTGAGTACAAAGTAAAGTTTTTATAATAATCAATAACTACCAGCTTTTATCCGAGTGCATAAAAAGCTAGGTAATAATAAGTATCATACATTTTGTCGTTTGAAAAATTATTTAAGTTTATTAGATATAAAGGTACATTTTTGTGCAGGTACACAACACCACATTGCATTGCATTGCATTTACATTAGTAGGTATCTATAGAATTTCACGATGATAAGCAATTTACAATCATGGCTGCCGAGCTCATCCATCGCCGCAGCCTCGCAGCGACACAATCATCTTTGGCTTTAGGTAATTACTAATTTTATAAACTCCTTCTTTTGCAGGATCAATTCGACCAAAAAGATCTTGAAGGTTTGTATCGGAAATATGACGACAAGCTAAAAGAAACTCTAATCCTTATTTATATAACTCTCCTTATCTTCTTCTCTACTATTCATATAATTTTCGTCGTAGTTGGAACTTATGTAGAGGTAAGACAATTTTGCAATTATTAGTACTTAGCTTAATTTATTCCATTATAGAGGATTACATGGACCTGGGTATGTCCTAAAACTGCATTCAGATCCGCCGGAGGACGGGCAGCAGCGTCCTCTCGGTTAACGGTGGTGAGCATTCTGCGATTATAATGAGGCCGACCCTGAAATACGTTTGTCCGGGGCTAATGACATACTTCGATGGAACAATTGGAACAACTGGTAATTTTTCGCGATTTCATGATTGGTTTGGCTCTAAACTTAAACTTGCCTTTGTTGCCCTGTAGATAGAACATTATTCAAGAAACTTTTACTAACAGTGCTTACTATTATTTATTTATTTTAAATAATCAGCCATTTTATATTAGGTAATTATTTTCTGCTTTGTTATTGACTGTGTAATTGCGTACATCGACATTATGGAGACACAGCATTTTGCTGCTGTTTGCGGAGATATTGAATATTATAATTTCAAAGATGATGTGAGGCTTTAATAAGAGAGCTGATTCGTCCGTGGATGAAATGAATATGGATGTCTTCAAATCCAGAGTAAACAGGTTCCTTCTAGGTAAGCGTGCTCCATCTTAGACTGCATCGTTGCTTAACATCAGGCAGGATGTGGTCAAACGCAAGCCTATCACGAGTAAAAAAATATATTCTTAGCTCATTATTACCTATCATATCTTACAGACGCCAAACTTTCAATTTGATCCATAGTCTTGCGCTTATGGTGATGGAAAATATCGTGTAAAAGTTAGTGTGGCGATTGAGCACTTTAAAATTCTAGATCGGTAGTTTTCACCAAATTTGTCTGTATTCAAACGCCTAGCGATGCGTTTTAGCAGCTTTAGCTTAAGTTACTTTCCATTGGCTGCAAGGTAGGCGTTTGTAGCTCTATTCATTTCTTCACACATTCGTTTTCATGGTCAAGCACGTGTCTTAAAAAAATAACCAATGGTTGCAACAATTTACTAAATCCGCAAAACGTTCACATAGGTTTCCCCACAAGCACTTTGTCAGAAGTTTTTTTTTCGTACTTTAATTTACTAAAACATTATGTTTCAGGAAATACAATCGCAATCGACTTACCTGACAATGGCAATGTATGTGCTACGACTATTGGTACCCATTCTCTCACTTTGGAAGAAATTGTATGAGCCACTGAAAAAGAAATGCTTCTGGAGTCCCATTCTCGTCACCTTCGTTATTACAGTAGATGTTGTTTTCACAGGTAAGACAGAAATAGTTAAATGAAAGGTGGTCCCCACCTCTTTTAACTAGTCTTTGAATGAATTACCCTGGTGGCATTTGACAACTGAGTGAGTAAGTGCATTGTTTAATCCCCATTCTCAGTAAGTTGTTAGTGGTTGTTGATCTATAACATCGACCGTCAACTGTGTTAGACTGATATCACACTAGCAACCCCACTACCACGCACTGTACGCACGCACGTACCTCGCACTATCGGTTTGTGAGCGTTTTCAAACCGGAGCGGGCGCACCGCGAATACGTGGCGGACGCGCAACGAGCTCGCCGTGAACGGCATTTTGTACATTCTCGTACAGAACCTTTTCATGCTTGAATGCTTTCGTTTTCTGCGTCTTCAAAGTGACAAAGCCAACAGAAGTGTTTCCTCGTCGGAATTCATTCTGTTACTGAGTGTATTGTACGTCGTGAACTCGCCGCGAACAGGCGACATAAACGTTGTGTAATCGCCACGTCTCCGCGACGTGTTCGCTGTGCAGCCGCGGCGTGTTCGCGACGTATTCGCTGCGCGCCCTCTCCGCCTTGAAGACGCTCGCAAACCGCTAGTGTGATAAGGCCCATAATGGCAAATTTACTGATTAATTCTGACAGTGGGCTAGACCAGTCGCTTAAACAAAGTTAGTTATAAAAAAGGAGAATGCGATGTTTTGTTTGTGTTTAGTTGCTATTAGGAATTAGTCTTTAAGGTTAATTTTCAAGTCAAGTACCTAGGCCTCTGTCTGAACATCAAATTATACAATGCAGTACAATGTAACTTCTAACAAACCACAGCGCTAAAATATTTGTCTGTGAAACAAACAAAAATTAAAAATATTAAAAAAAACACGTAAGTGTAAAAGCTTTTTTATTTATTTATAGTCAATGGGATAATGTAAGGAATCGATACCTACTTGGAGGATCTAGCTATGTATGAATACCCCATACATTCAAATCAGATCAGGCATTTGGAAGTTACGGTGCAATAAAGAAACTCACATAACATACATACTATTTTATGTAGTGGTAGGACTCTACTGCAGAATCCACATGGGGAAGTACCACACCTTTGCCAGTTATTCAACTGCCAAGCAGTAGTGTGCAAGCATTACTGTGTTCTGGTTTGAAGGGCTATGTTACCAGAAAAACCGTGACGCGTATCACCAGGCGAAAGTCTTTCTCGTCTCGTCACTTGAGAGTATAAAAAAAATGTATATTTACCCTGACAATATTAAACTCCTTTTTTATTTTTTATGTGTAAAAATTACGTGTGAAAAGCAGCATCTCCCATAACAACGTTTCACATTGCTAATAATATATCATTTCCTTTCAGATGTAGCCGTCAGCATTTACAGTTTCTTCGAAGGCATTTTGCTCAGGCCAGCATACGCGACAATGGTGCTCCTATCGATCTATATTTTCCTACCGATGAGGAACAACTTCCTGGCGATATTCTTGGGCCTGTGCACCAGTACCACCTATGTTCTGATCTTAGCCTTCTTCACTTATGATAACAGCCCAGGTCTTGGAATCGTGGTAAGAGTATGTACAGTATATTTTGTGACTAATAATTACCGGCGTGGGTTCGATTCCCACTTTCCCAACCAGGACAAAAATGTATACGACGAACGTACCTACAATGTTTGTTGAGTGTCTGGACGTTATACTTACTCATCATCACCAGCTAGAAGACCTACACTGCTGGACGACGGCCTGCCCTTAATAGGTGTTGCCATAATATATTCCCTACGTTTGGCAGGCGGCTTGGGGATCGCAAAATGCTCACCACCGTTAACGGGCGCTGCTTCCCATCTTTCGGTGGTTCTGGATGCAATTTTAGGACATATGGCATGTGGCAGGTCACAGGTTGTATGTATTATAAGTATGTAAAAAAAAACATAAAGCTCACAAGCTTTGCTTAGTTTGAGGCTAGATGGCGCTGTGTGAAATGTCCACCAATATTAAAATAAAAATATCTTATAAGGTCTAATAATTAATACTTGCTTTATTGGAACTGCCACTAAGAAATAACGATAACATTAGGTACCTTTAAGGGGGCGACTAATGCCAAAAGTAAGTAAAAAGTGTATATTTAAACACATAGTTTAATGATAACAAACGTAAGTATTGAGATTAAAAAAATACTACAAGTAGGGGAAAGACCTAAAGAAGCCGAGTAACTGAATAGAATTTTGGAAAATAATCTGGTTTATTAAAAAAAAAATACAAATTACCAACAAAAAAAAACTATTTTAATTGAAATGCTCTAAATTATCAGCGACACCACCACATTATTTTTTACGAATGACATAGCCAAACTAATTTTTTAGCACAGTAGCCGTTTATTTTTTTTATTTCATGCCTACATTTTGAATAATTAAATAAAATCCCACCTAAATTGCACAAAGCCATCATCATCATCAATTTTATCATGCGATTTTCGACTCTAAACTAATGCAAGACGCGCGGGTGAAATCTTAATTTTTCTGGCATAGTCGCACTCTTAATTTTTTCTTTATTATACTGATATCTAGTAGCTTTGCTATCAATAACTATCTGACACCAGTTTAAAGTTCCATCATAACTTCTAAATGCCTGAGATTTGGATGTATATGATATCGTTAGAATCCTTACATCATCCCAAATACAATTGAGATATTTTTTGCAAAAATATATTTTTTGGCGGGGCAGTCATGTTTAAACTTTTTTTTATTATGGCTTGATTCTGTTATTTTTGTAAAATGATAGGATTTTTTTTAATCATTTACTTGTAACATTTATTAAGTCAGCCAAAGGAGTTAAATCCTCCAAGACGTGTAAGTGTCCGAAAACAAAGTAGGTACCTACCTAATGTATTTTATTTTGGATTTGACTTCTTTTAACAACTGCCCTTTTTTAGGTTTCATCTGACATAATTTACCTGATCGGAGTAAATTTGATGGGCGTTTACTTTAGATTGATGAATGAAATAGTTACGAGGCGATCGTTTTTGGACCGAAGAGCGTGCGTCGAAAGCACTTTGCGGCTGAAATTTGTTAGGGACCAAGAGGTATGATTATAAAATAGTTTTATAAACATATTTATAACCAGCGACTACGATAGAATGAATGGACGAGAAATAAGCGCACGGATTTTGAAGACTATATGTTAAGCGCCGGCTCTCCACTCGCTTCAGTCGTACTCTGCCTTTGCGACATGCGTGCCGTACGATACGACAATACAAATTTCTAACACATGTACATGTGTTCTCTTTTTGTCATGCAGTAATTAGATTCGCTATCTCTATTTTCCGGTAAATGTAATTTGCATACTTTTAGCTAGGTATGCTTGATTGATTGTATTGTCTTGATAATTTTAATCGTATTGCAAGCGCTGGGCCTGTCCATTCCATTATCACCGTCGATTTTTATAACGTGGTGCGGCGCGTGCGGGGGAGCTACAACAGCATGCTGGCCGCGATAGCAGGTAGGCTAGATTGCCTATATATTAACCATTGTTGCGGCCTGCACACTGCACACAGTAAGATAAGTATAGGTACTCACTCGGTAGCTCAGATGTAGCGGAATTAGGTAATTTTAATTTTAATTGTATGCTTGTTAATGTGTTTGTTGCTCTATCATCATACAATTGAATTGTCATTTTTATAATTTTGATTATTTTAATTTTTATTTTAATTTGTGTTTATGTAATTTATTAAAGTGACTGCTAATTATAAATTAATTATGTATAATAAATCCGGACTATAAACCTTTAATTTATTATCTGATTAATTTTTTCGCTTGTGATGGATGAGCTCGTTGCTTGAGATACAAATTAATTTAATTAAACCTTTAATTATTGATTAATTATATTTTACATGATTATTATGATTATTATTAATTAAGTTAATTAATTAATCCTTATTAATTGGATCCTAATTACTAATTTAATCTTTATAAAAAATATTAAGTAGATCCTAATTGAATGGATTCGATTAATTAATTATTTTTTAGTAGGATCGGAGGTAATTTGTACTAAGGATTCTATAGTCATAAGAATCGCATTTCCCAGTAGAAAAGTTTATATGGTTCGATTGATTGCACTGACTGGGAAAAAAGTTCATATAATTCGATTGATCGAACTTCGCGGTCAAACCACGTGGTCACAGCCCAAAAACCCGTACGAAGCGGTTCGATTCCACTTTCTTTGTTTCTAAACAAACAGTGGAATGCCTGGGAGGGTGTTTCTCGATAATTATAATCTGGGTGTCTTCAAGTCGCGAGTGAATCGGTTTCTTCTAGGCAAGCGTGCTCCATCGTAGACAGCATCATTGATTTACATCAGGCGAGATGGCAGTCCAACCATCTCGCCAATCCATCAAGCCAAGCCATCAAGCCAATTCGGTAAAAAAAATGTTACGTTTAATTATTTTTTTCGATAATTTCATTGAGAACATTAATTAAAACCCTACTTGTTTACATAAACCTAGAGTAAGCGGGTAAGGTTATTTATTAATTTTCTCAATGAAATTATCGAATAATTATCAAAAACTAAACCAAATATTTTTTTACTGATACATTTGCGAGTGAAGCTTATAAGAAAAAAAGATTTAAAAGTAATTTAAAAGTTGGCAAAAAATACTATTGCTAAATAGGTATTTAATATTTTTAAATAACATAAAACATAGGTAGGCCAACTACTAGGTGGACCGACGACATTATGAAAGTCGCGGGCAACCGCAGTTGATGCAAACGGCAGGTTGTCGTACAGTGTGGTGGTCTGAGGGGGAGGCATTTGTTCAGCAGACGTCTCCGGGCTGGTAATATATGATGAGGATATTTTGAATAAACGGTTATTTTTATTGCAGGAACGTCTAATGATGAGTATTTTGCCGGAGCACATTGTATCAAAAGTACGTCAAGATATCAGGACAATGTTTCTAGGAATTCAGACTCACAACATTTCCCATGCTATGAGATCTTTTAAGTGAGTATGTTTACCGTATTCGAAAGTGTATATCTATAGATAATTTTTAGCAACCCCGACCTGTGTATGTCCTGAAACTGCATCCAGAACCTTCGTAGGACGAGCAGCAGCGTCCTCTCGGTTAACGGTGGTGAGCATTCTGGGATCCCCAAGCCGCCTGCCAAGAGTGGGGAATATGACAAACCTACCTTGTTAAGTGGAGGCTTTCGTCCAGCAGAGAACGTCTTTAGGCTGATGTTGATATTTTTTTTAGTGAAAGCGTGTCAAAAATAGACCAGATTCCCTTTGATAAATTATGTCTAGATAGACTGATGGATCCTAAACGCGTCGAAAAAAATAGCGGTTAACTGTTAGCCTCTTATGCACGCACACTATAACAACGACAATGGTGCAACGCGAGTGTAAGACATGGCTGTCACGCACACTAGTATAATAATGTTGGCCTGTAATTTTTCGTTCATAAATAGTACGAGACTCTATCTAGACATATTATTTATCAAAGCAGATTCCTTATAAATTGTATAGTTAGTTATAGTTTTGAAAAAAGTAGTCATCCAGGGAATCAACATTGAAGTCTTTTTTTTACGTTCCCATTATTTTTAGCCAGCTATATGTAGAAGAACATGACAACGTGAGTATCTTATATGCGGACGTGGTAAACTACACAATGATATCGACAACTCTGTCACCGATGCGGATGGTAGAACTGCTGAATGAATTGTTTGGGAGATTTGATGAAGCATCCGAGGTTAGTTACTATAGAGATTATATTACTACGTATAGGTCTATATTAGTTAAGACCTTTACCAATCTTTTGTGGTAACTTTGTAGCGTCCGCTCAGGGAAAAAAACCATACCTTTACCAGTTATGCATATTTCATTAATTGAATAAATTATTTATAGTGTTTAGATTGGTCGGAAATGTTCCCAGTAAAAATTACTATTATAAAGGGAGCTTTCTCATCTCACTTGCTCGTAAAAAGGATCTAATTACATCGGTTTTAGGCTCATAATCCAAAATATAACACACACGTGCTTTTAACTTTACATTACAGCACTGGTGTTATAATGGGTATACCCCGGTTAAGTTAAGTTTGTATATCACTGCAAGTTATAGGTGTGTATACGAAGCATTTTATCCGGGTATTTTTGTTTTGATGCTGCTAAAGAAAACGAAAATCCGATCAAAAATAAGCAACTTATAAGCATTTTAATATAATGCTAGACAGAGAGGCGAAACAGCAAATCGTTACGTCACTTCTCTGTACGCCATATAAATTATATTCTGACAAGTAAGGCGTGACGTCATTTTTTGTTTTGTGGGAAAGGGACATAGTTGTCTCTAAAAAAAACTATAAGCGCTCATATATCAGAACATTATTATCCGATTAAAATTATTTTTTCAATAAAAAACAACGGTTTCAACGATATAAACTCGTACATGCAATCTACGAAAGAGCACGCTTGCCCAGAAGAAACCGATTCACCCGCGTCTTGAAGCCACTCTGCCACCACTCTAAATGCATACCACAGATTAAGTTATGCGGTGGTACAAATAAACAAGCGCAGAGTACAATCGCAGTACATTGCCACGCAGTATAGTTCAGTAGAAAGGCACTGTGTGTGTGTGTGTGTGTGTGTACGTCTAGAAAAAACGATCGAAAAATAATTATAAGTAGTAGTAAACGATAGAAAATTGTCCCAGTTTATTTTTTTGTTGTTTATGTTATTCGATTATTTCTGTAGTGTTAGACGTCTATATTAAATGGCTAAGCGTAATTTGTGTCTGGGTGTACTATGTATTATAAGTATGTATTTCCGAAAAAAATATGTATATAAGTATTCTATCAGCTATCTGGTTTCCATAATACAAGCTTTGCTTAGTATGGGGCTAGATGGCACTGTGTTTAATAAATGTTCCCTCAATTTATTTATTTTAATGGTTTATGTCAATGGTTAACAAAATAATAAATTTAAAGGTAAGTATTTAGTCGACATCGTGTTATAGAACTAAATAAATTTGTTTTGATGAGCCGCGTACATTACACTGATTACAGAGGGTCTTTTTTTGTTTTAAACAATATTTACTGTCCAGGAACATGATGTGCTAAGAATAAAGTTTCTTGGCGACTGTTACTACTGTGTGAGCGGAGTGCCCAAGCCTACTGCACAGCATGCCAAGAACTGTGTCGACCTGGGCCTCGAGATGATACACATTATAAAGGATGTGAGGTACGGCTCAATCTTTGCTTTTAACATACTCTTCACGGCGACATTTTATGGGCCTTTCTTATCTGCTATGACCCACTGGTAGGACAATGGGGATATTTTTCCTCGTGGTGGGTCCACGCACAGAAAAGCGAAAGCCCTACTTTTCCTTCTCTCTTCAGTAGGTCCACGCTAGAGATGGAATTAAAAAACAAACTAGCTAACATTAATAACTAACTTTAATAATTATATGAGACGAAACTTTTAAACTTAGATTACTTACTGTCCATGTCTTGGTAAGTATAGGTCTAAAAAACTACTTTTTTAGCATAAATGGAATTACAGAAAAAGTTTAAAGTAAAAAAATAGGAAGGAACAAAAACGGAAAAAAGACAGAAATTTATAGCAGATTATGGTTTTATTTAGGAATGTAGAGCTAGAGTTAATTAGAGGAGAAATAACAGTTGGTCATGCCAAAGAAAAAATACTGTAGTCTACGGTCGAGCATGCCCCGCAGTATTTTTTTAAGTTTGAAAGTTTCGTATCATAATATATTAAAATTATCTAATGTGCTACGAAGTTTGTTATTTTAATTCCATCTCTAGCGTGGTGGGTCATAGCAGTGGGCCCACAGGGAAAGACCCCATTTTATACGGCAAAAAATTACGTGAATGACTTTTGTCAATACTTAATAATTGAATTGAATATAAATATATAATTGAATTGAAAATACACAACAACGACGCACGAACAATGAAAGATTTTCTAGCAGGAAATAAAAAAGAAGCTCATTGTTGATGGCTCTGACTTTGCGCAGACCAGACGTGTCTGTCATTACCAAGATTTTTTATTTTATTTCATGTGCCACCTATTAAAAATAGTATGCTGTTGTATGTGTAGTCTGCGCTATCTGTCGAGTTGAAGGAAACTACTTTTTTAAAAATTCATGTTTGGAAAATCACTCATTACAAATGGAACAATAAACAAACGAAAAATACAATTACCAATGGGAGGTTTTCTGACAGCTGTCAAAACATAGTTTTACAGCCAAAGGATAGACAGGGCTGGCGAGATATGGCCCACTTTTTTTCGCATTTTTCTTGTGAAAAAGCTTTTCACTCACCTTCACTGCTTCACTCTACAGTTCGCGCTCGTTGGTGAAGTGCTTTTCCAAGTTTACTTGAATCATTTTGTTGAAATTCTGATAAATTGTTATTGTTACGTTACGTTATTGTTATTATTTTTTGTTGATAGTTATTGTTATTGATAGTAATTTATTATTTGATTAGGCGCACTCACTCATTTGCGTGGAATAACGAAAGATTAAGAAATACTATGGGCAAGTACTTTGTTAGACAAAGAATAACCACAGAAAACTAATGACAGATCTGATTTAAATGAAATAAGGTTACTTTTTTATTTTTTGACCTTTTTACTTTGCTTCATTCGTTCAAAATCTTTAGAATCATCAACAAGAAAGTGAAACTGTTCAGGGCCATGTCTCTTCATTGCCATCGAACGGATTTTTATGAACTTTATAATTGTTTTAATTGGCTGTCAGAAAATCGCCCATTATTATGTACTCATGCCAAACAAAAAATATCTAAATAATAACTTGTTATAAATACCTAAATACCGTCCATAATGTAAATACCGTTAAACATAAAACATAATTATTAATCATCACTGATTATATCTTCGCTTTTTGTTTAGAATAAATTATAATTATTGTAATTGTTATTGTAGGTATTAAAAAAATATATAATTATGTGAGTCAAAGAGACAAATAACTGATATTTAGACCCAAGCCTAATTTTAACGAGCAATAAAAAAACAACTGACTTCAAAGCAAAATACTGAATCAATTTTGATGAAATTTCTTAGGTCTGAAAGTAATATGCTTTCAAATAAATAAATAAAACAAGTCGATTTTTAGGTTGGGGGGCCTTTGGCATCTGGCCCCCTCTGCCCCACTTCCGCGGCCGCTGCGATTTATAAAAGGCAGAGCTTAGAGGAAACAAACATTTAAAAAAATACAACCAATGTGATGCGATTTTAGCTGACTTAAAAAAAGGAGGTTCTCAATTCGACTGTATGTTACGCGATTACTCCACCAATTATAAATTAATTTATTATTAAGGTGATTCTATATAATTTTTATAGAAATCGGTTCAGTAGTTTGGTATTCTAATCAAAATTACTGAAATAAATCAAAATAACAGTAAATATGTAGATGGTAATTCAGGTAGTTGAAATTGAAGTCGGTCGTTTTTTTAACATTGTTTTATATATTGCGATGATTTATCGTAAATCGACTTAATTTCAGAGAGAAACGTTCATTGAATATTGACATGCGAATCGGAGTCCATTCGGGAAAGATTTTAAGTGGCCTTATTGGAATCAGAAAGTGGCAGTTCGACGTGTGGTCTAGAGATGTGACAATAGCAAATAAAATGGAATCAACAGGCAAAGCTGGGTAAGACTGACTTGTGTAACAAACTGTCCGTCGGAAAACTTCTTTGTGTTTTTTTTAAATAGTTGGATTGGACTTCATTATGTGGAATAAGCGATAGCCGTATAAAATAGATAGTATTAAATAGATAGTAGGTAGTAGTCTTAGTAGTGGTAGGACTCTATTATAAATTACTGAGTATAAAGAGATTTAACATCTGATATGTCAGGGTGACGAGCGCAGTGCAGTGCGGCGCTGGATTGTATTCCCAAGTTCACAATTCTAGCACTGATACTGTTAGCGTGACGCTAGGTAAAAGTCTTACTCGTCTCGTCACTAGACTGTATAAAAAAAACAGTTGAAAGTCTTGCTCGTCTCGCAGTAGACAGTATAAAAAAAAATGCAGAGGCTGGTTTGGGAAGTACCACACCATTCCCAGCTATTCAACCGCCAAGCAGTAGTATGTAAGCATAACTAACTGTGTTTCGGTTTGAAGGGTACTTACTGGACTTGAAGAGATTTGACATCTACTATTTCATGGTGACGAACGCTTTGCAGTGCGAAGTAGGGTTTTGTTCGCAAGTTCACAATTCTGGCAATGTTGTGTAATGTTCTGGTTGTTTTTGTTATGGGCAGGCCTAATGCTTACCACAAGGCGAATTAAACCAAGTCTACCCCGTCTAACTACTTCTCTAACTGTCTAACTTTTTCTAAACTACCAATGAAATCCTAGACTTAAAGATAAGAATATTACCTAACGTCATTCCTCCCAAGTAACAATAAATTACTTTTGTTATTCTGTTTACGTATCTGTAAAATTTATTGTGTTGACGTCAGTACGTGTGAACTCACTTAACAGCGTTACAATAATAGCTTATTATTTAAATAAGTAGTCATGGTACAATTTAATTTAGTGGCAGGTATACCTTAAATAATTTGACCTGACTTAGGTCGAATTCTTTATTTGCTAACTTTGTTTTTTTATTTACAGAAAAGTACACGTGACAAAGCAGACTCTCGAACTTATACTAGATTTCGCTAGAGAATATATTATTGAGCCAAACTTTGAATCTCAAAACGATCCCTTTATTATGAAAAATAAGCTGGAAACTTTTCTACTGTCTAGACCGAGAGCACGGGTAATAAAACTGCATCAATTTTACCTAATTAAAATCTAAGCTCTAATCTGTACAAGGTGTGTCAAATAATTCCTACCGCAAATACTTTTATACAAGGTTTAGCGGAAATTGTAAAACATATCACTGTGAGCAAATTATATTATTATATATATATATTTTATTATATAATGTGAGCTACTTAGATTACACTGAAATCGCGAAAACAAACAACTCTTCCATATAAAAATGAAGAAATGTATCCATCTATAGAATAGTATTTTTTTCGCTATTTCAAAGTAGGCATTATAGTAAAACTTGTTCACAATGCTAAGCACAAAGAATAATTACGCCCTTTCGCCTTAATACGACTACTACCGGTTACCATGACTCCAATTATGGTTGAAAGACTATACGAGGCTTTTGGTCACAGCTCATCATCATCAGCCAAAAGACGTCCACTGCTGGTCGAAGGCTTTAATAGGGGGATGTTGCCATAATCCCCACGCTTGGCAGGCAGCTTGGGGATCGCAGAGCTCACCACCGTTAACCGAGAGGACGCTGCTGGCCGTCCTCAGGTGGTTCAGGATGCAGTTTTACGACATACCCAGGTCCAGGTCCTACCCAGGTTGGTCACAGCTCATGTGATGTTAAATGGTGATCTGGTCGAATAACACACACATTATGGATGTCACACCTAGATTATTGTGCAATACTTTGCTCACACTAATTTCTATTACAGACACAAGAAGCATCTAAGCCATTTCGAAGAGCTTCAGTTGGTTTCAATAAGATCATAACCAAGACGTCGACTAGAGTAAGTCCTCCTCAAAACACTTTCTTTCAAGAAATTCCCAGCCAGCTCAATAATCTATACTGTCTGAATTCCAGTAGCGATCGGAAAATAGGAGCTCAACGAATGCACGCAGAACAACCACGTTCATGGACGAAAATTTAGTTGAATATCAGCAAATGTTGAAAGCTGCGGATGCGCAGATGGCAAAAGAAATTGAAGACATGACAAATGGACGGTTGGTACAAAATTGGATAGATAGTTAAAAACTCTTTACACACTAGAAATAGAAACTAACGTTAGGAGCTAGTGCCACAAGGGGCACCTTTGTCGCACTTAGGGCTTTCCCGTGGTAGCTTCTAAGCCATGGTAGCCTAGTTAGGAGACCCCTTACGTGAAATCGTGAGATTCAAATCCCGGGCCCGTACCCTTTTCGTTGAAGGAAGGCATCCTGAGGAAACCTGCACTGCCCGGTGAAGAAATTCCATGGCGTACGTGAATCCACCAACCTGCGCTAGGCCAGTATCGTAGATATAGGCTGCTATTCGAGGGTAGGCCTAAGTGGACCAGCAGCTGGCTATAATAAAGGCTTGATATGCAGGGCTATACTGGTGAAACTACACATACCTACTTTTTTTAACTACTAGGTTAAAGTCAACGATACATAAAAATATAGATAGAATAAGACATTTTGTTAACTTTTCTTTCATCATTCCCAGGGAACACTTCAAGAAAGAATCCCAGCTAAACCGATTTACGTTGATGTACAAGAAATGGGAGATGGAAAAAAACTTTCTGCTTCTTCCAGATCCTTTATTTAAGTACTACATAACATGCTGCATGATCATTTTGATACTGATCATGATCATCAACGGATTGACCACAAGTTGGTAAGATGTTTTCTTCAATTGTTTTTACATTCCTAAATATGAATGTAGTTTGAATCCTTATGCAATGATTCATTAGAAATATATTTCATTATAGATAAAAGTATGCTACTAATGTATAATTATGCAAACAAAATGGTTTTTGCTAAGATTTATTGGTTGTTACTATTAGGTTTTTTTTTTTTTTAGGTTCAAAGGCTTTACATGGTTTACAAAAGTAATACTTAGCATACTGTTTCTAAGCCTTGTTGTTTTACAACCACTAACTTGGTTTCAATTCTTTTGGACTAAATACAAAGGCATTGACGAGCCTCGCCAGAGGCATGTGAGATGGTTATACGACAGATCAGCAAGCATCATCAGATCGGCAAAATTAAGAACAGCATTGTATGTGCTAATAAGTGTTGGACTCGCAGCTACTTCTGTGGTGAATGTCACTGGATGTGTTGAAGCCGAGGTAGAACCAGCAGTTGCAGAAACCGTTCTATCGAACTGTGTTTCACCGTGGGTAATTTCGCGTTTACTTTTCAATACATATTGCTATTTCGTTTTCCAGTCTTCGATGTTAAGTTTATTTTTACTTACAGCACGTTACGCAATGCTGGGGCCTTGCGTTGCTGTTGAATTTCCTATTCAGCAGAGTCTTTTTCATATTCAAATGGATAGTTGCTGGAGGAATGACTGTATTCTATTTATGGGTTGTATGGGAGATTAAAACGTCACTCTTCGCTGTCGACACGACTTGGAACGTTGGCATAGATCCCAGAGTTTCCCATACTCTTTCTGTTGTCTTCATCACTGTTACTCTGTACTGGATTGATAGAACAACGGAATATAGGAATCGTTTGGATCACCTTTGGCAGTTACAGCTGAGTGAGGAACAAAAAGAAGCTGAAACTATGTTGAAAGTTAATAGTATGCTATTGGAGAACATATTGCCGGCTCATGTTAGTGAGTATTCCTAGATATCTGTTCAACTCGTAGCATTATTATTTCAGTCACGTCTGTTCTAATACTACTTTCTGCTTATAGTCCAAGTGTACCTGAACCTGAATAGATCCATCGATGAGCTTTACTACGAGAAATATGACAACGTGGCAGTAATGTTCGCATCCCTCACAGAATATAAGTTGGGAGTAGAAGCAGACGCTGACATGAGTGACAAATTTGTTCTCAGCATACTTGACGAGGTCATCTCTGATTTTGATAGGGTGAGTCTACATACCTACCTTATTTCCTGGTCTTTAGAAGATACATTTTCTTCAAATTTTCCTTTGTGTTTTATAAATATATTTCTTATTTTTTTGTGATTATTGTATCAACCGAAGTCCTTATTTATAGAACTGTCTTTTTTTAGCTGTTGCTGACTGGAGCATCAGTGTACAAGGTGGAAAAGATCAAGATGGCTGGATGGACTTACATGGCAGCTTGTGGTTTAGACCCAAATAGGAGAGAATCTTTTGATTCCTCTTCCTTAGCCTCAACTACTCACGTTAATAACCCTTATAACAGGGCCGTGGTGGTAACCATGGTGGAGTTTGCCGCAGCAATGATGATGCAGCTTCAAAATTTTAACCGAGGCTCATTTCAAAGTTTCGAAGGCCTAAATTTACGTATTGGTAAGCAAAATAGTAATATTAAATCAAAGAGTTTTAAAGTGACTTCTTTTACTAAATGCCTTAAAACTGATCCCCACGTCTCACGTGGAAACCACTGGGAACTTTTCTGAAACCACGTGAAATAATAATTTGAATGTTGTCTCGTTCCAAACAGTGATAACGTTGCTACGTTAAAAATTTCGTTTCGTTAAGCTATTTTTGTATAATTTTACCGTCCTAATCATAAAAACGTTAAAAAGTATTTCAAACCTATTTTAGTCAAAAGTGTTTTGTCTTCTTTTTTCAAACTCAAATCGTAATTCGAACGTGTTTGAAATATATACGTTTTAGCGTTTAAAGCATAATGACGGTTAATTCATAGTGTTCTTTTTTATAGGAATATCTAACGGGGAAGTGGCAGCGGGAGTAGTTGGTTCACTTAAACCCTTGTATGACATCTGGGGACATGCAGTGAATATGGCGTCTAGAATGGACTCTACCGGGGAAACTGGCAAAATACAGGTGGGCAATTCTAAAAAAAAATTGAATAGCAAATATAAATTTGGCCAGTACAAGATGCAATAATTATACCTTCTGAATCACTCCCTGCGTTATTAATGAATAATCATAATCTATAAAATGTCTTTTGTACACAAACAGAGTACAAATTAGCTTGCGCTGAATGTGACATGATTGTAGTTTTAGATAGATGTATTGCGGTTCGAATAATATAACGAAAAATAGACGCATTTTCCTTGGTTAGAATCTTCTGTTCGTGTAGCGTCTATTCTGTGGGACTTCCGCGGCTTTGTATTTCTTAAAATTTTATCTGTTTTAGGTCACGGAAAACACAGCTATCATATTAGATGAATGCGATATACTCACGCAGTACCGCGGCGAGACCTTTGTCAAAGGTGCTGGCTACATCAAAACTTACTTCGTGCCGTTAGACGAAAACTTTAACTTGATCAAGAAACATCAGAGCATGGACTACTACAGAATAGAAGATAGGAACCGCTACTTCCAAGTGAAAAGTTCTTTATTTAACGACAGTGTTAATAGTTACAATGACACGACGTCGCAAGGCTCCACGTACGATGTAAGAAATCTTTCAATCGATGGTAGTGACAGCGAAAGCTATGATGAAAGGACTATGACTCCAGTCGATGAAAATAAGAGCATATCATCAGAAAGTGTTAAAGAAACTCGTTGCTAGTATCAAATATTTCATAATCAGCGAGAAGGCTTCTCTTCCTGGACTCTTGGGGGGAGGGAGAAGCCATAGTGCCCACGCTTGGCAAACGGCTTGTGGATCGCAGAATGCTCACCGCCATTAACCGAGAAGACGCTGTAGTCGTCCTTCGGTGTTTCTAGATGAGGCACGCGGTCCAGTAATTACTATTTATAAGTAAAGTATTTAGGTGGTAGGATTCTACTGCAGAGTCCGCCTGGGGAAGTACACCTTTGCCAGTTATTCAACCGCCAAGCAGTAGTGTGCAAGCATTTCTGTGTTCCGGTTTGAAGGGAATGTGCAAAGAAATTATTGGGTATGAAGAGATTTAACATCTGATTTCTCAGGGTGACGAGCGCAGTGCAGTGCGGCGCAGGATTGTATTCGCAAGTTCATAATTCCGGCGCTGCTACTGTTAGTGGCAAACGTGACGCTTACCACTGATTGTCACTTGATTGTAAAAAAAAATTACAATAGTATTATACTGTTCACACGGCTTCAATTAGTCTTATTTTACACATAAAACAATGCATGTAAAATGCCTAAGTTATAAGTAGAAGTCCCTAACTATAATTAATGAATGATTTATGAATTAAGTAGTTAATTGTATTAATTAGTATAACTTTTATTTTACTAATAAATTACTTAATATTCTTTAGATACTATTCTGTTTCATCTAATCCCTAAACACATATTTTAACGGTAGCATAATTAAGATCAAATTATAACATTGTTCGATAACCTATCCAAACACCAGCGTACTTTGCATCTATGGTACAGGTCCACTTCCAGATACACATTTGCTATAACGATATTCGCGCGTCGCCGCCCGCCGCATTGAGCAGTTGGGCTGGCGAGGATCTTCCCCTTTCTTTAAGTATGTACGACACTCAACAATATTTTTGTATGCTAAATCATGTCACATAAATAATAGAATTATTAAATTACTGAGAAATTACTTATCTCGAACCCGAGGTAGAGTCTGTTCAAAAACCGCCGCTGTGCGCTTGTAGCGAGGTACACAACGGTAGGCGCGAGCGAGAGAGAGGAGCTAAACCTCCAAGATGCGCTTCAATTGCTAAATTTAGTAGGTTTTTTTTTTATATTTCAAAGAAATACTGAATACTTAAAAATTAAAAAACTTAATAATACTGTATTCTATCTATTAGTATACATTACACGTGGTTTCATAATGTATTTTCTTAGTTCTAGCTAATCGAAATACCGATTTAGTGTCTACTTTGTTTTTTTTTCTATCGAGTCAAAATTCAAAATCAGAACATAGAATCCTTTTTTGAAGTCGGTTAAAAATAATAAAAGAGTATAAAAGAGTTTTAAATACGTCCCATGTAAAATTAAATCATCATCAGCCCGGAGACGTCCACTGCTGAATGAAGGCCTCCCCCTTAGACCGCCGCACTGTACGACAACTTTTACAATGTCGTCGGTCCACTAGTCTGAGGCCGCGCCTGCGCTGCGTCTTCCGGTTCGCGGTCGCCATTCAAGAACCTTTCTTCCCCATCGGTTATCAGTTCTTCGAGCGATGTGGCCTGCCCATTGCCACTTCAAGTTGCAAACCCTGCGAGCTATGTCGGTGACTTTGGTACTTTGGTAAAATAATATTAATAAAATTCATATATTAAATCGTTTATTGTAAAGGACGTGTAATAACATTATTATTTAAATACGTTACAGTTGAAAATGCACAGGTGATGTATCCTGAAAGCATTTGAATGACATCCAATTCGTTTCATTGGGAGTGGACCCAGTCTTAGCGCAGTTTCTTAAAGCGTTCACAAAATCTGCATCATTTGGGAACACATGTGTGGCTGCTTCTTCGTTAAAACTGCCATCGCATTGGGCAAATCCAGACTCAATGTAAGAACAATACACCAGCTGTTTAAAGTCTTCATCTTCTCTGTACTTTCCTTCCCGCACTAGGTTAGAAAGTTCAGTAATGTTTTGGTTTGGAGCACATTTTGTGATAGCATCTTTGATAACGGTTCTATATTCGTCGGGTATGACCAAGACTCGCTAAAATAAAGTGAAAATATAAATAATTCAAGGCTTAATAATAATATATCAGATATACTCCTAGCCTACATTGTGATAGTTAAGTATTTTTTTTATATGTATGTTAGTCTGTAAGGTATTAAGTATAATAGGCCCGTATTTTTTAAATAGTTCATGTTGCCTGAAACAAACGATTATTATTATTATACTCCAATTCACTTTAAAATAGGTATCTGCTTAAAATGTACAGGGTCATATTGATGCTTGCTTGTTGTCTCAAAGATTGTTTGAACTCCAAAAATTAAGCCAAAATGGTCGATTGTAAAAACATAAAATTTTAGCCGGGACACCAACACGTTCATTAGCTCGAACCAAAGACGAGAGCTATGGGAAAATTTGTACCACTATATAGGCCACATGCGTGTGGGAAATGTCCTAAGCCTTTAGACAAAGCATAAATATAAATTATAAAAATAAAACAGTGCTATTCAATGTTACGCGAAATTCGATATTCGAAAATCGAAATCCGGGTAAAGCTGTCTGGGTCTTTAATAATACCCTGGTCTATAGGCTTCATAATTATAAGAATAATAATACCAATACCATAAGTATGTATTTAGGATAAAACCGAGAGAGCTAGATCCTCCAAGGATAAAACTAGGTTTATTATCGCAACTATCGACGCGTAACCATAACCATAGTATTATTTATTATCTTTGGCGTAACCAATATCGTCTAACAATGGCCAGCTCTGCTTATTGTAAATATTGTTCGCAAGAAATTGAATCTTTACACCATGTTTTCTTCGAATGCCCATCATTTGGCATTCAGCGCCTTGTGCTAATGGATGGGCTTCTTGAACTTTATGATGATATTGACTTGGTCCCGCGCTGCATTAAAGAGATGCTTACGAACCCTTCAACTTTTTGCCATTTGTATAAATTTGTAATCAGTACTGTAAATGAAATCTAAATACATATAGGTATTAAATTATTGTAATGCTACAAAATATGCAATCGACATTCATGTTTATTTTGTACTCTGTCTGTTAGATACGTAAGACGAGGCGGTATGGCCTTAAAAGCTTAAGCCTGCCCAAAATGGGCCAATAAATAAAAAATAAAAAAAATTGACGTAACCTTGTACACAAATCACTCGCCATATAAGTACGCGAATAAAATAAATGAATCCGGAGCAATAAAATCTCACTTACCGCTTCCGTCAAAAAAACAAGAATTGTACTCATAAATATAAAATTTTGCACTATCTTAACTTTACGAATATTAGACATTTTTATGTGGAACATTTACTTTATTTTCGTTGATTTTCTGGCGAAATATAAATCAGATTCTTGAACAAGCAAGTATATAAATAACTTTTGAGTTTGTTGATCCGTGCGAAACTGATTTTATCATAAAACTTGTTTACACAAATTAAACCACTATAACGAATACCTAATCAGGATAATCATATAATTTAATAATGATGCATTAATTTTCATTAAATAAATGTTAAGAGCAAAATGTAAAGTTCCGTAGACATATTCAGTTCTCAAGGTGCTAGAAAGAACTGAGAGCCCAATCCGAGGACTTCCAAATTTCTAAAATGTATTTTGTCTTCTCCTATATATGAGTACTTACTAATAGCTTGCTGAACGAAGAACTGATAACCGATGGGGAAGAAAGGTTATTGAATGGCGCTCTCCACTCGCTTCAGTCATACTCTGCCTTTGCGACATGCGAGCCGTACGATACGACAATATAAACTTCTAATACATGTACATGTGTTCTCTTTTTGTCATGCAGTAATTAGATTCGCTATCTCTATTTTCCAGCAAATGTTATATGCATACTTTTAGCTAGGTATGCTTGATTGTATTGTCTTGTTATTTTTGATCGATTTGCAAGCGCTGGCTGGGCCCGTCCATTCCATTATCACCGTCGCTGAACAGAGGTAGATAATTATACTCATCGTTATAAACAACTTCTACTATTGGGATAATAAATCGCGAATAAAAATCTGCTGTTCCATACATTTTATCCAAGGTCAATGAACTTTTTGTATGGAGCAACTGTTTCTTTTAAGTACCTCTGTTTAGTTGGAGGGAATGCAAAACTAAAGCTTGTATCTTGTATTATAAATTTTAAGATGAATGGCTTAATGCCACTAAGTTTTATTTCTAAAACTCCTAAATCGTAAAGTTTCACCAAATACAGAGTGTTTTTCTGGTAGCATTATGAATTTAATGCATTGTCTTCACATGTGCTGCTAGGAAATTTAGCGCATTCCTAGATAATTTTGGTCATACTTTCTTTATCTGGAAAGAGTGATGTTGATTTTTCGATGTCAACCATCCCGTCATAGCGGACGAACCCAGTTTTGTGGAAATAGCAGAAATTTAACTTTTTGAATTCGTCGTCATCTGTAGTTATTTCTTTACCTTCTCGTAATATACGGAAAAATTCTTCCCCTTGAGCTTCGACTCTACATTTATGGACTGCATCATGAAATGCCTTTTCTGCTTCAGATGGCAAAAGGATCATGGGCTGTGAACAGAAACAATAGCTTTTTAACCGACTTCAAAAAAGGAGGAGGTTCTCAATTCGACTGTTCGTTTTTTTTAAGCTACCGTCTTCAGTTTTTTTACTTGGGTGACATACTTTTCTAGTTATCTTGATTTAAAAACCAATCTACTGAACCAATTTTGAAGATTTCTATGGGACCAATCTGAAAATTAACTTAATTCTTCCAAATAAAATAATTATACAAATCGGTAAGTTTGACTATATAAATGACGGAGTTCTGATGAAACAAAAATTATAGAAAAATAGAACCGATTTAAGAACCTGCCCCTTATTTGAAGTCTGTTAAAAAGTATCTTCAGAATTTCAGATGTTATGATAGACAGCTCAATAAACCTTAGAGCTACTACTGTTTTAAAACTAGTTAGTTACCGACGTTCCTTATGTAGAGTAGCTTCTGTATAAGCTTAGTCTTTATTCATCGAGTTACCCACTATCCTACTTCCTACAAACCTACTTCATACTATCCTTTCCTAATATACTTATTATAAATCTCAAAGTTTCTGTTTTTGGATGTTTATTACTCTAACACGCGAAAACGGATAAAGCGATTTGAATGAAATTTGGTATTAATTTAAAAAAAAATAAAAAAAAATTACAAACAAAATGTACAATATTTTGGTACTAAAATTAAATTAACTTAGTAAATAGAAATTAACTTTTATTAACATTTTACTAATCATATTGGTCATTACTGATCATATATTGGTCACGTGGTATTCTAGCTAATACCTACTTATTATCGCAGAAATCGCGGGTGAAACCGCGGGACTAGGAATATTGTTGTACTTGTACTCAATTGGAACTTATCGAGCACTCCTAATTATAAATTTTCTTCTCACTAATATCGATAGAATATTTATTTACAAGCCATAATTTAAAAAAAACACGACTGCCCTGCCTAAATTTACTTTTTTTTATAATATTAAAAAAAGTATAAATCTATATAAAATTCGAAGTCCTGACTGACTCACTGACTGATATATCAACGCACAGCCGAAACCGCTGGTCCTAGAGACTTGAAATTTGGAGGTATTCTTTGGAAAGTGTAGGTATCCACTAAGAAAGGATTTTTGGAAATTCCACCCCTAAGGGGGTAAAATAAGGGATCAAAGTTAGTATGAAAGTCCTTTGTTTTTGGTACTTTTAGTCACGAAAAAGAAAAAAAAAAGTAAATGAGTCTTAAAAAAATGCTGTTTCCAATATCTCGTTGACAGGGACGATTTAAGGGGGGGGAAATGTTGTATGGAACGTTCTTTGTTTTTGAAATAATAGTGATGAAAATTGATAATTGGGTAGTTCATTCAAGGGAAGGGGGAGTCGGGGGGAGGGGGGGGGGGTTGCTTGGGATGATTTAAAGTGGTGAATTTTGGGAGCGGGCCGAATTTCTTCCGTACGCTCTCTCTCGGAAGCGCAGTTATTCTGGCTGGCGACTTCAACAGCAAGCACATTTTATGGGGCTGCAACACGACCAATACGAAGGGAAACCTTCTGAACTCCCTCTCTGACGACCTCAACTTTGACATAGTTCCTCCCAGTACTCCGACCCACTTTCCCCTGAACTTGAACTACAGACCTGACGTACTCGACTTAGCGCTTCTAAAGGGCGTGACCCTCCAGTTACGCTCATTGGAAGTACTACACGAACTCGACTCTGACCACCGACCCGTCCTCATGCATTTAGGCCCCGATCCGACTGACAGACCTCCTCTGACTAAGACCGTGGTCAACTGGAAGCACTTAGGCGATGCCCTGAAAGCTTGTAGTTCCCCTGACTTGGACAGAATCCCTGACGACATTGTTACCCCTGACGACATCTCTACCTCCATTGACGCTCTCACTAGCCACCTCCGCACCACCGTTGGTGAGGCCTCAAAGCAGGTTCCAGCCGAGGGAGACCAACGCTGGGCCCTGCCTGAGGACGCAAGGGACCTACTGAGAGCGAAACACGCTGCCACTAGGGCATTCGATCGAGCTCGCACCGAGGATAACAGAGCCACTCTGCGGTATTACGAACGTGCCGTAAAAAACCGCATGAGTGAACTCCGTAATCAACGGTGGGATGACTTACTCTCGGGGATCGAGCCATCCCACCTGGCATTCTGGCGGCTGACTAGATCCCTGAAATCAGACTCTGTTACGACTATGCCCCCTCTCACCCGACCTGACCTCCCCCCCGCGTTTGACGACGAGGAAAAGGCCGAATGCCTGGCCGACAGCCTCGAAACGCAGTGCAGCCCCAGTATAGAACATGTCGACCCTGCTCACCTCGATAAGGTGAACAGTGAAGTCGAATACAGATCCTCACTTCCCCCCTTTGATGAACTCGAGCCTGTCACAGCTTCTGAGGTTGAGTCGATTATTAAAGGCCTCCACACCAGGAAAGCTCCAGGTGCGGACGGCATCAGTAACAAAGTGCTCAAGCACTTCTCCATTACGCTAGTTCACCTTCTAGTTAGCATCTTCAATGCGGCCATCGCCAATTGCATTTTCCCCGACGCGTGGAAATCCGCCGACGTCATCGGCATCCACAAACCCGGCAAGAAGGCTTCCGAGCCCTCTAGCTACCGTCCCATTAGTCTCCTCAGTACCCTGGGCAAGGTCTACGAGCGCGTCCTTCTGAAGCGCATCTGGTCCTGTGTCAAAGACAACAACCTCCTCCCTGATGAACAGTTCGGCTTTAGAGCCAGACACTCTTGCGTCCAACAAGTACACCGCATCACGGAGTACGTCCTAGAAGGTTTCAACAAGAAACCCGGCCATGGTTACACCCACAAGCCGTTCCCCCAAGGGACTGTAGCGGTGTTCCTCGACGTCGCGAAAGCTTTCGATAAAGTCTGGCACAACGGGCTGATATACAAGCTGTATCAGCTCGGGCTGCCAGACCGTCTTGTACTCATAATACAAGACTTTCTCAGGGCTCGAAGCTTTCGATACCGCGTCGAGGGACAACGCTCCTCCCCCCACGACATCGGCTCCGGAGTCCCTCAGGGCTCCGCTGTGGCCCCGATTCTCTTCTCGCTTTTCACCTGTGACATCCCCCGCACCCCCAAAGTGGAGCTTGCTCTCTTTGCCGATGACACCGCCCTCTACACCAGAGGGTGGAACAAGGTCATTCAGCTAGCCCACCTTCAACGAGCCCTCAATCTCCTCGGAGACTGGTTCAAGAAGTGGGCTATCACCGTTAACCCCGATAAAAGTGCAGCCGTGTACTTTCATCCGTTCAAAAGACCTCCTTCTAAGCATATCACGCTCAACGGCCAGCCCATCCCATGGGCTACCGAGACCAAGTATCTCGGTGTGACCCTTGATCGTCGACTCACGTTCTCTAAGCATATCCAGTTAGTTCGCAACCGAGCAGCCTTCTTCTTAGGCCGGCTCACTCCCCTTCTCAACGAGCGTAGTAAATTGTCCCTTAGAAATAAGGTTACAATTTACAAAACTTGTATTCGCCCCGTCATGACGTACGCCTCCGTGGCGTTCGCTCATGCCTCCAGCATAGATCTAGAGAAACTCCAAGTCATACAAAATAGATTCATCCGCAGAGCAGTCGGTGCTAGCTGGTTCATGCGAAACTCCGACCTGCACTGCGATCTCGAACTCCCCTCCATCCGTCAGTACATTAAGTACGCTTCGCGCCGCTATTTCGATGCGACCCCCCACCATCCCAATCCACTCATAGTCCAAGCCTCGAACTATACGACAGACACGACAGACCCACCCCCCTTCCGTAGACGCCCCAGACACGTCTTGGGCGACCCGGACGACCCCATAGCCGTCATCACCTCGGCGGCGCTAGGCTCGCCTGATCCGACCACTCCTAGCAACAAGAAGTATTCCGTCTTTGGTATAGGCGCCGGTTACCAAAGGCACACAAACACGCACCGACCTCGCCGGCGAGGTCGAGGACTCCCCAGATCTGTCAGAAGATCTGTTAGATTCTCTCCAAGTAGTCAACCAGATCAATCTACTAGGGCCCCAGGGCATACCCCTTCTGGGGTGCCAGGGCAAGTCTGACCCCACTCCCGGCGACGGCCAAGCCGAGATTCGTACCGTCTGAGGTGCCCTTGAGCTAGTCGCCTTTAACCTAAACCTAGGCCGAGCGCCGTTTGCGCTTGCCTAAAGTCCGGTGACGCTGTAGAGGCCATCTGAGGCCAACAGCATAGTCATTCATAAAAAAAAAAAAAAAAAAAAAAAAAAACTTCCGTACGCGGACGAAGTCGTCGCGGGCGATCTCTAGTGTTATAATAGGTATTTACCTATGAAATTGCCGTTCTTCAGTACAGGTCATTTCAAATAGAAAAAATGGTTTGGAATGGCTTTGTATTCTGATATCAAATTAATTTTGACTTAAAAACATGACATTATTTTTACAAACTCAGTCTTTTGTTTATTGATTAGCGTTGTATTTTCATTACATTTGAACATTTTTCGTCATAATGGATACTTTAAAAATTCGTGTAATAATGGAATATGAGTTCCGTCGTGGCACCAACGCGACATAAACGGCACGTGACATCAAAAACGTTTACGGAGAGAACTGTACAAACGAAAGCACAACCCGTTATTGGTTTTCCCGGTTCCGTTCTGGAAATGTTGACTTGAAAAATGAAGCTCGTGGTCGTCCGGAGACTTTGGTCAACAATGATGAATTAAAGGCGATTGTGGAAGTTGACGAAACTCAATCTACAGCTGAGCAGCAGCTTTTGATGTTAGCATCAAAACAATTTTGATCCATTTGCGACAAATAGGCAAGGAAAAGAAACTTGATAGATGGGGTGCCCCACGAACTTAACGATCGCCAGCGCAACGTACGCGTCGAGACCTGCCTCGCGCTGCAGCTACAGACAGTCTCCAAGCTGCAAGAGCTGGGGTTGGAAGCTCTCCCTCATCCGCCATACTCACCAGACCTTGCACCTACTGACTATTACTTTTTCCAAAATTTAGACAACTTTTTAGTAAGTAAAAAATTCAATTCCCGAGAGGCAGTACAAAATGCCTTTGAAGAGTTTGTTGCCTCCCCGTCCAGCTAATTTTTACAAGAAGGGCATCAATAAACTGCCAATGCGTCAATTGCATGGGTGATTACTTTGAATAACATAAATAAAAAAGTTTAAAAAAATAAGTACTTTCACTTATTCCATACAAAACGGCAATTTCATAGGTAAAGACCTAATGGTCATGTTCATGTCATTCGGAATAATTCTAAGGATACCCCATACAAATCTGTTCAGGCATTTAGGAGTTATGCACTAAGTCGGAAGGACAATCATCATTGTTACCAACTTTCACAGTAGGGTCTACCCTGGAATCGTGGAAAAAATCGGCTGTTTCATAGGAAAATGTACCTAACTCGCTCTTGACGAAACGTGTGGAACACGTTCCGTGTGGTTCATCAAGTGGTTTTTTCACGATTACAGAGTTAGTCCCTAAAAATTACTCTCAGCTACTAAAACATTGACGTATTTTCGGCTTTAGTAGGTACTAATCGGCTTAATCTTGTAAATTGAGAGCCAGATTTTAATCTATAAACCTACATTAGCATAATTAATTATGATTACGCTTTATTATTGTTTTTTAAGAACCGTTTGTGTTTAGAAATTCAACAATAAACAAAATTTTACCTTCAGGTTATAATGTTTTTATTTACTTACATATCTTTTTTTTTTTTATCGGGACGAGAAGGTCGTCTTAGACAATTTGTTTATTATAAAAGCTTATACATACGCAGGTGACCTTGTGGTATAATTTCCCTTAACTCTTGTATGTACTAGGCCAAAATGTCAATTGCCTTTTGAATTAGTTTTAAAATTGTAATGATTAAATATTGTGATATTGAGAATACTGAAGCGTTACCGTTATTAGGGTAACGGTGTGCATAGTAGTGTGCATATTATGGAGGATACAAAGCTGTATTTAACGCCCCCAAAATAATATAGTGTAAAGCAAATAATATTTCTGAAAAACCAACAAAATCGCTTTGCTCTATAGCTTGCCGCCCAACCAGTTTGAGAAATTTCATCTACGCATATAACAGTCTAACCTAAGTATAATATTTACCGTGTGTACGCAGCAGTGATATCATATTATTCAAACACCAAATTATTAAAGACAAACAAAGAAGGAAGGCAGAATTCGACTAACAAAAAAAAGAAAATGACACCCCGTGCTTATATCAAATATACCATACAGTTTTAGTTCTAATCAGTTAGCATCCTTTTAAAGGGCATATTCTGTACATCAAAACAAACAACTTTTACTATGGGGCCAACATTGAAATTGCGAAAAAATAAATATCAGCTGTTCCATACAAAAAGTTCATCGACATTGGGCAACATGTATGGAACAGCTGTTTATTTTGCGATTTCAATGTTGGCCCCAGAATAAAAGTTGTTTGTTTTGATGTACAGAATATGCCCTTAAAAGGACGCTAACTAATTAGCACTAACCCTGTATAATAAAAAGAAAGAAATGGAGTTAATATATTTTTGTAATTTCTATTAAAATTAAGAATTAATATTTATAAGGACGGGGATAAAAAAGTAAGTAGTAAAATTTATTTAATTCTTCAATATTATTCGTGCAGATACAACCTACCAATATAACCTACTAATATCTAACATTACGATGGTCATACATACATATTTTTACAACATACATTAAAATTTTTAAGAGACAAAAGAACAAGCTTTAAATTATGGACTAAGTAAATAAATTGGTCCATGTTTTAGATTCAATACCAAGTTTAAAGCGTCACCAAAAACAGAGTCCTTTTCTGATAACATTTAAATCCATTCAAAGTAGTGTCTTCAGGTGTGTCGCCAACTAGCTTACTGCATTCTGAGAAGACTTTCATCATGCCTTCCTTATCTGGAAACGCCGCAGCAGCTTTTTCGACCTTCGCCGTTCCGTCATCGTAGAGAAAACCGGCTGTGTGCAACACGCAGAAAATTAACTTTTTGAATTCTTCTTCATTTCCGATTACTTCGTCACCTTTTCGGACCGTACTGACAAATGCTGTCCTTTGGGAAGTGTTGACGCTACAATTCGCTAGTGCTTCGTGAATTGCATTGTGTATCTCAGATTTAAAGTGAATGGTAGGCTGCGAATAGAAAAGCATAGATTTAATTGTTATGTTAGACAGCTCAATAACTTTTTACCACACATTTTCTCGAAAAATGCATATATGAAGCTTGCATCTTTCGAAAGTTGAATATTACGCTCGATACATTCATAGCGTCGTAGTTGCGACTTTCCGACCGATATTTATAAACAAAATAATAAAGTTTGTTTCATAATCTGTTGTACTTCTGTTGTACTTCTGTTACCTGTTTTATCGCAAATGTGTTGTAAAACGTTGTTTGGCACACGTGTGGAATTGGTTTTTATAAACTCGTGAGGTTCGTCTACTCGTTTGTAAAAACCAACTGACTGAACTACTATCATAAATAATTATTAAAGCCTAAGTTAAAGTTAAATTAGTTATCTTATTCTCCAGTTGTTCTGAATTTTGTTTGGTATCAAATCTATGATGTTAATAACAAATTCTAACATTCTTGTGGGTTACTTATTTTGGGAATTAAATGGGCGTCTTATTTTAGGCCTTTGTTTATTTGAGGCCCAGGAATGTGGTGTTCTGATTATGAACCCGACACTGAGCTTTTCCAGAAACTTTAAAGGTTAAACGTTAAGCGTGGGGATTATGCAACCCATATTGATATTAAGAGGAAGATGAATGATGAACGAAGGCCTCCTTCTGAGACCACCATACTGTACGACAACCAGCCGTTTGCATCCACCGGTTGTCTGCGACTTTCACAATGTCGTCAGGAGGATGTTGTTGGAAGGCCAACGTTTCGTCTTCTGATTCGTGGTTGCCGCTCCAGAACCTTTCTTTCCCAGCTGTTAACAGCTCTTTGAGCGATGTGGCCTGCCCATAGCATAATCGTCAACGGTGAGCACCTCACTTATACTTCGCCGATGATATCGTGGTCATGGCAGAATCGCTGCAAGAGTTACAAGAAATGCTGACCACGTTAGCCGATGCCTCTGATGGAATTACGAGAACGGTGACACACTCGTATAGCGCTTTACACGTTTTCTAAACCATGCTTTGCTAGCAACCCTTTTACGGTTGAAGATAAGAAAAGTTCACTATAATCACAATGAAAAATTTACGTGAATCTTCAGAGGCCTCTTTCAGCTCTGCCACAGCAGAGATCAAGAAGTACTTACTCCTCGATCTCTGAACCTCGTTCGGATAACTTCTTCTCCGATTAGAGCATGTGTCTATGACAAGTTTTGGGCAACCCGCTGCGCCAACTTTTGGGGGTCGCTTAACAAATGCTTCCAACCATTGTACTTTTAATTGTCTTAAATAAGACATCGCTCGAAGAACTGATTACCGATGGTGAAGAAAGGTTTTTGAGTGACGACCACGTACCGAGAGACGCATTTTAGGTAAATTCGCCTAGCCTCCCACTGGGTGACGACTTTGTGAAAGTCGCGGAAAATCGGTGGATGCAAATGGCAGTTGTCGTACAGTGTGGCAGTTTAAGGGGGAGGCGGCCTTCATTTAGCAGTGCACGTTTCCGGGCTGATGATGATTTCATCTAGAGATAGATAGATAGAAAACTATTTATTGTATGTAAAAATATAATTTAAGTATCTTCAAGTCGTCAGTGAATCGTATACTTCTAAGCAAACGAGCTTCATGCTGTGTGCATGATGATGAATGCAACGTGCAACGTCACTTGAAATTTTCAGATGTGATGGCGGTCAACCGCAAACCTATTATTAAATTTAAAACAATAATTGTATGAATAAACATAATTAGGTGTCTACACAAAAATATGTAGACTAGTGCAATAATCGATCAATGGCCTTATCGTCAACCACCGATAGCTTCCAGACATTAAAATATGGTACCCTCATGTGTATGTGGCAAAATCAATCAGTTTTCTTGTTAATCGTTGCATAAATAAACTAAATCTGCTCTTCATCGTTGTCGATAATCTAGTCCAAGGAAAAATACTGCGTACTGTTTTGTGAATGTATGCAGCTGTTGACCGCCTGAAAATAGATTTGTAGATAAGATTGTTTAGATTCTATGTTGGACAGAGCTTTAATTAGCAATGCAAAAGATTGTTGTACAAACTAGTGTACGCAGATTCTCCCTGTTAATCCGAGTCTAATAAGACTAACACCATTAAATAGTAGAAAGAACAACAAAATGTATGATATTGACAGTATCGACGCATCGACGATTCGCCACTTAGCGGGAAAAAACGCAGTGTGGATCCCCATTATGGAACACATTACCAAAAATGTTATGCCACAAAAAGTTTTTATTTATTTCTTAGTAAAATAGCAAGTTTTTTTTAACAATCTGATGAGTATTGGTACAGTGTCGAATTTACCAGCGCTTACCTTTTTAAAAGTATAATATAATTATTATAATAGGTACTTACTATGATTGGTGAAGGATACGGTAGTAGGCAAAAAAATATAAATTAGAATTATTTATGTCTATGCCTATGTGATAAAATATGTCAAATTTGTATTGCGTGGATGATTTTATGATTGATGGTATATTTATAGTGACTGATTTTATGCTTATGGTATGGAAGTATCTGCATACTTCCCCATCTGCATGGGGAAGAAAGGTTCGACCGCGAACCGTCCTACGCAGCGTAGGAAAGCCTCCCACTACGTGGACCGACGGCATTGTAAAAGTCGCGGGCAACCGGTGGATGCAAATCGCAGGTTGTTGTACAGTGTGGCGGTCTAAGGGGGAGGCCTTCGTTCGGCAGTGGACGTCTCCGGGCTGATGATGATAATGGAAGTATTAAGTTGTGAATGGCACCGCAGTTCCGCATTGGTATGTATTTATTTTGCTATCGGAACTTCGGAACACGCATAGCTCGTTAATTTAAGGTCCCAGTTATTATTTCTAGACCATATCTAATAAGCTCTAATAAATAATAAATCCTTGAATATTAAAACTTGGGCAATGCTTATATAAATATAATTATTTTTGTAGCGGTCCCACAACGTCGGCAGCTGCGCCCATTCGATCCCGCAACAAGCTTTCATGGTACGGCCCCGACTTTACTTTTTGTAGTGGTAGGATACTACTACAGAGTCCGCCTGGAGAAGTACCACACCTTTGCCAGTTATTCAAACGCCAAGCAGTAGTATACAAGCATTATTGTGTTCCGGTTTGAAGGGCAATGTTACCAGAGAAATTACTGGGTATGAAGAGATTTAACATCTAATGTCTCAGGGTGACGAGCGTAGTGCAGTGCGGCGCAGGATTGTGATCGCAAGATGACAAATCTAGCACTGCTACTGTTAGTGGCTGGCGTGACACTTACCACCAGGCGAACGTCTTGCTTACCTCGTCACTTGAAAAAAAATAGGTTCTTGTGAGATAGTTGTAGATTAATTCTTGTATAATATAGTATTTTACACCAAAAAACAATGCAATGTTAGTGAGCGCAAGAAGACGCGGTTTTAACAACATTTACTGTGGGGCCAACGCTAACGCGAATAACCTGCTGACTCATAGAAAAATTTCATTTATCTTCGACAAACTATGAGATAGCATTTTTTTCGCGTTTGCAGTACTGATCCCCTAATAACAGTCGTTTACAATGATGAGCACCAGGGCCTCCTTTAAGCTTAGTACTGCCATTAACGTAACCCTGTGAATATCGAAACACTTAAAAAATACTTAAATATAAATTCAAAAACCTATAGTCTTTTTTTTACATGTTGTTGGTATATTATATGGTATACCTACACTAGATGTCGCCCGCGACTACGTCCGCGTACGGAAGAAATTCGCTCCGCTCCCAAATATCTTCCGTACAGCCTGGTTATTAGCTTATTTTTTTAACTTCATTTTCGCTCCTTTAGATCAAACCTGGCAAAAAGTCAACCGAAATAATTACCAATTTTTTATCACTTTCATTTTTTTTTTAAACTTTCAAAATGTCATCCTTCATCAAATCGCCTTAAATCATCTCTATAAAAAAACACCATTAGTTGTAAGTTAGTATTGGTTTAAAGGAATTATCCAAATACCAATATTCATCACTATTACTATACACTATTATCAACATAAAGAACTTTCCATACAAAGTTTCATCCCCCATTTCACCGCCTTAAGTCATTACTGTCAAAAAGCAATTAAAAGCAGTTTTTTCTATTTTAAATAAAATAATAAAAATTCAAAAACTAAGGAATTTCATACAAAAGTTTTCAGCCATTTTTACCCCCTTGGGGTTTGAATTTCTACGACCAGCGGTCTAGGCTGTGCGTTGTCTGTCAGTCAGCCAGACTTTGATTCTCAAAGTATATTAGTAGATGGATTAGCATAATTTCTGGTTATTATCAAAGTTTTTTTTTTGTTATTTTGGTATTTTTAGATCCAATGCAAGCGTCAACCTAATAAATTACTTGTTGGTCACATGTTTTTATTTCCTTGCATTTACAACACTAGAGGTCGCCCGCGACTTCGTCCGCGTTATAATCCGTAATGCAAAGGTTTGGAACTATTTACTGGCAACATTATTTCCAATCTCATATAATCTGGGGATCTGCAAACAAAGAGTGAATATATATCGCTATATACGCCTCGGTGAGACGAGACCAAACGCGTCATCATCATCAGCCCGGAGACGTCCACTGCTGAACGAAGGCCGCCCTTAGACCGCCACACTGTACGACAACCTGCCACTTGCATCCACCGGTTGCCCGCGACCTTTACAATGTCGTCGGTCCACCTAGCCAAACGCGTAACCATTCATAATTATTTATTTAACTCAGATAGTAGTGGGATTAAGACGATTTTGGTACCTATAAGTGAGACGAAGAAGACAGAAAAGTGGTATGTATGTATGATAGAGCAAGACTTGTGCGATACAAGTAATTAAATAAAAACCCAAAAAAAACATGACTGCATAATTATTTTTTTTCATTAATTATATTCTGTGGTCTGTGCGTAAGTAAGTGTGATATAAGCATTCTAACGATACCCCATACATCCAAATCTGTTTAGGAATTTAGAAGTTATGCTGGAATAAATTAACTCACATACATGAAACCTGAAAACATGACACTTCTTTTTTGGGCAGTTGTGTACAAAGAGCGTTTTGGCATGAGAGGTATGAGTAGAGAGCAACAGCTGTGGCTTGCATGCATTTGAAAGGGAGCAATCCGTACTTAGGGAGCATGACGATATTGATAAAATGTAACGTATAAAAATATTTAAACAGAGAATTATGTTTACTTTTCTCTCAAAGTGCGGGCGAAGCTGCGGGCAAAACAGTTATCATAATAGGTATGTATATGTATAAATCTTAATAACGTCGAAAGGAAACACGTTTGGCTTCTAACACTTAAATTCTGTGTAAAATATATTTAAGCATCAGTGTAAAAGGTGTTTCTGACAAGTCACCGTTTCTTGCTACAAAAATTAGTCATACAAACATTTAATTTTATATTGATATCAAAATTACGTCTCTCGTAAAAACAAGACTAAAACTCACACAAATGTTATCAAACATTATGTACAAAACGTTTCTTTTATTTGTTTTTTCTATAGTATGTACAAATGCATACACAACAAATACAATAAAACCTTTGAAACGGGTAAGTTTTTTTTTACTTTTTTATGGAAGAACGTTAAAACCTTGGACTATTTAGATTACATAAAAGTAAGACGTTAATTGTAACAAAGACACGGTAGAAAGGTTACACTGTCTTTTCTGGCGTACACTGCACTAATACAAGCTGCTAAACTCGGTTTGTGTACATGATTAGTTTAAATTCTTATTGTTTGATGGTATATTTTTTTTTTTTTTTTTATAATCAAAATATAAAATCATAATAATAGTAGTGTCATCATCATCATCAGCCTGGAGACGTCCACTGCTGAACGAAGGCCTCCCCCTTAGACCGCCATACTGTACGACAAACTGCCATTTGCATCCACCGGTTGCCCGCGACTTTAACAATGTCGTCGGTCCACCTAGTGGGAGGCCTTCCTACGCTGCGTCTTTCGGTTCGCGGTCGCCACTCAAGAACCTTCCTCCCCCATCGGTTGTCAGTTCTTCGAGCGATGTGGCCTGCCCATTGCCACTTCAACCTGCAAACCTTGCGAGCTATGTCGGTAACTTTGGTTCTTTGGCGAGCATAGCTCTCTCCATTGCCCGTTGCGTGACTCTGAGTTTCTCCAAAAGGCCAGCAGTTAAAGACCACGTTTCAGTTCCATATGTCATCACTGGCAACACACACTGGTCGTAGACCCTTGTCTTCAGACACTGAGGGATTTTGGACGAGAAGATATTACGCAATATTAATATTATATAATAAATAGTAGTGTGTTTTTACATTTTTTTAACACAATATTGTATAATTCAAATGCGTATGTTTATGTTTTTTTACAGACGGTCATAACATTTTCCAGTGCAACCGGGCACAAGATTTACGCCGCGATAAAAGAATGCGCTGAATCCAAAACTGCAGAATTCATGAAAATTGTTCGAGAAGGCAAATACCGCGAAGACGATGAGTTCAAGAGATTTATACACTGTTCTTATTACAAATCTGGGTATTCTTATGAAGACGGCAGAGTGAAAGTAGAGTCATCGGCTCATCTGTACCCTGACCCAGTAGCAATCCTAAAAGTGTTAAAGCGATGCGATGCAGAGCGAGGATGCAACCCCGTAGATACTACATTTGCATTCTTCAAATGTTTCCAGGATAGGACTCCTTTCCTCATTGGAACATGATTTTCATAGATTTGTTTTAAGCGATTTTGTAGACAGTATAACTTCGTAGAGATCCATTTTAGTGCTCTTAATTCTAATTTTATTTTATTTATGCGATATTCAAGTAATGACACTAATCCTTCTTCCTTATTAGAAATGCGAAAGTTAGTCGATATGTGTATGTTTGTTACCTCTTCACGTCAAAACGGCTGAACGGATTTTGATGAAACTCGGAATGAAGATAGATTATTTCCCGAAATTACTTATAGGTTACTTATAAAATGATGGCTTCTTATTATAAACATAAATATAAGTTTTACTATGACATGACTTGGTATTGACACATTTTTGTATATGGAATAGCCAGTGATTAAGAGAGAGAGAGAGAGAGAGAGCTGAATCTTCCAAGAGGATAACTCAGATTGAACTATAAGGATCCACCTATTATACTTTCGGTTTAGTTTCATAAATACGCGCGCGCCGCGCAGCGGTCCGCAATGCGCATATAGCAGGACGGTGCACGCACGTCGAGATGTTTAACACTACCTAACAATACGCTTAAAAAAACGACTTCTAAAACCAAACTACTGACCCGATTTCGATAAAATTTACCAAACAAAAAAGAATCGTCAATGTCAGTTCTTAATTGACGGAGCAATGACGTAACATACCTATAAACAAAATAAACATACAGTCGATTTGAGAACCCACTTTTTCGTATTCGGTTGAAAAAGGACACTGAAAGTGACTGAAACTATAGTGCACTAGTAGCAACTATAGCGTAGTAGTGAGATATCCCGTTGGCCAGGAGCGAGTAGCCACAGAAGCAGAGACCTGGAGGGGGACCCCAAGAGAGCGGTGGGTCGACGTTATACGAAAAGTCGCTGAAAATAACTGGAAGAGGAAAACAGAGTATGGAGCATGGAGACGATTGGAGGAGGCCTATACCCAGAAAAAGGCCACTGATATCAACTTATAAATATTTTATTTTTTTATTTGTCATGTTAAGAAAATAAACGCTTTTTATTATTCTTATTATTTTAATCCCGCACAAATTAAACAAAAAATAAATTAAAGTTCTCGTAAAATACTCAGTGACAACTAAGTACATAAATAAATCTTTTACATGAATAGGATACTTACATCAGATAACTTTCATAATTTAAGTATTAAACATTAGACAGAGGTGGTCCTTGGGAAGAAAATATTACCCCTGGTACTGCCAGGTGGACCATAGGAAGAAATAAAATCCCCTGGTACAGCCAGGTGAACAGAGTAGATGTACAATATTTAATTCGACAGAAAACTTTATTGGAAAATCAAGTCCGAAAAATTGGTTGTAGAGTCATTTTATTTTATACATTTAGGCCTATATAAGGGTGATAATTTGTAGGTGTTATAGGGCAACCCTATAGAGTGAATGATCCTGAAAACATTTGAAACGTTTTGATGTACTTCTGGCCGCAGTTTCACCAAAGTGTTTATTACAATCTGATAATATCTTTAGCATCTTAAACTTGTCCGGAAAGAGGGCCGCTGCTTTCCATATATTAACTCTTCCATCGTCGTATAAATAACCAGATTCTTCATATACGCAGTGAATTAAGACATCAAAGTCTGGACCCGTTTTATAGTCCCCTTCGCGTATTATCGTAATCATTTCTTTGAATGCTTCTTCGGTTGAACAGCATTTTCTAATTGCATCTCTGACTTCTTCGGTCGCGTTGGGAGATAAGGTTATGGTAGGCTGAAAAAGTAGAAATCAACATAATAATTATGGTTCAGTTTGGTTAAACTCTTATTAATATTAATGTAGTGGAATGACGAGACGAGCGAGACTTTTGCCTGGTGGTAAGTATCACGCGCATACCCATAATAGTTGGTAACAGTGCCTGAATTATATGAACTTTCGAACAAAATCTTTCGCTGCACTGCACTGCGCTCGTCGCCCTCTAGTAGCCTCAATTTATCTGGTACTTAACACTGCTCTTCAAACTGAAACACAGTAGTGCTTGCACACTACTGCTTGGCGAATACATGGCTAAGGTCCTTCCCCAGGCGGACTCCACAATAGAGTCCTACCGCTACAAAAAATATTTGTTTTACTTATAAGAAAATGGATAAGCCAAATAAAATTGTTTATAACTTTAAAAAGATATTTTTTTAATAGACAATAGACAATATTTTATTTCTATAAAAAACACATTTTGTACACAAGACAAGACAATAGAAACCCATTATATAATAATATATATATTTTTAAAATATAATTTCAGTGGCTTTTGATTAAAACACTGACAATTACAATATCTCCAAAAACCGGTCAAGTGAAAGTCGGCTTCAACCCTGTTCCGTATTAAGACACAAAAAATATGATAAAAACAAAGTGACGATATATTTACCGGTAGAGCAGTAACAAAAATGTTTTTAAAGCTCGTCTGTATTGCCTTATTATTTTTTTAATTGTTTGTTGAGTATCCATTATAGTGTTGCATTGCATATTCTTTGTACATATCGGCCGGCCGCCTTTCATGATTCAGGAGATACAAGTCATTATAGTTCAGATTATCTAAATAATGTACTCAAATAAAAAATAAAAGTAATTATGTAACTAAATAAATTTTTAACACTGTTTTAAACTATCACGGTTGTTTACTAAAGTTCTATTATTATTAACGGGATATTTACCGTGATTATGTTGTGAAATGAGCTCCCGATATAAATGTGATATGAATTTCGGGAGCTCATTTCACAACATAATCACGGTAAATATTTCGTTAATAATAATAAAACTTTAAATAAATGTAATAGTAAAAATAAATAATAATAATATATATGTATAAAAATTAATATAAAATATAATAAATTGGCAATTGGCATAAAGTTAGACACAAATCAAACTACAGTGTATATAGGTATAATCAGACCACGCCAAATGACCCTACCGTGAAAATACCAATAAAGCTAAAGAAGTCATTTATTTACATACATACAAAGAGAGTTATAAAATAAATATAAACTAACTAACTACTTAAATATATAACTAAACTAAAATTAAATAATTGATATAAGAGATCGTTTAAAGTATCTGTAGGTAGCAAACCTATAGATAGTTTAACCCACGTTTAAACGATCTCTAATTTCAAGTAATGTGCCCAAAAAGCTGGCCACGTTGGAACCAACGGATTAAACCGTTCGGTTCCAACTACCGGCTACTAACTTACCAGCGCGACGATGGTAAAAGGCCCGACGGTATGACTCTCATTCCTTGGAAGATGGGACGGCCTTTAGTGTGGGATACTACGTGTGTTGATACACTGGCGCCGTCTCATCTTCCAGAAATATCAGAACAAGCGGATGGGGCGGCTAATGCGGCGGAATCCTTCAAACGGCACAAATATTCTAGCCTCTATAGAGGTTACATGTTTCTGCCGTTTGGGGAAGAGACACTCGGGCCGTAGAGGCCGGGTGCATTGAGCATCTTTAAGGAGTAACCAAAATGCTGGCCTTTATTTGGGGCAGGAAATTAGTCTTACAATCTAGTGGGGGGAATGTGCAACACATAATTTTTTGCAAGCTTTTGCTTTATTGGATTATTTTGTCTTACCCTTATTATATTACAATTAGCTATGCAGAAGATACACGCGAATAATAGTATGAATTTAATCATGATCTTATATTTTATTTTATTTTAATAGAAACTAAATAAACTGTCAATCTTTGAACCAGTTTGAACAAATAAAGGCGAATGAGTCACATTTTTTCTAGTGCTCCTTTTTTATACAATAAATAGTTCAAGAAACTTTATACAGGCTGATTCAGCGAAATGTAATGGTTTCCGAATTAATTACAATTTATTTTAATATTACTTATAAACTTTTTTAATAAAATTTCACCATAAACAGCTGATTTTGAAAATACAGCCATCTTTGAACTAGTTTTTGATTCTTATTAACAAGAAACTTAATGGCTCTATTGACATTAATTTGCATTTACTCTTAATCAACGATAATTTTTAAACATTAAGCGCCGCAATAACATTATTTACGGTTTTTATAATTTTTCAAAAATAAATAAGGCAGGAAATTGAGTACTTACTTATGAAATGTGATGTTTGTGCACTTTTCTTTTTTGTAAAGTAGTTTTTGCACGATTTCACTGCACACCAGTGGCGGAGGGTCCATATAACCCGATTCCCATCGGCTTCCTTTTTGAAAATGTGTCTGTAAGTATCTACAACCGACATACTATCTAGTACCTACCACCTCTCAATAATCTCCGAGGTGCCTTTAAATTATCTTAGTAATGTCACAGAATAAATATTACTTACTTGCGCGGTAACCCGCTCCGCGTCGAGTTACGCATTCGCCACAGAATAAGTAATAACTACTATGCGCGCAATCAGATGCGAGCCACAGAATACATTACAGTGAGTACCACAGCAATTTCACAGAATAAGTATTAGTTACTATGCGCGGCTGTGGGCGCCGGGTTGCCTTGCGATCTGTCCTGTCTCACAATATGCATGTCGAACACAGCGTCTCGCGCGGAAGCGCTAGCTATCTCTCTCACACTCGTGAATTTTTGTATCGTTCGTGCTCGCTCACACACGCGGGATAGCTCGGTGATTTTCGGCTTATGATACCAATTCATTGTTTGTTCATTGTTTACGTTAATAGAAGTGAGTACCGAGCTATCTATCTACACCAATATAATAAAGAGGAAAGATTTGTATTTTTGTATGTTTGTAACGAATAGGCTCAAAAACTACTGGACCGATTCCAAAAATTATTTCACTATTAGAATGCTACATTATCCCTGAGTAACATAGGCTATATTTATAACTAAAAAAAATTAGGGGTCCGTACTAAAACTTCAATAATGTAACCCAAGGTGTATTTTTTTTTTGCCATAAAACGTCTTTCATCGCATGCGCTGCGGAAACTATTGATGGTAGAACAAAAACATGTTCTACAATATTAAAGAACATATCAATATCTACAAAAAACGTTGGGATACTATAGGTCTAACTATTGTAGTTATGTCACTATACCTACTTTTTACATCTTAAAAGTTGATAGAAATTCCGACCAAAATCAGACCACGTTATCCATACCTTTGTTTGAACCCTTATCCAAATAAATTATTTCGTATTCAATACTGTTTCAATATCTGTCCATTTCTTTTTGGATTATCCAAATCGGAAGTTCCATTCAAAAGATGTTGCGAATTTAAAAATCTGAACAAAATACTAGAAAAATAAACGCCGCCGCACCGTGACCGTGCGGCTCCGCTCAGCGCAGCGCGGGCAACGCGGCGAGGGGCACCGAAGTACGGGAGAGGGGCGTGCACATCTATGAAATGGTTTCTTATCCACACGGCGCGTTACTCGTGGTCCACGTACGTGTACCACGGATACCTTTTTGTGCCCTTAGCCTACCCAATAGGTAAACCACGTGTAAATATACGGCCTTACTTAAAAACGCCGCTCAAAACTTAATCACTGCTTAAGATGCTAAGTCAACTTCTCTCTGACGTGAAGTGTCACGTGCAAGACAGAGAAGTTTAAGCAGTGACTAAGTTTGAGCGGCGTTTTTAAGTAAGGCCGATAATATGTAGTGCCCTTGGTTCACCCAATAGGTGAACTAAGGGCAAATATACAAAAAAATTGCCCTTGGTTCACCCAATAGGTGCGAACTACGGGTAAATCATTAAACAAATAGCTGCACCCCGCGGTTTTACGCGATTCTTGGGATAAAAGTAGCCATGTTTTATTCTAAGGTAAAAAGTACCTACCTCTATACCAAATTTAATCCGTATCCGTTCAGCCGTTTCAGCGTGATGGAGTACAAACATACACACCCGCACACTGACAAACTTTCGCATTAATAATATTAGTAGTTTTTTTTAGTAAAAAAGAAAATTACCTAATAACTCGAAAACTATTACATTTCGATGAACCAATATATCGGTTAAAAATTGCTCAAGACCTGCTTAAGCATGCCCTGAAAGAATACTAGAACTCAATCATCACCCTGTATAAAACTGGTCGATTGTCCTTGTGATAGGATAATTAAGTAGATTGACAAAATTAACGTGTCACAAAAATGCTAATCTTAAAACTCTTTGAATAACATTTGAATTTGAATAAAATTTACAGCAACTTCTGTAACTTTTATTTTCGGTGCCGAAATGAACAAACCATCGTCGCCACAAAACCCGACACTAAGCATAAATCATAAATAGTTTAAATATAGTTCTCATAAATCTCTACAAGAAATACAAATTTACAGAAATATGACATTTTGGCCTAGTTCATAGAAGGAAGTATGGGAATGGGTTACATGGGTAAACCCATGCCATACCCTTGGGTATGGGTCCTTAACCTTTATTCATAACTGTAATACACATGGTATTTAAAACAGTTTTTTTTTATCCAGTTGTTTGACCGCATGGTTTTTTTTCTGTTGAACAAATCAGTTAGAAGAGTTTTGGCGGGAACACGGAAAAATCATGTCGTTACATTCTATTATTTTCTTAAACTTGGGCTTTTTCGCGAATTAATGATTAAAAATGGTGGTGTTTTATTCATTAAGTGTTGAATTTCATGCACGAGTGTGGGCAAGTGATATAATTTGGTGAAACATGTCCTTCATTTAGAGCGCGCAAATATTTTTTGTCGACCTTTGGCTGCAGTAATGTGGTTGAATAAACTCTGAGTTAATTTATTCCAACTTAAGTTGTTTGAAATATTTATGGACTAAACTATGCCGCTGGATAAATCATTTTAGAGTTTTCGTATTCCTTATGTTATTTACGTCCAATGTGGCGTTAAAATTGAATTAAAATACAAGATATTTCCTGGCTCATTGTAACTTTCATGTTTATTAACTTTTTACTTTCGTAATAATGTACAAACCTAGATAATGAAGAGATTAATCGATATAATACTTAGTCTTGGACCTACAAAATTACATAGTGGAGTAGTAATACTACCGCGTTTCTATGGATAAGTGACCAACTTGTCTACTCTTAAATGTTGGTTCTACAGTAAAAGTTGTTTGTTTTGATGTACAGAAGGATGCTAACTGATTAGACCGAACCCTGTATATAATCTAGTATAATTCAATATGGTTAAACATAAAAAAATAAAGCCACGATTGAATATAACAAAATTTATTAATCGAGACTCCTTAGGATAACGATAATTTAAAAGGAGATTTATTTTGAATGCACACAAGTAATTTGCTGGAGTTTTCCACGGGTTCGTCGCCCATAATAATATCTTTATTGCATTCTGTAAATATCTTTATCATTATTTCTTTATCTGGGAATACCGAAGCTGCTTTGTCTATGAGGATTCTTCCATCTTCTCCTATATATCCAGTTTCTTTTATAAGGCAGTGAAATTTGTTTTTGAATTCTGGATCTAATTTATACCCGCCTCCAAGTAGGAGCGATAGAAATTCAGCGATTTCTTCTTCTTTGGCGCATTGTTCTAACGCCTTATATATTGCGGACGCTAACTCAGGAGGTGACTTAAAGTTAATCTGTAAAAGATACACATTATGTTCACTTAGTGTTGTGATAAGTTTGTATACTTTTTACGAACGTAAGTACTCTTTTTACCTATTACCTATTAAGTGCTCTAGAAAACATGCCATAATGGTCAAAGGTGGCTTTGACAATTATGCCATTTCTTCTAGATACTTGGGGCGTTCATTATAAAGTGTGAGACTCATTCTCACTCTACAAACTCTTTGGAACTGACAAAAGTAAATACTGGCTGCTAAAGCTGGAATATTGATAAGATTTAAAAAAAGGAAATAATTTAAATATCTTATGTTTTAAAAAAATGGAAGTCTTTTGTTTGCAGTCTATCGTAGCGTTTTATCGAAAATAGAAAAAATAATAATTGCGCTTGGTTATTAAGTAACTGTGCTTGAAAAATTTCACTACGGAACGAACTAATCAAGAGTTCCAGGATACTTTAGGAGCAAATGCACCACCTTATTCTACAGTTGCTCGTTGATGTGTCGAATTTAAACGGGGATGAACATCCACCAAAGATGACCCTCGCCAGGGCCGCCCCATAACGGTAGTGACCAAAGAAATAGTAAAAAAGTCGAGAACATTGTTTTAGCAGATCGTCGTGTCACGGAACGTTTTATAGCCGATGAAACAAAGATTTCGACTGGTAGTGTGCATAGCATTTTATACGAACGCTTGGGGATGAAAACAGTATCCGCGCGCTGGATCCCAAAATGCTTACCGATGCACAAAAACAAACCAGGCTGAATATTTCTCGAGCTTCATTGGAAATCTTACAACAAGATCCTGATTGTTTTTTGTATCAATTCATAACAATGGATGAAACAAGGCTTCACCATTACTATCCTGAAACAAAATTACAATCTATGAGTTGGAAAATACCATCACCTCCAACTCCTAAGAAATTTAAGGCGAGTCGTTCCGCCGGAAAGATCATGGGCTCTCTTTTCTGGGATAGTAAAGAGGTGGTCATGATAGAATATCGCGACCATAGAGCTACTGTAACAGGCTCTATTATGCTCTTTGTATGCAAAACAAATAAAAAAATTGCGTAACGAAATACGCGAGAAACGGCGAGGCAACTAACAAAAATTGTTTTGTTCCATCAAGATAATGCCCCGGCTCAAAAGTCCGCCGTTGCTATGGCTGCAATTTGCGATGCTGGCTTCGAAATATTTGAGCATCCTCCATATTCACCAGACCTTGCCCCTAGTGATTTCTATCTATTTCCGAGGTTGAAGGAGTCTCTGAGAGGACAGAGGTTCGAAAATGATGAAGCAGTAGTCACTGCAGTACAGGAGTTTTTAGGTGGTTAGGATGAAGAGATAGGAATTTGAAGCTTAGAAAATAGATATTCCAAGTAACGCTAAAAGGCTATAACGAAAAATAAAATAACATTTAATAAAAGTTACCGGCAACATACTCATTCTCACTTTTTATTGAACGCCCTACGTAGATATCATTTTAGAATAGAAACCGGATTTAAATGAAAAAAAAATGTTTTTGTAATTTGCTGTCAGATAATTGCCCATAGTAAGCCTATGAATTTTGATTTACTTGCGAGTGAATTGATGGTTGTAATTTTTGATTGCGTTGACATAGAAGCTTGATGTTTTTTCAGCTCTAAGGGATCTTGGACTTACGCATTCGATATTAATTTCAACTCGATACCTATACTCGTTTCAGAGAAATAGGGCCTTAACAGACAGACAGACGGACAACTGAGTGATCCTATAAGAGTTCCTTTTTTCCTTTTGAAAACCAACGCAACCCTAAAAAGAAAATATTATTTTTGAAAATTGAACTTAAAGCGCGATCTCTTTGGTAAGTAAGTAAGTTCGTATAGGCTGAGTGGCCAACCCTATTGTCAGAGCTAATGTGCCGCCCGTAGGCCTCTGACATGGCTGACGGTTGAATGAAGAATGAAGACTGTGAATGTGAATTGTAGAATACGTGCACTTCGTTGCGGCTACAGAAGAAATTAAAAAAGAAGGCGCGAAATTATTCTCTAGTTAAATTAATGACCGTAATTTATTTTACAATAGTGAAAATTTCATTGTCTAGTGAGAATGGAGACCCTAATTTGCAGAAAGAAGAGAGTAAAGTCGCCACAACTTTACTATGGCATGACTTGGACTCGACTTTGACAAATCTTGTGTGACTAACTATGACTTCATTACATATTTGACTTGATAATACTACATAAACTTGAACATTAATATATACTTGACTCTGGCAGGATGCACAACGTGCGAGGTCAATAACAAAAAAAAAATAACAAAAAGGAATAGAAACAATTTTCAATCAGTTGCCGTCAAAGTTACAATACATTTTTTTCTTTTTTTTTCTCGCAATCTTAGTGAAACGTAGCGTGTACACTGTACATACGTACAGAGTGTACAGTGTTTATACACGGTGCTAAACCCATTATAACAATCTACTATTTAATTATTTATGATAGGGCGTAAAATACCTTTTTTAGATAACCAATGACTGATTCTTACTTAATCTTACAATAAACATTTTCAAATTACAAGCTTACCCTTTCGTCTTCACTATGTACAACCAAAATGGCAAATGCAACAAGGGCAAGATATTTGAGCATGTTGAAATTTGCTAAATCTTCCACATGCACTAACAGCCTTAGACATTGCAGTTCTTTTATATAAATACCGCCGAACAAATAAACAAATAACGTCCTATGATATTAAGGTGACCTTAAATATTTATTTTTATTTTTATTTAGACCTTACTTAATATAAAATAAGGCCCCTGTTTACAATCGCTCGTGTCGTTAAGTATTTGAAAAAGCTTGCTTGCTACAGTCTCGCTTGATGTTAAATAATGATGCAGTCTATTAATATTCATTCTGGACCCAAGGCATCCAGGTTCTCCAGAGGAGAGAACACCCCTGGGAGAGCCACGGGAACTTGGATTCGGACCCTGGCACCCCCAGGCCCCTTAGGGGACGAATTTCAAAAAATCCTTTCTTAGTACACCCCTCCGCATCGAGACGAATACACCCTCCAAATTTCAAGTCTGTACGACCAGTGGTTTGGGCTGTGCGTTGTCTGTCAGTCATTCAGTCAGTCAGGACAGAGCCTTTTATATAAATATCAAAACCAAACCAAACCAAACTCGATTTCAGGGTAAACTAGTTTTGCCTAGGCTAAACTAATTCTTCCTACGTGCAATAGGATAAACTGGTATAGCCTAGCCTAAACTAGTTCATTCTAAGCCCGATAGGATAAACCAGTTTAGTCTAGGCCAAACTAGTTTATCCTGATAAAAATACATAATCTTTGGATAAACTGGTATGGTCTAGTATAAACATTATATAATACCTAGAACGACATAGTAAATAGGTTAATTGATTAAAATACAATTTAATTAAGGCTAAACTGGTTTATCCTATCGGGCTTAGGACTAACTAGTTTAGCCTAGGCTATACCAGTTTATCCTATTGCATGTAGTAAGAATTAGTTTAGCCTAGGCAAAACTAGTTTATCCTGAAATCGGGTTTGGCCGGTAACATACATATTGATTGATGATTGATAAAAAAATATATATACATAAATATATTTGACAGGGATGATTTAAGGGATGTTTTTTTTTTAATTATTACGGAACACGGACGAGAAAGTGGCTGGTGCCTAGGATATGCAATAATTTGCCAGATAATTTTGAGAAACAATTTATAAACAAATCTACATTTAAATTAGCCTTGAAAAACTACTGTAAAATAGAATATCTATGTAAATAACCCGTGTACCTATAAGTTAACATATATTGATTTATAAGTTTACTTATCGCTAAAATGTCAATACCTACTCCTACATACTCGTAGTAAATAGTAATGAATATGAGAGTCGATGTGTGCCTACAAACTGCTATGCAGTTTGGCAGAGTTATAAATTGAGCTATGTAATTAATTCTCTAAGACCAAAATAAACAAAAAAAAAATAAAGGGGGTGAAATCGGGGATGAAATATTGTATGGTAAGTTATTTGTTTTTAAAGTTATACTGATGAACATTGGTATATATGCGTAGTTTATTTAAATTAAAATATGGTATTTTCAATATTTTTTTGACAGATATGCCTCAAGGGGGTGAAATGAGTGACGAAATTTGTATGGAAAATTCTTTGTATTGAGGTTATAGTGATTTTATTATTAGTATTTGGATTGACTTTTTAAAATAAATCAGTCATATTTTTTGCTAGGATTGATCTAAAGTGGTGCATATGGGGAGGAAAAAAATTAGTAATCAACCCAGCAGTATGGAAGATACGAGTGTTAGGGAGCGGTATGAATTAATTCCGTACGCGGACGAAGTCGCAGGGGACCTCTAGTGTATGTACCTACAGGCTCTGCTTTTCAATAATATGTGTTTAAAGCTAGAAGGATGTTTTTTTTTCACAGGTGGGTCTACACATGGGAAGCCTAAATCTGAAACGGCGTAATGCGATACTTAATAGTCTACATTTTTTTTTATTCCGTAGTTATCCCTATCCTACCGCAAAAATCACTTGAAAATCGCCGTTCTTACATCAACTACACGACTTTAGCAGCAGATTAACATCGAAAAAACATTTGTCATTCGAAATGGGTGAAACAGGTCTGAATCAGAGCACCTCGACTTGAGTTGGTTAAGTTCGAAATGGCTGACAGATACGAATCAGAGCACCCCGACTCCACCTAGTCTTGTGGTCCCTACCCCTAAAGCTTACAGTGTATATAAAAAGCGCGGGAGCCAGAAGCTCAAGGAAGGCAACCGCAAGATCTTCTGGCGGGAGCCCACTTGGAGTGAAATTTGAGTTGATTAGGTACGGAATGAGTCACAGATCTGACTCGGAGCATCTTGACTTGAGTTTCATCAAAGTTACACCAAGAAGGCAGTCGATAAAGTACATTCCAAAACATTTTTCCATACTTAACCTCAATATTCATTTATATTGTTTCCTCGATAACGGTAGGTGTCCGCACTTCCTCTCCCCCCCCCCCTTTTAGGGGGAGGTTCCCCGCCTCCTTCCAATCCTCCAATAATTTTGTGAAATGAATATTCGGTCAAACATATAATTAAAAATAAAAACTATTTGAAATTAATTAATGTAAAATTGACGTTAAAGTTAAGTAAAAGTTAATAATATTATAGTAGTCGTCAGCCATAAAACGTCCACTGCTGGACGAAGCCCTGCCTCTTAATAGAGTGTGCTGCCATAATCCCCACGCTTGGCAGGCGGCTTGGGGATCGCAGAATGCTCACCACCGTTAGCCAAGAGGACGCTGCTGCCCGTCTTTCGGTGGGTCTGGTTGCAGTTTCAGGACATACCCAGGCCCACATTATAATAAGTATAAGTAAATAAATATTATATTGCATGAATAATTATGCTAACCGATTTAATAAAACTGATATTATACCTATAAAGTGATATTATAATGAAATAAATTAATTTAACAAATGGTTCATGAAATAAATCAGCTGATTATGTAGGTACTTTTATTAAGAGATATTATTATATGTATAAAAAGTTGTTATAAGAAACCAACAACCTACATACAAAGCTTAGTAGTGGAATATGGAAAACCGTATAGAAAGTAAAAAATATCTATAAATATTTGGTAATCACTATTTTTATTACTTCAGGATAGGTTATCAAAAATAAATAAATTGTTAATTCATAAATCACACAACTACAAAGAATTTGGTACGAAATTCCTCCTTTTTTTAAACTACAATTTCTACTAGACAGACGGCATGTTATGATATACACGGCATTTTATACAAAAAATCGTTAGAGTTGATACGCCTTTAAGATGACATGAGCGACTGTCAAACGAAATTCGAGTCGGTGACAAGTTTTTGTGCATAAACATGCTTGTAACCGGCTAGCGTGAGACGTTCGATTTCCGTTCTATTTACTTCTCTGTTCAGTGGTCCAAAGTGCTTCGCGCCGTTAGCTAGGTTATAATTTTATTATGAAAAATCGTAGTCAGTGAAAATACTGACAATAACGTTATAAAAGTTTAGAAATAAATAAACCTGATTTCGATTCTCCTTAGTGTACAGTCTTTCATTATCATTTTGGAATTACAGTGCAAGTAAATTTACTCAACATTTTTGCTCTCTTTTTGCAACTCTGCATGTGGAAGTACACCTTTGCCAGTTATTCAACGGACAAGCAGTATTGCTGTTTCAGTTTGAAGGACATTTACCAGAGAATTTACTGGGCATGGAGAGATTTTAAATCTAATATCTCAGGGTGACGAGCACAGTGCAGTGTAGTAGGTGCAGTATGGCAGGCAAACCACCAGGCGAACGTCCACCACATCTAGTCACTCCAATACATACAAAAATATCTTCAGCCAAGGTTATACAGAACCCTCAGAGCGCCAGTCAAGTAAGGTTTTAAGATTTACCGACATTGGTTCATTGTACGCATTGATATTTTAGGGGTTCTAAGAATTGACATACTTGGTCATATTGTCATTAGTCATACGCATCTAGTCATAAACTACTGTAGTCATAATGATACATGCACATAATTTTTACTGGCATAATTATTTTTTGTCCTTGTGTTAGTCGATCCTAATAGTAGTGACATAATGGTTATACAACCTAAGATTAGTTGTCATAAATAGTAATGTTTCTAATTTCAGAATTAGTAACATTACTATTTACAGAATTTTAGATTTTTATACGAGAGGTAGGTTGTGTTATAATATTTTTATAACACAAAGCTATTTTTATTTTGTTCTAGGTCAAGCACCACTTTCCTGGGCTAATAATAATGAAATAAATATATGATAATTCGCTCTTGCTCTTGAGTAAAAGACTTATCTTACAAACCATAAGGATAAGGATTTTTCATCACACTTGCTCGTAAAGTGGATCTTATTGCATCGCTTTTAGGCTCATAATCCAAGCTATTACACACGCGTGCTTTTTACTTTACATTACGGCACATGGTGCTATAATAGGTATAACCCGGTAAAGTCAAGTTTGTACGTGGCTGCAATTAGACGTACGTATACGAAGCACTCTTAATATAGCCGAGTAATACTTACAGTTTTTTTGTAATACCAACAAAGAGTTCTTATGCCGCTGAAGTATTAAATGTCAACCTACGCGCGCATTACTGATTTGGGCGCCATTTTCCGCAATTGTTTGTTGACGTTTTCGCTGTGTGGTTGATTATTATCAAAAAAAAAAAATTTTCCCTCGCAAGTGTGACGAAAACAGTCGTATGAAACTCTTGTGCTATGTTTCAATACACTCTCGACTTCCTTATCGCGCTCGCCTCTAGTGTAATGACCAACATAGCACACTTGTATCATAATGTATAATTATTTATTATTCAATAAATAAAATTAATACCAACATAATATCATTCGTAAACATTTTATTTCACTGAATCAACCAAGATATACTTCACGATTTACATATTTTATAACGTGTATAAGTGAAAAGTTTTTTTTGAATATTACATCAACCAAGTAGACAACATAATTCTGACTACATTTTCACTAGTTTAATACAATTTGCATTATAATGTTTGAAGTATCCTGGAAACATTTAAAGGTTTTGTAAACATTTTCCTCGGGATTCGTACCCATATCCTTGTCACACTCTGTCATAATCTTTTTCATTGCTTCCTTTTCTGGAAAAACTGCGGCTGCTTTGTCAATAATAAGTCTCCCTTCTTCTGTGAAGTAGTAGCCAAAAGCAGTAAATTTTTTTTTTTAACTCTGGTTCGTCTTTGTACTCTCCAGCTCCTATAACGCGAATCAATTCTGATATTTCCTCTTTGTCGGAGCAGCATGTATACAAAGCTTTCTTTGCCAGGGCTTGTTGCTCAGGCGGTAAAATAAAGTTGATCTGGAAAATAATATGACATCATTATTTAAAATATACCTCATTATTTTTAATCATTATTTAAAATATACCTTTTTAAGTCAAACATAGATCTTCCTCCTTTTCTAAAGTCTGTTAAATAGGCCCTGAATTGAATGGCTCAAGTTGACAAAATGGCAACCGGGTGCTGGACTGATTACAATGAGTGCTACGACCATAATGTTATTATAATATACTTTACAACACATTTGCTCGAAAAATGCATTTACGAAGCCTATATACCTCGTTCGAAAGTTGAACATTACGCACCATACGGAACGCGCGGTAAAATAGGTACTCTTAGCTAGGCGGTGGTAAACCTATTTTACCGCACGCCTAGTTGTATAGCGCCGTGCGTATCCCTTACGGTTTTTTTTTAAAATTCTATATCTATAACTATAAAAGGCTTTGTCCTGACTGACTGACTGACTGACTGACTGACATATAGACAACGTACAGCCCAAACCGCTAAACGTAGAGACTTGAAATTTGGAGGGTATGTTTTTGGAGAGGTGTAAACGCCCACTAAGAAAGGATTTTTCGAAAATCAACCCCGAAGGGGGTTAAATGGGGTATTAAAGTTTGTATGAAACTTTTTATTCTCTGGTTCGATTGATACAAAACTTGGTATACATATTCTACTATAAAAATAAGAAGATACGGGTGTCACAGTTTTTTCAAAATCAGCTCCCGTTAGTATAAAAAAAAAACTAAGTTTTAGTGATAGTACGTTTGTTTCTCCTTAACTTTGTAACGGCTGTACATATTAAAATGAAATTTGGTATAGGGATGGGGATAGATGTGGGGATGGGGGTGGGGGTGGGGGTGGCGATGACACTGGGAACGGAGACGGGACGGAGATAGGCATGTTAATATTAAGATTACAATTGGTATCGGGATGGGGATGGGGATGGGGTGGGGATGGGTGGAGATGGGTGGGGATTTGGTGGGGATTTGGTGGGGACAGGTGGGGATGGGATGTGGATGTGGATGAGGCTGGGAACGGGGATGGGCGTGTCCATATTAAGATGAAAGTTGAAATCGGGATGGGGGTGGGGATGGGATGGGGTGAGGATGGGGTTCGGGATGGGGATGAGGGAGGGAACGGGGATGGGGACGGGGATGGGCGTGTTCATATTAAAATCACATTTGGTATCGGGATGGGGATGGGGTGGGGATGGGGATGGGGTGGGGAAGGGGTGGGGAAGGGGTGGGGAAGGGGTGGGGATTAGGTGGGGATGGGATGTGGATGTGGATGAGGCTGGGAACGGGGATGGGCGTGTCCATATTAAGATGAAAGTTGAAATCGGGATGGGGGTGGGGATGGGATGAGGTGAGGATGGGGTTCGGGATGGGGATGAGGGAGGGAACGGGGATGGGGACGGGGATGGGCGTGTTCATATTAAAATGACATTTGGTATCGGGATGGGGATGGGGAAGGGGGCGCTTATAGGGATGAGGCTGGGAATGGGGACGGGGATGGGCGTATTTATTGGTCGGCTGAACAGATGGAGCTGCATTTTTGGATAGGTAGTTATAGCACATAAGGTTCGGAAACGGACATAGGCAATTTTTTTGTAGGTCCACGCAGACGACTGTTTGACGGACATAATTATTATAGATACTGTACAGCCTAAGCTGCTAAATTAATTTTTAATATTAAATTAACTTACTTTTAAATGCCTAAACTAAATTTTGAGTGGTGTAAACTTACACTCAGCTCAAGCTGTGGTAGCTTCAGTGAGATCAAGCTCGACTCACATTCTTGGGGTCGCGGGTTCGAAACCGGGCGAGCCCGTTCCAATTAGTTCTTTGAAACTTACGCATGGATAATACCACTGGCTTTTCGGTGAAGGAAAACATCATGAGGAAACCTTCATATTTCCGGAGAAGAAATACGATAGTGTATGTGAATCCGCCAACCTGCACTGGGCCAGCGTAGTGAATATGGCCCAATCAGGGTAGGCCGATATACCATTAGTGTTAAGGGCTGATGCAGAGAAACGCACACTCAGCAAGGATTTTGAAAAATTCGCAATGTATCATTAAAATACCATTTTGCCGAAACCATTCATTTAAGGCTGTTAAGTTTTTTGACTTAAGAGATAAGATAAAATAAACATAAACATGTTTCAGAATTTTCAAACAATTTTAAAACTGGAAGGCCACGGGTCAATTTTTCATTTGAAAAAAAAAATTTATAATTATAGATAAGCTAATAATAATAATAGCTAATCGAGTGTTTATGCGTAAGAAGATAAATGTTTTAAACACATGTACTTGATCCGGTGCACGCACCAAGCACAGCGCTTTCGAACCGTCCATCCCGCGTCGGCTCAGATACGTTAAAACCCGAGTATAATGACGCGCTGTACGTCGAGCGCGCCCCACTCCAACCCACACCGAGCCTACCTAAGCGATCAGTGCAGCACTGTATTTTATCGAAGTTTCGTAATTCTTGCGATATTTTGGTGATCTTTTTGCGTTCTTTGTTATCATACTTTTTCTGCTTAAGCTTATTTCATTTCATTTGTTATTTACATTTCGTATAATTATCGTTATTTGTTCCTTTAATTATTTAGATTGCTATTTAGTTTGTTATTCATATTTTTTTAAATTTTAGTTTACATTGTTTGTTATTAGGTTTTTTTATATTGTTACTGTTGATATTGTTATTTAGTTTGTTATTTAAAATGCTTAGTGAACTTCTCTTCATTCATGGAGCGAAGGTAAAACACTATGTTGTTCCCATCGTTGGTGATGGAGCGTGTTTTTTTGTGCGCTTTCTTTTTTAATTCACGGTACGCAAGAAAAGGCAATTGAGGTGCGAAAAAACATCGTTACTCATGTAGTAGCTAATTGGGAGGAGTTTGAAATCATGTCTCATGATTCAAACGGCGACAACTACACCGCTGCGACTGCATACTTTAATGACATGTCACGGCAGTCGAGTTGGGGCACTGCGTGTGAACTAGCCGCTGCAGGACAAATATATGAGTTTGAGTTTGAAGTTTATGAAAATGGCAAATTGTATGCAAAGTTTGGTACAGCAGGAAGACCCATAAAGCGGCTACGATTTACGGGAAATCATTTTGATGCGTATCTGTTAGAAGACATAGATATAATTTCTAACGGCACTCCACGTGTTCCAGTAGTAGCGAAAAAAAAACTAAGCGACGTGTTGAGGTTCCTACATCTCCAAGTTGCATTCAAACAGAAGATATAAGTTCTGACGCAACTTCTACTTTGCCTTTGTACTTTGATTCTTTAGCTGTAGAGATGCCCAAAAATAATTACAAAACGTCTTCAACTCATACCGTCCAAACTTCTTCAGCCCGATATTTTTCTGAACTGAATTCACCAACATTTACGGCTCAGTCTGATAAATTAATTTCACCTACATTTACGGTACAGCCTACTCAGTTAACAAATGACAAATTAATTTCACCTACATTTACCATCCCAACTATTCCCAGTTCATCACATTCTAATTTACCGACCTGCAGTGATATATCTCCCACATATATTTTTAAAGAAGCCTCACAATCTTCAGAAGTTCCATGTCCATCCATCCATCTATTCTGTCATGTCCATCTGTCTGTCTGTTTAAAATTCAACAAGACGGCATTGTTTTGAAGTAAGTATTGCAAACGCGACATGCCAAATTTGGACATCGTCAAGCAAACTTAAAGACTTGCAAGCGGCTTGGAAAAAATGCAATAATATACGTATTTTAGTGATTCAATTGAGTTGGGCCCCGATTTAACCGAATTCAAGTATTCAACATTACTACGCGGGCAAAAGCTAGTAAATATATAAGAATTCAATCAAGGAGTTTCACATTACGAGAATAAATAAGCTGAATGATCGAACCTCCTTGGACTTTTGCTCAATACGTTTGTCTCACTTTAATACTAAAGAGAAAATGAAACGAAAGATGTAGTACTAATTTTCACAACGCGCACGTGGCGCTATTTGTAAATTAACGTCATTTTCTTATTATGAAGAAATATCAAAGATTTTTTCGCTTCTTTCCTCCTAGGAGGAATTGGCATCGCAATTTGTACATTTGCCAGTCTCAAATATTTAGTTGCGACTTTCTGTCTGATATTTATAAACAAAATAATAAAGTTTGTTTCATTATGTATCTATTGTACTGATTTCTCGCAAATGTGTTGTAAAAAGATTATGACACTCGTGCGGAATTGGTTTTTACAAACTAGTGACTATGGTAAGCCTTTGACTTAACCCGGTTAAATTAAGTTTGTAAGCAGTTAGGTGCAAGTTATAATGTATGTTTAAGAAGCTCTTTTTAATTATAGTCAGGTAATACAGTTTCTTTTATAATACCAACAAAGAGTTTTTATACAGCTAAAGAAAATGTCCCCTGGCATGCGTGACATTTTTCGGAAATATGTGTTGTCATTTTTGCTGTGTGGTTGAATAATCATAAATAGTGTTTTTTCCTCGCAAGTGTAATGAAAATTGTCGTATGGAACGCGTGTGCTATTGGTAATTACACTCTCAACTCCCTTATCGCATAATACCGCCTTGAGTGTAATGACCAACATAGCACACTTGTACTATTTTTAATGGCTTATGATAGGGCGTAAAATACCTTCTTTAGGTAACCAATGCCCGATTCTTACTTAATTTTATAAAAAGCATTTCCAAATAAAAAGCTTACCCTTTCAATTTCACTATGTACAACCAAAATGGCAAATGCAAAAAGGACAAGATATTTGAGCATGTTGAAATTTGCAACCTTATAGCTAAATCTTCCACATGAACTGACTGCCATCAGAGAGGTATCGCAGTTCTTTTATAATATAAGTACCGCCGAACAAATAAACAAATACCGTCTTAGGATTAAGGTGACTTTAATTTTTTTATTTTATTTAGACCTTAATTTGATGATGTCATGATGTGAGACCTTAATTTATATAAAACTAGAGGTCGCCCGCGACTTCGTCCACGTACGGAAGAAATTCGGCCCGCTCCCAAAAAAATTCCCTTTTTTACCACCCCCCCCCCCCAAACCACCCAAGGTCTGTCTGTAAGACATAAGCATGCAGAACATACATGGTGCATGCAACTGCGCCGAAATATCGGGAACTTATATCACAACATAATCACGGTAAATATCCCGTTAATAGTAATAGAACTTTATTTATTTATTTATTTAAATGTTACACCAACAAAGCAACCACTTTTACTTTTGCTTTTTAGTTTAAGTTTGTAAGTACATAATGTGGTGGTTTTAGTTCACAGCTCTAAACTAATTAAAGTATTGCTGTCCTTAGCTAACATGACTAGTAAAAAAGTGACAGCAATATTTTAATTAGTTTAGAACTGTCAACTAAAAACGTCAGAATCGACCACAATATAGGTCCTTACAAACTAGAAGTTGGTTTTTGATTTTGTATTGTTTTTTTTTCTTCTAAAAATTTGCTTTGTGATCCGATTGTCTTGAAGAAGAGAGTTTTGTCTGTATGTACGTGAGTTTCTAAGTGGATTTGTATGTTTCGTTAAAACATTCGATTCCGATATTCAAAATGTTTTGGTAGCTCATTATTGCTTGAACTATTGCATAGGTTTTGACGTAGGTATGCCATTAGATATGTTTTTTGTCTGGAGTGTAAAGGGATTTTAAATTTTGTTGTCTCCTGTTTTTTAACTTTTCTTATCCTGTTCTGGAGAATTTGGTAATTTTTAGCAATAGACGTTCAGAGAATGGTTAGGTCAATGGTTCATGCAGAGAATTGGATTTCAGGGACTTGAACTGTGAGTCAGTCTATGAAATATTTCAAGTCAGGTACTTAATTGTTTTTAGTAGCCGCTTTGTCTTCTTGGAATAACATGTAAGCTACTTTTTATCATCATCATCGTCACCGTTTTTCATAATAACGCGGACGAAACCGCTGGGTACAGCTAGTGACAAACACAGCCGAATTGCAAAAAGCCGATTATTACTAAAATATTGTTATAGTCCTTTCTTTTATTTAGTACTCGTATATCGGCTGATTATCATTATTTTAATCATGGAAAAAATATATTTGGTAATTCTTAAAACGCTCTTGAATCATTTGGAGACTTATTTTACAAACCATTATCAATCAATAAATAATCAATGCGAACATAATATCATTCGTAAAAGTTTTATTTCATTCAATCAACCTAGAGAAAAAATATAATATATAAAATATAGGTACCTACTTAAAGTTTTAAATATAAATAAACATAAAAGAGAAAAGTATTTTTTTATATTACACCAATCAACCAAGTAGACAATTTAATTCTTCCTACGATTTCACTGGTTTAATACAAATTTAATTCTATAGATTGAATTATCCTGAAAGCATTTAAAGGTTTTGTAAACATTTTCCTCAGGATTGGCACCCATATCCTTGTCACAATCTGTCATAATCTTTTTCATTGCTTCCTTTTCTGGAAAAACTGCGGCCGCTTTGTCAATGATAAGTCTCCCTTCTTCTGTGAAGTATCCAGTTTCTATCCAAATGCAGTAAATTGTTTTCTTGAACTCTGGGTCATCTTTGAATTCTCCTGTTGCTATAACACGAATAATTTCTAATATTTCCTCTTTGTTGGTGCAGCATGCATTCAAAGCTTTCTTTGCCAGGGCTTGTTGCTCAGGCGGTAAAATGAAGGTGGTCTGTAAAGTAATTTATAAAACATAAATGAGAGATATATGAGATAAAAAATTAAATATATGCTATCTCATTTTTTTTAATACATATACAAGTGATCCGAACGAACTCAAAAAAACTATTCAAATAGGCATGATGACTACTATTTTTTATTACCTCATAAAAAGCTGATCATCAATAGAGCATATCAACGAAAACAAAATTTAAAATAATTCAAAAATAAATAAGTTCTAAGTATTTTAATTTCAAGCTAGACAGAGAGCGCGCTATACTGAGCTATGACGTCAAGCCTCGGGCGCGGCATACAAATGCTATACTAACACGTGCTTTGCGAGAAAGGGATAGAGCATCCCCAATCTATCCCCACCTAAAACTTTAAACGCACATATCTCAGAGATTTATCAGCCAATACAAATATAAAAATACGCCCCTTAGGGGGCAAAATTCAGGGTGCTTGTTTGTATGGGTAAATACTTATTTCGATGTTAGACCGATACAATTTCGTAAACATATTATGGAAGGGGAAAAAATAGACGTTTAATTCATATTTTTTTTATATCAACCAATAGAAGCGATTTATGGGGGTGCAAAGTTATATAATTATACAAAATCTCAGAAACTGACAAACCTACAACTCTGATATTTTGCAAGTGTTGTTTGCTTTTTTATCGTAGGTGCTACGTAGGATATTGCAAAATCCCACCCCCTAATAGAGGGTGCATTTTGGTATGGTGGGATTATCATAAGTAAAAAACTGATAAAGCAACCGACTTCAATGCCTGCAGATTTTATGTTATATTACACTCACATCTTGGAAGGTTTACATTGAATTTTCACCAAATGTCTATTTAACCAACTCTTGAGACTTCAAGCACCCACCTGAAAATTCCGCTGTCTTAGAAACATATGCAAGCGTACTGCAGGCCTCGGAGCAGAGCTGAGGGCTCCGGTGCGTTCCATGGAGCTCCCGGGACCAAAAACCAAAGCGAACTACCTCGGAAGAGGGAGGGGAGACCATCCCATATTACCCGACTGCACCCTTAACAGTCGTATGGCAATTGCTGTTCGTTGAAGCGATCAGTTGAGAACATTTGAACCGATTTGTAATAGTTAGGTTTGTAAGTATGGAAAGAAAAATCGGAAAAAACGGTTATTTTTTAATTTCAAAAAATACTGAACTTTTTTCTACGCCTTTTTTAAATGAACTTCAGACCTAGCTCACGAATCAAACGGTATAGATGAATGCGTAATTCTTACTTTTTTCAATAAGATTTGTCAACATGTCTGGGAGTTTGTCTTTAATAAAACTTGATGGTAACCTTTACCCCCTTACAGCAAAGTACCTTACCCTATTGATTTCACAATTGACCACCAAAATAGCGCAGGCAAAAATTACGAATTTAATCATATTTAATTTTTAAGAGACTTTCACTTAAACAATCCAAGAGACGAATGAAACTGCACTGCACAAGATGTGATTTATAAAGCGTCTCACGAAAACATCTCGCTTAATGAAAAATTTTAAAAGGTAGATTTCTGGTTTTTAAATGTATTTTATTATATGCATTGATTGCAGAAGACATCGACTTGATAATATTACTATTATAGTTAGTGGTGTAGCTAGATGAATATACAGGGTTGGTCCTAATCAGTTAGCATCCTTTTAAAGGGCATATTCTGGACATCAAAACAAACAAGTTTGACTGTGGGGCCAACATTGATATCGCAAAAAAAACAGCTGTTCCATACATGTTGCCTAAGTTCGATTAACTTTTGTATGTTGGCCCGAGCTATCAAGCTACCAAGCTATCTTTGAGAATACGGGGCTACATAAGTTTGGGCGCACAACGCGTCTCTGAGGGCATAGGATGATATAGCGTAAGCATAAACAGCCTTTTTTTATTGTCCACTGCTAGACTTAGGCCTCCCTCAAAGGGCGAATGGGCCATATTCACCACGCTGGCCCTATAGTTGCGGGTTAGTGAAGTTGTGGGTTGTCACATAAGCCATTAAATTTCTTCTTCTTCTTCTGAAATTTCTCGCGATGTTTTCCTTCACCGAAAAGCCAGTGGTACGAGTATCGTACATAAACTCCAAAGAGCTCATTGGTACGGGCCTGGGTTTGAACCCACGACCTCACGATTACAAGTCAAACGTATCCCGATTAGGCTAACACGGCTTCACCAGGATCTTGTTCGCTGCTTTACTAAAACGTTGTAAAAAAAACATACACAGTAAAATGTGCAAAAACGCATGATGTTGAAAAGTTGAAAAAAAAACCAAACATAGGAAAGAAACATAATGATCTTATCTTGTTATAATCTAAGGTTAAAGGACAACCATATTTATCTTAAAATTAATTACTGCGATCTCCGAACTAGGCAAAGCCTGTATCTCGGAGGTCTGGGACGATTGTACATGAAAATTCAACCACACATACTATACGAGCTTACTGATATTATAACAGTTTCAGTGTACATACACAGGGAAACTGGAAATGAATATTCTACTATTGTTAAAAAATGCAAACTACCATTGACGCGGAGGCAGGTACTTATGTGTAACATCATTGGAAGATTATACAACTATTTAGTTCAGTAGATTCTATCCCCGCCAGGGCCTCTGGCACGCGCCGAGGACTAACTGGTCTTTCGCCGCGCGGGAACGTGATAAAGCTAGAATATGGATACGTCTGTCTCGTTTCCAAGGGTAATTGTAGTGGTACTATTGTATTGTAGTCGTTTCCAAGGGTAGTGTAATCATGCAACATTATAGCCTAGATCATACAAGGAGGTATCGGAAATTTGTACTACTAACCCACCTGCTTATGGGAAGTGTCCTAAGCCTTCGGTAAAACATACCACGCTAAAAAATAAAAAGCTATATACAACAGAATAATAATAATATGTGACAGAGTGTACGTTAGAATAATTATTTTACTTGTTCACGCTGTGGCAGCTAAAGCGAGTTGACTGTACTTTGATAAGGTAACAGCCTATAGGTTGCCTGGCTTAAGCCAAATATATAATAATTATATACACCCGTATATAATAGGAATAGGAATGTGGACCTGGATATGTCCTAAAACTGCATCCCGAACAGACGGGCAGCAGCGGCCTCTCAGTTAACGGTGGTAACCATTCTGCGATCCCCAAGCCGCATTGCCGCCTGCCAAGCGTGGGGATTATGGTAACACCTCCCTTTAAGGGAGGTGTTGCCATTCGTCCAGCCGTGGACGTCTTCCGGCTGTTGATGTGATGTGTGTGTGTGTATATAATAGGTACGGGTGGGCAAATATAAAACAAAAACATAAACATTGGGCCCTGCTGCTAGGCTGTTTATCAAAAACCAAAGTCGGGAGCCTAATGTTCGACTTGAAATCGCGAGGTCGCGGGTTCAAGCCCAGGCCCTTATCAAAAGAGCTCCTACTTTACTTTAGCAGTGGACTAATTATATACTGTGTTTTTATCTCTGTTGCTATAAGAATTAATATCCTGACTTAATGACTGACTGACTGCCCGACCGACCGACTGACTGCCTGCCCGACTGACAGACAACGCACAGCCTAACCTAAACCGCTGGTCGTACAGACTTGAAATTTGGAGGGTGCATTTATCTTGATGCGTAGAGGTGTACTAAGAAAGGATGTTTCGAAATTCAACCCTATGGGGATATAAATGGAAGAAAACTTTTGTGTGACGGTCTTTGGTTTTTGAACTTTTAGTCGAGGAAAATATGTATATTAGGTCTTTACCTATGAAATTGCCGTTTTGTATGGAATAAGTGAAAGTACTTATTTTTTTAAACTTTTTTATTTCTGTTATTCAAAGTAATCACCCATGCAATCGACGCATCTTTGCCAACGAATTGGCAGTTTATTTATGCCCTTCTTGTAAAAATTAGCTGGACGGGGAGGCAACAAACTCTTCAAAGGCATTTTGTACTGCCTCTCGGGAATTGAATTTTTTACCCACTAAAAAGTTGTCTACATTTTGGAAAAAGTAATAGTCGGTAGGTGCAAGTTCTGGTGAGTATGGCGGATGAGGGAGAGCTTCCAACCCCAGCTCTTGCAGCTTGGAGACTGTCTGTAGCTGCAGCGCGAGGCAGGTCTCGACGTGTACGTTGCGCTGGCGATCGTTAAGTTCATGGGGCACCCATCTACTTATCAAGTTTTTTTTACCTTGCCTATTTGTCGCAAATGGATCAAAATTGTTTAGATGCTAACATCAAAAGCGCTGCTAGCTCAGCTATAGATTGAGTTTTGTCAGCTTTCACAATCGCCTTTAATTAATCATTGTTGACCAAAGTCTCCGGACGACCACGAGCTTCATTTTTCAAGTCAAAATTTCCAGAACGGAACCGGGAATACCAATAACGGGTTGTGCGTTCGTTTGTACAGTTCTCTCCGTAAACGTTTTTGATATTACGTGCCGTTTATGTCGCGTTGGTGCCACGACGGAACTCATATTCCATAATTACACGAATTTTTAAAGTATCCATTATGACGAAAAATGTTCAAATGTAATGAAAATACAACGCTAATCAATAAACAAAAGACTGAGTTTGTAAAAATAATGTCATGTTATTAAGACAAAATTAATTTGATATCAGAATACAAAGCCATTCCAAACTTTTTTTCTATTTGAAATGACCAGTACTGAAGAACGGCAATTTCATAGGTAAAGACCTATTATTTAGATAGCTCATTAAAGTAAAGTAACAAATGCCGTTATTAATTATTCACTGTATAAGGTATAAATAAGGTTCTTCGTCTCGTCGTAGGATAGCTTAAAGAGCCAGTCTTTTATTTTTTTCTTAAGGCATGCTTTGTAAGTTTGTCACATTTGCCCAGCAGAACATTATGCGTTATTGTATGTGCAGGGATAAACGAGTACGCAGGACTACGTTTGGCCGTACGTGGCAGTATAATACGGTCTATTTGCTCGTTTAGACATTATGGTGGAGTGATCTTGGTTTGATTTTAAGTTGTTGTGGTTTTTAGGACCGCATTATAGACGAACAGCTTTCGAACTCTCAGTACTTTAAACTCTGCATAGAGAGAGTCGGTTGGGAAACGGAAGGGTTTCCGTAGCAAGACTTTGATCAGTGCCCTTTGCGCTGTTTCTATGGTCAAGAAGATGGTTTAATGTGATGTGAATATTATTCACGTACAACACAGACTGAATTTCATAGCATAGATCAATCATACAAATTATGCGGAAGTTGATGTGTTCATATGAATAGATTAATAATCAATAATCAATAATAATCAATAATCAATTTATTGGCAACATCTGTTACAGGTCAAATAATTAAGTAATATATAATTTTGATTACAATATATTTTTCGTATATTTTTTTTAAGTTAGAGTCCCTCTTAATTTTGGAACATATCTATATTTACCTACCTACATACCAATTTTTTTTTATAAAAGCTGTTTGGATTTGGTTTCTATTCTTTAAAATTACTATTTACTTAATTTACCTTAAAATATATTCCCTAACATTATTCTCCGTCACTATGTACCTATGTAAGAAATCATTTGTAATGCTTCTGGTCTCCGCAATACAGGGAATCCTAGTGCGGAGACCAGCGGACGACGAATCTTTGGGCATATTTTTTTTAAATTTCTTTTATATATGTTGTGTGAGATCTTAAGTTTTTGGTCAATAAATGTTTATTATTGTTATTCTGCAACAAAAAAAACCTCATTTAAGCTTTCACTAAATTGTAGAAATACTTACTACTCTGGCACTCAGAAATCAACCCAAAATAAAAAGGTATTTTCAAAGGTGGTCATTTTACGTTTCCGCAATTATTTTTAATTAATATCCTAAATAAATCATTACATTAATTACATTACTATTATGTAGTTGTTCTATGTCCGACGTTTGCATTATTAATAGATATTTTTTGTAGAGAAAAGCTGTTAATGTACTTAATTACCTATTTTATGTGGAAATATATGTGGCGTCTATTGTAAATCTGTCTTCTGTATTTGGTAACAAAACGTGTTTTTGTTTAATATGCAACTTAAAGCTTTTCATTTCAGAACCTATAAAGATAATAAATTAAATCGAAGATGATGTTTGTTAAACTTACTACCTGGACTACTACTTACTACTTTGGACCTGGGTATGTCCTAAAACTGCATCCAGAACCACCGGAGGACTCGCAGCAGCGTCCTCTCAGTTAACGGTGGTAACCATTCTGCGATCCCCAAGCCGCCTGCCAAGCGTGGGGATTATGGCAACACCTCCCTTTAAGGGAGAGGCCTTCGTCCAGCAGTGGACGTCTTCCGGCTGTTGATGTGATGTGAACACTTAAAAAACCTAAAAAGTATCTCCTTTGCTTTTTCATTTCTTTATTGTTTCCTGTTTCTGAGCCACATCAACCACCTTCTTCTAAAAGAGGTTAATTTTTAAAAGCTTTTATAGCTCTTTCTTGGTTTAGCTGGCCATCATTGCGAAGGAATCCGGTGCTTTTGTAGCTACAGAAGATAAAATCTATGAACTGCTGGTCCAAGTGATATTTGCCATCGTAAATCATAAGGATCGCGGCAACATCGATGTCTGTTTCAGGTTGGCACTTCTGGAGAGCTACTACAATTTTCCCAGCTAACTCTTGCTTTACATGTATGGACTTCTGAAAATTTGTATGGTTTGTAAGACCTATTCACCAAAGAACCAAGGTCACCGACATAGCTCGCAGGGTTTGCAAGTTGAAGTAGCAGGGCAGGCCACATCGGTCGACGAACTGATAAACCGATGGGGAAGAAAGGTTCTTGAGTGGCGACCGCGAACTGGAAGACGCAGCGTAGGAAGGCCTCCCACTAGGTGGACCGACGACATTTTTAAAGTCACGGGCAACCGGTGGATGGAAATGGCAGGCTGTCGTACAGTGTGGTGGTCTAAGGGGGAGGTCTTCGTTTAGCAGTGGACCTCTCCGGACTGTTGATGAAAACCTATGTAGAAACTCAAAGAGATACAAAAGTTAAAGCTAACCCCTAAGCCTAGACCTATTGTTCTACTTCAAAGGAACTTTGCTCGTACGAACTGTGATAATCTTGACAAAGATGCTATGGCGTTGAACTGGATGAAAGTCGAAGATCTTCTCACTGTTGATGAAAAGACTGAATATCTTACGTCTGAAATCATCAATCTATTCGACCGTCACGCCCCCGTGCGCCCAGTCAAAATCAAACATAAAGCGTCCCCGTGGATTTCTGACATAATTCGAAAGGCCATGGCCAGGAGAAATCGAGCGTTCCGTAGATACAAACATGACAGATCAGAAGCAAATTGGGATGAATATAAGAGATTGAGGAACAGGTGCAACCTCCTATGTCGAAATGCTAAACGAGAGTTTATATCGGACCAAATAGAAGCTTCCTCCCCAGGTAACATTTGGAAATTTTTAAGATCTATCGGTATCGGTAAGCCTAAATCGCTCGAGTCCCAAATTCCGCTAGATTTAAATATTTTAAATAAACACTTTACCTCTTGTAATACTCTTGATACTACTAACAAACGTAGCACTTTAAAAGAAATTAATGATTTACCCCGTCCATCTTCTGACCCCTTTGAATTTTCTCCTGTTAGTCAAGATAGTATTCATAAAATAAATTCATAAATTCTCAACCTCAAGTCGAAAGCAACAGGTAGCGATGATGTTGGTCGCGTTATGCTAATTTTCATCCTGAAATATATTCTCCCAGCCCTTACACACTTAATTAACTTTTCCTTAGTGTCTGGGCAATTTCCAGACATGTGGCGCAAGGCTCATGTAATTCCACTTCCAAAAGTTCCGAATGCTCTACTACCTAATCAGTTTCGCCCTATATCTATACTGCCATTTCTTTCAAAGATCATTGAATCAGTAGTTCATAAGCAAGTAACAGAGTTTCTTACTAAAGCTGAACTTTTTAACTCGCGGCAATCAGGCTTCAGGTCTGGCCACAGCACTACTACGGCTTTGCTGGAGGTCACTGAAGATATGAGAGGTGCCATGGAAAATGGTGAAGTTACGGTCCTAGTTCTTATCGATTTCAGCAATGCTTTTAATGCAGTAGACCACGATTTACTCCTGGCTGTCTTCGCCACCTGAATTTCTCTGAAGCTTCAATGAACTGGTTTTCTTCTTATCTTAAGGGACGTCGGCAGGCAATTCATACCAATCAGGCTTTGGTATACTCTGTTCTTAACGACCCTCAATCTCCTTCTTATCTTAGAGTCTATTTTACGTTTCTTTCTGACTTACTCACCAACCCCATTCGATCTAGTAAGAAGCTTCTTCTTAGCACCCCTAGCCACTCTACCTCATTTGTTAGTGACTCGTTTCGTGTAGTTGCAGTGCGCCTATGGAATGAGCTCCCATCCAAATTCGGCAAGCTCCGTCGAAACTAGTGTTTAAACGAGTTGTGCGTGAACATTATTTAAAATCAGCTCTAGTTTTGTAACCATTTGATCACTCGTATTTATTTATTTATTTATTGCATATATATTTGTTTTTCATATTATATATTGTATATATTTTTGGGTTATTTTATTATCTAATTAATTATTTGTATTTAATTTTATTTATTGGTCATTTAAATTTATAAGTATAGATATTTTTAGTTATTAGTTAATTGAAATGTAATTACTGTATTTACTCTTAACTATAATTTATTTTGTGCGCCTACATCCCTATCTCTTTAACCGCGGGGATGACTGATAGAAAATGCTTTAGCATTAAGTCCTCCTTTTGTACATTAATGTATTTATGTGTGCAATAAAGAATTAAATAATAAATAAAGCTTAATCTACAGAGAGAAAGAGTTCCTAATCATTCCAGCTAAAGCGACGGGCAGTAGTTTTTTTTTGTATCTGATTGTCTTGAAGAAGACAGTTTTGTCTATGAATGTGAGTGGATTTGTATGTGTCATTAAAACATTCAATTTCGATATTCAACAATATGTTTTAGTATCTCATTGTGGTCGATTCTGGCGGTTTTAGTTGACAGTTCTAAACTAACTAAAGTAATGCTGTCTCTTTTTTACTAGGCATGTTAGCTAAGGACAGCAATACTTTAGTTAGTTTAGAACTGTCAACTAAAACCGCGAGGATCGACCACATTGTAGCTTGAACTATTGCATAGGTTTTGAAGTTGGTATGTCTTTAGATTTTTAGATTTTTGTCTGGAGTGTTGGGGATTTAAAAATAACTTAAACTCTTAGGTATGTAATCTTAAGTTCTAGAGAATTAGGACGTTCTCATCAATAGACGTCTTGAGAATGCCCAGATTCTTGCTAAGAATTGGATTTAGGGAGTTTGGGTTTGTGAGGCTGTATGTGAAACATTTGAAGTCAGTTGTTTTTATTGGTGTGAAATTATGATTACCTATGTTAAGTTATTAAACTGGCTACGTACCTACTAGTAATAAACTACCACGCTAATTATTATTTTAATCGCTTTACTTGCTCAAATACTTATTACTCATTGTTGCCCTTCAATTATTCAAGGCTATCTCGGCTATTTTCAAAATAAATGTACCCACATACAGTCTTCAGTCTTTATTATCTTTTAATATTATCTTGTTCCTCAACCCAAAAATCATTGTTAAAGGTGTCTTTTGCTATCCGCGGCAGTAATGTTATACTATATTTTTATTATTATTAGGTTTTCGTTGACCACACCGTGCCTGATATTAAGCGATTCTGAGGTCTCATGGAGCATGCTTACCTCGGAGGAACCAGTTTAATCTGAGTTTGCAGACACCCATATTGTACTTTAAGGGATACACAGACTCTGGCAGAGATTTTCACAACCTCTGCTCGCTGTAAAAATGTTACGGTTATTTTTGCTTTTAATACATATTAGCGTTTTCTTAACGTACAGCGAGTGTGCAAGGTGAGTTACTGAGACTAACAGTCTTACTTAAAAAACTTCTCAACCTTTAATCACTGCTTAAGATGCTCTGCCATCTTCTCTCTGACGTGAAGTGTTACATGCAAGAACAAGACAGAGAAGTTTAAGCAGTGACTAAGAGAATCGAGATTATTTTAGGTAAGGCTGTTCATACCCAGTAATTTCTCTCGTAATGAGTAATGTATAAGACGCCTAGAATTGAAAGGTACAAATAAATTTTAATCATTTAATCAAAATATGTAACAGACACAAATATACCTACAATATATTCTTTATGTTAATTGGCTTATAGCAAGATATGTGTTTTAGTACCAGTACTGTAACATTTAAACACTTGGTACGCTGTATCAGCCTTATCTTTTCCTTCCTTGTTTTTACATTCATTCAGCAGCTTTTCTGCGTCTGCCTTATCAACACCTGGAGGCAACTTCGACAGAGCAACATCTACATTCAATTTTCCATCAGGACTGATGATCCCAGCCTTTTGGAAGAAGCAGAGAGTAAACTTCTTCAAACCTTCGTCTTCGGTTAGATGTCCTTTCTTTATTTCCGCCACAAATTCTGGCTTTACTTTGGTTTCAATCATGCAATCCAACGCTGTCTCAGCCGCTTTTTCTTTTTGTGCCCCATCAAGACGGACAGACTGAAATAATAGTAATTTATGATACTAGTGCGGTAAGTTGGTTTTGACAAAAGAGTAGACAAAGTCGAGGGCTTACCATAGTCACGAGTTTGTAAAAACCAATACCTCACGAGTGCCATACAAAGTTTTACAACACATTTGCGAGAAAACAGATAACAGAAGTACTTACAACAGATAATGAGCCAAACTTTATTATTTTGTTTTTATCATAGCAGACGGAAAAAAGTCGCAACTAAATACCTATTTGACACTGGCAAATGCTCAAAGTGCGATGCCATAATCCTCCTAGGAGGAAAGAAGAAAAAAAAACTTCGTTCTAAAGTTCGTCTTCGTTAAAACGTTTCTAATATGAGTGTCTCTTCGTGTTGTTTCCAAAAGTCCGAAGAAAATATTATAGTAAAGTTGCCACGACTTTACTAGGGCATGACTGGACTTGACTGTGACTTACTAAGTGTGACATGACTTTGAATGTGACTTAGACTCATTCGACTTAAAAATTATCAAAAACAGGATACAAATAAATACATGACACTGGCAAATACACAAAGTGCGACGCCATAATCCTCCTAAGAGGAAATAATTATTATGGAAATTAAAAAGATACCGTAAAGTTTACGCACGGCTCTATACAAGGGAGTATGTGGTAAAATAGGTACTTAGCTGAGAGTACCTATTTTACCGCACGCTCCGTTGTATGGTGCGTAATGTTCAACTTTCGAACGATGTATACAGGCTTCGTAAATGCATTTTTCGAGCAAATGTGTTGAAAAACAAATTAAAAATAAGATGATTACAACAGACCTTCTATGCTTTTTTTTTAGTAATACTCGTACCTATCTTGCCGTTGTTGCTTTATGGGGAGACCATTAGACTCGTAATCGTAATAGATTCAAATCCCGAGTCCGTACCCATGAGCTATTCGGAGTTTATGTACGAATTTGTATACCACTCGTTTTGCGATGAAGGAATACACCGTGACCTCTACATATTTAGAGAAGAAATTCAAAGGCGTATGTGAATCCACTAACCCACAACTGCGCCAGCGCAGCGTGGTAGATCAGCCAGAAGACGTCAACTGCTGGACGAAAGCCTCTTCCTTAACAGGGAGGGGTTGTCATAATCTACACGCTTGACAGGCGGCTTGGGGGTCGCAGAATGCCCACCACGATTATTATTATATGTCCAGTGGATTAATAAAGGATGATCATACTTTGCTTATTGGGGACATCAATCTTAGTCACAAAATCAACGGAGGCATAGAACATAAGTCATAAGTCATTTATTGATAAATTGTCAATTATTTAAACCTATTTGAATAGGGTTTACCCTCATACGGGAATACAATAAAATAATTATTCATACAATGTATAATTAAAAATATAAAATAATCATATATTTAATTAAAATAATAATAATAATACCAATTATTTAATTTTATTCACGGGTCTAGCCCGGACCTTTGAGAGGCATTGGTGGGGCCGAAACCAACACCAAGAGGCCCTGTTGAGTACAAAATACAATTACTATAGAATGTGTATAAAATGGAGTGTAAAACTATTGTACAGTATAGGATAAAAAACAAAAAACAGGGCTATTGAGGTGAACAATTTGTGGGTAGTTGTACTGATCTATGGGATGAGAAACGGCACCTGCCTTATCCTGTCTCATCTCAAAATATATTTAGGCAGGTGATGACTTGCCACCCACTAAATGGGCCCCCCATAGAGGCTGCCGCATCTTGGCACCGGAGGGGTAACATTGGCGTGGGTGGCTTAGGGTGTCGAGAGGTGTGCTGCACTTTCACTAAGAGCTACTCGCGGCGTTATGCCCTTTAACACTTCCACCCTGGAGCTTAGGTTCTTAGCTCTTGCGGTTTCCACCCCCAGACGGCAGGTTAAGGCAAGCCAGGGGTCAGGGTCTCTGGGGTTTTAGACCCATGGAATCGGGGTACGCGGTGTCGCCACTCACCGACGGCTCGCCATAAAGCCGCCCCTGCGATAATAATACCAATTATTAAATTCATATGTTAAATTTATAAAATTTGTCAAACTTGAAGAACGATTTCATTATGAGCCATAATCCTAGATATTTACTCTTTACTCTTTATTTATTTAATCTTGTCGGTGGCCCGCAATTTTACATTTCGTAATTTTGTACAATGTTTCTATCAGCAATATTCATTATTATATGTTATAAATAAATGCTTTTAAACAGCATAAAAAAATTTTTTTTTTTAGTTTCGAACGCTAAAAAGCTGTCGAGTGAGCTAGAAAACTCTTTGTAGTACTAGATTGTACCAGCCGCTTTCTCTTCAGAAAAGCGAAGGCCCTACTCTTCTCCAACAGAAATTTAGAAACCTAAATGACAGATCGGTTTATTATAGTGATAACTTTTCATAGAGATAATGTAGGTTAAGTAAAATAAGTATACCTACAGGTAACTTTCAAACTTCCACTGTTTGAACATATTCGCGGTTTGACTTTTAATTTGTTTTATGCGCGATTCCCAAGCCGCCTGCCAAGCGTGGGGATTGTGGCAACCCCTCCCTATTAACGGGGAGGCCTTCGTCCAGCTGTGGACGTCTTCCGGCTGTTGATGTGTGCGCGATTAAGTCCCGGTGATTAACATATATTATATTTATGTACTTAAGAAAAATTACATAATGATAATACTCACGGCACAATTAATGCCCACAACAGCGAAAACGACACACAATAAAATAGACACGTTCATTTTGTACGTGCTTAGTGCGTACTAAGTATTACTTTAGGCTTTGTAGACTGCCTGAATAGCCTAAGACATTTGCTTTTATACACATAGCCGAAGGAAATCCACTCGGGTAGCAACTTTTTTGTAAGGAAGTCTAAAGTCATAAAACAGGACATTATGCTTTAGGTTTCTCAAGTTCAATTAGATAACGCACGCTAACTAGGTACTTACAATTACTACTAATTAGGATAATCATGAAATCTAGTAGTAGCCTTAGTTCTCCATCCGAAATATATACAGACATTATAATATTCTAGTCACATACTTACAAGGGCGGACCCAGGATTTATTTCTCGGAGGGGCACATTGGTCATAGGCCAAGTTCCCCCATACTATTAGCCTATGCTGTCTATGGGATCGATTCATTTTCAATGACATACAAGAAGAACTATGAAAAATACTTTTAATAAATATTTACCTAATTTTTTTAATAATATTTATGGATCTGGGTATGTCCTTAAACTGCAACCAGACCCACCAGAGGCTGGGCAGAAGCGTCCTCTCAGCTAACGGTGGTGAGCATTCTGCGATTCCCAAGCCGCCTGCCAAGCGTGGGAATTATGGCAATACCCCTCTATTAAGTGGGAGGCCTTCGTCCAGCAGTGGACGTCTTATGGCTGATGACGACGAAATATTTTATGTGAAGTGTTTCCATACTTTGAGTTTTGACGAGTAAGGCAGAGACTTCTGTAGCTTAATTGGCAAAGCAGTTAAGCAGTTGGGACGGAATCCCAGAGATTACTCGTATGCGGGTTCAAATCCTGCCAGAGATTTTTTTTTTTACTGTTTATGTTTTAAAAACATAGACTTTTAATAAAGATTAAATAATGAGAAATTACAAATGTTTATTAATTTCGCATTATTTGATTTTTATTAAAAGTCTACACTCCCTCCCTATTAAGGGAGAGGCCTTCGTCCAGCAGTGGACGTCTTTCGGCTGTTGATGTGTGATGTGACATGTTTATTATGCAAAAAGAAACAAATGTTAATAAAGCGGTATCTTATAAATCTCCCAGTTCTTTGTTATATTTATACCCTTTGGGGGAGGGGCACGTGGCCCTGTGCCCCACCCTTGGATCCGCCCTTGTATACTTACCCACTCAAATTACATCAGTGTGAACCTCAGGGTTAACACAGGAAACGGAATTTCAGTAATGTTAGTGCTTACTAGTTGTTCTCTCCAAACCGTGACCTCGCGACCTCTAAATATTCACAAGCGTCTTGACTGATTTGGCTTTTGTAACTTAAATTTTTTATGGTCAGTGTGCAATGTGTTATAATAGTACATTATGATACAAGTGTGCTATGTTGGTCATTACACTAGAGGCTGTATTATGCGCGCGAGCCGCAGGCGAGCGCGATAAGGAAGCCGAGAGCGTAATGACTAACATAGCACAAGAGTTCCATACGACTGTTTTCATCACAATTGCGAGGAAAAAACAACCTTTTTTTGATAATAATCAACCACACAGCAAAAACGTCAACAAACATTTGCTGACAATGGCGCCCAAACCAGCAATGCGCGCGCAGGTTGACATATACTTCAGCGGCATAAGAACTCTTTGTTGGTATTACAAAAAAACTGTAAGTATATTATATATAGCTATATTAAGAGTGCTTCGTATACATACGTCTAATTGCAGTCACGTACAAACTTGACTTTACCGGGTTATACCTATTATAGCACAAGTGCCGTAATGTAAAGTTAAAAGCAATTGTGCGTAATAGCTTGGATTACGAGCCTAAAACCGATGTAAAAAGATCCACTTTACGAGCAAGTGTGATGAAAAGATTTTATGTAGGTACCTTGTCATATAATCTTTAAATTATATTATTACTTTATTTTATTAGCTCCCATTTTGCAAATTGGCGCACAGGATGGCTTGTGCTTTGCTCCATAAAATATATCAGGAACCAACATAAAATGTTGGTGTGAAATTAATTATCAAAATTGTATTTAAATAACAAATTAGGATTTTTTAAGCATTTATTTTGGAATTGTAAACTAGTAATAAAATGAGTTTCAAATTTAGAATCTATCGGATAGCTTTATACAAAATATTTAGTTATCTGTTGGAAGCCGTATTACGACATGACGTCATATACGCTGACTCGCTCGCACTCGAAGAATTCTTCCATAAGCGAGAAAGAGAAGCTAGATCGAGGAGACCATTTTGAAAAATAGACATTCACGTCGGAGCCGCCGTTGCGCGTGTTACGGGGTGAATCACCTTTTGGATTTTTTTACATCTTTTTGAGAAGAGAATGACCTGAGGGAGCCAACGCCGATCCCGCAGGGGACACCAGGTCCATATTTCCGTCTGAGATGACGTAAAACTCCAACTTTCAAGAATTATTTTGTGACGCGCCATGCGGTCACCAAACTAAGGAACTCGAGCGAAATTCTCATTTGAAGCTTTGAAGACAAGGCAATGTCATTTCACTGGAGGAGCTCCATGAAGCGTTCGAGAATCGGATGATCCTGCAGAAGACACCATCAGCAAAGGATCCATCAGATAACCTCCTTTCATTTCATTTTATTTTACCAAGTTTTCTCGTCATTATCTTCCATCGAAACAATAGCAATCAGCTTATTTAAATATTATTCCAACATATTGTAACTTTGCAAAAAATTTATTTCTCTTCTCCAAAAATTTAATTTTCTTATGACAAATGGCGCCCGAACAATTATTTACTTAGAATTTAACTTAAAAACAAACCAATTTTATCTTGTGCAAAGGTGTATGTTGGAATTTATAAACAAAAGATTACAATTTAATCTACTGTAGAAGTAGGTATTTTCACAATTGTGTTATTGAATTTGTGTAACAATTTTTCTTGTAAAGATGTATAGTACACCGTCTGTTGACCGTAAGTTAACAGCGGAGCAAACGTCAGATTCACCTCAACCAGAACTCCAAAATTCACAGAGCTTAATAGATATACCTGTTTCAGATTCAGAAGAAATGAATTATGTCAATACCGATGTGAGGATGGCTCAAGGAACAATCCAGTCGCCATTATGCAAAAATATCCACACAAATCCTAGCACTAGTGTTATAGATCCAGCCACAGACGGTGACAAGTATATTCCATTTATGAAACAAAGGCACTCGACACAAAACAGTCATGTACCAGTCACCCAGGTAACATATGCAATTAATAACAGTTACAACTCCAATTTGAAGTCCTGGGGACTGAAGTATAGTGGTGATACGTGTGTTGTTGAATTTTTGAATCGAGGGAATGAAATTAAGTTAGCAAGAGATGTGTGTGAAAGTGTACTGTTGAGAGGTTTTTCAGAGTTGTTAGAAGGCACTGCTCTGAAATTTTACAGATCAGTTCGCCATTCGTTACCCACTCTCTTCTCAAACTTTTTAATAAAATATTTTGTTTACTACCCATAGTAGACGCTAACAGAAGTCAATGTATACTTTTATTGCAAAATTCAGATCAATAGTTTTTGAAATATAAACAAAAACAATATTTATTTATTCAAAGCAATGCAGTATGTAAACACACATATGGCGGCGCTTATAACTTTTTCAAAATTGTAGTTACAGACAATTATTTTTGATTTATCGTACCTACGCATATCTAGCTACCTATAGATACACAATTTTGGCTATCGGTTCAGTATTATTCAAATTAAAATGAAAACCGTATGTTCACAACCAAAATTCTCAAAAGTAAAAAAGAAACACATAAGTTTTAAGTTTGCGTTTTTACCCACATTATTATTTCTACGGATACTTTAGGATACTGTAAATCCATAACAAATACTGATAAAATCATAAAATCAATAATTATTTCTTTACAAACAAGTTTAGAATTTAAACATTGCAATTTTCCTTGTAAACCAACAAGTTCATGTAGGTAAAATGACATACTATATGGTCTATACTCAGACTAAGTATGACTTCTATTCAGACATTGAACTACTTAAGCGTTATTTATACAAGAATTTACTTATTTTGATTTCCAATTTGTATAGAAAAGACGATTCTTTTTCTGTCTCAAAGACAAGTTTCAAGTATTAACAAAGTGTTGACCTACATTCAGGGAAAGACTTAAATACTTACTTTGAATTAACTTAATAACAGTATTCAAAGCTATTGTTTTGTTTTGGACAAGTATCCATTGCTATATAAAGCAAAAGCAGTATATTTAATACCATTTTTTTTGTGTTTTGAGACTTGGTAATTTTTGTTAAAACCAAGTCTGTGAAGCAATTTTTTAAGGTTAATACCATTTTTTTGTGTTTTGAGACTTGGTAATTTTTGTTAAAACCAAGTCTGTGATGCAATAATTTTAAGGTTAAGTATGAGTAATTATTTTTACATTACCAACTATAAACCAAACGTTCAATAATGCATATTTTCGTGTGCTTATTAGTTCTTAGCCTACATATTGGGCAATTTTCTGGAGGATCCTATTTAAAGGCAACCTACCATTAACTATAGCTTATTAGCTAATTATTTGGGAACGATTTAGTTCTAGTCTTTTTGTTACATGCTAACATACATACCGGATTTGACTAACGACAAGTTTATACCTAGTATGACTTAAAATGTTTTCTTATGGCTGAGTTAAAACACTCGGACATGCTAGCAATATTTAGTAGATCTACATACATACATACATACCAAACTTACCTTTTTGTCTTGTAGATACCAAAGGTTGTCTGTGAACCTTCTAAGATTAACAATTAGTCTTTAATTATAGTTAGCAGCATCTAGTGCACGGATTCACTGCGTAGATTTAATTTAGGTTTAAATAATTAAGATTTACCTGTACTTAATTAAAGCTTATACTTAGTTTATCTAATGTTTACAACGATAGATATTTACTTTAAACATTAGAAGTTTTCACTTCATACTATTAGACAATAGTGAGACTTTATTCTCATAGAATTAGGTCATTACTAGAAAACCCAAACTGTAGGGTATAGATTATTATAAGAATTACAAACATACTAACACATATTTACTTACCGTTTAAAACCATTTAGATATCATTGTTTTTCAGATAAGTTTTGTCCGCACCTACATAAGAGTGAATGGATATTTATATTAACAGTTACCTTTTAAGCTACTTGCTATATAATACTTTTGTTTTATTACACAATGTGTTATTTCTATAGGTATATCCTATACCATCATGTTATGTATGGAGTCATGAGGATTATGAAAAGTGAAGCAAGTATGTCAGAATAGCTCAATTTAACTATGAGATGCAAGGAGATTTATGAAGTTCGATGTAAGTTTAAAGGTGTGAGTGGTGATTTTGTAAGAACTAGGCAGTGTGAATATTATTTGAATTCCTTATAGGTACCTATGTATGAAAGAATGTGAGTGATTTATTTTATGAAAGTGGAATAACAGTTTATTTTGCTAGATGGAATGTAAGAAGCTTGCTGAAGTATCAACCTCACTATATTTCAGGATTCCAACCTATAACAAAAAGTTTCTTTTCATGCCTACCCCGTCTGTTCAGACAGTAAACTGTCTTTTGTTTCAAAAGGGGGATATTGTCATATAATCTTTAAATTATATTATTACTTTATTTTATTAGCTCCCATTTTGCAAATTGGCGCACAGGATGGCTTGTGCTTTGCTCCATAAAATATATCAGGAACCAACATAAAATGTTGGTGTGAAATTAATTATCAAAATTGTATTTAAATAACAAATTAGGATTTTTTAAGCATTTATTTTGGAATTGTAAACTAGTAATAAAATGAGTTTCAAATTTAGAATCTATCGGATAGCTTTATACAAAATATTTAGTTATCTGTTGGAAGCCGTATTACGACATGACGTCATATACGCTGACTCGCTCGCACTCGAAGAATTCTTCCATAAGCGAGAAAGAGAAGCTAGATCGAGGAGACCATTTTGAAAAATAGACATTCACGTCGGAGCCGCCGTTGCGCGTGTTACGGGGTGAATCACCTTTTGGATTTTTTTACATCTTTTTGAGAAGAGAATGACCTGAGGGAGCCAACGCCGATCCCGCAGGGGACACCAGGTCCATATTTCCGTCTGAGATGACGTAAAACTCCAACTTTCAAGAATTATTTTGTGACGCGCCATGCGGTCACCAAACTAAGGAACTCGAGCGAAATTCTCATTTGAAGCTTTGAAGACAAGGCAATGTCATTTCACTGGAGGAGCTCCATGAAGCGTTCGAGAATCGGATGATCCTGCAGAAGACACCATCAGCAAAGGATCCATCAGATAACCTCCTTTCATTTATTTTATTTTCCCAATTTTTCTCGTTGCCGTCATCCATTGGACTATCGCCATCAGCGTTTTAATATTAATATTGTATTAGGACTTATCAAAATAGTAAACGCATTGTAACCTCAAATAATCATTTGTTCTTTTTTCTCCCATATAACTTTAGCACAAGATAGATAGGTAAATTATAAATCATCAATTTCATTTTCAACAAGAGGCCCCCTGTACTCCAGAGGTCTGATGTTTCGTGACTGATACGTATCCAGGAACCCTAACTTTTTTGTTTTATTTTTTTGTTATTTGTTTTGTCTTACTTTGTCAAATCACAAATTTCTTATGACAACCTACGGTCCGCAGTTGTCGAAAAAATAAAAATAAAAACATTGAAATGCCGATTCGTCCAATTTGATACAGAGAACTTCGCTTCGCACGGGCAATAAACTTAAGTGCAAGAAATAATACACTTACCTATCTTAAATGGGACAAGGATCTGGTTTTGGATTGTCACGGTCAAGTTTTATGACTAGATTCAAATGAAATCATTTCATTTTCCGCATAATGAAGCAGCTGGACATTTATGCAATCACTGGCCTCTACCCTTATCTAGGCCGCACCGATTACGGCAAAATATCTAGGCGGCCATTAATAAATGTAAATAACTTAGTACTTGAATAGGTTTAAATAATTATCATAATTGGATCATAGGGACGACCAGCAAAATGTTATATTGTAATAACTTCTTATAGATGTCGCTGTCTTATAGTCTGTTACAGCCAACCAACCTTAGGTTTACTTGTTGGTAGCTCTCACTTGGACCTGGACTTGGGACCTGGGTATGTCCTAAAACTGCATCCAGCACCACCGGACGATGGGCAGCAGCGTCCTCTTAGTTAACGGTGGTAATACTCTGCGATCCCTGCCGCCGCCTGCCAAGCGTGGGGATTATGGCAACCCCTCCCTATTATGGGAGAGGCTTTCGTCCAGTAGTGGACGTCTTATAGGCTGATGAAGAAGAGGTGTCACTTGCAGAAGATCAGTTGATTATGGAGAGGTAAGGAGTACTATCTTAAATGGGAGACCAATTAAAAAAGTGCCCAACTTTATGCAGTAAAAACATAACAGTTCAAAACCCAAATTTCAACGTGTAGAGTGTAGAGTCTAGTAAAGTCTACATTTCGACGTCAATATATGCCTTACAACTGCTTACAACATCACGCCAAGTATCATTTGTGTGATATACCTAAGTAATTAACGAGTTATTATGATTGTTTATCACCGGCACTTAATCGCGCACAAATACATTTATTTTTATATCTTTTTTGTTCTTACATCGGTCAAATTAAGCGCACCATAGCGGAGAGAATCAAAGAACATATCGCGGCTGTCAAAAATCGCCAGAGACAGAAGTCTGCCATCGCTGAACACCTGCTCGAGGCGGGATCCGGTCGCTGGATTGAACTCCACGATCCGAAAGTCCTCTCCACTGAACGACATTATTATCCAAGGATGGTTCGTGAAGCGGTTGAAATAAAAAACATCGTAATTTCAATCGAGAAGATGGATTTAGATTGTCGTCGTCGTGGAATCCCGTTATAGGCAAGTGTTCGTGTCGCGGTAGGGTTTCTGAGAAATCAGCTGATACCGTCAGTGTAGTGTGCCGTGGAAACAAACCTACGTTTTAACAAGACCAAATGAGGGTAGGACACCACAACACCCTCATATTTCAACAAGATGACCCGCATTCTCCAGTCAGCTCGTGAGCACGGCCATTGGAACATGGTCGAAACGTCGATGTAAATTTATTTGTGCGCGATTAAGTCCCGGTGATAAACATAATTATGTGTTCAAATCGCGAAAGTTTAAAAGTTTCATGACTTATTATGAGTTAAGTGAAAAAAACATGACTAAAGCATGACAGTTTTCGCCATTGGATTGCACGAGTTTCATATATACTGACAACCTAAAAGGTTACGCAATATTAGACTGTTCTTTCAAATATCTACCTGGCAAATTTTAGCTTGATGCTTGGAGGATCTAGCTGGCTGGATATATAATCAAAGGATTGATGCACTCGATAATTATATAAAGAGATACTTATCTAAACCATGAATGGTCACCAAAAAGCGGCCGCGTGGTATATACTTAGTGCAACATTACGACACCACCGTCCTTCATCGACCTTGGGCAAAAAGTATGGTACAGCTGTTTTTGTTTTTGCGATTTCAATGTTGGCCCCATAGTAAAAGTTGTTTGTTTTGACGTACAGAATATGCCCTTAAAAGGATGCTACTTGATTACCACTAACCCTGTAGAGATACATCATGACAATGATTGCAATAGATATTATATTTTCACCTCCTGAAGATTGAACGAAAAAACACACCAAAATTTATAAAAATGTCGTGCTTATCGTTAAGAGAGAATCCGGTGAGCGATTTTCGCCATACAAACGTATTCAATCGCTCACCAGATTCCCCCTGACGAAAAGGCGTGAGACAGGGAGATATTTTATTTCTCCAACACTGTTCACGAACGCTTTGGAGGACGTGTGGCTCTTGGACTGGAATGGATTCGGCATCAACATTAATGGCGAATACAGTGATGTATTCACCTTCGCTTTGTCGATGATATAGTCATCATGACAGAGTCGCTGAAGGACCTCAATACTATGCTCAGCGACCTCAGTAACGTTTCCCCACAGGTGTCATGTCCAATGTCCATGTTGTGCCCGTATCGCTTGGCGTTGGGAACGATACTCTCGAAATTGTTGACCACTACAACTACCTTGAACAGATTATTCAGTTAGGTCGTAGGTCCAACATCGACAAAGAGGTCGCCTGAAGAATCCAACTCGGATGGGCAGCGTTCGGAAAATTGCGTAATATCTTCTCGTCCAAAATCCCGCAGTGTCTGAAGACAAGGATCTTCAACCAGTGTGTGTTGCCAGTGATGACATATGGAACTGTAACGTGGTCTTTAACTGCTGGCCTTTTGGAGAAACTCAGAGTCACTAAACGGGCAACGGAGAAGAGCTATGCTCGCGGAGTTTCTTTGCGTAATAAAATCCGGAACGTAGATATTCGCCAAAGAACCAAAGTCACCGACATAGCTCGCAGGGTTTGCAAGTTGAAGTAGCAATGGGCAGGCCACATCACTCGAAGAACTGACAACCGATGGGGAAGAAAGGTTCTCGAGTGGCGACCGCGAACCGGAAGACGCAGCGTAGGAAGGCCTCCCACTAGGTGGACCGACGACATTGTAAAAGTCGCGGGCAACCGGTGGATGCAAATAGCAGGTTGTCGTACAGTGTGGTGGTCTAAGGGGGAGGCCTTCGTTCAGCAGTGGACGTCTCCGGGCTGATGATGATGATGAACCCACTTAAGTACACAGAATACTGTCTCGGTACTCTTATAATAGATTAATGCCATGTCTATGTCGTACTTAGATACCTACCAACGTGCCTTATTCATTCGAAAAATATATTAGCATTGAAACTAAGAATCCTCACAAGTGACAGCGACTAGAAACCTTTTACAATTATTTTTTAGGACTCATTTGAAATGAATATAATAATCAATAGATGTTTACTTTTATCCAAGAAGAAGCTCATGGACATACGCATTCTCCACATCCTCACCTACAGTGCGCAGTCTTGGTCCATGATAAAACATGAGCGGTCCAAACTCGGGGTTTGCCAGCGAGCCATGGCGCGCAGCATACTTGGAGTTATACTAATCGACCGAGTCAGGAACTCAACACTGCGCTCCAAAACATAGATTCTGGATGTTGGGCAAAAAGCCAGCAGTCTGAAGTGGAACTGGGCCGGCCACATCTGCCGCTTGCATGAAGACCTGTGGGCCAAGACCACAACAATGTGGACCCCGAACACCAAAAGACCCCTCGGCAGGCCCAAAAAACGATGGCGAGAAGAGCTGGACTCCCACTGCAGAGACTGAATTATTAAAGCTCTCGACCGTGAAGCGTGGAAAGAGGGAAGGGCGAGGCTTTTGCCCTGCAGTGGGAAGATCTAGACTAAAAATGAAATGATTCTTCTTAATCAGCCTATCATAGCCTATATAACATCTAGCCTGTCGACCGAGGTAAATCCTTCCTCCAAGATCGACCATAATAAAAAAGCATAATGTAACGTAAGTATCTACTGTAAGCAGGTAGGTACCTAAGTGACTAGCATAAGGAAAAAACATTTAAGTAGGTATACATTTTAAACTAAGTCACACTAAACTGTTTCCATCGTAAAAGGATAATAATATAAATAAACAGGTTTAATGGGATGTTATTACTGCGTACTTACCTACCAGTCGTTTATTTTAGGTACTTCTACATTTTAGTTTATACTTATACTAGGACTGCCCCACAGTTTCACGTGCGATCCTACAAAAACCGTAAATTTTTACTAAAAAAATTAAATATAAAATACTCGCTTTTTCATTTTCGTGTTTCGAGGTAGAGAATGAGATAGACCAAGATAATAGGATAGATAGATGACTGATGTTTAAATCGTTGAAACCAATAGCTTTGATGAAGAATTTAAGTAAATATAGTATGTTTATTGAAAAAATATTTTAAATCGGTTATTAATGTTCTGATATATAAGCGTTTAAAGTTTTTGGTAGAGCCAACTCTGTCCCTTTCCCACAATACAAAAAATTACGTGTCGCCTTACTTGTCAGAATATAATTTATATGGCGTACAGAGGAGTGACGTCACGATTAGCTGTTTCGTCTCTCTGTCTAGCATGATATTAAAATGCTTAAAAGTTGCTTATTTTTGATCAGATTTTAATCTTTTCATTAATCAGCTATATTTATGGGCCACATTTTAATAAGACAATAAAAAAAACAGTCATCTAGCGTATTAAATAATTACTGAGGCGCATCACGTTAATCGTAATACTTTATTTGTGTAGATCCATGATAAAGGCGTCCATTCAAATATTCAGTCAAATTCGTTAAACCGTTTCAACACTGAAAACTAACAAACATACATCCACTCACAAACTCCCGCATTTGTATTGTGAGTGTGACGTGGTTAGTGTGATTCCAAGAAATGTACAGACGTAGAAAATACAACCTATTATAAAAACCAGCCAAGCGTTAGTTGGACTTGGGCACCGAGGGTTCTTACCACAAACTGTGTTCCAGTTAATGATAAAAATCTCGTGAAAATCGTCGATTCAAACAAAATAAACAATTAGTTTGGGGCTAGATGGCGACGTTTGAAATGTCTACGAATATTAATTTATTTGTGTACGTAACTTTTTTTATTAAGCCAAAGATAACGTTCTCCTTATCCTATACATGCGAAAAAAATTGCGAGCAAAACCGCAGGATACTCGTAGTAAAGTAACAAAAGCAGAAAATGTTGGTAGCCTCTGGAAGAAAACAGTGCAGATTATCATGTAAGGCTTCGCCCCGTCCGCGAGCCCCAATCTACTTAGTACATTACTGGCTCAGTTTAGAACACCCGTTTTATGGACAATATCCAGAAATAGAAATCTTTTTACCATTTAAGAAGGTCTTAGAGACGTTGGTAAGTGACTTTTTTATTGTCTTGAATGCCTCTTCTTGCTAAAGAGGTGTCTCTTCCAAGACTTGCAGAGAGCGATAGAGTCCACAATCCTTCTATTACGATTAGCGTAAATTAGAGAATTGTAAGTGGCGTAACTATAACCCTACAGCTACACTAACCTTTCTAATATCAACATATCAACTTTTACCAAAGGTGTTGTCTAAAATTAGGTAGATACGCGTACCTACCTACTTACTATGTATTTGGTATCTATTACTACGGTCTCTTACTTGTCAAGAAGATTTATTTATGCGATGGAGTGACGAGGCGCACGAGACGTTCGCCAGATGGTAAGCGCCACGCCTGCATATAACAGTAGCAGTGAATTGTAAACATGCGAATGCAATCCTGCGCCGCACTGTACTGAGCTCGTCACCCTGAGATATTATATGTGCCCATAGTAATTTCTCTGGTAACATTGGTTCCTTCAAACCGAAATACAGTAAGTACCTACCTAATGCGTGCACACTAACTGCTTGGGGGGTTGAATAGCTGGCAAAGTTGTAGTACTTCTCCAGGCGGACTCAGCAGTAGAGTCCTACCACTACAAAATTCAAGAAGGGCTCAATAAATAAATAATAATCATCATCATCAGCCAAAAGACGTCCACTGCCGAAGGCATCCCCCTTAAAAGGGAAGAGTTGCTTGGACCTCGGTATGTCCTAAAACTGCATCCAGAACCACCGGAGGATGGACAGCAGCGTCCTCTCGGTTAACGGCGGTGAGCATCCTGCGATCTTCAAGCCGCCTGCCAAGCGTGGGGATTATGGCTACCCCTCCCTATAAATAAATAATAACAAGTTAAATTTTGAATGATGTAATGTACCTAATGTAGGTAGGTACAGGTATGCAATAAGATTTTAAATCTCAGATATTTGAGGCTTATATGAATGATAGTTAGATATATACAAAACACATACTTACCTACGTATTTTGTACCCCAATAACGTTGTAAATGCGAAAGTTTGTTGTACAATTTATTATTTATTATTAAAGATAAAATGCAGCTAACAGGCTTATTTACTCCTAGGCGCAACATTTTTATTTTAGTTTTAGGTGTTTGTTACCTCTTCAAGCCAAAACGGCTGAACGGATTCGGATGAAACTCGGAATGGACATAACTTATTTCCCAGAATAACATACTACTTTTTATCATCATCACCATCACCGCTTTTCGTCATCACGCGGGTGAAACCGCGGGGAGCAGCTAGTATGTCAAAAAAATTGTTAAAAGTGCAAATTAATGTTTAGTTTCCTTTTTAGGCATTTAGTAAAATGGCTGAAGAACCTGAATGTCAACTTCGTCGCAGAAGATCATCGGGGAACCCCAATTTAGCCTTGAACCTAGATGGTGGTTGCGAGATCACTGAAGGAAACCCAGACGAAGGAACCCCTTCACCCAGCAAACCTTTCCCTGGGACTTCTAAAAGACCATCCCAAGCCCAATTACTGCAATTCAAAAACAAGCAGCAGTCTTTTGACCTACACATCATTCAAGTAAGTTGAAAGGCATTTTTTGCCGCGTTGGTTTCATTTTAGTTAACCACGTCGGCTAGGTAGGTAGGTAGGCTTATGTACCTACCTATCGATTAGCAACTCACAAGTTCAATAAACTTATTTGCAGTCGTACAATTCTAACGTGAGCGGTAAGTAAAAGGCATTTTTTTATACAATCAAGTGACGATACGAGCAACACGTTCGCCTGGTGGTACCAACAGTAGCAGTGCTAGAATTGTGAACTTGCGAACACAATCCTGCGCTGCACTGTACTGCGCTCGTCACCCTGAGATATTAGATGTTAAATCTCTTCATACCCTGTAAGTTCTCTAGTAACATTGCCCTTCAAACTGGAACACAGTAATGCTTGCACACTACTGCTTGGCGGTTGAATAACTGGCAAAGGTGTGGTACTTCCCCAGGCGGACTCTGCAGTAGAGTCCTACCACTACGACGCATGTTAGATACTTACTTAGATTAATGTAAACAGGTGTTTTGTTTTAGTACATATTGTTTTAGAACTTGTCAAGAAAATAACTACGAGGATATCATATTGTGAATATTTCTCGTTTTTTCCTACTATATAAAATGTATTTTCTATCATCAATTAAAATTTTAATGTTTTTTGTCATGCATTCTAAAAGCAATGATCTGAACCTGCCGAGGCCGAGATGTCTTTATTTTATATAATATATAAAAAAAAAGTTTATTGACAAAACTTTTAAGCAATCATTTTTATATAAAGTCGTCGGTCATTTCCATGCGCATGTATACAATATGTAACAAAAAGTTTACTTTTACTAAGTGATACTTTTTCATACATATTTTATTAGTATGTAGTAGTCCAAAACGCCCAATGCCTTTAGTTAGACGCCAAACCTGATTTGATTAGTAATTTAAATTGGTATTGCCAGGTGGAAGAGTGTGAGGAGGAGGAAATCATGGTGGATAGCGACGAGGAAGTGGACGAGAACGTTGCGTCGGGCATCCACCGAGCAGTTACACCCACCCCCATACAAGACTTCGGTGCTAACACTGTTTATACAGAAGGTACCTCTTAAGATTTCTTTATATTAGGCATTGGAGCTATCAAAAGGCTAAAATATACCAATGTTACGATGAAAAAAAAACTTCGCTCACCTCTAAAATCAATAAGCGCTGCTAAGCGACCACCCATAAAGAGTCCCGCCCTTAACTTGTGACGTAATTTGTCGTAGGTAAAAAAAAACTCTGAAAGTGTGATTAAAACTCACTTTCGGAGTTTTGGCCGGAACACGGAAAAATCATGTAGTTGCATTCTATTATTTTCTTAAACTTGTGTTTTTTCGCGAATTAATGATTTAAAATGGTGTTTTATTCATTGAGTGTTGAATTACATGCACGATTGTGGGCAAGTGATATAATGTGGTATGTCATGTCTTTTCGTGTTGTTTTCTAAACTCCGTAGAAGCTCATAGTAAAGTCACCACAACTTTACTAGGGCATGACTTGGACTCGACTATGACTGGTTTCGTGTGACTGACTGTGATTTCATGGCATATTTGACTTGATTTTAATAAAAGAAACTTGCAAATTCATTAACTTGACACTGGCAGAATCGCACAACGTGCGATGCCAATAACTATGAAAAAAAACCCACTTTCGAAAAGTTTTTTAAAGGTATTGCAATTCTTATCTACATTTTTATGACAAGGCTGCATGTTGTAATTAAATAATTTCTAAAGCGGTGGTCACACAAAAGTCACGGGGGGAGGGTCAAACACGAAACTACTGAAATTAATGTATCGTTCGTAATTAATAATCGACCCCTGACATTCAATATGACATCAGCAAGGCTAGGATGCGCACCGCGAGAAAATTTTCTCGATTGTTAAAAACAGGACAAGGCTACGACTCTATATAAGTCTGTCTCGTTTTCGCACGACATAAAGACACGACAATTTTTTCTCGCTTTACGCATCCTAGCCCTGCAGGTAGATTGAATGCTCGAAAATAAACATTTAAGACATCTTATTTCTAAGCAATCAAATGCTTATGAAAATCATGCGCATTACTAGCAACAAACGAACATCAAACATAACCTCCCATGCCATATACCATCCCATTCATGTTGGCATGCTGTGCATGTCTGTCCATACTGTCCATACCATCCCAAGACCTAAGGGAATGCCGACAAAATATTTTTGAAGATTATTAATAATTATGTTAATCCTTAAATTTTTACGTACGAATTTGTCATATGAAAATGATTAAGTATAATCTGTATTTACATTCTAGGGCCCCAAGTATCGGACTTTCTGAGAGTGAAAACTTTAGAAAACGACTGCTATACTGACGTCTCGGATGCTGACACTGAGGAAGATGAATAGCCATTATAGAAGATATATAATTTATGATTTAGTTAAGGCTTGGGTTTCGTTATCAGCTCTCTGTCGCTCTCATTTCATTCCATATTTTTAAGATACCAAATTACCAAAAATACTTTTTTTAATCTATTCAGCTCGTCTTACGGTATAAAGATTACGAGGAACAAGTTTTTATTTTGTGTTTGAACAAGTTTTCTGGCACTGCTACTGTTAGTGGCTGGCGTCACGCTTACAACCAGGCGAACATCTTGCTCGTCTCGTCGCCGGATTGTATAAAACATGTATTTTTTGGGTTGGGAGTAAATGCGCAATTGATAAAATAATTCTTCCTTGCATCGCTGGTAGAGCTAAAGTTTTTTTATAAAATCTTGTTCTTTGTGCCTACTATAGTAATAGATCAGCCCTGTACAATTATTTAAAAATACATTAAACAATAGGAGAGCCAGAGTGGACTTATAACGAGACATAAGCCTTAAGAGTTTTAGTTGATAAGTGTCAGACAGGATGCATCGTTAGGCTGGCGTACGTTGCAAGTAATACCAGGGGGGTGTCACTCCGCAGTTTAGGTATGTTCGGCCGGCGCTCCGCTCCGAGAGGACAATGCAAGGCTGTCAGTGGCCGCCCGCACGCTAGCCTCGTCACACGTAACTAAGCATACGTGATAGAAAGAGAGCGGTATATCTAGGTGAATATAGCGAGCGGTATCCAGCGCTGTGCGAGTTGAATTGCTACTTTATTGCCTAGTAGATAGGGACCTTATTTATTTCAATTCCTTTGCGGAGTGAACTTTCTGTACGTAGTACTATTATTTATTCTGTGGTTATATTCCGTAAAAGGGTGGCAGACCAAGAAGCGCAAAAAAATGGCAGCCAATTTAATTTGTGCGAAGGCGTTTCTTGCCACTACCACTCAAATCCATGAGATTAGATGAGAAATGTTATAAATGCAGCTATAAAAATACTGTGAACTAACTTATTTATCTCGATCAAAATGCATTCATAAAAGATAGCAAGTAACACTTTTGATACAAGTAAGCTATTAAAAATAATTATCAAGTATGATAAGTCTACGAATACGGTAACCCCTATTATTTATTAAACTTAATATTAATTATATCATAACATTTATATGTTAAATCTTAATGAGATTGTGCAATAACGAATAAAAAAAGGTTAAACTGGTTATGTAATTGCTGTTGTTTTACTAAACATGTTAAACGCTTTTTGACAACTTACAGAAAGTTGACGACATGACATCATAAAGCGTCTAGCAAATTATATCCCGTACTATTTAATTAACATTACCTCTTTACAAATAGCACAAGATCGAGATAGCTAGAAGAAATTGGGGGAGACCTTTGCCCAGCAGTGGGACAACACAGGGTAAACAAAAAAAAATTGATAATGGAAGCATAATGCTTTCGTAACGAACTTAAACAACGAAGAAATTTGCGCAGTAAGAACTCAAGGAATATAAAAACCCATCTTTATTTAACTCAAGTTTATTAAACTTACTAATTAATTTACATATATTATCATACAGTGACAAAAACAAGTTACAATTATTTACAGTTGAAGAAGTAATGATACAATTATGTAAATACCTGATAACATAATTGGGAATTACATAAGTAGGTAAGTAATCGAATTAGATATTCTATCAAGGTGGTTGTATTCTATCCTCATATGCATACACGGACTGAAACGTGGTCTTTAACTGCTGGCCTTTTGGAGAAACTTAAAAGTCACGCAACGGGCAATGGAGAGAGCTATGCTCGGAGTTACTTTGCGCGATAGAATCCGGAACGAGGATATTCGCCAAAGAACCAAAGTTACCGACATAGCTCGCAAGGTTTGCAAGTTGAAGTGGCGCAGGGCAGGCCACATCGCTCGAAGAACTGACAACCGATGGGGAAGAAAGGTTCTTGAGTGGCGACCGCGAACCGGAAGACGCAGCGTAGGAAGGCCTCCCACTATATATATATATAGGTGGACCGACGACATTGTAAAAGTCGCGGGCAACCGGTGGATGCAAATGGCAGGTTGTCGTACAGTGTGGCGGTCTAAGGGGGAGGCCTTCGTTCAACAGTGGACGTCTCCGGGCTGATGATGATGATGCATACACGATCAATAAAGGCTTGTGCACATTAGGATGAACGCAAAGCATTGCAAAAATAATCTGTAAATACTTGACAATGGCAAACGCAGTGCCGACGCCATAATCCTCTTAGGAGGAAATAAAGAGCTCATTGGTACGGGCCGGAACTCACGACCTCGTGATTCGGAGTCGGTCTTCCTGTTAGACTACACCGGCTTCATCAATTACTTTACCACTGGCTAAAGTATTCATATTCGTGACGTATAACTCAGTAAAAGAAATTCAATGGCGTACGTAAATGCGCCAACCAGCACGCAATGGGACGATAAAGGCTGATCCAATAAAGTATTCATATTTAACAATCGCACAAGCTAAGCGCATGATGTACATTGGGTATTATTATTAAAATTTTACTATCAGTACATTTTAAACAAGTTTGATTATAGGAAAATGCCTATGTACAGAGAAATCGAATTCCGGTGGAGTTGAAGAGTCTCTCTTGTGACCTCCAGCTAGTAATTTGAGGACGACGAAATTCGTTTTGGCCACCTTTAGTAGATCCGTTATCTGAAAAATGGAAAACAAACAACTTATGAAGAGATTTGGTTCGAAAATGCTGCCCTGTGGCACACCATACTGATATTATCAATGCTAATTATAAACAAATGGTAACCTTTTCATGAATTACGCCTAACAGACTTTTATTAAATGTATAGGCCTTCTGTACCCCATTATGTAATTATGCTGGGTTAGGCGGAAAGAGTGCAATAAGCCAAACGTTTCTCGATGTCTGATCTTTATGAATAACTTTACTCTCATCAGTTTATACAGAGTGACATTGAATATGCTAGATGAATGGTTTTGTTTTATTGTCCTATTAAAATGTGGCCCATAAATATAGCTGATTAATGAAAAGAAAATGAAAATCTGATCAAAAATAAGCAACTTATAAGCATTTTATCATGCTAGACAGAGAGGCGAAACAGCGAATCGTGACGTCACTTCTCTGTACGCCATATAAATTATATTCTGACAAGTAAGGTGTGACGTAATTTTTTCATAAATAACCGATTTAAATATTTTTTTCAATAAACATACTGTATTTACTTAAATTCTTCATCAAAGCTATAAACATCAGTCATCTATCCTATTCATTTGCATTCTAAAAAAATAGACAATATTTTATTTGTAGAAAAAACACATTTTGTACACAAGACAAGACAATATAAACTCATAACAAATATAAACAGTACAAAATAGTTTTTCGCCACAAACCGGTTCCAACTCAGCATAATTCTGGCTGCGAACAGCCAGCGCTGGTCTTCCGTTGGAACCGTTGGTGACGTCCCCCACGCATACCACACGGCAGGGTACGCTTAAACAAACAAACAAACAAACAAAAACAATACAAGGTAATAATATATAAACAAATAAACGACGGCGATCATTCTCTTAAGGGGTCATTTAATTCGACATAATTAACACTTGCACCATGAAAACAACCCTGAAAACGCGCGAGAAAAACGGTTCTCCCGTCAAATAATGCTTTATGAAGCAGAACAGGTTATTTTTTCGCGATTTACGCGTTGATTTTGTAATAAAAGTTGTTCATTAGAATGAGTAAGAAACCTGCTGCGAATTAATTCAATGTCATCCTGTATACACAAAAAAAACTATGGAGAATAAATTATAATTAAAACAACGGCAGAAATAAAAAATAAAAATAACAAAATCTAAAAATGAAATTTGAAATAGATAAAATATCAACTGCCTCACGCGACATTCATGGGTTTTATGGGTCAGCCGACTTATAATCCGATTTAAGAAATTGCAAAATAACACTAATTACATAAAACTGGTGGTAAATAAACTGGTGGTAAATGAACTGGTGGTAAATGAAGTGGTGGTAAATGAACTTACTTCCTGGTCGGGAGTCGTGATGGTTTCCAGAAGAGTCCGCGCCTGCTGGAAGTGTTTGCAGCCACCGAGGTACAGTATCACAGGGTTCTCGTGTCTGGAATTACATTGTAGACGTTACTTACGTTAGATTAAGTCTTAAAGTTGAAAGGTCTAATCAATACTTTTTTTGGCCAGGTTTTTTTATTTTGTTTTTTAATTAAAACAAGAAATACAACGTGAGAACAATGGAACAGAAACTATTTCCCAGGATCTGGGGAGGACGATTGCTATTTGATACAATCGTTCCACCCCAGATCCAGAATAAAAATTAATTAATAAATACACTATCATCATCAGCCCGGAGACGTCCACTGCTGAACGAAGGCCTCCCCCTTAGACCGCCACACTGTACGACAACCTGCCATTTGCATCCACCGGTTGCCCGCGACTTTTACAATGTCGGTCCATCTATGTATATATATATATATATATACATCGGTTGTCAGTTCTTCGAGTGATGTGGCCTGCCCATTGCCACTTCAACTTGCAAACCTTGCGAGCTATGTCGGTAACTTTGGTTCTTCGGCGAATATCCTCGTTCCGGATTCTATCGCGCAAAGTAACTCCGAGCATAGCTCTCCCTCTCTCTCTCGGCTTAGTATCACCCCGTACAAAACCTATCGGGCGGCGTCCAAGTGGCTACAGTACTCACTGCAGAGGCTGCGTCATCTCACAGAACTCGTGGTAGTGCACCTGCGGCGGGGTGAGCACGGAGAGCGGCGCGAACCGGTGCTTGTACCGCACCGCCTCGTTGTCGAACTCCGACTGCGGCTGCCGGATCTTGCCTTGCAGCTTGAACGCCACCAGCGCCTGGACACAGGAAATTACACTTCTATTTTCTCTTTAACCGACTTCAATATAGGATCTCAATTCGATTGTAGTATTTTTTTGGCGGGAACAACGAAAAATCATGCCGTTGCATTCTATTATTTTCTTGAGCTTGTGTTTTTTCGCGATTTAATGATTTAAAATGGTGGTGTTTTATTTATTCAGTGTTGAATTACATGCACAAGTGATACTGTGGTAAAACATGTCATTTCGTGTTGTTCAAAACTCCATAAAAGCTCATAGTAAAATCGCAACAAATTTACTAGGGCATGACTTGGACTCGACTATGACTAATTTCGTGTGACTAAATCTGATTTCATAACATATTTGACTTGATGATACTATATAAACTTGATAATTCACATACTTGACACTGGCAGAATGCACAACGTTCGATGCCAACAATGAAGAAAAAAAAACACAGGAGATTCCAGTTCTATTTTATTTTTAACCGACTTCAATAAAGGAGGATCTCAGTTCGATTGTAATGTTTTTTCTTTTTTGTATTTTTGTTACTCGATTACTCAGCCAAATATGAATTGATTTTAATGATTCTTTTTTATTTGGTAGGTTATACTTCAGAGGTGGGTCACATAAAATTTTTAACAAAATTGATCCTGTAGTTTGGTTTTTAAATCAAAATAACTGAAAAAAAGATATCATCCAGGTAAACGAAATTGAAGTATTTTTTATTATGTACTTAGTTTATGCAATGGAGTTCCAGAACCACCTGAGGACAGCCAGCTGCGTCCTCTCGTTTAAAGGTGGTGAGTATTCCGCGATCCCCATAGCCGTGATAGCAGTATAATGTATATCGGAAAATTGATATCAAACACCCTTACCTTATAAAATCCCCCGCACATATTCTGCATGACCTGGCACATGAGTCCCTCCCTGGCGTAAGGGCGGACCTTCTTCTTCTTCTTGTCCTTCTTCCGGGCGTCGCCGCCGCGCCGCGCGCTCTCCCCCGCGAGACCCTCCGCTCGCCCCAGGGCTGATACCAACCACCCGTATAGAAACTCATATAGATACCTGGGGATAAGAGACAAGAGGTTATATATAGCAGAAAAAAATACTTTCAGGCAAGGTCCAGACCAACAGCCAACAGCTAGCACCAGAATATATTTTATTGACAAGTACTTTAAAAAAAACAACCGACTTCAATTTTGATTACCTGGATGGCATATTTTTTCCAGTTATTTTGATTTAAAAACCAAACTTCTGAACCGATTTCGATAAAATTCAAGTATCACCTACCAAATAAAAAAGAATCATCAAAATCAATTCATATTTGACTGAGTAATCGAGTAACAAACACGGTGCCGTTTCACCCATTTTTTATGAGTTCAATGATTAAAGAGCTAATAATGTTATGTTGTGTATACAATGTGTAACAAAAAGGTTCAACAATACTGAAGGGTATGTATGTACTCATCATTATGAACAACTTTTACTGTGCTTTTACTAACCTTCAAATCGCAACAAAAACAGTTGTTCCATACATTTTGTCCAACGTCTATGAACTTTTTGTATGGAACAGCTGTTTTTTTTTGGTTGTTTGGCCCCATAGTAAAAGTTGTTCATAATGATGAGTACACCATACCTACCCTTTTTTATATATTAATGCGTTTGACCTTCCCCACCGAGCCGTAGACAACGACTAAGGCCCTTCAGTATTGTTGAACCCACAGAGTAATAGAAGCAGAGATGTGATCAAAGGATTTTTCCTAATGCTAGTGTAGTGGTGTAGTACTAGTGACGTAGTGTGTAAGTATACGTAATATAAGTAGAGTAAGGATGTGTGCGCGCAAGCGGCGTAATATCTATGTAACAGACAATAAATGGGATTCCAAGTGGATTGATGTGTATCAATTATTAGACTTAAAACTCCCAACATTACATGGCGACCATGCCAGGATAGAGTGCCAAGGCGGTTGGGAGCATTTTTTTAAATTAAAATACAAAATAAAGTAGAAACAAAATGTGCCAATCTAAAGTGGAAAAAGAAGATGTGTTCATCACTCAGAATGCCGCCGGAAGCAACGGTGCGGTGTTGGAGCAGATGAGCAAGCTAAGTGTTGGAGTTTATATCACGCTGGCGCTCATTATTATGCTGTTCCTGTATTTGGTGTTCAGAACATACCGCGATTGTCACCGCTCCTGGATGCAAGAACAAATTGGGCTCAACACTTTAAATCGCGTACGAGCCTCCATCCAAGGACGACAGGTGGGGAACGGTGCAACATAATCTCCGAGTGAAGTGAAAAGTGTATCCAAAAAAAAAAGCAAGTAATAAAAAAAAAAATGTTAATACCTATGTGTTAAAATTAATAATTACGTGCCACAAGGTCATTTCAAAATTATTTATAAAGTGAACAAAGACTCAGCGAACTTGATACCGGGCGCAACAATTTGCTGACCAAAGACTTTCGCCGTTGATCGTATGAAAATGAACTTTATTATAATAAATAGGGATTCATTGCAGTGCATAAAACATTTTGAAATGTAAGGCTTTGTATTGGATATCTTTTAATTTAAATGTAGAGGTCATTCGTTTAGATTAAGAGGGAGACATGGTTCCATGAGATGCTCGATACATTGGAAAGTTTTTATAATGCCCTTATAGAAATACGTAAATACTTAATTAAAAAGGGACAAAGCAGGTATAGCTCTAATACAACGCCAGTTAAGTTAAGCGAGGCGCAGAATATCTACCTTAACGCAAGAGACATTTATAAGACTATAAATACAAATAAAGAGATTATACTAGGCTCAGAGATTTTGGAGGATATTGACAAAGTTTATCGCGAAATAGAAGCTTTATGTGTGTATCCCAAAGCTAACAATATGGAGTTTGATTTAAAAGTAGCCTGCAGTTTGATTCCAGCCATGGACGACTCCGAGGCCACAACGAGACGTATGATTGACTCAGTGGACATGTACTCGGACATGATTGATGCCAAAGGTAAACTTTTATTAATCACCTTTGTAACAAAGACTAGGTTATCAGAAAATGCAAAATTGCGAATGTCAGGTAATTACACAAAAACCGAAGATTTAATTAGAGACCTGCGCAAACATCTTTTGGTTAAAAAATCATTCGTGTCCATACAAACACAACTGCAAAATATTAGACAAGGTGTTAAGTCCGTCGATGAATATGGTACCGAAATTGAGAAATTAATGACTGACATGACTATCTCGCAAGCAGATGGTGACACAAACGCTTTCGCAGTGTTAAAGCCTTTAAACGAAAAAGTTGCGATAAAACGTTTTTCAGATGGACTGCGGAGTTCCAGAATGGCCACCATCATCGCGTCGCGCAACTACTCTAGCCTAAAAGATGCTATCCAAGCAGCGAAAGATGAGGATGCTGTATCTTCCCTGCCCTCATCATCAGGTAACATCATGCATGCATCAAGGCATGGACGAAATTTTTACAATTCGAGACGTGCGCGAGGCCGAGGCCACCAATATCAACGATGGTCGTACAATTTTAATAACAATCGTGGTCAATACGGTAACAATCATTATCGTGGGCAGCCTGAGCGTAGTAACGCTCCAAGTTACAGAGGTTATAATAGAAGGCCGATGTTTTATAATAGTCGACGGGGCAGATACAACAGGTTTACTAACACAAGAAATAACTACGGAGCACAGCCAGCTCGGAACGTTTTTTCGATAGAGCAGGATAACAAGAACAACGCTCCAAACAATGAAGAGGAAACGAAATCTTATGACATGAGCCAGTTTTTTCGTTCTCAAGAATAGTATTTTTTCATGCACAGGCAATGCAACATACATTGCATTTTACATAAATAACATCAAATATTACTGGTTAATCGACACAGGTGCTACACTATCTGTTGTTAAGCGCGAAGCTTTGCCATGTAACATCGCAGTGCATAGAAATAATACTTTAATTAATGGTATAGGAGGACAAAAACGATCTTTAGGTTCAGTAGATTTAGCTCTGCATGACTCCAGCGGCCATTTATTCGGACATAATTTCCTGATTTTCGATGTAATACCACTAAAAGCCGATGGAATTATAGGTTTAGATTTTCTTAAAAAATATCAGGCTAACATCAATTTAAATAAAAATATACTTACACTAACGAATAACGAAAATTTTGATTTTCCATTACTCAATGAACAAAATAAGTCCAATAATATACTTACTATTCCAGCAAGGTCAGAATCAATACATTATATTTATTTAAATAATAACAATTTCGGAGACGAAGTGATTGTGTGCGGAAAACAGTTAGAAGAAGGAGTATTTCTTGCAAATATTATTTCAAAAGTCAAGAATAATAGAATACCCGTAAAGATTTTGAACATTAGCGAGAAAGAGGTATGCTTACCGAACTTTACACCCGAGTTGAAATGTTTAAGTGACTATACTATTTGCGAATTTAGTAAAAGTAATCTCGACGTAGGAAGAGTAACAAAACTTTTGCCAGAATTAAATTTAAATCACCTGAATGTAGAAGAACGTCAGTCGAACAAACAAGAACAAGTTATAAACGTAATGACACGCGCGCAAAAGAAAAGATTGGATAAATGTGCGATGAAAGATGATAGAAGTACGGATTTTAGTAAATGTGCTGACACAAGATCTGATCAACCGAGAGTCGTAGATATATTAAAAAAGCCGTGCGAATCTATAGAGATGATCCTGATGGAAGGTAATAATTTAAAGAAATTAAGAGAAAATGGTATGATAACGGAAGAATATGAGTCTTTAGCCTACATAAAGAATAAAAATATGCTGTGTGTAAATCTAGATTTCAAGGTGCATTTTTCGCGAGCCGAATTTGTGCAGAAGTTAGGTTTATTTTGTAATAAAATACACATAGAAGAAGTATGCCTCATAAGAAATAAAGATAATTTAAACTTTATTAAAAATATATGCGATGAGATTAAATCATTAATAAATTGGTCCAGACCAAGAATATGCATATTAAGAGGAGTGAAAAGAATTACGGATGATAAGGAAAAAACATTGATTTTAAATGACTTCCATTTACTGCCAACTAGCGGTCACGCTGGAGTGCGCAGAATGGTGAATACTATTAAAAGACGATACTATTGGCCAAATGTAGAAAAAGACGTTCAAGATTATGTAAGAAAATGTACGAAATGTCAGAAAATGAAATATTTTCGATACATTAAAGAGCCAATGGAGCTAACTTCAACGGCTTCATCGGCATTTGAAAAAGTGTTTTTAGATGTAGTAGGACCATTAGACAGGGATATCGATGATAATTGCTACATATTGACCATACAATGCGAACTAACAAAATTTGTTCAGGCTATTCCATTAAAAAATAAAGAGACAGTGTCTATTGCTGATGCATTTGTGAGAAAATTTATTTTAAGGTTCGGAGTACCGGAAAAAATCGCAACCGACAGAGGAAAAGAGTTCATTTCTTCTACGATGGAACAGGTATGTAAAATTTTTAATATAGAAAAGTTATCATCTACTTCATACCATCATCAATCGATAGGCGCATTAGAAAATTCTCATAAATCTCTAGGCGCATTTCTGAGAATTCAATGCGAAAATCATACAGATACGTGGAATTATTGGTTACCCTTCTGGTGTTTCAGTTTTAATAACACAGTTCATACGGAAACAAATTACACGCCATACGAATTAGTCTTTGGAAAACTTTGTCACATACCTTCCAAAATATCTGATTCTGTGGAACCATTATATAATATTGAAGATTATCCTTTAACTTTAAAATATAGGCTACAACTAGCTCATGCTGATGCAAAGAAAAATTTATTGTTAAGCAAAAATAAGAGAAAAGAAACATACGATAAATCTGTAAATTCTGTCAAGTATGAAAAAGACGATTTAATCTTAGTTAAAAACGAAATAGGCCGAAAATTAGATCCAGTGTACAATGGACCTTTTGTAGTTTTAGAAGATTTAGGATGTAATGTTAAAATAAGCATTAACAATAAGATCGATATAGTACATAAAAATAGAACAAAACCCTTTTACCAATGATATATCTCAAGTTATTAACTTGCCGTTCCAAAATGTTTTATTTTAAAAATTAAAAATTAACATTGTTAAAATAATTTGCTAATAAAATAGTTAGACTATATTTAGATAAGACAATGTAAGCGCAAAAGCTTATAATTTAGTTAGAATTTAATGTGTAATACAGAAAAAGCAAATTAACAACATCTTATAATTATGTCAAACCAAATTATCAGGTGTTCATTTTGAACTTTTTTAAATACTTATCTGATTACTAATATACAAAAAAAAATTGTGGAACATTTTTTTTTTCTTTCACCCCCGGAGGTGTAGTGGTGTAGTACTAGTGACGTAGTGTGTAAGTATACGTAATATAAGTAGAGTAAGGATGTGTGCGCGCAAGCGGCGTAATATCTATGTAACAGACAATAAATGGGATTCCAAGTGGATTGATGTGTATCAATTATTAGACTTAAAACTCCCAACATTACACTAGGACTTCACCTGCGTGTAATGCCATTATTTAACGCGGTATTTGATACATTACGCAGATATGGCCGGGTGTTAGCACGCTAATGGGCTAGTGGCATTACTAACGTCGTTAGCCGTTAGGCGATATTCAAAGGCAAAATGATAATGTGGCCGCCCATGTAGCGCGTTGTGTAATGCATCATTTATTGCACGTTAATTATTCCGATAACTGGACGTAAAGCGTCACGCAGGTGAAGCCCTAGCATTAGAAAGACGCGTGACTGTGCGGGGAGGTGTAGGTTCGCGGGAGGAGTGGCTAATTGTACTGCCATCTAGCGGTTTTCAGGGAAAGGTTTTTGAGAATCGAACTAGTGAACTAACACTTAGCTAAAGTAAGTTCGTTTAGGCTGAGTGGCCAGCCCTAGTGTCAGAGTTAATGTGCCGCCCGAAAGCCTCTGAAATGACTGACGGTTGTTGTTATAAAAAACTAGAACAAACAACACTTCGCTGAATTAACACTTAATTTCTTAATATAACACTAGATGTCGCGTTTTTAAATTTTATAGAACAGATCACTAAATATAGAAATAAAATTACTTACGAATGAAAAGTAGATGCCAATCATGTCATCTGAATTTTTCCCTCGGTCATTTTTACATTAATAAACAGAGCAACTTATTTCATTTTTACTGTTACTGAGTAAAAACATTAAAAATTGTACGTCTAATATGCAAGTTTGAATGACCGTTACGCATGACGGACGTTAGCAGACTGAGCAAATAAGTATGACGTCATACACTCCGTCCTTAAAATAGGATCTGCGGCTGCAAGTCGCTCATCGCAACTCCTTATCCTCCATGGAAACGTCCACGAATATATATTTATTTATTTAGGAGAATGCAGTAGTCACCAGAATATGTAATGGTATTCGTGCACGCTGTACAGCTCCAGCTCCAGGCCGGACAGCAGGTAGGCCACCATGGCCCGCAGCACGTGGTACAGCAGCCAGGTGCCGAAGCAGGCGCGCGGCGCGACGCCCGCGGCGCCGCTCACTACCGCGTCTACGCTCTCTGCCTGGAGTTTCAAACGTCGGATTCATAATTAGTCGGACTAAACTGACAGATTGTAATGTCACTTTTCACAACAATGCTGCCTGCTAAAAACCGTAGTGATAGATAGTTTAGTTTTAATTTTGCATGTTTCAATTATTAAAAATAACTTACGGTAAAGTCCTGAAATATAAGCGTTCAAAGTAGAGGGAGGGAGTCATCTGTCCCTTTCTAGCAAAACACGTGCATAGTATAGAATTTGTTAGGAATCGTGTACTTAGACGTCACTAGCTAGTAGGTGTAGTTCCCTCCCTGTCTAACATGAAACTAAAACGTTTATAACTTCGTTACTTGTGCACAGAATTTTCAAATTTTACTTTCGATTATTTGTATTTTTTGGAAGTCAGCTTTTTAGTTAGATAATAAATAAAAACACATGCATATTCCCTATTATGAACCTGACTACAAGTACAGCCCCCGGTGCGCGAGCCCGCCTCGACTAGGCCTGTCAGTTTGGTCCTCGGTTACCTCCTCCTGCAGCGCGGCGAACTCGTCGAGCAGCAGCGCGAGCTTGTCCCGCTGCCGCGCGCGGTTGTGCCCGCACACCTGCACCAGCACCGCGAACGGACGCACGCACCGCGACAGGAAGTTCTCCACGAACTCGCGGGCCTGCCGACATGCAACACTGATGGTAGCTGCTAGCGCTGGGCCTACGATGGACTCTTATTGCGGGACCGATTAGGCCCAGCTGCTGACGATGCGCGACTGTGAATTTTATCGCCCCGCAATACGGACGGTCGCGCAGCGTCGGCGACTGGGCCTATTCGGCCGCGCAATTAGAGTTAATAGTACGGCCCTAGGCCTAGCGCACTGTGATGTTTAAGTCCTGTAATAGTACAAATGTCACCGCCATAGCCCTCAGGGTTTGCAAGTTGAAGTGGCAATGGGCAGGCCTCATCCAAGAACTGATAACGGATGGGGAAGAAAGGTTCTTGAGTGGCGACCGCGAACCGGAAAACGCAGCGTAGGAAGGCCTCCCACTAGGTGGACCGACATTGTAAAAGTCGCGGGCAACGTGGATGCAAATAGCAGATTGTCGTACAGTGTAGCGGACTCCGGGCTGATGATGATGATGAATAATCAAACAAAAACCGTGACTATAAAGTCCCGCTCAAGCTAAGCTAGGTAAGCTTATCGATAACGATAAGCTTAGCCACGGTCTTAGAGCGGCCGCTCACTGGTAGAACCGTCAGGACCGTCACACACTGCGCACAATTAACAGGTGCGAGCGAGACGACCGTTTCGAGAAATTCCTTACGGTGTGCGGGACTTAGTACAAAATGTATGCTTGGAGCGCCTTCAGGCGCGGCCGTACGGTTTTTCTATCGGGTGGTTCTTATAGTATGCGCTCGCTCTTAAGACGCTGACAATAGCTGATCCTCCGCGCGTCTGTGGTCTCTGTCTAATTACATAGGTAAAAAAGAGAAGCCGGCGCGCTTGCGCCACGTTTCATACAGTAATTTTGTTGGAAAATAATTAATTGCAATAAAGTTATAGCGAAAGAAAAAAACTAGTTCAATAATAATATAGATTAAAGTATTACTCGTAACCTTTACTAATTTTGGTTATGTGTCTTCATACAAAAATACAAAGAAAAATGGACTTAGAAATTCATTTTTAGAGGTTATTTACCGATTTTTTTCTATCGAGATTTTTTTTCGCAAACGTGGTTTCGAAACAATAGCCAACTAGGAAATATGATCTAGATTAACATTAATTTTTTTTCAGTGCTGTCGAAGTTGTACATTTGGCAAAACATTAACCCGAATGAAGCCAATTTGGGTGTACTCGTCCTCTTAACCGACTGCATTTCCTGAGGCAGCATCTGTCAGTAAGTCCATAATTGGTAGTTTACATCGTCAGTCAGAAGACGTCAATGTTGAGCGAAGGCCATAATCCCCACGCTTGGCAGGCTGCTTGGGGATTGCAGAGTGCTCACCACCGCATTTTGCATTAAAAAAACATTAGCGGCCTTACTATAAAACGCCGTTCAAACTTAGTCACAGCTTAAACTTCTCTGCCTTTTCTCGCACGTAACACTTCACGTCAGCGAGAAATTGTCAGAGCATCTTAAACAGTGATAAGGTTTGAGCGGCGTTTTATAGTAAGGCCGTAAAAGTCAGACGCAATGCGAAGTTGACTGCCTTATAGCTCAGTTGGTAGTATGTCTGCCTTCATAGCTGTAGGTCCTGTAAGGCGTGGGTTCGATCACCACCCAGGACAAAAATGTATGTGACGAACATAGATGTTTGTTCTGTGTCTGGGTGTAGTATGTATTTACATAAAATGTATATAAGAATTCTATACAATACAATACAATAACACTTTATTGACACCATAGAAATCAGCCCAGCCATCAACCCTAACTGCCTATCTGCCTTTATCAGCTCTATCTTGTTTCCATTGTACAAGCTTTGCTTACTTGATTTGCTTTGGGGCTAGATGGCGCTGTGTGAAAAATGACCACCGATTTATTTTTAAAGCTTAGCTAAACTCGGATTCATAATCAAACGGACAATGCTAGAAATCCGTAGTGATATAGTTATGTTCTTATTGTTCAATAGAATTATCGAATAATTATTAAGTGCCGTAAAACATTTAAAGTGCTGCCAGTGGAAGTGCAGGTAGAAAACAGAAAACATATTGTGTTAAAAAGTTGTTCTGTAAATTGCTACACGGAAATGTAACTTTATTTTCATGATTAATTAACCTTGAAAAGATTGAAATCATACATAACTGAGGAACTGCACCTTTTACAATGACTAATACCAATATATCGAAACGGTTCACTGGTATGACATTATTAAGTTTTTTAACATCACTTCACAAAATAAAAAAAAATTACGTTTCTTAACATAATATGTTAATAGCTTAATATTTTTATCTCAGCACTATTAAAATTTTGCCAAAAAGTAGCAACACTCGAAATGTCAGTTTAGTCCGTTTTTATGAATTCGACTATAGATAACGACTCGACTCGTTTATTCGACTATTTTGAATTGTATTGTTAGCTTTAATTAATTGATGTAAGTGGTGTATTTGCCGTTTTAATTAATAATGATAAATGTATAGATAATAAGGGTTAGTATGTTACGTGAGGCGCGGCCGCGACCGGCGACTTGGGCGTCAAGGCGGGCGGGTTCACGAAGCTCCGGATGGACTCCCGCAGTATGTCCACGAAGGCTTGCTGGGGCCGGGGCGAGGCCGGCGGCGCGGGGGCGCTCGGGGCCATCGACGCCGTGTTGGCGGGGGACGGACTCAGGTAGAGGAGCTGCAGGGCCGAACGGGACAGAATGCACGCGCGCTGATGACTGAACTCCATGAAGAAGTCCTGAAATGCGAAGTGACGTTTTTAAACGTTTAATTAGAGTTTTTCCCACTTATAATTTCATCGTAATCATCGTCCGTCTTTTTTTGTCCACTGCTGGACGAGTCGTCTCTTAATTTCTTGACTGTCTTTTGGCTTAGTTGGACTAACAACTGTTGGACTGTTGGACTACGCACTACTAAAATGTCTTGTGTGCAGGGTATGGGTTCGATTTCCACTCAGGACAAACATAATATATAATTATGTGATAAACATAGATGTTTGTTCTGTGCTATCACAAGTATGTATTTATCAGTATTCTATCAGCTATCTGGTTCCCAAAGAACAAGCTTTGCTTAGTTTGGGGCTAGATGGCGCTGTGTGAAAAATGTCCACCGATATTTATTTTTTATAATTTTTTGTATGAAGTGATTCCACATTTATGGTATTTCTATGTTTTTTAAGGCTTAAACAGGAAGAAAAATGATGACCTCCGGTAGGACTCGAACCTGCATACGAGCAGTCTCTATGGGTTTCCGTCCCAACTGTTTTGCCAATTAAGCTACAGAAGTCTCTGCCTTAGATGACAAATTTTCCCATTTATTTTTTCTGCCGGAGGTCATAATTTTTCTTCCTGTTTAGCTTTATTTATTTATTTATTTATTATTTATTTTATATTCTCAGTTACATTACAATGAATGTTTCGGTAACTAGCACCTACTAAACCTCGCAGAGGTTTGTCTTAGGGCTAGGCCCTCTGCTAGTAAACAAAAAGCATATAATATAAGTAAACACAATACAATTATAATTTTAGTATTTATCCTAGCTGAGCAAATTTCAGACGTGTCAGATATAACACATCAACGTGAGGACAGCTGTTGAATTAAAACAAATCTTAAGGTAAGGATGTAAGGTAGGATGTGAGCGTAGTGCAGTGCGGCGCAGGATTGTGATCGCAAGTTTACATTTCTGGCACTGCTGTTGTTAGTAGCAGGTGTGACGCTTACCACCAGGCGAACGCCATGCTCGTCTCGTCACTTGATTGTATAAAAAACAAATAAGGTCTATATATACCAGTGCTGTATGAAAGTTGGTGGCTGAGGTTATTTTCCAAGCGCGTCGTAACCGCGTGACTAGTTCGTCGAAATACTGCAGAGCTTCTGAGCGCGGCTTGATGCGGGTGTAGCGAGGGAACGTGGGCGGGAGCAGCCGCTGGTTGATCATCGGCTCGAAACCCATCGGATTTGGAGAGTCTGCTGTAAGATAAATGAAAAGTTAATGCTTCAAAAAAATCAAATTAACAACAGATTTCAATTTAGTCTTCCTGGATGACATCTTCTTAATTATTTCTAGTCATTTTGATTTATTCCAGTAATTTTGATTTAAAACCCTAACTACTGAACAAGGGACGCCACTTTTCCGATCTGGCATTGAGCCCTATCCTTGGCGTGCTTTAAGAGAAGTTTACGTCCAGCAGATTATGAAAGACTATGATAATGATGAACTTACAATTATCTAAATACAAGTTACAATAGTCCAAAAGTAGCTTAAGATTCTCCATAAGCAACTTATAATCTCCCAAGGGGAACTTATAATTCTCCAAAGAGAACTTACAAGTATCCAAAGGCAACTTATAATTCTCCAAAAGAAACTTATAATTCGCGAAGGAACTTACAAATCTCCAATGGGAACTTATAATTCTCCAAAAGCAACTTATAATTCCCCAAGGGGAACTTACAAATCTTAATGGGAACTTACAATTCTCCAAAACCAACTTATAATTCCCCAGGGGGAACGTACAAATCTCCAAAGGCAACTTACAATTCTCCAGAAGCTACTTATAATTCCCAAAGGCGAACTTACAAATCTCCAAAGTCAACTTACAATTCTCCAAAGGCTGAACTTACAATTCTCCAAAACCAACTTATAATTCCCCAAGGGGAACTTACAAATCTCCAAAGGCAACTTACAATTCTCCAGAAGCTACTTATAATTCCCAAATGCGAACTTACAAATCTCCAAAGTCAACTTACAATTCTCCAAAGGCTGCGTCCCCTTGCCAGCTGTCTTGATAATGACCTTCATCATTTCTGAGCAACCATTGAGGAGGGCAACACAGTCGGCCCCGGACTGCGAGTCCCTCTTAGTGATCAGTAGCAATGCTTGATAGAACATTCTGGTGAATCTAATGCGAGCCGCTAGTGCTGTCCAGAGAGTATTCATCTGAAAATTGGTTGAATAGACCTTGAATGACACTAATAATTATAAATGCAAAGGTTACTGAGTGAGTCTGAGACTGAGTATCGCGTTTGTTACTTCTTTACACTGTTACATGGGACGATAACCATGATTAGTAATTTAATACTAATAATGAAGCCTCGGCCACGATCCTGGGCAGTGCATGAAGCGGCGCGTGGAGCGCCGATTTTTCCGTGTTCCCGCCAAAACTCTCACGTATGAGATTGTCGATACTCGCCGGTCGCGCAGCTGTGAGTCATGGCACCCGCGGTGCGAGCTACTTTGTGAGTCATGGCACCCGCGGTGCGAGCTACTTTGTGAGTCATGGCACCCGCGGTGCGAGCTACTTTGTGAGTCATGGCACCCGCGGTGTGAGCTACTTTGTGAGTCATGGCACCCGCGGTGTGAGCTACTTTGTGAGTCATGGCACCCGCGGTGTGAGCTACTTTGTGAGTCATGGCACCCGCGGTGTGAGCTACTTTTGCGAGCACTTTTGTTTCACACGCTCGTCTCGTGACACATTCTGAATAACTTCTTACACTTGTTTTCACTGCGGTCGCATACGCAAGACGCAGGTCACGAGTTCACCGCTTGTGACCAAGGGGACTGACTAATGTTTTTTTTTATAGGCTTGCGTTTGACTGCCATCTCGTCTGATGTTACCAATAAAAATCATTATTATGAGCTATTATTTACCTCATCACTACTACTTCTAGCCTTCTTGTTCAACTCTTCCTCCTGTTCGCGAAGCATTGCTATGCATTTCTGTTCGCTGACCTCTAAACTTGCATCATATGAGTTGCCAGTCTGAGGATTGGAGCCCAACCGGTACCCGTACCCCATAGGCTGGAAGTCTTCTTCTTCAAACACTTGTGCCCTGGAAAAAAATATGGTACAATCCTTCAATGAAAGAAACAAAAGCTTTCCCACGAACGCTCGTCCTCCCTACTACCTAACACGCACTTTTTTTTAAAATCCAGTTTCGGACAAAATGTCACTTCGCAATTTGTGTCTTAACATAATTAACTTAGCTTATTGTATAGCATGCAATATCCTGTTTCTTCGATTGACGGAAAAATATGATTTATGAAAATATGTTACACTAAAATGTATGTAGATTAATTTGGTTATGAATTTGACTGTTATGAGTATGTCCCCAGATGAGAACTGATATACAAATATGAGCACTAAATAATGTCAAATACAGCAGAACTTCCAGTAATAAACTTTGAATACAATTCGTAATGAGCATTTGTTTCAAAAGGGTACTCGACAATCGACATAATGAAAAAGAGATCACTTTATTGTATGGCTTATAAGGTACACTGTTATACTATTGACAAAAAAGGTCCATGGCAATCGCTGAGCAATAGAAAGTAATAAATATTATTCTCTCCTTCCCCTCGTATGCCAGGCAGCCTTGGCATAATACCAAGTCAGTCAAAAGACACTGATATTTTTGATGGTCTAATAATGTAAACTCAGAAAAGTGGAGCAAATCCGTACAAACTGGTACCTCAGAGATGGCAAAAGGAAAAGGGAAGAGAAATGATAATATGGGAAGACGAACTCAAGCTTACAGCGGGTCCAAACTCGAGGAGAGTCGCTAGAGACAGAAAACAGTAGAAATTGTTAGAGGAGGCCTTTGCCAGGAGGCACACTGAACTCAGATATATACTATAATAGTACATTATGATACAAGTGTGCTACGTTGGTCATTACACTAGAGGCGGTATTACGCGATAAGGAAGCCGAGAGCGTAATGACTAATAGCACAAGAGTTCCATACGACTGTTTTCATCACACTAGTGATGATTCATCACGAGGAAAAAACAAACTTTTTTTGATAATAATCAACCACACAGCGAAAACGTCATCAAACATTTGCGGAAAATGGCGCCCAAACCAGCAATGCGCGCGCAGGTTGACATTTACTTCAGCGGCATAAGAACTCTTTGTTGGTATTACAAAAAAACTGTAAGTATTACCTGGCTATATTAAGAGTGCTTCGCATACATACGTCTAATTGCAGTCACGTACAAACTTGACTTTACCGGATAAAAACCTATTAGCTCAAGTGCCGTAATGTAAAGTAAAAAGCACGCGTGCGTAATAGCTTGGCTTATGAGCCTAAAACCGATGTAATAAGATCCACTTTACGAGCAAGTGTGATGAAAAAAATATTAATACCTTGAAACGAGTTCAGGATAAAGGGCTTATTATTATCATAATAATCGAATCTACTTACTTGTTAATACATTCTCTGATGCAGTCCAGTAGCTTATAAATAGCAATACAGTATGCCTTGAGTGTCCTGTTCGGGATTGAGTGTGGCTGATGCAAGTAAAGGTTCGTGAAGACAGTCTGTGCAAGTGAGTGCCCTTCCAACCAGGAGACGATGCAAGCCATGGTGGAGTCGATGACGCCTATGAGCTCACTGGGCTCTAGGACATCTATTTTTAGTTTGCCAGCCTGAAATTAATGTGTTTAGATTAGTTTTTCATTTGCATACATTTGCTTTTATGCGCCCGGTGCGAGCTTCTATAATAGGCTAGTTTAGCTTTTTTTATTGTCCTATTAAAATGTGGCCCATAAATATAGCTGATTAATGAACAGAAAATGAAAATCTGATCAAAAATAAGCAACTTATAAGCATTTTAATATCATGCTAGACAGAGAGGCGAAACAGCAAATCGTGACGTCACTTCTCTGTACAAATTCTGTGTATAAATTCAATTCTGACAAGTAAGGCGTGACGTAATTTTTTGTTTTGTGGGAAAGGGACAGAGTTGTCTCTAACAAAAACTTTAAACGCTCATATATCAGAACATTATTAACCGATTTAAATTATTTTTTCAATAAACATACTATATTTACTTAAATTCTTCATCAAAGCTATTGGTTTCAACGATATAAACATCAGTCATCTACCCTATTATAATGAGCTGGATTTGTTTCATTACTCATAGTTAATTTTTTTATTCTTTCAAGTGACGAGACGAGCAAGACGTTCGCCTGGTGGTAAGCGTCACGCCTGCCACTATCAGTAGTAGCAGGTGCCAGAATTGTGAACTTGTGAACACAATCCTGCGCCGCACTGCACTGCGCTCGTCACCCTGAGATATTAGATGTTAAATCTCTTCATACCCAGTAATATCTCTGGTAGTATCTCTGCAATTCATGGGCAGGCGTTACCTCTTACCACCATAAGAGTGTCTTATTTATTACATTAAATTGCTGTAATCGTGTAAAATATTTGTCAGTAATACACAACTTTGATTTAAATTGAGTGTATTACCGTGATACCGGCAAAATAACTTGGCATCACAATAATTAAAGAATAATTGATACTCACAGCAACAGCTTGCTGAAAGTTGAGAGGCTTGGCATGGCCTCTGTTGCACAGCATCCCCGCATCCATTTTAGGGTCCATCATTTCTATTGCTGACATCGCCTCAAACAGGCCAAACAGTTGACCATCATGGAGTAGTTCTCCAAGTTGCAAGTCTGAAAATGATTTGCAGTATATCCAATAATATGCAATTGTTTTTTTTTATTGTCTCACAAAAAAGCTGACTTGCAACAAAACAAATCATCGAAAAAAATAATTATATGTGCACAAACTAACAAAGTTATAAAAAAAATAGTTTCATGTTAGACAGGGACATACTAGCTAATGACTTTAAAGTCCACGATTCCAAACAAATTTACCAGCCGACTTTAATTATTTTTTCGATGAAAACATCAGATTCAAATAAACACTCCACTTATTATATTATTTTTGATAATAAAAAGACATGCATATTTCCCTATTAGCTACTACAGCATCTTTTTACTTTGCTCTTCCTTTGAAAGCATTTCCATAACAAGAAAAAAAATTATGAACATGAACAGATTTGCTATTCTTGTTCTATTGTTATAATTACACCATTATAATCGATTGAAAAAGAATCGGTCCCAAAGACAGCATAGGACAATACTGCGGGGGAACTTGGTCTATGGTACATGTGACCCCCCAGAAATAAATACTGGAATCCGCCCTTGGGGGAAGTGACATCTTGGTTTGCATTCAGCTTCTAACCAATTCCAAATAATAATATTAAATAGTAATGCTAGTGTTAATTTGTTCCAACCCATAAGCATTACAATGCAACATGGCAATGCCAGCAGCATGCTGGGTACGCTGCAGACTGGCAACCGTTATTGGTTTGAGCTTTTGATTGTCCATTCGCGTCTTTTATTGGTCTAGATATAATCCTATTTAATTGTCCACTGCTGGACTTAGGCCTACCCTCTAAGGGCGAATGGGCCATATTTACAACACTGGCCCAGTTGCAGGTTGGTGAATTATACACCATTTAATTACTACTCTGGACATATGTAGGTCTTTTCACAATGTTTTCCTTCATCGAAAAGCCAGTGATATGAGTATCTGTACATAAACTACAAAGAGCTCATTGGTACAGACTTGAGTTTAAACCCGCTACTTTACTATTACAAGTGAAGCGGTCTCCCGATTAGATTACCACAGTTACTAAAGAAGATAATAGTTCAATTAATAAGTTTCTATTGTGATTACCTTCGATGTTCTTGAAAAATTCAGAAGTTATGTCAACCCAGTTGTATGTAACTTCAGGTGCAGATGTTAGTGTATCCATTCTCCTGAAACATTTACATGAGAAATTCAGGATTACAAGGCAGGTATTATAAAACTAGATTTTTCTGACTCTGAGTATTTTTGACAAATACAAAGTAGATTTTGTTCTTAAGCTTGACAGTCTAAAGGAGCATAAAAATAACACTTTGTGGCATTTATGTAATCAAATTTATAGAGCTTATAACTCTGTGACAAAAGTAAAACTGTTTAATATATATTGATTAAACCTTTAAACATTATACTTTGCAAGCCCATTGCAGTACCTAATTAAGTTGAGACCAATAAAATTATGACCTATATCGAAGACAAATTGAGACCAAATTCACAGCATGTTTAATGATCTTATTATGGTATATCAATGTTTTTAAAGCTTAAACAGGAAGAAAAATTATGACCTCCGGCAGGACTCGAACCGGCTCTTCCGGCTCTTCTGTAGCTTAATTGGCAAAGCAGTTGGGACGGAAACCCATAGCGACTGCTCGTATGCAGGTTCGAGTCCTGCCGGAGGTCATAATTTTTCTTCCTGTTTAAGCTTTAAAAACATAGAAATACCATAAGTGTGGAATCACTTCATACAAAAATATTCAATATGGTATATCAGTCATGCATAATCAGACAATTATTAAACATACGTATCTGCACACAGTAACAGCACATTAAAAGAAAAATTTGGGTAGGTACTTATCTAATAGGTATGCTTAGCAAATTTTGTCTATATAAATAAACAAATTATAATTAGTAAACTCGCGAAATGACATCTAGAAGTATAAAAATCAAGCAAGTCATGCATAGTGTACTAACCCATCACCCTCAAAAACAGAATTCTCCCCCTCAAAGTATTCTTCAACCAAATCGCCCATTTTCGACCACTATAAATATTTCATAAATGTATGGCTTATTAATTACCAGTTAAAGGATAGGCATAAACAGGCTACAGGCTAATAGAATTTCAGTACATACAATTAATTGAGATGCAAGACAAGACAAATATAAATATTTGTTAATAAAATAATAAAATAAGTGAGAACGATCAGCCGGCCTATTTTTTGGGAGGCAATAATATACGACACAGATAATGTACGGCATGATATTGTACGGCATAATAATGCACAGCATGATGATTTGATATGAAGAGAAGGCAATAATGTACGACACAGATAATGTACGATACTACACAGCATGATATTCGATGTACATGTACACCAATTATCATGACTTTCATCGGTCTGGATACAATCCTTTTGTTTTTTGTTGTGTAGTAGGCTAAGTAGTCTTTGTAGTTTGTTGTAGTTAATAAAGGATTATCATGCTGTGCATTACTATGCCGTACAATATCATGCCGTACATTATCGGCTCTGCTCAATAATGCACACCCTGATTTTGTATAGACTGATATTTGATGTACAAGTACAAGAATTCCTTATTTGTATAGCAGTAGGTACAGCGGGGCTATCATGTAACTTTTCGGGATCGCGATTCGGATACGAGTTGCCAAAAATAGACACTTGTCACTGTCACTGCCAAAACTCATTTGTCCCTTCAGGGGAGGATGAAACGCTAAAAGACCGACGGATTTGCTTAACTTAATTAAGGAAATCAAAGCATTCGTTAGATAACGATAGCGAGAGAAATCCCTCCGTAATACTGTGAAGCTGTGACCGTGACAAGTGACATTTATGACAAATCGCGATCCCGAACAGTTACATGATTAGCCTGCTGGTAATATTTTTTTTCTGTCAATTTGAGAAATGTACTCGGATTATTGGCTGTGCAATACAGGGCCGTACTTTATAGACACGAGCCGATAATGGACTGCCAGTATTGTATGACATGGATTGTACAGCATGATATTCGATGTACATGTACACCAATTATCATGCTGTGCATTATTATGCCGTACATTATCGTGTCGGCAAATATCATGTTGTACATTATAGACACCCATTTGATGGAAGGAATGGATGACCTTTTCCTTTTTTAGAATTAGACGATAGTCGCAGTCTGACATACTTTGATAGTATCAAAGACGCCAACAGCTCTAATAAAAACCAACACAACGAATCATAAAACTTCATTGACTTGGGTTGGTTTATATTATCGTTAAAAGCAGCACTAGTATGATTGGCTTATTTCGGACCGTATCTGAAAATAAAAAGATCTACTTCAACTTGACATTGACAACTAGAGTGGTTCTCACACTGACATTCACAGTTTTTTTTTCCTCCTGGAAGATTATGGCGTTGCACTTTGTGCATTTACAAGTGCAAATAATTTCTTAGGGTTGTTTCATAATAGTCACAGTCAAGGCCGCACTATTCAAGTCCAGTGATGCCCTAATAAAGTCGTGGCAACTTTACTACAAGCTTCTTCGGAGTTTCGGAAACAACATGAAAAGACGTCATGTTTATCAACATTATCAGTCTTACATTAAAAAAACTTCTCAACCGTTAGTCACTACTTAAGATGCTCTGTCATCTTGCTTCTCTCGTGAAATGTAACATACAAGAACAAGACAGAGAAGTTTAAGCAGTGACTAAGAGAATCGAGATTATTTTAGGTAAGGCTGTATATCACTTGCCATCACTCGTGCGCGTAAATCACCTAATGAATAAAACGCCACCATTTTTATGCATGAACTTGTTCTCTGTTTATTTCTCTATCCTACTCTAATAGATGCAGGTACTCTGCTGTTATACTATTAGGGGGCCATCCTTTTCTTGTTAGAGACAGTACTCCTTACCTCTTTCTACCCTGTATACCCCAAAGAAAAAAATACGAGTTTTTGGCGGGAATGCGATAAAAATATCACGCGTCGTATTTCGCGTGTTCTGTTCTGGGTCATTCTAAAACGTAGTGCTTACATTATCTTCTGCTCATAGTAAAATTGCTTAATGCACCTTATCTAATACCTATACATTTTATACTCTCTGAGGAGATATTGCACTTCTCCAACAAGGCAGCGACAATGATAAAATGAATGGACGGGAAATACGCACACGGATTTTGTAGACTAAGTTGAGCGCCGGCTCTCCTCTCGCGTCAGACATACTGTCTTTGCGACATACGAGCCGTACGATACGTCAATACAAACTTCTAATGCATGTATATTTGTGTTCTCTTTTTGTCATGCAGTAATTAGATTCGCTATGTCTATTTTCCGGCAAATGTAATAAGTAGGTATACTTTTAGCTAGGTATGCTTGATTGTGTTGACTTTTAATTTTGAATGATTTGCAAGCGCTGGGCCCGTCCATTCCATTATCACTGTCGCTGTTATAATGCATATTAAAGGTCGATGGATTTGCTGTTTTATTTTTCCTACACAAATCAAACAACAGAAATAGCAACAGATATTTATAAATATTTAACAAAGTTTGTAAAAGGAGATGCCATTGTCGTAGTATTAGACTTTTCGTTGACTGGGTCGTAAACATCGAAATCTAGTTGGACCGGATCGGCAGTTGTAGAAGATTCGCTGCTGGGCACTGGTGACAGGTTGGGGCTGGTACCACTTGGTTTGGAAAGCATTACCCCGCTGAAGCCCATGTCCATGCAGTCGAAGTGGAGAATCTGAAAATAAAAGGAAGTTCTTATGTAAGTAGTAAAATTCGCGAAAAAATAATCAGCTGCTCCTTATGAGAGTATTTTTTTAAATCAAGCAAAGTTTTTTATTCTCGCAAATTATAAAAGTCATAGAAGAAAAGTTGTTTTTAACGTTGTATATTAGCGGCCTTACCTAAAATAATCTCGTTTCTCTTAGTCACTGCTTAAACTTCTCTGTCCTTTTCTAGCACGTGCAACTTCACATCAGAGAGAAGATGGCAGAGCATCTTAAGCAGTGACTAACGGTTGAAAAGTTTTTTAGGTAAGGCCGTAAGTATACATTTTAGCTCTGTGTTTGCATTTCAACCGACTTCATACAGGAGGTTCTCAGTTCGATTGTATGTATTTTTTTGTATGTATGATCTGCGATTACTCCGTTTAAATTAATTTAGATGATTCTTTTATTGTTTGGAGGTTTGGTGGCTTCAGAGGTGCATGGTCCCATATAATCTTAAAAAAGGATCAGTTGTTTGGCTTTTATACTAAAATATTTAAAATAAAAAGATGTTATTAAGGTATTTTTTAATTATTATCAGCAACTAATTGTTAAAGAAATTATAACCGATGGCATCTTCATAGTTCCATTTATTATAATTTATGACAGTCATTTTGACTTAAAATTTCGATAAAATGTATATGGGACCACCTCTGAAGTACCAAACAAAAATGAAGAAAAATAATCATCTTAATCAATTCATAACTGGTGGAGTAATCGCGTCACATACATTAAAAAAAACATACAGTCGAATTGTGAACCTCCTTTTTTGAAGGCTGTTGAAAAATAGAAAATGTCAAGAGACGTGTCTTTATAGTAAACCCAGATTTGGAGTTTTGGCGGGAACACGGAAAAATCAAGTCGCACCATTCTATTATTTACTTAAACTTGTGTTTTTTCGCGAATTAATGATTACATATTGTGGTGTTTTATTCATTCAGTGTTGAATTACAGACACAAGTGTAGGCAAGTGGTATAATGTGGTGAAACATGTATTTCGTGTTGTTTTCAAAACTCCGTAAACGCCCATCGTAAAGTCGCCACAACTTTACTATGGCATGACTTAGACTCGACTGTGACTATGACTAATTTCGTGTGACTGACTGTGATTTGATGACATTAATATATAACTTGATATGATACTGTATATTATATACTTGAAAATGCATAATACTTGACACTGGCTGAATGCACAACGTGCGAAGCCAAAAACCAAAAAAGAAAAAGAACCCAGATTTTATAAAAAAAAGACTAGTTTACTATAGATAATAGATAGAGCATTGTACAGGCAGAAAATCCCCTATTTTCTGCCTGTAATTTGTATGGATAATCGCAGACCGTGTCCCCTCTTTTTTATGTGTCCAGTGGGTCCTTGGTTTAGATTCACAACAGGACCCGGTAGGTGGCACTGCGATCAGATTCCAGGTTGGCAGAAGTCTGCCGGGTCCACTAGTATATTGTATAAAAACTTACCAGCACCGGTGCTTTATCGAGTCTAGTATCCATATCCATGCAGACATGCAGCTTTTGTTCCACGACGTTGATGTCGAACAGGCGGATGCACATGTCCATGAGTCCTGGAGGCAGGTATGGGACGGGGATCGGCACGCAGAATGGCGGAAGGTTTCGAGCTGTGGGATTTTAAACCTTGTGTTATTTGTAATGTAATTGATTGAGCATTGTGTATATTTTTTTACATCAAGCTTTTTATATAATTGACTTCTTTTAATACTGGTCGTATTAATTAAGTACCTTTTTGAAGTCGGTTAAAAACCCTTAAACTTAATTTGTTTTTTTTGCTAGCCTCATCAGGCAAAATTGCAATATTAATTTTTTTTTGCTAATTAATGCGTCCGATTTCACAAATCTAAAAATGCCCGTATAAATCTAGTTAGTTTTCATTAGTACCTAGAGATAAAATGTAGATTTTTTTTACTAAGCTTAGGTATGCGGGTAGTATGTCTAGCTTATATTCTGCTACCTAAATATGACCTAAAACTGAATCCAGAATCACAAAGGGACGGCCTGCAACGTCCTCTCGGTTAACGATGGTGCTGGTGAGCATTCTGCGACCCCCAAGCCGCCTGCCAAGCGTGGGGATTATGGCAACCCCTCCCGACTAAGGGGGAGGCCTTCGTCAGCAGCGAAAGTCTTCTGGCTTACCTGAATAGCTATTCCTGAATACAGTATCATTGTTCATTCTCACTTCCAAATCGAGTATTGATTCCGTCGGCTCATAGGTCAGGACTACGCAGGCTGTAACAGAGTTGGAAATAAATAGGTAGGTACATGTTAGAAATAGTGTATTACATTATACCCTACACGTCGTCCCGTATTTACTGACATGACGTAACAAACACGACGTGACGTGACGTTCACTAATGTGGAACTGGAAAGGTTTTTGGAGAAATTGTAACGCAACTGGTATTTATAGATCTATCCTTGGAATTATTTTCTAAGCTAATTCTAGCTGTTTTACTTGACAGTATCGTTAGCGGCCAATAATAGTAGGTAAATTCTACCTGCCTGTCCCAATAAAACACCAGTACAGCCTGATTCAAACATAATGGCGGCTGTGAAGTGCGCTGCAAGCGAGACTGCGATTGTACGCACACCGCACGCCTAATTTTTTTAGCGTATGGCGCCTAAGTTTACAGCCGCTGACTTGGGGTCGGTTTCGTGACAAAGATGGTGGACTCCCCTACAATTTATATCTTTTTTATTTATTTTTTATTGTAGGTACTTAATTTGTGTGTGTTTGTAGTAATTATCTGATTTTGTCACGAATGGACATTTTTGTATTGTAAGTAGGTATTATATTTATTTCACTCTATATCGTTAGGTAATATTATACGTAGTTATTCTGACTTACTTCTTCTATCAAAGTTGAAGGTTTCCACTCTAATGCCTGTGCAACACCGGCACTGCAATCCTTCGCAATTGCATCTCCCGCCTGTGAATGGCAGTCGTAACAGCCATCCCGGTTTGTACCACGGTCGTGGCATCATTTTTCTTATAGTCTAAAAACCAATATACACCTTATCAATATTAAGTCTTTTATCTTTCATTCACTTTTGTAACTAGGTGGATTTATAGACAAAAAGCGGATAACCTAATTATTCCGGGGCTACACGACGTTTATTAATAAAGATAAGGAGAATACGAAAAAAACAAATCACGAAAAAAGTCGGTTAGGAAAAAGTCGCGCACCGGGTGGTGTGTCTATCTATCTATAGCGTGTCCCAATAAAGTATCTATTATAATGGGTGAAGTTACAGGTCATAAATATAACAGACAGACAGACATAATACACGGGCCTGGTCACCTTTCAGACACGGAACCTTAAAAATTCAATTAACAGTTCTAGTACAGTTTACGGAGGTCGGAGACAATAATTATATATGACACAATGATACATCAAACTTAACATAGTCGTTGAGTGGATCGTGATGATGGCTGTCGGGAAACATTTCAAAGATCGCTTACTCAAAGTAAGTCATCAGACAAGAGAAGGTACGAAAAAAAAAACAATACTCGCTTTACCTCATTGGTTTGTAAGTCGTAATAAATTGAGAAATCGGTGACATCCATGACGTTATCATCGTCTTTGGCTTTGAAAAATGTTCTTTCATTTAACTCTAGTCCTGAAAGAAAATCATAATGATAGAGTTTACCTAAGCATATGTCTTATATTATTTTATTGCGATAGTTAATTTGCGTCAAAATAATAGGTAAACAGTTATTTGAGATCTAGGCTAGTGTCATAAGAAAATTGTGATTTGACAAAGAAAGACAAAACAAATAACAAAAAAAATAAAACAAAAAAGTTAGGGTTCCTGGATACGTATCAGTCACGAAACATCAGACCTCTGGAGTACAGGGGGCCTCTTGTTGAAAATGAAATTGATGATTTATAATTTACCTATCTATCTTGTGCTAAAGTTATATGGGAGAAAAAAGAACAAAAGATTATTTGAGGTTACAATGCGTTTACTATTTTGATAAGTCCTAATACAATATTAATATTAAAACGCTGATGGCGATAGTCCAATGGATGACGGCAACGAGAAAAATTGGGAAAATAAAATAAATGAAAGGAGGTTATCTGATGGATCCTTTGCTGATGGTGTCTTCTGCAGGATCATCCGATTCTCGAACGCTTCATGGAGCTCCTCCAGTGAAATGACATTGCCTTGTCTTCAAAGCTTCAAATGAGAATTTCGCTCGAGTTCCTTAGTTTGGTGACCGCATGGCGCGTCACAAAATAATTCTTGAAAGTTGGAGTTTTACGTCATCTCAGACGGAAATATGGACCTGGTGTCCCCTGCGGGATCGGCGTTGGCTCCCTCAGGTCATTCTCTTCTCAAAAAGATGTAAAAAAATCCAAAAGGTGATTCACCCCGTAACACGCGCAACGGCGGCTCCGACGTGAATGTCTATTTTTCAAAATGGTCTCCTCGATCTAGCTTCTCTTTCTCGCTTATGGAAGAATTCTTCGAGTGCGAGCGAGTCAGCGTATATGACGTCATGTCGTAATACGGCTTCCAACAGATAACCAAATATTTTGTATAAAGCTATCCGATAGATTCTAAATTTGAAACTAATTTTATTACTAGTTTACAATTCCAAAATAAATGCTTAAAAAATCCTAATTTGTTATTTAAATACAATTTTGATAATTAATTTCACACCAACATTTTATGTTGGTTTCTGATATATTTTATGGAGCAAAGCACAAGCCATCCTGTGCGCCAATTTGCAAAATGGGAGCTAATAAAATAAAGTAATAATATAATTTAAAGATTATATGACAATATCCCCCTTTTGAAACAAAAGACAGTTTACTGTCTGAACAGACGGGGTAGGCATGAAAAGAAACTTTTTGTTATAGGTTGGAATCCTGAAATATAGTGAGGTTGATACTTCAGCAAGCTTCTTACATTCCATCTAGCAAAATAAACTGTTATTCCACTTTCATAAAATAAATCACTCACATTCTTTCATACATAGGTACCTATAAGGAATTCAAATAATATTCACACTGCCTAGTTCTTACAAAATCACCACTCACACCTTTAAACTTACATCGAACTTCATAAATCTCCTTGCATCTCATAGTTAAATTGAGCTATTCTGACATACTTGCTTCACTTTTCATAATCCTCATGACTCCATACATAACATGATGGTATAGGATATACCTATAGAAATAACACATTGTGTAATAAAACAAAAGTAGTATATAGCAAGTAGCTTAAAAGGTAACTGTTAATATAAATATCCATTCACTCTTATGTAGGTGCGGACAAAACTTATCTGAAAAACAATGATATCTAAATGGTTTTAAACGGTAAGTAAATATGTGTTAGTATGTTTGTAATTCTTATAATAATCTATACCCTACAGTTTGGGTTTTCTAGTAATGACCTAATTCTATGAGAATAAAGTCTCACTATTGTCTAATAGTATGAAGTGAAAACTTCTAATGTTTAAAGTAAATATCTATCGTTGTAAACATTAGATAAACTAAGTATAAGCTTTAATTAAGTACAGGTAAATCTTAATTATTTAAACCTAAATTAAATCTACGCAGTGAATCCGTGCACTAGATGCTGCTAACTATAATTAAAGACTAATTGTTAATCTTAGAAGGTTCACAGACAACCTTTGGTATCTACAAGACAAAAAGGTAAGTTTGGTATGTATGTATGTATGTAGATCTACTAAATATTGCTAGCATGTCCGAGTGTTTTAACTCAGCCATAAGAAAACATTTTAAGTCATACTAGGTATAAACTTGTCGTTAGTCATATCCGGTATGTATGTTAGCATGTAACAAAAAGACTAGAACTAAATCGTTCCCAAATAATTAGCTAATAAGCTATAGTTAATGGTAGGTTGCCTTTAAATAGGATCCTCCAGAAAATTGCCCAATATGTAGGCTAAGAACTAATAAGCACACGAAAATATGCATTATTGAACGTTTGGTTTATTGTTGGTTATGTAAAAATAATTACTCATACTTAACCTTAAAAATATTGCATCACAGACTTGGTTTTAACAAAAATTACCAAGTCTCAAAACACAAAAAAAATGGTATTAACCTTAAAAAATTGCTTCACAGACTTGGTTTTAACAAAAATTACCAAGTCTCAAAACACAAAAAAAATGGTATTAAATATACTGCTTTTGCTTTATATAGCAATGGATACTTGTCCAAAACAAAACAATAGCTTTGAATACTGTTATTAAGTTAATTCAAAGTAAGTATTTAAGTCTTTCCCTGAATGTAGGTCAACACTTTGTTAATACTTGAAACTTGTCTTTGAGACAGAAAAAGAATCGTCTTTTCTATACAAATTGGAAATCAAAATAAGTAAATTCTTGTATAAATAACGCTTAAGTAGTTCAATGTCTGAATAGAAGTCATACTTAGTCTGAGTATAGACCATATAGTATGTCATTTTACCTACATGAACTTGTTGGTTTACAAGGAAAATTGCAATGTTTAAATTCTAAACTTGTTTGTAAAGAAATAATTATTGATTTTATGATTTTATCAGTATTTGTTATGGATTTACAGTATCCTAAAGTATCCGTAGAAATAATAATGTGGGTAAAAACGCAAACTTAAAACTTATGTGTTTCTTTTTTACTTTTGAGAATTTTGGTTGTGAACATACGGTTTTCATTTTAATTTGAATAATACTGAACCGATAGCTAAAATTGTGTATCTATAGGTAGCTAGATATGCGTAGGTACGATAAATCAAAAATAATTGTCTGTAACTACAATTTTGAAAAAGTTATAAGCGCCGCCATATGTGTGTTTACATACTGCATTGCTTTGAATAAATAAATATTGTTTTTGTTTATATTTCAAAAACTATTGATCTGAATTTTGCAATAAAAGTATACATTGACTTCTGTTAGCGTCTACTATGGGTAGTAAACAAAATACTTTAATAAAAAGTTTGAGAAGAGAGTGGGTAACGAATGGCGAACTGATCTGTAAAATTTCAGAGCAGTGCCTTCTAACAACTCTGAAAAACCTCTCAACAGTACACTTTCACACACATCTCTTGCTAACTTAATTTCGTTCACTCGATTCAAAAATTCAACAACACACGTATCACCACTATACTTCAGTCCCCAGGACTTCAAATTGGAGTTGTAACTGTTATTAATTGCATATGTTACCTGGGTGACTGGTACATGACTGTTTTGTGTCGAGTGCCTTTGTTTCATAAATGGAATATACTTGTCACCGTCTGTGGCTGGATCTATAACACTAGTGCTAGGATTTGTGTGGATATTTTTGCATAATGGCGACTGGATTGTTCCTTGAGCCATCCTCACATCGGTATTGACATAATTCATTTCTTCTGAATCTGAAACAGGTATATCTATTAAGCTCTGTGAATTTTGGAGTTCTGGTTGAGGTGAATCTGACGTTTGCTCCGCTGTTAACTTACGGTCAACAGACGGTGTACTATACATCTTTACAAGAAAAATTGTTACACAAATTCAATAACACAATTGTGAAAATACCTACTTCTACAGTAGATTAAATTGTAATCTTTTGTTTATAAATTCCAACATACACCTTTGCACAAGATAAAATTGGTTTGTTTTTAAGTTAAATTCTAAGTAAATAATTGTTCGGGCGCCATTTGTCATAAGAAAATTGTGATTTGACAAAGAAAGACAAAACAAATAACAAAAAAAATAAAACAAAAAAGTTAGGGTTCCTGGATACGTATCAGTCACGAAACATCAGACCTCTGGAGTACAGGGGGCCTCTTGTTGAAAATGAAATTGATGATTTATAATTTACCTATCTATCTTGTGCTAAAGTTATATGGGAGAAAAAAGAACAAAAGATTATTTGAGGTTACAATGCGTTTACTATTTTGATAAGTCCTAATACAATATTAATATTAAAACGCTGATGGCGATAGTCCAATGGATGACGGCAACGAGAAAACTTGGTAAAATAAAATGAAATGAAAGGAGGTTATCTGATGGATCCTTTGCTGATGGTGTCTTCTGCAGGATCATCCGATTCTCGAACGCTTCATGGAGCTCCTCCAGTGAAATGACATTGCCTTGTCTTCAAAGCTTCAAATGAGAATTTCGCTCGAGTTCCTTAGTTTGGTGACCGCATGGCGCGTCACAAAATAATTCTTGAAAGTTGGAGTTTTACGTCATCTCAGACGGAAATATGGACCTGGTGTCCCCTGCGGGATCGGCGTTGGCTCCCTCAGGTCATTCTCTTCTCAAAAAGATGTAAAAAAATCCAAAAGGTGATTCACCCCGTAACACGCGCAACGGCGGCTCCGACGTGAATGTCTATTTTTCAAAATGGTCTCCTCGATCTAGCTTCTCTTTCTCGCTTATGGAAGAATTCTTCGAGTGCGAGCGAGTCAGCGTATATGACGTCATGTCGTAATACGGCTTCCAACAGATAACCAAATATTTTGTATAAAGCTATCCGATAGATTCTAAATTTGAAACTAATTTTATTACTAGTTTACAATTCCAAAATAAATGCTTAAAAAATCCTAATTTGTTATTTAAATACAATTTTGATAATTAATTTCACACCAACATTTTATGTTGGTTTCTGATATATTTTATGGAGCAAAGCACAAGCCATCCTGTGCGCCAATTTGCAAAATGGGAGCTAATAAAATAAAGTAATAATATAATTTAAAGATTATATGACACTAGTTAAATAAAGAAGAGTCAAAAATCCAGGCCGATTCCACTTACCGGCACAACAGAACACACAACACACAACAAAAAACAAAATTAAGCTGGTTGTTTTCGTTTTCATTTTTGCAACAGTTTGTTCAACATAGATTGTCTGCTGCCGGCTCTAGGGACACCATGCAAATGACGGCAAACCTACGTCAATACTAATAAAGGTACCGGCTCCCGGCAAAAGTATTTGTATGCAATGACATGCGCACGCGCAACTGGCTTGCGGGACTTTCTAGAGAAACTCCTGCGCATTACACTTAACAGTCCGTTTGTAACGACGAACCGATTTTACCGATTTCACGGATTCACAGCTGCCAGTAATTATTCCAGCGAGAAAAAAAAGTTGTGAATAAATAACAATAATTTATTTACATATCTAACACAAATAAACATAAACAATGGCTTTTACTTTCAAGCGAACTCTTCGTGAACCCAGAGCCTCTATACAATATTTTTATCACCATAATCTACTCGTATATTGTAGCGTCTCAGTAGCTTAGTAGAATTTAAAATTATTTTGTGGATTTCCCGCATTTTAATTAAAGTGTCAAAATATTTGCTGGATATTTCGATCACCGATCTTCATCATCATCATCATCGTCGTCATCGTCATCATCAAACAGATCCCCCAACAGTGAACGCACGACGTTCTCGTCATAGTCCTCAATGTCCTCGTCTCCTGAATCTATGACAGCATCGACGCCTCCTTGTGGATTTGGCACGGGAAGGCCACCGCCTTCGTCAGGACCTACCATAGTAACTCCATTTGCACCCATTCTGGAAAACAAAGCAGTTTCAGTTAATCTCTGTTGATTATCGTGGCAACTGAGAAGAAAAACAAATGGGAAAAACATCGACGTCTATAATACCGGGTGTTAGTTTGAACACCGTTTTCCTTCTAGGATATCATTGTACTCATCACTATGAACAACATTTACTATGGGGCCAACCCTGAAATCACGAAAACAAACAGCTGTTCCATACATTTTGTCCAAGATCGATGAACTTTTTTGTATGGAACAGCTGTTTTTTTTTCGTGATTTCAGGGTTGTCCTCATAGTAAAAGTTGTTAGTATAACGGTGTTCAAACTAACATCCTGTATAGACTGCCTTATAGGCCAAGCTAAGAGCGTGGTTACAAGAGAATTTGTTTTATCACATTGAAGCTTATTTTAAAATAAGATATTATTGACGTATTTTTATAATTATTATTTCATTTTATTAAGTGTTTTTTTTTTAATTACCTACTTATTGAAATTTGACGTGTAACTTTGATGTTATCAATAAACTATTTGTATTTTGTAGGATCATTTGGTAGTATTTCTCTTCTTTCCGAGGTGTAGGTTGCGTGGATTCGATTCCCACACAGGACAAACATTTATGTGACGAATATAGAAAAAAAATCCGTGTGTTTTTAGTATGTATTACTACGTATTAAGTAGTTACTAAGTATTAACAAAAAAAAATACATGTATTCTATCAGCTGTTTGGTTTCTATTGAACAAGCTGTGCTTAATTAAGGCTTACTTATACTTATGTATTATAAAAATTGTTGTACATAGTTGTATGCTTTTGTGTAGACAATTAATTTTGATCAATGTGTTTTGAGAAAAAAAGACAATACAAAGAATGTTTTGAACCGCTTTCATACGGTCTTGGAGATTAAGGCCAACCATGGAAATCAATTTGTATGACAATTTTCGGTACTTACCTCAAACAGTCAAATGCAAAGTGGAAAAGCTCATAGTCACGCCATTGTCCTGTCATTGCCAAACAGAAGTGAAAGTTGCGACCAGGGAAGAAGACATTGTAAAACTTTGCACATACTTTCAAATTGGACAACCTTGGAGGGCTTATGCATATAGGCCGCGGATTTTTTCCTTCAAACAGATACAACGGGCGTTAGTTGGAATCCCTTTATGAAAATGACACCCGCATCGAAAAAAGTTACTAGGGTAATTTTTGAGCTAATAATCTAAACTCACAGCCAGTTATGCATGCAGCTTAAGCTACTCTTGACTATTTATCTGACTAATGAGGTTCGACAGGCAAAACTTTTCGCAGCTGGCGCTAAGGGCGGTCTGGATGTGGCAAAATCAAGCTATCTGCTCTTTATGAGGGCATAGTCGATAATCTAGTTCAGGGAAAAATACTGGGTACTGTGCCTTGTTTTAAGAATCTTGCAATATGCAGCTGTTGAAGGCCTGAAAATAGATTTGTAGGTTAGTTGTTAACTTTTTGTGGGACAGAGCTTTGATTACACCATCAACATAGACGTTGCGCTACCTAGCGGAAAAAAACGCAGTGTGGATCCCCATTTAGATAGCGGGGCAACTATGATTATACTACTTTGAACATTTTCATTTTGTATCTCAATAGCTAAATAACCAAATCATGTTGTCACCTTTATCAATACGGATGTCGATATGTGCAAAGAGAAATTACATTATCATAGGTACCTGACATAGAATTCTCATAGAGGATCCTATTGTTCAAAGACATAGCGACGTCAAACGCGAAGTCGCCTGGATGGTATGTTACTTTCATACACGCCTTTTGTCTCATCAAATCCATCAAATAGCCAGTGCAGCATTTACAAACTCCCATATGACAAGAACATCTCCGATTTGACGACGACGAAGAGGATGTACTTGAATTCGTCGTATTTCGAACTATATTCTGTCTTGCACGCGCAAATTGTAATACCGTTAGGTCCTTTTTTAAACGAGACATGTTCAGTAAAAAGCTGTCAGGCACTTCAAAAGAATCATCGTGTAAATAATTAGACGATTGCGTTTTATCTATAGCTGTGTCAGGTGTATCTAAAACAAACTTATTGTTAGTACCAATTAAAAAAGAAATTTATTGCTAGGATTAAATTTTATGAGCTCACCTCCTCGGATACTGTGTAAACATATCGTAGGAAAAATAAATAACACTATAAACACCATTGTAGCAGTAAAATCACGCGATACGTTGCGTGCGCCTGTCGTCTGAATAAAGCAGGCACTCCAATTCGCATGCACGAATCGAACCGGTTCAGAAGCGGCAGGGAAAGATCTGTCCAACTAATTGACAAACTACTTTCACGTGGATTCGGATGCAGATTTTACGCAACTGCGTGACTCATATATTGACAAAAAGAAATTCGATAATACGTAAACTTTAATTTTTTCGTGTTGTACAAAAAAAAATACAAAAATTAAGCTTTGCTAAGTATTTATGGCTAAAATAAATAAAATCACTTATTGGTAACTAGCATAATTATCAACATTTTATCACAGTTAGTTCATATTTCTACCATCGAGAAAGTCTCCGAAAGCATCGCCGATGGCGTCAAAGGGTCCATCATCACTGCCTCCTCCCCCAAAAATCCCATCGCCGTCTCCTCCGAAAATTCCACCACCACCGTCACCGCCTAGAAGTCCCCCTTGCGATCCACCCCCAAACAACCCCTCCCCACCCCCTAATACTGTTTCAGCTGCATTCGCAATTATGCCTCCTTGCTCTTCAACACCACTGCCAAAAAGATTAACTGGCTTTGGACCGGACGATACAGGCTTTGGTTTCTGTCCAGTTTTAATTCCTGATGAACCCAAACTGAAAAAAAAAAGTTTTACAACACTTTTAATCTAAAAACTGTTTCTTAAATATATTTGAAAAAATTAAAGCAAGTATTTTTTCAAATACCTGAAACATTTGAACGATGCTGAATAAACAGGAAAACCACCAATATCAGCATTAATCTCCAAGCAGGCGTGAGCGTTCCTATTTCTGATCCTTATATTTGATATCTCAGCGCAAACTCTGACAAACGGAGCTCTTCTAGGGTTGAAGCATATGGGTGGTGGATCACTCGCTAAAATATAAGTATATTATTTAAAAAATACCTACATATTACTTGCATACACAACATTTTAAATATTCACAAAATAAATGTCTACCTGAAACTCTCCTTCTCACAACCGTGTTATTATTAACGCTCAATCGAACGTCAAATATAAAATCTTCAGGCACAAATGTCATATTGCCACATGCTTTCATTCTAAATCGCTCCATGATTGCTCCAGTACAGCAACCACATTGTCCATCTAAGCACGAACACGGAAATCTTATTACTTGACCTGGTACGTCTTGTTGTGGATCTTGTATGATGTCGTCTTGTGAAACTGGGGTTTCCGTAGGAGCTACAGGAGCTACCGGTGCGTTTACCACTGGATCTTGCAATGGTGGCGTTGGCGTTGCAGTTATGTCTTCAGCCGAAACAACTTGCTCGTTATCAACAAGAGTAGCATCAACTGACACATTTTCAACAATTTCCTCTTCAGCATCCTCAAGTTCATCTTCTACTTCGTTTTCATCGTCTTGAACGTTGACGGGTAATGTTATAGTAATCGGTGATCTGAGAATAGGTGGCGTCGGTCTTAAGGCTTGTTTCCAAACCAAATGAGGCACTTTAAATTTTACAACGTTGTATTCATTATCTACTGAAGCTTTATCTCCCGCTGTTAAGAAAATGATTAAATTATTAAACTTGTTTTTCCACTTTAGCTATTATCTGAATTTTAAACACTTACCTACGGCCGAATATTTTTTGGCCGTCAAAGTGTACACGAATAACAATAAATATAGTTTCACTGTCGAGTTCATTTTTGCAATGGGAGAATACAATTAGCCGCCTGTGCTTGCTCTTCCAGTACAAAACGTAACTGTGATCGCTTAGAGAGTATTTAACTGGTGACCACTAAACTACTGATGTTTATTTAAACGCACAGCCATTGAAAAGAACAAGTTTCAAATTTTAATGCGAGACGAGAGAAAGTTGACACTTAATTGATATTATGAATGCTTGCTTTCAAAGTAAGTAGTATGCGTGGTCTGCATGGATTATTTTCACCATCGTATTAATTTATTTTATTCTGCTATCAACATTGCACAATATTATGTGATGGTTGCTTTATGAATACTAACGTAAGATTTAACTTGATACAATATTATATTACGAGTACCATCATAGTCCGCTACAGAATTCAGGCCTCCTCCAAGGCACAGCCTAATTTTCAGCTTTCTATGCTTGCAACCATTGCCAGCTATCTTACCTAGATATTGTACGTACCTATTATATGAGTAAGAGCATTTTATAGCCATTTATTCATTCATACGTGTGCCTTTAATTGTTAGTATGTTTCATAGATTTATGTTTTAATAACTTTAAGTATTATAACTTTATATGTTTAAAAAAAGTAGGTTACTTTAATATTTTATAATAATTATTTATCTCAAAATTACATATGATTTACGAATAAGATGTAATGGATGAATAGCAATCATAATAATTAATTCCTTTTATTACTGAAAAAGTATTGTGTAATACTAAGGCACGCTTTTAAAAAAAAACAACCTACTTCAACTTCGAATACCTGGATAAAAACTTCATATTTTCTAGTAACTAATAATAATAAAAAAACCTAACTACTGATTTCGATAAAATGTATATGGTGACAGAAGTGGTTTCTGAAGTATTACCTACCGAACATAAAAATAATCATCAAAATCAGTTCATAATTAGCGGAGTAATCGCGTAACATACATACAAAAAATAAAAAAAACATACAGTCGAATTGAGAACCTCCTTTTTTGATGTCGGTTGAAAATAATAATAGTTTTTCTATAGTTTCTGTATCGAGAATCAGCGCGACCTACTTTTGGCCATTTAAAAAAGTTAAGGTAAGTATATGATATGTAAAAAGTTTGTAGGTACTTACTTACCTACTAGGTAGTATCAAATTAAATCACTCGAAACTTTCAATGAATTATTTTTATTATAAAAGGTTCAGTCATGCAGAATAAATTAATAATCTCTTATACAAAGCCTATTTACACAACTACGGATTAAGAAGAAATTAGAAATAAATAAATATTACATCTACTTATGAACTATCGTAGCTTTTACGTCATACTTCTGACCATTCGCCACGCATCATTTTGTTCTGTCTCCTCCTATCTTTCTTGTGTTTATTACCATTGTCGTTTCTTGCCAAAAGAAGTGCATCTTTCATAGTATCCATGACTTCATAATAGTCTTTGTAGTCAGGCTCTTTTTCTTTGGTGTGTCTGTTTTGTCTCTTTTTTCCCCCAAAGAAACCTAGTTCATCGCCAATAGTTTCTCCAATATTAGCTAAATCAAGAACATCTAGATCTAGATCTTCATACTGGAAATTGTCATTTTGTTTTTTTCTGGGTAAAGTGAGGCCTTCGTAAACACCACCTCGAATAGAACCGTAATGAAAACTATATCCACGACTTTCGTCAGTATCCAAACTTTCCTTGTCGTGAATAGCTTCTTCAGTAGAGTCAAGTGATTGCACAATCTGTACCATATCATCACTGATGTTGTCATTAGTGGTCGTAATTGAAGGCTTAGGAGTAATCATCTCTACCTTTTCATAAGCCATTTCTTTTTCTTCTTTGCTGGAACCTTTGACATTATTGGAGTTGAGCGGTAAAACAGGCATTGATGAAAGTTGCCCAGTTATATGTGCTAAAGACATTTCTAGCCCAGGGTCCTCGAAAGTAGTCACACTTTTCGCAGTGGTTGATTGAACCCGGTTTGCAATAATCGGTTCAAATGTTTCGTCGCTGACTGAAGTTATCTGGTTTTCTTTGTCTAGTTGAATTCTTGTTGTCACAGGGGTCGTTGATGGAGTAGGAGTGGTTGAAGTAGTAGGTAAGATTGAAGAAGAGATTTCTTCAATAGAAGCAGAAGTTGGTCTTCTAGTAGTAGTTCTGCGCGTAGGTCGCCGACTATGAGCTGGACGTATCCTTACTGTAGTAGGTCTAGTAGGTCTGGTTGTAGTACTTCTTATGTTAGGCCTTCTAGTAGATCGACGTGTAGGTCTAGGACGCCTGGTAGTTGTGGTTGAAGGAGGAGGAGCTTGTTTTTTCTTATTTTTGTTCGGTTTCTTGCCGCCTGACGATCCAAACAGGTCTCCTAATAAGTCTTCACCTAAAAGACTGAATCCTGTGTAGTCTGCGCTTTCTACGTCATTCACGGCGTCGAGTTCGCCTGTAACACAGCAAAAATTATTGTTATAAGTCTGAATATAATGCGTAGAAAGATAATTAGAATTTTCATTACTTAGGAGGATAAAAATATCGAAAGTCAGTATATAAATTAGATGCCAAGTTAAACTTTGATCAAATGAAGTTTTTTTGCAATTAATTATTAATGATCTTACTTTCTTCTTCATCATCATCATCATCGTCGTCATCATCATCATCTGCTCCAAGGCCGTAATCGTCATCTTCGTCGTCATCATCATCTTCACCCTTTTCATCGGGTATCAATGGCAGGGGATCAGCGGGTTCTGAGGTCACACCTTTGGAGCCGAACTTGAAGCAGGAGACTCTCACTGCAGCCTCTACTGTGCTCTTTGACTGGAGCTCTAACCCGAGGCAAGCCCGAAAGTCTTCGCCTGTTCTAGCGATGTTGTAGACTCTTCCGCAAAACTTGGATATACCACCTGGTAGTGGCATACATACTGGACTGGGCTTCTTGCCTGAAATTAGAAGATTTTTTTATTGCATGACAAAAACTTTTGGAAATAAATTAAATGATATACGAGTATTACTACGAGCAATCGCGATGATTAATAGCAGGCGAGTAACTTGTATAAAAAACTACGTGCATTGTAATAATTATATTCAAGTAGTTTTCTATCTTAGACAATTAATATTTAAAACAACAAAAAACTTTAGCTACTGTATAGAGCATAGCATCGTGCGTAAACTTTACTACGGTTTAATTTTTTATTTCCATAATAATATTTAATTACGAGAATAAATAAGATGAATAATCGAACTTGGAAGCGCTTTTGCTCAATACTTTTTCTCAGTTTAATACTTATATAGGGTTAGTTCTAATCAGATAGCATCCTTTTACATTTTCCATATTATTTCTGTATTCTTATTCTCTTTCATATTCTGTACATCAAAACATATTTTTTTTACTATTTGGGTCAACATTGAAATCGCGAAAAAAAATTATCATCTGTTCCATACAAAAACTTCATCGACCTTGGGCAAAATGTATGGACACAGCTGTGTTTTTTTCGATTTAAATGTTGGCCCCTTAGAAAAAGCTTTTTGTTTTGATGTACAGAATATGCCTTTATAAGGATGCTAACTGGTTAGAACTAACCCTGTATAAGAGAAAGACGAAATAAAATATGTGGTTCTAATTTTCACCACGTGCACGTGACTCTATTTGCAAATGCGCGCCATTTTCATATTAGACCGTCACTGATTGTTGCATTTTTTTGGGTCGCTTAATTTGTATTCTGCTATTTTCATTGTTGCGACTTTCTGACTGATATTTATAAACAAAATAGCTAAGATTGTTTCATTACTTAATGTACTGTTTTCTTGCAGATGAGTTGAAAAACGTTGTATGGCACACGTGCTGAATTGGTATTTACAAACTCGTGACTACGGTAAGCCCGAGACGAACATTTGGAAAAAGCACATTACCGCACTAGTATTATAAATAGCTATAATTAATTGTCATCACAATACATTTCGTACTTTTATATAACATGAAGCCTTATGAATAACGCATTCATTCTTTTATTAAGAGAGATAGAGCTAGATCCTCCAAGCATTCATCGCACTTTTAAAGCCAGTAAAAGTTATAAAAGAAAACAAAAACTTACTCGACAGAGTCCGGTTCGTAATGACCTTCTTTCCAAAGCTGAGAGATACGGCCATCTTGTCTCCGCTCAAATAAGTTAGCGTTGCGCATCCTAGAAGAAAGTTAATCAAAGGTGAGTAATTGTGGAAATAATTATTATAGTAATCATAATACAAGATTATCAATACCAAGGGTACACGTTCTTATCTCTGTAAACTGATCATGTATCTCACATTTCAGGATGTCATGGCTTCCAGATACTCAGATTTTGATTGATATCTGTAATTTTAGATGACTATCCACACATAAGAAGTAGGGCTTTTGCTTTTCTGTGCTATCCACTATTTTTTGTATTAAGGGGCGACCAATGCCAAAAATAAGTAAAAGGTGTATTTTTAAACACATCGTTTAATGATTGAGAACGTAAATATTCAGATTTAAAAAAATACTACAGGTAGGGGAAAACCTTATAAAAGCCGAGTAACCGAATAGAATTTAGGCAAATAATCTGGATTATTTAAATTAAAATTACAAATTACTAACAAAAAAAAACTGTTTTAATTCAAATGCTCTAAATTATCAGCGACAACACCATATTATTTTTTACGAATTACACAGCCAGACTTATAAAAAAATATCACACTTCAGGTTATCATGACATATAAAATTTACCTGGGCCGTTCAAATTCACCAATGGGAGTGCAAAATCTCTGCAGCAATTGCAGTATGCGTCAACGCATTTACAGTATTTGTTGATGCTGCTATCTTCAATCGGACCAACTTCAGTTTCAGTGTCCTTCTGGAGTCCTTTCTTGTTATTCTTTCGGTGCTCTGTAATGGATAATATCGGAATTAAATATAGATAGAATAGAATCATTCTATATAATCATGTCAGTTGTGTTAATTGGCAATTAAAGCAATGAACGTCTGTTAGAGTACTTATTTACCTATCTCTTCTAGTCCAATGTGAAACCACAACTTATATGACAACATGAATAATTACTATCCATCCAAAAATAAAAATATAATCATTACCTATGTATTAAAATTAATCCTAATTAAGTTTAGTTTAATACATTCAAGCAAACATCAAAACTTAGTCAACTTATAATATCGATATTTTGACATAATTTATAACCATTGTCATAAACATTTTATATACAATCAGCGCGAATACCGTCCCATGTCGGTAAAATTGACGGGTCGGTATAGCAGATTTATTTAGACGAATTTGAGAATATACCGATTTTTATCGAATTTTACTTCAACATTATATAATATATACAATTTAATTTAAGTCAATTATACGATTTAAATGTCAAATATATCGATCGTCAAGAACGTCACTCGCGCTGCAGTAGCACGAGTAAGTCCCGTTTTATGACGATAAATTTGACGTAACGGTATAGCAGATTTATTTCGACGCATTAGTGATAATCTCGATTTTTTACGAATTTTATAGATTTAATTGTCAAATATACGTCCAGCAGTGGACGTTTTATGGCTGACGACGAATTGTCAAATATTCGACTTAAATGTCAAATATAACGATCGTCAAGAACGGTAGGTACTCGCGCTGCTGTTTTTTATAATATGAATTTATTAATGGGTACGACAATAACAGTAACTATAATAATCTACGAGTAAACATGTGTGGTATCCAATCAAAAAGTCGTCGATTAAAGACAGCAATTTTTTTAGAATTGATTCCAGTTTAAAATGTGCATATTTATACGTGTCTCACATACAAGTGACGAAGTATTGACATCTATCACGCAATGGACTTTTTGTAATTGGTAACTACGTTAATAGGTATCCAACTTTCTCAAAATTACCAGAATATCATTAGTCAAGTGTAAACAATTTACTCTTGGTTTACGGTTGTTCTCTTGGTAAGCTTGTTTTCGTACTATTTAAGAATGTCTTATACATTCTTAAATAGTACGAAAACAAGCTTTCTATTCTATATCAATAATAGGGTAGATGACTGATGTTTAAATCGTTGAAACCAATAGCTTTGATGAAGAATTTAAGTAAACATAGAATAGCCATTAAAAAAAACGGTTAATAATGTTCTGATATATGAGCGTTTAAAGTTTTTGTTAGAGACAACTCTGTCCCTTTCCCACAAAACAAAAATTGATGTCAGGCCTTACTTGTCAGAATAGAATTTATATGGCGTACAGAGAAGTGACGTCAAGATTTGCTGTTTCTGCTCTCTGTCTAGCATGATATTAAAATGCTTATAAGTTGCTTATTTTTGATCAGATCTTAATTTTCTTTTCATTAATCAGTTATATTTATGGGCCACATTTTAATAGAACAATAAAAAAAAACAGTCATCTAGCCTATTGTAGTTACAAATCCAAAGTAAGTCAAATAAATAAAGAAGTAGATTAAATAGTGTGGCTTAGTAGTAGTAGTAGATTAAAAGTCTAGAGACGATCTAAAACGAACAAAATACCTAATAAACGAATTATATTCATATTAGTATGTGAAAACTTATCTATCGATAAACTGTCCAATATTTATAACTTTTTGATGTAGGTACTTTTCTATAGATGAGGTGGCTAGCTTTTAGAACACTCAAAGTTTGTGTTAGGATTTAGGTATAAACAAGTTACGTACTGACACTCTTGGAGGCAGCAAAAGCCAATAGCACGAAGATTAGAAGGAGCTCGAATACCAGGGAGAGCTTCATCCTGAAGCCTGACTCCCTTTCTGTAACAAAATTATTAAAGTGATGAATAACATAATAAGAATCAGTTATCAGATTAAAATCATTTAAAAATAAAAAATAAATCGCAGGACAATTTTTCACACAGCGCCAACATATTTTTTTTTGTATTTAAAAACAAATATATTGAAGAGACGAAGACGAAGATCAAGCTTTTTGTTAAGTTTGTTAAAATTACATTGCTATAATAACAACATTATATCACTGCAATAAAATCACATCTTTTTTTGCCACAATTGCTGATGGTAAGCGCCATCTATTATAATGTAAAAGCAGACGAAAAATTAAACAGAAGAGCGCGTTGAAGTCTTTTCTATGGCTCCTTATTATGTCGCTCTCACGCTTGTTAAAATAACTTTTATTTATGTAAATACAAATTATTAAATACATATCTACATCACCGCATATTTATAAACATAAAAATACATAATCTCACGTACCTTTAATTTGAAAACACTAATGCAAACTTCGTATTCAACACTTCGAAAGCAATGTTGCTACGGTCACACCACTCCGAAGGTTCACGATGTATTACAACAATTATTAGATTAAAAACTGATAGCCCTAAAATGCAGACGACACAAACGTATCAACAACACTGGTTTGGAATAACCACTTCGACTCCCGCCAAGAGAAAAGTTGTGACGTATATGAGAAAGGAAAACTGTCGGTATTGCCTCTCTTTCGTTTACCACGTATCAGTAAAAGACGGGTGAAAGCAAGACTCAGTTGGCCGCCTATGTAGAATTTAGTGTCAAACGAAACATGCGCATAGTTAAATGTAGTCAGTATCGTAGATCGGTTTGTATGCAAAGAAATTGAATGATTAACCTCATAAAGAATCGCTTGTCCTGTCACCAAATTTATTATCAAACGCCTGCAAGCATACATACCTTTAACTCGCGTACTTAATAAATTGTCCTACATAGGAAATATTTACGATGTTGCTATAATATAGCGTTCACTATATTATATATATTTGTTAATGACGTGAAAACATAAAATAAATTAAAAAAAAAAAAAATTTTTTAAATACAACCGACTTCAACTTCTAATACCTGGATGACATCTTCATATTTTCTAGTAATTCTGATATAAAAACCAAACTACAGAATCGATTTCGATAAAATTTATATGGGAACACCTCTGAAGTATAATCTACCAAACAAATAATAATCATCAAAATCAGTTCATAATTGGCGGAAAAACATACAGTCGAATTGAGAACCTCTTTTTTTGAAGTCAGTTGAAAATGACTGGTGAAATCAGGAACTATGCTGCTAATAATATTATACCCATTTCAAATTGTAAATAAAAATTAATAAATCCAATTCATGTCCAAACGGAAGTTTTTGATCGTGCTGACACGGTTCATTCTTCGTTTGTTGTTTTTTTTTGTGAATTTTTTACACATTTTATCATCAAGACAGGAAAAAATGTGGTGTGATGGTATGCGCCACTCTTTCCTACAAAACTGCAGTGACACTGATGATTGTGATTTAAAGCTCTGCGCAATACTACGTGATAATGATACTAATAGAATAAGCTCACAAAATAAATAATTCTAAGCATTTCATTATTTCCAAAACAAAGTAAAAGTAAAAATCTATGGACTAAGCTAAATAATATGAATGGATTTCGTTTTGGAGAATATTCTAGAATCGTTATGAGAAGTAAGTGCAATGATCTTGAATTATACTTATGTTGGTTTAAATTGGTCAATATTTAAAAATAATCAAAAATTAAGTTTTTTTTTTGGTTATCTGTAATATGCGACGAATTTTTTTTTATAAGATTTTTTATATATTACAATATCAAGCAAAATCCAAAGTGTGGAAACACTTCATTTAAAAATATCTAGTATCAAGCAAATTATTAGGTATGTTGTTATTAGAATAATTATAAAGAGAAAAATCTCTTTGTCGGTCATTTTTATCAATATAATTAGGTCCCAAAATTATTATTTTGCGAGGTCCCGTAATTCTTTTTGTACCCGTAAATTGTTTTATTAAACACCTTACTTATCTAAACAATTTTGCAAAAAATTAATGCCAACAAATATAAAATACACATGGCAATCACACTTTATACTGCACTAAGCTTATAAAAATGCCAAATTTCGTGCATTTGTATGTCTGTACCTAAGCAATTCTTTGGATTTTAGAAGAAAATTATAGCCCGCGCCCAAAAACTGTCAGTTTAAACCCTGAATTTATTGATACGTCAAGTATTTGTAATTCTGAAAAATAAACCAACCGCGCCTTTTGGATATCGCATAAACGGCGAGACTTTGCTGATATTGTTTACGGCGTAATAATACATAAAATATAGTCAAACACCTTAAAGTAGCAACAACCGTCGTACTAGTGTTTTCATTGCACGAGACCAATTCACGTCATCTTAACCAAAACCGGGTCCATCGAGCGCCCAAACAACTACTTGTGTACATGGTCACTTTCTACAGGAGAAAGTGGTCGAGACCGAACTGTGACCACATTCGTGTCTGTTTGTTTTTACACCAATCGATAATTATTAGTCAATAAATAGTTTGTCAACTTATGAAACTGTCACTTATGAATACAGCAAATTTTAAAACTCTCTTTTGGATGGAAGTTTTTTTTTTTGGTTTAGTTGTTTACTTATTAAATGCTTTTTATACGATTGTCGAGAACTTGTTGTCTAGACATACTTGAAGTTGGTTTTTAGACAATAGATAAAATATTGTTTTAATAGATTTATAAGATTTGATAAGTAAATTTAAAAAAAATGAGAATTTTCTAGAAAAACTTACAGTAGATGCACAGTGTGAAGCCTTAGAAACTGGTGGAAATATATTGTTTGAGAAATATTTGATAACGATGATACCATCCATGTTGTTATACAACTAAACTAAACTTAATATGACAGCATTTTAAAATTGTTCATATGTTTTTCTTTTTCTTTGAAATCAAATGAGAAGCAGATAATATAATATTAGTTCTGTTAGATTAGTTTAGTGAGAGGTGCACCAGAACCGACTCAATGGTGCCTTTTACTAAAATGAATCATTAGGTGGGTTTAGATAGGTCTAAAGGGTTTTTAGACTCATCTAACGTTGGAGTATAATACATTTTGCTCTTTGGATAATACTTTCAATAGTCAATTCATGGCACTCATTCAATTGAGAAGGCCTTATAATAGGAAAAAGTTCCATATAACCCAAGCTCATACAAGTAATTTTATTTAGTAGGTATAACATTTTGTACTTATACTCAGCAACGGTGATAATGTAATGGACGGGCCCAGAGCTTGTAAATTTATCAAAATTAACAAGACAGCACAATCAAGCATACATAAAAGCACAGAATAAATAATAGTACTACGTACAGAAAGTTAACTCCGCAAAGGAATTGAAATAAATAAGGTCTCTATCTACTAGGCAATAAAGTAGCAATTCAACTCGCGCAGCGCTGGATACCGCTCGCTATATTCACCTAGATATACCTCTCTCTTTCTATCATGTATGCTTAGTTACGTGCGACGAGGCTAGCATGCTAGGCTAGGGTGGCCACTGACTTCTGCTTTGCATTGTCCTCCCGGACGGAGCGCCGGCCGAACATACCTAAACTGCGAAGTGACACCCCCCTGCTAAAAGTATGCATATTACATTTGCCGTAAAATAGAGATAGCGAATCTAATTACTGCATAACAAAAAGAGAACACATCTACTTGTATTAGAAGTTTGTATTGTCGTATCGTACGACTCGCATGTCGCAAAGGCAGAGAATGACTGAAGCGAGTGGAGAGCCGGCGCTCAACATATAGTCTTCAAAATCTGTGCGCTTATTTCCCGTCGCTGCTTATACTTACCAAAAATACATAGCATAGAACATAGCCTGAGCCCACAATAGTTATGATTTTTCAACCGACTTCAAAGAACCCCTTCTTTGGAGTCGGTTGAAAAATCAATCCCAGTTCCCAATTGGACTGTAAGTTTTTTAATGGTTTTTACGAAATTTACTCCGCCAATTTTGATTTGTTTTTTATTTTTTATTGGTAAATTAATCAAAAATAACAGGAAAATATGAAGATGTCATCCAGGTAACCAAAATTGAAGTCGGATGTTTTTTTAAAGCGTATTAAATATTATTACTCGTAACATTAGAAATCGAGCGTATCTTCTCTATGCATTTGGTAATATTACAAAGAAAAGGTTATGGCAGAATGATATAGAGATGTGATGTGTGACGAGTGTGTGAGTACACACTAGTCTAGCCAGTACAACGACCTCTATGTGGGGCAGTGGTGCACTGCACTAGCCCGAATGCACTAGAGGTGCAGTCGGACCACACGGACTTTCTCTACTGGCATTTAGTTTTTATAGTTCTGTAATACTTTTAATTACCAGGTACTTATTTCTTACTACCCAGCAGCAGGTCCGGTTGAGGAAAATTCTGACGAAAACTTTTACATATATGTCAATTTCTGACATACATAATATTAAAAGGTTTTTAAGTATTTAGGTACCTCTTTATCTAATAAAAATCAATGCTGTAGGCGCCATAAGTTATCAGACCATTATATTTGATTAAATCATTATACAAGGTTAGTTCTAATCAGTTAGCATCCTTTTAAGGCCATATTTTGTACATCAAACAAAACAAACAAAAAAACAGCTGTTCAATACAAAAAGTTCATCGTCCTTGGGCAAAATGTATGGAACAGCTGGTTTTTTTGCAATTCCGATGGTTGCCCCATAGTAAAAGTTGTTTGTTTAAATACAGAATATGCCCTTAAAAGGATGCTTACTGATTTAAACTAACCCTGTATACCTTTTGACAAGTTAACTGTTTGCTGTCCAAAACAAAAAAAAAATACCTAGGTATATAAATTAATTCTAGTACTTTTTCTGGCTATCTACAAAGATTCTAAAGTCGATATCTTTTTCCTTCCATCTAAATAAATTACACTCCATGTCAATTACATCCGTGAATTGTATTAGAACCTAAATCGATTAAAAAAGTACAAAAAAAAATGATCCTCTTGATAAAAGTTTTGCCTAAATCTTTCAGTCGCCAACAACCCACACAACCTAAAATTGTTATATTCACTAGCTCTAGAGCTCCTACATCTGGCTTAAGAAACTGTAGCGTCTTCGAACCTTTGAAAACACTTTTGTTTAGTGTTAACTAATTAGTTAAGTATTTGAGTGTGTGGTCTTTCAAATAAAATCAACATCATGTCAGTTCAACACCTGCCACAGTCTAAATATTTCAAGATTTTTTTTTCAGAAATAAATACGCATATAATGACATAAAGTGGTTTTAAGATTAAAAGTGGAGATTAAACAATTTATTTTTCACTTTCTTTCAATTGAGAGGAAATTATTTATTCAGTTCTCGCAAGATGAGCGTTAGTCACATCATCAGCTGGAAGACGTCCACTGCTGGACGAAAGCCTTTCCCTTATTAGGGAGGGATTGCCGTAATCCCCACGCTTGGCAGGCGGCTCGGGGATCGCAGAATGCTTGGTAAGCATTCTGCGATCAGGCAAGCCTTTGTTTGCTTTGCAAGGTGAGACTGGGTGCACTGACTGACTAGTAGAACTGACATCATATCTTATGCATTTCTTGTCTAGCATAAAATAAAATCTATTCATATGAAAGAAAGTAATATTTACCTAGAAAGCTATATTTATATTTATTTATTTATTCATGAATTTAAAAAAAACATCGTTCGGTTGTTTTTATGATCCACTGTTTGTTTCGTCTTGCCTTTCCCAAGCCCTTCTACAGCTAATAGCGTTTTCAAGGTTACTGGATCAGTGCAGTAGCCCTAAAATTTACATAACTAGTAAGCGAAGCAAGTCTGCTATAGATAAATACTGCATACTATGTTAGTATTAATACGAGTATAATAACTTAAAAATGACAAAAAAATTAGTAATTTTGAAATTTGGACAGTTAGACTCTTCTACATATAATTATGATCAAGCTACCTAAAAAGACGAATGCCTTATAAGACACCTAGAACTTACGTTAACTACTTAACAGGCAGATAATGTCTAAAATGCACCATATTTAACAAGTTCACCATACGTTTTGGTGCAAAAACATTCCACTAAACAGACCTTCAAAATTTTCTGTGATGTCAAATTTACATAGGTTGGTACTAATGTATTTTAAATAAACATACATAATGTAATCTATTTTGACCTAGTCAATACCTTTTGTGTTTTTCTTGCACTATCAAGTGATGTTAATAATTTATGTGATGTGGTTTATTTCTCGCTTAAAACATTTATTTATTGTAGGCCGAATTATAAAATTAAGCCAAAATGTTAAAAATTTCCTCTAAAAATTACAAGTAAGTAGTTCAAAGATTCATCACTGGGCCAGTTCGTATGAAAAATATCCTAACTTTTAGATGTATAACAATACATATAAGTAATTAATTATTTTAAAGAGAAAGACGGTCTCTTATATGGATTTTAGTTTAGGTTTAAATAGTTTAGTTTGTTAGCTTTTATAACTCTCTTTACTAACAAAATAAATACTTTAATTATTATAAAGTGCTTTTTTATTTTTTTTGTAACCATTCCAGAGCACGGAGTAAATTCTTAAATAATGACTTCATAATAATCACGTCATATCTCAAAAAGCAGCTTTCTCGATGCATCCCAGTGATGCATGTCATTATTATGGCCACTGCGTTATGCTTTATTTAAATTTCACCTTCTATTGTGACCGAGGTGAAACGGAGACTGCGAGATGTAAGGAAAGGAGCAGTGTCGGCTCAGCGGTGGCCACGATCGCCTCTTGCGTACGTCTTTCTCCTTTATAAATTACGCGAGAATTTAAAATTCATAGACCGATTTGTTTGATTTTTTAATCGAGTCGGAAGTTGACTGGTCGACATGGCGGTCAAGCTGACGCTTTCGATGGTCGTTGCGGTGGTCGCGGTTGCGTACTGCGCTAACATTTTAGGTGAGTTAATTGTTTTTACAAATAGAGTTAGTAAGTACTTTTAGAAAGCGTGAGTGTTTGAAGGGAGTACTCATGTCTAATACTTAAGCGGTTAGCTAAGCTGTTTGGTCATGAAAGTCGGTAAATACATAACTGTTATGGTAAGCTATAGATTTAAATATTGTTGATTATGTCACAAGACAAATATAGGTAAACAAATAAGTAGAAGAATTTGTTAAGTGTTAACCTATAACGTTGATATAAAGCATACATAAACTGGCTTATCTTTTTAAGCTTCTGTCTGTCTTGTGTTTTGTTAATTTACCTACGGTGCTTATCAATAGAGCTTTTTCTATTAGGTATTAATTTTCTTCAGTAAAGGCGATACAAGTCCTTCATATTAGATTCTAGGTGGTAAAACATCATAATTATAAATAAATTTAAATGCAACTTTACTTTTTAACGTAAGAACAGTTCAAATACGTGTAAGTAGGTAAGTGCTTAGATTTTTCGAGAGAGCAACATAATATTATACAACTTATTATGTATCTAGTATAATTTTAATTTACAAGTTAAAAATAATTTATAATTCATATAGTATTAAGTATTTTATAATATAAATATATATATTATTGCAGTTTAGTAGTTAACTGTCAAAAAAATATTGTTTCTCCACGTATTCCATTGAATTCCGTAATTAAGAAGAATAAAAAAACTCCTCGGGCTTTCAAATATTTGTCAAACATTGTCGGATACTAAGGGAAAAAAATACACAACATAAAAATCTAAACACTCAAAAACTTACAACGCAGACAATCGTATTAGGGGTGTTATAGAGTCGATGTCCAGTATTCCTAGTATTAAATATAACCCTTTACGACTGTATCAGGATAACAGGATAATTCGAACTGTTATTTGAAATAGCACATAACGGTATAACGTCTCTGAATTCTTGCATAGCAGTGAGCACAATCACGAACGAGCTATTATGTAATATTTGACTAATACTAAATAACTTAGTATCGTTGTGTATAACATTGAAGCTTTTAGATTATGATACGTGTAGCTATTATGAAAATATTATTTAACAGTATCAGATAAAAATAAAAATAAAATAAAATAAATAAATATTGGGCGGACATTTATTACACACAGCGCCATCTAGCCCCATGCTAAGCAAAGCTTGTATTATGGAAACCAGATAGCTGATAAACTTAATCTCCTGACCAACCATGTAACATCGCTTAAATTACTCAACATCTCAGTCCGCTTACATAATACCGGACAAAGCACTGCAGATACGTTGAACTAATGCGCGCACGCTTCAGTGAAAGTAGAAAACATGCTGCCGCGAAAGCGTGCGCAATATTTGGACAGAAAGAAAAATTTAATAGCGTTTGTCATAGTGGTGACAGACGCACAGATGTTTTTACGTTTATGACTTTGTTAGTAGGTACATAACTGGATAATCAGTATACCGGTGTAGGTATAGTTATTATTCACATCACAAAAACAGCCGGAAGACGTCCATTGCTGGATGAAGGCCTCCCCTTTAATATGGAGGGATTGCCATAATCCCCACGCTTGGCAGGCAGCCTGGGGATCGCAGAATGCTCACCAACGTTAACTAAGAGGACGCTGCTGCCCGTCCTCCGGTGGTTCTGGATGAAGTTTTAGGACATACCCAGGTCCAATATAGTTAGGTATATATTATATAATTATTATTATTAGTGCATAACTGCATAATCAGTATATAGTTGTTATTAATAGTGCATAGCTGCATAATCATTGTGGTCGTTTTTAAAGGCTGACAGTTTTGACAGTTCTAATCTAATTAAAATATTGCTGTAACTTTTTTTGCTAGGCATGTTAGCTAAGAACAGCAATACTTAAGTTAGTTTAGTTCTGTAACTTAAACCTTCAAAATCGACCACAGCACTGTCGTGTAGTTATTATTGTTAGTGCATAACTGCAAAATCAGTATAGTTATTATTTAAGTATACTCATTCCGATTACGAGGCCTCGTAGGTTCCCGTGTCGTTTTTTAAGCGGTCGCTCAACATGGACTAGGTTGACGCAGCTCTGTTTTAATATTTTTTTAGTTTATTTATAGGCTTGTGTTTGTCCGGTAACTCGCCTGATATTAAGCGAAGATGCGAACTACGATGGAGCACGCTTGCGTAGAAAAAACCGATTCACTCGTGACTTGAAGATACCCTGATTATTATCTCTCGGGAAAGACCCACTCAGGAAGCTCGTTCCACTGGCTGTTTATAAGGCCGTTGTGAACTTTGAAGAGCAGCGATAGCAAGATCTAAACGCGAAACGACTCATTAAGACACGTCAGAAGCCTTCTTATAAACCTACACCTACAATGCTGCTGGTCAAATGCACTGTGCGCCTTACAGTAGGACCTTTAAAATTTAATGTAGTTTCACCAGTGCTCACCACTGCAGCTAGTAAGTAGCAAGTTTCGCCTTTGACGAATACGTCAAAGAGGAGAGGACGATATAATATAGTTGTTATAACTAACCGATAAAATGATTACAAATACCTGGATGCATAGCATTAAAAACTTAGTTTAGTGAAATTGAAATTAAATACAATAGCACTTTTTCTTATGGTCAAGCGCTAGCAAAAAATATTTCAGAGAAATACAAGTGACATGGCGGAAAATGTAACCAATGAGATTATATTTTTTTATCTTGACTGACGAGGCAAGTAGCTCTTTGATGGTAAGCTCAACTAATTAAAACTTGCTACGAGTTTGTAAAAACCAATCCGCACGAGTGTCATACAAAATTGTACAACACATTTGCGAGAAAACAGTAATAATTAAACAAACTTTATTATTTTGTTTATAAATATCAGTCAGAAAGTCGCAACTGAATACTTGACACTGGCAAATGCACAAAGTGCAACGCCATAAAGAGGAAAGCAGAAGGAAAATCTATGATGTTTCTAATATAAAAATGGCGCGAATTTGCAAATGGAGCCACGTGCGCGTGGTGAAAATTAGGACTATATTGATGATGTATACAGGCTTCTTAAATGCATTTTTCGAGCAAATGTGTTGTAAAATATTTTTAATTTTCGTATACTTTTCAACCGACTTCAAAAAAGGAGGTTCTCAATTCGACTGTATGTTTATTTTTATTTTTGTACGTATGTTACGCGATAACTCCGCCAATAGGGTAGATGACTGATGTTTATATCGTTGAAACCAATAGCTTTGATGAAGAATTTAAGTAAATATAGTATGTTTCTTGAAAAAAATAATTAAATCGGTTATTAATGCATACATATTTCTTCATCGATCTTTCTACCTGTTATTTATTCTTTCTCTTCAGTCATATAATATGTCCTATTTACAGTGAAAGACATTTACAGTAATTTTTAGATAATGTTTTAATTGAGCTAATTATAGTTGAGTTTAATTATTATCTCATTTCAGCCCCCATTTTCTAGGCCCAGTCGAATCGAGTTGATTGTATTACTGCTCTACCTGTCTCCGTCATCTGCATTAAGGATGACGGAGACGGATAGTGTGAGTTCCGTGCGCCGTCCTTTCCGATGGGGTCTGGAATGTGGTAGCTGTTCTTTCAGTTCAGTGCATGTTTAGGTTTTTTTTATTTGTAAATCTCATACCTTTATAATTTTTTTGTAATGTGTACAGATATATACATAGTTTTAATTTTAAAACGTTTCGCTGTTTTAAGCCTTTCGTGGCCTCATTTCAATTGGCCTCAACGGAAGATCAGCGCTGTTTCATAAACAGCATTACGCTGAGTTGAAGCCATTTTTGTTCCATCACTTTTAATTTAATTTTATTGGTAATTAACTATACTTAGTTATATTAGTACTTACGTTAATGATGTAACAAAATAAATTATTTTTCTTTTCTTTTTAATGTTCTGATATATAGGTCTTTACCTATGAAATTGCCGTTCTTCAGTACTGGTCATCTATAACTATAAAAGGCTTTGTCCTGACTGACTGACTGACTGACATATAGACAACGTACAGCCCAAACCGCTAAACGTAGAGACTTGAAATTTGGAGGGTATGTTTTTGGAGAGGTGTAAACGCCCACTAAGAAAGGGTTTTTCGAAAATCAACCCCGAAGGGGGTTAAATGGGGTGTTAAAGTTTGTATGAAACTTTTTATTCTCTGGTTCGATTGATACAAAACTTGGTATACATATTCTACTATAAAAATAAGAAGATACGGGTGTCATAGTTTTTTCAAAATCAGCTCCCGTTAGTATTAAAAAAAAATACTAAGTTTTAGTGATAGTACGTTTGTTTCTCCTTAACTTTGTAACGGCTGTACATATTAAAATGAAATTTGGTATAGGGATGGGGATAGATGTGGGGATGGGGGTGGGGGTGGGGGTGGCGATGATACTGGGAACGGAGACAGGACGGAGATAGGCATGTTAATATTAAGATTACAATTGGTATCGGGATGGGGATGGGGATGGGGTGGGGATGGGGATGGGGTGAGGATGGGGTGGGGATTTGGTGGGGACAGGTGGGGATGGGATGTGGATGTGGATGAGGCTGGGAACGGGGATGGGCGTGTCCATATTAAGATGAAAGTTGAAATCGGGATGGGGGTGGGGATGGGATGGGGTGAGGATGGGGTTCGGGATGGGGATGAGGGAGGGAACGGGGATGGGGACGGGGATGGGCGTGTTCATATTAAAATGACAGTTGGTATCGGGATGGGGATGGGGAAGGGGGCGCTTATAGGGATGAGGCTGGGAATGGGGACGGGGATGGGCGTATTTTTTGGTCGGCTGAACAGATGGAGCTGCATTTTTGGATAGGTAGTTATAGCATAAGGTTCGGAAACGGACATAGGCTATTTTTTTGTAGGTCCACGCAGACGACTGTTTGACGGACATAATTATTATAGATACTGTACAGCCTAAGCTGCTAAATTAATTTTTAATATTAAATTAACTTACTTTTAAATGCTTAAACTAAATTTTTAGTGGTGTAAACTTACACTCAGCTCAAGCTGTGGTAGCTTCAGTGAGATCAAGCTCGACTCACATTCTTGGGGTCGCGGGTTCGAACCCAGGCGAGCCCGTTCCAATTAGTTCTTTGAAACTTACGCATGGATAATACCACTGGCTTTTCGGTGAAGGAAAACATCATGAGGAAACCTACATATTTCCGGAGAAGAAATACGATAGTGTATGTGAATCCGCCAAACTGCACTGGGCCAGCGTAGTGAATATGGCCCAATCAGGGTAGGCCGATATACCATTAGTGTTAAGGGCTGATGCAGAGAAACGCACACTCAGCAAGGATTTTGAAAAAATCGCAAGGGGTTCAATGTATCATTAAAATACCATTTTGCCGAAACCATTCATTTAAGGCTGTTAAGTTTTTTGACTTAAGAGATAAGATAAAATAAACATAAACATGTTTCAGAATTTTCAAACAATTTCAAAACTGGAAGGCCACGGGTCAGTTTTTCATGTGTTTTTTTTAAAATATTTATAGATTAGCTAATCGAGTGTTTATGCGTAAGAAGAAAATGTTTTAAACACATTTACTTGATCCGGTGCACGCACCAAGCACAGCGCTTTCGAAACGTCCATCCCGCGTCGGCTCAGATACGTTAAAACCCGTGTATAATGACGCGCTGTACCTCGAGCGCTTTTTTTTTTTTTTACGTTGGGAAATGCACTTACGCATACCCTCCCGCCAGGGCGCAGGACGGTTATGTCGGACTCGATGGCACCCCTACCGACTAAAAACCCAACGGTGTTCCCACACTGCGCCTATTGTCGAGGTCACGGGTACGCTCTCGCATTCATCCGCAACCTCGACAGCGCTGCCCTTTCGGGCCCACCACGGGGAGCCGAAGCTCCTCCCGCACCGATGACGATGTGTCGGAACACCAGACACATCGTGCATCCACCTCGGAGGCCATGCCAGCGAGATGGGCGCCGGACGGCCCCACGTCCAACGCCCTGGCCTCCATGCGGCGGGTCAGGTGAGTGGCCCCACCGCCTGCCATTTCGGCCGCTGGGAATGGGGAGCTTTGGCCCCTCTGGCCTGTCCCCATCCCGCAGCCCCACCACGACACACCCGGTGGGTGCCCCCTCAAGGAAAGCCCTTGATGAAGCCACCACCCGGCCGTCCCTCCTCGCTCTCCACTGTGCCCTCTGCTGATCAGAGGAACACGCGGAGAGCCCTCACGTCCGGACCAGGTCCGGACCCTCAGTAAGGGCCCAGCCACCACCGTGGCCCTCTGGCCTGTCTCCATCCCTCAGGCTCGTGCAGTGGCCTAGCCCCCACCACTGTGGCCGCTTTCGCAGCCCCACCTCGGGTACCTCTTCGCTTCACCGTGGTCCGCCCACGGCTACTAAGCCCCCCCGCCCCGACAAGGCGGGTACCCCCGGGGGGACCTCGAGCGCGCCCCACTCCAACCCACACCGAGTCTATCTAAGCGATCAGTGCAGCACTGTATTTTATCGAAGTTTCGTAATTCTTGCGATATTTTGGTGATCTTTTTGCGTTCTTTATTATCATACTTTTTCTGCTTAAGCTTATTTCATTTCATTTGTTATTTAGATTTCGTATAATCATCGTTATTTGTTCCTTTAATTGTTTAGATTGCTATTTAGTTTGTTATTCGTATTTTTTTAAAATTTTAGTTACATTGTTTGTTATTAGGTTTTTTATATTGTTACTGTTGATATTGTTATTTAGTTTGTTATTTAAAATGCTTAGTGAACTTCTCTTCATTCATGGAGCGAAGGTAAAACACTATGTTGTTCCCATCGTTGGTGATGGAGCGTGTCTTTTTCGTGCGCTTTCTTTTTTAATGCACGGTACCCAAGAAAAGGCAATTGAGGTGCGAAAAAACATCGTTACTCATGTAGTAGCTAATTGGGAGGAGTTTGAAATCATGGCTCATGATTCAAACGGCGACAACTACACCACTGCGACTGCATACTTTGATGACATGTCACGGCAGTCGAGTTGGGGCACTGCGTGTGAACTAGCCGCTGCAGGACAAATATATGAGTTTGAGTTTGAAGTTTATGAAAATGGCAAATTGTATGCAAAGTTTGGTACAGCAGGAAGACCTATAAAGCGGCTACGATTTACGGGAAATCATTTTGATGCGTATCTGTTAGAAGACATAGATATAATTTCTAACGTCACTCCACGTGTTCCAGTAGTACCGAAAAAAATAACTAAGCGACGTGTTGAGGTTCCTACATCTCCAAGGTGCATTCAAACAGAAGATATAAGTTCTGACGCAACTTCTACTTTGCCTTTGTACTTTGATTCTTTAGCTGTAGAGATGCCCAAAAATAATTACAAAACGTCTTCAACTCATACCGTCCAAACTTCTTCAGCCCGATATTTTTCTGAACTGAATTCACCAACATTTACGGCTCAGTCTGATAAATTCATTTCAATCTGAAATCAATCGACGGGGAAGAAATGGTTTACGACTCTGTTGATACGGTATGCAATAATGATGATGCTGTAAACTATCCAGTTGAGTTTTTAAATTCATTAAGACCAGCGGGGCTACCATATCGCGGGGCTTATCCTGAAGAAAGGTACACCCGTCATGCTCCTTCGGAATTTAAGACCACCCAAATTATGTAATGGAACCAGGTTACAAGTAAAAATGCTGCATCGTAATCTGGTTGAGGCCATCATTTTGACTGGGTGTGCCCATGGCGAAACAGTGTTTGTGCCGCGTATTCCCATGATTCCCAGTGACTTACCTTATGACTTCAAAAGGCTTCAATTTCCCCTAAAAGTTTGTTTTGCCATGACCATCAATAAGGCTCAGGGTCAAACTTTAAAATACGCTGGTATTGATTTAAGGCAGGACTGTTTTTCGCATGGTCAGTTCTATGTGGCTTGCTCGCGAGTTAGCTCCCCTAAAATCCTGGCTATTTTAGCACATTCCAACAAAAAAGTCAAAAACATTGTCTACAAAGAAATATTGTAATCTTTCGGGTCAAAGGCCCCGGCAACTATAGCGTCATTAGCAGACATTTTTAGGGTTCCGTAGTACTACGAGGAATTCTTATAAGTTTGTCATGTCCATCTGTCTGTCTGTTTAAAATTCAACAAGACGGCTTTGTTTTGAAGTAAGTATTGTAAACGCGACATGCCAAATTTGGTCATCCTCAAGCAAACTTAAAGACTTGCAAGCAGCTTGGAAAAAATGCAATAATATACGTATTTTAGTGTGATTCAATTGAGTTGGGCCCCGATTTAACCGAATTCCAGTATTCAACATTACTACGCGGGCAAAAGCTAGTTTTAAATAGAAAAAAAGTTTGGAATGGCTTTGTATTCTGAATTCAAATTAATTTTGTCTTAAAAATATGACATTCTTTTTACAAACTCAGTCTTTTGTTTATTGATTAGCGTTGTATTTTCATTACATTTGAACATTTTTCGTCATAATGGATACTTAAAAAAATCGTGTAATTATGGAATATGAGTTCCGTCGTGGCACCAACGCGACACTAACGGCACGTAACATCAAAAACGTTTACGGAGAGAACTGTACAAACAAACGCACAACCCGTTATTGATTTTCCCGGTTCCGTTCTGGAAATGTTGACTTGAAAAATGAAGCTCGTGGTCGTCCGGAGACTTTGGTCAACAATGATGAATTAAAGGCGATTGTGGAAGCTGACGAAACTCAATCTACAGCTGAGCTAGCAGCAGCTTTTGATGTTAGCATCAAAACAATTTTGATCCATTTGCGACAAATAGGCAAGGTAAAAAAAGTTGATAGATGGGTGCCCCACGAACTTAACGATCGCCAGCGCAACGTACGCGTCGAGACCTGCCTCGCGCTGCTGCTACAGACAGTCTTCAAGCTGCAAGAGCTGGGGTTGGAAGCTCTCCCTCATCCGCCATACTCACCAGACCTTGCACCTACCGACTATTACTTTTTCCAAAATTTAGACAACTTTTTAGTGGGTAAAAAATTCAATTCCCGAGAGGCAGTACAAAATGCCTTTGAAGAGTTTGTTGCCTCCCGTCCAGCTGATTTTTACAATAAGGCCATCAATAAACTGCCAATTCGTTGGCAAAGATGCGTCGATTGCATGGGTGTACTTTGAATAACAGAAATAAAAAAGTATAAAAAAATAAGTACTTTCACTTATTCCATACAAAACGGCAATTTCATAGGTAAAGCGTTTTACCTATATAAGCGTTTAAAGTTTTTGTTAGAGACAACTCTGTCCCTTTCCCACAAAACAAAAAATTACGTTATGCCTTACTTGTCAGAATTGAATTTATATGGCGTACTGAGAAGTGACGTCACGATTTGCTGTTTCTCCTCTCTGTCTAGCATGATATTAAAATGCTTATAAGTTGCTTATTTTTAATCAGAGTTTCATTTTCTTTTCATTAATCAGCTATATTTATGGACCACATTTTAATAGCACAATAAAAAAAACAGTCATCTAGCCTATTATGAACTGATTTTGATGATAATTTTTTTGTTTGGTAGGTAATACTTTAGATATGGTCCCATATAAATTATATCGAAATCGGTTAAGTAGTTTGGTTTTTAAATCAAAATTACTAGAAAATATGAAGATGTCATCCAGTATTCGAAGTTGAAGCTGTTTTTTTTAAAAGCGTATTATTTTTCCTTCGTTTCTTTTTTAAGTTTTCCTATCTATCTATTCAGATTACTTCGATTTTGAGAACACCAAGAAGCTGATAGAAGTGCCTGAGCTCCGCGCCGACCAACCGAATCGGAACTGCCTCTGCAAGGGGCCGGCTTGCGTCTGCTGTGTGGATTTCAACATCACCATCGTGGATCTTGGAGGACCAGGTAAATAATTATCACACTGTCACACTAATATTATTAATGCTACAGTCTGTGTGTGTGTGAGTGTGTGTGTGTATGTATGCTTGTTACCTTTTCACGCCATACGGCTGAACGGATTTGTATGAAACTCGCAATGGAGTTACCTCCAGCAACAACTTTAGCGATATAATTTTTCATAACTAACTATTATACATGGTTAGTTCTAATCAGTTAGCATCCTTTTAAGGGCATATTCTGTACGTCTAAACAAACAACTATTACTATGGGGCCAACATTGAAATCGCGAAATCAACGAAAAAATTATCAGCTGTTCTATGCATTTTGCCCAAGGTCGATGAACTTTTTGTATGGAACAGCTGGTTTTTTTTCTTGATTTCAGGGTTGGTCCATAGAAAAAGTTGTTCATAATGATGAGTACAATGATATCCTAGAAGGATAACGGTGTTCAAACTAACACCCTGTATAATATTGATACTGTCACATTGTAGTAATGTTGTATGTAACATCTTGTTTTCAGGATGTGTTCACATGAAATACGTGTCTCCGGAGGAAGGGTTCTCAGTCAAAGTGTCCTATGGAAAGAACCTCATTCACAATTCTAAAATACAAGGTAAGAATCACCTCACATTTTGGATTTGTGTTTGGATGTTTGTTACTCAATCACCTAAAACGGCTGAATGGATTTGGATGAAATTTGTTATTTATTTATTTATTTATTTATTTATTTATATAGAAACACCAACAGTACACATATTAAATAATTTCTATAGTAACATCTTCATGACTAAAAAGTTCTGATATGCATACCCTTAACAGGTGTTTACATCATTCAAAGACTTATATATAAGAATTTAGTTGAGAATAAAAATACAAAGGACATACATGCACTGCACAGTGCAGCACATACCCACTGCTCTATACAGAATAACATCAATATATCTGAAAAGGCCTAATATAATATTATATTATATAGTAGTGCAGTACCTATAAAGTTAACGAAAAACTATACACCTACTTATTATTAGACAATATACCTTGACACTGATTTTATTTATTTTTCATATATTATTTTTGTTATAGAGGTTATACATTTGTATGGAGAATCGCAGACCGGATTCCTTCTTAAATAGCCCACGTATTGAAATTGTTTTATCGAAATCTAATAAACATATTTCAAATTTCTCTTGCTATACAAACCTTGCAATTTATAGGCCAGAGCCTATCGAAGAGAAACTCAATAAGGCAAACTGCATTTCTAAAGAAAGTGGTTCCGCCGATAGCTATAATGGCTGCAATCATATAGGCATATTTGCATCTAGCGGTTTCACCAAAGAAAGCTTAGCCGATGTTTACTTTCAGTCTCTTTTAGTTATATTTTTGAAATTATAACTATTATTACACATGTAAGCTAACATTATGTCAACATTATAATTTACCACAACGATTAGACAATTTATTGTCCTGTTAGATTGAATTTTATGTACCTAATTTGCCGATTTGAAGTGGGATTGGGCGGGCCATATCTGCCCGCATCGACGTAATCGCTCGTAAGTCGACTTACGACGATTATATCGACGCTGTCGACGCATGTCGGTTGATCTCTATGAGCAAAGATTACTTACCCAGTGGAAACCAGGTCCCAAAAAACCTCACTGCAGACCCAAAAAGCCCGCCGTTAGCTCTCCAGGACAGGAGCAAATGGAAAGAGATTAGGGAGGCGTTTGACTAACATTGGGAAATCTCAGACTCATAATCATAATAATAATATTATTTTACATATCACTCGAGAATTGTCCAGTGCGTTATGTACAACATAATTAAATTTTCCGTACCGATCGATTTAATTTGTGAATTTCTTCAAAATTCAATCCTGTATTGTTGAATTTTTTATTTGACATTTCCGACTTGTTCCTTATATTAAGTTTTATTTTGCCGCCAATTAACAATTCTCTAATAACTAATTCATTTCTTTTTTTTCTTTTACAGGTGCGAACCCACCACCCATATGCTTGGAAGTGTTCGGCCGCTTTGCTCAAGTCTGTGCCAAGTTTCACGACTTGGCGCCAACGTCTGACGGCTTGCGAGGATGCCTTGAACTGCAACCGAAGCTTTTGGGTGAAACTCAGCTGGATTTCCCCATAGGATGCTTTAAATCTACCGCTGGTGGAATGGAAATGGAAGACCCACCGGCTGAACCTGAGTCGTAAGTTTGTTTAAAGATTTTCGATGTGTCGAATACTCAAGATCAAAATAGATGATCAAGATCCGAGATGTTTGTGCAGCTACTAGGTCATTTAACAAGAGCATCACATATTCCTGTGGGCGTTTTGGATTAACTACTGTTCACTGAAATATTTTAAAAAATGAACGCTCCGTATCACAAGGACAGGTAAATGACGATGTTTGCAGAATGTTAAAACGTTGACAACGTCTTTTTTTTAATAGGCATAAGCCTTTATTAACTACAACAAACTACAAAGACTACTTAGCCTACTACACAACAAAAAACAAAAGGATTGTATCCAGACCCATGAAAGTCTAGAGACAATCCAAATGCTCAAACCCACTACCAGTCGGCAGCGTACCCAGCATGCTGGCGGCATTGCCACGCTGGATGGCAATGCTTATGCGTTGAGCCAAATAAACGCCATCATTTTGATCACGCGTCGCGTCGACCAGGCGCTCGGATATGTTTTTGAAAAGATAATGAGCTCCCGGTCCCCACGGACCCAATGTCTCAACACCAAACGGCTCAAATATGTAACCTCTGCCGAGGTTAGCATATTTGCGCCGCTTGTGCCGCTCCGCCGAATTTGCCGCCGCACCAGCCCTACTCTGTGTCTCAGGAAGATGTGACGGTGCCAAAGTATCAACGCAAGTTGCGTCCCATACAAGGGGCCGTCCCATCTTCCAAGGCACAAGTGTCATACCGTCAGGTCTTTTGCCATCGTCACGCGCAAGGCCGCTCGGTTCGAGCACAGCTGCAACATTGGCGGTGGATAAAGCCCGGCGTATGATATCATTCAGGCTAGCGTGGCGGCCGATCCGACCAGCGCTTCTTGAGCAAGAGAGACCATGGTGACCGAGCTGATCGACAGCAGTACCACACTGGCAGCGATGGGCCTCACAGCACCTTGCACCCAAGCGCAAGCTGACAGCTAGACGAAATGCGGTTGGGTCTAAAAGGCTACCAGTGTTAAAGGAGGGAATAGCCTGCAACCAAAGACCTGATTCCCATACAGAGACAGCAAGAATACGAGAGCGATCTGCGACGCTAGTACACGTATCTAGAAGAGATTTCCGTGCTAGTTCACAGATAACAACAACGACTTGATTGGCAAAACGACTTACTAGTAAAACATCTAAGATGTGTAATGCAGTCAAGAGTACATCAAGAGATGTATCTTTCTTCCAAAATAAAAGTCTATTTAATAATTAAAGTTGAAGTGCAGAAGTGAATGTTGGTCTTACGACTATAATGGCCATTTTCGGAGATAAAGAGCCTCTAGAGAGTTCTCTAAGCTTTCGGGCAAGCACACGAGGTCCGTGTTTTTTTACTAGGGGTCTGTTGACTCACATGTTTATTTCACTGAATTGTTTAACGATACTTATTGGAGTTGATCAAGAAATAACTTTATCATGCCTATTTTATTCCTCGTCATTAAAATAAATTATTATTTGTGTTCCTGTGACAGTGGCAGTGATTCTTAAATTTAGGGTTACCATCTGAAAGGCATTTGCCGCATTTGATAGGCATTTCACGGTTTAGACAGGCAAGCGGCCGGCGCTAAGCAGAGACAGGCATTTTTGATTCCGCGGTATCATGCAAGCCCGCGTGCTCGGATGAAACTGGTGTCGGTTCTGTTGCACCGCTCACTAAACTAAACTATCTGACAGGACTAAAATTATACGCGTCTCATTTCATTTCAATATGTTAGAAAAGGATGTCAACAGGTTTCGTTCTGTCAAATTAAGTTTAATTTAGTGAGCGGTGCAACAGAATCGACACCATTGACTATAAAAACACACAACGCGGAGCGAGTGCGTTGCGCAAAGAAAAAAAATGTAAAAAAACACCTGAAAATAGAATTAAATTGTTCATTTCATTTAGAATAAATCATTTCAGCCTTTAATACTACTTATCTGTTGCGTATTATTTATTTTACGACTTACAGTTTTTTTTTTACATTTGACAGGCATTTTTATGAAAAATAAGGTATTTTGTACGACCTGGACAGGCAACCCACCAACACAGGTGGTATCCCTAGCTCTGTTCGATTTGAGAAAATCTACTCACTAGTTTGGAAGATATAATGTTTTTTTTTTTTCATTTTCTAATTATTTTAGTACCACTGAAGAAGAAACTGAGGAGAGCTCAGAAGACGACAAAGACACATTCGATGCCGAGAGCTTCCTGCTTGGAGTGTACAAAACAGCGGAGCAAGGAGTCGCTTTCCTCAGCAGTCTCCTAGACATACCCAGGAACACTACCCAAACTACAACCACGCCAAAACCTCAGGAATCAGCTGAAACTTCGCAAAGAAGTTCCAAATACTTAAAGCACCCTAATCAACTGTGATAGAGATTATTTTAGACTGTTACTTTGGACGTTATTAATAAGAATTTAGAATATTTTAAATTTTATCCTTTACTTTGTAAGAAGTTTGTTTGTTTTTTTTTAACATTCATAAACGAACACAATGATCGGCGATGAAAATAATGATTTTAAGTCCATTCCAAGATTTTAAGACTGAAATCACAAAAAAAAAAATAGTAAGTACTACTTACGTACCTACTGAAATGCTTGAATTGGTTTTACGTCGCAAAAATCATACAAATGGATCACGATCGCATTTACAAACTAGAGTTACTTTCATAAACTTTTTTATGTAGCGTTATTGTTCACTATACGAAAGGTATGTACGTATATCGTTCAAAGTTCTACCTATTACTTACTTAATATCTATTCCTACTAAAAATAAGTACAAAATGGCATTTCTAGATTTTAGCTTGCCTTTATAAAGAAAAGCTTTTCTAGTGCTTTATTAAGGAGATATCCTATTTATTGCTTTAAAATTGTATTTGCTAAGTTTTAAGTCTTAATAAATATCATTTAAATGTTTAGTTGACATTATTTTAAGCGTATTCATTTATCCTTGAGAGAACGGTGGGGCGGGGTTGGTTTCCAGAAGGTAGACACCGGAAGATCTGAAATAAAAAGGAAATTCTAAACACAGAGATACATAAAACGTGAATTCACTAACAAGCCTTAAACTAACTCTACTCTAACTCTAAACTACTACTTACGCTAGGGCTTCGTCGTCAGCCATAAAACTTCCACTGCTGGACGAAGGCCTCCCCCTTAATAGAGGGGTGTTGCCATAATCCCCACGCTTGGCAGGCGGCTTGGGGATCGCAGAATGGTCACCACCAGTAACCAAAAGGACACTGCTGCCCGTCCTCCGGTGGGTCTGGTTGCAGTTTAAGGACATACCCAGGGTACGCTAGGGCTTCACCTGCGTGTAATGTCATTATTTAGCGCGGTATTTGATACAGTACGCAGATATGGCCGGGTGTTAGCACGCTAATGGGCTAGTGACATTATTAGCGTCGTTAGATGTTAGGCGATATTCAAAGTCAAATGATAGTGTGGCCGCCCATGTAGCACATTGTTTACTGCATCATTTATCGCACGTTAATCATTCCGATAACTGGACGTAAAGCGTCACGCAGGTGAATCCCTAGCATAAAGCTACTCTAAACTAAATTACTAACTCCTTCAAGCATAAAAAGGACTAGTAATTTTATAATTATCTTTGATAAAAAGTTATTGTTCATTGCATAGCGGGCGTATCGTATACCCCGGTACGAGTATAAGAGAAACGGAACGGAAAAGAAAATCACACCCGGAATGAAAATTACTTTTAAGTAGGTATATGTATTGTATTCAATCACATAAAATTACTATAATTCCTTTTTTCGAAATAGAATCTAAGAATTCGATAGTTTGTGTGGAAATATCTCAGTACAGTTCCCACTTTTCACTAAAACGGCTGAAAGGAGTAACGTGTAATTGCAGGGAAGCGACAAAAAGAAGCCTGATGACCATGAACCTGTGGGTATGTCCTAGAACTGTATCCAGAACCACCGGGGGATCATAACATTAAGGAGTCGTCGATTACGTGGATTATTAATCCTTTTTTTTTGCTCTTATCAGAGGTGACCGACAATTTGTTCCGGCTCTCGGGAATATACTAATATAATGTTAAGTTGTTTTTTGCACAATATTTGTAATTTTTGGTATAAGCTAAAATATATAATTTTATCTAATTTCGTAGGTAGTTCGCAGATGCTAAAATACACTTTTAAGGTACAAACTTTGATAAATTATATGTCTAGATAGACTGATGGATTTAGCATCCAAAGCGTTGAAAAAAATAGCGGTTAACTGCTAGCCTCTTATGCACGCACACTATAATAAGGACACTGGTGCAATTCGAGTGTAAGACATGGCTGTCACGCACACTAGTATAATAATGTTGGCCTGTCATTTTTCGTTCATAAACAGTACGAGACTCTATCTAAACATATTATTTATCAAAGGGTACGAACTATAAGTACTACAAATTATAGCAACAAAAACAACGAGGCTAGGTCTGTCTACACTCTTCGACCAGGTGATATCTGGGGAGCAGTGGCCAAACTAGGTGTTTCTCGACCTGTCTATCGTAAAACAATTCTTACCCAATTTTAGGCCTGAGACCGCCCATTTGCAGTCTTCCCGGCAGAAGATCACAAGTATTCAAAACAGCAGCAAAGTAATTTAGGCATTGCCTCCCAGTAAATCCTCCAGAACGGAGAGACTCGGCTAAGTAGAAATAGCTCCTCGCATGGTCGCAGGCATGGGAGTCGCATCCAGGCATAGATATGCCACCGTTAGGGAAAAAGTCCACTTGGGCCAGGTCGCCAAGATAGCCGTTGATTCCATAGTTGGTGTGGATCACTTCGGTGTAGAGACCGTCGTTAGGGCTGAATCGGTCGATGTGGTTTACCCAGCCGATTAGAGCAGGACCCAGACCTGAAAGAACATACAGTAAAGGCTTGTGTCATTTTGGTCTAGGTTCATGGACAAGGAGGTATGGGAAATTTTGTACCTCTGAGCCAGCCAGCTTCTGGGAAATATCTTTTAGAGTTAAACACGATGAAGATGCTATAATATTTTTTTCATCACACTTGCTCGTAAAGTGGATCTTATTACATTGGTTTTAGGTTCATAATCCAAGCTATTACGCACGCGTGCTTTTTACTTTACATTACGGCACTTGTACTATAATAGGTATAACCCGGTAAAGTCAAGTTTGTACGTGACTGCAATTAGACGTATGTATACGAAGCACTCTTAATATAGCCGGGTAATACTTACTTTTTTTGTAATACCAACAAAGAGTTCTTATGCCGCTGAAGTAAATGTCAAACCTGCGCGCGCATTGCTGGTTAGGGCGCCATTTTCCGCAAATGTTTGTTGACGTTTTCGCTGTGTGGTTGATTATTATCAAAAAAAGTTTGTTTTTCCCCGCAAGTGTGATGAAAACAGTCGTATGGAACTCGTGTGCTATTAGTCATTACGCTCTCGGCTTCCTTATCGCGCTCGCCTGCGGCTCGCGCGCATAATACCGCCTCTAGTGTAATGACCAACATAGCACACTTTTATCATAATGTACTAATGTTATCTCAGAACATATTACAATATCGCTACTCATACAACACAAATGACGAACAACTTACGAAGATAATATAATTATATTTAAAAAAATTATGGCGTGCGATATTTTATCTTAACATGAAATATTATAGCATCTTCGTCGTCTGTGACGGCCTTTAATGTCTCACGCTTTTAACTCGGGCGGTCTCCTGATTACGCTACCACGGAATATTGAAATGAATTATAGTAAACGGTAGTACTATTATAGTAAAAAGAGACCAGCTTGAAATATGAACTTACTCTCAAGTTAGACATAAATTCCGTAAGTACGCTATATTTAAAGAAATAAGTTTCGTTATTTCTCACCGGTAATATAAGCTACATCTCCCTGCACGTTTCTCCCAACTATACCCGCCTGGTGGCCTCCAAACCCGTGACCAACAATGTGGTATTGCACCGCACTAGAAGCCGTTTGCTGGTTCAGCCAGTCGATGAACTGGGCCACAGCTTGGCCTGATGCTATGGTGTTGCGGATGACGGTGCGATAGTTGATGGCGCTGGCTCCAACACTCCAGTCCACGACGATGATGTTCACATCTTCAGCTTCCAGGAATGCTAGTGAAGTTATTAGATTTCGTTAATAAACCAGCAGTGCCAGCGATGCCCAGGCACAGAGCGTAGACCCTGGTAGGGCGTAAAAATTATCAGAACAGGACCAAGTATTGAATTTTTTTCTTTTCAAGGGCTCAGTTATAGAACCTCGCACCGGGCGCATAAAGGGCTAGTATTACGGCACTGTAAACCAGCATTATACGAACTACAAAAACCGACTAATACCTATATTGACTAAGGTTCAGAAACAGAGTATTTACAATAAGATCATGTTCAATAAATTGCCACGTATTTTAATGCATCTTTATGCAAATGAATTCAAAAGAAAGATCAAATGGTTCTTCGATGCCAACCTTTTATACTCATTGAATGAGTTTAAGCAATTGAATCTTCGTTCTTACGTAATTAAAAAATAATAGGGATCTACACTGTCATTTTTTTCCGCTAGATGGCGCATCGTCGATGCGGCATTATTCAACTGTCTATCTCATACATTTTGTTGGTTTTGCAGAAAACATTTTATAGACTCGGATTACCAAGGAGAATCTACACGTATACTGGTTTGTACAGCAATCTTTTACTTGAACTAGTTCGTAACTCTAAGATTTTAACATCCATTTCTTATTTTTATGATTATTTATGACATAATTATTTATTTAATTTTCAACTTTTTAATCTATTGTTACTCTAATTTAATTTAAATTTTTAAATTTTAAACCATATCAAAAGTACCTCCAAACAACGGTCATGTATGAAAAGGCTCATTTGACACGAAAAGCAAAAAAGGTGTGTGTTACGAATGTAGCAAGTAGAACAACGTGTTCTCTGCCTACTTTAACGAGAAAGAGGCGTAGAGGCGTACGTAATAAGTATGTATGTACCTATGTGAATATTACAAATAGTCCGTAAATCCTTAGTTAATAATACTTAATTGCAAGAAGAATACTTAATTGGACTTGGGTATGTCCTTAAACTGCAACCAGACCCACCGGAGGACGGGCAGCAGCGTCCTCTTGGTTAACGGTGGTGAGCATACTGCGATCCTCAAGCCACCTGCCAAGCGTGGGGATTATGGCAACACCCCTCTAAGGGGAAGGCCTTCGTCCAGCAGTGGACGTTTTATGGCTGACGACGAATTGCAAGAAGCAGTTTACCGGGAATGAGTACAGTATTGAAGTCTGAAGTAGCAGAGTCGAGCCACCCGTGGATGAGCACCACGGTCCTCCTGTTGCTCTGGTAGTTGGTGAGCTCGAGGAGACCAGGCACGTTTATGAGCAATGGCTGGCTAACAGAAGGATTGTCTCTGTAAGGAAATAATTTCTGTAGTGAAAGGACTCTACTCAGAGTCCGCCTGGGGAAGTACAACACCTTTGCCAGTTATTCAACCGCCAAGCAGTAGTGTGGAAGCATTACTGTGTTCCGGTTTGAAGGGCAATGTTATAACACAGCAATTACTGGGTATGAAGAGATTTAACGTCTAATATCTCAGGTGACAAGCGAGGTGCAGGATTGTATTAGCAAGTTCACAATTCTGGTACTGCTACTGTTAGTGGCCGGCGCTTACCACCAGGCGAACGTCTTGCTCGTCTCGTAACATAACTGTTTAAAAAAAATACTAAAACAACGCAGAAATCATTAATCCACGCCTCAAAAAAAATTTGTTCAAAGTAAGTAATAAAAGGATTAAAATTAATAGTAAATAAATTTCTTGGGACTTGTAAATGTCTTAAAACTGCATCCAGAGACATTTCATTCATTCATTCATTCATTCATTTTCATTTTTTTATATTTTTTAACGGAGGACGGGTGCAGTGTCTTGTCGGAGTGAAGTAGGAGACCTTAATCATCGATCAATATATTTTACCAGCGACGGTGATAATGGAATGGACGGACCCCGCGCTTGCAAATCGTTCAAAATTAACAAGTCAACACAATCAAGCATACCTAGTTGAAAGTATGCATATTATATTTGCCGTAAAATAGAGATAGCGAATCTAATTACTGCATGACAAAAAGAGAACACACGTACATGTATTAGAAGTTTGTATTGTCGTATCGTACGGCTCGCATGTCGCAAAGACTGAGTATGACTGACGCGAGTGGAGAGCTGGCGCTCAATATATAGTCTTCAAAATCCGTGCGCTTATTTCCCGTCCATTTATTTTATCATTGCTTATCATCATAGTATCATAGCTTTTTCGGTCATACGGTCGTTTTTGTTCTCTACTATGTACGTAAGTGTAATGAATTCTTCGGCTTTAAAATATTTAGTTCAAGTCCTTCCACTATTAAAGACATTGCCAAAACAAGTGTGACATAATAAAATTCGTTTCCAAAGAAAAAAAAACAGCCTTACCTAGTGAACAGATGATAGACATTAGACCGGACAGGGTCATATCTGGCAGAGTCTACAACATTGTCAAAGGTCAGCGCAAGATCCACCAAATGGTGATGGCCCTTGGAATCTTCAGCGTATTGATAACGTGGTCCATCGCCAAGCTGGTGAATCACAGGGCTTGGAAATGCTGAAATAGAATTGAATTGTGCATAGATAAATAATAATTTATCTTTCATTTAATTCACCTTATTTTATGTATAAACGTAGTTCTATTATTTTTTCTGTGGTTATACTTATTACTGATTTGAGTCTTATTAGGTAATTATAATATCAGCTCAAAAAAAAACTTCATTAAAACTGGCAAACAACGCATAGCGGTGCGCGGTGCGCGTCCTTAGTACGCAGGGTGCGGGCCAGCTCCAATGGCGTCCTGGCAATGATCGCGTCTAGGCTGGACTGTTCGTACATCCGGCATCGCTGCGACAGGCATGTCGCGGTGCCAATGCCGGGTCGAAAGTTATAACGTTGACTCATAGACTGACTAAATTTTGTTTTGACATTTATTAATTATTGTTTTTATTGACTTTTATTTTACTTATTATGATTATGACATTTGAATTTTATTTAACTGATTTTATTGTGTTTTTATTTAAGAATTGAAATGTATGGGTGTAATTTGCCTGAATAAATGATATATTATTATAGCCTGAACCAGTGTATCAAGAAATTCACCTGAGCATCATGTATTGCATAGGAATTTCTCAGGATTTTTCAGGATTTTCATTATAAGTATATACTTGGGGCATGAAACGGAATAAAAGTCTAAGCCATTGACATAAAAATAATGTTTGTGGAGGATGTGATTTTAATATTAATCAAAGTTTTTATTATATAGGTTTATATTATAAAGGTTTGTAATATACCTACTCTCTTCCTTCCCATCGTTTCCTGGAAGAGATCGCTATATGGTATATTGCTTTTATTTCCATCCAAATTTTCTTATCTCCTTATTGTATTTTAATCCTGGTGTACACAATAAAGAGTTCGTATTCTATTCTACTTCAAGACATAAATATTTTATCTTATTATAGTAACTTATACTTTTATGACTTAACTTTTACCTTTTATAACCTTTTTTTTTGCTTTTTTTACGCACTCTTTATTGACATATTTTTACGAATGTGGTACCTATATTTATTATAGAATATAAAAAAAAAAGTTACAATTAACAATACAGGGTTGGTCTTAATCAGTTAGCATCCTTGTAAGGGCATATTCTGTACATTAAAACAAACAACTTTTACAAAGCGGCTACATTGAAATCGCAAAAAAAGCTGTCCCATGCATTTTTCCCAAGGTCGATAAACTTTTTGTATGGAAAAGCTGATATTTTTCGCCCGATGGTAAAATTACTATATGTACAGAATATGCTCTTAAAAGGATTCTAACTGGACTAACCCTGTATAATCAAAAGTGACGTAAGCTTATGATGATTGATGTGTATTTTCTAGAACCAAATAATTAAATTGGTTTTATCTGTAGCTAAAAATCCTCTTTGATAAACGTCGTTGGAGTTACAAGGCAAGTTTTTAATACGATTACTGATAAGTTTTTTTACAAATTCTTTGATATTAAAATATAATGTTCTAGCCTTCGATCAAGTACCTAAAATTGATCGTAGATTCTAGCCTATTCTTGGAGTCGCACATAGTAGACCTACATACAGGCTGTTAGTTTGAACACCGTTATCCTTCTAGGATTTCATTGTACTCATCATTATGAACAACTTTTACTATGGGGCCAACCTTGAAATCGTGAAAAAAAATCTGCTGTTCCATAGATTTTGTCCAAGATCGATGAACCTTTTTGTATGGAACAGCTGTTTTTCTTTCGTGATTACAGGGTTGGCCCCATAGTAAAAGTTGTTCATAATAATGAGTACAATGATATCCTAGAAGGATAACGGTATTCAAACTAACACCCCGTATAACTTGCTTTACAAAAGTATCTCTTTACTTCCTTAATAACAACTTATTTGCGCTTATCTCACTATTGGTAGAGTTCACAGCACGAGGTACTATTATTTTATCAAGCGTCATCTCTACATTCACGCTCACATTAAAAAAAAGTTTTTATAAGTTTCTAACAGAAATAATGAGTCCAAGCTCAACAAGTACTTCACTTGCTATTGAACCGTTTTAGTAACAGGTGTAAGGGTAACGCTATAGTTTCATAGTTTGTTTTTTCTTACCTAACTAAATTTGTTAACAACAATGGCGAATTTACGACCAATCATAGCCATTTGTCAGAAAACGAAGAGTTGTCATTGGGTCGAATCCGCCATTGTTGTTTACAAATTTAGTCAGGTAAGAATAAAAGCAGTATACTAATACTGTTACAACAATACACATAAAATTGTTGACGGTAAAGGTCAATGAACGGAGGCTCTAGAATCAGCTCTTTTTTTTAAATCTACATACTAAACGATGCAATACTTCCTAAGCACCAAGCACCTTCAGTATATTCTTAAACATTTCCTATTAATATGTTGAAATTACCACGAGGAATAAAACTATCACTTACCCAGGCTAAAACCCGTGAAGCACAAGAAAACAAAAGATGTTACTATGTACATGGCTATCGGACCAATGTTTCGTAGAAATTAGCAGAACATAATTATCGGATATCGATTAAAGATAATTGTATTCATTAATCCTATAATTATCATCTGAATATTCTGATATTATGATAACAATGCCGAATTATTGCATTGACAGACAAATTATGTGTAAGCTTAACTTAATACGACATTACCTAACTGTTCGTGGGGGCCAGGAATTAATATGATATTTACAAAAAATATCGTGCTACTGGTCAATCCAATGGATGCTCAAAACGCTGGCGTTTGTTTGGTTCAACGGGCCCAACGTACACACATTGCTTTTTCTTCTACGTGGCAATGGCATCATCAAAAGTCTGACAACTGGCAGAGGCTCCCACTAAGCTTGTGCATTAGAATAGGGAATATGCATGTGTTTTTTTTATTGACTCACATAAAAGCTGACTGGCAACAAAACAAATCATTGAAAGTAAAATTTTAATACGTACACAAATAACGAAGTTATAAACATTTTAGTTTCATGTTAGTCAGGGAGGGCACTCTCGGTTTATGAAGTCAAAGTTCACGATTCCAAACAAATTCTATACTATTACACATGTTTTGCTAGAAAGGGATAGATGACTGCCTCTCAAATACTTAGAACGCTTATATTTCAGAACTTTACCAGCCGATTTCAATTATTTTTTCGACTTAATTATTACGTATTATTTTAGATAATTGAAACACATGCATATTCCATATTATCTTTAGATTTCCTGTTGATAATAGGTAATCCAATTATTTTTAGGTTTGAGAAATAAGCACTTCGTAAAACCTTTTGCTCACAATACTTATTACCTTATCTGTTTTGAAGACACAAGTTTTTTATCATATTTAGATTTCCGGAGATATGATAATACGATCCAACGTGGCAATGTGGTGATCCAATGTGGAACCAGTGTGGCGGACCAAGGGGGAGGCTTTTGTTCAGCAGTGAACGTCTTCAGGCTGAAGATGATGATGATAATACGATAGATGCCCGGGTAATCATAGTATATAAGTATAGTATGGGTTTAGATTATGACAAAACAAAAAACAAAATGGTCACTGTCAGGGCTTTAAATTAAAAGTAATTACTTTTGAAAAAGGTAAAATGGACCCAAAGAGAGCCCTTTAGAAACCAATTGATCAGTCATTAATCAATACTCAAATGTGTCTGTAAAATCTATGCAGTAGGTATACGTATTATTAAATTGTGAAATAAAATGTACACTTAATATACGAGTAGGTACATTATTATGTTATTGGGCTTACCGTTTACCTCAACATAGTAACTTCATGCTTCGGATTATTTACCTTTTTGTTGCCTCTCACATTAACGAGTATAATAATATACAAGCTGGTGTTTTAGTTTACCGCTAAATTTACAGAGGTAGAGATACTCTTCGTTATGAACAACTTTTACTATGGGGCCAGCCTTGAAATCGTGAAATAAAAATCAGCCGTTCCATACATTTTGTCCAAGGTCAATGAACTTTTTGCATGGAACAGCTGTTTTTTTTCAAAAATTTCGTGTTGGACCCATAGTAAAAGTTGTTCATAATGATGAGTCCTGATAATGTCCTTTTTGTTACACATTGTATGTAAATTATGAACAATTTTCGCTAAGTATGAGTTATTTTTTATAATTGTCTACTTACTGTTATATCAGTTAAGGCGGCGGCACTTTATGGCAGGTTATTAGTTATCAATGTAGAGATTAATTATTTTTTCGCAGAAATATAATATTTATATCTATGATAAAAAGATTTAGGTGAATGTAAATACCAATTTGAGTGTAGTTCCTTGTTACTCGTTCACCAAAATGGTCGGGCTATTGAAATTTATGCTCCTGCTGTCGGGTGCAGTTGCTGGTAAGTTATATTTATCTCTTTTATAAGATTTTTCTATTATTGAAAGGTGAAACAGATTCTCAAGTTTAGAAAACAGCGTTTATCAATACTGCTCTAAAATAGATGTTATTCATTTTAAGGTGGATACTTTATTTTTACTGTTAGACAATTCGAAAATGTACCAAATGAAAATTTTTACTCATTCCGTGCCAGCCTGAAAAGTTATTTGCAACGCCTTCGTTGCATATTTGGATGCCGAGTTCAAACCCAACACACTTAGGCTTGTCAAATAAATTTGTAACATATTGCAGCAAATTACAGTATTATCGCATAATGTAGTAAATAGCGTGCTTAACTAAGTGTACTAAAGAGCTTTCCCAAAGTAATCAATCATGGGGGGCAACAACGCTATGATAGCCGAAGAATTAGTAAGTACTGACTTTTATAGTGGAGCGCTTTACGAGTGAAATTTAGATTATCTCGACTTAATTCGATATTACCAGAGAAAAATAAATTTGGAATGTTAATTATGATTGATGTCAATTAACACAATTTAACTTCCGAAGTAATGTGTCAAATAATTGCGTGTACTGTTCAAACTATACGAAACCATAGATAAAGTTTAAAATTATCGTTTAATTCCATTCATAATCCTTTTTAGCAGATATCGTTGTTTATCTTACCGATACGATTTTCTACTGTATTTTGCTTGCTAGCTTACTCTTGTTATAAAAAATATCAATGTTCTACTTTATTATCTACTATTGTACGGGGTGTAAGAGAACTTCGAAAAGCGAAGACAGGTGAAAGTACTAGTCATTACCAATTATAATAATTGTTCACTATATTAATTAAATGACTGATTTCTAATTATTATTCTCCGTATTATTATATCCTTTTATTGTATTTTTTATTTATTTGAACATTTAAAAAAAACAGAAATAAGTTATACTATAAAAACTAGGGTGCCTCGGTATCGGGGCAGGGCTTAAGCTGGCGGTGGTTAGGGCTAAGAGTGAGGATCCAATTGACAAGTGACAATGCGTGCCATGTCAAGGATCGCTGCTTTAGATCTGACCCTTGAACCAACCGCCTACCTCGTATTATCTCTCGTGCCTATCTTTATTTTTGGGATCGGTTCGCTTACACCCGGTATGATTATAATGATGGAGGAGTGTTCGAGGTGAATTTAAAGTAAAGAAAATATTTGTTTATAGAGTTATGCATGACAATGGTGTAATCGCAAATATTTTCCTTAAAAAAGCGTTTCTAAAACCAGGGATATCTATCATAATTATTTATACTTACAAAAAACACAGTCAATAGATTGTTTACCAAGGGAGGAAACAACTATTTTTAATGCGAGAGTGTTTCTTTGAATCCAGAGAGCGAAGGATTCCAAAGTAGAATCCGGAGCGCAGCGAAGGATTCAACTTTAGAATACTCGAGCTTAAAAATAGTGTTGATCCCGAGGTGGACACTCTACTTTTTATCACCCTCTATGAGAAAATAAGTAAGTGCAGCATAAGAATAAGAATAGTACCTACGTTTATTTCATTCTCACTACTCACACTCACTTCTCACTTTTTATTGAGGAAGATAAACCGAGTTAAAATTAAACAAAGTAAAATCCGAATTTGAGTAAACAATTACGAACGAAGGCGACATACATTTCGCGCGTTTTTGTTTTTTTCTCAAATAGTTTTTTTTTATTTTTTCGCGCGCCTTCCTTTTTCAACCAGCCTGTTACTTGTTAATACAATGTCCGTGGTTGATCTCTTTGGTGATTGGAACTTTTACTAACAATATCCACATTCCAAATTCAAAACAGGGCGCAGAATGAGCTGTTTGCGAGGAACAAAGAAGGTCTTTCTGAAAAGATGTGATAAATAATGCAGGTGCACCTCGCTGGAATACGACAGCTCTCCCGCTCCGCCCTTCAGCTCTTTATTTCAAATTATTTCAATCATTATATTCATACAACAAAAACACATAATTATTTATTAGGGATGCATTATTTTAAAATAAAATATTACATCCCAGGTACACAGATAATTTTGACTGTGTTGTAAAGGCTAAAGTTGCTCCCCAAATGTGCAATGAAGTCATTTAGCACCAAGCCAACATTTTAATTGGTGCAGTTTTGGGAATATGCTAGGTGCTCATTTTATGGGTGCTCAAAAAATTGGTGCTCAATCCCATACCCCATTATACCTATAAAAAAATAAAAAAAAATAATATCATAATATTTCACCTTATTCATTCTTATTCTTATTCTTTTTTTCTTATTCTTATTCTTTATCTTATTTCATATTTTTTTATCTTTGTCATAATATTTTGTTTTATTTCACAGTATCGGGCTTCGCGCTGGGAGATATCGATATAGTTTTTCATTTATTCACGAGGTAAGTAAATCTCTTTTCTTTATGTAATAGCCGGCAGGTCCGGCGGCGGCGTGAAACTATAAAAACGATTAATTAGTTAATTGGTTGATAGAAAGGACTTAAATAACCCTGCTTAAAATCAAATAGCTTTATTTACGCCCTCGTCAGTTTTCATCCCTAATTAAGTTTATAATTTGCACATCCAAGGAATGGAACAACTTGGGTTGGCTTGATTGTATTGGCAGCACTGAGGAAAATATATATAGTACAATCATTGATTGGGAACGCATAAACAACCTCGAGTAATATTTATAAGCGGCACTGAACTTAGCATCAGACGATTTGCCTGCTTTTTGCTACTCTTTCTGTAAAGAAAGTAGCTTTCTTGTTTCCTGAAAGTTAAATCTTTATTTCATCTTCACATTCTGTTTTATCTTCAACCACATTACTCAATTTAACAATAGTTGGCGCCCAAATGCGGATCTGATAAGTCATTCCATTGATTTGTTCTTTAACACGTTGGCTCAAACGAATATTTTCCGCTTCAGTCAATAACCAAATAAATGCTGTAATGCATATAGCATTTATTTGATTATTTCTGTGTAATTCTTGCCGTGAACAATCAAGAGTTAATCAATCGCTGTAAAAAATATATTATATTTAGTTTTTTTTTCGGGAATTGGGCGATTATAGTCGAGCGAGACTTTCGCTTGGTGGTAAGCGTTACACCTGCCTATAAGAATAGCAGTGCCAGAATTGTGAACTTACCAAAATCCTAGGCCGCATTGCACTGCGCGTGTCATCCTGAGATATTAGATGAGAAATCTCTTTAATCCCAGTAATGTCTCTGGTAACATTGCCCTTCAAACCAAAACACAGTAACGCTTGCACACTACTCCTTGGCGATTGAATAACTATCAACCGCGCTGGTACTGCCGCAGGCGGACTCTGCAATAGAGTTCTACCACTACAGAAATTAAAGACATTAGACACATACATGGAACTGAAACGTGGTCTTTACCTGCTGGCCTTTTGGAGAAACTCAGAGTCACGAAACGGGCAATGGAGAGAGCTATGCTCGGAGTTACTTTGCGCGATAGAATCCGGAACGAGGATATTCGCCAAAGAACCAAAGTTACCGACATAGCTCGCAAGGTTTGCAAGTCGAAGTGGCAATGGGCAGGCCACATCCCTCGAAGAACTGACAACCGATGGGGAAGAAAGGTTGAAGTTGAGTGTCGACCGCGAACCGGAAGACGCAGCGTAGGAAGGCCTCCCACTAGGTGGACCGACGACATTGTAAAAGTCGCGGGCAACCGGTGCACATGGCAGGTTGTCGTACAATGTGGCGGTCTAAGGGGGAGGCCTTCGTTCAGCAGTGGACGTCTCCGGGCTGATGATGATGATGAGACACATACAGAGGTGAAAATATTGATATTTTAATTATTTCAGAGCCAATTCTGCAGTAAGTCAGCCGCTGTTTCCAACATGGGTGTCTATAGTGATGTCCGGGTTTTCTATATCGCAACGAACCATCATGACAATCCACAGCCACGGAGAATCCGTGTCAGGAAATTTCAATGCTTTTGTTATCCCTGGTATGTTTTGGAATCTACATTTTTAGTAAATCTGCTAAACTCTGATAGCGAAGCATAACATAATTAGCCTTTTTAATATACAATAATATAAAAAAATACAGTAAATTACGGCTTAAAGAAGTTTGGATGGAAACCTACAGATTGCTCGTATGCAGGTTCAAGTCCTGCCAGAGGACATAATTTTTCATACTGTATTTTTTTCTTAGTTATTGGCATCGCACGTTGTGCATTCTACCAGTGTGAAGTTTATGATTTTACAAGTTTTTTAATTAAAATCAAGTCAAATATGTCATGAAATCAAAGTTAGTCACACGAAATTAGTCATAGTCGAGTCCAAGTCACGCCCTAGTAAAGTTGTGGTGACTTTACTACGTAAAAGCTCGGAGTTTTGAAAACAACACGAAAAGCATGTCTTCACCACATTATTTCACTTGCCCACACTCGTGCATGTAATTCAACACTCAATTAATAAAACACCATCATTTTCAATCATTAATTCGCGATAAAACACAAGTTTAAGAATATAATAGAATGAATGAAATGAATAGAACGGCATGATTTTTCCGTGTTCCCGCCAAAACTCCTTCTTACTGTTTATGGTTTAAAAACATAGAAATTTAAAACAAAAAATTACAGCTCATCTCGCGGCTGGGGATGTGAACGTTATCGCTGTAGACTGGAGTGTGGCTTCTAGCATGTATACCCAAGGGTTGGCCAACGCACCTCAGGCCGGAGAAATAATTGCCTCCTTCGCCAACGTCCTATGGAGAGAGTTTGGATACAACCCTTCCAACATACGCATCGTTGGACATGGTCTCGGTGCACACATTGCTGGTATTGCTGCCAGACATATCGACTTAGAAATCCCACATATTGTTGGTAAGTTCTTGTATCTGCAACATTTTTAACATACTTACATAGTAATAAATGAAGCAAAATACTGCTTACTACCAACATTATTGAAATTGTGGTTTAAGAAGTTAAGTGGTGACGGGTACGCTGCCAACCTGGTAGTGGCATTTGGATTGTCTCTAGATTTTCATCGGTTTGGATACAATTCTTTTGTTTTTTGTGTAGTATAAGTAAGTATTAAATAGTATTTGTAGAGGTTTATGCCATAAAAATTAAGAAAAAAAATAGAGATGAACTTTCTAATTGAGAATGGAGCGACAATTTCAAAAAGAAGTTGCCTATGATCAAATCGATAATTGAGAACCGATTTAGGCGTTTCTTATTATTTATGTAGAGAAAGCTCTCGAAGTGGTGTTTTTGATGAAATAATTTGCAACCTTGGACAGCGGAACAAAATGATTCCAGCATTATGGTCAACCACCCGCGACGCTTCCACCTAACGTTTGGCCAGGTCTTGTATAAATCACCGGCATTAACACCCCCGAGGACATAAAGTTTGACATTCTGTGTAAATAGTGCCGTACGTTTTGTGTAATTGCATATATTAATACCCATAATATTTGTGCTTTCAAGGGCACTATTCCTATGAATAATAATGTCGTGCATTTTGAAGGAACCCAGACTAAAGATAATTATCATTCCAGCCATCGACCCCTCTTTCCACGGCTGGACGCACAATCCCCATATCCTAAGCCCCGACGACGCTGCAGTCGTTGAAGTGCTACATGCCACTTCTGGTTCCATCGGCTACGACTATCCTCTTGGAGACATTGACTTCTACGCCAACGGAGGCAGTGCACAACCAGGCTGCGGAAATGACTCGCCTTGCAGTCATATTTACGCTTATGCTTTCTACGCTGAGTCTATCTCGAGAGATGCCAACGGCGGTAATAGGTTTGTTGGCACTGCCTGCGACAACTACGAAGATGCCATCGTTCTCCAATGCAGCGGAAATAGTGATGTCCATTTCGGAGGAACCGAGGTCAAATCTGGGTAAGCAAAGCGTTCTTTATAAGGCAACAACCAGTCCTACTGGCCGACAAAATCTTTTCTAGAATGATGTGAATTTTAAATACCGGGTGTTAGTTTGAACACCGTTATCCTTCTAGGATATCATTGTACTCATCATTATGAACAACTTTTACTATGGGGACAACACTGAAATCTCGAAAAAAAAACAGCTGTTCCATACATTTTGTTCAAGATCGATGAACCTTTTTGTACGGAACAGCTGTATTTTTTTCGTGATTTCAGGGTTGGCCCCATAGTCAAATTTGTCCATAATGATGAGTACAGTGATATCCTAGAAGGATAACGGTGTTCAAACTATTAACACTCTGTATTTAGCTATTTATACCTAAAAAAATACGGTAATCTGTTTCACAAAGAAAAACTCTTTCACTTCACGTGCCCAACTTTTAGATATCGAATAAAAATCTAGTCAAATCAATAATGACCATTAATAAAAATATACGAATTACTAAACTTCTAATTACTAGTGTAATTGGCGTTAAGCCGAAATAAATAAATAATAAATAAAAATAAATATGAGTTAAAATTACTCATCCACGCAAGCTAGCATTAGTTTACGTGTTGAGTTTACCTTGTTATTAGGACTGAGTGGTCAGTCCCAGTGTCAGAGCGGACATCCCGTTCTGAGGCCACTATTGATTGTAGTATATGGAGATTCTCCCTGGTAATCCGAGTCTAATAAAAGTAAAACCATTAAATTGTAGAAAATAAATAACAAAATGTATGAGATTGACAGTTGACTATGGCCGCATCGACCATGCGCCGCCTAGCGGAAAATAATCGCACTGTTCCCCATTGTGTAAATAAAGGCTGTTTGCATGGTCACGCTTGTCGCCTGCGCTGGCGGCGCCGCTCGTACATAATCACTCTGGAGATCCGCGCGAAACCGTAAGTGTACTCACGGGGTTCTATAATCCAAAGAACTGCGCGCCAGGGCCAATCTAACGGGGGCGAGCCGGGCAAATGCCCAAAGCGGCAAAAATTAGGGGCGGCAAAATTGAAGGCGCCACCGGGTGGTTGTTTTAGGTTTGACCTAAAGGTTGTTTGTCTAAAGCGGTTGGTTGCGGGCGGTTGTTTTAGGTTTTTGTAGTGATCGGACTCTACTGCAGAGTCCGCCTGGAGAAGTACCATACCTTTGCTAGTTATTCAGCCGCGAAGCAGTAGTGTGCAAGCATTACTAAGTTCCGGTTTGAAGGGCAATGTTACCAGAGAAATTACTGGGTATGAAGAGATTTAACATCTAATATCTCAGGGTGACGGGCGCAGTGCAATGCGGCGCAGGATCAGCCGGAAGACGTCCACTGCTGGACAAAGGCCTCCCCTTTAATAGGGAGGGGTTGCCATAATCCCCACGCTTGGCAGGTGGCTTGGGGATTGCAGAATGAGCACCACCGTTAACTAAGAGGACGCTGCTGCCCGTCCTCCGGTTCTGGATGCAGTTTTAGGACATACCCAGGTCCAGGATTGTGTTCGCAAGTTCTCAATTCTGGCAATGCTACTACTGCTAGTGGCAGGCGTGACGCTTACTACCAGGCGAACGTCTTGCTCGTCTCGTCAATTGAAAGTATTAAAAAAAGGGGTGAAAATGGGGAGGAAAAAAATAAGTGAACAACCCAGCGGTATGGAAGATATTTGGGAACGTGGTGAATTTCTTTTTTATGCGGAGGAGTCACGGGGCGAACTCTAATGACTTATGGGGTGAGTGTCTTTACACTTACACCACTTGTGGAGCGGCTAAATAGTTAGATCATAACCCCCTACCCCCTACGTGCGGGCCCTACCGCACGCTGTTTGCCAACAGCGCCGATATGCTTTTAGCAAACTATAAAACTATGGTTTTTATCATTATACCGCCCTGTCTTTGTTAGTGTGCAAAGACGTACATCAGTTTGGTGTTCTTAATAAATAAATTTATGTAGATTATATTTATATTTTAATAATTTAAAAGTGTTTGTGGCATCTCCCGTCTTTATTCATGTGTATTCTTCCTTATGGTTGCCTGGAAAATATCGCTTTTAGCGATAAGGCCGCTAAATGTGGCACTAGCTCTATAAGGTTCTTGTATCTTTTTCTATTGTATTTTTTGGTGTGCACAATAAAGATTTTCTATCTATCTAAATATACTAATGTATTATAAGCTCGTGCTCAGCGCGAGAAATGGGTGCACATATGGGAATACTTAGATACCCCGCGCTTTTCGCCTGCGGCGGTAGACATGACTATGTAGCCGGACTAATGTCAAATTAATATTTTCCAGCGTTTCCGGTATCTACACTTTCATGACAAACATGGTGCCACCCTTCGCCAGAGGATGAATATCCTAAACTAAAAAGCTGTTTGAAAATGGCAATAAAAATTTAAAACACGGTAAATTGAGCGTTTTATTTGTAGATTACCTAAAGCAATAAGCATGCCCTGCAGTGAGCTGAATAAGCTGCTAATGATTATGATGATGGTGACAGAATAGTTGCATTACAGCAATGCACACTAATCAATAACAGCACTATAATGTTTGAAAATAAACCTCTTTTCAATCCATACTTACCTACAAGAATTCGCAAATCTTGTGCTATCGTCCGCTACGTATCTATATTACGGCACTTATTTTAGTTATTCAGACCCATCTTCTGGGAAAGCCTTGAGTTTCAATTATCAAAAGATGCGGGATGATGAATAACTAAGTAGAGATTTTAATATTAGATAGTCTTTACTTTTGCCCCCTATAGGTATAGAGAACATAAGTAAAGATTGTCTCAGATCTCATGTATTTATATTATCTCCTGAGACGAAACCAAAGGTGGCAAACGAGATCTGAGGCTTCTTTACTTGCTCCCGCGCTGTGTATTCGATTTTGCGTGCCACTGCGGGGAGGAAGTTCCTTTCGCTTCGCGTAGTGGGGCTAAAGTACTTTAGCCCCGCAGGCACGTAAAACTTTTATGCAGTCTTCACTAAGTGTTCTGCAAATACTGCACTGTAACGATACTTGCAAATGCATAAGCATTTAAGCATATATTATAATCAGCTGTTTATATTTCACTGTTGGACATAGAACTGCCCTCGAAGGGCGATTGGCCCATTTGTTAGGAAATAAAACAAAAAACATACAAAGTACAAGCATAGCGTTTAACTGAGTAGGTTTCTGCGGTAGAGGGGTGTGTTTTCGATACGTCAACGAACGTAATTATCTTCGGCCGTCAGTAGATGGTCAGTAGACGGCCTACTGAAGTCACGAGTCATTTGACGTAACGAACCCCCCCGTAAGCGTACGCCCTTACGTAGCGTAAGAAGGCCTTCCACTATGTGGACCGACGACATTGTAAAAGTCGCGGGCAACTGGTGGATGCAAATGGCAGGTTCTCGTACAGTGTGGCGGTCAAAGAGGGAGGCCTTCGTTCAGCAGTGGACGTTTCCGAGCTGATGATGATACAAAAAGGTGTATTAATACTAGGGTATGTATGTTACTCATGATTATGAACAAGGGGCCAACCTTGAAATCGCGAAAAAAATGAACAGCTTTTCCGTACAAAAAGTTAATTGACCTTGGGCAAAGTGTATGGAACAGCTGCTTTTTTCGTGATTATTTAATTGTCAACCGACTTCAAAAAAGGAGGTTCTCAATTCCACTGTACGCTTTAAAAAAAATACAACTGACTTCAAATACCTGGCTGTCATCTTCATATTTTCTAATAATTTTGATTTAAAAACCAACTACTAAACCGATTTCGATAAAATTTATATGGGACCACCTCAGACGTATTACCTACCAAAGAAAAAAAAACATCAAGTAATCAAAATAAAAACATACAGTCGAATTGAGAACTTCCTTTCTTGAAGTCGGTTTAAAATAAAGCCATTGTTACAAATTATTACATTACATTGTTTTCTTTTGTACTTATGTGTTTTTATTTTTATTGGGCACCCAAACAAACCCATCGTCTATCATGTACCAGTCTTGTCCACGTGATGCTGCCAACTGCTTCTGCTGCTTCCTTCTTGGTCGCTCTCTCGGTCTGGGGTTCTCTATCGAGCACCAATGCAGGACTCTCTCGCTCCAGCGTCCTATTATTACAAAATATAATTTATCTATTATTTACAGCATTTACATAGCTGCTGAAAATGTAAACGTCCTCACTGTTTGAATGTAAACGTCCTCACTGATTGGAGTGTGGGTTGTGGCATATAAAGCCAAGGGCTGGCCAATGACCCCCCCGAGGGTACCCGCCTTGTCGGGGCGGGGGGGGGGGGGCTTAGTAGCCGTGGGCAGTGTCCCTCTGATCAGCAGAGGGCACAGTGGAGAGCGAGTAGGGACGACCGGGTGGTGGCCTCATCAAGGGCTTTCCTTGGGCACCCCGGGTGTGTCGTGGTGGGGCTGCGGGATGGGGACAGGCCAGAGGGGCCATAGCTCCCCATTCCCAGCGCATGGAGGCCAGGGTGTTCGGACATAGGGCTGTCCGGCGCCCATCACGCTGGCATGGTCTCCGAGGTGGAGGATGCACGATGTGTCTGGTGTTCCGATACATCGTGCATCGGGGGGACCTCCGGCTCGCCGTGGTGGGCCCGAAAGGGCAGCGCCGTCGAGGTCGCGGATGAATGCGCAAGCGTACCCGTGACCTCGACAATAGGCGCAGTGTAGGAACACCGTTGGGTTTTTAGTCGGTAGGGGTGCCATCGAGTCTCACTCTGGCATCGAGTCCGACATAACCCTCCTGCACCCTGGCGGGAGGGTATGCGTAAGTGCATTTCCCAACGTAAAAAAAAAAAGTACTAGCCAATGCCCCTTTAAGCCGGTCGCCTCATCTCAATGTTTGCCAATATTCTCTGCAGCACAGAAAAGCGAAAGCCCTACTTCTTAGGTAGAACGGCTGTCAAAATAATTTTGTAAAGCAATTTTATGGAAAACCGCTGTCGCCAGTTTCACACAAAATTGTATAGAAACTACGACGAAAAAATGCCAATCATTGGTCACGCATTTGAAGTAAAACGCTCCAAATGCCATTTAACAACAGCTTAAAATTGATCTAATTACGATGCAATGTGGGTTTGATTTCCTACGCGTCTATTTTAATTGTCTTTTTGATTATTCTCAGCTTAAAAACATGTTTATTCAGCGAAATGTTATCAAGCCCTTCCTCCGAGTGTATATTGGTATAATTTTTATTAAAGCGCATTAACACTTAATGCCGGCTAGCCCGGCCCGGCACATTTCCGTTCTATTCACTTCTCTCTTTAGTGCTCTGGAGAGAGTTCGGCTACAACCATTCCAACATACATGTTGTAGGACATGGTCTTGGAGGACACATCGCTGGCATCGCTGCTGGAAATATCGATATAGCGCCTCCTCATATTGTTGGTAAATCCGTGGAAATAATCAACTTTAAAATATGACTTCATTTCAGTAAGCGCCTGAATGAATTCAATCGATTTTACTATGAAAATTGATGTTTTAATTAAGGCGTTTTAGTGTCATGAGTCAGGGGATATGTCAAGTGTGTTGGTTCACTCGCAGTAGTTCCACTGCAAAGTTTCGTGGTGGAACAAATGCGATTTTTCTAGGTAGGAAAGCATCATATTTTCGCTATAGTTTGACTAAAAAAATGTGGTGGCGTCACACCTGCCACTAACAGTATCAGTGGCAGAATGGTGAACTTGCGAACACAATCCTGCGCCGCACTGCACTGCGCTCGTCACCCTGAGATATTAGATGTTAAATCTCTTCATACCCAGTAATTTGAACCAGCGCTTTAAACTAAAATCGCCCTTATACGGGATTACTATTATATGAAAAGTAGGTACCTACTTATTAATTTGATGATTTAGGTTTATTATTATTATAAAAATAATAGGTTATTATAATAATAATTATAGCATCGGCCTGGTCTAGGACTGTTGATACTATTTTTGTTCTTATAATGAAAATATAAAAAAGTTATAGTTGCCACCTTTCTTTATTAGAACAATAATAGGTGGCGACTCTACCACATGGTCTAGTTTTCGCGGTCTAGATGACTACCAACATGTAATGTTTTGTTTACCTCTCGCACAAATGTAATTAAGTCATAAAATGCATACGTAGGTACTTAAAATAACTGTATAATGATATTGAGCTTAGTAATTAACTTATCAATGAAAATAAGTTAAGTAAATCAAATTCATCACATTATCATATTTTTGATTAAGCAAATTAATAAGATAACAACCTTAATAAATAGAATATTGTAGCTTTTTTTTTCAATAACTTAGTTGTTTACCATGAAGCTGATAGTGTTGCTAGCTGGTATCGTAGCGTGTAAGTCATTTTACTTTTATTTTAAATTCGCATTTTTTTTTCCATCACCATTTTATTAATTTCAAGCCTTACACAACATATTTATTAGTAATAGTAGTCTTAAATTTTAAATGCAGTCTTTATTATCGAATTATTTATTTATAATTATAATATTTCTATCGAAATGGTATTTACATATGTACAAAACTTAAAATAAATATTTAAACATACTAAAAACTACTTATTTACTAATTTTGAATTATATTTTTTTACTATTAAATTCTCGTTTCCGATCATGAACATATTATATAATACGCTTTTTAAAAAAACAACCGATGACATCTTCATATTTTCCAGTAATTTTGATTTAATCCAGTAGTTTTGACTTAAAAACTATACTACCGAATCGATTTCGATAAAACTTATAAGGAACCTGTGAAGTATCACCTACCAAACAATAAGAATAATCAAATTCAATTCATAATTGGTGGATTAATAGCGTATCACACATACAAAAAACATACAGTCGAATTGAGAACCTCCTTTTTTGAAGTCAGTTGAAAATATTGCCACACAGACAGTGAAGCAATAGTGACGATTTAAAAATAAATAAGTGAGTATTTATTTTTTAAATCTCCATTATTAATACGTATTTCCCCACTAAAGATTTTGTTAATTTCTATAGTATGTGCCGGTGAAGAAATCCCCACGACCCCCGGGGACAATAGCCACTATGTGGAGGGAGAGAGCCGCTACATCTGGATGCCTGATGGCGAAGGAGTTCCACACCTGGTGGACCTCCATGAACCAGTCGACGAAGAACTGTTGAAAACCAGGAATGGTGCCAACAATCAGTACTGGCTTTTCACTAGGTAATATTTCAAACTGCATTTTAAGTAATTGTGGTGAGTTTTGTTATAGGTAGTTTAAGAAATACCATAATAATCATAATTCATTTGTTTTTTTTTAATATAAAATGTTAGTAAATGTTGTTAATGGTAATTACTACTATGACAATTTCAATTAAGAAATAAGTACTTACCTATTTTTTTTTACCTGGTCATGAGTTAGGTTTCTAACGTTCTCACCAATGCATGAATTGTGAGGCTTGGTTAAATAAATAAATAAAAAGCCTATTTATTCCCCATTATAAATCTTGTTAAAAATGATGTCTTAAAAAAGTAAAGGCTAAAACTCTTTTGGTAAAGGCGTCCTCCATTTGAGCTACTTTTCTCTATCCTTTGCAAGCAAAAGCCACCTGTTTATGACCAGCAACTTTAGTAATCTCGTCAGCCCTTCTCTTGCGGCCTTCCTTGGCCGATCAGTTGCCATTAGCTACTCACTTCCAACTAGCAGGGTTTGCAAGTTGAAGTGGCAATGGGCAGGCCACATCGCTCGAAGAACTGACAACCGATGGGGAAGAAAGGTTCTTGAGTGGCGACCGCGAACCGGAAGACGCAGCGTAGAGGCCTCTCACTAGGTGGACCGACGACATTGTAAAAGTCGCGGGCAACCGGTGGATGCAAATGGCAGGTTGTCGTACAGTGTGGCGGTCTAAGGGGGAGCCCTTCGTTCAGCAGTGGACGTCTCCGGGCTGATGATGATGACTCACTTCTAACCAAATATGTAGGTAGGCATGCATTCTGATTCTAATGAACCACAATTATGATTTGCAGGCAGAACCCCAATAATCGCCAAATATTAGTCAACGGAAACGCTAACTCCGTCTCGAACTCGAACTATCGCGCTGCCCGTCCTCTTAAAGTGATCGTTCACGGATGGAACAACAATGGAGACACTGCCATGAACCCTCTCATCACGTCTGCTTTCCTTGCCGTCCAAGATGTCAACGTTATCGTGGTCGATTGGCGCGCTCTCGCCAACCAAGGTTACAACACCGCTGCAGCTGGCGTCCCAAATGTAGGCCAATTTTTGGGCAATTTCCTCGTCTGGCTCATTCAGACTGCTGGAGGCAACTGGAACAACGTGCACTTGGTTGGCTTTAGTTTGGGTGCGCACGTCGTGGGCAGTGCTGGCCGCCAGGCTGGCGGAAGACCTGCTCGTGTAACTGGTAAGAAACTTTTCCTATAATATTCTTTTTCTACAATTTTTTATTCTCAATTTCAAATTTATTTTTATTTAGTACACAATTACATAAACATGTTAGGAATTTCGTTGGCAGCTGTACCTACTAGGTAACCTTGTATTACAGCTGCCACGATAAATTATTATCATTATCATCATCATCACCCTATAATAATAATGAGAATAATCCACTGCGGGACATAGGCCTCTCTTAAGGCATGCCACTTAGCCTGATCTTCGCCGTCTACCATTGGAAGAACGTGTTCTGTCACTCCACCGACATTCAATTTACAAATTTTTATTTGACAACCTACTGTGTATGTACAACACATGTAAATACAAATTTAACAAATGGTTAACGAATTAAAAACTATATATATTAACTAATAACTTAATACATTTACATTTTATACCGTGTCATTTCACAAACGATACATTTAATATTTTGATTACTTAATAAATGTTTTACTTACATACTATTTATATCATTATCGTTAGGAATTTTTAATTAATAATTTTTTATAAGTCATATTAATCACCCCAGAAAACCTCACTACTCGTTCGATACAGTACTGTATGACACATAGTACTATTATTTCTTCGGTGGCAATACATCCGACACGGATATAACCTATCCGGTGAGAAGGTAGTTTTTGTTAGGTATTTTTTATTTAAACTCAGAAATATTCCTTTAAAATTATGTCTAAAGTACTTGTTGTAAGATGACATTTTGTAAAACGTGAATTTGCAAAACAATCAAAATTAAAAATGCACATAAAAATTACATTCGACACATTTTATAAGAGAAGTGTTTGTCAAAAAAAACTATGTAAAACAAGATGATTGTGAAATGAATGGTATACAAAACACTAGTTTTCCAGTAATATTTTGTCAAAAATGTTTCGGTGAAACGTTCCGAACTGTACTAAAGTGGAAACTACTAGTGGAACCAAGCCATAGACGCCTCATCATCATCAGCCCGGAGATGTCCACTGCTGAACGAAGGCCTCCATCTTAGACCGCCACACTGCACGACAACCTGCCATTTGCATCCACCGGTTACCCGCGACTTTTACAATGTCGTCGGTCCACCTAGTGCGAGGCCTTCCTACGCTGCGTCTTCCGGTTCGCGGTCGCCACTCAATAACCTTTCTTCCCCATCGGTTGTCAGTTCTTCGAGCGATGTGGCCTGCCCATTGCCACTTCAACTTGCAAACCTTGCGAGCTATGTCGGTAACTTTGGTTCTACGCCTGGATATCATATTATATTTGTTAAAATGTTACAGGTCTGGACCCAGCAGGTCCCACTTGGGGCAACAACAACAATGCTCTTAACAGGAACGCCGGGCAATATGTGGAAGCTATCCACACTGACGGCCGAATCCTTGGTATCTTCAACCCTATTGCTGACGCTGACTTCTATCCTAACGGAGGCATGAACCCACAGCCCGGCTGCTGGATCAGCACCTGCTCTCACGGGCGCGCCACTGACCTGTTTGCTTCCAGCGTTCGCACACCAAACCGATTCTCAGGCAGACTTTGCGCCAATATCTGGGAAGCAGAACTGTCCACTTGTTCTGGAAGGACTTTCGTGATGGGTAACGGCGTCGTTACCAAGCGCGGGTAAGTCATCTTTGTGAACACACACACACACACACATCAGCCAGAAGACGTCAACTGCGGGACAAAGGCCTTATTAGAGAGGTGTTGCCATAATCCCCAAGCTTGGCAGGCGGCTTGGGGATCGCAACTCACCACCGTCAGGATGCAGCTGCGTCCTCCGGTGGTTCTGGAAGCAGTTTTAGGATACCCAGGTCGGGTATCCATCTTTGTCTACCATGTTGCCTAAAAGCTCAAGAGTCTACATGTTTTCTGAGCTTTTCGCCCTGCAGGACCATTCGAGATCACGCAGCACAGCGCTGAACGTCCCCTATTGCCAAACATAACTGTTGCAGCAATTTCCTTATGTTTTTGTATAAGAATTAGGTACTTAGTAGATAACGGTAAAGCCTTCAATAAAGCCTCCAATTAAGGCTTCAAGCATTAGGCTTACACTTTGGTAGAATATTATAAATTTAGATATTTCCTTGTGTTTTCGCCCACCTTAACTAATTTTCTCCTTTTCTAGCCGTCATGGCAACTGAGCTTCATATCGTCGTCAGCCATAAAACGTCCACTGCTGGACGAAGGCCTCCCCCTTTATAGAGGGGTGTTGCCATAATCCCCACGCTTGGCAGGCGGCTTGGGGATCGCAGAATTGTCACCATCGTTAAACAAGAGGACGCGCGGAACTGAGCTTCATAACCAGTCAGCTATTTTCTGATTTTATTACCTGACTCAAAAGTCGAATAGTGTCGAATCTAACTGTTTTTTGTCGTTTCAGTTCTGGTATCTTCGGATTGCGCACAGGCAACGCTTGGCCCTTCTAAACACACATGCTACAACCCGCCTATTGGTTTAAAATATAATATTTGAACTAAATATTCTTGTTTTATTAATAACTAGTTGCGCCCCGCAATTGTTGGGATAAAAAGAAGCCTATGTTTTATTCCAAGGTATAAGCTACCGCTATACCGAATTTCAAGCCGTTACACCGTGAAGGAGTAACAAACACACACACACACACACACACACACACACACACACATACACACACAACACATACACACACACACTCATACGCGCGCGCAGCGTGTGTTATAAACTTTCGCGTTTATAACATTAGTAGGATAGGATAAGATAAATGGAAAAAAGAGAAGAAGACATCTAGACTAGTATAGTAGTATTTTATTTAATAAAAAATATGTTTTATGCTTATCACCGGGACTTAATCGCAAACAAAATAATTTATATTATTTACCTCGACGTGATAAATATAATCGTGTGTTCAAAATGCGAAACATTAAAAAATAATCATATATAAAATAAATAAATATTGTGGGACATTTTACATACAGCGCCATCTAGCCCCATACTAAGCAAAGCTTGTATTATGGAAGCCAGATAGCTGATAGAATACTAATAATTATACTAATATTTTTTCATAAATACTTACATACTTATAATAGGTACATAAAAGATGTTATGCATAACTATTACGTTATCGTTATATTTAATGGAACAACGATTAAATATTATTACTTAGAGGTAGAAATTTTCCGTAGATTCAGGAATAGATTTTTTGCAAACAAAGCTAAATCAAGGATAGGATACAATGTTAATAAAGTTTCAATTTTTACATGTTCGCAACTCGAGGTGCGAAAACAAATGCTGTATTTAACATAAAATAAAGATAGCTGTATGTTCAGAAATCATGTGTTTATGGTACGTCGTCAGCCATAAGACGTCCACTGCTGGACGAAGGCCTCCCAATCGAGGGGTGTTGCCATTATCCTCAAGCGTGGCAGGCGGCTTGGGGATCGTTAACCAAGAGGACGCTGCTGCCCGTCCTCCGGTGGGTCTGGTTGCAGTTTAAGGACATACCCAGGTCCATGGTTTATGGTACAAAACAGGGAAATTTTAAACAAAATTTAAAATATACTAAATAACTATAAAACCAAACAGTTCCGCTAAAATAAAGTAAACGATTAGAATTTATACTGAGGCGGTCCTATAAAGCTCCCAGTGGTTTTCGATTGATGTAATGGTCTCACAAAAAAAAACTTATTATGTAATCTTAATTAATCTTACTTACGTACATCTTTTATCTAGTTATTATTAAATATACTTCAGGCAAAGAGGAAGTCCATACTACTAAGGTGGTTTTAATGGCATGATTTTAAGAATTATATACTTAGGTTCTGTGAAACATTTCCATTCCTAGGTAGATATTGGGTATTGGTACTTGTACTATGTATTCTGTGGTATAAGTAGCGGCACGTAAGTCTAGCGGTGAGCGAGCGGTGACTCTCTTTCTCGCATAGGGTAAGGTGGGGTGAGTGAAAGAGAGGTACCCCTCGCTCAGCGCTAAAGATACGTGCCGCTAGCTATACGATAGGATTAGCTCATCCTTGTAGCCTTGTCCTTGTGGTTCTTGTGGCTTATGTCCTTGTTGTTGTGCTATCCTATTTGTTATTCATCACTAAACTCCAGGTGATACGTTTTACTCATTAACAAGATAACGAAAAATGATTGATGTTGGTTTATGATATGGGTTATCTAAATTACTCGTTTATGAAAATAAATCAATTGAATACCTACACGTACACTTATCAATTCGGACACAGGTAAACAATTATACACATTATACATCATTGAAACGGTATTATTATCATTTAAATAATATAAACTGTTTCCTTTCACAATTTATGTGACGATACCCACTATAGCTTTTATTTAACTTTGAAACTTTTGCGACTCAATTATAAATAGGAATAGTTTCAGTTATATACTCGTAATGTGCCGGTAATGATTATGGTATTATCGCATGTCGGTGTGCGCCCCGCTGTTTCATCTGCGATTGTTGGGACCAAAAGTAGCCTATGTTTTATTCCAAGATAAGCTACTTCTATACCAAATTTCCAAAGATAATCCAATCATCTGGTCAGTGTGGCGGTCTAAGGGGGAGGCCTTCGTTCAGCAGTGGACGTCTCCGGGCTGATGATGATGATGATGATACAAAATCTTTTCAGCCGTTTCAGCGTGAAGGAGTTTCAAACATACACACATACGCACACACACACCCCAATAAACTTTCGCATTTATAGTAGTTAGATAGGATATTATATAGTAGAAATAGGATATAGTATTAGTAGGTTATACAAATCCGTTCGAATTGATAATTATTACTCTAAAACTCTAAATATATATACAAATAATAATTACCCCCCGATGCAAACTAGTTCCAAAATTTTGATTTATATGGACTTGCCTTATTTTGCCCAATAGGTATGTATGTATGACTGGTATTTTTTAATTGTGCTATTAAAATGTGGCCCATAAATATAGCTGATTAATGAAAAGAAAATGAAAATCTGATCAAAAATAAGCAACTTATAAGCATTTTAATATCATGCTAGACAGAGAGACGAAACAGCAAATCGTGACGTCACTTCTCAGTACTCCATATAAATTCTATTCTGACAAGTAAGGCGTGACGACATTTTTTGTTTTGTGGGAAAGGGACAGAGTTGTCTCTGAAAAAAAACTTTAAGCGCTCATATATCAGAACATTATTAACCGATTTAAATTATTTTTATTTTTTCAATAAACATACTATATTTACTTAAATTCTTCATGAAAGCTATTGATTTCAACGATATAAACATCAGTCATCTACCCTATTGGTAAATTTAACTGTACTTACATTAAATCATTATAAAGAAACTTAAAGAAGAAATTGGCTAATTGATACTATTGATAGTCTCTTCTACTGGGCTGATAAGATGATCTGTGATAAGAGGCCAGTTAATACGCCAAACTTTTTTTTTTGTTTTCACTATTTTATTAATATGTTACACTTGTATGTGATAATGACCCGTAAATAGATACAAGAGTAACTTTTAGTAAGGCTAAAACATGGAAGCTAGTACTTACTTACTGAACTTAGGGGAACATATTAAAACATCAAAAATAGTAGATTGTTTGCCTAGGGAGCAAACAAATATTTTCAAGGTGTGAGTGTTTCTTTGAAACCAGAGCGGAGCGATGGGTTCTAGAGGAGAATCCCGAGCGTAGCGATGGATTCAAAGTAGGTACGTCACTTGAGCTTAAAATAGTGTTGCTCCCAAGGTGGACACTCTACTTTTTATCGCCCTCTATGCGAACATAAGTAAGTTCAACTTATGAATAAAAATAGTACGTTTAATTCGTTCTCACTACTTGAGGAAGACACACTCATTTAAAAAAATACTAAGTAAAATCCGAATTTGAGTAAACAACTATGAACGAAGTTGGAATGCATACATTTTTCATAAAATTTATTTTTTATTTTTCTCGCGCACAATTTACTTTATAATATAGCTTGGTAACTGTTCATACGTTTGTGATTGATCTCCTTGGTGATTAGAACTTTTACTAGCAATATCCGCATTCCATTTTCAATTCACTTTTAGTCCCTTGGGATTAGAGAGTTAGCTATTTTGATCCCGGTTTACGAATAATAAACATTAAAAAAAAGGTTTTTTTTTATTATTTCAATGGTATTAACACTTTATTTTTTAGGACTGACTGTCCATCTTTAAATCAAACCATCTTTCAAAATCTTACTTGAGCATTTTTGATCACATCATGGGCTGAGGAGGCTAGGAAGACGCTAAGCTCACCGAGGAAGTACCTCCTAATTACTAAAATGTAAGATTAAAAACATAAAAAATAAATAAACTTCTATAAGGCCGCTACTAGTGGGCATCGTTCTCCAAATGCTGGCACCATTATGCACTTATTTATTGCGAGTATAATCTTTATTCCGTTTCGTATCATGTACCTATTACCTGATATTGTATTATTTCTTATTTAGGTAACTGATAATAGAACGAATAAATATGAGATTTCGTTAGTTGCTAGCAGCTTCTAATCATGAAGTTGCTCGTGGTGGTCGTTGGCTTTGTGATTTCGTCACGTCAGTATTTTCATCGCTTAGTTATTTCGATTTAGTTAAATTTTACTTATAATTATGTGCATTTATTTTACAAGTGTCAATTTCCTTCATCTCAATTTCTTGTGAGATATATCGTATAGTTTTTCATATTTTTTTATGTAATGGAGTGACGTAGTGACGTGGGTAGTTATGACGTCACAAAGATGGCGTCCGATCGTGCAGATTTTTTGTCATTTCTCGAGTTCAATATAATCACCAAATAGATTGTGTGTTGTAATTTGTTTATGGAATTGAATGACGAGACGAGTGAGACGTTCGCCTGGTGGTTAGCGTCACGCCTGCCCATAACAGTACCAGTGCTAGAATTGTGAACTTGCGAATAGAATTCTGCGCCGCACTGCACTGCGCTCGTCGCCCAGAAACATTAGATGTCAAATCTTTTCATGCAAAGTAATTTCTTTGGTAACATTGCCTTTCAAGCCAAAACACAGTAATGCTTGCACAATACTGCTTGGCGTTTAAATAACTGGCAAAGATATGCTATTTCCCCAGGCGCACTCTGCAGTAGTCTTACCACTACAAAACTACCATTAGTACTAATATATAGTATTGTACATTAAAATCTGTGCTCATAGATACAAATAGGTAAAAACTCAAGCTTGTATTCTACTCCCGATGACAATTTTTAATTGTATAGCAAAAATTTGTAAAATATTTTTGGCTGACTTTCACGGATGAGTTTCGCTGGAATTGGTTTGTATCACTCGTTGAATTTGAACTCAAAAGATATCAAGAGCAATTTATAACGCGAATGGTAAAAGCTTTAGTTATCCTATTGAATGTTACAATCTTCAACAAAATTGGTAAAGCATCGTCTGGAATCGACAGAATAGAAATAAAACCTATTTTATTTTAATTAAATGTTTACTTCAAGCGTTTGGTAAAAGCACAGATGAAATAATAGTACTACGTAGTAATAGTAGATTACTCACCTAGGTAGCAAAAGTGAACTCAGCCTCAGAACTCATGTATATTGTCTCTTAACATCTGAGGCTTTACATGCTCCCGTGGTGTGTATACGTTTGTGTGTATATGTGTTTACGTGCTGCTGCATCCCTGCAGCAGCACGTAAAGTCGTACCTAAGTGGTAGTCGTAAGTGGTTCCTTTCGCTCCGCGTAGCGGGGCTAAAGTAACCACTTTCGTCCCGTAGGTACCAACGTAAAAGCACTAGTACGTATAGTATTATAATTATCTTTGGTAAAAGCAAAGTTATATAGGTTTTTTATTTCAGTTAACAAAGTTACATTAAATTTTCAGCATGTATCCTTATCCTTTTTTTTATAATAAAAGTATATAATTTCATAAAGATTTCTGCTTGTCATAAGTAAGTGGCGTAGTAGGTACTTACCTACTTTTAAGTAAATAATTTTCTTTCAAAAACCTTCACCGCTGATGATTCTGTTTTTTATAGTGGTCGTAGTATGTGATGCAGAAGAGATTCCCACTGTTCCCGGGGACAATAGCCACTATGTGGAAGGAAAAAGCCGCTATATCTGGATACCTGATGGTGAAGGAGTACCCCAACTAGCCGATTTGCAAGCGCCTGTTCAGGAAGATATTCTCAAATCTAGAAATGGGGCTAACAATCAATATTGGCTTTTTACAAGGTAAGTAATAATAATGGTAATTAATAATTAATAGGTGATTTATTTATGATCGAATTATACACTACACTATAAAAAAGATTATTCATAATGATGAGTACAAATATACCGTTCAGTGTTATTACATCTTTTTGTCACACGTAATATATATAACTAGAGGTAGCCCGCGACTTCGTCCGCATACGGAAGAAATTCGGCCCGCTCCCAAAATTCACCACATTTTAGCCATTACATTAACAATAAGTGAAATCCCTGGCTACTATTTTACTGTAAAGCTGTAGTGCAGCAGCCAGTGCTTCCTCCAAATCTAACAACATCAACATTAAACAAGGACTAATAGAGAGAAAGATTACGTAGTTTTACTACTTAGATAGAACTGCCAATTTCGTTTCCTATTTTTAGACAAAATCGTCTCACCCGGCAAGTTCTCGTCCACGGTAACGCAAACACCATCTGGGCCTCAAGCTATCTCGGTAGTCGACCAATCAAAGTCATCGTTCATGGTTGGAACAACAACGGGAACACTGAAATGAACCCCCTCATTACTGCTGCCTTCCTCGATGTTCAAGACGCAAACGTTATCGTCGTCGATTGGAGCGCTCTCGCCAGCTCCCTTTACACCACCGCGGCAGCTGGCGTCCCTAGTGTCGGTGAACACTTGGGGAACTTCTTGATTTGGCTCATCAACACTGCTGGAGGCAATTGGAATAACGTACATTTAGTTGGCTTCAGTTTGGGTGCTCACGTTGTTGGTAATGCTGGACGCACTGCCAGTGGAAGGCCAGCAAGAGTAACAGGTAAGACTTTCCTATTTTCAACCGACTTCAAAAAAAGAGGTTCTTAATTCGACTGTATGTTTTTTTTTACTGATGACTTTTGATTATGAACTGATTTTGATGTTTTTTTTTGTGTGGTAGTTATACTTCAGAGGTGGTCCGATATAAATTTTATAGAAATCGGTGCAGTAGTTTGGTTATGAAATCAAAATTACTAGAAAATATGAAGATGTCATCCAGGTATTCGAAGTTGAAGTCGGTTGAATGTTTTTTTAAAGCTTGTTATAATATACTAATTATATGTCTATTAATAACGAGAATATATATATCAAAACCACACGGAGGTCGGAGATCGCGTCACTAAGAACGGCATACAGTATACGAGCTGTGATGAACCTAGTAACATTTTCTGGAATGTAGGAAAGACACAGTGCGGTGGCGGGCAAAACGGAATTTTAAACGTGCCTTGGCCATACAATACAACAAACACCACGCTCACGCCATTCCCACGCTTGCGGTATACCTATCTATGCCATTATGTAGTTACACTTATAAATAACAAAACGTTGCGTTTCAATCACTACAGTTTCAATCTACTTCCATATTTGACTTAAGGGCGTTGTTTATAAAACTCAACGATTTATTTCTGCTCGTAGGTCTGGATCCTGCAGGTCCTGGCTGGGTCAACAATAACAACGCTCTAAACACGAACAGTGGGCAGTACGTGGAAGCGATCCACACTGACGGTGGAATCCTTGGCATTTTCAACGCTATTGCTCACGCAGACTTTTACCCCAATGGAGGCAAGAACCCTCAGCCAGGCTGTTGGCTCAGCACTTGCTCCCATGGTCGCGCTCCAGAACTGTTTGCTGCTACAGTGTACCACAACCATTTGATCGGTAGACTGTGTCCAAACATCTGGGAAGCTGAGCTCTCTACATGCTTCGGGGCTGCCCTAAATATGGGCAACGCTATTATTTCAAAACGCGGGTTTGTATTGTTTTTTAAATAAAGGAGTCTCACTAGGAATATAGTGACACTGACCTCTTAATAGGTTTTGTAGAATGAACTCTTCTTGGGTGTCCGCTGAGATAGCGCCAATTAGTAACACAACATTGATTTGTCAATATTGTAGAGTAATCGGTAAGCTGTGATTCAAACATGTTCAGGACCTCTGTACGGGCTTCTTGTTCGCAGTCGTGATCCTTCGTCACGTCCGCTGTACCTTCCTTCTGCTGTATCTTCAAAACTTTTTTGTTACAAAATTATTTAAGTTTTTTTATTTTAAGTTTAATATGATATGTGTGTAGGAATTGCAGCAGCGTCGCCGCGATTAATGGTGGTGAGAATTCTGCGATCCCCAAACTGATTGACACATCTGATGCAGCCTATATGTACTATTCGTAAATTTACATCTCTATGACCATTTTCTACAAACTTGTGTAAAGCTACCGGGATCTATCACATGCTCATAATTTAGGCTGAGTGTCCGTGTCTTTAATGTTCGAGCGATAGTTGAAACATGGATACAGACGTACTATAACAAACTTTTATTTTTTCAGAAACGGCATCTACGGCCTGATCACGAGAAACGCGTGGCCTTTTTGATCATTCACTGTAACTGACTGCTCCTTCTTACTGTCCGACAATAAAGTAAAAGAATTACATTTTAATTTTTGTATTATTTACATTAAAATATAGTAATAGTATCCCTGACTTCTTCTAACTGTACTTGAAATGGGCAATTACCTTCTGATTAATAAAAGGTTTTTTGTTAGAGGAACTAAATCCCCCAAGGTTTTTGTCACCATCGAGCTACTAGAATATAAAACGCAATTATTTGATTTTTGCCTTAAAAATATTTTTTCACTCATCTTGCTAAAAAGTTCGTAATTACAGCGCACCAGAGTAGGGCTAAAATAGCATATCATGCTCTAGCGGCTAAAGCTTTCTCTACGGCTTTTTTAATTTTGTCTCTTACACCAACGAGCCTTCAAAAACGAAAAAGTATTTATTCATTAGTAGAATAATAACTGCGACTATGATACGATTAATGGACTGGAAATAAGCGCGTGAAGACTATATGTTGAGCGTCGGCTCTCCACTCGCTTCAGTCATACTCTGCCTTTGCGACATGCCATTGCCGTACGATACGACAATACAAACTTCTAATACATGTACATGTGTTTTCTTTTTGTCATGCAGTAATTAGATTCGCTATCTCTGTTTTCCGGGAATGTAATATACATACTTTTAATAGCTAGGTATGCTTGATTGTGTTGACTTATTTATTTTGATCGATTTGCAAGCGCTGGGCCCGTCCATTCCATTATCACCATTAAGACTCGACATCATTCTGCTAAATAAAATAAAGAACATTTTATTTTCAAAAATGGAACTAAAAGCGGCGTTCTCTTTGGTAGAATGCCTGCATTGCGCTGAGGCTACAGAAGAAATTAAAAAAGTACGCATTGGATTGGCGCGAAATCTTTAGATTTTTTCTCTATCATAGTTAAAAATTTAATTGAATGTCCGTAATTTATTTTATATAGTGAAAATATCATTGTCTAGTGAGAATGGAGACCCTAATTTGCAGATGGAAGAGAAAGGAAAAGAAATAATTTTAAATCTGTTGCCGTCAAAAATACAAAGCATTTATTTTGGTATTTTGATTATTTTATTTTCTCGCAATCGTAGTGAAAAGTAGAGTGTAACTCAGTTTCTTACTCGCTTGCTAAAGCTCGGTCGTAAAACTACCTCGTATATTATGGGTTATTTTAGCCCCTTGTATAACAATCTACTATTAGGTACATGATGTATGTTGTAGGTTGTATTCTTAACTTTATGTAGGTAATTGTACTGTTGTCGATCAGCTCAGTCACCATGGTCTCTCTTGCTCAAGAAGCGCTGGTCGGATCGGCCGCCACGCTAGCCTGAATGATGTCATACGCCGGGCTTTATCCACCGCCAATGTTGCAGCTGTGCTCGAACCGAGCGGCCTTGCGCGTGACGATGGCAAAAGACCTGACGGTATGACACTTGTGCCTTGGAAGATGGGACGGCCCCTTGTATGGGACGCAACTTGCGTTGATACTTTGGCACCGTCACATCTTCCTGAGACACAGAGTAGGGCTGGTGCGGCGGCAAATTCGGCGGAGCGGCACAAGCGGCGCAAATATGCTAACCTCGGCAGAGGTTACATATTTGAGCCGTTTGGTGTTGAGACATTGGGTCCATGGGGACCGGGAGCTCATCATCTTTTCAAAAACATATCCGAGCGCCTGGTCGACGCGACGCGTGATCAAAATGCTGGCGTTTATTTGGCTCAACGCATAAGCATTGCCATCCAGCGTGGCAATGCCGCCAGCATGCTGGGTACGCTGCCGACTGGTAGTGGGTTTGAGCATTTGGATTGTCTCTAGACTTTCATCGGTCTGGATACAATCCTTTTGTTTTTTGTTGTGTAGTAGGCTAAGTAGTCATTGTAGATTGTTGTAGTTAATAAAGGCTTATGCCTGTTAAAAAAAAAAAATTGTACTAAATATCAAATATACATTCTTGAGTATGATACTCACATTCACATTCATTGAAATATGAATACCCTTCAGTAAACAGAATTCATAGTAGGTACTTGGGCAGCAATATTCAAAGCTCTATACTGCATTCCGCCCGTGATCATAGAAACAGGCGGAACCATTAAAGCTTACCTTAATATTTGACATACTTAACTAGAATCGTTTCTTAAAAAAATGGAAGAAAAAATCACAAGAGCAAATTAGGTACCTACCCGTATTATTCATTTGACATCTACTAACCTGCTCAAAACAAGGTCACTCTAACCTCTTCCAAATTCTTTTTTTTCCCCGATATATAAGACAATCTAGAAAAATAAGTGTGGCATTCGCCTTTACACACTCAACATTATATACGTTGCTTTCTTTTAATATCAATATGAATAAAATAATTCTATTTTCTATACTTTTTTGTGTAATCGGCATTGTGAGCTGTAATATAAAAAGGGTAAGCTTAGAAAATGTTTTTCATCACACTTGCTCGTAAAGTGGATCTTATTGCATCGGTTTTAGGCTCATAATCCAAGCTATTACGCACGCGTGCTTTTTACTTTACATTACGGCACATGGTTCTATAATAGGTATAACCCGGTAAAGTCAAGTTTGTACGTGACTGCAATTAGACGTACGTATACGAAGCACTCTTAATATAGCCGGGTAATATTACAGTTTTTTTGTAATACCAACAAAGAGTTCTTATGCCGCTGAAGTAAATGTCAATATGCGAGCGCATTACTGATTTGGGCGCCATTTTCCGCAAATGTTTGTTGACGTTTTCGCTGTGTGGTTGATTATTATCAAAAAAAAATGTTATTTCCTTGCAAGTGTGACGAAAACAGTCGTATGAAACTCTTGTGCTATGTTTCAATACACTCTCGGCTTCCTTATCGCGCTCGCCTGCGGCTCGCGCACAGAATACCGCCTCTAGTGTAATTACCAACATAGTACACTTGTATCATAATGTACTATTATATTGTTATGGATACTAAAAACATTACTTACTTAATTTAATTTATTGGTCACTTCGAACAAAACGCGTGGACGCCAAACAGGCCCCGTTTCATATTTGTTTTGTTGTCTATCTACTTGTTCACTTTTCCCTTTAAGTTTGTTCATGTAATGCCCCTGGAGTTTTATAATTATATAGATATTGCTTATTTTGTGTCGTACTTTGTTAGAGTTTGATAAAAATAAATCGACTTTTTCGTTTGTTTGTTTACATAACAATTTATTGTTCATGAGAAAAGACTCATAACTACTTAACTACTACATTCGTTTCATAGCTAGACTTTCATCGGTCTGGATACAATCCTTTTGCTTGGTGTCAGTAGTAGGTTAAGTACTTACTTGAATATTATGTATTTCGTTGTAGTTGATAAGACACTTACCAGAAAAAAATAATTAAATAAAAGATAAAGTAAGATAGAGAAGATAAATTATTAAAATAAAGTAAAATAAATTCTTGAAAACCCACAGAAAACCACATTCTTAGAAATACATATAATTACCTAATATATTAAGTTAAAACTAAATTACTTATCAGCGGAATAAGCTAGATTGTAAATAAATTAAGGTACACTATTATAGAGTACCCTAATCAAAAAACAAAAAAAAACAAAAAAAATAACCCAATTCTAATCTTGCTCACATTTTTTTCAGACTGTCATAAACTTGTCCCCCGAGGTAAAAGCGAATATTCGAAACGCCTTAAAAAAATGCACCTCTAGCAAAGAAGAGTACGAAGATATTGTTGAAATATACCACCAGGAAGGGCATAGAGACACCCCGCAGTTTGAGAAGACTATTCACTGCGCATATAAAGAAGGCGGTTTCCTTAACCCTGACGGGACAGTTAAAGTAGACGTGGCTTCGGAGATTTTTCCCGATAAAGAAATAATGTTCCTTATCTTTACTGAATGTAACAAAGAAGTAGGTGAAACCCCGTCTCAAACCACTCTCAATGGTTACAAGTGTTTTCATAAAACATCTGTGTTTAAGCTGGCAAGGTCTACATTTTAAGTGAAATATGAGTCCAATAGCTTTATTATATCTAGTACTTAATATACCTTAGTATACAAAGGCTCCGCCCGCTTCGGCTCGTTTCTGGTGCAAAAGAATTAAGATTAGTGTGGCGAGGTGCGGTCAAATGGAGAGATCATAGATAGTACCTATACAATATACATGTGTAATGATTATAAATGTATTTGTTGTAACTAGTATAATATAGAACAAATAGCAATTTGGTTGTAAGAAGAGCGGATCTAAAGTTATGTTGTAGGTGTTTTATTTAAATATTATAAGAGTTAATCATTAGATTTTAGTTACATTGTTCAGCGTATTTTACATTTCTTGTTTTTTTTACTATTATATGTAATTTTACTCTCCAGAATTATACCTACTGCGATTTTCTATAACTGAATTCAGTGTTTTTTTTTTTAATTACGTGATGAGCTGAAAACTTAAACAATTTGCTAAAACTCTGCTCGCATTATCGGCGCCTTTGCACCAGAACCAGTAAAGGCAAAAATGATCTGATAAAGCTCGACTTGAATACTGCATACATACCAGATATACAATTTTAGTTTTAATTTCCTTTCTTTTTAAATTAAATAACTACATGTATTATTATGTATTATTATTTCAATTTAACAAAAAAATAATATAATATTACTTGATAACACTGATTGTGGTATTTCTGACTTAATATCTCATTTATCTAGTAGTTTGATTTATGCATCTGGTCTTAATTAGTAATCTAGTTGTAAAAAAAATACCGATTGATAAAAATGTATCAAAGTTTAGTAAGGATTAATTTATTCATCCTTACCTACTCAGCATCAGTTAATTATTATCGGGTAAAAAAACCAAGATAGTTGCCCTAGGGGGTATAGTTGCCACGATTGTACTTAATATGGTTTCGCGGATGAATCTCATGCTATGTTATTTATCTATCGAGAGATTCTCCAACTAGTTGACCGTGTCGCATGTCTCTGTGCGTTCGCATGGGAAGGCAAGGTGCGATCATAGTTTTGCGGGATAGATGTCCTGTTTCTCGGCGGAGCATCTATCTCAAACGTAATTTTTATGGACTAAGCATCTGACCTCTTTATGGGATAGATACCCCAAAATGTAGAGGTCCTCAAAAATGAGCATTACATTGGAAATATCATAAATAATGGTTTAACTTTTCTTATATTGTGCTATGTTATTTATCTATCGAGAGATTCTCCAACTACTTAGTTGACCGTGTCGCATGTCTCTGTGCGTTCGCATGGGAAGGCAAGGTGCGATCATAGTTTTGCGGGATAGATGTCCTGTTTCTCGGCGGAGCATCTATCTCAAACGTAATTTTTATGGACTAAGCATCTAACCTCTTTATGGGATAGATACCCCAAAATGTAGAAGTCCTCAAAAATGACCATTACATTGGAAATATCATAAATAATGGTTTAACTTTTCTTATATTGTACTTATAATGAAAAGTAAACCCATGACGGCAATGACGGCATAAAATCGGTAATAAAATATCTTGGGGGATTCAGCTCTCTACTGAATAATGATGGTAGGTACAGCAAAATGAATATCTTTTGTTTGATAGTTAGGTAGGTAACGCTGTTCATTCACAAAAATAAATAAAAGTTTGAATCGAAACAAGTCTTAAAGTAAAGTATATCGATCTAGATAAAATAGTTTTAGACAGCCCACCTGGTGTGATGGAGTACAGAGAGATTCTACAATCTTATCTAGTGCTTAATTCTTAATTTTGTTTTCGTATTGTGAAATATATAACTTTTTAGTCAGGGAACCTGGGACCTGGGTATGTCCTAAAAGTGCATCCAGAACTGCCAGAGGACGGGCAGCCACGTCCTCTTAGTTAACGGTGGTAAGCATGCTGCGATCGCCAAGCCGCCTGCCAAGCGTGGGGATTATGGCAACCCCTCCCTATTAAGGGGGACGCTTTCGTTCAGCAGTGGACGTCTTCCGGCTGTAGATGAGTCACTGAACGAAGCCTCCTAAGTCCTATACCAAGAGCCGCCACTCTTCCCTGTCCTGTGCTATATCCTCATGCGGACGGCGGGTTGCGGATGGGGGAACTGTCGGCAGTACAGCCTAGACAACCCCAGCCCCAAGCTCCCCCAGCCAGCCAGCCAGCCAGCCTTTGTCTTTGGAATAGACAAACATAAGCAACTCATCAAAATAATTTCACAATATTTTGAATCACATGTTAACAGCCTAATATAACACATCTAGATAAAAAAATACCTACATATTTATGAAAACACATAACTTGCATAATTATAGCTTATCTACATATGCTACACATGACGTCACAATCACAATATCTTAATTATTTAAATGGTGGCAATTTGAGTGACAAAAATCACAAATCGCCACTGCGCACACAATCTCTACCAAATCTTATCGCATTTATTTTATTAAACACGTATTATTAATTCATTTGATTTTGAGAGATAAATGAATTAATAACTATACTTAGGTGTACGTTGAAATTAACCGTTGCTAGTAGTCCAGATATAAAACTAAGCGAGGTAGTGGCTGTTTATAGCGTGTAGTACAGTATCTATAGGATTGCACATGTACAGTTCATACGGTTTTTTACCATAAATTCATTTGGAACACCCCATTCTTATATGGAAAGTTCTATGTTAGTCTTATATGGAAAGTTCTATGTAAGTTCTATTTTTGCCACGGTTGACCTAAAGGCGTGGAAATGGAGAAGAAAAAAAGAGAATAAGTTAGCGGTACAGATACGGTATTTTGATATTATTTTGTTCTGATAAATGCTTGCGTTTGTCCGCTAACTAGCTTGTTCGTATACGGACTACGAAACCGATTCACTTGCGACTTGAAGACGCCCAGATTAAGTAATCTCTAGGGAAACACCTATTTAGGAAGCCCATTCTACTGTTTAGCAGTTCGCTTAACAAAAGTTGAATAAAACGTTTCGTTCGAGTTTTTGGTATAGCTAGGTCTAGCTTCTAGCCGTTCCATAGTAGAATGGGCTGGATGAAACCATGCAGATCCAAAGCACAATCAGTTAAAAACCGATAGGCTAGAAATCAGAAATATTTATTAGCCATAAATAACTTCGAATGTTACAGGCAAGTCATTGTATACAGAAAAAAAACCTAAGAGTAGCAATCTTGCGTCGATGTTCAAGGCTTTAAAGTTTAGCCCTTAACAAGGGAGTCGTTGTTGATGAACACCAATGCCTCTAGGTGGTTCTTGGCTAATCCATCCCAGAGATGCGATCAGGGGGGCTAAAATGGTTGCGTTTAGCAATTCTATCAGCAATTCAGTCGTGGGCAACCGGTGGATGCAAATTGCAGGTTGTCGTACAGAGTGGCGGTCTAAAGGGAGGCCTTCGTTCACCAGTGGATGTTTACGGGCGATAATGATGATGATCGTATTACGTATTGCATCAGAAGGCAGAAGAAGTGATGAAATAAATGCCAGGCGCAAGAGTTTCCCGAATTGCTGTTAAATATTGAATTGGAGAAAGTCGTTTTTTTTTGCGGAATGAATATCTTATAGTGGTTTGGTGTCCATTGCTAGACTTAGGTCTATACTCGAAAGGCGAATAAGCCACTACGCTGGCCCAGTTGCGGGTTAGTGGAATCACACAATATACATTAACATTAACGCCAAAGAGATCATTTAGTACGGGCCCGGGATTTGAACTCGCGACCTCACGATTTGAAGTTCAGCGGTCCCGAATTAGGCTACTTGGTTTATTAGGCTCTACGGTCACATTGATGAATTGAAAATCATGACACCTCTTGATTGCGTGCGCAGGCCATTTGTCGCCACGGAACCAACACGAATATCCCATCTACCCGAACTAGAATACCGATTATCTAGAAAATATTACATCAACATAAGACTGCATTTCCTCATAATGAAAGTATCTATCTTTAGAGAGGTCCCAGTGTAAGATGGTGCGAGATACAACTTATTATTATGCACGAAGATATCGTTACAAAATGATCAGCCGAATTTAAACCCTCTTAAACGTTACTTTGTTATTTAAAGTAAAATAAGGTCATGCGCATAAAACTATTTGGTCCACGCGAACGAAGCCGCATGTACAGCTAGTATTTAATAATATTTAAAGTGTGGAAATACGTATGTAATGTTTTGCAAGATAGATGCAAAACATCAGCTTACAATAACTTGTTCCATTGATAAGAATTAGTTTATTTTTTATTAAATCACTATTGTGTCAGTAAGAATGCAATTTTATCAACACTTATGTATCTCATTAATGTGATTAAGGTGTCTGTTAAGATAACAGTTTTACATAAAATAAGCATGTGTCTGTAATACAAAGCATTAGCGCAAGATGAAGATCCTTGTGGTGTTTGCTGTTGGTCTCGTGACTTGTAAGTTATTAAAAAAAATGTTTGCATAATCAGTCTTTCTAATAATCCATAGCTGAACAGGTCTACGAAGGAGAGGGTTGATGATTGCTGGATTCACACACCCTATTGAATTTCGTCTTCGGACGTATGAAGGTCTCTTCATGATGTTTTCTTTCGCAAATTTTGGAAATTCAGTGATATGAAAATCCGTACTTAAACTTCAAAGTGCTCATTGGATTGTTCGTCGAGCGAGCGGACTACCATGTCTATGTTTTTTTTTATAATTACTATTAAGAAAATTAAGCATTGTAATCGAGGTATTGTAGCTTTGAGGTTTTCCAACACAAGTTTTTTTTTTTACTATGTTGTTTTTTTTTTCAATTTTAGTATGTACCGGTGAAGAGATTCCCACTATCCCTGGGGATAATAGCCACTATGTGGAAGGCAAAAGCCGATACATTTGGGTACCGGACGGTGATGAAGTACCGCATTTAGTGGATCTACAAGTTCCTATCAATGACACAGAGGTTCAAGAAGCTGCCAGGAACGGCGCTAATAATCAGTACTGGCTATTTACGAGGTAAAAACGCTATAACATTTCCTTATTGGCTGTGTTGGTTCAAGGATCTTTACCCCCAAGTGAAACAGTGTCATCTTGTTGTGTCTGCATTTTTATGAATATGATATTTAGTTTTCAATAATGCTCTAGGAATTTTATTTTAATTCTCAATAATTATAATATTGAGAAAGCAGTGACCATAAAGAAATAACCGATCTACCACCACGTTATCAGTATCAATATCGATATCGTGGTGGTAGATAGGTTCCAGCGCCAGGCATTGCTCGTCGACGTCACCATACCACATGACGAGAATGTCGTGAAGGCTGAGAAGGAGAAATTCATCAATTATCTTGACTTGGCCTTCGAGATAACCGCCAAGTGGGATGTTGCTCCACGGCTATTGTCCCGATAGTCGTTTCAGCAAACGGTCTTATAGCGAAACCCCTCGACCAAAACCTTAAGAGGCTCTCGCTGGGTTGATGGGTCAAGGGTCTCAGATACACAAGGCAGTGGTCCTTGACACGGCAGGCATTGCAGAAGGTTCCTTACTCTGTAGTGCTAACCACCGGCAGCTTGAGCCGTGTCCCACTGCCGGCGGCACCTTAGTATTTACTTTTTCATTGTTTTTATTATATTTATAAAAAAACTAAGAAATAAAAATAAATACGTGAATTATAATTGCATCTTACAGGCGGAATCCTAATAACCATCAACTTCTAGTTAACGGAAACGCAAATTCTATCACGGGATCCAATTACCTCGGAAGTCGACCCACTAAAGTTATCGTCCACGGGTGGAACAGTAACGGAAATTCCGGCATCAATCCTCTAATCACTTCTGCCTTCCTCGCTGTCCAAGACTGCAACGTCATCGTCGTCGATTGGCGAGGGGCTGCCAACAACCCCTTATACCCTGTTTCATCTAATGCCGTTCCAGGCGTCGGGCAGTTCTTGGGCAATTTTCTGATTTGGCTCTTCAATACTGCTGGAGGCAACTGGAACAATCTTCATTTAGTGGGCTTCAGTTTGGGAGCTCATGTCGTTGGCAATGCTGGACGCACTGCTAATGGTCGCCCTATGAGAGTTACCGGTACGTGTTTAGTATTGTTGAAAAAACAATCTATACAGTTTTTCTTCTTTACTTTTTCAGAAGATACGCATGTGATATTTTGGATCTATGAAATGTTTTTCGTTTTTAGGTTTGGACCCTGCTGGTCCTCTATGGGGAGGCAACAACCAAGCTCTAAATACGCGATCTGGACAGTACGTCGAGGCAATCCACACGGACGGTGGGTTGCTAGGAATATTCGACAGAATCGCTCACGCTGACTTCTACCCCAACGGTGGAAGAAACGCTCAGCCTGGCTGCTGGATCAGCACTTGCTCCCACAGCCGAGCTTATCAGCTATTCGCCTCCTCTGTCCGTACTAACCACTTTGTCGGCCGCGGGTGCACGAATACTGCACAGGCTGAGGCTATGCAGTGCAACGGTGCTACACTTAACATGGGAAACGCTATACTAAACAAGAGAGGGTAAGAAAAAAAATGACAATTGTAAAATTTTGTTATCATTATTTAAAGCGCTTATGGTAGGTAGTGAAAATACTGAAAGTAATATTAAGGGCAGATGCAGCATTACAAATAATGCTGGCTACGTTATTATTAGTTGCTTCATTTTTAGCCAACTTCAAAAAAAGAGGAGGTTCTATGTTCGACTTTATGTTTTTTCATATATGTTCACCGATTCCTCCTTCAATAGCGGAGCGAAAAATAGTTTATGTTTAAAAGAGTTTATATTTATATTATATTCTCGAGCTGGTCCAATAATAGTTTCAAGTCGGTGTTACTTCCCTGCTTCTTGTCTAGAATAACAACGCAGAACGTTTCTATTTTACTTAATCATTATTCAAAATAATATTGAGATTCAGATTCAGATTATTTATTGCTTTTTCCGTACAGTACATGGTGTTTATAAAATTAAGTAGGTACATAAGTTCAACGGACCCGTCGGGTCGGGCACAGCAAATTAGAAGAGAGGAGAATATTCATTAATTAATATATGACAAATTATTATTAGAATTTCGTATGCCTTGTGTATGTATTGTTTGTTCTTTGAGTGTCAAATGTTTTTAGCTTATAAAATTGTGGTTTTGTTTTGTTTCAGAAACGGCATTTTCGGTTTAAGAACTGGATCATCCTGGCCATTTTAATACAATTATATAAGTACCAACTTTACTGCTTTCACATGAAATAAATAAATAAAATGAAATAAAATCACAGACATCATACATACCATATTTTGTTTTACTATGTTCCTAAGTCAAAAACTATGTAGCATAATCAGTTAATCAGTCATATTGATGGTCCACTGCTTGACTTAAGAGGCTGACAATAGCTGATCCTCTTCGCATCTGTGGTCTCTGTCTAATTACATAGCTAAAAAAGAGAATCCGGTGCGCATCACGTTCCGTACAGTTTTTTCTTTGGATCATAATTGCAATAAAGTTATTACGTAAGAAAAAAAACTGAGTGAGAGCTAGATCCTCCAAGAAAAAACTAGTTCAATAGGAAGATAGATTAAACTATTACTCGTAACTTTCATGTGTCTTCATACAAAAATACAAAGAAAATTCACAAAACTCATTTTTAGGGGTTATTTTACGTTTTTTTTCTATCGAGAAAATTATATATATACAGGCTGTGGCGTAAAGAGTGGTGGGGGACATCCTAACTGTTCATGAAATAAAAAAATAGCTCCAGTAAAAGTGTCACGGTTTTCGAGTTATGGAACAATTTAGTTTTTTTACCTTCGACCATTCTTTTCGGTGCCAAGGTCACAAATGAAGGTCTTTTCTCGATCTTTTTTTTGTTACATTCTTTGATAACTGTTCTATGAAATATTAACTGCCGTTTTTGTGTCACAGCTACTTACAGTTTTTTTATTAGAAAAATATTTAGCAAAAAAAATGTGTTTTGCTATTTTTTCCCAAAAGTTTGACCTCTTGTAGTGTAAAAAAAATGTAGAGCCACCTAGGTGGCCTAACTAATTAAAAACTTGCCTACTTCATTGGAATTCTGAAATAGTATACCACTCGGTATTTATAGCTTTCAATTCAAAGAATATTCCTGTTAGGATTAACCAAGGCCTGTTTTTCTTAGAATGCTTTTCACAATTCTTTTTTTTTTAATGATGGTTCGTTCATTGTGCGTAAGCTCAAAGCTAGCTGGCTTCTAAGAAATTGTATAAAAAATCTTGGAATCGACAAATACCGCCTACCTGCGCTAGCAGTGGTGGCTGGACGTAAATCTCCTGTCCTTTTCTTTTACACGTTCCCGTGTAAAAAAGATAGCTAATGACTCTATTGTGTGGATCGAGGGCTCGCTCGCGCCAGTGTGCTATCATACTACTTCCGTGCTACAACGTTTTTACTTTGCTTTGGATTGGATTTAAATAACGATTTTTCTGTGACCCCGGACTTGATTTCGCCTTGTGACTTGGATTTGATTTTGTGCTATGACCCCGGACTTGATTTCGCCTTGTGACTTGGATTTGATTTGGTGCTGTGACCCCGGACTTGATTTTGCTTGGTGATTTGGACTTTTTATCGAGTGCAATGCCGTGACACACACAATACACTCCGAGAGAGTATGCTGAAATGCACTTAATTTACGGCGAGTGTGGTGGAAATTCCGTACAAGCAGCAGCACTGTATCAGGAAAGGTTCCCCAATGCACGCCATCCCGATTACCGTGTTTTTATCAGAGTACATAATACATACGCGGATGGTCGAATTCCTGGAGCTGGCGTCGGCGGTACTAGCTCGGGAAGACCACACCAGATAGACCATGAAGCTGTTCTCCGTGAGATCGAAGCCGATCCAACAACGTCGGTGCGAGTAATTGCAAGAAACACTGGCATATCGACAAGGACGGTGCACAGAATTTTGAAGAGAGAACAGCTCCATCCTTATCATTATCAGCGTGTCCAAAGTATATTACCACGAGATTATTCCTAAAGAAAGGCTTTTTGTCAAATAATGTTAAGAAAAATGAGAGAAGACCCTGAATTTTTTAACAGGATTCTGTGGAGCGACGAATCGACCTGTAAAAAAGATGGGTATTTTAATATGCACAACTTACACAGCTGGCAACTCACTAACCCGAGACTAAAGAGAGAAGATAGGTCCCAGTACCAGTTCAAAATAAACTTGTGGACAGGGATCTGGAACGGCCAAGTCATCGGCCCAGTTGAGTTGCCAGCCACACTGACTGCCGAGGGATATTTGATTTTTTTAACACTTGATCTCCCTACACTGTTAGAGGAGGTCTCTTTAGAAGATAGGAGAAGAATGTGGCTGCAGCATGATGGTTGCCCTGCGCATTACGCCCGCAATGTGAGAGAGTACCTAAATGAAACATATCCTCGGAGATGGATCGGGCGCTTGGGGACCATTCTGTGGCCACCACGGTCCCCAGATCTTAACCCGCTGGACTTCTTTTATTGGGGGTGCCTCAAGGAGATAGTTTACAAGGAGCCCATCACCTCGATAGAGCAGCTCCGTGAGCGCATTCAAAGAGCGGCACAAACGATTACCGAATGTGGCCATGCGCAAAAATGAAGCGCTCTTTTATAAGAAGATGCAGAGCGTGCATTAGTACAAATGGTAGCCATTTTGAGCATTTATTGTGAGAAAATTATTATGAAATAAATGTACTTTAAATGTCTTAACTTGTTTAATTTTCTTATTTTAGTTAACTGCTTTGTTTAACTTTTTTTGTTTGAGAAATTCCTATTTAATAAGTTTATTTTAATATTATTTGTAATTAGAGAAAATGATCTTTACCCATCTTAACAGGAATATTCTTTAAAATGAAAGCTTGAAATACCAAGTGTTATACTATTTCGGAATTCCAATGAAGTAGGCAAGATTTTAATTAGTAGGGCCACCTAGGTGGCTCTACATTTTTTTTACACTAAAAGAGGTCAAACTTTTGGGGAAAAATGGCAAAACAAATTTTTTTGCTAAATATTTTTCTATTAAAAAAACTGTAAGTGTGCGCAGAAACCGCAGTTAATATTTGATATAACGAATATCTAAGAATGCTACAAAAAAAACAGATCTATAAAAGACCTTTATTTGTGACCTTGGCACCGAAAAGAATGGTCGAAAGTAAAAAAAAAAAAACACTAAAATGTTCCATAACTCGAGAACCGTGACACTTTTACTGGGGCTATTTTTTTTCCATGAACAATTATGATGTCCCCCACCAGTAGGTAAAGGTATATCCACTCTTTAAGACACACCCTGTATAGCCAAATCTATCTATATATATAAAAGGCTCTGACTGACTGACACACAACGCACAGCCCAAACCGCTAGTCGTACAGACTTGAAATATGGAGAGTGTGTTCTTCTCGATGCGTAGGGGTGTACTAAGAAAGGATTTTTTGAAATTCAAGCCCTAAGGGAGGGAAAAGGGGGGAAACGGTTGTATGAAAGTCCTTTGTTTTTGGATTTTTAATCACGAAAATTTAGATTTGGATAGTTCATAATTTTTTTTTTTTTAAATTATTTCACGAGTCTTTATTTAAACTTTTTTTTTTATAATTTTCGTGCGCGCCGTCTTTATCATACAGCCTGTTACTTTATTTTTTCATACAATGTTCGTGGTTGATGTCTTTGTTGATTGGTTTTTTTTTCTAACAATATCCACATTCCAAATTCAAATCTCTTTTCATTCCTAGGGCAAAAAAGTGTTATTTTGTTCCTTGTTTGCGAAGAACTAACGGGGTCTATAATGTACAACATGATATTTGCCGACACGATAATTTACGGCATAACAATGCACAGCATGATAATTGGTGTACATGTACATCGAATATCATGCTGTACAATACTGGCCGTCCATTATCGGCTCGTGTCTATAAAGTACGGCCCTATATTGTACAGCCAATAATCAGAGTACATTTCTCAAATTGACATTAAAAAAAATAACCTGAACCTAACTGCTATACAAATAAACAATTCGTGTACTTGTACATGAAATATCAGTCTGTACAAAATCGGGGTGTGCATTATTGAGCCAAGCCGATAATGTACGACATGATACTGCACGGCACGATATTGCACAGTATGATATTTGATGTAAAAGTACACCAATTATCACGCTGTACATTATTATGCTGTACAATATCATGCCGTACATTATCTGTGTCGTACATTATTGCCTCCCGAACTAACTAGCTCTTTTAGAATCATCATCAGCCCGGAGACGTCCACTGCTGAACGATGGCCTCCCCCTTAGACCGCCACACTGTACGACAACCTACCATTTGCATCCAGCGGTTGCCCGCGACTTTTACAATGTCTTCGGTCCACCTAGTGGGACGCCTTCCTACGCTGCGTCTTCCGGTTCGCGGTCGCCACTCAAGAACCTTTCTTCCCCATCGGTTGTCAGTTCTTCGAGCGATGTGGCCTGCCCATTGCCACTTCAGCTTGCAAACCTTGCGAGCTATGTCGGTAACTTTGGTTCTTTGGCGAATATCCTCGTTCCGGATTCTATCGCGCAAAGTAACTCCGAGCATAGCTCTCTCCATTGCCCGTTGCGTGACTCTAAGTTTCTCCAACAGGCCTTAGTTAAACTTACTTACCAACTTAGTTAAAGACCACGTTTCAGTTCCATATGTCATCACTGGCAACACACACTGGTGGTATTTTTGAATAGATGTGATAAAAAAAACGATTACTCCGAGACATCTAGATTCACACAACTATTGCTTAGCATAGATTGGTAGTAACCAATCTATGCGAGAAAACATTATTTAATCAGTATATAAATACAACAACAAGGAAATTCACCAGATTCATAATATTTATGTAATCGCCAGACATTCGTGGTTATTGATAAAAGTATCGATCATTGTATCTTAAATATTTATATTACGATCTAATTTTCGTTCTTAATCAGCTCCTTTTAGTCTCATTATTTTGATTAGATTTTCTTTTGAGATAGCACTTTTACATAAATTAGGTGTTGTCAGCGGCGTACATTATTAAGGAAAGATGAAGATCGTTGTGGTGTTTATTGCCGCTCTTGTAGCCTGTAAGTTGTCTTTTTTAATGTCGGTGCAATTTCATCAATGCGTTATTTAACTGTAGTCAATTGCTTGTATTCATATTAGGCTTCCAAAGTCCGAAACGATTACGATATTTTATCATCTTTATCATCGTCATCATTGTCATCCACACTGTCGTGCTCTTACTAAGTCCAGGTTCGACCCGCAATAGTGACAATATCGTCGACCCTCTATCGTCTTTCCCTCTATCGTCATTCCCTCTATCGTCTTTCCCTCTATCGTCGTCTTCCATCTGAACGACCAACGCTCGGCTTACCTTGCCTGGGCACCTCTCTGTCACAACTGTACTCTACCCGTCATCACTACGATTTTATAGAACTAAAAAGAAATTTGACCACAACTAAGGCTACGCTTAATTTTCTTCTTTTTTAGTATGTGCCGCTGAAGAAATTCCCTTTATCCCTGGGGATAATAGCCACTATGTGGAAGGCACAAGCCGCTACATTTGGATGCCGGATGGTGAAGGAGTACCGCATCTAGTGGACCTGAAAGTACCTGTTAATGAGACTATAGTCCGAGCAGCTAGAAACGGTGCTAACAATCAGTACTGGCTATTTACAAGGTAATATAATACTATTTTAGTTTTCCAATATGGTATACATAGTTTGTATTATGTTTAACATAATTCAATCAAATGATTTACAATAACAACTTGTTTATAGATGGAATCCTACCAATCACCAAATTCTGGTTCACGGAAACGCCAATTCTATTTCGGGATCTAATTACCTCGGTAGCCGTCCCACCAAAGTGATCGTTCATGGGTGGAACAGCAACGGAAACTCTGACATCAATCCTCTAATCACTTCTGCCTTCCTCGCAGTCCAAGACTGCAACGTCATCGTTGTCGATTGGAGAAGTCTCGCCAACAACCCTCTTTACCCAGTGTCAGCTGCTGGTGTTCCAAGCGTTGGGGAGTTCTTAGGAAACTTCCTCATCTGGCTCTTTAGCACCGGTGGAGGCAATTGGAACAATCTTCACCTAGTAGGCTTCAGTTTGGGTGCCCATGTTGTTGGCAACGCTGGTCGCACTGCTGGTGGTCGCCCTATTAGAGTTACCGGTACGTGCTAGAAATTATTACACTTTTAAGAGAGTATTTGAGGTCCGTCTTGTGTTTTTCTAAAGTTCTTGTTTCTGCTGTTCGTTTTTTATTTCTGGTGTGCAGAATAAATAGTTTTTATCTATCTTTAGTGTCCAATTATGTAAACAACAATGGAGGATTTAAACTAATGTGAACTCTCGGTTTTAATTATAATGGATGTTATTGGTTGTAAATTTGCCATTATACTATTCTTAATCAATATCATTGATAATTGAAAAGAAAAAACTGGCTTTACTTGTGATTTTAAGCTAAGATAATATATTTTTTTCCCATAGGCTTGGACCCTGCTGGTCCTCTATGGGGAGGCAACAACCAAGCTCTGAATACACAATCTGGACAATACGTAGAGGCGATCCACACGGACGGTGGTTTGCTTGGAATCTTCGACAAAATTGCTGATGCTGACTTCTATCCCAACGGCGGAAGAAATCCCCAGCCTGGCTGCTGGATCAGCACTTGCTCCCACAGCCGAGCGTATGAGTTATTCGCCTCCACTGTCCGCACTAACCACCTGGTTGGCCGTGCGTGCACAAACACTGCACAGGCTGAGGCTTTGCAGTGCAGCGGTGCAGCGCTTAACATGGGCAACGCTATCATTACCAAGAGAGGGTAAGAAGAAAATGTTACATAGTTGTAACATTATGTTATTATTTAAGCCCATTATAATAGTCATTACTCATACAAACATAGCTCATCTATTCGCCTCCACTGTCCACACTAACTACCTGGTCGGCCGTGCGTGCACCACCACCAACCAGTTTGAGGCTGGCCAATGCACTGGCAACGCGCTAAACATGGGCAACGCAATTTTGAGCAAGAGAGGTTAAGACTAATAATTGTTATATGGTTTGGGCTTGCGTTTGACCGTGATGTTAAGCGCAGTTGTGGTCTTCGACGGGGGACACTTGCCCAGAAGAAACCAGTTCGCTCGTGGCTTGAACTATGACTAGTTACTAACTATTTAAGCACTAAAAGTTTTCATGCATTTTAATTATTACTACAATATTATAGTAATCTATAAGCAAAGCATCACACTACAAATACTATGACCCCTATATGGTTTAATTTTAGCACTTTACACACGCTGACAGCTGACAGTAGAGCTGGACGAGCAAAACTCCAGGAGATCATAAAATATATCTACACTTGTATGTTCGCACAGGATAAAGTCTAAAATAGCACAGCTAATGTATAACATTACCTACATGTAATCTAGAGATAACGTAAATTTAATCAAATTGAGATTAATTATGAATGATTGGCTTCACGTGATTATAATCCAATCGAGAAGTTTCTGCAGGGCCCGTACCGTGACATCTTAGAACCATGACTCACCCGCCGACGCTGCGCGACCGTGTATTTTATCGCGCCGCAACACGGTTCCTGATCGTATAGCGTCGGCGGGTGAACCTAAAGGGAATGGTTTTAACACTTCACAGTACGGTTCCTGGATTCCGTAACAGTATTCAGTAATTCAGTAACACTCCGTTTTACGTTATTTCAGAAGCGGAATCTTCGGTTTGACGACAGGACGAGCATGGCCGTTTTAAATGCACCTGAGAATTTTAATTATTAAAAATATTAAAAATAAATTATATTAACGTAAATTATACCGTTTTTGTTACTTCCGTTTTCTTTTGTTTACTTACTTCATTATGAAATGAAGTATACCTAGGTATGTCCCAAAACTGCATCCAGAACCACCGGAAGACGGACAGCAGTGTCCTCTGTGAGAATCGTGAAATCGTGAGTTAGAATCGTAATAGATAGCCGGTTGAAATGTTCACTGAACATTCGTTACTATCGCGAATTACCTAGTACTTGTGGTGGTACGGGATCCTCGTTGTTCGAGTCGCAAAAACGTGACAAACTCGACGGCTTTATTTTATATTTAATTAGATGTCTTGTTTCTCTACGTTTTGTATGAAATATGAAAGGAATGGAAAGACGCTCGTCCCATATCCGCGCCGGCGGCGGCGCTAGATCCTTTGTTTAGGCTATAGTTTAACCAACACCAGAGAATCTTAATACCATAAGAATCACTGTCCTGACTTATAGACTTACTGACAGACAACGCACAGCCTAAACCGCTAGTTAGTACGACTTGAAATTTGGAGGGTGTATTTGTTTTGATACGTGTGATATTCCACCGCCATTAAAGCACCTGCAAAGTATACATGGTTTTAAACTTAAGCTGAAAAATGACATTTATGCACATCAGAAGGGGGAAGAACTCATGATAAATGACACCAGTGCTATATAAAAATGCGTAACGATATTGTTGTGGGTACTTACTTCTTAATATTACTGTTAGTTTTTTGTGTCGTAAATATCTCAACTTCTCTTTTGGCTGTATAAATCAATGAGGTTATATATAAATGCAATGTGATTATGTCTTTTAATATGCTGCTGGGAGCGCTGTGGTTGTCTACATGGTAGGTATAATAATTTTATTGGATCATGGTTTATTACTCTGCTCTATGATGGTTGCCCATTGCCATTCGATTCAATGCATAGAGTAAAGAGTAAGTAAATACTACGTAATATTTTATAATAATATTTTTTTTTCTTTTATTATGATTTTGTTTGGTGGTGTGGGCTAAACTGACAGTGACAGCTTTAAATGTCCACTTCCTTATTATTTTTCCTTTTTTATTGGCATTGCACGTTATGGATTTTGCCAGCGTTGTAAAGTTGTGGTGACTTTACTATGAGCTCTTTCGGCATTTTGAAAAGAGCACGAAAAGACATGTTTCACCACATTATATCACTTGCCCACACTCGTGCATGTAATTCGACAATCAATGAATAAAACACCACCACTTTCAAGCATTAATTCGCGAAAAAACACAAGTTTAGGTAAATAATAGAATGCAACGACTTGATTTTCCGTGTTCCCGCCAAAACTCCTTCCTTTTTCTTTGATTCCCTTTTTCAATAAGTGCTGCCAGTTAAAAGTCGTAGTGATGGGTTTTAATCCTTTTATCTGTCGAATTTCGTCGGATCGGAAAATGATTTTTAAGTTTTTGTTTTAAGTATATTTTATATTATCTGTTTTGTGTCGTGTACCTGTTTGTGTGATGTGATATTAGTTTTGTGTATGTAATTAATCTTTCATTTGTCTTGTATGTGTACCATGTGATTTTCGCGTGCGTGACGTCACCTGCCAGGCCCAACAACGACCAGCGGAAATATAACGAAGACCAGCACCGGTCGCTCGCAACCGGCATCTTGTTGAGTTGAGGCCGGTTTGTGGCAAAAGGTAAACAATTTTTTATTTATGTTTTACTTTTCCGTGTTCTGTGTAACTGCTTTTTTGTTTATACTTTTACCACAAATAAACTATTGTCTATTGTACTAAGAAGGATTTTCCGAATTTCAACCCTTGTGGAGATAAAAATGGGTAAAACCTTTTGTACTAAACACCTCTGTTTTTGAATTTGTTTTCGTGAAAATTTGTATTTGGATAGTTAATTTGAAATAAAAAATGCTACATTCAATATTAATTGACAGGGATGATTTAAGGGGGTAAAATCGGAGATAAAATTTTGTGAGGAAAGTTCTTTGTTTTAAAAGTTATTGTGAAGTCATTGGTATTTGTATTGACTTTTAAAAACAAAAACACTATGTGGAGAGAATAATATTAGTGACTAACCCATCGGTGTGGAAAGAACGAAAGAAAGAAAGAAAGAAATATAATTTATTTGTAACATCATTATAACTAATATAACTTTAATATAATTACAGTCCTGGGATGATGTCACAAAAATAAATTATTTTGGAATTTTTGGAAGATATTTGGGAGCGGGCGAATTTCATCCGTACGCGGACGGAGTCGCGGGCGACCTCTAGTATCCAATATCTAATACTACCAACAACACCGTGGTGAGGATGCTGCCAAGTCCACTACCCATCACAGGCCCACCAGGCCCACCAGGGGGCAGGGTTACAAGTAACTCCGGTAGTAGCAAAATTCACTGCAATGCAATTAAAGATCTTATCATACAAAAATTTAGTTTATGCGCTGTTGATTGCTGTATTGATCATATCACGCCAACGATTATACCTACTTACTTTAAATGATTAACGTTCAATATGATTACACGAATGAAATGCTATGATTGAAGTGTGATCGTAGTGTGAACGACACTGACGTGTTAACTTTGTTTTTTGACCGTCATATAGTAGTAGGTACATGATTGGCGACTGAATTTTCACTCCCACGTGTTGTTTTTATGTGACGTATAGAGCTTAGTAGATAACCTAGGATGATAAAAATCTAAATCAACTTATAATCTTAGCGTAACTAATGTCGTAGATCGAACCATTTTGATTTTGAAAGATAAACACTCACAAACACACTTGACAAAAAGTACCTACCTACCACTAATAGAGTCACTAATGTTGTAGATCGAACCATTTTGATTTTGAAAGATAAACACTCACAAACACACTTGACAAAAAGTACCTACCTACCACTAATAGCGTAACTAATGTTGTAGATCGAACCATTTTGATTTTGAAAGATAAACACTCACAAACACACTCAACAAAACGTACCTAAGAACCTACCACTAATAGCGTCACTAATGTTGTAGATCGAACCATTTTGATTTTGAAAGATAAACACTCACAAAACACACTTAACAAAAAGTACCTACCTACCACTAATAGCGTAACTAATGTTGTAGATCGAACCATTTTGATTTTGAAAGATAAACACTCACAAACACACTCAACAAAAAGTACCTAAGTACCTACCACTAATAGCGTAACTAATGTTGTAGATCGAACCATTTTGATTTATAATATAGTGCCTACTTATATACCTGTGAATGCCGTAGTCAGGTTTTTGTATGGATGCTAGACTTGTCTTAGATGTAGGGTTACCAACTCAAAACTAGAATTAGGTATATAGGGTTACCCTTAGGGGTTACCGTTCAAATAGTCCGGTATTGGTCTATAATCTAGAATTTGGAAGAATTCAGTCCTGGTTGTTCATGCTAAAAATATTTACGCTTTCCTTGTAGTTATGGTGATAAGCCCTGGACATTACTTGGTAAAAGTAACAGATTTCAAACTCAGACGCTACAGTTGAATTACATACATACAGCCCTCGCGTGCCGCAAGTTCCACCCTTGTTAAACATTTCCTTTGGCCCACGTGAAGTAATGTACTATTTTTAGTTTCCTCAATTAGAAACTAGAGCCTGTTGCAAAAAATATAGGTGTCAACTTTAATAAGTAGGTATCAAATCAAATTGATAATAATAAATTAATATAATCCGTAGATGTGAATGAATCCATTTCGAAAATTTCCAAAAAATCTGATTAATGTAATCTTATTTATTTAATCTCTTACAAAATAGTACAACTACTTACTTCTTAAGTCGGGTCGGTATAGTAGGTGCGTATTATAGTATTATATATTATTATATTATAGTAGGTACGCATTTGATATTAAATTGCGGTGTGAATTGTAATTGTATGTGATTGGACCTGGGTATGTCCTAAAACTGCATCCAGAACCACCGGAGGACGGGCAGCAGCGTCCTCTCAGTTAACGGTGGTAACCATTCTGCGATCCCCAAGCCGCCTGCCAAGCGTGGGGATTATGGCAACACCTCCCTTTAAGGGAGAGGCCTTCGTCCAGCAGTGGACGTCTTCCGGCTGTTGATATGATGTGATGTGTGAAAATTGATGATGTAACACTATAGGCCGGTATTGTCTGAACACTCCTAGAGTCAAATAAAGTGTGCCTAACTCACCTATATAACCACTCCTATAATTATGCTTGGTAAGGATAGGTGGTAACCATGTTACCATAGTAATAAGTATATACAGGGTGTTAGTTTAAATACCGTTATCCTTCTAGGATATCATTGTACTCAACATTATGAACAACTTTTACTATGGGGCCAACCCGGAAATCACGAAAAAAAAAACAGCTGTTCCATACAAAAAGGTTCATCAATCTTGGACAAAATGTATGGAACAGCTGTTTTATTTTTCATGATTTCAGGGTTGGCCCCATAGTAAAAGTTGTTCATAATGATGAGTATACCGTTATCCTATGATAACGGTGTTCAAACTAACACCCGGTATAATAGTGTTAGAGCTCTACACCACTAAGTATATAATATCTCATATTTTCTTTTTGAAAGAATTAAGCGCTTTGCTATTGACTTTTTTGGCCTCCCCATAGACTAAAAATCGTATGCAGACCTCACGAATCATGTATATTATAGAGCAGTGAAAAATAAAATTAAGCAGGGTAACCACTTGAAAGGGCACAGTAAAAAAAAACATAGGGGACTACTGTGTCAAAATAGTGTAATGGGACAAGACGATGAGACTAGTGGGTCCAAAATATTGATGTCCCTTATCTACACGAGACTACTGGACCAAAATAGTGACAGTGGTCCCATCACGGGATAACTCGATGGGACTAGTGGGTCCAAAATATTGATGTCCCTTATCTACACGAGACTACTGGACCAAAATAGTGACAGTGGTCCCATCACGGGATAACTCGATGGGACTAGTGGGTCCAAAATATTGATGTCCCTTATCTACACGAGACTACTGGACCAAAATAGTGACAGTGGTCCCATCACGGGATAACTCGATGAGACTAGTGGGTCCAAAATATTGATGTCCCTTATCTACACGAGACTACTGGACCAAAATAGTGACAGTGGTCCCATCACGGGATAACTCGATGGGACTAGTGGGTCCAAAATATTGATGTCCCTTATCTACACGAGACTACTGGATCAAAATAGTGACAGTGGTCCCATCACGGGATAACTCGATGGGACTAGTGGGTCCAAAATATTGATGTCCCTTATCTACACGAGACTACTGGATCAAAATAGTGACAGTGGTCCCATCACGGGATAACTCGATGGGACTAGTGGGTCCAAAATATTGATGTCCCTTATCTACACGAGACTACTGGATCAAAATAGTGACAGTGGTCCCATCACGGGATAACTCGATGGGACTAGTGGGATAGATCCTTTTTTTCTAATGCTAGATATCAAATACGCGCTGCGCGCTGCGTGCCGGGGCACGGCAATGTAGTCGTGACGTGTTTTGCGGTGCGGTGGCACACGGCACAGTACAGCACCGTGCCATGTCAATTTTCAGTACGATAAGGACGCAGGACCGCTCAAGATTTATTGAGAAGACACATTTAAAGAAAAAAACAAAAGAAAATAGGAACGGCAAGACACCATACAGTTTTACGGTGCAGCGCCGCGGCGCGGAGGAGGTTTGTCCGGGCCCTTATATGACTTCTGAATAACCAACGTAAAAAAATAAAAACATGAAGATAAAACGAAATCATACCTACAAGAAAAAACTAATCCCAACCAAGAACTGATTGACCTAGCACGAGTTACTTATCTCAATACAAATAAAGACTATAATACAAGTATGATCTATTCAATTAGATAAGGGCATGAAGCATATCGTAAAACCTTTCAGTAACAATTTACTCGCACTTTGATAACATTCTACGTCATTTTATCGAGCTAATTAAAAGATAATCGAAAAGAAATATATAAAAACAAATAGTACATCGTAGGTCTTGTAGTTGGGTCCAAGCACTTGGATACAACCTGGAAATATGAAGTTTTTTCTACCACTTTTCATCGCCATAGCAGGTAAAAAAACAAAACAATGTTATTTTTTATACTAAACTTAAAGCCACCTTGCTAAAATTATATACTTCAAAATTAATATCGATGAATTTTAGTGTAGTTTCGAGGAGATAGATTTTCAAAAGAAGCCACCTTGCGAAGAAACAAGAAGAAACAGGACAAAAAAGCTTTTATGCAGCTTTGATGAAACAAATTAAGAAAAAAAATACCTAATGACTCTCTTGCACTGACCTCTCATTATACAAGTACGCTGCTGGACTAAATATTGTCTAGGAAATGACAGTTTTTTTTTGTCTCAATTTGAAGCGCCCCTTCGAGCGTCTCCGGTACTAAAATTTACATTTGTGTACGAAATACTAGTTCCATGGATGCTCACACTGCTATCCGTTGGCTAGCCGCGCCAAAATGGCGAAAATATGAAGTTCAGCATACTTGTATAATAGAGGTCAGTTCTCTCTTGTTTTGCTTTCAGCCAGTATCAAGTTGTTATGATATTTCAAGTAACTAAAGATATTATCATGAATTAGGTACCAATCAGCCGAGAGCTAATTCTTCCAATCTTAAAGACATTTTCTTAACTTCATTTCAGTTTGTTCTGCGGGCGTCGTCGAAGACCCCACTTCGGGTTACAAGGAAGGTGATAGATTCTTCTACTTCCCTGGTGATGGGGACGGCAAGCATCACTTGGTCGACTCTCAAGAGCCAGTCGACGAAGAGTTCATCAGAGATTATGCCAGAAACCCTAATAACAACGCCTACTGGTTGTATACTAGGTTTGTATCCAGCTAGATTTCATTACTTATTAGGTGCCCGATAACTAATATTGTTTTTTGTTTTATTTATACGGGAATACTCACGTTTAATTAAATCGGATACTCCGACTATAGTTTCGATCACATCCGGTGACCTTTTTCAAAGAGTGAAAACAGAGCCCGACGCGCGTGCAGCTGCGTCCTGCTTAGCAAAAATGTGTCAAAACCACGTCAGTTTTCATAATAACTAATATTGTGTTACGGCCTTACTTAAAAACCGAAAATTTCCTTTAAAGAACGGCCAATGTCCCAGCCCTGGCTGTTCTTGCTGGAAAAATCATGTATAGAAAAACTTAAAACGAAAAATACAATAACATAAAATGACGTTAATTATTATTTACTGCGCAGTTTCTTTTTGAATTGTGCAAAAGTTTAATGACGACTGTTAACACCTATACCTGTAGAATTGAATACTTTTTCTATTGCACATAAGTTAAATGATGTTTGTTTACGTTTTAACGTTTTTATGGAAGGTCCTTAGTACTACTACGGATTATACGTTGGTGAATCCGAATGATTAAAATCATATCCTGTCACCATGATATTCGTTACATTTTATACTTATTTTAGCGCATTATTATTTGCTTCACTTACTTTAACATATATTTTTTTCTAATAATTTATTACAGTCCTAGAACTGACACCAGAACTACTGGAGGACGGGCAGCAGCGCGGTGGTGAGCTCCTGCGATCCTCAAGCCGACTACCAACTGCCAGAAAACGTCCACTGTTAGACGTCCCTTGCCATAATCCCTACGCTTGGCAGGCGGGTTGGGGATCGCAGAATGCTCACCACCGTTAACCGAGAGGACGTTGCTGCCTGTCCCCCGGTGGTTCTGGATGCAGTTTTAAGACATACCTACCCAGGATGACACTGCTGTAGTTATAGATTTATCTACGGTTATAGATATATCTACGTTAAATCTGCCTCGAGAATACCCCGTTAATCAAAGCGGGTTTGTTGGTTTCTCGCGAATGATGTTCTTATAATTTTGGCACGAAACCTTTGTTTATATGTTATGTGGCTAGTAGGCATTCAGTTTTTATGTACAATCACGTTGCGCATCTTATATTAAATGTGTAAACAAGTAAATTAAGTAGTTAACAGCTTAAAAAATGAGCCTGGTGCAATAGGCTCGTTACGCGTAGGTATAACTGATGGTCAAACAAAAGGTACTAACTAAGTTTCATGGAATAATGATTTTATATCTTAAACTTTGTTTATTAAAAGACTTACAGAGGCGTTTTGTTAGCCTGTAAAAGTCAATAGTTTGTTATTATTGTATGCAAATTTCTAGGCTGTGTCTAGTTTATAAGCAAGTTGTATTCATCATCGACTAATAAAGATCTTCGTAAAATCAAAATCAATCAAAGCGGGACCTAGATAAGTATAATTTCTTAGCTCGTAGATAAGATAGCAAACCACCACACGGTAAAAAATTACAAATCATCGTGGTCACCTTGGTTAGGAGGCTTACGATTCCAACGCCTCTAGGGTTGGCTCCATCGTATCTATATTTTTTGACTTTTTCAGGCACAACCCTAACGTAGCTCAAGTGCTTGTCCAAGGAGATATGAACAGCATTTACAATTCCAACTTCAATAACAACAAAGACACTGTATTCCTTGCCCACGGATGGAACGGCAATGGGAACAATGACATGAACAGGCTGCTTAGAGACGGTATGTATCCCTTCCTATTTTTATGGAGGATGAGGCTGGACCCTCATTCGATATACAGGGCTACGCGTATAGGTACTACTAAGCCGAGAGGAGGTTATTGCACTCATCATTGTGATCAACTTTTACTAAGGGACCAACCATAAAATATCAAAAAAATCCTACCTGTAGGTATCTGCCACAGTAGTAGAAACTTGAATTAGGCATTTACTTGTCAGCATTTGAGGATTATTTTATAATTTTTCTCACGGATTTTATTATTTTTTCAGCGTTTCTTGAAAACAATGACGTGAACGTCATTGTTCTCGATTGGAGCCGCCTTGCTAACAGGAACTATGTGACGGCCAAGGGCGGTACCGCAGCTGTAGGTCGAGGTCTCGGGCAATTTGTCATGTGGCTGACTACTTTCGGTCTGCTCTACCAGAAGATCCACCTCGTCGGGTTCAGTCTTGGCGGCCACCTCGTGGGTAACGCCGGAAGGGAGGCTGGCGGCAGGGTCGCTAGAGTTACAGGTATCTATATTATACTTAGACTTATGCTTTAAGAAATTAGTAGGTAGGGTAATTTATTGACAGGGGGTGTTAGGAATTACCAGCACCAGTAAGTAGTAGTATTTATTTTAATTTTGTTTAGTATCTTATGGTATCTTATTTTATAATGGGAGAGCAAAACAAACGTTGTAAATATAGTCATTATAGGTTTAGTTTACGAGAATGTTGTAGACCTCTTGGACAAAGTTAGCACAGCACTGGTAGTCAGTCTTTTCGGTCCTGCTTCCGGTACAGCTCAAGAAGAAACGTTTAGGACTATCTATACGCTATGGTATATGGCTATGGTGGACCTGGGCATGTCCTAAAACTGCATCCAGAACCACCGGAGGACGGGCAGCAGCGTCCTCTCAGTTAACGGTGGTAACCATTCTGCGATCCCCAAGCCGCCTGCCAAGCGTGGGGATTATGGCATCACCTCCCTTTAAGGGAGAGGCCTTCGTCCAGCAGTGGACGTCTTCCGGCTGTTGATGATGATGATACGCTATGGTATATAGCGTATAAGTAATTATACTGACAAGTATTTACAAATCAGATCTTATATAATAATAATAATTTAAAAAAAAAAAAAAAAAAAAAAAACCGTAATGTTTTTTTTTCCTTTGATAATGTTTAAACGTCCTATAACTGTGTTGTATGTACTCAACTATTTGTACTGTTTGTTCCAGCCTTGGATCCGGCCGGTCCTCTGTGGCTCTGGGACGGCGACCGTGTCCGTCCTTCCGATGCTCAATACGTTGAAGTCATACATACCAACACTGCCTTCCTCGGCTATTCAGACCCCTGTGGTGATGCTGATTTCTACCCCAATGGAGGATCAAGCATGCCTGGTTGCTGGCTGAACTCCTGCTCGCATGGCATGGCGTATGAGTACATGGCTAGTTCGGTGAAGCATAACCATCTGCATGCCAACGAGTGTGGTTCCTTAAGAGACGCTACCAGAAATCGTTGCACTGGATCTCTTCATCCAATGGGCAATGGCGACCTTAACAAGTCAAGGTATGTCTTTCCTAAAATCTTTGAACATCCATTTTAGTGTTATATCTTTATTAGTGTAGGTACCTACATACTTATTAGAATAGTGTTCGCTATTATCGTCAAAGGAAAAAATGTGACAGAATAGCACCTTCATGCTCTAAAGCATAGAAAATAAAGGGTGCGGAAGCATTGAGTTTTCTCAAAGTCCACCCCAATGTAATCACAGTAAATACAACAGTAGTATACCTACGTAGGTACAGAAGATCCACTTCCATAAAAAAGCTTCTAAACGTATTTACATTATATCTATATATACAATGTGTTACAAAAAAGTTCAACAATACTGAAGGGTATGTATATGTACTCATCATTATGAACAACTTTTACTATGAGCCCGACCTAGAAATCGCAAAAAAACAGCTGTTCCATACATTTTGAACTTTTTGTATGGAACAGCTTATTATTTTTCGCGATTTCAATGTTGGTCCCATAGTAAAGGTTGTTCATAATGATGAGTACATACATACCCTATAGTATTGTTGAACCTTTTTGTTACACATTGTATAACCAGAATCATGTCATATTTTTCGTGAAAACTAATGTACTCTTTTTGTTTTATATAAATACGGGAATACTCACGTTTAAATAAATCGGATTCTCCAACAATATTAGTTTCGAAAAAAAGAAAAGAAAAGAATCTGAAGACTGACCGGACCGTCCGTTGCTTAACTTCGAGTGATCGTTTAGAATCACTTAGACAAGCTACGCCACGAGCGCTACAAAATATGTACTCTATTTTGTATATTGCGGGAGCCACATAACCTCATCGAGTCAAGCGCTACTGTAGAAAATCGATACGCTGTCTCATACAAATAGAGTACAAATTAATTTGCACTGAATATGACATGATAGTAGTTGTAGGTAAATTTACGTTTAGACGCGTTTTCTCCGGAGTTTATCTTCTGTACATAGTACCTACAATATTTTTTTCTGTGACGTAACCTCCATTTTGAATTTTGAAAAAAAACTTCTGAAGTACTTCTTCGAGTAATAAATTACATCACTTGTATTAATTTTCAGGCCTGGCATCTTCAGAGTCAACACTGGAAGAAACTACCCTTTTTAATCGACCTCAAACGAGCTGAAGTTTTGACTTATCACACACACCACACCACACACCACACTGGGTGTGACTTACTGCTTAGTTTTATAACGTCTTAGCTACGAATACCTTTTATGCTAAATGATTTGTAAATAAAACATAGTGATTGTGAGCATTTTTTTTTATTCATAGCCATTGTCCTCTAATTTAGTCTTCAACTCCATATGAACCTGAAAATTTACAATGAATCGATTTAACACAGTCATTTTCCATTAAGCCGATGATTATACTAGTACGTTATACCGATGGAGTATACCTAGAACCTACGTTGTTAATTAGATAACAATGTTTAAATAACATAAAGTGTTTCTTTCTATCTATCTATCATTGTGACCGTAGAGCTCAGTTGTCTGCCTGCAGCAACGATCTTATATGTAACATATAAATGATCGTTGGATAAACTCTTTATTGTACATACCAAAAGAAATGATTACAGACATGTAATATTCAATGCAATCTAATTTTTACTCTATTTGTATATAGACTGCTCGATTTTCCACTGTAGTGTTAAGGCGCGGGCGCAGCCGGCGGGACCCGCGTAACGACAACGAGCACGTCTCATACAAATAAATCATAAATTAGGTAGCTTACACTTTATTATTATGTCATCGTTGCAGTAATCAGTATAGTTGGTTTAACGCCTCAATTGCACCAATCTATTTCTTAATAAAACAAATAAATTTATATAATTTTTTTATAAATTTATTTAAATTTATATTTTTTTATAAGTTTATTTATTTACTTAATACAATTCTAAAATATGCACATTTTATTTTCAAATTATTAAATGTTATTTATTTTGTAAACAATATTAAAATGTAATTTATCATAATAAGATTAATTACTAATATGAATTATTTATATTCGAATTATTAGGTTTCTTACACGGCGCCTAAGAGCGAGTCGTGAATTCGTGATATCACAAATGCCTTCATATTAGTCTAGTCTGAGGGTTATATTAGTGATAGAAATGCAGACTTTTCATGAAACTCACCAACTGTTTCTCTTTAATCCACTTTCTTATAAAAGGGGCGAACAATTTCTTGTCCCTGGTGTCCTTCGAGCGGGTAAGGCTAAGTAGGCAAGCGACAATCATCGTCACGCTACACCCCAAGCTTGTGAACCAAAGGTATGAAATACGGTACATATACGGCACTTTGCTGAAAGGAAACATGAGTATTGAGTATGATTAGGAAGAATTACAGCATTATGAAAGTTTTTTTAGTTAAATTTTGTACGGGGCACAATTCCATTCTTCAGTTCAGTTTAGTTTAGAGCTGATGCTATATCAGCAAGTAAGCAATGAGGTTCCACAGGCAAAACTTTTTTCAGATGGCACCAGCAGCGGTCCGGATGTAGCAAAATCAAGTTTTCTTGTTATTCGTTGCTTATATATATCTGCTCTTGATGAGGGAGTTGTCAATAATCTTCAAGAATGTATGCAGCTGTTGACGGCCTCAACATAGATTTGTAGGTTAGATACCTAGTTGTTTACATTTTATGTTGAACAGAGCTTTAATTAGCAAGGCAAGAGATTGCTGGACAAACCAGTATATCCAGATTCTCCCTGGTAATCCGAGTCTTTAAAATGTTCTCTGCATAAACTAAACAAAAAACAACAAAATGTGTGGAATTGACAGTTTACTATGGCCGCATCGAGGATGCGCCACCAGCGAAGAAAAATCGCATTGTGGATCACCATTAAAAAAAATTAAAAAAAAATTGGGGGGACATTTATTACACACAGCACCATCTAGCCCCATACTTACTAAGCAAAGCTTGTATTATGGGAACCAGACAGCTGATAGAATACTTATATACATTATTTTTTTCGTAAATACATACTACACCCAGACACAGAACAAACATCGATGTACGTCACAAACATTTTTGTCCTGGGTGGAGATCGAACCCACGCCCTACAGCTCTGAAGGCATTATTCGCAATCACTGAACCTGGCTTGAAAGATAAGGCTTAACTAGTTCAACTAGGTCAGTTTGAGACGTTACTTTTAGCAAAGTATTTATCTTATCAGTGAGTACAAAATTTCTATATTTTTTTTATAAGTTAGATATTTTTTTACCTTTCATGAAAGACAGCTTCTTTTGGTATATCGTCAAAAATGTAGGTGCAGTTGTCAGTAAACCTAGGTTTCTCAGCAAACTTCAGATCCCCGTGAGCTTGGGCTAGTTGCGAGGACGCTGCTATCCACCAAGCTGACAGTAGTCCAGATATACCACCAACAAGAGCACTCTGAAAGCGTGCATGTTATATATGTACCAAAGATCGGAATAAAGGACCATCATTTGTAAAAATAGTTTAAGTCAGCGCCTAATATTAACTTTACTCTATCAGACTTGCCTTGAAAGTTCGTAAGTCTTTTTAATTATACGTGTCTGTAGGTACTATTGAATAACACTTCAAGAATAATTAGATACACTTAGCACACAAACAAAGTTTTTATGTGAGACTTTTTCAAGATATTTTCGCCTCAAGCCAGACCAGAACAAATAGTTTTATTTATATTTTTAACAGATAGCACTCTGTGAATATGAAATAAAGTCTAAAGCACTATAAATAAAGTAAAGCATAGTTTTTGCTACAAAGTAAAGTTTATAAAATAAAGTACAAGTAAATATATTAAAAATAAAATAAAGAAATCTTTATTTAAGGTTTGGGCTTACTGAACTTGTAGAAAATTAGGCGCTGGCTAATTTTAAAAAAACTGGCATTACCGTAGAATCAATAAACGGTAAAAATACTCCCATAAGAAAAATCCCAGTAAGTGGTCCCATTGAGGCTGAAGAAAGGCTCATTGTCAGTTGCAAGACCGATCCAAGTTTTTCTACAACAAACACCAGCGCTGAAAATAAAGCAAATCTTGTTTTCAAATAGTTTTTTTTTCATGTGTCTTTAGTGGGTTAAGTTTAGTTGAGTTATGAGGGATAGCACCCACTAATATTCCTCATAACCGAACTGGATCCCACCGTGTCTTCGAAGATTTCCTCGTCAAGATAAAAGTATTCTTATTACCCATAGAAATAACACCTAATATGACGACAACAGCACGTATAAGTATTTGAGTCTGTCTGTGAGATAGCTCTTGAAAAAACGGCTTCCAAAAATCTTCTAGAACGACGGCAGCCATTGAATTGAGCCCAGTTGATAGTGAACTGAAAAACAATAACAATGTATTGTAGGAAAATTTTAACAAATATTTTTATCTACCTATAAATTGTTTATTTGGTTTATATCTTCCAAGCTATAATTAATATTTTTGTTTTATTTATACGGGAATACTCACGTTTAAAAATAAAAAAAAACAAAAATAATAAAAAAACAAACAAATAATAATAAATAATAAACACTAACAAATAATAAAACCACTACTATAATTAACTACTTACTACTTCTTACTTTACTTACTAACTTTTTTTACTTACTATAATACTTCTGTCCCATCTACGCACTCAGAAAAATTAGTCTCACAGTCTCATAACCTATTAACAGGCGAATTAATTAGAAAATTAGCTGTTTTAACTGTTGCTGATTTAGTATTTTAGATATTTAACCTTCAAATATTAAACTGTACTATAGTCTGTTTTGGTAAGTGCCTTTATCATCATCATCATCATTATCTTGCTGCCATTATCCTTCACTCCATCATTTACCTATACATTCACTCCTCAAAATGTATTATTATTATGAGTGCATATTAATAATATTTTTTTATTCACACAATTCAACTAACTACCCACCTGAAACACATTGTGGTTACCCTCTATGCCGATGAAAGTCTATAGACAACGCAAAACCTTAAGCTCACTACCAGTTAGCGTATCAACTTATCAAGCATGCTGGCGGTCACTCAAACAACTAGACAGTAGCGTAGTTTCCAAACGCTTTCTTTACTTTATGCTTTGTCTGTTCCTCAGTTTACTTTGTTGGGCCACATAAACACACGTAGTTTGTTGTGTGTGTTTCTCACTTTGCCTTGAGTATTACCTAAGAGCAGCACTGAATACGCCAGCAACAAAAACGCCAGTCATTCCGTTCCAGTCAGCTAGCACATCCATTACGAGCAGCGGCAGTATTTGGTCCTTCGCCAAGGCAAGGTTCGAAGTCAAAGGATCACAGTCGTGGTATCTGGCGTATGCTACCATCCCACTATATCCACAGATGAACAATATGAATATGACTCCACCAAGAAAGCCCCACATGGCCCTGAAAATATTATGAAGATTAGGTACTTAGGTCAAAAAAATATATGACGGTGTTGATCCAGGATAGAGAAGTAGAAAATTTCTTTGGTTAAGAGTTTTGGTTAAGGAAAATTAGTAAATATTGGAAGTACATGAACACTGCTAAATTTGGCTGCCGAAACAAACTACGACAGAGAGAATCATTAATAAATGAAGACAATAATTGTCGATAAAGCAAAGAATTTCACACAATACTTTTTAAAACCTCATACTCAGAATAAAACATTATTTGTATCTCCAGGGCTATTGGTGTTTATGTTAATAAAACAATGATATATTATACATTGTTAATTAAATAAAATTAAGATTAGGTATTCTTCTATTTATGGAGATTCAAGATAATAATTATGCAAATAAAGTTTCTATATAATGTTATTTTCGTATTATGATATTTTCAAACTTTGTTTTACTTCCAATCTAAATTGATAATTACTTGAACGTCCGTGGAAAGACAAAATAATATAATATACACTTAAGTAATATGATTTAGGAACAAAATGGTTGAGAAATATTTAACGTGTCTATTTTTCATTTCATCGTTTGGTTACTCAGTCGTTGACGGAATAAGTCACCGGGTAAGTGTACCTTTTATTGAAACGTATAGATTTAACGTATAGACGAACCTTCTTTTGTTTATATAATCGGAAAGTTAAGTGTATTGAGAAAAATGTATGTCCAAGTGTCTTGAGGATCTAGCTCTCTCTCTCCCAGGCGTGGACTTATGTGAGCCGATACGAAACATTTACATTGCTACCACAAGAACATCTTTTTAAAACCTAAGCAGGTCTTAAAGGGTCGACTCTTCGTGAAATTTTGTTATTTATTATTACTTACTTAATATAAAAAGTTTGCTTACATGCGTCAATCAATCGTATACCTACATTGAAGCTTACTTTGCCTTTTATTAGGTATCTTATACATAATAACTTGTGAATAATTTATTTTCGTTTATAGCGAGTCTTAACCATCCCAAACTCTAAAGTGCTGTTCAAAGATGCTTTCGCCAAATGCGTTTCAAATACTGAAGACCTCACAGAATTATTTGGCCTTATACGTGAAGGAAAGTACAGAGAAGATGAAGACTTTAAGAAACTTGTGTTTTGTTTTGATAAAATCGCTGGTTTTTCTTTTGATGGTGGAAGGTTTAACACCAAAGCTTCTGGTCTCATTATCAACGATGAAGAATTTATACAAGCTCTCAGAAACTGTGATAAAATTGGAGCTGATGCACAAGAAACTAATTGGCTGTCCTTCAAATGCTTTCAAGAAACATCACCTGTTCTCTTACAATTTTAATTTACATAGTATCGCAGATCGCTGCCAAAATGTAGTGAACTAAGTAAGCCGTATAAATTATTGGTTACAAAAATTTACCTACTCTTAAACTCAATAATTATAATCTACAGTATAATGGTTGTTAGTGGTGTCGTATTTCTTTTATAAATAAGGTTACATTTTTCATAAACTCTAACCGATTTCATTTTTTAAATTTTCTTGACTAAATTGACGTCTTACCTTTTAGATTGTTTGAGGTCGGGTAAAGACAAGAACCTTTGCATCATCGACTGATTAACAGCAATATTTCCAATCCAGTAAAAAGTAGATCCAATCGACACTGACCATATAGTATGTCTCTCTGTTAGATCTAACTGAAAACTGGTGTCAAATATAGAATGAGTTATTGTTTTTTTTATTTTTAAGTTTTAGAAAATTCTAATTTCATAAGTAGGTACAAATATATATTTACGAAGGAAACTCTATTCTTCCACTATCCCAATTCTTTTTCATGACCTCTTGGAATCCGCCAACCATCAGAGTGCCTTGGACAATCACTAAGATCATGGCACCGACCATGATAATGGTTTGAAACATGTCCGTCCACACTACTGCTTTTAGACCACCCTGCAATTATCACAAGATTACAAGAAATATATTGTAAAAGGCTATGTACTTAATCAAAGTAAAAAATGAGGTATTACAGAACACCAATAATAATTTTATTATTTAATAATTAAAGAAAAATATTGGAGATGATGCTTATAAAACTTACCAATGTAGTATAAAATATACAGACACAACAAACTATTGGAGTAACAATATGAATGTTAACACCGGTCACTAAAACAAAAAAACGGATTAAAAATATAATAAAATTGCCGAGCCTACAGATTAAACAAAACACTAACCTTGATTAAATGCTAATGCTGGTACGTAAATTACGATTGGTAACCATGCTGTCTGTAAAGAAAACAAAATTGTACACTGAAACTATCATTTCAAAAAATTACCAGTAGCATCATCTAAAAAAATTGCAATATGGTCTTACCAAGTAGACACTAAATATCACGGAACCAAAAACTCTAAGACGTTTATCATACCGCATCTCCAAGTACTGCAAAATTGAATACGATTTTATACTATGATTAAATTAATGTTATTTATTGCGATAATAATAATATATTATGATATAAATTTCACTTGCCTCATAAGCAGATGTCAACTGTAGACCATGTAATACTGGTAGAAATGTATATGATACAATTAAAGACATCAATAAAGTTCCTATTAAAAAGAACGCATAAGCTGTACCATATATATAAAATTCTGTTGGTGTCCCCAAAAGGGATATGCCTGAAATAAAGCTGTAGAACAAGACGGCTGTTGTAATAGTAAGATGAAATGTTTGTAACTTTATTTTAAAATAACATTCACTGGTCAGATAGAGCTCGCGTGTGTGATTTCTATCGCAATCCATGATTATAGTACCATTGTTGAATTGGTAAAGGTGTGGTCATACGCTACGTTTGCCAATTCGCGGTATTCCTCTCTAGAATACGTCTAACTCAGTGGTTATGGCTTGATTGTGTTAAAGCCTAAAGGAAAATTTTAAAGCCATGACGCAAAGATTCGTAAATAAAGCTAGATTTAACAGATAGCTAAAACTGCCATAATGCAAAATTGGTATAATTTCTACTTGCTTGGGTTCATTCGAGAGTTTCAGCAAGGTGAAATTAGTATACCCCGTCTCTTTAAATTAGGAGTCAAATACGCTGAGTTGGTACTAAATATGTCAAATATCGTACAGAACCTATTTGTTTATTATAAATCACACAAATCTTAGAAGTATATATTGGCCGAAAAAACGTAATCCTTTTCTTCTAGCACTTACCTGGCTACTAATGAAAATATTACAGGTATTAGTTTCATATTACGCCCTCCCATAAGGTAATCCTGCGTCGATTTTTGCTTCTTCACAAAACCAAAATATACACCGATTCCACCACAAATAGCTAACATCAATATAAATAACACATAATCAAGCACTGAGAAGTGCTGCATAGAAGCTCTTACTTCGGCCACAAGCAATGTTTTCTGAGACATTTTCAGTATCGGCTGCTGATTTATTTTTCTAATTATTTGTCTTCACTGGTTTGGCTAGATTACAATTTTAGATTTTAATAACATCTCATATCAACATTTTTCTCAGAATATCCTTTCAAGATTTCAGTTGCTCACATTTCTCGAGAAATAGCCTGCAGTTCAAAAAACCGTTGAGTTTAGTTTTTATGATGCTCAACCAATTCACACATCAAATATCAACAGCTGAATGAGCCTCACACAGAGTAATCTTTCTATTATCGCCCGCGATTTTCTTGTCCTCGTGGACTTGGGCTATTTCGGTCCATAAATTGTCTTCTTCCTATGCAGAGTAGATAACTCAATCATCATTTGATTCACATTGGGGTTATGAAAAATCCAAGGATTCTCCACGGTCATGTTTATTACCAAAAATTTTTTTTATCATAGCTCATAGCAGCATCATTTCACACAATAAACTGTATGATGTAATCAAAGATGGTAAATAAGTATGTCATAAGTAAGGTAAAACAAAGAAAGACATTTGCTAAAAATGATTTTAATTCATAAAAAGCTCACAGTACTTTATCAATTTTTGTCTTAGATAAGTAGTATCACTAGAAAGTCAACTGATGTCTTCACAATCATCTATCGGTTTCAAATTCAATGAGTTGATATGGCAGGATTCCTGCATGAAAAATGTTCGAATTAATAAACTTCACAGATAATGCGCAACGCAAACCTGTGTGACTTTATAAAGAGCTGATATAAAAAGCGAACTTCTCCAAGGATTAGAAGAATGAAAATTTGCAAAGAGATTCAATAAATAATTTAAGTGAGCTGTAAGAAAACATTTTAGAGCATCATCCTCAGCACTTATATCTGCAACGTCGCAGACTACGGGTATTTTATAAGTCAGTGTTATAATATATGGATGTATGGGTATGTATGTAAGGACGGGCAGCAGTGTCCTCTTGGTTAACGGTGGTGACCATTCGGCGATCCCCAAGCCGCCTGCCAAGCGTGGGGATTATGGCAACACCCCTCTATTAAGAGGGAGGCCTTCGTCCAGCAGTGGACGTTTTATTGCTGACGACGACGACGTTATAATATTACATGGGTATATCCTAAAACTGCATCCAGAACCACTGGAAGACGGGAAGCAGCGTCCTCTCAGCTAACGGTGGTGAGCATTCTGCGATCGATCCTCAAGCCGCCTGCCAAGCGTGAGTATTATGGCAACCCCTCCTACTAAGGGGTTGGCCTTCGTCCAGTAGTGGACGTCTTCTGGCTGATGATGTGTTATAATATTAACCTAGTCACAAATCATGCCAAAAGAATATCTTGATAAACTGTATTGAATATAGATCTAGTCATTATACGCAAAAAATTACACCATACCTTATTATTCCCATAAGCGTTTATAAAAGAATCATCAGCCGGATGCGGAGGTTCCTTGAAGAACCTTCTCAATTGAGGTGCCAATAATTTCGGCGAGGGCAGTACGTGTGCGTGCATACGTCTTATTACAAACGCTATAAGTACGCCAATAAACATAGTCACAAATGTGCCGCAAAGTGTGTACCACATGTATGACACTCGTAGAAGGGGATTCACTTCAGAGCTGGAATAAAAGTAAGGGAAAATTTCTAATGTCTCTTATTTATAGCATTAAAATTAAATAAATTACCTAGTGGTTTTCATATTTGGAAGTGGCGCCAAAACTAGGGCTTTTAAATTTGATAAAAAGGGCGTTTATTTAAAAATTGTATCAGATAGAGAAAATACATAAGGAACAAGAAAAACCATAGTTCACATCAACCGACTTCAAAAAATTATGGGTCCACCTCGAGAGTATGGCTGTGGCCATTATACTATTTCAAAGAAAAATAAACAAAATCGTTCCACAAATTGTCGGAGAAATCTGTGAACATATATAAAGTAGAATTGAAGGCAGTAAAAAAGTGGAACACACAAGTCTACTAGAATTTACTAGATTAATGTGAGTAAAATAATCAGCAAGTCTGTAATAATTACCTCAATACATCTAACTTTTCTTTAGGCTCGGCTAGAGTAAAATTATATTGGCATCCTTCTACAGTCAAAGGTTTGTGAGGATGTGTTATTTCACCTCGAGCTATGGCTAGTTGAGCTGTGAGACACCACCAAGACATTATTGCTAGTCCACTTATACCACCGAAAAGTGCACTCTGGAATATTACAATTTTACAATTACGATCCAATATAAAATTGCATAGCGAAATGAAACTTGATAAAACAATGCACAAAAAATGCTACTATAGTGCAATATTGGTATATTGGTAAAATGATAGCAAGGCAATAAGGAATCATAGAGGGCATTAGAAGAGACAGAAACTACCCGTAGTAGAAAAATAATTAGTTAGAAAATGCTCTAGATCATCATCAGCCCGGAGACGTCCACTGCTGAACGAAGGCCTGCCATTTGCATCCACCGGTTGCCCGCGACTTTTACAATGTCGTTGGTCCACCCAGTGGGAGGCCGCGCCTACGCTGCGTTTTCCGGTTCGCGGTCGCCACTCCAGAACCTTTCTTCCTCATCGATTGTCAGTTCTTCGAGCGATGTGGCCTACCCATTGCCACTTCAACTTGCAAACCTTGCGAGCTATGTCGGTGACTTTGATTCTTTGGCGAATATCCTCGTTCCGGATTTTATCGCGCAAAGTAACTCTGGGCATAGCTCTCCCCATTGCCAGTTTCACTAGATGAAATGGTTTTAATAAATTGAATATTATGTAGCAGCCTGACATAGGAGTCAGTTCCCAAACCAGGACAAGCACCATTTCCGACTACTTATATCATCACATGTCAACAGAAAGCTTAGTCCAAAAGTCAAGAAATAACTATGAGATGTATAACTTACCGTTGCATCTACCCAAGGGGCGAAAATGCCCAAAGAAAACACACCTAGCTGTGGACCCATTGTCATAGACTCTAACGTCATTGTTAGCTGCAATATCGTACCCATCTTCTCCACAACAAACACCAATCCTGTATGAAATAAAAATGCACACTAATAATTTGACCAGAATTCATCGTTAATTGGATTATTTTGTAATTTTAGTGACAAGGCGAGCTAGACGTTCGCCTGCCCATAACAGTAGCAGTGCCAACATTGTGAACTTACGAACAAAATGATGCGCCGCATTGCACTATGCTCGTCACCCTTAGATAAGTTACTAAATTAATTTAATTATTAATCTTTTAAAACTTTGTACTACATCTGCGCTATTGGCATTTAGTTTATGTAATTCCCATATTTGGGAGAGGCCGTTGGTTTCAGAAACACAGTATTAAATACAAGCGTGCGTGACGTCACCTGCCGGGCCTAACGGAAGACCAGCGCTGGTTGCTTGCGACCGGTACCATGCCGAGTTGGATCCGATTTGTGGCAGAAGTAAATGATTCACTTAATATTTTTGTTAGCGTTTACTGTTGTATTATTGTTATCAGTGTTTATTTATTCTTTGCCATAAATAAATAATTGTCTATTAGTACTAGTTCGGAGCCAATGGATTCAGTATTAAACTTTGTCAAAATGTATGTTCAATAAATGTATTTGTTTGTTGTTTGTTTGTTAGATATTAGATGTGACATCTCTTTATGCCCAGTAATGAATCTGGTAACAATGCCCTTCAAACCGAAACACAGTAATACTTGCACATTGCTGCTTGGCGGTTGAATAACTGACAAAGGTGTGGTACTTCCCCAGACAGACTCTGTAATAGAGCCCTACCACTACAATGATTGAATGACCCATGATTTGTTTTTATACACGAATTACAGAATGTCTTGACCGTCTTCACGAGATTATAAGCTACACTTCTCCAATTGCTCAAAACCGGCCAATAAGGGATATATTTAGATACAGTATTTACCTACACAAAGAAATCCAAGTATAATGACGACGCTTCTCATGAGCCAAGCTGTCGCTTTCTCAGATAGTTCTTTTTTGAAAAATGGCTTATAAAAATCTTCTAGAACTACAGCTGACATTGAGTTCAAACTCGTTGAAAGAGAACTGAAAACAAAGGCATTTTAATTTTAAACATTATTAATATATTGGTTTTTTCTAGACAACGATGTCCTGTGCTCTTATTTCGCAAGGAAAAACAAAAGTTTTGTTGATGGAACATACGTGCATACGACGGTATTCAGAAAATCTATCTCAATCAATGATTTACTATTTAAATATGTCTATGATCTCTATACTTACTTGGAGGATCTAGCTCTCTATATCATCAAAGCTATACTCAAAACCAAAAACAATTTCTCATCAAAAACTGTTTCTACTCAATGGAGGAATATTTATAGCTTATAAAGAATAAAAAAGAGACGATCGTTTTACATTTACGCTCATTTTATCAACCGACTTCAAAAAAGGAGGATCTCAATTCGATTGTATGTTTTTTTTTGTAGGTATGTATGTTACGCGATCACTCCACCAATTATGAACTGATTTTAATGATATTTTTGTTGGTAGGTAATACTTCAGAGGTGGTTCCATATACATTTTATCGAAATCGGTTCAGTAGTTTGGTTTTTAAATCAAAATTACTGGAAAATATGTAGATGTCATCCAGGTATTCGAAGTAGAAGTCGGTTTTTTTTAAAAGCATATTATATTTTACTTTAACAAACTACAATACAAAGACTTCTTAGCCTACTACACAAAAAAAAACAAAAGGATTGTATCCAGCCCGATGAAAGTCTAGAGACAATCCAAATGCTCAAACCCACTACCAGTCGGCAGTGTACCCAGCATGCTGGTGGCATTGCCACGCTGGATGGCAATGCTTATGGTTTGGCCAAATAAACGCCAGCATTTTCATCACGCGTCGCGTCGACCAGGCGCTCGGATATATTTTTGAAAAGATGATGAGCTCCCGTCCCCACGGACCCAATGTCTCAACACCAAACGGCTCAAATTTGTAACCTCTGCCGAGGTTACCATATTTGCGTCGCTTGTAGGGTTGCCACCCGTACTTTATAATAAAGTATTGTACTCTATTTTGGCCAAACGTACTTTATACTTTATGAGGGCAGTAAAATACGTGATATACTTTATTTTTACCTGTCTAGATTTTTTTATTGACTTCTAATTTTTACGTGTAACGGAACGGACCGGACTGCTTATTAAATTTAGGGATTGGTTGTAAAGTGCCGTTAATATATTTAAGAGTAACAAATATTTGTAGGATGTTGCTAGAAGCAACAAAAAATATGTATGGAAGAGAAATAGTCTGGTAAATAAATAGTACTTTATTTTCAGATGTTGTACTTTTTTTTTAGCCTAGAAAATTAAATATACTCTATTTGCTTAGAAAAAGATGGCAACCCTAGTCGCTTGTGCTGCTCCGCCGAATTTGCCGCCGCACTAGCCCTACTCTGTGGGAGGAAGATGAGACAGAGAGTAGGGCTGATATACTTTTAACTTTCTCTTTTTACTAGATTGTCTCTAGAGTTTCATCGGTCTGGATACAATTCTTTTGTTTTTTGTGTAGTAGGCTAAGTAGTTAGGCTTATACTATACCCCTTTAACTTTCATTGTATTTTTAATTTGATTTCGCCCTCGTGTCTATATTTTGCAATGCCCGAAAAGGGCAACTGAGTCTCAAAGTGAATAATTATATTTCATTGAAAAACTCTGTACACATAGTTGCAAATAGTAATAATCAGGGTAAAAAGAACTCGTGTTTTCAAACAAATTCGACATGCCTTAACGCTGCGCTGAAAACTCCAGCTATAAAAACACCTGGCAACCCAGGAATGTCTCCTAGAACGTCCATCACTAAAAGGGGAAGTAGTTGATCTTTCGCTTTGGCCAACTGAAAAAAAAGAAAAAATTAAGACCATGAACCAAGTGAAATGTCATATAAAATATTATATTATAGTCATTGTGCTCTCACCTTAGTTTGAAGTGGATCACAGTTGTAAAAACGAGCATAGATCAGAAATCCACAGTATAAACAGAAACAGTATAATCCTGATATTCCAACACAAAAGAGGAACACCGCCCTGGAAAAAAACTTTAATAAAGTAATGGGAAATTTTCTGACAAGCAATAAAAAAAAAATTATCTCGTTGTAGATGGCTCTGACTTTGCGCAGACCAGACGTGGCTGTCATTGTCAAGTTTTTTATTTTCTTTTATGTGCCACAGCTCAAAAATATTATGTTGTTTTTGACTGGCACGTATAGGCTGCGCTATCTATAGAGTTGAAGAGAACTACTTTTTTCTTAATTGCCTTTCAGAAAATTGCCCATTAAAATAGCGTTAGTCAAATTACTTATTTTAATTTTCCTTAATTGATTAAGTAAAGGAGAATTCCGTAAGGCTGATAACCTATCACTAGAATAAACATCGAATAATAACGCTTTCTTTACGTCTTATTTACCAACTTTTCAAGCGTTATAATACAGCCGATCTTAAAGGGTTTAAGTACTTCGATACATATTCGTTATTATATGGTTTTACTTGTTGTTCTAATAGTCATTTAATTAAAGCTTAAAGATTCCTAGTAAGAACTTAGTCTCGTCGTCAGCCATAAAACGTCCAGTGCTGGACGAAGGCTCTTAATAGAGGGGTGTTGCCATAATCCACACGCTTGTCAGGCGGCTTGGGGATCGCAGAATGCTCACCACCGTTAGCTAAGTTCTTACTTAGTAAAGTCAAACAATTTTTTACTGACTGGTGGAAAACTATTTGTTGTTAGTCATACCCCACACTAAAATAATTATTATGTGTAATCATAATGTAGAGCAGGGGCCTTATTATGAATCGTGCGCAAAGTTGCGCATGCGAAAGAAGCCGGCTGAACCTTATTCCAAACAGTATCGTTCGAAGGTCACCTCTTTTCGCATGCGCTACGCTTGCGTACGATTCTAAAATAAGGCCCCTGATTTGAAAATGATTAGTTCTTCAATAAGTACATTATTTTTAAATGATCAGCGATTCTAGAACATTATATGCCGAGATATAGAATCGGTAACCTATAATGCTCTCTTCTATGTTTCAACTTACCATTTAGCGCCCTTCAATGTCGGAAGCGCCAAGTATCTTTGCATCATAGTCTGGTTCACTGCATTCGCTTGCAACCAGTATATTAAACCCCCTACTCCTAGACTCCATACCGTATGTCTCGTCAAAGGGCTTGGATCCCAGCTGTAATTAAAAATAATATTCTATTAGCAATGATAAGTTTATAAAGTAACAATATTTTTGTAGTAAATAGTAAAATATTTGTTTTGGAAGCAAACTCTGTTCCAAGTTTTTATAAGTTTTTGGATCTTTTGGTTTTTCTGTTTATTCCAATACAATGCTACAATAAAAGACCGTCACAGACGACGAAGATGCTATAATATTTCATGACAAGATAAAATATCGCTCGCCATACAATTTTGTAATATCTATATATTAATCTCCGTTACTTGTTCGTCATTTGTTTTGTATGAGTAGCGCTCACTGAAGAAAGGGCCTTCACTTTTCTGTGGTAGCGCTATTGAAATTGTTCTAAGATAACATGAAATATTATAGCATCTTCATCGTGTGTGACGGCTTTAAAACTAAATACACGTAAGTATAAAAACAAAAAACAATCGATGACATGCGGTATTCTTCTAAAATAAAATCTGAAAACTCTTTGGTGACACATGGCCTGTAATTACCTACACCACACATAAATGTACATCCTCAAAGATGTACATAGATACCCGTACATAGGTACAACGGGTGCTATGTTTTTGGTAAATAATTACTACTTACTTGATAGTATTGATTATAGATATCTACTGATATACCTATAAGAGGCAGATCTCTAGCTCGATGGACAGGTGACAATGGGATGTCGGAAAGTAATGAGGCTCGAATAGGACCGGAAAGAATGGCGTGATAAAGAGGAGGCCTACAAAACTACTACCTCATAGGATCAGCTTCTCTATGGACGAAATAAAAAACAACTTATGGTAAATGGTTGCTAAAATTTGCGACACAAAAAAAAACAAATGTTCCATAGAAAATGTTCTTTTACACTCGGCAAAGTGTAAAACAAAGTGCACAGATGTGCTGTTTGTTTTCTCGCAAATTTTAAAAGACGTGGAAAAAATTGTGTTGGTTTACAGCTTTACCGCGTTTTACAGCGTCACCTGCCGGGCCCAACGGAAGACCAGCGCCGGTTGCTCGCAACTGGCATCTTGCTGAGTTGGGGCCAGTTTGTGGCAAAAGGTAAACAATTTTTTATTTATGTTTTATTTCTCCGTGTTCTGTGTAACTGCTTTTTTGTTTATACTTTTGCCACAAATAAACTATTGTCTATTGTTATTGTCTTTACAAGAGCTGATCCTAAGAGGTTATTGTCTATAGCTATAAAATAACACTACAGCCACATCTCATCAGCCAGAATCGTCCAATGCTGGTCGAAGGCCTCCCCCTTAACAGGTAGGAGTTGCCATAATCCCCACGCTTGGCACGCTTTGGGGATCGCACAATGCTCACCACCATTAACCGACAGGACGCTGCTGCCCGTCCTCCGGTGGTTCTGGATGCAGTTTTAGGACTTACCCAAGTCCGACTACAGCCTGCCGTTTCGTAATGCTCTGGTTCAGTTATTTATTACACGCACCCTACCCATGACGTCAATATGCTAAATATAAATAAAAAAACCTTCAACCATGCATGATAAATAGAATATGGGTATAGTTACCAAAAGGAAACTATTATGTCTATTCTTAGACTCCGTGTAAGACTAAACAAAAACGTAGGTGGACTCATATTTATAACGTCCTAGTCTCCTAGTAAGAATTATGCCTCCATACACCTACACAAATAACCAGTAGGTGCTTATTTAGTAAACTAAAATTAAAATAATTTCTTTGAGATTAGCTCTACACACGGAATAATGGCAAAAGAAAAAGGAAGCCTATTAAGTACTCAGCAGGGAGTCCTACTGTAGGACGACACATGCTGGTGATGATTATGAATTGTATACAAAATATCAGTGGACATTTTCCACACAGCGCCATCTAGATCCAAAATTAGCAAAGCTTGTACAATGGAAACCAGATAGCTGATAGAATACTTATACAGGGTTAGTTCTAATCAGATAACATCCTTTTAAGGGCATATTCTGTACACCAAAACAAACAACTGATACTACTCATATATATATTCTTTACTGCTCATTTATAAGTCTCAAATCAAGTCGTTAGGGAAATAGAAAGAAAGAAGAAGAGAATTAAAAGAATTTAAAAGAATTAGTTAGTTCAAAGAGACTCCTTGATGCTTGATCTGGGCCTGAATCGTTATGATATGGGTGTGTTCACACATATCCTGGCTGTCCCGACGGCGGAGGCAGCAATGCGGGTCTATGACATGTTCAGGCATTGGTCGACCTCAACCTAAGATGAGGTTGACTAATGCCTCAGCCCAAGGCAAGGTTGTTGTTCATAATATTGCTATTTTTGCGTATATACTTAATTAAGTCACGATGGGACTGACATGCCAGTGTTGGCAAAAGTCCCAAATTAAATACTGAATAAAAAATTAAAAAATTAAAAGTCGTTAGGGAGAACCGTGGTATTGGGCTTGTGGTAAATCACAAAAAAACCGTGAATAAATCAGGAGATCGTTTGACTTGACTTAAAAGTGAAGTCACTGTTTCAAATCCCGGGCCTATTAAGCTTTTTAGAGCTCTTTGGGGTTACCTATGTAGAGAGAGCTAGTTCCTCCGAGCCTATATATGGATTTTAATACCATTGACTTTTCGCCGAAGGAAAACTTTTTGAGGAAACCTGCATGTCCGTGAAAAAATGAAATGCCCTATAGAATCCACCAACCCGCAACTGGGCCAACGTGATAGATATAATAAATCCAATTCGCCCTTCGAGGGTAGGCCTTATTCCAATAATCTATTAAAAAAGGCTGATTATTCTTATAAATTAAGTATCATAAAAGACTCACTCGACTAAACGATAGATAGATAGAAACTCTTTATTGTGGACAGCAAAAAAAAACAATCGAGAAAGATACAAGAACCTTATGAGCTAGAGCCACAATTGAAACGACGATTTGAAACGAGTCTAACTTACTTCGGTGGTTCAATCCTTCCGCTGTCCATATTCCTCTGCCACACCACGCCAAAGCCTCCCACGTCAATGGTTCCTTTCACCGCAACTAAAGCCATGGCTCCGAACATAGCAGTGATTTGAATCACGTCTGTCCAGACCACTGCTTGTAAACCACCCTGTAGATATGCAAGTATTAAAGTCACTCGTTCTTACATACACATGATACACATACATGTGTGTGCGTATCACACATCACTGCAAACGTCCACTGCTGGACGGAGGCCTCCCCGTTAATAGACGGGTTTGCCATAATCCCCACGCTTGGCAGGCGGCTTGGGGATCACAGAATGCTCACCACCGTTAACCGAGAGGACGCTGCTGCCAGTCCTCCTTGGGTGCAGATTTAGGACATATCCAGGTTTCTTAGATAGATACGCTATCAAAAGGTTTCCTGGAAGAGATCGCTTTTAGCGATAAGGTCGCCAATTGTAACACTAGTTTTAAGTTCCTTTTTTGTGTTGTGACCATCATGACTGTTATCATTTCTTTTGGTGTTTACAATAAAGAGTTAATCTATCTTATCTATCTATCTATCAGAGAAAGGACGGCTATTATTGGCAAAATTGCGGCCATACCGCAGAGGCCGCAATTTTACCAAAGATTGATAGATATAGATAGTTTACTTACTGCGCTTGTATAGAATATGCAGACTAAACACACAATGGGTGTTATTATGTGAATGTCAACTCCAGTCACTGAAACAAATTAAAATACATTTTAGGAAATCTCACTCTCTCTCTCTCTTTCTTTTTTACTTCATTCTTTCTGTGTAATTTTTGTATGAATAAGAAAGAGTTAATAATACATCAATCTGTTTTGCTAAACAATGATATAATGATGTACCTACTACTAGGGTACTAGGGCCTACCGACTACACCATTTTTTTTAATTTATGTTATAATAACGGACGTTGAATTTAGTACAACATTAAGTGACATAAAATTATATTATATTTCTACGCGGACAAAACTGCGGACAAAAGATAGGGCGATTGTGTGTGAGAAAAATTAATTATTCAGTCTATATATTAACAAAAATCTATACTTCTATAGACTCCATGGACCCATGGACTCATCCTTGGGACTCATACATACCTAAATAATAAGAAACGAAGGTACTGCCTTTTTTTTAATTCTTATTGTATCTTGTGTCTGTCACAAAAGCTTTCAATATTATGAAGGAAGCCGAAAAAATACATAAGTATTTTATTTTTATATCTTAACTTACCCTGGTTGAAAGCTAGTGCAGGGACGTAAATAACGATAGGTAGCCATCCTATCTGAAATTTTTAAAGTTTTCTACATTATATTTTGTAAAAAAAAAATAGAGTTTACAGTAGAAGATAAAAAACATACCAACGTGATAGCGAATAGAAACGATCCAAATAATCGCACTCTATTGTCGAATCTCATTGACAAATACTGAAAAAAAAGTTTAATCATCATATTTTGGTCTAATAAGTGTAAAGTAATCGTTAGTTCAGCATGGCAAATAAAAGTTGAAATTAGTAAGAGCGCATATCACAAATCAACTCTTTATTATTTTAGTCTACATCTGCGTAAGATAATTAGACGAAGTTCGGTTAGTATTTAAAATGTCTTACTTCGTAGTTTGAAGTCAACTTGAGGTCGTGAAAAACTGGCAAATAGACTTGCGTCATGATTACACACATCATAAAAATTGCAATAATAATGAAGGCATACTGACTCCCGTTCATGTATATTTCAGTTGGCGATCCCAGCAGCGTGATACCAGATACGAAGCTAAAAAAATGAAAGGCAAGTTTAGGAATCAGGAGGTTCCAAAGCTCTTGACTGGCGGAAGTTACGCTAGTCTCTATTCATCATCATCAGCCAGAAGGATCCCGTTTGATGCAGGCGGCTTGGGGATCGCAGAATGCTCACCACCGTTAACCAAGAGGACGCTGATGCCAGCCCTCCTCCTTCTCTTACAATACTCCCTCTCTCTCTCCCCTTGCCTCTTTCAGGGGGAGGCTGCTCAAAAAGGTATAAAAGGACCTATATTCCTAAATTAGGAATTACGATAGATCTTTGATGATTGATCAACTGGGGAAATAAATTTGCTTAAAAACATTCCTACTTAAATCATGCAATATATGTATACAATTCAGAGAAGAATACAAGCAAAATAATTGCGGACCCCTGAACATTTTTAGATTTGCCTTCGTTACCAAAAAAACCTGAACGAGACAAATTTTGTTATAGCTTTCCATACTGCTGGAAATGCTGGTAAACTTACATTTAAACTTGATCCCTTTACTTTAATAATCTCTTTACCTTGCAACGAGTGACATAGACACAGGTACGACCTTCATATTCCTGCCTCCTAACAAATAATCCGCCTGAGTGGACTGCTTCTTCATAAACCCCCAATACACCCCTACCACAGCACTTATGGCCAACATCAGCACAAAAACCACATAATCCACCCAAGAAAACCGTTGCATTAGATGCACCATTTCATCTACTTGGTCACCCATCGTGACTGTTGACAACCAGTGGTTGTTCACAAGAAACTTAAGGATGCCGACAAGAATATTTTAGATAAGTTTACACTGTTTGCAACTGGTTAGCAAGCACCCAGGGCACGTGAGCCCACTGAGACGTATGTTCAATCTGTTACAATGAAACAATTACGATAACTCGCAATTTAAAAGAGGATGTTGCGAGATCCCCCTCGACAGGAGCTGAGTAAACGGGAACCTGGCGTCAGTAGGTACATGGGCACTTGAAAACGGGTGGAGGTCATGTAGGTACGTCGCGGATGGAATTTTTCGTGGGTTCTTAATTTGCTTGATAGATGCGGGTATCTTGTTTAAAAGATAAATGCAGATATCTACTTAGGTAGGTCTGGCTTATATTCTGGCTGGTCTGGCTATAGTTCATTACGTTGGTATACGTCTGCTTTGTATATAAGCAACAGCTAAAGCGTGGGTTCGATTCCCGCGCAGGACTAACATTTATGTGACGAACGATCTTTCTTCTGTGTCTGGGTGTTATACTTTTGTATTCTGTGTAGGTACCTAATTACAATTACAGCAAAAAGTCTATGAGTAGATATTCTATCAGCTATCTGGTTCCCAAAGTACATACAAACTCTGTTTAGTTTGGGGCTAGATGGGGTTTTGTGAAATGTCTACCAATATTTATGTATTTAAAAAAAAAACACATAACACATGTATAATTATGTATATAACACTACTATACTCTACTTACCCTATAAGTATATAAAGTATAAATACAGGGTTACTGGGAACGGTAGTACATTAATCCAATCAAAAGCCCTTTTTCGAAGCATATCATGCTTCTCGGTCAGCCCATCCCATGGGCTAACGAGACTAAGTGTCTCGGTGTGACCCTTGATCGCTGACTCACATTTTCAAAGCAGGCTGGCTCAGTCTCCTACTCAACGATCGTAGTAAATGTCCCTTATAAATAAGGTCCACAATCTACAAAACTTGTATCCGCCATGGCACGCCTCCGTGGCGTTTGCCCACGTCGAACTATACGACAGACACGACAGACCCTAGACGCCCCAGACACATCTTGGGCAACCCGGATGGCCCTATCGCCGTCATCACCTAGGTGGCGCTGGGGTCGCCTGATCCGACCACTTCTAGCAACAGGAAGTATTCCGTTTTTGGTATAGGCGCCGGTTACCAGAGGCACACAAACACATACTGACCTTGCCGGCGAGGTCGTGGACTACCCATATCTGTTAGAAGATCGGGTAGATTATCTCTAAATAGTTAACCAGATCAACCTACTAGAGCCCCAGGGCACACCCCTTCTGGGGTGCCAGGGCATGTCTCACCCCACTCCGCGGCGACGGCCAAGCCGAGGTCCGTACCGTTTGAGATGTCCTTTAGCTAGTTGCCTATAACCTAAACTATGTGTATCGCCATTTGCGCTTGCCTAAAGTCTGATGCTGTAGAGGCCGTATCAGGCCAACAGCAAGTCATAAAAAAAAACACTGTAGTACAAATAGCCGAGAGGAGGTCAATGTATGCTCAACCACTTTTACTAGAGGCAAACATTAAAATCACGAAAAAATCTGATTTAGATAAGTTACCTACCATAAAAATTAAATTGAGTATCTAGGTAATGAAATATTTCTCAATTTTAGGGCCCTCATGGTTACTATCTAAAAGTGATTTATAATAAGGAGTAGGTAAGGTACAATGAGCTTGTAGAGTACCTACCTACTACCTTTCTGCGTAACCCCGTATTCATTGGTCAGGCTCTCTCTCTCATCGCTTACCACCAGGCGAACGTCTAGCTCGTCTCGCCACGTGATTGTATTAAAAAAAACTTGAGAACGGTTGGACGGAAATCGCAATTTTCATTACTAACATAAAATATATATTTTTTTGAGCATAGAGATCTTATCAGAAGAGGAAAAATGTTTGGCCACTTTCGAATTTATGAAAAGCCTCTTAGAGGGGAAAATAGAAGCAAAGCGAGGACCCGGAAGACCGAGGAGAAGCTTTGTTGATCAAGTCAAGGAGAGGGCCAAAGACATGTCAAACAAGGAGGACTAAGAACTGGCCGGAGATACAGAAAGATGGAAGTCACTCCAGTTGACTACACCGACAAGAGCCGTGCTCTTATAAATTAATGAATGGCATTTTTTTAGCTAATATTCCAAATAATATAATTTTATACGAAAAGAAGGAGAAAAATATGGAAAATGCATTTACAATGGAACTTTTTTTAATTCCCGTCTTTATAAATGATGCTTAATTTTTTAAGAAATTATTAAAATAATAGCTGCGCCCCGCGGTTTCACCCGCGTGATGATGACAAACGCTCATGATGATGATGATGTTTTCATCACTATGATAATCTTTAATTACTTTAAAAATAAAAGTAGGTACCTTCTAGTAGTAGTAGTGATTGCCTAGAAAAACTGAGAAACTGTAGAATTGGGATCTGTTGAAATTGGAGTCTGTAATGGAAATCTGTAGAACTGGAACACTTCGGATTGAGTCGAGTTCGTTATGAAGACGGTATCGTTATAGAACCGTGCTCGCACTGCTGGTTATTATGTCCTATAACTGCATACATACAACCACCGGAGGAATGGCAGCAAGCTGCGTCCTCCTAACGGTGGTGAGCATTCTGCGATCCCCAAGCCATCTGCCAAGCTTGGGAGGGAGGATGGGGAGGATTCTGGCTGATGATGATAAACTGACTAAGGCTTATTTGACTGGAATTCATCAAAAACATAAAATATCAAAATACTTGACATATGGCAAATGCACAAAGTGAGACGTCATAATATTCTTATAAAGAAGAATAAAAAAGTATCACAAAAACTTGTCATTATCAAAGTTGTCAAATTCAAATTCACAATCAAAACAAAGAGCGGTCAGTTCAGATTATTGTTTATATTTATTTAGATCTTTTTACTGTGTGAATAACATTATATAACATTTCTATGATATTATAAACAACGTAAAATGGCTGGTTGCTTGTTAAGTTCGGTAGAAAAAGTTTTTATAGTTCATGGAGTACAGGCAAGTAAACATAACCTATAAAGTTTAAAACTTTGGTATTAATTGATACATGGTGGTACCAAACCCTGTGAGTGCTTGTGCTTACTGCTTAGTATCCAATGATATTATATATATATATATATATATATTATATATATACAGGCAAGACAGTCCCTGGGTCAGTTTTCACACTGTCTTGCCTGTCTGCGCTCACTAAGCGAGACGCGCGCTATCCCTTTTGTGCTATCTTCTTTCACACTCCGGCGCAACTCGTAAACTTGACAATAAAATACAATTTATAAAAGAAAATTGTTATCTTAGTCATAACATAGATGGATAACAAAATAACATAAACCTTGCACCTTAATGAGTTCTTAAACTTTAATTTCCAGGATGAATTCCGCTCTGATGGAAGATCTAACATAGATTACAGGCCGCTGGAGCTAGAGACAGATGTAGTGAGTCACGCTACTGGGTCTGCTCGGCTTCGACTGGCCAACACTGATATACTTGTTGGAGTTAAGACTGAGATTGATGTTCCAAGCCTAGAAAACCCGAAGCTGGGCAAGATAGAGTTCTTTGTTGACTGGTAAGTTTATGTTATGTATGTGTGTTATGTACTGTTTACATTATTACCATTGCCCCTGACTACAAATTCAGCCTGTAAAAGTTTAGGAAATTTCACATGCGGAATTGCAGTGATGGAAATACTAACTTGTAAGTACCTACTAGACAAATTTCCTGTGGTGAGATGACCACAGAGCAATTTTAAGAAGCTTTTAACAACATTTTTATTATAAACCTCTTATTGGATAATGTCGCCATTAAATTCTGTAAAATTTTTGGCTCATGAATTTAAACCTGGAATAATAATGAACTGGATAATGATAATAATGGAACCTGGAAATACTACCTTATAGTGGAAACAGACCTAATATAAGTCTTCATTCTTCTTCGTCATGTCGATGGTTTTAATGACAACATAGAAATAGCTTTGCCAAGATAAACCACCATGGTTTTTCGGTACTGTATTAATGTAATAAAATGTATGTAGGTATGTATGTATGTGTTTGTGTTTAAATTGTAATGCATAGATGAAAAAATAAAATATACAAAATATCACTTGCCAACACTTTTACGCGTAATATTTTTTTTTACTTTTTCCTTTATCCTGGCTAAATCTAACATAAGTGATTCCCATCATCATAAGAAACAGCTTTTGTATTCATAATTTCATACTAGATTTTCATATGATATTTCAGTTCAGCAAATGCTACGCCAGAGTTTGAAGGGCGAGGCGGTGAAAGACTTGCCAGCAGCATATCTAATATGATGCAGCGTGCGTACCACTCTTCACAGGCTTTCGACTTGGAGCAGCTCTGCATATTAGAAGGGAAGCAGTGTTGGAAGCTGTATGTTGATATATTGGTAGGTATAGTAGAATGTGGCAGTCACTATGTCATACAGCCAACAGTCCATGTACTCGTCAGCCGGAAGACGTCCACTGCTGGACGAAGGCCTCCCTCAATAGGGAGGGGTTGCCATAATCCCCACGCTTGGCAGGCGGCTCGGGGATCGCAGAATGCTCACCACAGCCATAATAATAATCCATATCCATTTCTCAAATTTACATTTAAAAAAAATTACTTGGACCTGACATACAGTTCTGGGAACGAAGTAATGTACACTTATTATTGGCTGTACAAGTACATTATTGCCCGTGAACATGGCTTTAACAGGTTATTTGATTTGATAGGTGTTAGATTTCTTTTGCATGTTCCTTTGATGGTTGTCTAGGTGAGTGCCACTGCAGTACCAAATATTCTACTGTCAAACATTAGTGTGCAAATATTACTGTGTTCTATTTTGAAGGGTACAGGACGGCCTTATAGCTTAGTTGGTAGCATGTCTGCCTTCAGAGCTGTAGGGTATCAGTTCGAACCCCACCTAGGGCAAACATTTATGTGACGAACATAGATATTTGTTCAGTATATGGGTGTAGTATGTATTTACAAAATAAATAAATATCGATGGTCATTTTTCACACAGCGCCATCTAGCCCCAAACTAAGCAAAGCTTGTATTATGGAAACCAGATAGTTGATAGAAAACTTATATACTTTTTTTTTTGTAAATACATACTTATTATACATACTACACCCAGACACAGAACAAACATCTATGTTCGTCACATAAATGTTTGCCCTGGATGGGGATCGAACCCACGCCTTACAGCTCTGAAGGCAGGCATGCTACCAACTGAGCTACAAGGCAGTCAAAATATATCTATAATATATATAAGTATTCTATCAGCTATCTGGTTTCCATATTACAAACGATTATTAGTATTAGTATTAGTATTTTCCAAAAAATACGGAAACCCTCTCGACTATGATAAATTCTCCCATTATAGAGCTAAATGCAAGCGCATGATTGACTCATGCTATACAAGTTATATTACATCAGTCGAAGACTCGTTAGACAATAATGTGAAGGCCTTCTGGAAGTTTGTTAACAGTAAAAAAACTTCCTACTCAATCCCTTTAACCATGCGTTATGAGGAGAGCACAGCTTCTAGCCCATCGGGAGTATGTGAGCTCTTTTCCAAATACTTCAGTTCAGTTTTTGAAGATTCTGTCAACCACTCCGGAATAGATAACCCGTCTTGCAGCTCTTGCATAAATAATAACGTTTTATGTCATATTACAATAACAAAGGCTACTATTCTAAACAAAATTCGGCTTTTAGACGCAAATAAGAGTTCTGGCCCTGACGAAATACCAGTCAGGCTAGTAAAATCTTGTGCTGCTGAATTATGTCACCCGTTAGCTATACTATTCAATAAATCATTAAGTTCTGGCAGTTTTCCCACTATTTGGAAAGTAGCTCACATTATACCGATATTTAAGTCTGGTAATAAAAGTCAGTGTGACAACTACAGACCCATAAGCATGCTGTCATGCTTTGCAAAACTGTTCGAAAGTGTGATATATGATGTACTTTACAACCATGTAAAGACAATGTTGCATCCACAGCAGCATGGTTTTGTAGCGAATCGTTCAACAACCTCTAATCTATTAGAATATAAAAACTACCTATGCAATGCTTTTGCCAAACGTCTTCAGGTGGACTCTATTTATACTGACTTTTCAAAGGCATTCGATAAAGTTAATCATGAGGTGCTCTGTAAAAAATTGTCAGAATTTGGAATCCATGGTAGTTTGTTTCGTTGGTTACAATCGTATTTGAATCGTAGGAGTCAACTTATTGCGGTGAAAGGTTACCTATCCAAGCCAGTGACCGTTACATCTGGAATTCCACAAGGAAGCCATTTGGGGCCTTTACTTTTCGTTATTTTTATAAACGACCTTATTGATTCACTCTCCTGTCCGTGCCTCCTGTATGCCGATGATCTTAAGATTTTTAGTGTTGTCGAGGACGCCACAGACGCTGCCAATCTGCAAAAAGATCTTACTGCCCTCTCTGCTTGGTGTGTTCGCAACAAAATGCAGCTTAACATCAGTAAATGCCAAGTTATTAGCTTTACTAGGAAGATACATAAGCTCATTGTCGACTACTCGCTTACGGGAACTGTTCTGACCAGGACAACCGCACTGAAAGATCTTGGCGTCTTCTTCGATGAGAAACTCACCTTTCATAACCACTACGATTATATTGTAGAACGCAGTTCACGTTTGCTTGGTTTTATCTCGAGGACCACAAAAAAATTTCGTAGGCCATGGAGCTTCTTATATCTCTACTATACTCTTATTCGAAGTGTATTGGAATATAACTGCACTATTTGGTCCCCGTTCTACAACGTTCACGGCGAGAGGATTGAACGTATTCAAAAAAAGTGTCTAAGGGTTATGAGCTATAGGAGTGGCATGGGCCGTAAACTTTCATCGTACAGCGAACGTTTAAAATATTTTCATGTAACGCCCCTTGACGTTAGGCGGAAATACATAGATCTTACCTTGCTTCATAAAATCATTAATTCTAACATTGACTCCCCAACTCTTCTTTCTCTCTTAAACTTCAACACTCGTTTCAGGTCTCGTAATCGCAACTACAATATCTTTAGTTTACAAGTTTTCTCCAATAATACGTCTTATTATAACCCTATTGTCAGAATGAGCCGCCAATACAATGAGATTCTCGTCTCCAACAAACACATCGATATATTCCATCTAAAGTTATATTCTTTTCAAAGGCAATTAAAAAATATTTTAGGTTTCAACTTAAAACCTTAGTCTGGCCTTTACAATTTGACTTGAATAATATTAAAATTGGTTCCCTCAGACCCAACTCAACACAAATGTATAGCTGTGTATAGCAAAATATTACTATTATTATATTAATTAGCACTAAGTTTATAATTCACCGCTTCAATTTTCAATGCAATTTCAATTTTATTTCCCTATTTGACTGTGTACGTCACTTTTAATTTTAATTTAAATTTAATTTTAATCACAAATTGTAATTTCCTCTAGTGACTATTTAATTCCGATATTTTAATGCACCTAGACATACATAGTTTTGGAATGTGATACAGATCTGCAATATGTATATACAATTTTAATCTAATGTTATTACATTCTGTTTTGTATGTTTACTAAATAAATAAATAAATAAATAAATAAATTACAAGCTTTGTTTAGTTGAGGGCTAGATGGTGCTGTGTGAAAAATGTCCATCGATATTTATTTTATTATATTATTATAAGGAAGGGCTAGTGAAGATTATAGGGGGAATTAAACTCTTCTCTCGCCCACCATTGTTGCTCTAAATTCTGGGTACGGCTGCATTGGTCATGGGCAGACTGTTCGTTTCATCAGAAGCTACTAACTACAGATAACAACATAATAAAAACAGCTTTGATTCCAATTGAATTGTCGTTTTTATAATTTGATTATTTAATTTAGTCACTGCTACCACTACTACTATAAAATGAGTTATGTATGTGAGTCTATAATACTCGATGAATAAATGATTATTATTATAAAATAATGATGATCAGGAGAGCTTGTTATCTCATTGTTTGAATAAAATAGCCTTTTAATATTTGTCCATCAGGGCATGAAAAGCATCGTCATGCCCTATCTACCATACTGTGACATGTTATGTTTAAAAACCTAATGTAATTTCATTTCAAAGGCAATGAATTATTTCGATTTCAATAAAATTCTAATCATGAAGAAAATAATGCAATAATGGTTTATTATTTCAGATTCTTGAATGTGGTGGTAATCTCAGCGATGCAGTATCATTGGCTGTCAAAGCAGCACTGTTCAATACCAGGATACCGCAAGTCAAAGCTGTACTGATGGACGGAGGCAATGTAGACCTACAGCTTTCTGATGACCCATATGATAGTAAGCTGTTAGATGCTGGTTCAGCTCCATTATTGGTAACTATGTTGATTCAACAACACTCAACACTTTTATGAAAAGCTCATAAAAGTATTTAAAAAAGCATATACAATGTGTAACAAGAAGGTTCAACAATACTGAAGGGTATGTATGTACTCATCATTGTGAAAAACTTTTCCTATGGGGCCATCCTTCAAATCGCGAAAATAAAATCAGCTGTTCCATACAAAAAGTTAATTGACCTTGGACAAAATGTATGGAACAGCTGATTTTTGTCGCGTTTCCATTATTGGCCCATAGTAAAAGTTGTTCATAATGATGACATACATACCCTTCAGTATTGTTGAAAGTTTTTGTTACACATTGCATACATTGGAGATGGCAAGTCAAAGCATCAAAACCAAAAGGTACTATACACATTATGGTCATTGACCATTTGTGTGACCTTCGTGTGTGTTGTGAGTTTATTTTAATGTGTGTTCATATGAACAGGAATTTGTTTTATTAGTGTGAAAGTATGCCATGAGTGCTTACCTCCCCCTTAAAAATAAGCAAGAAAGAAAAAAAACTGTTTATGCAGAATATCGCGATTTGCATTTTTAATTATATACGCTCGTAGTAAAAAATACGTTTTTTCTTTACGATTTTTTACCTTTGCTTTCGTAATGGTATACAATATGTAAAGAAAACCTGCTATGATTATAATATTAACCTATTTTTTTGCGGCTTATATTATAATCAATAATGAATAATAAAAACTGGTCAAATGTGAGTTGGATTTGTGCTTTGATTATATACCCAGAGAGCTAGATCCTCCAAGGATTTGTGCAAAGATTTAGAAGACTTATTGCCATAAATTATTATGTCAATGCGATGTAACGAAATGTCAAATTTGTCAAAATGCGTTTCAACTAACATATCATGTCTACTTTATTGTGGTACGGAATGCGGGTCCTTCTCGCATTTGACGGATTTGTAAGCAACTGGTCGATTGAGCAATTTAAAATCAAGATATCCGAATAAATAATTTCCTTACGTTTCAGGTAACATTATGTAAAATTGGTGACAAATGCGTGGTAGACCCGTCAGCAGAAGAGGAGAGTTGTAGCTCTGTATCGCTTGTGGTCGGCATTACTGGCAACCCCAAAAATTATGTTAGTAGTAAAGAAGCAAAGAAAATGCCAGATGTGGAAGGAAAATGCACGACTATAGGAATGAATGGGGCAGGCAGTGTTGCCGCTCCGACTTTAAAAAAGGCGCTGGAACAAGGAGTGTAAGTAAAACATCATTTTAAAATCTGGATTGTTTGCTAACCAAACTTCCAGCACTTCAAAAATAACATTTTAACTTTGTTTTGTAAATGAAAGTTGTAGTGGTAGGCTTGTAATAGTGTGATCGCGGGTTCAAACCCAGGCCCATACCAATGAGCTCTTTGGAGTTTAAGCAGGGGGGTGTCACTCCGCAGTTTAGGTATGTTCGGCCGGAGCTCCGTCCGGGTGGACAATGCAAGGCAGAAGTCAGTGGCCGCCCGCACGCTAGCCTCGTCGCACGTAACTAAGCATACGTGATAGAAAGAGAGCGGTATATCTAGGTGAATATAGCGAGCGGTATCTAGCGCTGTGCGAGTTGAATTGCTACTTTATTACCTCGTAGATAGAGTCCTTATTTATTTCAATTCCTTTGCGGTGTGAACTTTCTGTACGTAGTACTATTATTTATTCTGTGGTTTAAGTACGGATTTTCATACCGCTCGATTCTCGATAAATGAAAACATCATGAACACGTCCGAATAAATTCAATGTCGTATGTGAATCCACCAACCCGCAACTGGCCAGTGTTATAGCTCAGTCGTCCTTCGGGAGTAGTCTTAAGGGGGCGACTAATGCCAAAAGTAAGTAAAAGGTGTATTTTTAAATACATAGTTTAATGATAAAAAACGTAAATATTCAGATAATAAGAAATACTACAGGTAGGGGAAAACTCTATAGAAGCTGAGTAACCGAATAAAATTTTGGAAATTAATCCGGTTTATTTAAAAAAAAACTGTTTTAATTCAAATGCTCTAAATTATCAGCGACAACACCACATTATTTTTTACGAATTACATAGCCAAACTAATGTTTTAGCACAGTAGCCGTTTATTTTTTAATTTCTTGCCTACATTTTGAATAATTATATAAAACCCCACCTAAATTGCTCAAAGCCATCATCATCATCAATTGTATCATGCGGTTTTCGACACCGCGCGGGTAAAATCTGTTATTTTTCTGGCATTAGTCGCACTCTTAAGACCGACGGCTTATTATAAACGCTGATTGCATACCCAAGGGTAGTCCTAAGTCTACTAAAAAGTCTTTTTAGGCAAACCGGAATCCTCACTTCTGAAATAACATTATACAATTAGCTCTTGTATTGTGTATTTATAAATATATGTATCTTTATTTCAGGTTGGCAGTCAAATCCCTAGACAAAGCATTAGGTGAAGCTCTACTTCGAGAAAGGCGAGAAAACGTCACAATGAAGAAACATTCATATGGGTTTTTGAAATAAAACTACTTATTACGCTTTTTGGAATGCTTTATTGACACAAAGATTAAAATTGTTTTACACCGATATATTTTTCTACTACTCGAAAGTCTTTAAGACCCTGTACAGATGTTAACCCTACTCTTCTTTCCATTACCTTAAAACTAGATCTAATATCTACGTTGGTAAAGTATACTTTAACTTGATTAACATGAAGAGCGTTTTGCAACTGCTCAGGACAAAATACATAAACCTCCACTTACTATTCTATAAAAAAATAATTAAATGTATTAAATCTTTATTGAGAGAAAAAAACAACACATACATAATTAATGTATCTCAACATGACAAATCAATCTATATCACAATAATAATTTTCATATCACAGTTGTGAAATAATAATATTAAAACAATCTATAGCAAGAATGTTTTACGGCAAGAAAAAAAAACTACTTCCCTACATTATTCGGGAATTATAGAAATGGGTTTAGAAGGACATACATCGAACAATGTAAAGAAATCTGTTCATACATACATCATAAAATGCAAACACTTATCGGGCCGACACTAAAAATCTAAGTCCAGTAAATATTAGGATATTACCCATACCTATAACGTTAAACATTTATTGGAGACTATTATCTCTACAATAAAAGAAACTAGGCTTAAAATAAAATATAATTATATTCGTGCAGGGAGCTGACTCTCAGCCAATAGATACGGTTAGTGTCGTCTGTCACTCATTAATGTGTGTGAGCAACAGGGACAAACAATATCTCGAGCGTTAGGGCCTAATTATTATGCACCCGCGCGGCCGCTACACAAGACCTTACGCGACATAAACAAAGAATATAAGTTTTAACAAATGGGGGGTTTTCGGCACACTTAAAAAAAGAAATAAGTACATTGTATATGGCGCTGACCAGTGCCCTTATCATGGACGTTCGTGATTCTGATTGCGAGCGTGCGCGAGCAGGACGGCGCATGGCGCGAGTGGTTTGGTACGAGCAGGATGGCATGCTATCGCAATCGGAATCGCGAACGTCCATGATAAGGGTGCAGCGGGCTAATCATGTAACTGTTCGGGATCGCGATTTGTCATAAATGTCACATGTCACTGTCCCGCCAAAACTCATTTGACCCTGCAGGGCAGGACGAAACGCCAAAAGACCGACGGATTTGCTTAACTTAATTAGGAAATGAATGCATTCGTTCGATAACGATAGCGAGAGAAATCCCTCTGTGATACCGTGAAGCTGTGACAATTATGACAAATCGCGACCCGAACAGTTACATGATTAGCCTGCAGACGTGTCTGTCATTGTCAGTATTTATTTTATGTGCCACAGATCAAAAATATTACGCCGTTTTTGGCTGGAACTTATAGTCAGCGCCATCTATAAATCGAGTTGAAAATCTCTCATTATAGCCATCGCAACTCGGCCGCTCGCAGACGCGGCGCAGTCGCGAGCTGCGAGTTTGTACCTGTTCAGTACTATCCATGCATTTTTAAGTGGTTGGAAGGTGTAGTTACCATTGTTTCTACCAATGAACAAGTTTAAAAAATCTGTTCTACCAATAGTGGTGAAGCGACTGTACCGACGAACATTTCAAATGTAGGGACAGTACTGAACACGTACAAACTCGCTCGCGCAGCCGGCCGCGCCTGCGACCGGCCGGCTGACCCGCGGATGTATATATTTAGGCCCTTAAATCAACCCGCTGATGTACACAGTGTAAACCCAAACCAAGTAATAAAACTATATTACTCAATGCATTGCTATCGTGTCTGTCCATGTTTTAAATTTTGTTTGGTTTGACGGGCGTGAGCAAGTCGAGCACAGCGGCGATGTTGCCGTCCTTGCTTTCCACGAGTTGAGTCAGCCATCCGCCTTCGTTGGTGAAGCCCATAGCAATCATCTGCCTGATTGCAGCGTCAATGTGTGGCACTGCGAAAGGGAAAACGTTTTTTAAACTAAATAACGTAAATTTTCCAGACATGTCGGACGTTCCAATAGGCTAGATGACAGGTTTTTTTATTGTCCTATTAAAATGTGGCCCATAAATATAGCTGATTAATGAAAATAAAATGAAAATCTGATCAAAAATAAGCAACTTATAATCATTTTAATATCATGCTAGACAGAGAGGCGAAACAGGAAATCGTGACGTCACTTCTCTGTACGCCATATAAATTATATTCTGACAAGTAAGGCGTGACGTAATTCTTTGTTTTGTGGGAAAGGGGCTGATTTGTCTCTACCAAAAACTTTAAACGCTTATATATCAGAACATTAATAACCGTTTTAAATTATTTTTTCAATAAACATACTATATTTACTTGAATTCTTCATCAAAGCTATTGGTTTCAACGATATAAACATCAGTCATCTAGCCTATTATCTTTTGTGCTGTATGTGAGTCATGTTACTTGAAATAATTTTTATTTTTTTTAATTTATTCCATTATCACCGTCGCTGGTTTGCAAGACACTTACCTCGATGCTGGCGCTCGTCGACCACCGGAGCGGACGGCGCGCCCGCCGGGGCCGGGCCCGCCGCCGGGCCCGTGGGCGGCTGGCTCGCTGGAGCGGGCGCGCTCTTCGCGGGAACTACGGGCTCTACGGGATTATTGTACATGTTAAAACTCGTGTGATTGATGAGCGAGTATTGTAGGAAATGAAAGTAGCGACAAGTTTGTGCGGAATAGTAGATTGTTTACCAAGGGAGGAAACAACTATTTTTAAGGCGAGTGTTTCTCTGAATCCAGAGCGCAGCGAGGGATTTAATCATCATTCATCATTATATCATTTTAGGAACGGGACATCATCGTCGTAATCCTGTATTTGTAAACTCAGTTTCAACATACCGGCAGTAGGAGCTGTCATCAGTGGAGGATATATCAACCCGTAGGTGGCCGCAGGTCGCGGTTGGAATTCCAGCGGCATGTTGACATCAATCTGGATCGGGTTGGCAGCATCCAAATCTGCACCATAAGTACATACAGAATTAGTTTAAACCAAAGATTACGAAGGATGCGCCATCGCGTAATAAAATAACATTTGAAAATGACCCCCGCGCCGTCATGTTTACGAGTTGCGCTGGAGTGCGAAAGAAGATAGCACTTTTATGAGAGCAAAAGGGATAGCGCGCGTCTCGTTAGTATAGTGAGCGCAGACAGGCGAGACAGTCCCTAGGGACCATTTTAGGACGCGATATGACATATCACTCTCCTTATATATATAATATCATTGGTTTAAACGAAAATAAGTAAAGTAAGTCTCTTCGTACAAGATGTTCAAAAACGTAAACAATCTTTCCGTATCTTAATATTTATTTGTCTTATTGTAAAATTGTGAGTCATTAATAGTAACTTTTTACATTTTATGATTACTGCTCCACATTTCAAGTAAAATTTTAACCCTGCATGGAAAAAGTTATTGAATATTGGAACTGGATATTTAAATATGTTGACTTAAGAGTAAACAAGCCGGTTTCTTCTCCATAGAAACACTCCTCTATGTAATGTTGTAGGTCCAAGACTAAGTATTAAATCGATTTGTCTCTTCATTATAGGATTGTAAATTGATAAGAAAGTAAAAAGTTAATAAACATGAAAGTTATGAGCCAGGAAACATCTCGTATTTTAGTTCAATTTTAACGCCACTTTGAACGTAAATAAATTACATAAGGAGTACGAAAACACTAAGTAGTTTATTCATCACAATCCTGACCAAAGGTCCAAAGTTTGTTCCAAAGGTCGACATGAAAAAATTTGCGCGCTCATTTCTCTTTCTTTCTCCCTTTCCCATACTTTGTTTGATGAAGAGAGCATGCTTTTTAACAACGCCCACCGATGAGTTTGAGCCTTCGGGCGGTGCAACCTTAATTATAGGAGATCTACCAAGATTGTTTACCTTTTTATAATGTGACTGATGTCTGATACCTACTAGTGTGATTCAAAAGATACTTTGTTGGACACCGTTCGCTTAACACGTGCTACACTTCGGGTCGGCCTTAATCGGCACAATGGAATGTAAAATCAAAATCGAACCAGGCGGTACACTCGAATATAATGTAAGTACATTCGGGAAAACAAGCCGATTTATAAGAATTTAATGAAAGGCGAATATATTATGTAGGTAGTAACTGCTATCATCTATCTTACGTTTAAACTTTTTCGCCGTGTTTCAAAAACTAAGTCGCTACGAAACCTATTGCGAATATTAGATTTGTTTTATATCGTTACTTTCAACTGGATTGTATGCAATCTGCTATTTGTGAAAACTTTTATGTCCTATATATTTTTTTTGTAATAGCTGTTTGTTTTCCAAATAATAAATAAATATACAGGGTGTTAGTTTGAACACCGTTATGAGTACAATGATATCATAATTATAAACAACTTTTAGTATGGGGCCAACCATGAAATCACGAAAAAAAAACAGCTGTTCCATACAAAAAGGTTTATCGATCTTGGACAAAATGTATGGAACAGCTGTTTTTTTTTCGTAATTTCAGGGTTGGCCTCATAGTAAAAGTTGTTCATAATGATGAGTACAATGATATCCTAGAAGGATAACGGTGTTCAAACTAACACCCGGTATTATAGAGGTAAGCACATACCAAGTTTTAACAAAATCATGACTAGCCAAGTTACCAAAGAAAATAATTAGGAAATCCCTATGTTTTGCATGAAAAAGATCCGAACAAGCGAGCGAATTCTGTAAAGTTACCTTTTTCGTTGTTAATTAAGGTCCAGTCTTCAGCAGATTTGTCGGGAGACGTGTCACGGCTGCTGCTTTCAGAGCTTGATGTTGTCCCGGCGTTGATATCGGCTTTCGGAGCCTCCGCAAACATCACATGGGCCGGAGCCACCTGAGGCGTGACAGATGCGGTAGTCGGGACTTGCTGTGTAGCTGGAACTTGGGTCAGGACTTGCGGAGTTATTGGGACCTGAGTCGGGACTTGCGGAGTTGTCGGGACTTGCGAAGTTGTAGGGACTTGCGGAGTTGTCGGGACTTGCGAAGTTGTCGGGACTTGCGGAGTTGTCGGGACTTGCGGAGTTATCAGGGGTTGCTGGGCAGCTTGCGATGTCGATTGCACCGGATCCTGCGACCCAGCCTCCTGTCCGGACACTTTATTTAACTGGCGCGCGGTGTGATCCGCATCCGCCTTCCTATAAGAGTCCATCATTTCGTCGAACTCGGCCGAGCTCATGAAATTCGGCATGCGGGCATCCTCAGCCTTCTGCTGGGGTTGGTCTCCCGCGTCGCCGCGGGGCACGCGGACGTGATCCGCGGCGAGATTAGCGAACTCGTCCAGGTACTTGTGAACCATGTCCATCCAGCCCGCGCGCACGGGCAGGTCGCGCCTCTCGCGGCGTTCCTCCTCGCGCCGCTCGTGGCGTTTATCGAGTTTCTCTTGACGCTTCTCCTGACGCTCGTCGCGGCGTTCTTCGCGGCGTCCCTTCGCAGCGAGTTTAGCCTCTGCCTTGGAGGGCGCGTGCACGTGCGCCATCATGGGGCAGCCGACAGGGTGAGCGCCCACGAAATACTTTTTCGTATCTGCGCCGCGTTGCACCTTCTGCGCCTCGTAGAGTTTAGAGGCGTATGACTTCAGAAAATACCGGGACTTCCTAATAGACTCCTTCACGTCCTGTAGCTGTAATATTTTTTTATTATTAATAGTGTCTAGATATGGTTGAAGCCAAAGTGGTTCAACGACATCAAATTCTTATCTTTTAAATGGGTGACGGAGGCAAAGTCAAAAAGGACCCATTCATCATAAAAGAACCAAATAGTTTAAAAAAACAACCAACTTCATTTCGTTGTTTACATGATAACATATATTTTTCAGTTATTTTGATTTAAAACCCAAACTACTGAATCGATTTTGATGAAACTATGAGACAAATTAAAAAGCTAAAAAAAATAAACAAATCGGTTTATAAATGACGGAATTCTGAGGTCAGCACTAGCCAGAAGGCGTCCGGTGCTAAACGAAGGCCTCCTTCGTAATAGGGAGGGGTTGCCATAATCCCCACGCTTGGCTTAGGCGGCTTGGGGATCGCGGAATGCTCACCAACATTAACCGAGTGGACGCTGCTACCCGTCCTCTGGTGGTTCTGGATGCAGTTTTAATACATACCCAAGTTCAGAGAAAACATTATAAAAACATACAACCGAATTTAACCTCTTTGAAGTCGGTAAAAAACATTTTCATCGCTCGCTCGTAAAGTGGATCTTATTACATCGGATATAGGCTCATAATCCAAGCTATTACACGCGCGCTTTTTACTTTTCATTACAGCACTAGTGTTATAATAGGTATAACCGTTAAGTTACGTTTGTATCTCACTGCAAGTTAGATGTTGATGTGTACGAAGCATTCTTAATATAGCCGGGTAATACCTACTTAATTTTTTTTGTAATACCAACAATGAGATTTTATGCAGCTTAAGAAAATGTGCGCTCGCATAGCTGGCTTGCGCACCATTTTCCGCAAATATTTGTTGAAGTTTTCTGGCTGTGTGGTTGATTATCATAAAAAAGAGTTTTTTTTTTCTTCGCAAGTGTGATGAAAACAGTCGTATTAAACGCATGTGCTATTAGTCATTACATTCACTTCCTTATCGTATAATACCGCCTCTAGTGTAATGACCAACATAGCACACTTGTATCATAATATACTATTTTTGCACTTACCGACATATTCGGGCTGGGTATGCGGACAAAGCAGTGTTCCGAATGAACCCCATGGGCCTCGCAGCGCCAGCACAGGTCGAAGTCCTCGCAAGTGATGCACTTGTACCGGAAGCCGATGACGCCGCGCTCGCAGCCGTCGCAGATCACGCCCGTGTGGGGCCCGGGGAGCCCGGTGAAAAGGAAACTCGGAACTCCTCCATCAGCTAAAAAGAAATAATAAATATTGGTGAACATTCCATCTAGCCCCAATCAAAGCTTGTTTTCTTTTGTAAATACTTTTGTACTTATAATACATGTATACTACTATATACCAGACACAGAACAAACATTTATGTTCGTCACATAAATGTTAGTCCTGGCCGGGAATCGACCCACGCTTTACAGCTCTGAATACGGCTACGGACTGGCTACTGGTTTAGACGAAAAATGGCCCTCGCTCGCAAATAAACGTCCCATTCGCGGATTTAGTGGGAAGTTTAACGAATACTATAAAGGTCTATCTGTGTATTACGTATGTGTGTGTGAACAGATTTTTTCTAAGCAAGCATGCTCCATCGTAGACTGCATCTTTGCTTAACATTATTGGCCAGAAGACGTGCATTGATGGACGAAGGCCACTTAATAGAAGGAGCGGTTTGCCATAATCCCCACGCTTGGCAGGCGGCTTGGGGTTCGCAGAATGCTCACCACCGTTAACCGAGTGGACGCTGCTGCCCGTCCTCCAATGGTCCTGGATGTAGTTTTATTTAAGAGATACCCAGGCCAAACTTTCATTGAGTCTCTTCCTCGGACATATGCAAATTATGCAAGTCTCAAGTACTCAAGATGTTTTCCTTCTCCGACAAACCAGTGGTGTAATTATTTTATCAGTAAGTACGTAAATTTCAGAAAATTCGTTAGTACGGGCTCGGGATCGAAACCACGAGCTCATGGTCCCGAGGCTCGTCTTTCCCCAATGGCCTACCACGACTTCACAAAACCGTTAATTCTAAAATACTTACCGAGTGTCGAAAAGCCAGCGTTGAGTACGCGTGGGTCCACTTCTTCGGCGTTGCCTTCCACCTGGACATACAGCTTGAAAATTAGCGTAGGCGCAACCGCCAGCATGGTCATGACCTCGTCGTCGCTGGAAATCTTGACCTCATCGCCCTCCTCATCTGTGTACAAGAAATTAGTCATTAGTTTCAAAAATATCACTGAAATCTAAATTAGAGATTGTAGAATAAACCTTGATTGTAATATGAAAGGGTCGAGTATAAATATAAATATGACGAATGGAGATAAGACTAAGAGAATTTGTTTTATGACATTGACGCATATTTTAAAATAAGAGATGAATGTGGTTGATTTTGATGGTTTAAGTTGACAGAACTAAACTAACTACAGTATTGCTGTCCTTAGCTAACATGCCTAGAAAAAAGTGACAGCAATATTTTAATTAGTTTAGAACTGTCAACTAAAACCGTCAGAATCGACCACACTTTCGACAGTTCTAAACAAATTAAAATATTGCTGTCACTTTTTTACTACGCATGTTAGCTAAAGACAGCAATATTTTAGTTAGTTTAGTTCTGTCAACTTAAACCTTCAGAATTGACCACAGTGTGTTTTTATAATTATTTCATTTTCGTGACATACTTAATGAAATTTGACGTGTAACTTTGGTGTTATTAATAAACTATTTAGTATATTGTAAGATAAGGGTAGGTTCACTCCCTTACAAAACGCGTCTAAATTTTGCGAAAGGGAACATATTGTGAAACGGACATTGTGCGAAAGGGAGGTTCGGCGTGCAGTAGATATTTTTGGAAAGGGACATTCTTCGACGGAACCGTCTATACGTAGATAATTATATCTATAACATCAATTTCATATTTGGTGTTATGTCATTTTGTATTTTATCTGTATGAGAGTGTCAATTTTCCACTGTAACGCTTGGCTCGTTGACGACACGCGGCTCGCGCCGCCTACCCGCGCGCCTCAACACTACATTGGAATTTCGACACTTTAACATGCAAACAGAGTACAAATTAGCTTGCAGAATTTAACATATTGTAGTTATAGGTTTATCGTGGTTCAACTAAATGGGAGTGAGTCATCTGTATGTAATAATATTATGTTATCCGTGGTAAGATCTGAATTTAGACTAAGGTTTCTATCCCGGAAAATGGATAGCGGTTGAAACCTCTGCGTGCTCCGGGTTTAACTTTCGAATATTTATGATGAGAAAATGTTTTCTTTATCATCAGCCCGGAGACGTCCACTGCTGAACGAAGGCCTCCCCCTTAGACCGCCACACTGTACGACAACCTGCCATTTGCATGCACCGGTTGCACGCGTCTTTTACAATGTCGTCGGTCCACCTAGTGGGTGGGAATGTTTTCTTACCTTTCCAATAAAGATTGAACGTCTTTTCCTTCAGTTTAGGGAATACATCGTGGATCTTAGCCAACAGATAAGTGTAGCTCGAGACGACGTTCCTGTCAACTCCGAATCTCCGCACCTCCGGCTTCAACCCCGCACTCCAAAAAGTAAACACCTTGAATGGAACTTGATCCTCCATTGTATTGGCTGTAAACATAAATAAACAGCTGCTTTATTGACACTGTAAGAAATATCTGTATGTTTCATTAACTGTAAGAGAAATCTGTATATTATTTCATTGATTGTAACAGATCTGAGAGGCTAAAATGGTCGCGTATCTCTGCATATGATCCTATGATGATTCATTTCGCAAATCGTAAATCGGTCACATAAGCGCCAATTTATACTATGATTTTGCAAATGATATTATTACAAAATTCATTAGTTTGACAGTTTTCTATAGAAAGCCGTAAAATGGTCGATGAAAGATGAATTGCATAATGTCAACTAGCAGATTCGTTAGAAGTTACTCGAGAGCAACTTTTTACAATTCATTCTGCTAAGAATTCCTAAGATGAATTGCTTTTAGGGGAATTGCTTAATGCGGCCATTTTAGACCCCCAGATCTGCAAAAAATATACTAAGAACTACTATATCTGTATATATAAAATTCAAAGTCCTGACTGAGCTATCAACGCACAGCCTAAACCGCTGGTCCTAGAGATATTTGGGGGAGGGGGTATAAAACGTGGTAAATTTTGCGAGCGGGTCGAACTTCATCCGTACGCGGACGAAGTCGCGGGCGACCTCTAGTTTTTTATAAAGCAAATATTACGGCGAAAGCCTTTACACCACATTTGTGTAACTGACGTTGTTTCATCCTTAATTCTAAACTGTATAATCGAGAAATTAGCATAATTCGTGTATATTATGAAATTATATGAGGGGAAAAATAAGCAACGGGGGAGTTTACTCGGATCGTTGAAGGTTTAAAATCCTTCAGGCTAGTGAATTTTTGATCTGTATGTCGCGTAATATGCCTCATAGGCCTATAACAGCCTGGTATTCAGTGACTTTGACCCTAATGTTAGCTCTGTGTGTGCTTTGATGAATACTGGTTTGGTGGTTACTGTAAGCACAGGAAGCATGGTCACAAATAAATCAGGAAGGGATAATAACAGAAAGAGAGTCAGTACTCAAACAAGTAAACCTCCCCCCCCCCCCCCCCCCCCCCTTCCGGCTACCGATCCAGTGAAATGTAATAAGGTTTTAACATAAATTGAGGCCCAGTTACAAAATAGCTAAAATATAGTAGTGGCGGTCCGCCATGGTCGAAGCAAAGCAAACCAGAAAATCAATAAATTTACATGAATATGATGTAGAAAAACCAGCTCGTCGGGTTCGTGTGTTTTGTTTGACGCGCGGATTGACGCGCGGCTCGCTCGGTAATTTCTCAAAATACACATACACCTTCATGAATTCCTTCAACCTTATCGCAATATACACAAAAATTGCCAGTGAGACCATTGAAAAAATCGGCATCAATATTAATGGAGCCGGCGTAAGCCAGTTTATAGCCGGGCTTTTGTATTTAGGCATAATGAAAGCTGGACAGTTAGTGTTAAGCGTTTCAGATTGAGAAGCTGTGTTCAGAAGGCGAAGGTCGACGCTTGCTGATCACTTGACGCTTTGATAGAATGTTGTATATACACTTTGAAAATGACTTAATTAGTACACGGAGCGAATATAGAGATGGGATCCATTAGATCGTCCCGGTAAAACTGAGAGAATTGCGTTTTGCGCATGTATGGGCTGCGCGCGCAGCATCCACCTGGAGTTCTTTGTTTGTGACCTGAAATCTACGCCTGAAATAGATACCTAGGATGAGCTCGTTTGCGAAAAGTGAGGTTTAGTCACATTAATAAGTAAGTAAGTTCGTATAGGCTGAGTGGCCAGCCCTAGTGTCAGAGTTAATGTGCCGCCCGAAGGCCTCTGACATGGCTGACGATTGTTGTTATAGAAACTAGAACAAACAACCGGGACCAACAATTTAACGTGTCATCCGACCCACGGTAGCGCTCAGAAATAAATGCCACTCACGATCACCCATCCGAAGACTGACCGGACCGTCCGTTGCTTAACATCGGTGATCGATTATAATCACCTAGACAAGCTACGCCACGAGCGCTACTCACATTAATTTGAACCGGCTTTGGTGATTGCGATGGCGATGGACCGCCAAAGATTGAAAACAACAAAATGTGTCTAGTCTACCGCGTGTCTCTGTAATGGATTCGTAAAATGTTTGACATAATAAACACAATTACACAGCTTTGCAGACTTTAAAATTATTGACTGTAAGAGTAAACTGTATTAAACAGGGTTACACGTATCTGTATAAGCCAAAAGATCATTCTACTTATAATTTGGTTACTACGGAGCCTACACTGAAGGCACGAAGAAATCTTTATTCACCGACATCTTTTTTTAAATAAAAGAGTGGCAAACAAACGACGGGCCACCTGTTGTAAGTGGTCACCACACCACCGTCTGGGTACACCTTCAATGCCCAAAGAATATTGTTGTTTGATGTATGGAATAGCTGAATTATTTTCACGACTTCAGGGTTAGCCCCAAACTAAACAATGTTGAGTACAATGACCTTCTTAATTAATACCGATACGCGTTACCCTATATACATAATAAACATTTTAAGCCTTCGCTGGATGACTGGGATTGCAATGCACAGGTGCATCCTATAGCTGGGCCAGCAGTACTTATATCGAAGTACTTAGGTCTCAAAAGTACTAAGCCATTTTGGCCAAAATTACCTAACTAACTAAAAGCATCTAACTAACTCCTAAACCATTATAGTTTTTGTTTTTTTTCTTAGTTATTGGCATCGCACGTTGTACATTCGACGTTCAGCTGTTGTTCAAGTCGCGACAACCTTTCTTAGCCTTATCCGCTTAGCTAAGTTGCATTTGTTTAAGTACCTAAAATGTTTATCTATTTGCGCATTGCGTAACCTCTGTTTGGTAAATGGATGGGGGGATATGAAAATGTTTATCAAATAATTTTACGTGTGAGAAAACCAGCTCGTCGGATAGTTGTAATGATCTGTTTGATGCGCTTGTAGAGGCGCGGTCGGTTTCGGATATTCTCAAAACACACGTAGATCTTCATACATCTCTGGAACCGTATCAATAAAAGAAGGACGACACCCATTAGGATGGACAATAACAAAATAGGCGACAACATTAATGGATTGGGGAAAAACAAGTTCATAGATGGTTCATAGTCATTATCTTTAGACATGTTTGCTTTTTGATCACTTAGTGGCGTAGAATGTTAGGACCATATTAAACTTTGAAGATGGTTATAGAGCGCGAGTAAATATAGAGATGAGACCTATTAGATCGACCCGATAAAACTGATAGGATTGCGTTTTGCGCATGCTTATTAGGGCTGCGCGCCACCAGCAGGGCTAACATGCGCACCGCGAGAAAATTTTGTCGTGTCTTTATGTCGTGCGAAAACGAGACAAACTTATATAGATTCGTAGCCTTGTCCTGTTTTGTAGAATCGAGAAAATTTTCTCGCGGTGCGCATGTTAGGCCTGCTGGACTCCTTTGTTGGTGACCTAAAATAGATACCTAGCATAAGCTCGATTCACAAAACAGCGGGCCCAGACAATCTCTGGTTGACCCTAATAACTTTACTATGAAAACTTAAACTTACGTAATTTCGTTTTTTTTATTTTTTAGGAAAAATATGAACCCTTATATGATCTCTTCGTTGTCTATCTACATGTCAGTCTGTCAAGACCCTTTTTCTCATGAATAAGTGAAGTAAGCCGTGGTAACGTAAACGGGAGACTGCTCGACTTGAAATCGTGAGATCGCCGGTTCAAACTCAAGCGCGTACCAATGAGCTTTTTGGGGTTTATGTATGGTTTTTAATACCAATGGCTTTTCGGTAAATACACACATATATGCGCGCGTATACACATCAACTAACTTATTCGCATTTATAACATTACAATGTGATGGCCAAAATAAAATTTGGATGCCCTAAGCCTGAAAAAAAAACTTCAAATAATTTATACGTGTATCTCTAGCAATGATAAAATCATTCAATTACAATGATCACGATGATTTATCAAGCAATAGTCGACAGAAAAATCGAGAAGGAAAAGTAGTGGGCATGCACATTAACTACCAGTTGGTAGTTATGTTACCAGCCCAAGCTGGTAGATGCCTCACGCGACATACCCAATTTTTCGCTAGCACCATGGGCTGGGTGCCACTCGAGTTCTTCAACCCCTCAGTTATTTTAAGTAGGTTACCATTTTAGTTGTATCTTAGTTTTTAATATTTTGACGGCATTAAATAAGCTCATGTCTTTCTGAGCAGACCTCAAATCGGTTTTTAATTTAATTAAAATTTAAGAGACGCCATCGCGACGCTCCCTGAATCTTGACTAGGTACATAGTTACCTAGGTATAATTAACCTTATGATGCTCACATCAAGCTAAGATTTCTTTAATATTGCCTTTTAGCAGATGCAATGGAGTTAAAGGAACAATCATAATTTAAGAGTGGATTTTAACTCAATGTACATGTCTACAAAACATAAAAAATGTGCATTACTGGTAATACCCAAAAAACTGCACCAATCTATTGCACAAATTTAAATAAAAAATAAAGTCAATTTCATAATTATGACGAGTATGAAACATGTATTTCAGTCTATTTGCGTTTATGTAATAGCAAAAACTTTAAATTTATATTGTGATAGCCTCGCAAACTGAGACTTCAAGACACAAGACCTTTTATTTTGGAAAACTCCGTATTCGAAATTCTTGTTTAGAACTGAGTACAGAATGTTACAACCAAATATGAAAATTGGCCATTCAATGGCACCACAGCAGCTTCAGCCGTCCCAGCTTCACACGGGGATCCCTACTTTTTTTCTAGTAATAAATATAGCCTGTTACTTGGGGATAATGTAGCATTCTAATGGTGAATTTTTTTTTTTAAATCGGTCCATTAGTTTTTGAGTTTATTCATTACAAACATACAAGTGTAGTGTAGATGTAGATAGTGTAGAAGTGTAAATATACATAATTGGTTTGCATTTGACCATATCCTGCGTAATGTAAATATACAATGTAGTCTAGGATGGAATACATAAATGAAAATAGCCTTTATTCTTTGATCTTCTTGGACCTCATGTCCTAAAACTGCAAACAGATCCCTCCGGTGGTTCTGTTTGAACTGTTTGATGAGAAACAGCATCCACTAAGTTAACAGTGGTGAGCATTCTACTGACATCAAGCTGCCTGCCAAGCATGGGGATTATGGCAACATCTGCTATTAAGGGCCTTCATCCAGCAGGAGACGCTTTATAGCTGATGATGTAACTACTATTTTCGGTATTATTATATTATTACGATATTTTTATAGTCGGAGTATCCAATTTAATTAAACGTGAGTATTCCCGTATAAATAAAACAAAAATCTTTCCGATTGAGTTATGAATAGGGGTCCTGGTTGTCTGTCTACCCTGGACATATGCCTCCTCTAGAAGTCAACATTGTCATCTATTTCTGGCTTTTCTGTGCCAACAGTCCCCTTGTTTCCATCCCATTCCTGGGGTACCAAAATATTACCTCTGTGTTTAATTTTTCTGTAGAAGAACTAATGGAATGCCTATAGCCTGAATCAAACTAGGTGGCTGCTATGACGTTTGCACAAGACACTGCACATACTGCAGAATAAAAAAACATTAGGCATGGATGGTGAGTGGTTCTGTACACTTGCAGTGCACTTCAGAGCTGCCATTAAGTTTAAAATGATGTTGTACTTAGAAGTACCTAGCTAATAAAATATGGAATATTTATCTGTACCTCAACTTTATCTCTGGAGAAGCAAACATTTGCTAGACTAGACAGAACTAAACTAACTAAAGTATTGATGTCGTTAGCTAACATGCCTAGTAAAAAAGTGCCAGCAATATTTTAATTTGTTTAGAACTGTCAACTAATACCTTCAAAATCAACCACATTATCTTTGTTTAACCCCTTAAAAGTGGACTGAAATGAACAACTGAGATTTGAGATTTTAAAACAGTGTTCTTTGTTTGAATTTGTAAAAAGATAACCTGAAGGCAAGTGACATTTTGGCCTACTTCATACAAGCAAGTATGCTAGGCTATCACTAGGCCACCATTGCATAGGAAATGTACTAAGCCTTTATTGTTTGATTAATCAGAATCTATTGTTATATCTTAAATAAATATATACCTACTTAGTCATTACTCACTCTTTAGTACTCACGGACACAGTAATATCCCTCAAACAAAAAAAAAAAAAATTGCAGGCTTCTTTTTGTAATTAAATAAATGGACAAGAATGACAAACAAGACTTTCCTTGGAAATTGAGCAAAACATGGGATCCAAAGACAAATAAAAAGGCAACCTACCTGGGATGATCATAAGGTACAAGTTCCTTAGTATTGCATGATGCAATACTTAGCCATCGTTACAATTTGTTATAGAACATAAAATTAAGGCAATTTGAGTATGAAACCCTAATAATAAAACTTTGTTGTGCTCCGTGATCCTATTAGAAAAAAAACATAGGATGTGATACATAGAACTTACTAAACCTTTCAAACTGCGTCATAAGCAAGTCCGGCAAAGAACAACACTACCGAGGGCGCAAATAACTTGCAGCCGAGAGCAACCGAGCATTATGTACTGGGTAGGTAAGTAAATGTAGGCCAAGTGAACTTTGTTATTTCCAACAAATCCGGATCATTTGAAGTCAATAAGGTCCAGATTCTTGCGCCTTTATCAATAAATCTTCGTTATAAATAAAAGTTTCTTACCTAAATCTGTAGTAAGCCGTATAATCACAATATTTAACACAACAAAAACCAACAACGTATGACTACGTCCACTTCACTTCACAGATAAATATTCACTGAGCAATGACGCACCTGGCCTCTCGTTTATATATGTGTTTACGTCTAGAATAATATTATGAATCATCAAGCCACGACGCGACGCTTCGAAACGATAATATTTTGTTGTGCAACATTTCACATTACAAAATGGAAAATAATGGAAACCAAGGAAACGTTCAACCAGTGCGTCCACTTTCAATTTTGGTTTTTCCCTAGTTTCTTTTCAAATTACCCCTAAAATTCCCTAAACAAATGTTTAAATTCCTTGGTGCATGACCGTAATAAAAAAAAACCCTAATATGAAGCCGAAGCTCTACTTTTACAGTTTTTTGCTGCACTTAACATTGGGTAGGAATCATTACTCTCACTCAGACAAATAATAGAATTTTTTTTTGCTATTTTTCTGCAGTGTTGCAAAAAAAAAACAACTGTTGGTATAATACGACTTAGGTCGCCTGTAACTACGGCCATAGTACAATTAATAGGTCAGTTTGAGACCAAAAAAACATAAACAAAAGGATTACCACATGTGTCGATTTTTCCCCAAAACTCCCTCAAACCCTGTCGAAATAAAAATGTCCCTAAACCCTACATAATATTGATATTTTTCCCTAAAAAAGGGAGAAATCCCTAAAAGTGGAAGCACTGCATTCAACTCATGTCAAACATCAAAGTCACACATCCACACATGAGACATGACACAACACATAATTTTTTTTTTTTTCTTAGTTCTTGGCATCGCACGTTGTGCATTCTGCCAGTGTCAAGTGTATGATTTTTTCAAGTATTTATATGTAAATCAAGTCAAATATGTAATGATATCACAGTCAGTCACACGAAATTAGTCATAGTCGAGTCCAAGTCATTCCCTAGTAAAGTTGTGGCGACTTTACTATGAGCTTATACGGAGTTTTGAAAACAACACAAAAAGACATGTTTCACCACATTATATCACTTGCCCACACTCGTGCATGTAATTCAACACTCAATGAATAAAACACCACCATTTTTAATCATTAATTCGCAAAAATACACAAGTTTAAGAAAATAATAGAATGCAACTACATGATTTTTCCGTGTTCCCGCCAAAACTCCAACACATAATTATTGACAGTAGCCGTGTGTCGTTCTTGAATGAATCCTTCAATTGAAGTACTTCAGCTGTGTTCATCCTTCATTCACTACTTCAGATAAAATGTAGCTACTTCTTAGTTCAGCTGTCTAGTTCACTCGACGTCGCGAAGTCGCGAACGATGAGACACGAACGAGCCCAGTGCGGAAGGATATTTCTTTGGGAAGGATAGATAATGCTATCACGCTCTGTTTTAGGTACTGAAGTAATTGTCTATTTCACTCAATCTTTGGCTCGTTGCGTTCGGTCCTCTGGTTACCTATTACGATAGTTCGAGAACGATTTTAGGAGTCCTCTAACTTTTATCGTACATTGCTCGTTACACAAAATAGCTAATATTGAACTAGGAAGGAAAATGGCAATGTACAATTTACAAACACGTTTGTACGAGCTTGGATATAAAATGAAGCAACCATAGTAAGCGACTGTCCTGTTTTCGTTCGTAAACGTATCTTCTTAGTAGTTAGGTATCGAATGGCGAAATCATTTCAAATGAGCAACTGGACTAGTGAACTAGATGAGTGAAGTACTTCTTTTAATGAAAAGTTACGTTATATATCTTTTCATTTTAGTGACACATTCTGCGCAAGCTTAATTGACAGTACGGTCAAAAATTGCTAACTTCATAGTCAAGTTGACTGTTTTTTTTTCTTAGTTTTTGGTATTGCAAGTTGTGCATTCTGCCAGTGTCAAATAAAAATGTATGTATCAAGTTTTTATAGTATCAAAAAATCAAATAAGTCTTCAAATCAAAGTTAGTTATACAATAATTGTTCACAGTCAAATGCAAGTGATGCCCTAGTAAAGTTGTGATGACTTTACTATAAGTCTGGTCTTTTCTTTACTATAAGCTTCTTATGGGTTTGAAAGCAACACGAAGAGACATTTTTACCATATTATATCACTTGCCCACACTCTTGCACTTAACTCGGCACTTCATGAATATAACGGTATAAAACGCCATTATTTTTAGTCGAAAAACACATGTTATGCAAAATAATACAATGCGGTGACCTCTCTCACCCTTTTTTCTCTTCCTTATATTATAAAATATAAAGTACTAGCTGACCCGGCGAACTTTGTTACGCCGTAGAGGCAATAAATGAGCAGATTTAGGATTTTATATTTATTAGTATAATAAATAAGGATATATATAAGGAGGGAGATATGTCATATCGCGCCCTAAAATGGCCCCGTGAAGACGGCCCTAAGAACTGTCTCGCCGGTCTGCGCTCACTAAGCGAGACGCGCGCTATCCCTTTTGCTCTCATAAAAGTGCTATCTTCTTACGCACTCCAGCGCAACTCGTAAACATGACGGCGCGGGGGTCATTTTCAAACGTTATTTTATTACGCGATGGCGCATCTTTCGTAATCTTTGTAATCAATAGAATAATTAGTCTTGATGTTCCTTATATTTTTTTCCCGCTTTGCTTCTCTTGTGTATGTATTTATTCCGATTTCCAAATGTGAAAGGGGTGTGTAGTTGTTTAAGTCCTGAAACATGCGATTTGATTAGGTAAGGAATCGCAGAGATTCTCTATACAAATGTATTCCCATATTTTCTTCCTGGATAATGTCTCTAGAGCAATCATTTATGAAGTCTAGATCTACCGTAGACATGTCTCTGTCATTTCCTTTTTTCAGCAACTTATTGCTAAAGAAAATATGATTACCCTCTAAAAATCATTCATACATATTGTGGAGTACAAACTCAATTTTTGTATGCAACAGCACATATTTTTTTCGCGATTTCTTTGTTCCCATAGTATAAGTTGTTCATAATGGTGAGTACAAATTATATCCTAGAGTATTGCAAGTGTTCTACCAGTCAACCTGTATAGAGACTCCTTCTATTCTACACTCCATAGATATTACGTCACGGGACGAAATTAATCCAATCATCTTCCTCAGCACGAAATGCTAAAGGCGTAGGGCATTTTGGCCTACATTACATGGTACAAAGGTGTATGGGGATTTGTTATAATTAGGCCAAATCCCAAATGTGTCTGGAAGATGCCCTAAGCCTTTAAAGAGATAATATTTTTTTATTAATTTAGCCTGCACAACTAACTCTAACTAACAGTAAAGGTATACGACAATGTAGGTATGTACACGAGGCTTACTTTGATATGAAATATCTTCGAAATGTTTCATTTTCGCACTTAAGTCGTTGACCGTATTTTTCAGTGACATTGTAGCGTATTCCTGTCCTTCCTGCTGAGCTATCAAATTATGGCACCTGACTTCTAGCTCAGGGTTTCTTTCGATTACTTCATTCTCCGGCATTTCAATAGTCGCATCTTCCAAAAGTACATGTAAATAAGGGACGTCAGCGCCTTCACTTCTCTTTTCTTGTAAAAAGCAATACATCCAATCTATATCTAAAGTGGTAAGGAAAGGTCTGGAAATAACCTGCTCTTTTCCTTCGTTAGAATCAATGTTCTCCTTTGTGTAATCTTTGCCAGCTGTTTCGATGCCTTCTTTTCCAGAACAAGTCTTATACTTTGATTTATTTTCTTTCTTTTTTAATTGATCATTATCAGAGTAACCGTTTCCTTTATTCTCACCTTTCTTGGAACTCTTGGTTTTTTTTGTATTTTCTTTTACAGATAGGTCTATCTTCTTCATATTTCTTATGTCTTCGTCATTTATGTTTATATTTGGCTTTGCATTTTCTTTACTAAGTTTACCTTTGGCGTTTCTACCGATTACTTTTAAAATGTTACTCGGAATCTCTTTATTTTCAGGTAGATTATTTAGAAAAATAGCAAATTCTCGTGAGGGATAGATCCTCAGACGAGTATGTACGGAGTCAACCAGGGATCCCTTGTACTCCATGTCTGTACAAATTGACCGTAAACGCTATTATGGAAATGAATTCACAATAAAAGATTATGTTTGCTTCTCTCTTGAAATAGCTTCGTCTATTTCTTCAGCTAAATATCTACTTATTTGTCTCTATTCTTTAAATCTGAATATTTTCTTCACTGACATTTTCTTTCAACTTCAAACCGTTAATATTAACATAGAGTAAGTAAATTTCAATGACGTCTTTTCTTTGATAGCAACTGCAATGAAAGGAGGTTTAGTTAGCATTGCAGAAAGCGTACAATGCTCGTCTTGCTGTCAAAAGAATTCAAAAATAAGCTCTCGTGCCTTTTTTTGCAAACGGATTGTTTTGTTGAGAATTACATAGATTTTGTATCCATGGTCAAGGATGTTGTATTTCTATATCTTCCTAGATCCATGGTATATCTTGGACCCTAGAATAGAACTAGACTCCAATACTTAAATTGTCTCTACTTGTAGGATCCAAGTACCTACTTATGGTAATAATTGTACTGCATTATTAGATTTTCCATTACAAAAGAAAACTAAAACAAACTGAAAATCAAAACATTTATTGAACAATAACCACAGGCATGACTCTTAATTAAAAAGGCCCTTGAGCTCAAACCTTACCCTATCTGACGGCTTACTAAGAACCAATTACTGTATGTATTTTAGCCACTGATTTCTATAGAAATACGCCTTGATAATACTCAGTGGTTTTAGCTTAGCGATAGAATACGAGCAGTTACGTCTTGTCCTCACTAATAATAATCTTTAAAAAAAAATACAGTAAAAGTAACCTACCAAACAAAAAAAGAATCATCAAAATCAGTTCATATTTGGCAGAGTAATCACGTAACATACATACAAAGTACAAAATAACGTTCATACTAAAATATTAATTGTAATCATGCTTATAATTGTGATTACTTATATCATATGCTTTTTGTTTACTAGCGGAGGGCCTAGCCCTAAGACATACCTCTGCGAGGTTTAGTAGGTGCTAGTTACCGAAACCTTTATTGTATTAAACGTACCTGAGAATAATAAATAAACTAAAATTAAAAAAAAAAAATGTCTAATTGAGAACCTCCTTTTTTAAAGTCTGTTGAAAAGATAAGAGAAGTGTTCATATTATTTATTATTATTATTATTTAGATTCTCTGTGAGAAGATAAGCACCACATATATCGTAAGCCGTGCTGTCTAGCACATGCTATAGGGTGAGATTCTGAGCTCTAGAAGCATTTATGATAAAGAGTTAAGTACTAATATTTACTATACAATACAATGTACATACCATTAACAACTCACAAATGATGTAATCAATCCACTTTTTGCAACTACTTTGCAATAACATATAAACAACTTATTACATTATGTATAAATTGTACTTATTTTTTTATATTTATAATAAGAAATATTGAATGTAATTAAAACTAATCTTGGTGTTCCTTTCCCGCGTTTGTCCCAAGCGGTTTACTAGGCAGATGCCTATATTTGGGTTCATCCACAAATTTGACCGGTCCGCCAAGTTGTACAGTTTCAGGAATGCTTAATTCTTCATTGAGCTTTTTAGCTAGGAAGTATATTTCAGCTAGGGCGATGACTAGTGCGCACATAACGCCTAGAAGCAGTCTGAATCCGAAATCGAGGTTGCCGATAGTCCATTCGATTCCCTTGAAGCCAAACATGAACCCAGCAAAGATGGATATAATAAACTGTCCGATGGCAATCAGATGACGGTTCAATTGTTTCACTGGAAAATAAATTTCATCATCTCGTTAGGAATGTCGTCACATCGAGTTATATGTGACATGGTGAGTATGCAAATTTTAGAGGTGAGTAACCCCTAAAAGTTGAGTATAAAGTGTTCTAGATTGAATTTCATAATGTTGAGCAAAATTGGTGACGAATTTAGATCGTGTTAGTTAATTTAGTCACCATCTAATTAAGGGTTGCATGCCAATAAGGGTTTATTGTATTCGTGATGAATGAATAAGTTTTAAAATTTAGTAGTAGCTCGAATATTGTAGACGATCACTGAAGTTAGCTTAATCTTTTAACCCTTTAGCTACTTCGTTTTCAAGCAGTTTACGTGCTCGTAGCACACAGCTCATTTTTGCAAAAAAAATAAAATTGTTTCAAGCAATGAGTGAAAAAAATTGAAATTTGCTTACTAAGGTATTTGTCGTAAAAATACGGTAAAGGCGGAATGGGCTCGAAACTCGATGTTGGATATATCAGACTAAGACATTTAATGTGATCTGTTTACTTTCAGTTAGTTTAGTGACTAAATTAAACTTCTCAGGCTATATGATGAACCTATAAGGTTGAACTTTTGCGCCAACCTGACAACCAAGTCGTGGCCCGGCGCCTTGTGCGTGGTATGTAGGAAAACATGAAAAATCGGGACTAAAACTACAACGTGCATATTGAAGGGCGATAATGCTAGGTAACGGTGGTGACCATTCTGCGATCCCCAAGCCGCCTGCCAAGCGTGGGGATTATGGCAACAACCATAAACCCACACCTATAAAGGGGGAGGTCTTCGTCCAGCAGTGGACGTTTTATAGCTGACGACGAATGCTAGGTATGCACAAGCTTTGGCAGGGTGTCAAAAATCTAGAAATGTATAATAAGTTTTACAAATAAAGCTTTCCTTTGGTTTACTTTACAATGTTCTCAAATGTATGTGTTTACTTTCTTCAATGTAATTTTTTATATATTTCACTAGGTTTGCTATGTATTAATGTCGTTGTTGGTAGCTCGACCGTAAAATTGATGTGTTGTTATGACTTTTGTCCCAACGAGTCACACTGACACTGAGTGTGACTTTTTGGGACAACTTTTTTGACAACACTGTTACTCGATGGGAAGAAAAATCCCAACAAGTAACAGTGTGACTCGTTGGGAACCCACCACCACACCTAGCCTCGAATGGCAACTGGCTTTCATTTGTCTTAGCTATCGAATCAAACAGTTATTTAGGTGCTTAGTGTCAGATTTTCAACTTCAGGGTGGTAAGTCAGCTAAGTACAAGAAACTAACCAACATCCTATAGTTTCCTCAAAATGTTTTCCTACAACAGCAGCTCAAGTTTACTGTCGGGATTTGAACCCATGCACAACGGCATGCAAACTTAACATGCTAACCGCTCTGAGCTACTATCACTACAAAATCTATACTTACTTTGATATGAAATGCTATCTTCCGGAAATGACATTCTAACATTATCAACTCCCTTTGTCATTTTCCTGTAGGCTCTAGCTTCTGCCTGCGACCTCAACTTAACACATCTAGCTTCTAAATCAGGGTTTCTTTTTATGACTTCATTCTCAGGTAACACAACACTGGCCCCTTCAATGAGAGTGTGCAAATATGGGACGTCATCACCCTTACTTCTCCTCTTTTGCAAGTAACAATACAACCAGTCAATATCAGGTGTTGAGAGATATGGACCAGGAATTTTATCTTCTGTCGAATCTTCTGCATCAGTTATTTCTACAGAATCTTCATTCCCAGAAAGATTCTCGTTATCATGTTTAGTATCATTTGATTTATTATTTTTAGTTTTTTTCGTATCGGCACTAATTTCTACAGAATCTTTGACATGCTTTTCAGGAGTGTCACCAGACTTTTCCTTGTCATTGTGTTGGTCTTTAAGTTCATCTTTGTTGGAATCAACTGGTTCTTCCAAAGGTTTAGGCAACTCTGTGTTAGCTTTCACATAGTCAGCTATACTATTAATGTTTTTTAAATCTTCATCAGTCAAATGCACTTTATTAGGTTGATCAATATCTTTATTAAGAACGCCTTTACTGTTTTTCCCAATTACTTTCAAAATATTAATGGGAATGTCTTCATCATCGGGTAATGATTTAAGAAAACTGGTTAAATTGTCCGTTGGGTATATTCTGAGATGGGTATTAATAAGAGATCCTCTAAGGTCCATGGTTTAGTTTGCAATATTCAGTTTATGATTAAGGTCAGCATACAAGTCTCTTAGTTCTTCTTCTTTTTCTTCAAAAGCGTTGTCTATCCGTTGGCACTTAAAGTTCATATCATCAATGAATTGATCCCAATCTTTCTTCCTCTTTTCACAGCTTTCAATTCTTTTCTTTTCGTATACCTGCAATGTAAGCATTTGATTCATATTTAGTTAGATATAACTAGTTCATAAAATTGACCTTGTTATGATAAATATTTATATATAAGACAGTTTTTTTAGTTTTTGTAGTAGACTCTATTATTGCAGTGTTCGTCAGGGGAAGTGCAACACCTTTGCCAGTTATACGTCCGCCAAACAGTAGTGTGCAAACATTACTGTGTTTTAGTTTGAAAGGCAACGTTACCAGAGAAATTACTAAATACTATGTATGTCACATCAAAAGAAAAATAATTACACTTAATAAAACGTAAGATTAAAAAAAAAGGTAGCATGTCTGCCTTCAGAGCTGTAAGGCGTGGGTTCGATCCCCACCCAGGACAAAAAATTATGTGACTATAGATGTTTGTTCTGTGTCTGGGTGTAAAGTAGTATGTATTAAGTATGAATAAACGAAAAAAAAATTGTATATAAGTATTCTATCAGCTTTGTATCATGGTTTCCATAATACAAGCTTCGCTTAGTATGGGGCTAAATGGCGCTGTGTCTAAAATGTCCCCCAATAGTTTATTTATCAAATAAGTAAGAAAGCCCTAATGCATCCCTACAAAAAACCTATTTCCTGGAAGAGATAAGAACACTTTGTGGCATATCTATAAAAATATTTTTCTTATTTTTATAGTGTGTTTGACAACTTATAATAGTATCATAACAGTCCAGGATACTATTGTTACAAATAAAGCATAATTAAACTTATGTCTTTTCTTGTGGCCTCAAGTAGTATTCTACACACACATCCAATCCCTGGCTAGCACCCAGACCTGTCATTGTGTAATGTAACGGAAATGACGCCAGCCAGACAGCAGCTATATTGACGCGCCTCCTCATGCCACGCTTTGCTGTATTAGCTATTGGAGGGGGCCAGCGCTTTAGCAGGGGGGTGTCACTCCGCAGTTTAGGTATGTTCGGCCGTCGCTCCGCTCCCAGAGGACAATGCAAGGCTGAGGTCAGTGGCCATCCGCACGCTAGCCTCGTCGCACGTAACTAAGTATACATGATAGAAAGAGAGTGGTATATCTAGGTGAATATAGCGAGCGGTACCCAGCGCTGTGCGAGTTGAATTGCTACTTTATTGCCTAGTAGATAGAGTCCTTATTTATTTCAATTCCTTTGCAGAGTGAACTTTCTGTACGTAGTACTATTATTTATTCTGTGAGTTTACTCTCAATTATTATTCGTTGATTGTGAATTAAAAACCTACTAAACCACCAGTCTGAATGCCTCATTTTACTACCCGTTTCAGTAATTTACCTTTTTAGTGTCTAAATACTCGGAATCAATTTCGTTGCAGAGCTGCAATGCCTGATCAAGTTTCTCTTTCAAAACAGGCAGACCTGTTTCACCACTCTTCTTTATCTTGTCAACTTGACTGTCTTTAATCTCAGTTAGTTTCTCAAGAATAGCAAATAAATTTTCAACTTCACGATCACCTCGTTTTTCCTGAAAGAATATTGTAATATGTTTATTTATGTGCTATGAATAGTGGCTTATCCTAATGATAATAACAAGCCCATTTCAGGTATTTTGATAAGCCATTTATTAACTATTGAAACAAAGCATTGAGTAAGTATTTTTGAGGGTCTGTAAGCTTAGCTTTATCCCTATAGGCTCATATAGCATATAGCCCTATATCACTCAAAACATAAGCTTAGATTTTGGTCTACAGCATGTCTCATAAATTGAATGGCTAGGAACTTGTGAATTTCATTGAATACATCATCAGTAGACTTCCACTGCCGAACCAACACACTTAACAAAGATACTTAGAGCTTATTATAATAAGCAAATTTGCATGTACTTATTTCGAATTTTATGTGTATTTTTTTTTTATCTTACATACCTCAAACTCTCTCAGCATATACTTTATTTCCCCATTCAGAAAGGGACGATGGTCAAATAAACGCGACCAGATTTCACCAATTTCTGTGGATACAATCATTGTGTTAAGGATGAATGGAATAATAAAGGCTCAAGACCAGATAAAGTTGTGATTTGAGAAAAGCTTTTGTCTAACTGAGAACTAATGTAGGCTGATGATGATGATGTTCCTAGGCATATTCATGGAACACTTCAGTAAGAAATGCATCTACATGATAATGATCTAAAATGCTAGGGTCTTAAGATTCTCGCAAACACAATGGTATACTACAACAACAAAAACGATGCTAAAAAGTAATAACAAATATGAAATGTAATAATCCAGGTCATATCCAAGCTCCCAAATACGGTACCAGTGCCAGCATTAGGAAGTTTAAAAACGAACCGAATAATTCTGAACTGATGTAATAATGATCAAAAATTATGTTAAGTGCTACAATTACCACTTTTGAGTGCTTTTGGGGCAATTATCTGATAATTTCCCGATTTTATTTTCCAAAATAATCAAATGACACAAACCTCGTGACAGCTCCGTCATTGTTTCTGTTCATTCATTTAATTCGTTTCGGTTCACCGTTCATTCATCAAAATTTGCTGCGTTCGTTGCGTAATGCGCTAAAAGTGATAATATCGCGAATCCGACAATTTTTAAATAGTCACAAAATATAGGGGCTTTGATTTGATCAAGTAATAATTGTGACTTTGGTTGGATTCGCGATATTATCATTTTTAGCGCATTACGGAACGCAGCAATTAGCAAAATGCTAAAATCATCTATAAAGAGGCCATGCTTCCAGTGCCAGAACCAAAGCCAGAACAGAACTGAAATTACGGGTTTGGCTCAGCTTTCCAATATACCTGTGTATAAAGCTAGGAAGCTGAAAGTTTTTCACAGAAAGGTCTCATTAAATGAAAGCTTTTATTGCCTGTCAGTAACCGCCCATTAGGAAATCACTTAAGATTATTACAGTTTAGTAAAACTGAAACTGAACTGAACGTTTCGTTGTACGTTATATCAAATTGTGCAAATGTCATAAATCGTAAAACACTTAAATAAGGTTTTGTTAATTTTCATTGTGTACACACTGAAACTTCATGAATTGTAATTAAAAAGGTTTCCTGTCTGTATATTTTATTTATAACAGTAATAATATTAGGCGGAAAAAGTTTTATTGATTTGTGAACACTTGTAAAAAGAAACGTAATTGACGCTATTTAATTATAAGTGGGTACCCAGACCCACTCACTTATTAAACAGTCTGAATCAGAGCATCCTGAATCCACACAGTCTTATGATCTCTACCCCTAGAGTGTATATTAAGAGCGCGGGAGCTAAAAGCCCAACCGGAGACAAATTTGAGTTGTTTAGGTTTGCAATAAGTGACAGATCCGACTCGGAGCCTCCCGACTTGAGTTACATCAAAGTTACATCAAGAAGTCAGTCAATAAAGTACATTCCTAGACTTTTTTTTCCAAACTTACCTCAAATTTATTTTTTATTGTTTTCTTTAAAACTAGGTTTCCACACTTCCCCCTTTTAGGGAGAGGTGAACCCCACCCTCCCTCACCATATCCGGACTGCCGCTGGCGCCAACTGCGAAAAGTTTTGCCTATAGAACCTTATTCGACGATGTTCGTATGTCATTCCGGTCGTGATGACATGACCTTACATTTTTACCACTCACTTTGTTATTGTTTAGCTATGTCCTCTTAGCTAAGAGTTGCTGTTTGTTTGTATAGCTAAAATGCACCACTATTTCTGCCTGTCAATTATGGCACATAGATAGATACATAGATTGAGAGACTCTTTATTGTACACACCAAAAGAAATGATAACAGTCATGATGATCACAACACAAAAAAGGAACTTAAAACTAGTGTTACAATTGGCGGCCTTATCGCACATAAGGATTTAAGCTACCATGTAACAAGCAACAGGGGGTTACAGAGAGATCACTTGACTCGAAATCGTGAGGACACGAGTTTAAATCCCAGAGTCGTATCAATGAGCTCTTTATATCTTTAGATATATATCCCTGAGTTATTGGTAAAGGAGAACATAGTGGGAAAACTCGCACGTCCGGAGGAGAAATTCAATGGCATATTTTATGTGAATCCGTCAACCGGTAACTGGGCCAGAGTAGTGGATATGGGGGGTAGCATTAAGTCCAGCAGGACGTAGTATATTATAATAGGCGTACTATAATATCTGTTTCTTAAAATGATTAGGTACTGTCGATATTAGCCTGCAGCTTACGGGATCGCGATTCGGATCGCGATTTTTCATAAATGTCACTTGTCACTTTTTTTTTTTTTTTTTTTTTTAGGTCTTGGCATCTCTCGTTGTGCATTCTGCCAGTGTCAAGTTTATGATTTTTTCAAGTATTTATATGTAAATCAAGTCAAATATGTAATGATATCACAGTCAGTCACACGAAATTAGTCATGGTCGAGTCCAAGTCATGCCCTAGTAAAGTTGTGGCGACTTTACTATGAGCTTATACGGAGTTTTGAAAACAACACAAAAAGACATGTTTCACCACATTATATCACTTGCCCACACTCGTGCATGTAATTCAACACTCAATGAATAAAACACCACCATTTTTAATCATTAATTCGCGAAAATACACAAGTTTAAGAAAATAATATAATGCAACGACATGATTTTTCCGTGTTCCCGCCAAAACTCCTCCACTTGTCACTTTCCGGCACAGGAAGCACAGCCTAAAGATTATTTTCACCGGAAGTGGAGATTTAATCTATGATATTTGTTAACTGTGCTGCAACCTGCAACTCGTTCATGTAACATTCATTTGATTCATGTTCATTCGTACATTCATTCGTTTGGTCATCAATCAATTTCAATCAATTCAGTAATTTCATTCATTGAGTCGAGAATGGGCGGATTTGTGAGTTGGCGAAACCGAAACTAGATGCGACATTGTTTTTATTTGCGCAAAAGTGTTTTGTTGGTGACAATGTTTCGTTTGTGTTTTGTTTATCGTTAATTTTACAAAGTGTCTGTGAACCATACGAATGTGAAGTTCAGACTTGTTTTGTGAAGACAAATTGTAATTATCACCGTTCACCATGCCGGGTGTTGTCGGAATCGGCGAATTCATCGAGGAAACTCGAGAGGATTACAACTCGCCGACAACGTCTACATTCGTTTCTCGAATGCCACAATTTCGCCAGACCATTACGTCTTTGGAGGAGGTAAATTTAAAATATCTGTTGGGGCTACTTTTATATTAAATGACAAGGAAACAATTTGATAGATTCAGTGGAAAACTGCAGTGCTGTTAAATACAATAGCCTTGGTAGAATGACTGCAGATTATTTTGAACAGGAAATAGGTGGGTATTAGCTGTAGTATTTAGGCATGCCATTTTAGGAACGAAGCAACTACCTATTGTGTTGTACCTAATTCGATTATACGCTAGCAACGCCCTGTGTATGCACTCGCTGTTTTGCAACATGTCCCGGTGCTTCTTAAAATTATTCAATGTCCTTCTTTATAAATGTATTAAGAACTCTTTTTCTTCCTAAATATCATGTCAAATTCTGCTGAGATTGAGCCTCTTAGTCTCAGACATAAAAAGTCAACAGACTGCAAAACAGACATAAGTAAACATTAATTCAAACAAATATCTTCTTCTTAACTTCATCTACATTTTCTACCTATTGACTTACTAAGTATTGTGTATCTCATGTATCTATCTGACTAAATAATAAAGACAAGTGTAGACCAACTGGTAGACCAACCTACATCAAACTCAAGTAGGTACCTATCTAAGTGGGACTTACAAGTGGGAAAGACAAGGCACATTTAGAAGTTTTCTAAAAATTACCATTGATTATTTCTATCGCATTAAAAAAAAAAAATACGTCACAATATCTGCACACTTAAGAGTAGACAAGTTGGTCACTTCTCCATTGAAACGCGGTAGTATTACTACTCCACTATGTAATTTTGTAGGTCCAAGACTAGGTATTATATCGATTAATCTCTTCATTATCTAAGATTGTAAATTATTACGAAAGTAAAAAGTTAATAAACATGAAAGTTATGAGCCAGGAAACATCTTGTATTTTAGCTCAATTTTAACGCCACATTGGACGTAAACAAATAACATAAAGAATACGAAAACTCTAAAATAATTTATCAAGTGGCATAGTTTAGTCCATAAACATGTCAAATAACTTAAGTTGGCCCACCGATGAGTTCGAGCCGTCAACTTGTCGATCCTTAAATAATGGACCTACTAAGAAACAGTTTAGTTGGTAGTCTTTCATTTGTCTATAGGTAGACAAATTAAAGTCTAGGAAGAAGATACTCCAAATGCTCAAGCTCGTTATTACATAAGCCCACTACCATTTGGCACTACCAGCATAATTATGTACAGAGACAAATTTCCTCTAAGGCTAACTAGGCCTAGGCCTAGGCCTACTAGGGGTCTGGGGTGGCCAGATACTAGAGGTAGCCAAACATGGAACGAAAAGCAATGTTGACATGAAATGACACAAGAAATGATGCCTGGTACCTACTACGTGGCCTAGAGTTGCGGAGCCAAGATAAAACAAAGTTTTTACTTATATTGAATTTAAAACTTATATGGCATGTAACATTTTCGCCTAGTTCATACAAGGTTAGGAAAGTTTGTACCACTAGGCCATTTGTGTATGGGAAATGTTCTAAGTCTTTATTAAAACCACCACAAAAGTACTTATACACTGCTGGTTTTACAGCCTTATCTTATACCTATAATCTTGATTGCATTTATAATAATGCAGTTGATGATTGGCTGGTCTTGTCTTATGGCTGGGCTGACTCACTACAAACATTTGTTTTTAAGGTGCATCTGATTATATTTGTGCCACAAAGGTATTATACATGATTAGGAGGCATAACAAATTTTACAGGGAAGGTGGAAACGAGGTCTTTTTCCTGGTTTTTTAATGGCTGCTGCCCCTTTTCGTGAAGGAGTGAGGGAAAAGTGAGGGTGGATTCAATCAAAAAGAGGTCTGAAAAGATGAATAATTCTAGTTGATCAAAGACTGAATAAAAGAAATTGGTGTAACTCATCATCATCATCAGCCCGGAGACGTCCACTGCTGAACGAAGGCCTCCCCCTTAGACCGCCACACTGGTTGCCCGCGACTTTTAAAATGTCGTTCCACCTACTGGGAAGCCTTCCTACGTTGCGTCTTCCGGTTCGCGGTCGCCACTCAAGAACCTTTCTTCCCCATCGGTTGTCAGTTCTTCGAGCGATGTGGCCTGCCTATTGCCACTTCAACTTAATCTATTTGATCTATGGCTTTAAGGTTTCTTTTACTTTAGCACAAAAGCCTTTAAAACATTGTTAAATTGTACCTACTTAGAATAATTAGTAGAAAGAATAAGGTTGGTCAGTATATTGATGAGCGGATGACGCGCACACGTGATTTTCCTTATGGTCGCAGAAACTGTTGACAGATTTTCTGATTCAGTTTGCGCCGATCACGAACCAACAAGAGAACAATTGAGTTAAATATATATTCACCAGGATCCCGTGGAGCGTTCGTGGTGTAGGTGACTACGGTTCTTAAAGATTACCGATGTTAAGCAACGGACGACCCGGCCAGTCTTCTGATGGGTGACCAAAAGTGCCATTTTTGTCTGAGCGCTACCGTGGGTCTGATGACACATTAAATTGTTGGTCACGGTTGTTTATTTTGTATTCCTGTAACAACATCGAGCCATGTTAGAAGCTTTCGGGCGGCACATCAGTTCTGACACTAGGGTTGGCCATTCATCCTATACGAACTTACCAGGATACCTAGAAACGAGATTACTAGAATAGTAGTTGACTAGGCAGCATCAAACACATCATCAGCAGAAGACGTCCCCTGCTGGACGAAGGCTTCCCCCTTAAAAGGGAGGGGTTGCAGATCGTCGACCGATCTAGCTTTTAGATGACCAACGACGCTCCATTTATATACATTGTTGCCTCGGCCACCAATCCCTCTATTATCTATTATATTTATAATCACATCACATTATGTGTGTGTGTGTATGTTACCTTTTCACGCGAACACAGTTAAGCAGATTTGGATGAAACTCGTAACAGAGATAGCTTGTTTCCCGGAATAGCATATAGGCAACTTTTTATCATCTTCACGCGGGGCACAGCAAATATGTTATAATGTAGAACGTATTAGTACTAATCTACTCCTATAAAAAAGTAATGTTATCTTGCCGCGTATTCAAAACAAGCGCATAATAACTTTAACCTTAAACCATGATAATGAAGTTCTTTGTCCGATTTCCATTTATTATCGAAACGCTATAAGCAGGGACTATAGGTGACCCAGTAACACGCACATGGTCATAACTCCAACTTTCTACTCATGATCTACGAGTACGTTTGTTTAACTTTTTAGCGGATGCCCCGATATAGCGGTCGGTTCAACACTTTCCCGATAAACTGTGCCGGCAATAAAAGCATATTCCATTTGCATTTTCTATTAATCTATTAGTTTTCGACCTACTAAGAACTAGTACCTACTGATCTAATAGCGTGCTTAAGAATTAAATGCGTTTTTGTTTTTGACGCCTATGAGCTTCGGACAGTAGAGGAATAGTTCTGGACCAGTATTCAGAATGGCGTCGGAAACTTCTGATTCGAATTTCGGATCTTCCGTCTTTGTCATCCTGAATGTAGATGAGTGGGACGGATTGTGTGGAACCGAACGGAAACTTTTCCGATGGAATTGTGAATATGGTTGCTGGCCTAACTTAGTTTCCATAATGATGAAAATATGATGAATGAATGACACAAAACTACGAGAAAGGCTCAATAGGATAATTGACGTAAACATTGTCAATTGATCATCTTGGAAGACCTATCTATGCCTGTCTACGCCTGCCGGCCTGTTTACGGTTGTTCTGTTCACTCCAGTACACTATATATATATATACTTAATAATTGGAGTGAAAAGAACAACCGTGATAGGCCGCTTTTGTAAAATTAGCAAAAAATATTCAAATACTGTGAAGAGACTGACTCGTAAGTGTTGCTTCACAATGACGTAAACATTCTCAATTGCAATTGTTTGCTTCAAAAGGCCTTTAATCAGTCTCCTGTAAAGGTGACAAATATTCAAATGATCTAATAGCACTTGGTCCAATACGCATTTCGTCACATACGCAGATAGTCCAAGTACACTGTGAAGAGAACGACTCGTAGGTGTGACATTTAAAAGAAGGATTCTGTTTTTCTTTATTGGACAGTGGAGTAAGTCATTGTGGTGCTTCAATGACCATCTTAATTTGACAGCATACGGTATGATGTGAAAAACATGTTCCGGTTTTAATTTACTAACTCCAGATGCTATCGACACTAGCGCGATGTTACTGAGAGAGCTTTCTCAACCACAAGGATATTGTCACTCGGCGGCTTTCATCCTGCTGGTACTTTGTGGAAGTAAAAGTTTAAAATGTTTCCCGTTCGCACGTGGATCAGTGGCGATACTTTCACATACTTGCTACTAGGCCAAAATGTAATATGCCCTTAAAGAAAAAATAACCACAACGTTTACTTGGAGAATAGCTCTCTCAACGTTTATGATGAGACATAAAAGAGACCCTCCACACGTGGACCGGAACGAGCTATCATCACATAAAATACGTGGTATTTTATATTACGGTATGAGATCTCATCGCAAGTACTTTTGTTTTGTCTATAAAAGTTGAAAGGTCTTTAGGTACACTCAAATAGTGAAGATTAGCTCTTCATTTAGTCATGATCGTGAAATTCGTGTCAACAATGAAGATACCAGTGGTGACATATATTTAACACCTATGTGGTTTAAACCTGAAGTTCCAAAAGCATTCGAAAATAAACGTCGCATCAGTATTATTTTCAGGGCCATTTAGATTACAATATCTAAACTTGAAACTCTCGCCGACACACTTGAAAATCCGAGCCTTTCTCCGAAAGGAATACAGTTGGAATGGGTAACTTGAGAAGTGAAACATCGGAACGGCTTTGAGATTGATGTTAGCATTGAGCGTAAAGAATCGAGTTACAGAACACACGATATGTTTTTCAGGTTTTGAACTAGTTCTGAATAAAGATAACTTGATATAGTGCTTGTGTATGGTGCAAGTAACAAGCGCCTGTTGAAGAACTTGCACAAGTTAAAATAAATATTGCGCCGCAAATCGAGCTTGGTGGACTTGTGACTTGGTTGACTTGACTGATGCATGCGTTGTCGGCCCGGAGTCTAGACAGACGCTAGTCATCAGTTCCTAGCTCGGAACCCGTGCACTTCTTTTTAAGCTAAGAGCACGTGACATTTTAGCCTAGTTCATACAAGGGGGTATGGGAAATTTGAACCACTAGGCCACCTGCGTATGAAAATGTCCTAAAAGACTCTGAAGTCCTAAGCCTTTATTAGCATTTATTATATGACTTGAAGTGCTCTAATACGAGCATGTTAGCAACGCCAAAACACAATCTTGTAAATACTTTGCTGACATCTTTTCTTTCATGGTTGTTCGCGATCGGTGACCGTTTAATGTTCACTATCCGTGACTTTGACCTCTCGAGTCGGTGGAGGGTTTTTAGATTATTTATGACGTAACTTTGACTCGCTACGTTATTTTAGCGCCCAACGTTGCACTAAGTTACCTGTACATTCAGTACAATACAATATGGCGACATGTGGACTTGGTTTGTTCTTTATCGTTGGGTTTTTTTTTTTTTTTTTTGTTTTTTACTTAATTACTTGTGATAAACGACGTTATGCCGCACCAATCCACATCATTACCACATATCGACGCGGCGAAGTCTGAGATAAGCCGTTCACAGCCACTGGCTCAGTCTTCACGGTGCAGCGTCGAAAGTGAATTATCAACAGCAGCCAAGAGCGTACGATGAATACTGATGAGATTTTGACGACTTGGATGCTTACTTACCCTGTCGAAAATTTGCTATGTAAATTGGAAATACTGTTAGGTATGCTACCGTTCAGCGTTTAGACAAACTAGCAGTTTTGATTTCACATTTCAGTTGCATGCCTGTGCTGTGATAGAAGGTATAATTATGCAAATATTCGACATGATACCGTTTTCAGTAGCATTTTATAGCCATCTTTAAAATTGCCACAGTATTTAACAATCGATTCCGTATCGAAGTTAAACCTTTTGGCAAACATCCAAGAAGCACAGGGAAAGAACAAATGGAATAAACGAATCGGTACTTTATTAGTGTCGGGACTCAGTTGGTTTTCTGACAAACGTAAACGACGGTGATTAAGGTAGAAACGTCGAACGACTTACTACTTTGAAATGTTAGAGTAATTTTGTAACGATTTTACTGAAGCTCGGAGGCGAATTTCAGGGCAAATATGAGTATGGAGCAAACTAAGTTTACTAGAAGATTATGCCTTTTGGTTTAAGTTTGAGACATCAAATGACTACTACGAGTAAGTACTCGTCTGTACCAGTTGGATCCGGTGAGGCCGTTTTCGTCAACATTTAAAAGTGTCAATATTGATCGCCTGTATCGTCATAGGTTTATTTAGTTTTTTTACTCTATCAGAAATCCAGTATGGTAACCAAGCTGAGGGAGAAAGCATAATATAAATCACAATAACCTGTTAACGCAGCGCTACCAGCAAACGCAAAAGAAAAGGCTGCAAAGGTCAACAACCAATGACTCATTACGATTGCGGTGCCACCATCTCGTTGCGAAGGCTTAAGATGAGCACCTGTGATTGTTTGCGTTGAAAAAAAGAGTTATACATTGACTCACTCAACCATGGTCAAAACACGTGACGTACTCATAAATTACTAGTACTTTATTCTGACACAAACTCAACATTAAAGGAAGATGATCTATACGTGCTATTCTTGAATCGGGTTCTACTTCATCATCATCATCATCAGCCCGGAGACGTTCACTGCTGAACGAAGGCCTCCCCCTTAGACCGCCACACTGTACGACAACCTGCCATTTGCATCCACCGGTAGCTCGCGACTTTTACAATGTCGTCGGTCCACATAGTGGGAGGCCTTCTTACGCTGCGTCTTCCGGTTCGCGGTCGCCACTCAAGAATCTTTCATCCCCATCGGTTGTCAGTTCTTCGAGCGATGTGGCCTGCCCATTGCCACTTCAACTTGCAAACCTTGCGAGCTATGTCTGGGCTCTCCTTGTATGACATTATAATCTATATTTTCAAAAGATGGCGGAAAAATTATAGAATACATGTTTTGTTTCTTTGGAGGACTCTTGGAGGATTTAGCTCCCTTGGAGGATTTAGCTTCTTATACTCAGGACTAAACTTCAAACTCTGGTTATAAATTTGGTCTGGTTGTGACTCGTTGATGACTCGTTGGAAATTGTTTTCATCCAACATAAAAGGACACAATCGTTGTTTGTTGTCAGTTCCTTTGTGTTAGAGCACACAATATTACGAGTTAATTAAATCCGAGTCTTGTTGCAAAGTAAACATAAAATGGGGACAGCATTCACCGCAGCTTAATTGCCTTACTGTATCTTGAGAACACTTAGAGTTTATCCCATACTTTATTCCACTTAAGGTTCCTAATGCTTCAAATCAAAGTCTAGAACACCGCATAGCTTCTTTACATTTAACCTGGCATGGCGTGCTCAAGTGCGCATAATTTTATCGCGAGGGACTAGGGGCCGGTTGAATGCATACTTCAGGGTTCTTAGGATGCAGACGTGCATAAAACATGTGGGTTTTTGAACGAGGTGAATGTTACCTAGATTCTTGAAAGCAATTAGGGAAATACTAGAGTTTACAGTATATCTCCATTTCTTTGTTAATAATGGATAGAGCTCTTATCCAGACTGCGAAACCAAGGTTTTGTGGTTTCTGAGACTCCATTTATTTCCTACTCTAAACGATTCCTATAAAACCAAAACCTTAGCCCTATTTGGGCCGAGCTAGTCTTATCAGACGAGTTTGTTAGAGAAAGTTTTCATCCAGGCCGCGCCACGCAACGAAAATTGCTTTTCGGCCTCTTTTATAACTTGAAGAGACGTAGTGCTCTTACTCTAGGGTTTTAATTTATATTCTCAATTACTATTGGATATGGGGTGGAGACTAAAAACAACTAGCAAATATCGGACCAATAGCGGGTATATGCTATGCATGTGTTTCTTATAGGTAATAAAAATAAAAGATAAAGTGGAGAGTTTAACTAAATCTGATATTTACATCGAATAAATAATTAAAATTGGCTGTAAACACGTGCTGGCACTTATAGAATTTCTTTGGAATCATGTATATTGACGTCATTTGCCACTATAGTGCGCTCTCTGTCTAGCATGGAACTAAAATGTTTATAACTTCGTTAGTTGTGCACGTATGTATACCTATTAAAGTTATTTTTTCATATTTGATTTTATTCCGGTTCAGCTTTTTTGTGAGGCAATAAAAAAGATTTTTCTTATGGCCAGTCAGTTTTATTTCAAAACGTTTGGTACATGGGGTTCAGGATCAAAAAAAATCTATTAAATGTATATCTCCACGCTTAGTCGACGCCACTGGTGACAAGAGAGCTGGCTCATTCCTCGCGCAGAGAATTTCTTTAGCAATTCAATGCGGGAATGTAGCCAGCGTTCTTGGGACCCTACCACATGGGCCACCGTTATTTTTTGATTAATAGATTTTTAAGTTTATTAAGGTAGTTTTTTTTTCGCAGTTTCTAAGCTGCTTGCTATTTACCTGATAAATATTTCCTGTTTACAAAGAAAGTTAATCCTAGCCAGGTGCGTACTTCACCTTCTGGCAATCGCTTCCAACCAGTCTCAGCTTTCGATGCCGTCGAAGTGTGGACAAATAAGCAAGGTCAACAACTTTCACTGTCGTACAAGATCGTACTTATCGTTAAATTTCTTGCAGTGCGACTAACTTGTGCGTCGAGTTCGGCCAAATGTGGGAACTAAATGATAGGGAATATGCATGTGTTTATTGACTCACAAAAAAAGCTGACTGGCAACAAAACAAATCATCGAAAGTAAAATTTTGAAATGTGCACAAATAACGAAGTTATAAACATTTTAGTTTCATGTTAGACAGGGAGGGCACTATACTAGGTTTATGACGTCAAAGCACACGATTCCAAACACTATGCACGTGTTTTGCTAGAGGGACAGATGACTCCCTCCCAAATACTTTGAACGCTTATAGTTCAGAACTTTACCAGCCGATTTAAATTATTTTTCGACGTAAGCATCAGATTCAGTTAAACTCTCCATTTATCCTATTATTTTTAATCCTATTATATCCTATCCTATTATGGAATATTCTATTCTACAGATCTCTGTCAGAAGTGTTGTGAAATTATTACGGTGGCTCCCTCATTCAAATCTCCCGATAAGTTGGCTGGTCTGTAACTGTTGCCTCGGGTTCCCAGTGGAGTTTTGGTGGTTTCGATTAAAGAATGTATAATGTTAAAGTCGTTTAGTTTAATCGAATAATTATGTAACGCATTGTGTTTCACTTTACATACGTTGAAATAAACGCTCGTACAAGATTATTTATTTAATTGCGATACAATTTTATCGAAGGTAGTTCTGCCTACGCATTGCGTATGAACGAGTCATGACAGCTGTCATTTTTGTTTTCTGCAAGCCATACGCCCACACCCACAGTAACGTCATCATTTTCTTTGTTTATTCGACTATGAAAATATATCTATCTGATTCATTAACCGCCCACTGAGCTTTCTCAGGATTAATAATAATCGTTTCCTTTTGACTCGCGTTTTCAACCGACTTCAAAAAATGAGGTTCTCAATTCGACTGTATGTTTTTGTATGTATGTTACGCGATTATTCAGCTAATTATGAACTGATTTTGATGATTATTTTTTTGTTTGGTATGTAATACTTCTGAGGTGGTCCCATTAAATTTTTATCGAAATCGGTTCAGTAGTTTTTAGGTAGGTTTTGAAATCAGAATTACTAGAAAATATGAAGATGTCATCCAGTAATTCGAAGATGAAGTCGGTTGTATGTTTATTTAAAAAAAAAACGTATTTTACAATATCGTTTTAGAATCTATACTAATAACTAATGACTTGCCAGCATTATTACAATCACCCTACTGGACGTATGCACGCCAACTACTGGACACATGCACGCCAACTACTGGACGTATGCAAGCCAACTTCAGTTTTCGACTTTTCGCTTCCAGCGATTGCCAGATGACTTAAAGTCTTATTACATAACGAGAAGTTAATGCCAAAATTATTAGCACTTGTGGTTTTTATGACAATCGACCTATATGCAGCAGCTGTTTATTTTATGGCTCATTTAATTGAATAACTGAGTACAGTTACACATTTCTCACGACTGTTTTGTGTCGTAATTTATAACATAACACCATTTATATAGGTGCTATTAATATGTTTGAATTACACTTAGTTGTTCTATCCCTATTTAGCTGCAAAAACTACGTTAATACAAGCGGAAAGGGCACAACGTTCTGTTCTTAAAACTATGTTAAGAAAACCGCGTAGATACCCCACAACCGATGTATACAGAGATAGTGATGTGCTTAATGTCCGGCAGTTGTTTATTCAAAAAGTGTTTCTATCGGTGCATAAGTCTGTCTTTCAAGCTGAAGGCTACCAGGATTTTGTTAAGCGTAGAATTTATAGGCTCCCTAATCCTGCAGTTTTTACTAAATTCGCACAAAGATTCGGTGAATTCATAAAAATCCACATTTACAACACGGTGATTAGGCAATGTGATACGTTACTTAAACACCTACCTGTCTATAGAGCAAAACCGGCTGTTCGGAAATGGCTAAAAACTCTTACATATGAAGACGCAGAGCATTTAATAATAATACAAAAATAATAACGTAACCAATCTTCTTAAGTAATCTGCAATATGGAATTATGGAACAGAATACCTATATAATTGCTACACGAACTGTAATACTTACCTACATTCCCAACACACACAACATATAGTGTATACTTTTATAAAGACCTATTATATAATAATAAGTAATTATAAACTTAACTTTAATAATAAATACATATATATATAAATACTTATATGTTTATAACTTTTCAAAATTAATTAAACTAACGTTATCATTTAAGTTACCTAAATTACTATTATCTTATACCTTGTCAGCTGAGGCTTATTACGAACATTCTGTTTAAATCGTATCCAGATCCTCACGATACAGGCTTAGCCTAGTGTGAGGATCATTAGAAATACCATTATGATTAATAGAAAGAAACTCTGCATAAACTTGTACCTATAACTATAATCTAGAAATGACACGCAGCAATACTGTTGTTGCTGTTATTTTAATAAGTCTATGCTGTAATAAAGATATTTTCATTTCATTTCATTTTTTCATTTGTATGATGACGGTTGTTAAATGCGTATTCTCATGATTTACTTTTATGTCGTGTGAGAAAGTGAATCTACTACTTTGATCATTTAACTACGAATATTCAAGAGAGCTCTTAGACAGATTATGTTATTCTTTCTTTAATGTTTCTGCTTATGGCTCTATCTCAACTGAATCCTAGGTCCTATCGTTCTTTTTGCTCAATCGGTAGCTTTTTTGCATTGTGAGTTCTCTCATTCCACCCACCTTTTACGACAAGACAACGTTGGTAATTAAACTTATCATTAGTCTTTAAATACTACTGAAAAACTCATCATACACCCAGTTTGCCAATAATTATTGTTTAACACACACAATAGGCTAGATGACTGGTTTTGTTTTATTGACCTTTTTAAACGTGGCCCATAAATATAGCAGATTAATGAAAAGAAAATGAAAATCTGATCAAAAATAAGCAACTTATAAGCATTTTAATATCATGCTAGACAGAGAGGCGAAACAGCAAAGCGTGACGTCACTTCTCTGTACGCCATATAAATTCTATTCTGACAAGTAAGGCGTGACGTCATTTTTTGTTTTGCGGGAAAGGGACAGAGTTGTCTCTAACAAAAACTTTAAACGCTCATATATCAGAACATTATTAACCGATTTAAATTATGTTTTCAATAAACATACTATATTTACGATATAAACATCAGTTATCTACCCTATTAAACTTATCTTGTCTTTTAATACTACTGAAAAACTCATCATACACGCAGTTTGCCCAAACTAAACGTGTAACAGTTCGTATTAATTGGTCACGCTTTATTGAACAGTATAATTGGTGAACTATGAGGGTTTTAACGAAACTATAATATTGTAATATCGTTTATTGACTCATCGGTATTAATTACGCAGTGTGTTACGTAACTTTTTGTGTTCTGCTGCAATTACGTTGGCAATGCCGACTGCGACTCAATTTTGCGATGTCTAGCACGTTCATTAATTCATTATTGATGCTTGACATATTGATCCTATACTATATAGTAACATTCATCATCATCATCATCAGCCCGGAGACGTCCACTGCTGAACGAAGGCCTCCCCCTTAGACCGCCACACTGTACGACAACCTGCCATTTGCATCCACCGGTTGCCCGCGACTTTTACAATGTCATCGGTCCACCTAGTGAGAGGCCTTCCATCGCTGCGTCTTCCGGTTCGCGGTCGCCACTCAAGAACCTTTCTTCCCCATCGGTTGTCAGTTCTTCGAGCGATGTGGCCTGCCCATTGCCACTTCAACTTGCAAACCTTGCGAGCTATGTCGGTAACTTTGGTTCTTTGGCGAATATCCTCGTTCCGGATTCTATCGCGCAAAGTAACTCCGAGCATAGCTCTCTCCATTGCCCGTTGCGTCACTCTAAGTTTCTCCAACAGGCCAGCAGTTAAAGACCACGTTTCAGTTCCATACGTCATCACTGGCAACACACACTGGTCGTATACCCTTGTTTTCAGACACTGCGGGATTTTGGACGAGAAGATATTACGCAATTTCCCGAACGCTGCCCATCCGAGTTGGATTCTTCGGGCGACCTCTTTGTCGAAGTTGGACCTACCTAACTGAACAATCTGTCCAAGGTAGTTGTATTGGTCAACAACTTCGAGAGTATCGTTCCCAACGACAACCGGTACGGGCACAACATGGACATTGGACATGATCTTTGTCTTGTCCATGTTCATTTTAAGACCCACCTGTTGGGAAACATTACTGAGGTCGCTGAGCATAGTATTGAGGTCCTTCAGCGACTCTGACATGATGACTATATCATCGGCAAAGCGAAGTAACATTTACTTGTGTAATATCCACCTATTTTTGGTCTCTTTTTGATCACTTGTAATGCTGCTTTTACGACTCGATGAAATTAATAGATTGATAAATTGTGGGAAAAACTCGATGTTCTCGGAGTTTGGTCTCGACCATAAAAACTCTTGGATCTTTGGTTAGTATTGGCTAGATACTCTCAAAATAAATAAGTTCGGTCACTTCGGTACTGCTTTTAACCATAATATATACATTTCTTAACGGTAACTGGTCAACAAAACTCTGTTAGCAAAGATCAGCAAAATGTGTATTATTAACATTGGATAGCAGTTTATCTATCTGTTCTTTCTCAATGCGAGCCATCGCAATCATAAATAATTTGTAGAGCCGCTACTAAGTGCACTAAAACCGTTCCGTTATGCGATATGTGCGATATCCAGAGGGGCTTTGATTAATAGCCGACTGGCCCTGGTTGGGGCGACAGATGTTCGAAGCGGAACACTTGCGTGAATGGCTCGTGGCTATTGTGGAAGTGGTAGCCGTTAAAACTAACCCGCCGCCAAATTCAAAACAGGTCCATCGAAAATTAGATCGTTTGAGACCTGTAGCTAAATATCATTTTAGCGTAAAAGCTTGTCTAAAATAAAAAAAAACACAATTGATGACCTTTCCAATTAAGAGAGTGACTTGAACTGGGATTTGACCTCTGCCACGATAGAACATCGGTAGTGTCTTGCCTTTTGGCAAAACTACGATTCGGCTATGTATACTGAAAATCGTTGACAACATTAAACGATTACGAGCCATTGGGAGTCGCGTTTTATGCATTGCTTTCACTACCAGAGGCCGATACTTTCATCATAATTCTAATTCCTCAATCTTAAAATAGTACACAAAGAAAATTAACTGATTGCTCTTTTTTCAGACGTTGGACTTCGACAGAGATGGCTTGGCGAAGTTAAAGAAGGCAATCAAGGCGATACACAACTCCGGAAATGGTAAGCTAATATTTACTCACATAGAATTAGCATGAAAAATAGAATTCTTTTCTTTCATCAGAGTCTGTCAAGATAATCTGTCATTTAGAAAATCTATTCACGTAAGAACTCCGGCCTTACGACCGTAATTGCGTTTGGTTGTCTATTTGTATTCCCATGTCTCGTGCCGTATTATCCAGGCGACAGAAGAAAGAGCCCATACTAAATATAGCCATAGTTATTGGAGGAAGTGTAGTATGTATGAATAGAAACAGGGCAGAAATAGCTGTTATATCCGATGCATTCCTAAGCGACATGTCTATCGTCAAGAATCCCTCTTCAGAGGCTTCAGTTTTCACATGTTCAGTTTTTAGTTACGGACAAAGATTATTTCAGTTAACTACATACCTAATACAGGATAGGTGTATATTAGGTATGTAGTTAACCGGATTTTTTGTAGAATAAAAAAGTCCTTTAGACAATCTATAATTAGGTTTTTAAAAAAAAAACAACAACCGACTACCTGGCTACTCAATATATGAGATACTCAATTTTGACTACCTGGATGACATTTCATATTTTCCATTTATTTTGATTTAAAAACCAAACTACTGAACCGATTTCGATAAAATGTATATGGGACCACCTCTGAAGTATTACCTACCAAACAAAATCAATTCATAATTGGCGGAGTATACGCGTAACATAGTACAGCGTACATACAAAAATAATAATACATACAGTCGATTTTAGAACCTTCTTTTTGAAGTTGGTTGAAAATACTGATACTAGAGCTATTGGAGTGTATAATTTTCAAGTAAAAACAAGAAAGCTTAAAATTTTAAACAAGTGTTGCACTATTTTGGTTACGTTACTTAATATTCAAGATTACTCAGAAGATTTCTAGCTTGTGCCTAGCTATTAGTTGCTTCTTTTGGATAAAATATGCATTTCTATTGGTAAGAATAATGTACGAGTATTCTAGAAAGCTTCATTCAGAATTCTTGCTTGAATTTGAGCAGAGAAAGGATCCGCGGCAACATTTATTGATTACCATTGACTGCAGTGCGTTGCACCCACTGCTGCGTTCTGTGCAAATACTGAAGCTTTGTTTCTCATAATTGTGTCAAATATATTGTGTACCTATCTAAAGCTGTGTAAAGCTGTGTTTAAAACTGTAGTGATTACTCATGACCTGGGTATGTCCTTAAACTGCAATCAGACCCACCGGAGGACGGGCAGCTTCGTTCTTTTGGTTAACAGTGGTGAGCATTCTGCGATCCCTAAGCCGCCTGCCAAGCGTGGGCATTATGGCAACACCCCTCTATTGGGAGGCCTTCGTCCAGCAGTGGACGTCTTATGGCTGACGATGACGATTACTCTTCATTATATGCTGTAGAGATAATTCTGTGTAAGAACCATAAAAATAGAGTTTTACAACTGTGAGGACGAATAAACTTATAAGACTTACTATGCTAGTATGCAACGTCCATGGTATGAACGGATAAATTAAACCAAGCTTGTTAATTTCTTGACGTATCACACTATTTACTTCAGTAAATTATCCACAATATACAACGTGTAACAAAAAGGTTCAACAATACTGAAGGGTAGGTAATATACTCATCATTAGGAACCACTTTTACTATGGGTCCAACCTCGAAATCGCGAAAAAAAAAAACGATTACTCCGCCAATTATGAACTGATTTTGATGATTCTTTTTTGTTTGGTAGGTAATACTTCAGAGGTGGTCCCATATAAATTTTATCGAAATCGATTCAGTAGTTTGGTTTTTAAATCAAAATTACTAGAAAATATGAAGATGTCATCCAGGTATTCGAAGCTGAAATCGGTTTTTTTTTAAAATGCGTATTATTATGTGTTTATAACTTCCAAATTATTTATGTTTAATCTGTCACTGTTCCAATAACCTCATGTATAGTATGTACTAGTAGTACAGCTATATAGAACCGGCTTCCTAGGACGAAAGGCTGTTCAACTCGTTGAACTAGAATGACCCAAATATCGCAACGAATATAATAATTGACTGTTACTAAGCATTTGATGAAGCAAATGTGTACATTTACTAACTTTTTTGTTTATCCACCTTAGCCGATGGATTATCTGAATGACATGTTTTATGATGGTCTCAAACCACTTTCTTTTAAAAACCAGTATTTGCGAACATTCAAGATTCTAGTTTATGATTCCAGTTTTATATTGACCTACAACTTAACAACTGAAATTGATACGTTATATACGTTTGTTTAAACTTTTTGATTCAAAATAAATCGCCTTAACGTTGATTTAAATGAAAGTGAATTGAGCATTAAATCAATTCGAAATATGCTTGAGATAACACAATACACAGCACTCTACACAATTAATATTATAAACATTTGTATAGAATCCAGCCGGTCCTTGCTTTTTTAATAACAATTTAAAAAAAAAGTTATTTATTGCAGATCTGCAATGCAATCGTGTGTCGTAAAAACAACCAAGTTACCAAGCAAAAAAAATGCTAATTCAAAATCTAGATTTATATTCTTTCTATTTCATATAAATATGAGTACTTATGAAAACAGGTATAAAATATGCCGCGTCTTGTGTTCCACATAATTTATTGCAAATTTTTATTCTTACAAGGAATCAAATAAAACCTTGTCGCGGTATCTGGTTATATCTTATTTGGGCCCTGTTTTATAAAGCTACGAGTACAAGCTTACAATTGTACTAGCTACCAGTAACTACAAGTTACCTGTAGGTAGATGGTTTGTCTTTAAGTTGTACACTTGTTGTCTTATAGCTTTAGGAAACGCCGTACTCAATATATTTTTTCGGTGTTGCCAGTTATTCACTACAAGTACAAGACTTGTAGCTTTATAAAACAGGGCCCTGGTCGCAAATGAATTTCCCTTCATGTGCAAGTTGTCAAGGAAAGTAGGTCGAATGTCTGGTTTTGCTGGCAAACGTGTTACTATTACTAGGTATGTTAGAATATTGTTTCCAACCTCAGGCGAGATAATACATGAAGGGGTAAACTGGCTCACACCTGCCCAGTCCGTATGCGGATGGGAAACGAAACGTGATTTATCCGAAACGAAGCTTCGTTCGTGCGCTGCAAAACTAGCAGCTGCTATTTGGGATGTCTGGTTTTGGAAGCGTATTTCTTCGAATAGAACGTTGGCACATTTTTCTGAATTGCGTCACTGATAATTTTTTCTTTTCACATTTTGATATAGATAATTTAATGAGTGATTTTCCAAACATGATTTAAAAAGAAGTCGTTTTCTTCAATTCGATAGATAGCGCAGAATATACGTGCCAGTGAAAAACAGCATACTATTTCTGATATGTGCACAGAAATAGTCCAAGGATGTGTGGCACATGAAATAAATTAAAAAAATTGACAATGACAGCCACTTGGGTCTGCATAAAGTCAGAGCCATCAATGACAATGAGCGCAGTGCAGTGCGACGCAGGATTGTGTTCGCAAGTATACAATACTGGAACTGCTACTGTTAGTGACAGGCGTGACGCTTACCACCAGGCAAACGTCTTTCTCGTCACTTCATTGTATTAAAAAAAAAACAATAATGAGCTTAATTTTTTTTATAATTGCCTGTCACAAAATTTCCCAAATGGAACTTTTTGCACTTGATCTACACTTCTTCATCAATACTACTACTATCACACTACTATGCTACTAAGAGGTAAAAGTAGGTATATGAGTTTGTATGTTTGTTCTAGGTAATCTCAAAACTACTGATCTGATTACATGAACTTTGACCAATAGAAAGCTGTATAGATGTATCTCTGAGTGCTAGGTAAATGCACTGAGCTAGACTGTAATTTACTGTAATTAAGTTATTAAAGCCGCGCATATCCATGTGTCATATGTGTGTGTATCCAGTGATGACATATGGAACTGAAACGTGGTCTTTAACTGCTGGCCTTTTGGAGAAACTTAGACGCAACGGGCAATGGAGAGAGCTATGCTCGGAGTTACTTTGCGCGATAGAATCCGGAACGAGGATATTAGCCAAAGAACCAAAGTTACCGACATAGCTCGCAAGGTTTGCAAGTTGAAGTGGCAATGGGCAGGCCACATCGCTCGAAGAACTGACAACCGATGGGGAACAAAAGTTCTTCAGTAGCGACCGCAAACCGGAAGACGCAGCGTAGGAAGGCTTCCCACTAGGTGGACCGACGACATTGTAAAAGTCGCGGGCAACCGGTGGATGCAAATGGCAGGTTGTCGTACAGTGTGGCGGTCTAAGGGGGAGCCCTTCGTGCAGCAGTGGACGTCTCCAGGCGTGTCAAGCACACTTTTTACTGCGATCAATCATTATTCTAAAGCTGAATGAGATAGGGCCACATTAAGCGGAGCAAAAATATGACAGTAACACAGATTCGTGCGTGTCAAGATTCGATTTTTGCGGTTTCAGACCCATTTTTAATTTATTACATGCATAATATAAATATTTTATTCAAATACTAAGTACTATTAATACTACTGAGTGTTAGTTCGTGACAAACTATATTATTTACAAGTGACTGAATTATCGTGCTAAATTTATAAAAATAGAATAATTAAAACTGTTGTAATGTGTAAAAATAGAGGTGTTTTGTTTTTTTTTTTTCTTCTTTTCAATTTTTTTTAGACAGATTACAAAAACGTTAGTTCACTTCTCCCATCTTATAGATACATTTTTTTTTTTGGGAAAACACAAACTCGTTAAAACACTGTTTTACAACTGTTTTAAACAGGGTCCTTAATCTATAATTAAAATAACCCACAGTAACGCCTGGTTGGGTATAGCTTTTGAATTATGAAGAGTTGTCTAGTTATTTGTTGCCCATTCGATAGTATTCTACAATTAGCACCGCCTACGGATTGTTTGATTTATTTTTTCGCCTGTGTAGAATAGCAAGTTGCAAATTGGTTCCATCGCGTGCTGGGGTTTGTTTATAGCGGCCATAAGCGATCGTTCAGAACTGGTCCTTCCAGTTCGGGTCAGCGAAGTAGTGGCGCGGGCGCAGCTGGCAAGGTCGTATGCTCCGCGCACGCGCCTGCAAAAACAACCAATCAGACTCGCCGACATTCCAACACAATGATGCAGTGTTTAGGAAACAACCGCTTTAGGTATTGTCTCTACTAAAATGTTCGCCTATTTAATCCAAGATTTGTAGTTAGATGTACTCTTATGTGAAGATATCATTATCGTCTTGGATTCATTCCAAATGCTTTTAGCGTTAGTCGCTCGTATTTTAAAAGGCAGGGTTCTATTTGTGTTTACTTTGCCAAATACGAGGCGAAAATACAATATGGCACCAAAAGTTCTAAAGAAAAGCACTAGCTAGATTTTTCAAAAATTGGGTTCTTTGTCAATTACTATCCTAATCAACTCTCCGTTAACTTGTAATCAAATTCAACCTTTTTTATATACAATCAGGTGACGAGTCAAGACGTTCACCTGGTGGTAAGCGTCACGCCTGCCACTAACAGTAGCAGTGCTAGAATTGTGAACTTGCGAACACAATCCTGCGCTGCACTGCACTGCGCTCGTCACCTTGAGATATTAGATGTTAAATCTCTTCATACCCAGTAATTTCTCTGGTAACATTGCCCTTCAAACCGGAACAGAGTAATGCTTGCAAACTACTGCATGGCGGTTGAATAACTGGCAAAGTTGTGGTACTTTCCCTGGCGGACTCTGCAGTAGAGTCCTACCACTACAAAATACATACATCTATCGTCAAGGTAGTTGACGATAAATGTAAACAAAAAAACAAGCGTATAATTATGATGTAAGTAGAGTATGCGAAACGCTTCGTGTTTCGCATCAGCCCATTGTCTAGGCAAAGAAAAAGTCATGACATTAAACCGTAACCTTCTCGCGTCGGTATTTTAATTGGTAACTTTGCTATCACAAAACACGGAAACACTTTCCTTATGTTAAAAAGTTTGACATCGGTACGTCCAGTTTTGATGAAAGCCCTGAGAACGCGCATGTCATGTTAAGTAGAAGTACAGCATGTTCGAAGACGAGCACAGAGAAATTGAAAGGCGTTAGGTTATTTAAGTATTTAATATTCCAAAAGCGTTGGCGGGATCGAGAAGTCTACCTAGGCATATGTGGGCCGCGACACGGATCTCCAAGACTCTTTCAAACTTGGTCCGGTCACCGCGGTGTCTCTATTTAAAAGCCTATTTTTAAACTTAAGCCCCGTCCAGAGTTCTCCCTATAGAATCAATTAATGGGTGCTATTTAAATATGAATAGCTTCCAAACGCGAGTTTAGAAACTTGAAATATCACAGTCAGAGCAGCATCAGATTGAAATTAAATTGTTTGGACCGGTAACGAGAGTTTTGACTTTAAACTTTCGAGTTGAGTTTCGAAGTAAGGAACAAGTTAATTAAGCTAAGATGCTTGGAACCACGAATCCTATTAATTTACTTTGGCAGTGGCACTATCTTAGTTACTTTCGAAACGAATGGAAATTCCTAACCTCTCGCCATCGATGGTGAATGTAGGGTGGAATATAGATCGTTTGATATGTATAGCAAAGTCTCGCAACCGAGCTTATCCGAGTCGGAAACTAATTAGACGTCCAGCAGCTCAAGAAGACAAGTAAAGCGTGTCTCCGGTTTATAAGGGATAAAATTAAATATTTAGGGAGAACGTTTCATGATTTCATTAAGGACGTTTAAGAACTGCTAGGTTCTCGTAAAACCTTAAACGGGTTGTCATTAAGATTGCCGTCGTAGTCGTTAGTAATTCTCTTTAAAGGAGTGTGATGGGATATTGGTATACATACCTTATAAATCAAAGGTACCCGGCCTAATACTAATATAAAATGTAAATAAGTGGAAATTTTAGATTACAGTTGTTTTCAATATACTAGGTACTACCTATACCTACCTACTGGGGTTCCTATATTTTAAACATATTATTTACGTAACCGAACATAACTCTGTATGGTAACATTGCACTTGAGCCCCAAGATACAGGCCTCGAGCCTAGTATGGGGCATACCGTTGAAAAAAAACGGATAAAAAAACTGTATTTTTAATTAATACTAATATAAAATGTAAATAAGTGGAAATATTAGCTTACAGTTGTTTTCAATATACTAGGTACTACCTATACCTACCTACTGGGGTTCCTATATTTTAAACATATTATTTACGTAACCGAACATAACTCTGTATGGTAACATTGCACTTGAGCCCCAAGATACAGGCCTCGAGCCTAGTGTGGGGCACACCGTTGAAAAAAAAAACGGATAAAAAACTGTATTTTTAAGTCTGTACCTAATTTAAGCAAATATGTACTACTCTATGTGGTTGGTAATAAAAACTATTTCTATTTCTATTTTGGAACACTTTATTCAGGCAGAGGTGAGGAATTCTCAATAATGACACGGCAAAATTGAATTACAATGCTAAGCTAGATATCTATAAAAGTAAAGGTACAGAGAGAGCGGAAGATAGTAATAATAATAACAACATTGCATTTGCTCATTGTCGTGGTGTCTTCAGCACAATAGTTAACGAGCTGAATATTATAGTTAACGAAACCCTTTTGTTTACAGCTCACGTGGATAATGAGATGTACCTGGCGCGGGCGCTGGAGAGGCTCGGCGGGAACGCGCTCACCAAGGACTCGGAGCCGGACATCGGGGCTGCTTTCTTGAAGTTTGCAGTTGTCACTAAAGAGCTGTCAGCTCTTATGAAAACCCTGGTAAGGATGATTCTCAAGTGTGTTAACACTGCTAGAATGCAATAATTTTCTAGTCAACGCGTCCTGCCACTTCATTGGCACTCTGCTTTTTGTGAAGTGGTATAAACCAATAGGGATCCACACTGCGTTTTTTACCGCCAGGAGGTGCAACGTCGTTGCGGCCATAGTCTGTCAGTCTCATACATTTTGTTGTTTTTTGTTTTGTTTTTGCAGATAACATTTTAAAGACTCGGGTTACCAGGGAGAATCTGCATAGACTGGTTTGTACAGCAATTCTAAGCCTTGCTAATTAAAGCTCTGTCCAACATAAAATGTAAACAGACTATCTAACCTACAAATCTATTTTCAGGCCGTCAACAGCTGCATAGAATCTTAAAACAAGGCACAGAATATACACAGTATTTTTCCTTGGACTAGATTATCGACAAAGCCCTCATCAAGATCAGATTATAAGCAACGATTAACAAGAAAACTTGATTTTGCCGCATCCGGACCGCCGCTGGCGCCATCTGCGAAAGGTTTTGAAAATAATAATCCATAATTAGCCCATTGCAAAGATGAAACGGTGAAAATAATACCGCTTGAGAATTTAGGGTTCATATTGTATTTTGTGTAGTAGGAGCTTGGAAACTAATTTAATTCGCTCCGCGTCTACGTCCAGCAGGAAACCATTCATCTTCCTTGAAAGAAAAACTTCTGATTAGTTCCTTTTTTCTTTGTCCGTGATCATCCAACTTTGAAACCGTATATGGCCATCATACTTTTGTCTTAGTAAGTTTGTTGATGTCTCTTTCATAGTACTTTTTTGGCATTATGATTAGAATTTTTCTTAGGGATTGTTTCTATCTGAGCTCTGACTACCTTTTTCTTTATGCTTTTAACTTGTATTCCATAACAAACTGGTTCTATTCCAAATTTTTGAGAATTCAAACCCTTGTTGTAAGCTGGTCGTAAATATCTCGTAACCGTTTCAAATGTTGTGGTTTAATGTTGCCAGTTACTGACTACATGCAGTGGCACTAGCGCGTGTCCCACTTTTGTCTTGTTTGCACGAAACGGTAACTAATACGGCCGTTGACCGACATACAATTGTGCAAAACTACTTATATGGTGTACCATGTGGACATATTCATCTGAGTATTATATTATTTTATTTGCCGACTTGTTTTTAAATGATCTAACCAAAATGTTGTGTTCCCACCGCCAATGTTGCAGCTGTGCTCGAACCGAGCGGCCTTGCGCGTGACGATGGCAAAAGACGTCAGGTCTTTGACACTTGTGCCTTGTAAGATGGGACGGCCCCTTGTATGGGACGCAACTTGCGTTGATACTTTGGCACCGTCACATCTTCCTGAGACACAGAGTAGGGCTGGTGCGGCGGCAAATTCAGCGGAGCAGCACAAGCGGCGCAAATATGCTAACCTTGGCAGAGGTTACATATTTGAGCCGTTTGGTGTTGAGACATTGGGTCCGTGGGGACCGGGAGCTCATCATCTTTTCAAAAACATATCCGAGCGCCTGGTCGACGCGACGCGTGATCAAAATGCTGGCGTTTATTTGGCTCCACGCATAAGCATTGCCATCCAGCGTGGCAATGCCGCCAGCATGCTGGGTACGCTGCCGACTGGTAGCGGGTTTGAGCATTTGGATTGTCTCTAGACTTTCATCGGTCTGGATACAATCCTTTTGTTTTTGTTGTGTAGTAGGCTAAGTAGTCTTTGTAGTTTGTTGTAGTTAGGCATATTGTTATCAATTTTAACAAAAAAAAACAAAATTAATTTATCTGTTTTATTATTATAGCCCTTTGTGCTGTGGCATGTCAAATTATTGCTATTGAAAGTGTTGAATATCCGATATTTCCTATTTGAATATTTAAATGTCCAATATTTTTTTAGTTTTGACATCGGCTATTCAGCTTTCTCTTGTTTATGTTTTTCCCCAGCTTGCCTTCCGGCATAGGCCTCTTCCTGGGACTTCCATTCCTTCCTTTTTTGTGTCAGTTGTTTCCAATTTGTTCCAGCTTCTTTTTTAATGTTATCCTCCCATCTTGCTTGCTGTTTTCCTTTGTTTCTTTTTCCCTCTCTTGGGTACCATTCTAATATGTCCCTATTCTATTTATCTGCATAAGTAGCTCTAACTACGCTATATTACCAGGATGGACTATGGATTTCTTATGTAAAACATAACTTCACCGCTCGAAATTATTTTTATCAGTTTTGTCCCACAGTTATTTTTATTCACTACTAGGCTATTTCATTTATCTTTTCTCAGTCGATTTTGTATACCTGCTTTCGTGAACGAATCCTCTTCATAAGCGTCTAGATACTTTTCAACGCTTCACTATTTCATCTATAGTCCTATCATAACCATGAAATGTCATTTTATTTATATGACTGACCAACACCTAGTTAAAGGTATATTTGGCAAAAAGCCACATAATCATGAACATATTATCACACTCCACGTGTTTCTTTGCATAACCGATTACGCTACCACATTTTATTGAAAGATAAAGTGCTAGAATGCGCTTCAATATCATCGTGAAAACACGATCGATAAAGGTAATCGCGGTTACAATTTCGTTCATAACTGACACTGACTACGGCCCTGAAAATCGAATCGATGCTTATGAACTAAGGTTTATAAAATACGTAACCTTGATCGGTTTGGATATGAATGCCCCAAAGTCTTTACTACTTCTAAATTCTCTTGTTACAATATATAAAAGCAATCTAATAAAGATGCTATACTATGAATTGAGAGTGATGTTTCTCATTTCATTCTCTACCGCCTCAAGCCAATCAAAATCTGTTGCGAACAGCCACCGGATATTAATACTATCGAGAGCGCCCTGCGGATGTCTCGCGGCCATCTCTCATTGCTAGACGGATGAAACACAAACTACCTACTATTTCAATATCACTTTTAGAACCTACTCGTACTTTTTTTTTTTCGTACAATCAAGTGACGAGACGATCAAGACATTCGCCTGGTTGTAAGCGTCACGCCTGCCACTAACAGTAGTAGTGCTAGAATTGTGCCCTTGCGAACACAATCCTGCACTGCGCTCGTCGCCCTGAGATATTAGATGTTAAATCTCTTCATACCCAGTAATTTCTCTGGTAACATTGCCCTTCAAACCGGAACACAGTAATGTTTGCACACTACTGCTTGGCGGTTGAATAACTGGCAAAGGTGTGGTACTTCCCCAGGCGGACTCTGCAGTAGAGTACTACCACTACCAAAAAAATCGTACTATATTGAAATGTCTATTGGAACTGTTAAATAGTGGGTAGTTAATTCATTGCCGCGAGGGCTTTATTCATCTGAAAGGATTTATATACAAATTGGCACTATACCGAATAGGCGTTTCTAAACGAGAGCGATCGTCGACACTGATTTGTGGTGATAGCATCCGACATCTACATAAGCTACAGTTCAAATTACATTCAGAAAAGTTCGATGTCTTATACAAGAAAAACAACTTCGAATTTTCTGGGTTGTTTTGAAAAATGGAGGCCGGAGGGCTTCAATGTTTGCTTCAAATTACAATTTTTTTTTTACTTTTGCGTATAGAACGTTTACTGTCTCGGAGAGTATATCAAATGGGAAATTGTTTGGAATAGCGTTGATCAAAGCTAATAAATGACCCCGGTAAATATAAATATATAAGCGAGCGATAAATATTGTCAGAATTGTTCATTATTAGTACATTATGATACAAGTGTGCTATGTTGGTCATTACACTAGAGGCGGTATTATGCGCGCGAGCCGCAGGCGAGCGCGATAAGGAAGCCGAGAGTGTATTGAAACATAGCACAAGAGTTTCATACGACTGTTTTCATCACACTTGCGAGGAAAAAACAAACTTTTTTTGATAATAATCAATAAAATATATAATAATCAATAATCCACACAGAGAAAACGTCAACAAACATTTGCGGAAAACGGCGCCCAAACCAGCGATGCGCGCGCAGGTTGACAATTACTTCAGCGGCATAAGAACTCTTTGTTGGTATTACAAAAAAACTGTATTACCCGGCTATATTAAGAGTGCTTCGTATACATACATCTAATTGCAGTCACGTACAAACTTGACTTTACCGGGTTATACATATTATAGCACAAGTGCCGTAATAGCTTGGATTATGAGCCTAAAACCGATGCAATAAGATCCACTTTACGAGCAAGTGAGATGAAAAATATGTTACTCTGGTCGTGATTACGTGAAGCCTAAATAGCAGTGGCTGGGTGGAAGGGGGCCTAATAGTAATAGATACATTATGAAACCTTATAACCGTAATCACATTATTATCGAGCTCTATCATGTTCGTCATGATTTAAGTTCGTACATCGAACTGTCTGTTTAAATTAAAAATTCGTGGGTGACGGACGCACAGTAAATGTTATCGGATCGTAAACAAACAGTAAGACGGAATTTTTTATCAAATCTCACTTTCATTTTAAAAGATTGGCGATTCTTTATTATGAAGGCAATGAGGTGTGTAGCCAAAATCTATTCTCATTCACTACTTTACTTGTAAGAGAGCTAAAATAGTTGCCATTTTATATTTATGAGACTACCTACACAGTTAATCACCTTAGACCTTATGGGAATCTAGTCAAAGCTACTTACGGACTATCCATCGTCTCAGAGAAATTATGTTGATTTAACGCCTCATTTGTGGACAATATTTAAATCTTGTTATTATTGCAGATTAAGTTTAAGATAACATTAAAACAAATTAAGTAAACCAAGAAAGGAGGCAAATGGCATAAACAAGGAGTCAAACAAAAACAATAAATAATATCGACTAACACAAAATTACAATTAGACTACTTATCAAAATATTCCTTCATATTGTAAAACACTTTATCAATTAACCAGTCTTTTAAACTTTTCTAAAATTTTATTTTTGGCGGGCAAATGGTTGTAAACTTTTATTGCATTAATGAAGGTACTATTATAACCAGTAACGCTTCTGTAATAGTTGTGGGGCGCTATCAACTAATCCGTATTGTAATAACTATTTATTTCACCTGTTAACTTATTAATACACATGCTTTTGATTTGTTTTCTCCAACCATTAGTTACTAAGATTTATGAATCGTATTTATCTGTCTGATTCTGTATAAATTCCACCGTATTTTTCATTACTATTAACCCTCCCAATTTTGTTGTTTTTATTCTCACCCGTGAATTCGTCAACTCATATTTCAGATGAACTATTCAAATCTTTTCTTAGAAAGGTTGAACGATCCCGTCAAAAACGCATTAACGTTTGGCGTAACCACTGCGGTGCGTGGGCGCAACCGCTGATTTTGATCGTAAATGGGTCAGGGTGATGAGACCTGGCAAATGTAACCAGACACAATATACATACTAAGTACTTAATAGTGTTTTGTTTTAACTTTGTCCAGGCCAAAATTCTACAACATAACTCTAACCCCCTTATAAACAAGTAAGTGGTTCTGTGAACAGTATAGACCTTGCGAACTGAGACATCAAGACCTTGATCTTGATAAATCATCAAGAGATTATATCTTGAGAAAATCTTGCCCGATTCTGCTCATATTCCAAATGTTTCTGTCAATATTTGTCAAAATCATGCGGTAAAAGGCGCCGCAGAAAACTTCCCATATTTTTGAGGGCAATTACTCAGCCAACGATAAAAAATCCTTGAAATTGTATAACATTTATATCAAGTTTCGACAACATTAGTGGAAAAATACGACCTATTCGCGAGTATAAACATCCATACATCCGGACGTTAGATCCGGACAGATGAAAGCAAATCCCAGTTGTTGCAGAGTCTTCTCTCGCTTGGTCAATAAACCTGAATTTGCCTCGGAATAGTTAATCTGTCTTTTGTTTTCATCCACCGGATTACTTTGAAAGAAAGGAAAATACAAAAGACGGATTACTATTCTGAAATGGATACGTCCTAGTCAATGATTCCGGTGCTACTCCACATTACATTAATAAGGGGATAAGAGTAGGTATCAGGTGCAGCAAGTTAAAAAAGTAATTACTTGAAATGATACGTTGGCGAACTTGAGATGCCTAGAGCCTCAATGTCCATAAAGAGGCTCCGTCGCAGAATTTCCCTTTCCTATAATGTCTACTGCACGCAAAGTACTAGTTTCCTTACTAGCTGTGACTTGCGAAGTTATGAAACACAACATTCACATTCAATAAAATAAATCCAGAACGACAGTTGCGGGTGTTAGACTGTTGATAAATAAAAGTTGGTCGTTGCAAAGTTTGGTATCTCTGACGCTCTCTCGCTATTATCAATTTGCCTAACAATCGTCGGTCCCAGCACCCACTTGTTACACATACACAAGGGCGAAACTCATCCAATTCAATTTCATACTTGTGAACCTTGTGAAGTTGTAACCTCGCCCTCGCTCTAAATCTGCACTCCTTCGTATAACACGCGCTGAGCTGTGAGCTTCCGGGAGGTCCCAGTGCGCAGAATCCCTGGCCTGCCCTTGACACGATGCAATCCTTTGTCCTTCCAACCACGAGACGGAGGTGGATTTTAGAAAAATACTTAAAACACTATACATAGGATTAAATTGTGTCCTTGATATTTGATTAAAATCATGTAGATTATTATGGATTGGCCAAATAAGCGTTTTATAAATACGGATTTTTGCTTTTCACTAGGATTTTATGTAGAGCTGCACCACTAAGGGCGTTTTGGGTTCGAACCATTATTTCTTCCTCTCTTTTATTTCTGTCGGTTATGGCACACATAGGTACTTGAAATTGTTTACACTTTTATATACAGTATATACTCCCAACAACTAAGATCTGCTCTAGAGATTCGCATATTTTTGTAGCGGCGCATTATTTAGATTCACCGATATTATGGGCGAAGTAAAGTCGCCGCGATTCGCTGGCTCGGCCACGTCGGAAGAATGGGAGAAGATCGGGCAGTGAAGCGAAGCGAAGGGCGTATTTGGGACAACCTAGCGGACGACGACCGGACGAGCGCGAAGTTTCGTTGGACGGATCAATTAGATGAGGACTTGTCTGAGCTCCTGGCAACCCAGTGGCGAGAGACGGCTCAGGGGGTCTAGACAAGAACCACTTTCTGTTAGCGTTAACGCTTGCGGAAAGATAAAATTGTATGAAAAGGACATTAACAGTCACGTGACATTTCTGAAGCTAGGACAGAATGGAGTGGCGTCTTTTAGCGTCGAAGGTCAATATGGGTCATAATAATGGGTCACTGAGTAATTTTTAGTTATATAAGTTAGGTTATATTATGGGGTGAAGAATCTTAAAGTATTTTCTTATTGTTTCGCCTTCACTCAGCAATCAATAGAAACAGACGTTCCTACAATGCTGTGGCCACAGATTTCGAAAATTGATTTATTGCTTTAAGATTTCGAAAAATCGGTACTGTCGTCTGCGAAGTGAAGTAGACAACTATAGAAATAAGGCACAATACAAAAGATCCAACATTAGTATAGATCGCAACTTGTGGCATTACCCAGCAAGTCGACAACTTGTCGCGTTCTGCATGAAGAACTCTGGAGTTCTTCGGTCCGTTTCCCTCTCCAAATTGTCTGTTTCAGTGCTTTACCAAGATATTACGGTATTATATCATATTACTCGTAGAGGTAAAAATTTAAAAATATTTATTTGTTCTATTACGTGATGGCTATAACAGCTAAAAGGTGCGGCTAATACCAGCCGCGTGCGGCCGCGTACAAACTACGAGTATGAAAATGTATGGCGCCTCTTCCGAGTTCAGCGACAGTGCACGATCGTACCTTTAGGGTTTCTAAACCCCGCACTAGGTCCCATCAGCGCCTGTGTTGCGGGGCCTAAAGTTCTTTCTGGCCCTCTGGCCACTCTTATTCTACTAATCACTATCTATTGATTAAATAAGATGTAAGTATATATCATCTTGAGTTTGTTCTAAAATTACTTTCATCGCAACCAACTTTTAAATACATTATGTATGATTATTTTCACAGCGATGTTTATAACCTTTCAAAAATGTTTGTTCATACGTTAGAACACCTCTACAAATAAATTGTATCCTTTCTACGTAAACCGTCATTAAGCCCAGATCAAAAGGAATTCGTCTTTGTGTAACATCCTTAGCAGTTAAGCACCAGCAATTTTCTGTAAGCTCCTAAGCACCGTTTTAATATTTAATTTTGTTCTGCCCCGTCCTAAATATTTAATTCGTTTACTGGAATCTTCTGTCGTAACCATTTTATGTTCTATTCAACAGGCTTTGGCTAGAGCCACACTAAAAGAAACAAATTTCGGAAATGTATGATTTAGGCAATGGATTTTCCGAGCAGTACTTGGAGAAGTCAGATTGGTTAGTACATCCGCGGAGCAGAACTATGTGAAAAGTTCGCCCACGGAGAGAAGTTGTCTCATAGTTAGATTGTTAGCGTAAGATTTGGATAGTATCATCCCCTTCGGCCGTGTACGAAACCGGAGTTTCGTAACCAGTTGCGAACGAATACTTTTTCGTACTGGAACGAAATCAGTTGCGATCAAAGACTTTTTGTCCTTGTACGATATTAGTTTCGATCGAACACTTGTATTTATTTCAAAACAGTGTCTAACGAAAACAGATATTAACTGGCGTGAATAGAGTTTACGCACTTTTTAATCATGACAGTTTTATTTGTCTACATCCGAGTTTTTATATCACGAACAGGATACATAAAACATCCTCAACCAGATTAAAACACGTATGTGTAAACATGACGGATTTCGTAATTTAATGATAGCGGCTGGTTTTTGCAGTCATTCACTAGCGCTCTGTTTTATCATGAGACCTGTGATTTACATACAATAGATACTAACTCTGGCATATAGACCCCGCACGTGCCCGCGATCCAAACAATGATCATTGTTACATTAACATTTCATTACTCGGTAATTTTCACATGCAGTAAAAAGTGTAAACTAGGAACCTTGTTGTGTTGTAGTTAGTAGGACAATTACTGTCAGAAGAGCCATATAAAACTGATTAAAACTATCGCAATGTTTTTTTTTTTGATGTTGTCGAACAAAGTTTACACCATGCCTTGAATGAGATCTTGGTTCTAATAAGTTATTTTTATGCATTGTGAACTATCTAACTTTTTCTGAGCGTAGGGTTACGCCAAAAACCAGTCCTGCGTGACTATTCGGGATCACACAGCACAGTGCTGAACGTAGCCCTATTGCCAAACATAATTATTGTAGCACTCTTTTTTCCCATATGTTTTGCCAAGAAATATATTCTTATTCTACGTGGCTTTATAAAATTTGTAGTTACGGTTATCACTGAAAATGTTATTTCAATTGCATTGCATGGATTAAAATGTTACATATTAACAGTGTTCTCTGTTACTTCAAAGTGTTCACGAAGTTCACATCTTTCACGGCTCATGAATCTCCGATACTTCTCCAGAGCCTACACTTGCTCAACTTCACAGAACCCGGAAAGCGAAAGCTCGTTGGAAATTAAATTCACCGTTCAACTGATCTCGACTCGAAATCGAGCGTACGAATATATTATTTTAGTTTAATGTTTTATGTTATGGGAACATCACGTGTACCAAACACGTCTGGTAGATGTTCAGGTGTTGCGTTGCAGTGATCATTATCGTCCTAATTTTTTATTGTACATGCTCTACTCAGATCCTTTAGTCCTCTAGTATAAGCTTATGAAAGTGAATGCGGTTGTGATCTCTTCTTGAGCGCTTGTGCTCATTCTTTTTTACTTTGAATTGATCGGTTTCAAAACATTATTTTTTATTCTGGATTTTAATGTTTGATAAAGTCTTTATGACATTATTCTATAGATATGAAACTTTTATATAGTTTAAGTCCACCGCGTATTTCACTGAAGCAAGCAATAAAAATCATGAAAACAGTTTAAAACCAACGGATAGAATATTGATACGATTCTAAACACAAAATGTATTTGCTGTAAACAAATTTCTATTTGGAACATCATTTGAGCAAATATTTGCCCCGTGTAACATTTCCAATGTTATGTGTTTAAAAACTCTTGACCAAGCTTTTATAAGTATCACGTTTTACGAGTGTTTCGTATGAACTACGTGCTTTTAAGAACAATTTATTGCGCAGTGTTCGTTTATCTCAATATCTATAAAAAAAATTGGGAACCTATATCATTGCCGAAATAATTTTATTAGCTTTAAGTCTTGTAATGTAGATGGGCATTTAATAAGAAGTAAGACGATATCAATTTGTCCACCCGATTTAACAATTAGCCAAGTATGGCCAACATCGTTCAGGAAAGGTTTCATTGTATGACAACCCTTTGTTTAAAACTCCCCCGGAGTGTCATCTGTCGCGTCGTATTCGCTTCATTGATTACATAATCGGCCTCGTAAACGGGTTTCCACTTAACGACGATGCTTTTTCCATGTTTTGTGTTGCTTTTAATTACATTCTGTTAGGGCAATTATTCAACAGTCGACCGTGTTAATTACTGTATCTGTTTTACGCATTCAATGTAGGTACCGCGTCATAAATGTGTTATGGTTTTGTGTAGTGATTGGAATAAGTGTAGATATTTGTTTTAAACAAAGTATAGTGATGCGGTGTAGCCATCAATCGATTTGATTTTTGAGGTCAGGGTCATAAGTAAATCTCGGATGCCAATGATGCATTACTCACGCATCCATGTTCGTTGCTCAATTGGCATCATTATTCAGATCACGATCGTATGTTTGGCGCCTTTCAGGCGGTGCATTCGCGTTTCGCCTTCAAGAGTGATGCGGTTTGTCTATCAAATGGTAGTGAAACAACTGGCACATAGCTCCAAGCGCAGCCAAATTCCTTTTAGAATGCAAATGTTGTGCAACGAAATAAGCGCGACAATATTTTACGTGATCTAGTCTCGGTGCCGCATGCCGTGGCGCATGGTGGAATTATTCGCCGATCCATTTTATTTATTATTCGACCTTGTCTGTACCTTGTTGGCGTTCTAATTACCAGATGCCAAATCAGATTTTAGAATCATAAAACAACAAAAAAAAATTTGTTCGCAGATGCAGAACATAAACAACATAGTCATGTTCCCTGTAGACAGTCTTCTGAAGGGAGATTTAAGGGGAGTCAAGGGCGATCTGAAGCGGCCGTTTGACAAAGCGTCTAAAGACTACGAGTCAAAGTACCTGAAGTTGGAGAAAGAGAAGAAATCGCAGGCGAAGGAAGCTGGTCTTATAAGGAGTGAAGTGACGCCTGCTGAGATAGCTGATGAAATGGAGAAAGAAAGGAGGCTGTTTCAACTACAGATGTGCGAGGTAAAGCTATAGATAACTCAAGTACACTCGTTAAATTGTGCGTCAAGATGTGATTTAATGAAAACAAGATCTTTCTTAATTACTATCTTACCATGTTACGTTACTTCATAACATCGAATGTTCTTTTTATATGCTACTTACAAACTTGCCAGCTGTGTTTACGAATGCATTTCTCGAAAGTAGTTATTTGTGTACAATAAATACACTTCGAGCACTCATTGGGCACTGTAACCGTTATTTGTTTACAGTATTTAACTTGAAACACTTCACTTTATGTGGCAGATTTATTAAGCTTTTCGGTTTCATCAGTATCCTCTAAAATAATATTATTATGTTTATCCGTTTTAATTAGTTTGTCAGTTACTCATTTAGCTTCTGAATACCGTTTTTTGTACGTAACATTTCAAATTAACTAGGAATGAGTCCGGTGTTTCGCTTGACTTGAATTTCAATTTTCGTTTGCGTGTATGTTGTCTTCTATCTGATGTTCGCCTATGTTACTTTTATGTCTCAACGGTCTACATTCCGATTCTAATCTTCAGCTTTAAGAGAGTTATCGTCAACCATGCGGATGTTTACTTTGACCAAGATATTCTTGGAAGAATTTTAATTTGTACTGACGCGACCTTAATAAAACGCAGTTAGTATTATGATGCTAATGCTGTTGTAAATGTTTTTTTGCTTTTATTTGGTTTAAATAAACATTAACATTCGTTTTGACCGCATAAGTAAAATAGGATTACACAACATTTAGCCCACTAAGTTGTGGCAATGGTGTGCTTGTTTTATTAATTGTTAAGTAATTTACGGCTTCGTCCTTCCCCGGTGGGCAGTTCGTTGGAACTTTGTCACGACACAGCTTATGAAACAGTGTACTCTCATACACAGAATTCTCCACAGAATAAGTTACAGATACTACATAATATACCTGAGTTCAAAATGTCCAGTCCACTTGTTACGGTCGGATAAATGCTCCCGGCTGAAACAATGTAAATAAATAATTTGGGTTCTAATGGTCTCCAATAAATCTCTACACAAAGGAGAGTTTTCGTTCGATTCTAATCGTATTTGTTTCTTTCTGTACTTCATTGTCGAATTCGGGTCGAGCTTCAGGTTTACAACCTTTTTCTGGAACGGGTTGAAACTGTTACTCAGGTACCTACTGACCTTATTGAATGAAAGGATGGTACGACTGCAGATAACAGAATAAAGCTTATATTTCTATCAAAACACGTGCTAGTGTAGAATTTGTTTGCAATCGTGGACTTAGTGCCCAACATGAAACTAAAATGTTTATAACTTCGTTATTTGTGCACATATTAAAATTTTATTTTCGAAGTGTTGTTTTGTTGCGAGTTAGCTCTTTTGTGAGTCAATAAAAAAAAACATGCATGTTCCCTACTGGTTACGTAGCTCGCCACGTACGCAAAAATGACGAGTAATTATGCAAATTTTCATTTGCGTGGAACCTTTATCGAACCCACAGAGATGATAAATATTATCTGTGTGCGATGGATTTTATTGGTCTGGTTATTAAAACGACCATTCAAGGACTTCGAAACGAATGTATACTTTTACGACATCCAATTTGAGTCTCATATAATTATACTGGTTATATCTGGTCTTCGCAATACAGGGAATCCTAGTGCGGAGACCAGCGGACGACGAATCTTTGGGCAATTTTTTTTTTTTTTTTTTTAATTTCTTTTATATATGTTGTGAGAGATCTTAAGTTTTTGGTCAATAAATGTTTATTATATTATACACATGGAGCTATACACACAACACAATTATACACATTGCAGTAGTGAGATAAAGCCAGATAGAGGATTCATTTAAGGTTAAAGACCTAATGGACAAGTGATAAAATTAAATACTTGTAATATTCTGTTGCTTATATGGAGCATTTTGTTTTTATTATAGGACTCTACTGCAGAGTCCGCTTGGGGAAGTACCACAATTTACCAGTTATATAACCACCGAGCAGTAGTGTGCAAGCATTACTGTGTTCCAATTTGAAGGGCAATGTTACCAAATAAATTACTGGGTATGAAGAGATTTAACATCTAATATCTCAGGTTGACGAGCGCGGTGCAGTGTGGCGCAGGATTGTGTTCGCAAGTTTACAATTCTAGCACTGCTACTGTTAGTGGCAGGCGTGACGCTTACCACCTGGCGAACGTCTTGCTCGTCTCGTCACTTGTAGAATAAAAAAAATGGGGCTAAACTTACTACACAACGCTGTAAATAACTGTTAAGTAGATATGTGTGTGATATCCCAAAATTTTGACAAAAGTTTTTTCGAAGCATATTTTTATATAATTACTCGTAGATTACGTCTGAACCGATTCTCAGCTTAATTAATACATAACATTTGCTGTTTTAATGGGCATTATGCAGATTCTACTTTCGCTTTACCAATAATTTCAGTAAAAGAAATAAGGAACTAAATTAAATATTGCATATTATGCGACTTCTCATTGCATGCGTTTTTTCATCACTTTCGCGTTTATAAGACATATGAGATAACAGACATTAAGACATAGCAACAAATATATTAGAGGTAATTTCACCCAATTAAAACCGGAGCCTAGTGATTTTCTGAAAGTAAAATTATAAAAAAACTCATTGTATATAGATGGGGCTGATCAGACGCGTCTGTCATTGTCAAGCTTGTTTTTTTTATTTTAGTGCTACAGTTCAAAAATATGCTGCTGTTTTTGACTGGCACGCAGAGCTGGCACGTATAGTCAGCGCCGTCTATCGAGTTGAAGAGAAATACTTTTTTTTTATTGCCTGCCAGAAAATCGCCCATTAGTTATGTCAAGTGTCGTAGCATTTGCAATAAGTCCTTATCGTTCAGTTACCGTTGCATCCCGGGACGCAATTTAACAATACGTGTGTAACAATATGTCTGCCAGTGATAAGTATTTACGCAAACCATGCTGTCATGCGCTATTGTCCTCTATAGTCCACGTGAATAGAAAATAATGGATGCTTGCTCACTGTGGAGACACCATAGTGCTTTGTTTTACAGGAAAATGTGCGTTAGGAAGCTGTGAAATCGTGAGGTCGTAGGTACAAATCCCGGGATAGTTGCAATGAGCTTTTTGAAGTTTATGTTCGGATCTTCGTACCTTTGGCTTATCAGTTTCCCGCTAATTATGAATTTATTTTTGATGATTCGTTTTGTTTGATAGGTGATCCTTTAGAGCTGGTCATATATAAATTTTATCGAAATCGGTGCGGTAGTTTGGTTTTTAATCAAAATTACTGGAATAAATCTAAAAACCTGGAAAATATAAATGTCTCCAGGAAGACGGAGGCTCGAAATTTATGACGGTATAAAAAATTGCGTATTATTAATACTCCACTCATAAGAAAACTTAAAAACAGTAAATTTGAATTTCAGTTATTTTGATCGTGATAACGCCATTTATTTTTAAAGCCCATTTTAAGAAAAATCCTCTCACAGAAATTGCTCCTCCAGCTATCACCAACCAAATGTAATGTTCAGCAATATCTATTTCCGTGTAATTTCATGACCGTGGTGGATATTTAGTAACTTTTTTTTTATACAATCAAGTGACGAGACGTGCATGACGTTCGCCTGGTGGTTAACGTCACGCATGCCACTAATAGTAGGAGTGCCAGAATTGTGAACTTGCGAACACAATCCTGCGCTCGTCACCCTGTGATATTAGATGTTAAAGCTCTTCATACCCAGTAATTTCTCTGGTAATTTTCTTCAAATATACTCGAACATGTTTCCAACTTTGCATCTTCAAACAGTGGTGACTCTTTTTAACTCTTTTTTGACCGAATGTGATCGAAACTATAGTCGGAGTATCCGATTTAATTAAACGTGAGTATTCCCGTATAAATAAAACAACAAAGTGGTGACTCTACTGTCTGAAGTAGCTAACTGTCTGTCTATGCCGCTATAAATGCTGAGAATGACCTCTGCACCTTTGAATTACAAATGCCACTAGTCTGGTTGCAAGCCAAGGGCAATGCTCTCCCATTATTATGACAACATTATTGCCAGAAAAATTGCACTTTTCCTGGAAGGTGGCCAAAATAGTGGCATTTTATTACAATCGCTTATTTGGGTTCTGGATATTCATCTTTTTGTCATAAAGTCAGTTTCGGGTAGAGTTTAGTTGATGCGTAAACTAGTGGCTTTTTATTAATCTAATGCTGAATTATATGCGCACGAGTGTGGGAAATAGGGAATATGCATGTGTTTTTTTATTGGTTCACAAAAAAGCTGACTGACAAACAAATCATCGCAAGTAAAATTTTAATATATGCACAAATAACGAAGCTATAAACATTTTAGTTTCATGTTAGACAGGGAGGGCACTATACTAGGTTTATGACGTAAACGACGATTCCAAACAAATTCTATACTATGCACGTGTTTTGCTAGAAAGGTACAGATGACTCCCTCCCAAATAATTTGAACGCTTATATATTTCAGAACTTTACCAGACGATTTCAATTATTTTTTCGACGTAAGCATCAGATTCAGTTATACTCTCCATTTATCCTGTTGTTTTTAATAATTGAATCTCATGCATATTCCCTATTGATATAATGTGACGAAACATGTATTACTGTTGTTTTAAATAACTCCGTAGAAGCATCTAGTAAAAGCGGCACTGCTTTATTAAGGCTTAACCTGGACTTGGCCGTGGATCAAGTCGTCATCAGAAGCAACTTTGCTTCTGATGACGACTTGATTAACTGAATTTCAAATAGAGGTTTCATCAAAATCTTAAAATAATGAAATCCTTGACAATGGTAGAATGCACAAAGTGCGATAACAAACACGAAAAAGAAGAAGTTTTTAGCTATAAAGAAATCTGTTAGGCTTCCAGCTGACTCCTCCAACATACTGACTGAATGAAAACAGCAGCTGTGTGCAGCATGCAACGCACTTGACGAATATAGAACACTGTTTACTTGCACTTGAAACACAAGGAAAGCTATGATGTCAGCAACGATAAGATAACATAGGAACTAGCTAATAGATTACAGTTTATTGCATAAATAACTCGTATCAGAGAATGCATGCGACTGACAAGATACTACGCAAAACCGGACTGGGGCCATTAGCGTCCCGTCTACGTCCACTTGGGTTGGCATTTATTGATTTCTTGAGGCATACATTGGGATCGTTTTGCACGCAGACCTTTTAAATCTCCTGGTAGATTAATTGGACCAACTGTTTTTTAGAGCCTCGAGTTCGTCATTTAAGTTCAAGTCATTTATTCGCTCTAAATGTGGTAACATTTCAGGTCTACTAATAGTGACATCTATTTCGGCTCAAGAAGGTACTACTGATACCTTCCAATATTGCAATGGAAATAAAAATAATTAAAATATGCTAGAAGGTCGTGTCGTATATAAATAAAATCAGTAGGTCTTCCAAGCCCTCGTCGACGGTCATAAAATATATCTGTCTGAGCGCAATGCCAAAATGTCTGTATATTACTACAGCAGCCACTTTATGTTTAGCCCTTGATGCACACGCCAAATTGCACAGTGCCATGGTTCACGGGCGGTTGCTCTGTCGACTAGGATGGATAGCTCTGCGCTATAATGCGTCAATGCATCTTATTGATGTATGAATACGCTTAGCTTTTACGTAAACAGCAATAAAGACGGGCTAAAATTAGTTGGTTAGTATCGCGGCCAATTCTGATCGCTGCGGTATGTTCGATCTCATTTCGTGAATATTCACAGTTTATTCAAATTAGGTACGTCATTTCTAAATAAAACGTACGCAAAACCGAAAGCTCGATCAATAAGCTTCTATTTTTAGCCAGACTATACTAAGGCATGAGTTTTATTAATTCTAGGTCTAGAATCTACATAGAGCTCTCTAATAAATTTTGAGAGCCTGTTTCAAGAAAGATGAATTTCTTAGTTTGACTGTCTTTCTAGGTCTAGACGTTAGCTTCGATATTTTCTTGTCTTGGAATCCTCCTGGAAAGATACTCCATGTTTCGTTAGAAATGTTTATAAAACGGTGATAAGCCTTATTACACCACTGATGATGTCAGCTCAGTCATTGCGAAAAGAGTAAATAAAACTGTAGCGACCAGGGAGAACAAGTGCATAGGTACCTATTTGGTTTCAAGGGTCTTTGTTCTGACCGACCACGTCTTGTTTATTTCGAGCTTACTCAAAACTTTATCGTTCAGAAAGTCACAATGGCGCGTTCGCACTTCAATTATTTCATTCCTCAGATGAAGGATATATAATTCGTGACCAAGAATCATGAATTCTTTGATCAAGGCTGATTACTTCGCTTCCGATTTTAACATATTTAGAGGTATAGAGGCCTATTCTAATGTTTTCATAAAGAACGTTTGGAAACCGCATATATACCAAACATCAACAAACTTATCTATTGCCTGCGAAAAAATTCAACGAATTTTTCCATACCAACCAGCCAACGCAACAAACCAGCGCTTTTAATTGAAACGTTTACTGCAACAAAAGCATTCTTGTCACGACGACGTCGTTAACACTTGCAACCTTTGGCGCGAATACTGATTCCATTGTGGAGTGCTAAAAAAAGAAAGCTGCTCGAATGCTAGGAGCTGAGGCTCGGTGCGGTACCATGAAGGCGGCAGGTCGACGACCGGCCTTGCGCCGCGCAGGGCCGGTCGACCGACGACGCTCTGACCCTCGCTTTGTTCAAGTCTCATTCCGCGCTCGGTGCAACCGCTTCGTTTGCACTTCAGCAGCCCACGCATTCACCATACCCAGCATTTCACCCACGGTATGCACTATGAACGTTTGACACAAGCTATACATTTGATTCGAGTGAAAATCAAAAAGACAAGTTCAGCCGGCGGCTCGCCAAGACAGTTGTGCAAGGTCGCGTGCCAACATTATTATTATTGCACAACTCTGAAAGACAGATTTGGATCCTCTATACTCGAGCGTGCGCGTGCGTCATCACGAGTAATTTTAACTCGCGGAAGGGCATGCCGCATGGTGTAATTGGTCTGCTTCCACAGTCCGAGTGTCGCTCGTGGCTAGCCAGCCGCGTTTCGCTACGGCTCTGATGAAGTGACGAGGGCTCGCCCATGCGTCATCACCCGGCGTCGCACTGTCTGACACCCAACTTGACAACAATACTATATTGTGACTGGACTCTTTCTTTCTAGTACCTGATAAAATTCAACGAAATCAAGACGAAGAAGGGGATCGAGTTGCTGCAGCACCTGGTGGAATACTATCACGCGCAGACGAATTACTTCCAAGACGGTTTGAAGACGATCGAACATTTCGGGGTTTACGTGGCGGACTTGAGTGTGCAGTTGCAGAAGATCAGGCAGCAGCAAGACGACGAAAGGCGAGGGCTACTGGAACTTAGGAACATGTTGAGAGCGGCCGCGCCTCAGGATCGAGAGGTGGGTACTTTGTTGGCATCGTTTTCCAATGTCTCTCTCGTGTTATGGCAGTGGCTGTTAGTGCGGTGGGGTCTATGTGCATTTTCTCGCGTGACTTGCTGATAGACTGTGTAGTGGGGTAAACATGGAGTTTAACAGGAGGTTTACGTCCCCGGACTCATTGACAACATGTTTATTTGTTTAATTTAGCTTTTATCACGTGTCTCTTGATCAACAGTTCGTTTAGCGGTTTCGACTAGCGATTGTTTGTCTGTGTGCTTGTTTTCGTTTTATGACTAAACCGACTTCATAAATCTAGATTAAAGATCTAGATTCTAGATTTCGGCAAGAAAGTAGCGTGCACACAAGATAATAGACAAGATAAGATAAACAATTCTTTCCCCGCTAAACGAATGTATGCCTTAAAATTAGCCACATTTAATTGAATGGTAAGTAGTAACGAAACGAACTATTATATACTCTTGTAATGCTAAAAGATAACGCCTGCTCTTGACTTTTGCAACGGTAGCCAGAACTTTGGATAACAAAACAAAGCCCTGCAACCCTACCAGTGTCGTAAAGAGCCTTTTATGCGCCCGGTGCAGCCTCTATATGTGCATTATATGAACCAAAACATGGTCCAGCAGCACGAAAACCGTTCTTGACGATCGTTATATTTGACGTTTAATTCGTATATTTGACATTTAAATAGGTAGAATTCGATAAAAATCGGTATATTCTCAGATTCGTCTTAATAAATCTGCTATACCGACACGTCAATTTTAGCGACATAGAACGGTACTTGCGCTGCAGGTCTGGTAATTTAAGCGCCCTGTGCCTGGGCACCGCTGGTACCGCCCTAGTTACGACACTGGGCCTAGCATACGCATTGCGAAAAAGTTTTGCACTGCCTTTATGTAATGCGAAAACGAGACAGACTTAATACTCTATAATAGAGTCGTAGTCTAGTCTTGTTTTTTCATGACAGTAAGAATAGAGAAGTTTTTTTTTATACGGTCAAGAGACGAGACGAGCAATACTTTCACCTGGTGGTAAGCGTCACGCCTGCCACAAACAGTAGCAGTGCCAGAATTGTGAACTTGCGAATACAATACCGCGCCGCACTGCACTGAGCTCGTCACCCTGAGATATCAGATGTTAAATCTCTTCATATTCATACCCAGTAATTTGTCTGGTAACATTGCCCTTCAAACCGGACCACAGTAATGCTTGCACACTACTGATTGGCGGTTGAATAACTGCCAAAGGTGTGGTACTTCCACTACAGAATAGGTATAGCCTGCAGGACACTCCATTGACGTTCATCACTTACCAGAATCAATGGTCATTTCCAGGTGGCGTCGGCAGTGGGTGGCTACTCGCTCCATCAGCTCCAAGGCGACAAGCAGCACGGCGTGACTCGCAGCGGCTACCTCCTCAAGAAGTCTGAAGGAAAAGTCCGTCGCGTGTGGCAGAAGAGGCGGTGTAGGGTCACGGCTGAAGGCTTCCTGGACATATTCCACGCGGACGAAAACAAGACACCTGCGAGGGTGAATCTACTCACGTGCCAGATTAAAGTTGCGGCCGATGATAAGCGGGCGTTTGATCTAGTCTCATGTAAGTAGTATTTAATTTGAAGTCAAACTTCAACTTTAGCTCTCTCTCTCTCTCTCTCTTTCACACCTAATCAAACGTGGCGTAGCTTATCTAGGTGATTCTAAACGATCACCGATGTTAAGCAACGGACGGTCCGGTCAGTCTTCGGATGGGTGACCGTGAGTGGCATTTATTTCTGAGCGCTACCGTGGGTCGGATGACACGTTAAATTGTTGGTCCCGTTTGTTTGTTCTAGTTTCTATAACAAGAACCGTCAGCCATGTCAGAGGCCTTCGGGCGGCACATTAACTACACACACTACACTACACTAGGGCTGGCCACTCAGCCTATACGAACTTACTTTTTACCTAATCAAAGGTTGAAACGGATAGCGCAAAAAAAAAAGAAGAAAAAGAAAAAAAAGTGAAAAAAATATATATATGCAAAAAGCAAAAAGTGCAAAGTAAAGGCTTAGGACATTTTCTATGTGTTGGTGGCCTAAGTAGTACAAATTCCCATACTTCCTTGTATGAACAAGGCCACAATGTCACATGCCTTTATGGAAAATCTCTTTCCCTATAACTTTTTTAAACGGAGTTTTTTCGTGCCTCTCAATTCCCCAGTTTTTCCATAGAGGAGAATAGTGGGAAAGTTTATTAGACAATAAATTATTGTTAGTCGCATGGGGGATCAGAGGTCAGGTCTGAATATGTTTGCAGCTCTAACATGCTTAAGTTTTGTTTTTAAGTTTGAACTCCAAAAGGCTTTGTTATGGATCCTCCAAGAGGTGGTGAAAATAAGAATTTTCACACACATACACTCACCAGTCAGAAGACGTCCAATGCTGGACGAAAGCCTCCCCTCTCTCTTATTGTCAAACCCTCTCGAAACACTAAACACATGTTTCCTTTCAACATTAGCAACTCAGAAATCGTGATCTCTCAATTTCTCGAGTGCGAAAAGAACTCATAATTAACAAGTAAGGAAACTGGTTCAGTCCAGTATAAAAAGGACAATGAACTCTATTTCTATACTCTAAATAGGTCACAGTCTAGCCGATAATTGCTCTGGTACACATTTTCTTGCCGGTTGTCATTTACCTTCATCACAGCACCATAAAATCAGTTTAAAACCATTTATAAAGTTAATATGGCCGCATAAATTCCAATTATACAATGCGAATTGTATTTCACAGGTCAGAAATAGTTCAATTGCTATTGCTTTGCCAGCTATTCAAGCGCCAAGCAGTAGTGTGCAATCATTACAGTTATTATTACTGTGTTTCGGTTTGAAGGGCAATGTTACCAGAGAAATTACTGGGTATGATGAGATTTAACATCTAATATGTCAGGGTGACGAGCGCAGTACAATGCAGCGCAGGATTCTATTTGCAAGTTCACAATTCTGGCACTGTTAAAGGCAGGCGTGACGCTTACCATTAGGGGAACGTCTCGCTCGTCTCGTCAATCGACAGGAATAAACAAAAAAATAGCCGACTTCGAGAAGAGAAATAAGGATGGGAAGAGCTTACCATAGATATTTAAAAGTTCTGCCTTCAGTGTAGCTTGCCGTGGTCAAGAAAAACTTAAATTTTCTACGAAAATATTTATTATGGCTGCGCTCTGCGGTCCTACTCGTGATTTCCAGTTTTCTCACATGTTCCTGACTAAAATATACCTTGAAATGCAAAATACTTCTTCGCCATATTACATCAAGCTCGGATCAACCGTTAACTCATGACTGAGTTATAAAAGTGAAGTCTGAGTTATTTAGTAAGTTTCATTACTTATTTTCCTTGGACCTGCGGGGGCTATCATGTAACTGTTCGGGTTCGGGAATGATTTGTCATAAATGTCACTTGTCACTGTCACAGCTTCACAGTATCACGGAGGGATTTCTCTCGCTATCGTTATCGAACGAATGCATTGATTTCCTTAATTAAGTTAAGCAAATCCGTCGGTCTTTAGGAGTTTCATCCTGCCCTGCAGGGTCAAATGAGTTTTGGCAGTGACAGTGACAAGTGTCTATTTTTGACAACTCGTATCCGAATCGCGATCCCGAAAAGTTACATGATAGCTGGTTGTGTAAAACTGGATCCAGAACCACCGGAGGACGGGCAGCAGTGTCCTCTTGGTTAACGGTGGTGAGCATTCTGCGATCCCCAAGCCGCCTGCCAAGCGTGGGGACATAGGCATGATGGCAACCTCCGCCCTATTCAGGGGGAGGCCTTCGTTCAGCAGTGGACGTTTCTGGCTGATGAGATTACTCATTTTCATAAAATAAATCTCATGTAATAGCATAGGAAATAATACTAGTAGGTAGGTACAGTAAGAGTAAGTTTCACATGTTCGATCGTATGCCCAAGTAAATTATGTTTATGTATTTCTAAAAAGTTTTACACCGTAGCGCTCGTGACGTAGCTGTAGCGCTCGTGGCGTAGCTTGTCTAGGTGATTCTAAACGATCACCGATGTTAAGCAACAGACGGTCCGGTCAGTCTTCGGATGGGTGACCGTGAGTGGCATTTACTACTGAGTGCAACCGTGGGTCGGATGACACGTTCAATTGTTGGTCCTGGTTGTTTGTTCTAGTTTCTATAACAACCACCGTTAGCCATGTCAGAGGCCTTCGGGCGGCTTAACTCTGAAACTAGGGCTGGCCACTCAGCCTATACGAACTTGCTTACTTACCGTTCTCCCCTAAATAATGATATGACCTAAAAGTTTTACAGTACATCGATAGATTAGTTCTAATGGGTGTTTGAGTTTCTAATATAACAAATTGCTCTGAGGAGCTGTGGGCTCGAAACTAGTTCAAGCCTGCGCTTTTTGGGGTCCAGTTGTTATTCACAGTAGAAGTTACCGTTACATGAAACCCTGTTTATGAAAATCTGTTCTATGCGGCTAAGGTTGATAACTTAACTTTCAGATAACCGAACATACCACTTCCAAGCTGATGACGAAAACGAGCAGCGTGCGTGGACGTCGGTACTAGTCAACTGTAAAGAAGGGGCGCTCATGAGGGCGTTCCACCAGCAAGCGGGGGAGACCAACAACGACCCGGGACATTCGCTGCTGGACCTCCAGAGGTCTATCATAAGGGCGGTACGGGCCATGCCGGGGAACCAAGTGTGTGCCGACTGCGGTTCTACTAACGGTAATAATATATTCCTTTAGTTCATTCTTTTTTTATTTTTTTATTTATTGGAAAACTCTGGTTCTCTGTAAATAAAACAGCTGTTAATCTTGTAATCGACAGTGTTATAACAATACATGCTAGATAATACAGTAGTTTAAAGTTAAGGCCAATGATGATTACATTTATATAGATAATAATGAGTAGAGTAGAGTAATGAAGGTTGTGGGTCAGTGTCTTGGTATTCGGCTTAGACATTTATTTCTTCATTTTTGGCATCGCGCTTCGTACATTGTACCTGTGTCAAGCTGTGGTTTTTCGTTTTTGATAATATCAGATCAAATAAGCCATAAAATCTTAATAAATAATAAATTATACAAATTTGGCATAAAAACATAAATTCTAAATTCTATAGATACAACTTTATTCGTCAGTATTTACTTATAGTCTGTAATCATACCCATAGTTTTGTTTTGGCATAGCTATCTAATGTAACTATACAGGAGAAGCCACTGGTTCCCGACACAGTCTTTGACTAGTTTGGGAGCCTATGGGGTCATACATTTGTGAAATGATTTGTGTCAAAATAAATAATTTTGTATTTGTTTTTGTATAATAAAAAATAAGAATGAGTCACAAAAAACCGGTCAAGTCCAAGTCATGTCCTCGTAAAGGTGTGGCGACTTTACCAGCAGCTTTTACGGAGTCTTGAAAATAAAACGAAAATACCTGTTTCAGATTATATCAGTTGCTCACCACTCGTGCGTATAATTTGGCACTCAATGAATAAAAAGCCACCTTTTTTATTAAACCGTAACGCACGAAAAAACAAAGTTTTCGCAAAGATAATATAATAAGTACTGGTTTTCGAAAATAATACAATGCAGCGATAAAGTTTTTTCGCATTCTCGCCAAAACATGCATTGCTCAGCAGGGGTATTCACAACTCAATCGGAAAGGATCCAAGTTATCCGACCCCGTCATCTACATTCAGGATGACAGAAACGGAGAATGTGGTTCCGAACGTAAAACTTTCCGATCAAGTTTTCATTTCGTTTATTAATAAAAACTTGCCGCACTTACAGCGACGCACAGGCGAGTGATAAGCCAGAAAAAAATAAAAATAAAATATGATCTAATTTTGTTAGGGGTAGGACTCTACTGCAGAGTCCGCCTGGGGAAGTACCACACCTTTGCCAGATATTCAACCGCTAAGCAGCAGTGTGCAAGCATTACTGTGTTCCGGTTTGAACGGCAATGTTACCAGATAAATTACTGGGTATGAAGAGATCGCAGTGCAGTGCGGCGAAGGTTTTTTTTCGCAAGTTCACAATTCTAGCACTGCTACTGTTAGAGGCCCTGTTAGAGACCTGGGTATGTCCTTAAACTGCAACCAGACCCACCGGAGGACGTGCAGCAGCGTTCTTTTGGTTAACGGTGGTGACCATTCTGCGATCCCCAAGCCTCCTGCCAAGCGTGGGGATTATGGCAACACCCCTCTATTGGGAGGGCTTCGTCCAGCAGTGGACGTCTTATGGCTGACGACGACTGTTAGAGGCAGGTGTGACGCTTACCACCAGACGAACGTCTTGCTCGTCTCGTCACTTGAAAGTATTTAAAAAAACGCACATATAAAATTAAGACATACACATAAAAAATGAAGAGTTGTGAATACCCCTTCAGTTCTCTTTCCCCTATTCCAGACCCCACGTGGCTGTCGACCAACTTCGGCGTGATAGTGTGTATAGAATGCTCGGGGAGCCACCGCGAGCTCGGCGTGCACATATCGCGGATACAGTCGCTGACGCTCGACCGGCTCAGCACCTCGCAGCTGTTGCTAGCGAGGCTCATGGGCAACCAGATGTTCAACGAAGTTATGGAGAACACGCTCGATGAGAGAGATAAGCTTACGCCCGAAAGTACCATGTAAGTAGGACGGGCTTATAGCAGTACTAGCACAGAATAAATAATAGTACTACGTACAGAAAGTTCTCTCCGCAAAGGAATTGAAATAAACAAGGACTCTATCTACTAGGTAATAAAGTAGCAATTCAACCCACACAGCGCTGGATACAACTCGCTATATTCACCTAGATATACCGCTCTCTTTCTATCACGTATGCTTAGTTACGTGCGACGAGGCTAGCGTGCGGGCGGCGACTGACTTCAGCATTGCAATGTCCTCCCGGACGGTGCGCCGGCCGAACATACCTAAACTGTGGAGTGACACCCCCCTGGTACTAGCTCTCTTTTATACAATGTGTAACAAAAAGGTTCAATAATACTGAAGGGCATGTATGTACTCATGATTATGAACAACTTTTACTATGGGGCCAACCCTGAAATCGCTGTTCCATACATTTTGTCCAAAATCAATGAACTTTTTGTATGGAACAGCTGTTTTTTATCGCTTTTACATGGTTGGTCCCATAGTAAAAGTTGTTCATAATGATGAGTACATACATACCCTTCGGTACTGTTGCACCTTTTTGTTACACATTGTTTATCTGTTTCATCAGTCGTAAATAAATAAAGAGAGAGAGCTAGATCCTCTAAGAAATAAAGGGACTACTTTAGCATTTATATTATTAGCCTGACTAATGACGGATTCCTTATTTGCTCGTAAAATAGAAATTAATACGAATACCACGCGAACCACAGAAAAAAACCAGAAGACTCACTCCCATAAAAAACACGGCTAAACATAGTTGATATATAAATCCTACAATACCACGCGAACCACAGAAAAAAACCAGAAGACTCACTCCCATAAAAAACACGGCTAAACATAGTTGATATATAAATCCTACAAATCTACTGTTTTTTTCGGCGAACGACGGCACGTGAACAGCTTTTACAATGGGGCTAACTTAGAAATCGCGAAAAGTAATCAGCTGTTCCATCGCAAAATTTCATTCTTACTCGACGAAATGTATGGAGAACAAAAAATTTGACGGGCACCGATTAAGGTGAAAGGTAAGGCAAAATGAAATTGCGCATTTAGCAGCCGGCACGCCATCTATCCAGTAATGAGTGCATTAGTTTGATTCCATAAGCTATCACCCGCGCGCCATCTAGCCGCAAAGCAGTTTAACAGTTCGACAGTACACACAGCACACTGCGGTGCACTGCACTGCAGTGTGTGTGTGCTGCGTTTGATTTCATAATGCCACAAACGATACCGTCAGTGTACGATAGGGATGACCAATATGAATATCGATGGTCACACCTCCGGTCATCCTCGCACCCCAGTCGAACTGTCTCGGTGAAGTAGTACCTATATTACTGCCTGCCTTGCTTTAATAAATGTCATCGTTATTTGTAGAGGTTTTTATGAGATCTTAGTAGTAGCAAATTGATGTTTTTTTAAGAGTTAATATAAATAATCACCATTCTTTTCAACTAATTTATCAGTAGCCAGAAACCATACAATGTAGAGAATTGAATAATGAACAACTTTAGTCCCCATGATCTTTCTCGAAAAGTTAAATGTTAGGTAAAGGTGGCCTGCGGCTCACAAATTTGTTTCAATCTCCGCTCTGTCTTGGGTCACCGGTGGCTTTTGCGACACATAACTCATAACTCGGGAAAAATTCATCGTACGAAAAAAAAACAAAAGATAAAACGTAGAGAATTTAATAATGAACAACTTTAGTCCGATGATCTTTCTCGAAAAGTTGAAGATGGTCGAGATATTGCAGATCCCACATAAAATAAAAATGGCGGCAAAAGCAGGGCTCGAATTTGGTCGCGATTTTGAATTTACTTTTTTCTCGAATAGCACACGGCCGTTGGTTTTATTGTGAAAGTATCAGCGAGTCGCAAGACTTACCTCAAGGTCATAACAGCGAGCTGATTAACTAAGCTAAATAATGATACTAGTTCATGTTTCCAAATCTGACAGTTTTGTACCTATTTATTTAGGAAAGACGACATATAGACCATTTCGTTACAGTCCACTTTTTTGACCAGCGACCACAATATTGTTTGGAATAATTTTCACAATATCGTATTCAATAATCGGAATAAGGTTCAATATCGTAATTCAGTAATATAGGTACTACTTCACTACTATTGACCATCGTCATGTGGTGTGGTGTTGGTACGTGTGGGTTGACTAACTGGTGACGTGATACATTTTATGAAAGCTTATAATAATGTAGGTACTACGATTGTTTCTATGAAACTTATTATCTAAGTGTTAGTAGATTGAAAACTTTTACCTAAATCAAAATGGTTTTTTTACCTAATAACATTGAATGACAAGGTGTGTACGATAAAAAAATGCACCCGCGCGAAGCCGGGACGGGCCACTAGTTAATAATGCAGCTAGCTACCGATTCCCGATTCCGTAATTAATATAACGCCTCGCTGAACGACAAAACTGACAACGTCGCAAGAGAGACAGAGCGAGTTATCGGTGTCCTTGTCCCGCTTTTTCCACGGGGCGTTGCCAGACTTGACTTGAGACAGCCGCTTGCAAAAGTGCCAATGGTAGGGCCTGTTCTTATTTTACGAGCAAAACACGTTCGTGAAATGTTACGTTTTAGTAGGCGCAAATCGGTTTTACGTTCACAATCCTTTTTTTTAATTACTGATCGAAACAAGTGATCCTTATTATGAAAAGTACAAACTATGAGAATAACTGTGCTGAGTTTGGTACTAAACCGATTTGGAAAACCGAAAACACAAGCTTCTAAAATATTGGTACTTCGAAGTAATTCCAAGTGCTTAGAGTGCTAACTATAACTAATTTTAAACATTTGGATCTCGTAGTCGGGGTCTACATAAAACTTCATGATATGTGTTACACTATATATTAATTTCAAAGCTTCACATGTTCTATTTTTGCCATAAAACATTCCCAAAAACACCTTGTTTATGCGTTTTCTCCTTCCCATACACCTTAACTTACGTAAAAAAATTAAATGAATTTTAAACTCACTGGAATTAATAATATTGTTAATTTTCAGGGAAGAACGCCTCAGGTTCATCCGAGAAAAGTACGTGTACCGAGCGTGGGCGGCGCAAACGTGTTGCGACGCGGCGGAGAGGCAGTCTGAAGTGGAACACGCCGTCAACAACGGACACTTGCAGAATCTGCTGCAAGCGTACGCCGAGGGAGCCGACTTGGCCGCGCCTCTGCCTAGCTCGGTGAGTACAACACAAGCAAGGGCGGATCCAGGGGGGTAATTCCCCTGAACATTATGTGTTCAAGTTCTGTTGGAATCGGGGGGTTAGAATGTGAAAACAGGAAATTAACCAGAGAAATTACTGGGTATGAAGAGATTTGACATCTAATATCTCAGGGTGACGAGCGCAGTGCAGTGCGGCGCAAGATTCTATTCGCAATTTACAATTCTGGCACTGTTACTGTTAATGGCAGGCGTGACGCTTACCACCAGGCGAACGTATTGCTCGTCTCGTCACATGATAGTATTAAACAAAATAAAAAATAAAAAAACCGTTCTCGGAAATATTTGTTAAACAAGTTCTTGTTTTAATATGAAGTTCTTGTTTCTTACAGGACTGCGGCGAAACAGCGCTCCACCTAGCCATATCTCGCGAGCTGGGCGACGGATCCAGTCTCCACATAGTCGACTTTCTGGTCCAGAACGGCGGCTCGGCGCTCCTCGACCGAGCCACCACCACAGGCATGACCGCCGCACACCTGTGCGCGCTCACGGACCGCACGGAGCCGCTGAAGCTGCTGCTCAAGGCGGGCGCCGGGGCCGGGGCCAAGGACGGCGCCGGGAGGACGGCGCTGCAGATAGCCAGGCAGCTGGGACACCTGGGCTGTCAAGAGTTGGTGAGAACCGATGATACTATTGATTGATTAACAACACAACAATAAAAAAACAATAAATATATATTTAAAATAAATATATATAATATATTATTATCATTTATTATTGCTGCGTTCCGTAATGTGCTTAAAGTGATAATATCGCGAATCCGACCAAAGTCACAATTATTACTTGATCAAATCAAAGCCCTTATATTTTGTGACTATGAAATTTGGATTCGCGATATTACAGAATCTTTCGTAGTCTTTTGTGAGAACATATCCTTACTATGTTATAAAAAAAAGTATATTATAAGTGTTCTATCAGCTATCAGGAGCCGTACCGTGAACCTCTTATTGCGGGACCGAATAGGCCCAGCTGCCGACCCGGCGCGACTGAATTTGATCGCCCCGCAATACAGGTCGCGGTCGCGCAGCGTCGGCAGCTGAGCCTATTCGATCCCGTAATATTATAAGCGTTCATGGTACGGCCCCTGGTTTCCATAGTACAAGGTTTGCTTAGTTTGGGGCTAGTTGGCGCTGTGTGAAATGTCCATCAATATTTGTTTGTTAAATGCATATGACAAATAAAGATGTCGGGCAGAATTTGAACCTGCATACGAGCAATATAACCGGGTTTCCGTCCCGACTTCTTTGCCAAAGGGAGATTTTCCGGCCTTTTCTGGCCTTTTCAAAACCTAATAGTACTGTGATAACAAACATGAAATCTGAGGCTTCTTTACTTGCTCCCGTTGTGCGTATACGATTTTACGTGCCGCTGCGGGGAGGAAGTGGTACCTTTCGCTCCGCGTTGTGGGGCTAAAGTAGCCACTTTAGCTCCGCAGGCACGTAACATGTTCCAATAATATCTTAGTAATATCTTTCAGATCAGATCAGAGACATTCTTTACTTTTGCTCCCTAGGTGAGTAATTTACTATTTTGATGGCGCGTGTTAAATTTCTGTGTTTGCATTACAGCTGGAAAGCGTGGACAAACGTGAGAAGAGCATATTCGAGAACATTAACATAGACTGGAACCTGTCCCACGACGACGGCTCCACTGACTTCTCGGACGACGACACCGTCATTGACGAACGGGTGGGTTATGTTTTATATATATTTTAATCTATACCTGCAAGAGCAAGTAAAATAAATAAGCAAAAAAAAGTAAAAACATATATTTGTGTAAAGTAAGTTAATTAATTAATTAATATTCTCGTCTCTTCTAATGTGCTATGCCCGACGGGGTCCGTTGAACTTACGTACCTACTTACTTTTAGAAACTCTACTAGAATATTAAATCAAGTAGGAAGTTCTTCGTTTATTAGAATTACTAACATTTGACATGTGTGTGGATAAATAACTTTCCCGATTTAAATATAGTAAAGTTAACTCGCTTATAGTAGAATAGTTTATTTTAGTTAATTGGGTATTTGACTACTATTGGGAAATTGTTTTAAATAATTTCTTACTATATTTAATGCACACCATATCAATATTTCCTTGAGATCTGTCGTATTTTCGGTAAGAATCGATGTGAAAGTTTGAATGTGAATAAAACGCGCCATAACGCGATTTGGATCACGTGACATATCTGACGTCACACCAAAGTAAACAACAAGCGAAAGAAAGCGATCAAGGCATAGACCTAGTAAAAGAAGGGGTTTATGTAAGAAATATCTGTAGTAACTCACTTGAAAATTGCTTTATTTCACTGTAATCGTGAAGAAAATGCACGATAGATCTCGTTGTTTACTTCGGTGTGACGTCATAAAAGTTGCCACCAATCACAGTGTTTCGCATCAAGTGACCAAACTTCAAAATAAATAAATTTTATTTTAGATTTTTTTGCAGAAAATAAATTTATGTTTGTCTAAAAATAAATAGATATGCTTTATTACACAGCAATTTATTAAGATTATATGAATTTGTAGCATAGTTCCAATAGAGTCAAATAGCCTATTCTACTAAAGATGATGATTTCTCTACTAAAACGCATGCACCGAGTAGTATAATTTAACACATCTAAACATAATCACATTTATTACTGTAGAATCCAAAGTAAGTCCCCCAATGTGACTGACTTATTTTTGGGTTTCACTATACGCACATTTTGGGTTTTGATTGTGTTCTCTAATAAAAAGCAGGGTTCATAGCACTCATAATTGTGATAACCTTGAATTCGGGGAAAAAACAGCTGTTCCATACATTTTCTCCCAGAAATCTGTTTGTTTTAAAGAGTTGGCCCATAGTACATTTATATTGCTTACAATGAGGTTCCACGGAAAAAAAAACATAGATGGCGCGAGCGGCGGTCCGGATGTGGCAAAATCAAGTTTTCTTGTTAATTATTGCTGATATCTATCTGCTCTTGATGAGAGCGTTGTCAATAATCTAGTCCAAGGAAAAATACTGGGGCCTGTGCCTTGTTTTAAGAATCTATGCAGCCGTTGACGGACTGAAAATAGATTAGTAGGTTAAATAGTTGTTTACATTTTATGTTGGACAGAGCTATAATTAGCAAGGCAAAGGATTGCTGTACAAACCAGTGTAATGCAGATTCTCCCTGGTAATCCGAGTCTTATAAGAATAAAACCATTAAATTGTAGAAAAAGAACAACAAAATGTATGAGATTGACAGTTGATTATGGCCGCGTCGACGATGCGCCACCTAGCGGAAAAAACGCAGTGTGTATCCCCATTATGAGTGAAATTACTTCCTTCTAGGCTTAGTAATACTGTTTTTTTTTAAACGGTACATTTTACACACAGCTCCATCTAGCCCCATACTAAGCAAAGCTTGTATTATGGAAACCAGATAGCTGATAGAATACTAAAATACATTTTTTTGTACATAAAATAAAAAGTATATTTACTACACACCCAGACACAGAATGTTTAATCTATGTTTGTCACATACATTTTTGTCCTGGGTGGGGGGATCGAACCCACGCCCTACAGCTCTGATGGCAGACATGCTACCAACTGAGCCATAAGGCAGTTTAGATACGTGTAACCGTGTATATTAGTTTGTGTTACCTTTGTAATGTGCACGTTAATAATCCGCATGATACTAATAACATCTCTTCACTAACAAATCTTTTTCAGATATTCATGGATTGGTTTTCAAAATTGCAGCAAAACGGTAGCGTGACGCCTGAAAAGAAATGCCCTCGGTCTCGCCCGCCCTCGTACGCGGGGGGCGTGGCCACGGAGCGGACCCTCGCCGGGGGCGGGGAGTCCCCCGTGCTGAGGTCGCGGTCGTCGACATGTGACTCCTTGCACCACGCGCCGCCCACGCCCACGACGTTACCTAGGAAACCTAATGTTTGTAAGTACTCCTTGAAGACAATACAGAATAGGGTGGATGACTGATGTTTATATCGTTGAAAACAATAGCTTTGATGAAAAATTTAAGTAAATATAGTATGTTTATTGAAAAAATAATTTAAATCGGTTAATAATGTTCTGATATATAAGCGTTTAAAGTTTTTGTTAGAGACAACGCTGTCCCTTTCCCACAAAACAAAAACTGGCGGCACGCCTTACTTGTCAGAATAGAATTAATATGGCGTACAGAGAAGTGACGTCACCATTTGCTATTTCGCCTCTCTGTCTAGCATGATATTAAAGTTGCTTATTTTTGATCAGATTTTCAAAAAATACTATATAATATTATGCTTCCGTAACACTTCAATGGCTCCTAAACCGGTCGCCCTTTGCCACTTTGTTAGATCCATGTGTGTGTGTTCGTAACTGTATGTTTGTTTGCAGATAACATCGGCAGCCTGAAGAAGCGCGCGGCGCCGCTGCCGCCGGCCGTGGCGCACGCGCACCCGCCGCCGCACCCGCGCTCCACGCCCTCCCCCTCCGCCGACAGCGCGCGCTCGTTGCAAGGTACCTGTCTTACTTCACCCTACCTACCTTTATCACACCCACGGAGCATATGTTGTGGCTGAAAATGGTACCACATCATAGTAGCCTTATCAATTTATTTTTACAATTTAAAACGATAAATACCTCCCTTATAATATATTAAAATAAAAAATTAAATTAAAATCTCTTATAATTATAAAAGTAAGATAAATTGTTATGCAATCTTTCAAGATCTTATTGAGGGTATTTTGTAGATTATCAAGTTTTTATTGTGTGATTTATAGGTAACTTCTTCCATTTTTTCTATCGAGGTTTTTTTTTGCATTCACATCCAAGTCCTAACATTACACTTATTTATTTGTATTGACGGTCGAACAGATGTTTAAAATATGCGATGTGACCTTCTATGGGCTGTTAAACCAGGTTGGTTTAAGCAAAGATAATATAATACTATACTGGGTTTATGGTCCTATGTTATACATTCCCATTTAGATACATTCTGTCTGGCCTTATTTTCATTTTATTTTATAGATAGCACTCTTGCCTAAAAGAAGCCGTTTCATTCTTTTTTTTTTGCATTGTAGGCAACTTGATTACAATCAGATCGCGATTTCAAAGTTGGCCCCATAGTAAAAGTTGTTCATAATGATGAGTACAATTAAATCCTAGAAGGATAACGGTGTTCAAACTAACAGCCTGTATATATATATATATATAGTGGGAGGCCTTCCTACGCTGCGTATTCCGGTTCGCGGTCGCCACTCAAGAACCTTTCTTCCCCATCGGTTGTCAGTTCTTCGAGCGATGTGGCCTGCCCATTGCCATTATGTAATACGGCGAATTATTCCATTCGGCTGCCATAGAAATAGAATACCCATTAGTTTACTACGCATATAGTTAATGTGTCCCCAACCCCTGTCAGGATGTAACCTATGCGTTTGTAGTGTCGAGCGGCACCGTGAAGCACCGGCCGCAGCAGCCGCCGCCCACGCCGCCGCCCGCGGCGCTGCACAACGGCGCGCACCACCGGGACGAGCCCACGCCGCCGCCCAGGAAGGTACACACGATATCTCTCTTTAAATAGACGACTCGGGTCATTTCGTTTTATATATACGGAAATAACGGAACGGAAACTCACGTTTAATAGGCTATATGGCTGGTTTTTTTTAATTGTCCTATTAAAATGTGGCCCATAAATATAGCTGATTCATGAAAACAAAATGAAAATCTCATCAAAAATAAGCAACTTATAAGCATTTTAATATCATGCTAGACAGAGAGCCGAAACGGCAAATCGTGACGTCACTTCTCTGTACGCCATATAAATTATATTCTGACAAGTAAGGCGTGACGTCATTTTTTGTTTTTTGGGAAAGGGGACAGGGTTTTCTCTACCGAAAACTTTAAAATCTTATATATCAGAACATTAAATACCGATTAAAATTATTTTTTCAATAAACATATTATATTTACTTAACTTCTTCATCAAAGCTATTGGTTTCAACGACATAAACATCAGTCATCTACCCTATTAAATCGGATACTCCGACTATAGTTTCGATCACATCCGGTGATCTTTTTCTTTTTCTTGGTCCTGCAAACCAGGACGCTGCCGCACGCGCGTCGGGCTCAGTTTTCACTCTTCGAAAAAGGTCACCGGGTTTGATCGAAACTATAGTCGGAGTATCCGATTTAATTTAACGTAACGTTTAACGTACGTTTGTACGTATTCCCGTATAAATAAAACAAAATGAGTCATAACCACGTCAGTTTTGATAATAGAGTCGGGTAATAGTAAAAGTCACACAGACGCGGGATAGCAGCGCGGGACTGGACGGGCCACAAAGATCTGAAAAAATCTTCTGAAAGCCCGCTTTCTGTGTGTCATGTTGCTAATAAACTCTAACATTACCAAAAAATACGTCCCGTCCCGAGCTGCTCTCCGCGTCTGTGTGACTTGACCTTAACGAACGCCAAAGCCTTGGACTTTGTTTCGATACTCAGTTTTGATGCGTTATCTCTTACCATCAGAAGAGTGTCTTGTTCTACTTATTATTTGATACCATGGAAAAAAGAATAGTGACGCTATTTTGACGTGTAACTTTGGTGTTATTTATAACAGAAATGTAATTGTAATTATTATTACAACATATTGTTGTAAATAACTTCATTGAAAAATGAGATGAAATCCGATGAAAACATCTAAGATTAACTTACTATTCAATAAATATTGCCGACTGGGTGAAAGTTTATATTTCTATCATTGAGCTAATATCTAAAAAGTCACAATTTCTAAGTGAAAACAGTTAGAAAAAAAAACGTCGTAACGTAGTAAAAACGTCGCGAGTGCCGTTGTACATAGCTATACGTGCATTATATAGTTCACAATTGTTCGAATTTAGACGTTATGTCGTTTGTATAGTGTTCAATGTATGCTTGAGCGCTTGTGTCTTATCGTAGTTCAAGTCGTTCAAAAAGTTTTGTTTTAGAGTTTTGGCACGCACATTTTTTTTGCACGTTTGTGACTCTATAGATAATTAGCTCAATGATTTCGATATTTAGAGAAAAATATGAAATCATAGGGGACTTGAAATAAACTTGTAAATATTAATGTACAAATACTTACAAGTCGCAGTAGCAACTAACTACTAAACGAGTACAGGGTTTATTTGTTTTTGCTTCAGAAGAAAAATAGATTGCATCTGGATAAGGCGCAAGCGAAACTGAGAAGGGTAACGAATGAGAGAGAGAGAGAAATAAACTAGCGAACCTTTACTTACTTGCTTTGACTTGGTCCGTATTATATTGGGTCCTGCTCAAGCTTGAACGAGTCCTGACATTCAAATATGATTCCTATCCCGTGTTGTTTACAGCAGAATTTCCAGTGATATATGTTGTATCTTATAGAGTATCACTGAGACCGCGATATCTCATATAGTTGTTAATATAGAGAATCTGCAGTAATCTGTGACATAAGTTGATTGATCATTATGTATTGTCTAAGTAGTTAAAATTGTGCTTCATGTTAAACGAAATATGGTTCATATTTGAATGTATGGGAAGGGTAGCAGCAGGCGTAGATGTTACATGCGATTGCACCGTCCCGCTCTATCGCACGATTTCAGTATGTGGGTGCGAGCAAGATAGTGCCTCGTTGTTGCTAGCTAACATGCAACGCCGGTGTAATGCGGGTCAAGCTTTCCTCGTTTGAGTTACGCCCTTATTAATATTTTGTTCACCTGTAACTGCCTTTTTGTCAAGGGACACCAAATTCCGAACATTTTCAGCTGATATTAACGACGGTACACTTTCAACTGTAATTTCAAGATATTTGGCACCTTGTCTTCTTATATCAAAATTGTTTCTATATATATATAGGTTCTTGCAAGCCAATGTTATTCATATTTGTGCTTCAATAGCATATTTTAATCTGATATTGGCATATTTTAATTATATATATTCTATATATACTCTTGACAATGATGGTCTTAATGCGTTTTGGAAGTTTTTTGCTTAACTCATCTTTTGTTTTTTGTCGTGAAATGCATGATTTTGTTTTTTTATACATAGTTGTCTCTAGAAGCTTGTCTTCAAATGTTTAATAGATTTCCATTATGCAGTCAGAATTTATTTATTTAAAAAATATTTACATTAACAGCCAAATCAAACTTATGATTTGCTTTGTAGTCTAAACTTAATGTACTAACAAACAGTTTTATATTGTAATAACATCTCGCCTTTTGCACGGCTTTACTTAATTATTTATGTAATATGAAAATACATAAGTCCCTTCGCTTCTCGACTTAGACTCCGAACTTAGGTCCTAGACGTCGCTTATGTTCTAAAAACATTACGCTTATTTTTATATCCGTATTCTAGAAATTCCTTAACCTCAATACTTTATCGAGGTCGGGGATGATAGAATACGGGTGTTAATTACAAACTTCACTGTAAATAATTATAGGTAACTTTTCCAGGAATGTTCTAGTCAAGATTCGTCGTTGGAGTTGTGCGACATGAGTGAGTCGTGTCTGGACGACAGCCGGCTGCAGTCGGCGCTGTCGTGCGACAGTTCCCGGTCGCGCGACCGGTCGCGGCGGAGCGACAGTCGGTCGCTCGACGTGTCCGACACGTCTAGTGTCCACTCGCGATCGCCGTCCGCCTCCATCACTATGGTAACATAAGTTTATTCTCAAGTAGAATATTAAAACGACTTGTATTGTATCGTCCAATACAAACATGCACTCGGTTTAAACCCTTCGATATAAATCAATATATACGAGGGCTGCACTAAAAGTATCGGGAATGGAATATTTCCACTGTTTCTGTTATATTAAAATCTTTTTAATTGAAAACTCCTTGGTTTTAAAAATCGAATACCATTTATTTATATAAAAAAAGATTCTCGGTCTTGTCACAAGGTTTTGTCAAACTTGTTTAGTCGTTGAGAAAATGGAATTGACTCGAGAAATTTCAAGAGCGATGATTTATTATGACTTTCGAAGTGGTTTAACACAAAAACAGTGTGTTGACCGGATGATTTCTGCATTTGGTGATGAAACCCCATCCAAAACCACAATTTATCGCTGGTTTGCTGAATTTCAACGTGGACGTGTCAAGCTCAGTGATGATATATATATGGTTTAAGATTTTATTTTCTCAAAGAATTATATGACAATTCACTTAGCGAGAAAAATACAGAATATTCTTAACAAAAGTTACTTAAAAGTAAGATAATAATTTATTATTAGTACCTAGTTAGGTTTTAAGTACACAGTTAAATACAAGTATGGGACCAGGCCATCGATATAAGTATAAGTATGTACTACCTACGTAGTACATGTATATCGATGGAGCAGACAAATAAAGTAAGAAGTACTAAGCTACAGTACAAAACTATAGTGTACAGTTATCTTATGGCACGTACATTTTTATTGCTATTATTATGATAAAGTAAGCACACGTTACATCAACAATTATTATGTTCATATCTATTATTATGTAAGCTATCTCATATTATAAACTTTATATATATATATATATTTTTTAAATTTCTATAGTTTATAATATAGAAATATTTAAATGCATGCCTTAGCGTATAAAGAATGAGTAAGAAGTACCTACTTAGTTATTAAGCTACAGTACAAATATAGCCTTATTAGTAGAATATGCTATTATTATTGCTGTATTTATAATTAAGTTTTTACTAATAATAGGTATTGTGTTTATGCCTAATATTATTATGTACGTAACCCTATGTTAGACTTACATTTACATTTTTAGCAAACGATTAGTACCTATCTAATCGAAACAGCTACGTAGTAGCAAATTTATTTGAAGTGTACAAACAAAACAAAACAAAAGCGACACATCTATTTTTAAAGTGGGTAGTTCAGTATCGTGCCCCGTATGGCGAGAGCAGGTATTTTATTGGGTTGTGTGAGTGATAGTAAACACGGAATCTATTAAGTGTCGCAAACTGTTCCCGCCCTGATAGCAATATGTAAGTGTTTAATTAATGTTTTAATGTTTAAGTAATATTGTGTAAGATATAACAGAAGTTTGATTCGTTCTATTAGTTGATTTATTTATTTTATATATAAATATGTATGTATGTACTTCAAGGTTTACCTATTTATGTAAGAATTATTGCAATACGAGCTGAAGTTTAAACAATTAACGTGACATCGAGTGTAATTTTTAATATAAATATAAATATAAAATAATAAATAAAAAATAAAAAATATATAAAATGTTTTTGTTTGTTTGTTTGTTTTTTATTGTTAAATATAGTTTTTTCTTTTTCTTTTTTTTTTTTTTTTTTTTTGTTATGCCTTTATAATTCATGTAGCATGCAAAAATGTCTTTAGTATATAACTTGGTAGTACATTAAATAATTACATCCATGAAGTGTTTCCACACTTGGTATGTTTCTGTTTTATATTGCAAAGACAGTAAGAAAAATTTGTTTAATTAAGAGTTAATTTGGGAGTATACGTACGAATTTATATACATTTATGTGTGTTAGTTACTAGTTAACATTAATTAATTTAAATTTTTTACTCAAAATAAAATTGCAATGAATTTACTAGTGTAAGTTTTTATATTTTATGTATTTATGTATTTTATTATTTTTTAGGTGTTTTTTAGGTCTTATTGATTACGTAGTATCTAAGGGTTTTTTTGAATAATAGAAAATTTTGAATTTCTTTTATATCTTTAGGTAGCTTGTTGTATATTTGGGCGCCTTCATATCTAAAATTTTTTAAGCCATAGTTTTTTGTTCTTGGTTTTTTTAGTAAACAGATATGGTTGGAGTATCTCGAAGATCGACTTTGAATTTGTGACTTGATAGTGAATGTTATTGATGTATGTATGTCTTTTTTCAAAACCTTTCTTACAAGTATACAGGTATTGTAGTTATATATTTGTGTAAGTGTCATAAGCTTTGTCTTTTTATAAACTGTTGTTGTTGACGTTAGGCTGTTTAGGTAGAAAAGTAGTTTAACTAGTTTGTTTTGGATTCTTTGTAGTTTTTTTAAATTAGTTTTGGCAGCTGATCCCCATATTTCAATTAAATATGTTAAATGAGATTTTACAAATGAGTTATATATAAGATATCGAACAGATTTAGGGTAGCATCGAACATTGTTTCGAAGTATACCGAGTAAGGAAGATAGTTTTGATTGTATTTTACTTATATGTGGTTTCCATGTAAGATGCGTATCAAGAATAAGACCAAGATATTTTTCAGATTCTACTCTACTTAGTAGATTATGGTTAATGTGTAGTGGCGTGAAGCTATCGATAGCCTTGTTTTTAGCCCTAAATATCATATAGTTGGTTTTTGCTATGTTTATAGTTAGCAAATTGTGCAGAAACCAAGTGTTCAAGATGTTGAGATCCATTTGAGCTTGTTGAATTACTGTTTCAATTTTATCCCCAAAGTAAAAAAGACAAGTATCATCAGCGTATAAAGTGATGTCACCGTTCATGTTAAGTTCATTGATATTGTTGATGTAAATCAAGAAGAGCAGAGGGCCCAGGATCGATCCCTGTGGGATACCATAGGTAATTAATTCGGGCTTACTGGTCACATCTCCAATTTTTACTACTTGGTATCTATTTGAAAGGTAAGATTGTATCATTTTAAGAGCTGTTCCCTTGAAACCGATTGTGTGTAACTTATGAAGTAGTAATTTGTGGCTAATTGTATCAAAAGCCTTTTTGAGGTCAATAAATATTCCAAGAGCTATAAGTTTTTTGTCTATATTGGTTTTTAGAGTTGTTATGAGGTCGATACAAGCTGAGAGTGTGTTTGATTGCGATCGAAAGCCATATTGTTTTTCAAACAAGAAATTAAAGGATTTTAAATATTTGTCTATGCGATTATAAAGAACTTTTTCGAAAATTTTGGATATGATTGGGAGTACTGAGATTGGGCGATAGTTCCCTGGATCATTTTTGTTGCCAGATTTATAGATCGGAGTTACTTTGGCTAATTTCAGTGATTCAGGGAAATATCCACGCTCTAAGCTCTATGATCCCCGTCAAGGTCGTCCAAAAACTGCAGTCACCCAAGAAAACGTTGATGCTGTGCGTAAGCTGATTGAGGAAGATCGACATGTGACATACCGCGAAATTCAGGCAACTTTAGACATTGGCATGAGTCAAATACAAATAATCTTGCATGAACAATTAGGTGTAAAAAAGTTGTTTTCCCGATGGATACCGCATTCGCTCTGTGAAGAGCAAAAAGCGGCTCGCGTTACTTGGTGCGTCAGAACTCTCGAAAGATTCCACGCAGGATCTTCAAATGCTGTATACAACATCGTATCAGGTGACGAATCCTGGATATACGCGTACGAACCCGAAACAAAAAACCAGTCACGAGTTTGGGTGTTCGAAAATTAGTTAAAGCCAACAAAAATTGTTCGTTCACGGAGTGTTGCAAAAAAAATGGTGGCCACGTTTGTCTCCAAAACCGGCCATGTTACGACTATTCCTCTTGAGGGACAAAGAACGGTTAATGCAGAATGGTATGCTAGCATTTGTTTGCCACAGGTCGTTTCTGAACTCCGTAAAGAGAACTGCAACCGCCGCATCATCCTCCATCACGATAATGCGAGTTCTCACACCGCGCACAGAACAAAAGAGTTTTTAGAGCAAGAAAACATAGAATTATTAGACCATCCGCCGTACAGCCCCGACCTAAGCCCTAATGATTTCTATACTTTCCCTAAAATAAAGAATAAATTGCTTGGACAGAGATTTTCATCACCTGAAGAAGCTGTGGACGCCTACAAAACGGCCATTTTGGAGACCCCAACTTCCGAATGGAATGGTTGCTTCAATGATTGGTTCCATCGTATGGAAAAATGTGTCAAAATTCGCGGAGAATACTTCGAAAAGCAATAAATATATTTTTAAATAGTAATGTTGTGTCACTTCCTTGATTCCCGAAATTTTCAGTGCCGCCCTCGTATGCATGTTTTTTTTTATTGACTCACAAAAGAGCTGACTCGCAACAAATCGACACATCGTTTTTTTTATATGTGCTCAAATTACGAAGTTATAAACATTTTAGTTTCATGTTAGACAGGGAGGGCACTATGCTAGCAAATGACGGCAAGGTCCACGATTCCAAACAAATTCTGTACTAGCACGTGTTTTGCTAGAAAGGGACAGGTGACTCCCTCCCAAATACTTTGAACCAGCCGATTAAAATTATTTTTTCGACGTAAGCATCATATTCAGTTAAACTCTCCACTTATTTTATTATTTTTAATAATCAAAACACATACATATTCCCTATTGAAGCTGTCATCTTACTGTAACCGCCCTACGGCTTTTCGGATATTTTGCTGAATATAACATGTACTTTTCATTTACAAAAAAATTACCGACTTCAATTTTGATTATCTGGATGACATCTTTTTTCACTGTTATTTTGATTGAAAAACCAAACTTCTAAACTGATTTTGATGAAACTTCTGTGGGGCCAATCTAAATAATTTTTAAATTAGTTTATAAATGACGGGAGTTCTGAGGTAATAAACATACAACCGAATTAAGAAACTCGTCCTTTTTTGTAAGTCGGTAAAAAAACACTTGTTAATGGTTTGTTTGTTATGGTTTTGTTTATGGTGGGTGTAGTATGTATTATAAGTATGTATTTACGAAAAAAATATATATAAGTATTCTATCAGCTATCTGGTTTCCATAATACAAGCTTTGCTTAGCTGAGCTTTGGGCTAGATGGCGCTGTGTGTAAAATTTCCTCCAATATTAATTTATTTTATTTTTATTTGTTGGTGTTATTGTAGGTGGGTGGCGTGAGGCGGTGTCGAGCTCTCTACGACTGCTCCGCCGACAACGAAGACGAACTGTCATTCCGCGAGGGAGAAGTCATCGTCGTCATCAACGAACGGACCGAGGACGACAACTGGATGGAGGGCCAGGTGGAAGGCACCGGACGCCGCGGCATGTTCCCCGTCTCTTTCGTACACATGCTGCCCGACTAAGAGCGACAGAGACGTACCGATGAAAACAACACGAGCTGTTCCGAGCTCCATATCGCAGTATTAGTATGGCCATAGGAAAGTAGGCGGCACTTTGAACCTTATTGCGAGGGCGTCAAGGCTGTTAGAGATTCGTATTCCGACTCCACGTCAGACTATATTTTATCTGTATAATGATGAGTTGTCTATAAAGTTATATAGTGTGAACTATTCATACCTGTGTAATAGTAATATGAAGAAAGAAGAAATTACTTTTAACTTTGGCCTAAAGCTTCCGGCTTTTCTTTGTATGACTAAGAGCTTATTTTTATTAGTATAAAGTAAATCGCACAGTATCCAGCAAATTTTTATCAGCAGCTAAAATAACATTGGTAATGGATCTCAAAGGTAACTTACTCCTAAACGACAGTCCACGCTATGCCGCTGTGTGGCATGAGTATTATATTACTTGTCAAAAGTGAGTTGACCCTCTTAAAAAAACTAAATAAATCTTCAGAGTCAATAGGCCTTAAGCGTTTTGTTTGTAAACAAATATGGTGTTTTAAAAGCAATGAATAGTCGTACCGCCATATGCATAAACGTTAAAAAGTTTTTCAAACCTATTTTAGTTAAACAGTGTTATGTCAAATTTATTTCGATTTGTATTTGAAAAAAGAAGATAAAACACTTTTTAACAAAAATGGGTTTGATATACATTTTAGTGTTTTATGCATAAGACGGCTATTATATTATCATTAAACGTGCAGATATCGTGGACTTACAAGATCAAGCGTGACATAGATAAAATGTTACTTTTCTTTCTTTCTCGTTTGTCACTCCGCCGACTGCATGATTCAAATTCAAATCTACAGGTTTGTTAAGTGTTGCCACTATAAAAACTTGTTTGATTTTGACTCAATATTATTTTATGTATACGGGATTAATCACGTTCATTGAAGTGGTGTTCCTACTATAGTTTCGGTCACAACCGACCTTTTAACGCGCGTGCGTTGGGCTCTGATCGAAACTCTAGTCGCAGGAAGTTTTCTGACAGCTGTCGGAACGTAGTTCTACAGCCAAAGGATAGATGGCGCTGACGAGACATGATTATCTTTTTTCGCATTTGTTTGAAAAAGGAAACACTACTAATTACTAATCCGCACTTACTAATTTATGTTGTGGAAAAACAAAAGCACTGGAAATATCAAGTAAAATAAAAATAACAGCTTCTTTATTTTTTGACCCTTTGACCTTGATTAATTCGTTCAAAATCTTCAGAACCACAGACTAGGTAGCGATACTATTCAGAATTATGTCTTGTCAACGTCATCTAACGGATTTTTATGAACAGTTTATTTTATTGCCTGTCATATAACCGCCCATTAAGGATAGCACAGCCCCACGGCTCGAACTCATAGGTGGGCGTGGCTAAAAAGCATGCTCTCTTTATCAAACAAAGTGTGGGAAAGGGAGAAAGAAAGAGAAATGAGCGCGCCAATGTTTTCATGTCGACCTTTGGCTGCAGGATTGTGATGAATAAACTACTGAACTAATTTAGTCCAACTAAAGTTTTTTGAAATTTTGGTGGACTAAACTATGCCGCATGATACATTATTTTAGAGTTTTCGTACTCCTTATGTTATTTATTTACGTCCAAAGTAGCGTTAAAGTTGAGCTAAAATATAAGATGTTTCCTGGCTCTTAACTTTCATGTTTATTAACTTTTTACTTTCTCATTAATTTACAATCCTAGATAATGAAGAGACAAATTGATATAATACTTAGTCTTGGACCTACAACATTACATAGTGGAGTAATATTACTTTCCCGGTTCTATGGAGATGTGACCGGCTTGTTTACTCTTAAACGCTAGTATAGCTTGGCAAAGAAGATGATTTATGGGGCGCAAGCGCCACTATCGTAAATAGTTCTAAATGCTATCATCCCTGTCCACTCAGTCATACGTCAAAGAAGATGATTGGACGAATTCACCGACTGACGTGATTTGCCACACAGTATTACCAGAAGAGAAAAATAAGTTCCCGAATCCCGTATTTAAACATAAATAAAACAAAAATTGCTAATACTATTATTCTATCACTTATATTAATTTGTCATTGGTTGTTAATCCGCCATATTTGTATACATTGGATCGTTGAATAAAACGGATTTAAAGTATATTCATTGCTATGTCATGGTTTTTATACAAGTTTTAATACTCACGCGTTTTAACCATTCCACGTTTTGATGGAAGATGTACACGGTTTAAAATTCAATTTTAATATTTCTAACGAGGTGGCTTTAGCGCTACGAATTTATAACACCAATGTAACTATTGCCGTAGATAGTCCGTCCGTATGCGGATTTTTTAATAATTGATGTTTTTAACATTTGTTTGTGTTTTGAATGTAAAATTTTGGATAGTCTGAATGTGTATGTAGATATTTGAATATAAAGTCGATATTCGTGTGAACTTTTAAGCCGATTTTACGAAATTACTCCTTAGTAGTTTAGCAATACAGACGTTATAACCGATTCTCGAGGCTTTAGTTGATATATCTAAGCTTACTAAAAACATAAACTGTCTCTTTTTTTTTTGTTATTTTTTTTTTCTGTGTGGGTGTTTTTTTATACTATCAAGTGACGAGACTAGCAAGACGTTCGCCTGGTGGTAAGCGTCACGCCTGCCCATAACAGTAGCAGTGCCAAATTGTGAACTTGCGAACACAATCCTGGGCCGCACCGCACTGCGCTCGTCACCTTGAGATATTAGATGTTTAGTCTACCCAGTAATTTCTCTGGTAACCTTGCCCTTAGAACCGGAACACAGTAATGCTTGCACACTACTGCTTGGCGGTTGAATAACTGGCAAAGTGTGGTATTTCCCCAGGCGGACTCCGCAGTAGAATCCTACCACTGCAACCCTGCCTTTGACTACACCCTACCTGATGATAAGCAACAGTGCAGTCTAGGATGGAGCACGCTTATCTAGAAGGTACCTATTTACTCTGGATTTAAAGACTGAGTATTCCACAACCTAGCTGTACGAATAAAGTTTCAGGTCAGATTTGTCAATTAAAGCCTTCAAAATTGCCTGTATAACTGTTAAACACGATACCCTTTCTTTTGGCTTCACAGTCGTTGCGTAAAGGAGTTAGATACATCATAGCATTACAAATAGTCTGTAATGGAGTCCACTCTGTTGTACCACTTACTAAACTCTAAAGTAAGTTCCTAGGGGCCAAGTGGCCAACCCTAATGTCAAAGTCGAATCTTCCACCGAAAGGACTTTTACCCGTGCTGTAACGGTTGTTGTTAATGCATGTCTTAGCACAGAATAGAATAAACATAAATGTCTATATGTTAGAAAAGGATGGCAACAATTTTGGCTCGCATTCAGTATTTATCAAGACTCGGACAAGATTTATTTTTCAAAGGTTTAGATATTAGAAAATGGTACAACAGATTCGGCAACAGTATCTCTTAAGGGTATTTTAAACATAATTAAAAAATCTTATATCTGGATACTAAAATATTCTCAAGGCAATGAGCGATTTTCCAAACACGATTTAAAAAAAAAGTAGATTCAAAAACAGCATAATATTTTTGATAGGTGGCACATGAAATAAACTATATAACTTGACAATGACAGGCACGTCTGGTCTGCGCAAAGTCAGAGCCACAATAAGCTTCTTTTTTTATTGCCTGTTAGAAAATCTCCCATTTCCTAAAAGATTGATGTTGTAGTAACGTTAACTCTCTGTAGAACGGTATCGTCATAGACTTACCCTCGTATATCTATATATGTAATATAAAGCTCATTATAGAAAGTGATTTGCCAAAAATTATATGTGATCAGTAGAAGAGTTACTGTGTAGATTATATTGACAAACTAAAACGGACCACTTGACTGTACGTTTGTTGATCTTCGTAGGTATTGAGGTGTCTTAGGTCGTTGGTGCATGCTCACTTTAGATTGTGTTGGGCGAGACCATACACCGAAAACTGGCAACATTCTAGAGTTCTAGATCTTTCATTTCTCGGTGTTTTATATAAGTTTTTGATATCGGACCAAAGATATTTAAATCGGCTATGGTTTCGCTCGCGGTCGTGATTTTGAAAGTTGTTGTTACGTGTTAAATATTTATTGATTCCACATTTTAATATAGCAATAGAGATTCGATATTGATATACATTATAAACAGTAATTTGTTATATTAGGCTAAGGATAATGTAATATTTAATCCAATAAAAGTAAGTCGCAGATTCCGCTGGAGCGTTCACGTTCTCAAACAGTATGGTCATTTATAGGCTCAAACGCAACAGATTTCGTTATTTATCACTAAACTTAGTTATACACTGTACAACTCAGTTTGTGTAAAAATTACTGATGCCTCATCCGTACTTATTTGTGCCAGTATAATTTGGGAACTAATACGCCAATATGTGGTTGTAGTTGCAAATAGGCAATTATAACAACACAAAGCAAATTGGTTTATAGTTGCAAATAGGCAATTGTAACCACACAATGCAAATTGGTTTATAGTTGCAAATAGGCGACTATAACCACACAATGCAAATTGGTTTATAGTTGCAAATAGGCGACTATAACTACACAATGCAAATTGGTTTATAGTTGCAAATATGCAACTATAACCACAATGCAAATTGGTTTATAGTTGCAAATAGGCAACTATAACCACACAATGCAAATTGGTTTATAGTTGCAAAAAGGCAACACAATGCAAATTGGTTTATAGTTGCAAATAGGCAATTATAACCACAAAAGCAAATTGGTTTATAGTTGCAAATAGGCAACTATAACCACACAATGCAAATTGGTTTAAATAGGCGCTTGGCTCAAATAACCGTTAACGCCAATATGACCAGTGCGCGATTGTATTACGTATACAACAGGCATTCAGAAGCGAGTCTTAAAACTATTAGTTAAGGAGTTACTCACTAATTACATTCCCGTCTTGTAATATGTATGTAAAAATATTTTCTGTATATTATGTTCTAACAATAGAGAGTCATGTTATATTCATAGTTAGTAAGTGATATGGGTTACTCAGTATAAATAATAGTTACCTAAATAACGCGCATTGTTGCCTTATGGCAACAATGTGGTTGGTAGTATTATCAGAACGCATGTACCCTATGAATTAGTTTTAAATAACAAAGTATTTTTTCCTGCCTAAAGATTCTGGATCCCTATGTATTTGAACAGCGTTCGTAAAATGTACTGATGATTGATCAAGAAATCAATCTAGAACATCCACTGACCTCTATTATAAAAGTACGCTGGACTTCATATTGTCGATAGCAAATTGAAGCCATTTGATTTTCGCCATTTTGGCGCGGATAGCCAACGGATAGCAGTGTGAGCGTCCATGGAACTAATATTTCGTTGACACAAATGTCAATTTTAGTACCGGAGAAGCTCAAAAGGGCGCTTCATATCGGCACAAAAAAAAACTGTCATTTCTAGGACAATACCAGGGGGATGTCACTCCGCAGTTTAGGTATGTTCGGCCGGCGCTCCGTCCGGGTGGACCATGCAAGGCAAGTCAGTGGCCGCCCGCACGCTAGCCTCGTCGCACGTACTAAGCCTACGTGATAGAAAGAGAGCGGAATATATAGGTGAACATAGCGAGCGGTATCTAGCGCTGTGTGAGTTGAATTGCTACTTTATTGCCTAGTAGATAGAGTCCCTATTTATTTCAATTCCTTTGCGGAGTTAACTTTCTGTATGTAGTACTATTATTTATTCTGTGTCGATACTTAGGCCAGCGTGCTTGTTTAGTAGAGGTCAGTGAGAAAATCTCTTTGAATCTAGTCCGCTAAATTCTAATAAAATTACTAGTGACATTAAGATGAAATCAAAATAGGAATTGTTTCATGTGATACTCCCTTTCGACTTAAGTTAGATGTCACTAGTATTCATATTATAAATCAGTATAAATATTTTGTACATCAAAGAAAATAAAATTGCCGAGCTTATAAAATTATTGAGGCCACCACATGCAACGAGCAGTGCCGTTTTTGTGTAGTTATACATATGATATTTATATAATATGTTCTCATTCACAAGCAAAATTGAAGGCGTACGCTAAACTTCGTGCGGGTGCACGCTCGCGTACCAGTATTCAAAATATTCTAACACAATAACACTATTTTTAAATTATAATAAAGGTCATATAACTCAATATCCGATAATTCCTATAAATGCTATCTATATGCTCACTGACACGTGCACAGTCTCGCGCAGGAAAACACTTCGTTGGTGGCCATACATCAATAATAAGCAATCTGGCGACTTACATGATGGAATAATTACAGTTGTGTTCATAGAAACTTCGTAGATTATTATTAATGTTCTGTGGTACAACTCCAAAAATAAATTTATATCACTCATCCTAAAATTAATTTAAAAAATCAGTTCCTACAATTTGTAAACCAGTGATTGACGTCACATCACATTAACAGCCAGAAGACCTCCCCATTGATAGGGAGGTGTTGCCATAATCCTCACACTTGGCATGCGGCTTGGGGATCGCAGAATTCTTACCACCGTTAACCGAGAGGACGCCAACGCGTGATAGACGTACGCCAACATAATATCATGTAGAACGTTAAACCATATTTTGTTATAATTATAAAGGATATCGAAAGTTTGCAGAAATATGTACGTTTGCTTATGTTGCCATCGATATGCTGCAGTTTTGTAAATAAATGTTTTCACCTAATAAAATATAGCGTACATAGTTTGTATGCGTTATTACTTGATCAGTAGAATACCTGCATAATTTATAAATAAGTTATTTCGATAAAAGAACACCAACATTTCGGTGTAAGTAAATGTAACGCTCTTATAAAAAGCGTTTTTATTTATATTATTGTGAAATGTAATTGTGATGACGTATTTTAATGCCATTTTAGCCTGTCGAGTATTTTACTTTGTAAATGAAGTTATATAACCAAATGAAGCTATGAATATAGATAGTAGGTAAGTTGTTTAATTCTTTGTAGATGAAATCCGTACTTTTTTATTGTGTACCTATTATGTGGCGAAACTGTATGAATATTAATACATCACTTGGATGTCTATCTTTGCATTTTATTTGTGTATTTGCAATTCCCCACGGTTTCACTCGCTGTTCTACAGGAACCTGGGTGTGAGATTTAGGTTAGAGGAGCTTTGTTTGTGCGCGTTCTTAACCACTGAAGAGAGAAGTAAAGGATCAACCTCAGGATCCAGAAACGCGTAAGCTTATCGCCGGGACTGGCATATCTGCTTAAGACGGGCTTATTTAGGTTTTTGCAACTTTTGATACATAAGTTCGCATACTTCTAATTTGAAAAAAAATACGGAGTTAGTGTAATATCATAGATGAACATATTATTTAGACAATTGTAAATTTAGAAACATGATTGGTAACAACTCGCTCGATAGAAAAAAATACCGAAGCAGTGTCTATTTTTAAACCATTTTCAGTTTTATGTCCTAATTACAGCACATAGACACATTAAAAAAATATGTATTATAAGTTAATAGTATTTTGGAGAGCATGCTGAGATTCAAAAGTTATTAAATTCTATACTTTTCAAGTAATCTGAGAAAATCTTCAAAAATCGAAGTTTGACACGCACGAATCTGCGTAACCGCCATATTTTTGCTCCGCTAAATGTGACCCTAACTGATACAGCTTTAGACTAATTATTGAACTCATTAAAAAATGTGCTTGAAACGTGAAATACCCGGCCTTAATGCCGAAGCCACACATTGGCTATATTTTTGCCGAATAAAAAGGGACGCAGTTATGTAGCGTGTATACGTGCATCCCTTTTTATTCGGAAAATAGCCAATGTGTGGCCTCGGCATAATGGAAGCACCGCCAAATTGACCATGAAGCGGAAATCCTTCGACGCTAAGCCAGGTAGACGGCCACCGATTCCGACTTATAGTGCGAGTGCGATGGAAAAACAAAACGATCGAACTGTTCGAGTGGGAGGCACGGACCCTTTCCGCGCAAGCTAGCTCGTTCCTCGAGTACCCGAGCAGGAAAGCAGACAGTGCGCCCCGGGTGATAAGCGTTAAGTTATACAGGAGCCAGATCTACGATGGATCTAGTGAGATTTTATTTTCTCATTGGATCTAGTAAGTAGGGCTTTCGCTTTTCTGTGTCAACTCTGAGTTAACTGGTGGATAGTTTTCTATACCTACTTAAATTAATACTAAATCCTTTTGAGCGCCAATGTCACCAATCCTTGGCCTATACTTTTTATCTCGACAATCACGGGATAAACGAAAGGGCGCAGCTAGTACAATATAATACAATTATTTTTGTAGTGTGGTTGGACTCTACTGCAGAGTCCGCCAGGGGAAGTACCACACCTTTGCCAGTTATCCAACCACCAAGCAGTAGTGTGCAAGCATTATACTGCGTTCTGGTCTGAAGGGCAATGTTACCAGAGAAATTACTGGGTATGAAGAGATTTAACATCTTATATCTCAGGGTGACGAGCATGCTGTGCTGTGCGTTGTGTTCGCAAGTTCACAATTCTGGCACTGCTAATGTTATGGGCAGGCGTGACGTTTTACCACTAGGCGCACGTCCCGTTAGTCTCGTCACTTGAAAGTATTAATAAAAAATGGAATACTGACTAAGCACTGTTTCACAGAGAGTTAAATGTATAATCTTTTGTGATATACACCACGAAGTTGGCGGGAGACGGCACTACGGCACTGAAGAAAAATACAACATCATTGGGCAGCACGGTAAAAGTCATGGCTCTAATCAAAGTTCAAAGTTTTGAAGGGGGATTTTCCTGCATCAGCCTAAGGCAAAGAATAATTTAATATGCTAGATCTTTGGCCTAAGGCATCAGCGGAACAAACATTTAAAACTTACTTGTCATTGGCAAATGAATGTTCGACACCGTAATAGGAAAAAAAAATATCTGTGGAAAAAATAGATACCTCTTGCTTGTATGTCATTATCAAAATAACAATTCTACCTCGGTCACCTCATCACTTGACAAGCACTGACACAGAGTTTTGGCGGGAACACGGAAAAATCATGTCGTTGCATTATATTATTTTCTTAAACTTGTGTATTTTCGCGAATTAATGATTAAAAATGGTGGTGTTTTATTCATTGAGTGTTGAATTACATGCACGAGTGTGGGCAAGTGATATAATGTGGTGAAACATGTCTTTTTGTGTTGTTTTCAAAACTCCGTATAAGCTCATAGTAAAGTCGCCACAACTTTACTAGGGCATGACTTGGACTCGACCATGACTAATTTCGTGTGACTGACTGTGATATCATTATATATTTGACTTGATTTACATATAAATACTTGAAAAAATCATAAACTTGACACTGGCAGAATGCACAACGTGCGATGCCAAGAACTAAAAAAAAAAAAAAAAAAAAAAGCACTGACACCTCCCATCTGGCCACTGGCCCATTACTGGCCAGCTGCAGTGATGCCAACTTAGCCCCATCGGGGCTAGTGCTAGCCTTTTTTTCCACTTGTTTAGCCCCGAAAATAATAATTTAGCCCTAAGCCCCAAATATAGCCCAAATTGGATCTAAAGAAAATATAAATTTAAATCCTGCGGGTCATGAGAGCCAGACATCAACGTATTCAGCACAAGTGAAATCCTATGCAACGAACTCAACGAAGACTCGTCTGACGAAGACGGCGACTTAGTAAACTGCTGCTAATCATGTAACTGCTCGGGATCGCGATTTGTCATAATTGTCACTTGTCACTGTCACGCCAAAACTCATTTGACCCTGCAGGGGCAGGACGAAAAGAACGAAACGAAAAAAAGACCGACGGATATGCTTTACATAATTAGGAAATCAATGCTTTCGTTCGTTAACGATAGCGAGATAAATCCCTTCGTGATACCGTGAAGCCGTGATAGTGACAAGTGACAATTATGACAAATCGCGATCCGAAACGCTAACCCGACCAGTTACATGATTATCCTGCTGCTTAAAACAAGCATGACATTTTCAGAATTTTTAAAACAAGTTGCATGTAAATTTTTTGAAGTGAAAACGATATCCAAAATTTAGTGTTTTATTTGTAATCTACACAGTAGGTGATAAAAAAATATATTTAAAACGAAATACATGTTAATTAATTAGCAATTTAGCCATTTTTTTCAGTTTTTGGGCATATTAAGCCCTGTTTTGAATTAGATTTAGCTAGCCTTAAATCCTTACTAGGTATTGGCAGCACTGGCCAGCTGATTTTCGCCATTATTGTTATCGCTTGCAGGTTTTTTTCTACAGAAAGAGCACTTTATTTATATATGAGGTTTTTTCTATGGGTATCGCTATAATCGCCTCCCCGAGTAAAAATCGGTAAAAATAAAATATTCTCTAAGTTGGGATTGGATTGTTTTGATTTGAGAACCAGTGAGTTATAAACATATTAGAGGTAAGCTCAAGATTTTGATTTTTGTAATAGTACTATTAATAAAGGTACAAATGACTTAATTTGCACTATCTCTATGTTTGTACCTTTATTTATTAGTATGTTTCGCTTCGCTCGTGGAGTCGTATGATTTCGAAGAAAATTATTGCTTAGCTTTTATACGCATAGTCGCATCTACATTACATACCTGTTGCCCAAACTGTTGCTTACTGCGTAAATCTTTTAAAATGAGAAACTCCAAAATTGACCAAAATGTTAAAAACAAAGTGTAAACAGTTCATCATGCTTCAGATAAAAATGTTGTTTTGTAATGTTATCCAGCTATAACTAGTCTATTTATGTTTACAAGTACCTACTGAATACAGTGTTTATGCTTGCTATTTATGTAATCATGTTGATAAAATACAGATAAGGATTTTAGTAAAGATCTTACAATAAAGTACAAAAGTCATTTTTATGTGTGTGCTTTAAGTGATAACAGGCGAACGCAGAAATGGCTTCAAGGAAGAGAGTTTTTGATTTATTCAGGACTATGAATGTAGCCTCGTAAGTACCTACCCTTTATTTATTACACCACCATGCTGCTATCCTCTACTGTGTGACTGTGTGTTAGTTCTCTTGTAGAAATTCTTTATATTGAGACTATAATTATGACTTTCCAGATGTTCATGTCCAGCTCATGGTTACCGAGGGAATATCCACGTTTCTAATGCAACACCACTAAAGGATTACGCTTTTGAAGTAAGTAGTTACAACTACAGCATCAGCCTTTTACATTGCCTCTCTCATTGCTGGATAATTGCCCACTTACGAAGAGTGTTTTGAAAGAGTGTTCGGACCACATTACACCAAGCTGGTCAGGTAGTGACACACATACTCTATTTAAATTCTTATTTATATATATTACATGATTAAGGTTACCTCACAATGTCTTCCTATAATAAACCTAATAGCTAATATATAAAGCTAAATCATACATAAACCAGGGCTTGAATACCGGTAAAAATAGTATAGTTACCAGCGGCTTGATGCAGATAACGTTAATTAATAAGTATTGCTACCAAATCATACCGTTAAGGCAGGTATCTTTACGAAAATAACGTTACTTTCCGGTAAATTTAATGTGAATTGGTAACGTTATCAAGGCCTGACTTAAACTTAACTTAAACACCTGTATCATACAAAGAGCACAGAATTACTTTCTGAGAAACATCAAATGCTCAATGGTCTGTAGTTTGAAGGATTGAAAATGAACACAGTCAAAGATGAAATAAAACTCTTGTCAACTAGATACAAAAAACAACTGACCGTGCTATCGAACCCTCTAGCGACACAGCTTACTACCATCAGTTATCCTAAGAGGATATTTAGATAACACATCATAGAATTGGATGGAAATTATGCATAACGAAAAGAAGAAATGCTTGATGAATAATTTCGCAACAACCAAAAAACTACAACAAAACTGCTCATAGTCCGAAGACTGATCGTAATACACAAAAAAAAACATGAATTACAACCGGCGTGAGACATAAATTAAATCAACATTCTCAGGAATATAAGGCATTAATTCTTAAATTTTGCAAGAATATTCAGACAGGACTTGATATTAGGATAAATAAATAAATAAATATTGGGGGAGATTTTACACACAGCGCCATCTAGCCCCATATTAAGCAAAGCTTGTATTATGGAAACAAGATAGCTGATAGAATACTTATTATACAATGTTTTTTTTCGTATATACATACTTACCATACATACTAAACCCAGACACAGAACAAACATCTATGTTAGTCACATAAATGTTTGCCCTGGGTGGGATCGAACCCACACCCTACAGCTCTGAAGGCAGACATACTACCAACTGAGCTATAAGGCTTTCTGATATACAATAAATATAATAATGATCAATTTCAGGTAAAATGCTCTACAGTACGCTATGGTTTAGGTGTAACTCGGGAAGTTGGAATGGACCTGGTGAACCTCCAAGCTGAGAATGTTTGTGTAATGACTGATCCAAATGTAGTTAAACTGAATCCTGTTAAGGCAGTCCTTGACTCGCTTACTAAGAACGGTGTCAACTACAAGGTGTATGACAAATGTAGCGTGGAGCCTACTGATACAAGGTGAGACATTTATCTGTCTACAGTGAGAAAGAATATCATTACACTTCCAACTAGTTCTACACACATTTTTGTTTAATTTAACTAACCCTCTTTGCTGTTGGCTTGGCTCCATTAATGCCCCTGCCCACTAGGTCCACACCCACTTCCAACTGGTTCCACACCCACTTCCAACTAGTTCCACACACACTTCCAACTAGTTCTACACCCATTTTTGTTTAATTTAACTAACCCTCTTTGCTGTTGGCTTGGCTCCATTAATGCCCCTGCCCACTAGTTCCACACCCACTTTCAACTAGTTCCACACACACTTCCAACTAGTTCCACACACACTTCCAACTAGTTCCACACACATTTTTGTTTAATTTAACAAAGCCTTTTTGCTGTTGATTTGGCTCCATTAATGCCCCTCATTTATCGGCACTAGACTCGAATTTAAAATAATTAAGTGAAATATTAGTTTAAATACATTTAAAAACACGACTGCGCCTGCGACTGCGTCTAGCCCTGCCGCGGTGCTGGCGGCATCTTAGTTTATAAGTTTTTTATGTATGATCTAAAGACTTATATTTATTGTACAAAAACATAGAAATCAAGGTGCTGCCATTTTCCACTACAACTACACTTGTACTACACTCCTACAAGACTTGTAGCTTTATAAAACAGGGCCCTAGTAACAAATACATATGCTTAGTAGGTAATTATAAAACATAAATTATATTTGTTCAAATAAAAAAAGACTAGTATTATTCCAGCTTCAAAGACGCCATAAAATTCGCAAAAGAGAACAAGTTCGACAGCTTCGTGGCGATCGGCGGCGGATCAGTGATGGACACATGTAAAGCCGCCAACCTGTACTACTGCGACCCGGAAGCTGACTTTTTGGACTATGTGAACGCACCTGTGGGGAAGGGCAAGCCGGTTACTGTCGACCTCAAACCTATGATCGCCAGTAAGTTTAGAAATGTTTCTATGATTATTTACGAGATACTTACCGTGGTTGTGTTGTGAAACGAGCTCCCGATATTTCGGCGCTGATGCATGCACAATGTTCACGGGCATATATTTTTTTAAACAATCGTGTGAGGAGACTAGCGAGACGTTCGTCTGGTGGTAAGCGTAACGCCTGCCCATAACAGGAGCAGTGGCAGAATTGTGAACTTGCGAACACAATCCTGCGCCGCACTGTTCTGCGCTCGTCACCCTGAGATATTAGATGTTAAACCTCTTCATACCCAAACAACTTCACACTTCAAACCGGAACACAGTAATGCTAGCGCACTACTGCGGTTGAATAACTGGCAAAGGTGTGGTACTTCCCCAGGCGAAATGTGATCCCTATCAAAGATGTGGGTGGGCGTGAAGAAGTTTTAGTTTTTAAACTACATCTTGATAATAAATAATTTAACTTATTTAACTCATAAATTTTTAGTCCCAACAACAAGTGGAACCGGCAGCGAGTCGACCGGCGTCGCTATATTCGACTTCGAGGAGATCCACGCGAAGACAGGCATATCGCACGACAAGCTGCGGCCCTTGCTGGCCATCATAGACCCGCTTCACACGCTCAGTCTCCCTGAAAAGGTACTTTTTATCACATCTATTCAAAAATACCTACGTTGTTCCTCGCAAACAGGGCAGAAATTAGCTCTTTTTCGCCCTAGGGAAGAAAAAAAGTTTTCCTCCGTCCGGGCGGTGATTTGAATTTGGAGTGTGGATATTGTTTGTATAAGTTCCAATCACCAGAGAGATCAACCACGGACATTGTATAAACAAGTAACAGGCTGTTTGAAAAAGGAAGGCGCGCGAAAAAAAAAAAAAATAGTTTGTGAAAAAAACAAATACGCACGAAATGCATTCCGCCTTCGTTCGTAATTGTTTACGCATATTAGGATCTTACTTTGTTTTATTTTAGCTCAGTGTATCTATTACGTAGTATTTACTTACTCTATGAGTGTATCTTCCTCAATAAAAAGTGAGTGTGAGTAGTGAGAATGAAATAAACGTAGGCACTATTCTTATACATAAGCTGCAATTACTTATTTTCTCATACAGGGTGATACAAAGTAAAGTGTCTACCTCGGGATCAACACTATTTTTAAGCTCGAGTACTTTGAATCCCTCACTGCGCCCAGGATTCTTTTCTAGAATCCTTCGCTACGCTCTGGATTCAAAGAAACACTCTCGCCTATAAAAATAGTTGTTTCCTCCCTTGGTAAACAATCTACTATTATCATGTTTAGTTAAGCTTTCGAACATTGACAGCCTTCTTAATAGACCACGGCTGGATTTAGGCCTACCCTCAAAGGGTGATTCATTAAATCCACCACGCTGGGTTTCCATACGATGATTGCCTTCACGGAAAAACCAATAGTATGAAAATCCGTACATAAACTCCAAAGAGCTCAATGGTACAGGCCTGGGTTTTAACCATGGAGAATAGGGAGTTGCGATGAGGAACTTACGGCCGTGGACAGAATTTGCTGACGGAGTGTATGACGTCACACTTATTTGTCTCAGTCTGCGAGCGACCGCCTCGAGTAGCAGTCATTCAGGCTTTCAAAACAGATTTACGACTTTTAGTGTTTTTACACAGTAAAAGTGAAAAGAAAACGAGTGCCTGCGTCTTTCTTGCACTTATTATCGAGGCAAACATTCAGATGACATGATTGGCGTCTCATTTCATTCATAAGTAATTTTATTTGTGTTTTTTGTGGTTTGTTTATGAAATATGTAACGTTTCTTGATGTTATTAACTAGCTCCAGCGATGGCGCCATTACTAGTAAATCTAGCGTTTAAAAGAATCCTCCATTTGGTTCTGCAAGCACTTCTCAAAAAACTTATTCTGAATTCTGCTAGATGGCAGCACCATGTGCGGAATTTACGAGTCCTCCCGCCAACCCTACACCTCCCCGCACGATCACGCGTCCTTCTATGGAAAAATCCTTTGATCACATCTCTGCTTCTATAACTCTGTGGTTTTAACCTCACGATTTCACGTCGAACGATCTCCCATTGGGCTACCACGGCTTTACGTAGCCTAAGCTTTCGACCGCCACGGCATAATATGGAATATGCATGGCTTTTTTTATGGACTCACAAAAGAGCTGACTCACAACACATACAACACATCGAAAATAAATGTATGTATGTACACAAACGACGAAGTTATAAACATTTTAGTTTCATGTTAGACAGGGAGGGCACTATACTAGCAAATGACGTCAAAGGCCACGATTCCAAACAAACTCTATACTAGCACGTGTTTGCTAGAAAGGGACAGATGACTCCCTCCCAAATACTTTGAATGCTTATATTTCTGGATTTTACCAGCTGATTTCAATATTTTTTTCGATGTAAGCACCAGATTCAGTTAAACTCTCCGCTTATCCTATTATTTTTAACAATCAAAATATATACATATTCCATAATGCGTCGCCGTGCGTGCCTTTTACTCAAGGCACCAATAAATTTACTATGAAAAAAGAACAGGGATTTCAAAATCAGACTTCGATAACTAAGCATATTTTTGTTTTAATAGGCGGTATGTATATCTTGTCAACTATAAACGTCGTTGAGCAGGGCCCAATAGCGCTTGTAAACTATTGTTGACATTGGCGCTTAAAAGGTTAAACTATTGAATCATTTACTTACTTAAAGAAAGTTCATAAAAAAACAACGCCCGTCCCACTAGTCTCAACACAGTACCAACAAAAAACCCGAATCATATTCTCTATAATCTGTATACAAAAGTCGCAGCCGAGTTGTAGAATACGCCAAATTACTTAACGGCCAGCAGCTTTTAAAAAACAGAGACGTTTTGTATTACGAGTTTAGGTTTTTTTTTTAATGAATGACTGATGCTGTTGGCCTCATATGGCCTCTACAGCGTCACCGGACTTTAGGCAAGCGCAAATGGTGCTAGGCCTAGTTTAGGTTAAAGGCTTGGCCGTCGCCGAGAGTGTGGTCAGACTTACCCTGGCACCCTGGGGCCCTAGTAGGTTGATCTGGTTGACTATTTGGAAAGAATCTAACCGATCTTCTGACAGATCTGGGGAGCCCTCGACCTCGCCGGCGAGGTCGGTGCGTGTTTGTGTGCCTCTGGTAACCGGCGCCTATACCAAAAACGGAATACTTCCTGTTGCTAGGAGTAGTCGGATGCTAGGAGTAGTCGGAACGAGTTTAGCCGGATTGTCATTGCAATATGTACAGTACAGTGTGATAAAAATAAGTCCCGAAACTGATACTGACTGACTTAGGTACATTATGTTACGCACAGCCTAAATCGCTGCTCTATAACCTTTCAATTATTTAGACTATCAAACGGCCCTAGCAGGATTTGCGCAAGAGAAATATGTTTTATTATATAGAAATATTTGTCGATAGGTTGGTCGTCAAGTGAGTTATCAACCACACACTCACACAAAGAAACACCTTCAGAGTAATGTCATATGATATGTATGGCGCAATCATTGCTTCTTTATCAGCTGTTTCAACCGGCTGAGTTTGTTTATAGATTTGGTAAAGCTAGTTCAAACAGATTATTCATATTTTTGTGAAAGATAAAGGAAGATCAAATTGGGGTCACTTTAAAGTCACTCACTCTTTGCCCAGATCTGCTAGTGCTACAATCTGAATTGCTTTACATCACAGAATCCATGTGACAGATGTTTGTTATGTGTCTGGGTGTTTTGTATTTAGATAGATACTTACAAAAATGTATGACTATTTTCTATAAGTTATCCGATTCCCAACATCACTTTTTTCATCTATGTTCTCCATCTAGTCCCAGATGGCGCTCTAAGAAATGTTCTCCAATTTAGTCCATCGCTATACAAGGTGCTATTTAATCGAGCAATCGTGGGCATTTTGTATACAAGATAACAAAAAACGATTGTTCTACGAATTTAGAACATTCACGGAAAAAAACAGCTGTTCCATACAAAATGTTCATGATAAATAAAGATAAAGCGTATGGAGCAGCTAATATTTTTTTCGTGAATTTTCAAAAATCCTTTAGCATAAGTTGTTTGTTATCTTGTATACAACATCCGCACAATCGCTCCCTAGCCGATTAAATTGAAATAGAGAGGGAGAGAGATAGAGATACTACTAATTATAAATGCGAAAGTTTGACGGTGTGTGCGTGTGTTTGCGTGTGTGTATGTTTGTTACTCTTTCACGCTGAAACGGCTGAACGGATTTGGATGAAGTTTGGTATAGAGGAAGCTTATACCTTGGAATAAAACATAGTCTACTTTTTATCCCAACAATCGCGGGTGAAACCGCGGGGCGCAGCTAGTTGTATTATATTGTTAAAAAAACTGATATTCGAAGGCCTCCCCCTTAAAAGGGCGGGGTTGCCATAATCCCCACGCTTGGCAGGCGGCTTGGGGATCGCAGAGTGTTACCACCGTTAACCGCTGAAGGACGCTGCTGCCCGTCCCCCGGTGGTTCTGGATGCAGTTTTAGGACATACCCAGGTTCCAGGTTGTGTATAATAAGGGAGGCAATAATGTACGACACAGATAATGTACGGCATGATATTGTACAGCATGATAATTGGTGTACATGTACATTGAATATCATGCCGTACATTATCGGCTCGGCTCAATAATGCACACCCCGATTTTGTACAGACTGATATTTGATGTACAAGTACACGAATTCCTTATTTGTATAGCAGTTAGGTTCAGGTAATTTTTATTTATTGTCAATTTGAGAAATGTACTCGGATTATTGGCTGTACAATATAGGGCCGTACTTTATAGACACGAGCCGATAATGGACGGCCAGTATTGTACGACATGGATTGTACAGCATGATATTCGATGTACATGTACACCAATTATCATGCTGTGCATTATTATGGCGTACATTATCGTGTCGGCAAATATCATGTTGTACATTATAGACATCCTATAATAATAGTTGTAAATCCTTATTTATTTGAAAATATGTATGCTTATTAGCAAGCACTACTGTGTATAGTAAAGCGGTTTGCACACTACTAGTTGACGGGCAAGTTTTCATTATTCTAAATTCATTCGAGATATTTCTGAAAAGAAAAATGGCGCATCTAAGTGTTTCATAATATGCTAAACGCACGCACAATGTGCTATAAACTAACTTTTACTAATGATCTTTCTGTTCCAGGTGTCGAATTACTCAGGGTTCGATATATTCTGCCACGCGCTGGAGAGCTTCACGGCCATACCGTATACAGAACGCGGACCCGCCCCCGCCAACCCCAAACTGCGGCCTAACTACAACGGCAGCAACCCCATCTCTGATGTCTGGGCTAGATTCTGCTTGCAGGTACCGTAACGTTAATCAAAGATTTTTAAAACTATGTATAGCAGTATCTTTGGTATAGCTAAGCAAACAAGACATCAAATTACAATAGTTATTTATTATACTAGTGCCGGTAACTCGTGACTATGGTAACATAGTCACTCGTTTGTAAAAACCAATTCCGCACGAGTGCCATACAACGTTTGACAACAAATTTGCGAGAAAACAGATAACAGAAGTACTTACAACCGTTATTGTGACAAACTTTATTATTTTGTTTATAAATATAGGTCGGAAAGTCGCAACTAATTACTAGACACTGTCCAATGCACTAAGTGCGATGCCATAATCCTCCAATAAGGAGGAAAGATGAAATGGCGCGAATTAACAAATGACGCTTCATGCGCTTGGTGAACATTAAAACTACATATTACATCTCATTTTCTGTTTAGTATTAAAGTGAGACAAACGTATCGAGCAAAAGCGCTTCCAAGGAGGTTCGATCATTTAGCTTATTTATTTCTCGTAATGTGAAACTCCTTGGTGGAATACTTATATATTTTTATAGAAATTAAAAAAAACACCGGAACGGACGCACGGCGCTGTACAACTAGGCGTGCGTGCAACACACCTAGTTAAGAGTGCCTATTTCACCGCACGCCTAGTTGTATGGTGCGTAATATTGAACTTTCGAACGCTGTGTAAAGTGTTTTTGTGTATAAAAAATTAAAAACACGGCTGCCCTGCCAAAAAAACGAACCAAAAAAAGTAAAAAATTAATCTTATTTTAAAATGCCGCCATACTAACCCGTATACATATACAAAACCACGTCAGTTTTCATAATAAAATAACAATACAAAGTCCAGCGCAATGCAGGCACTTACTTTGAGAACCTCATTAGCCCTGTTATTTCTGGGGGCCCGAGGGTGCAAAAATCAGCAAAAATCCACAAAGATAATATTTTTTGTCCGGAAAAAAGAGAGAAATCTACGCCAATCTAAGCTGCGGTCAAACGATAGTTACATTAGGTGCATTGTCCACCATGAAACGTCCATGAAAGACTCCGGCCGCGAGGTTCGATCGCGTAGTTCGATCAATCGAACCACGAGGATTTTGACATCCTTGTGGTTCGATTCAATAGTCTAACTGTGCAAAGTTGTAAATTTAGTAATATTTACTAATATTTTTAATAGTTGTATTTTGTTTAATATTTACTAATATTTGTAATATTTTTTGTAGTGGTAGGACTCTATTGCAGAGTCCGCCTGGGGAAGTACCACACCTTTGCTAGTTATTCAACCACCAAGCAGTAGTGTGCAAGCATTACTGTGTTCCGGCTTGAAGGGCAATGTTACCAGAGAAATTACTGGGTATGAAGAGATTTAACATCTAATATCTCAGGGTGACGAGCGTAGTGCAGTGCGGCGCAGGATTGTGTTCGCAAGTTCATATTTCTGGCACTGCTACTGTTAGTGGCAGGCGTGACGCTTACCATCAGGTGAAAGTCTTGCTCGTCTCGTCACTTGAATGTATAAAAAAAAAATAAGCTAGGGAAAACTGTCTAATTGTATATTTCAGACCCTCAGCAAGTACTTCAAGCGTTCAGTGTACAATAAGGACGACATCGAGGCTCGGTCGAGCATGCACCTCGCGGCCACGATGGCGGGCGTGGGCATCGGGAACGCGGGCGTGCATCTCTGCCACGGCATGGCGTACCCTATAGCGGGCAACAAGAAGGCCAAGGGCTTCACCCCCAAGGACTACGGGTAACTAGAATCTAATCCTGGGACTTTTGGCGGGAACACGGACAAATGTAGTCGCTGCATTCTATTATTTTCTTAACTTGTGTGTTTTCGCGAATTAAAAATTAAAAACGGTGGCGATTTATTCATTGAATGTTGAATTATATGTACGAGTGTGGGCAAGTGATATATGGGGTGAAACATGTCTTTTCGCGTTGTTTTCAAAACTCCTAAATGCTTATAGTAAAGTGACCACAACTTTACTAGGGTGTGACTTGGACCTGACTATGACTAATATCGTGTGACAAAATTTGTTTTAATGACATATTTGACTTGATTCTTTATAAACTTGAAAATTCATATTATACTTGACACTGGTAGAATGCATAACGTGCGATGCCGAAACATAAGAAAAAAAAAGAAGTAGACTATTAAAAATACGCTTTAAAAAAAACCAGCCGACTTCCTGACCGACTGCCTGGATGGCATCTTCATATTTGCTAGATATTTTGATTTAAAAAGCAAACTACTGTTATATGGGGCCACCTCTGAAGTAGTATTAGTAGTAGTCTGAAGTAGTAGTAGACCTACCAAACAAATATAGAATCATCAAAATTTATTCATAATTGGCGGAGTAATCGCGTAACATACATTAAAAAAAACATACAGTCGAATTGAGAACCTTCTTTTTTGAAGTCTGTTGAAAAGGCTGATTATAGTTATGCTTGTGTCCACAGTTCCCCCATGATACCCCACGGGCTGTCGGTGGTGGTGACCGCGCCGGCCGTGTTCCGCTACACCGCCGCCAGCGACCCCGACAAGCACCTGGAAGCGGCTGCTATACTCGGCGCCGACATCAGAAACGTTAAGAGAGAAGACGCTGGAAGAATACTCTCAGATGTCATATTGGGGTACATGGACTTTATGAAGATTGAAAATGGACTCAGTGCTTTGGGGTATACAAGGGACAATATACCTGAGCTGGTTAAAGGAGCTTTGCCGCAGGTAAGATAATACGTTAACGACTTAAGGGGGCGACTAATGCCAAAAGTAAGTAAAAGGTGTATTTTCAAACACATAGTTTAATGGTAAAAAACGTAAATATTCAGATTAAAAAATACTACAGGTAGGGGAAAAACCTAAGAAGCCGAGTAACCGAATAGAATTTTAGAAAATAATCTGGTTTATTTAAAAAAAATATACAAATTACCAACAAAAAAAAACTATTTTAATTCAAATGCTCTAAATCATCAGCGACAGCACCACATTATTTTTTACGAATGAAATAGCCAAACTAATGTTTTAGCACAGTAGCCGTTTATTTTTTTATTTCATGCCTCCATTTTGAATAATTAAATAAAATCTCACCTAAATTGCTCAAAGCCATCATCATCATCAATTGTATCATGCGATTTTCGCTTCTAAACTAATGCAAGACTAGCGGGTGAAATCTGATGATATTTTTCTGGCATTAGTCGCACTCTTAAAAAATAAACAAACGACTTCAGTTACTTCCTGGATGATTTCATATTTTCCAGTAATTTTAATTTAAAAACCAAACTACTAAATCGATTTCGAAAAAATTATATGGGACTACCTCTGAAGTATCATCTACCAAACAAAAAAGAATCATCAAAATCAATTCATAATTGGCAGAGTAATCGCGTAAATTACATACAGAAACAAACAGGCAAATTGAGAGCCTCCTTTTTGAAGTTGATTGTTTTTTTTTACTAAAATTGCCGTTTGTTTTCTGCTTTATAGGACTCTTTAAACTTACGTATTTGATTAATATCAACTTCGACTTGAAACCTCCACGCATAAATGTGTGAGAAAAAGTGACGGACAACGAAGTGATCCTATAAGGGTTCTTTTTTTCTTTTAATGTACGGAACCCTATAAAAGCGGCCAAGGGCGAGTCGGAGTTGCGCACCGAGCATTGTAGTATTCTGTACCAACGCACAAAACGCATGGGTTTTTTTTCCTTCATCCACATTCGTAACTAAAAACTAAAAAATACTAACTAAAAATTCATAACTAAAATAAACACATTATATATTGTATAATTATTGGTTTATTTTATTATGTAATTAATTATGTTTTTTTTATTACTAAACATTTAAGTAAATTTATTAGATATTTTAAATTTATTAGTTTTTAGTAATTAATAATATATTTATTTCATGAAAATTATTATTTTATATTTATATTTTATATAGAATTTAAGTAAATAGAATCATAATATAAATACATAAATTTAAACTAAAATAAATAAATTTTCCTCGCTGTTTCATAACTAGTTATTAAACAACATTAATTTTTCAATTTTCATAACCAGTTACGAAAAAAAATTCGTAACCAGTTATTAGACAGGTTTTTTTTTCCATTTTCATAATATATCGTAGGTAACTGTTACTATCGGTACATTTATTGTATTTTATCACGTTTTCCTAATAATTATTTATATGAAGCTTTGTTGGTAACATGTCCATTGTCCATAGAACATAATTTTTAAGTTCGTTTGATTATGTAGTATGTACTACTTCTTTGGTTCTATGCGAATCCGACCCGCTTTTGGCCGGTTTTATAATAAAAACCGGCCAAAAGCAAATTTGCTGCTATATTTTCAAGTTAGCACTATAATTCTACCAAGTTTGACATTTCTATTCAGCGTAGGCGCGGCCTCCCACTATGTATATTATATATAGGTGGACCGACGACATTGTACAAGTCGCGGCAACCGGTGGATGCAAATGGCAGGTTGTCGTACAGTGTGGCGGTCTAAGGGGGAGGCCTTCGTACAGCAGTGGACGTCTCCGGGCTGATGATGATGACATTTCTATGTTCATTGTATTCGCGGTAGAAACACAAAAAAAATAACATGTTTCTGGTATGGACACTACTTTTTTTTTGTTATTTATTTGGAAATCCGCCATAGCAACGCATGCTATTTGATTTGATTTTATTATTGATAGCATATTTTTAAGGTTCCCTAAGGTCCGAGAGCCTGTTCTTATAGCTTTGTTTCTTCAAGTGGCGAGTGAATCGGTTTCTTCTAGGCAAGCGTGCTCCACCGTAGGCTGCATCTTCGTTTAACATCAGACGACATGGCAGTCAAACGCAAGCCTAAACATAGTAAAAAAAAACTAGAGCAGTCTTTCTCAAAGTGGGCGATCACACCCCCTTGCTGCCGCTGGATGCGGTAAGGGCCCAGAAAAAGATACTCTTAATATTGTAAAGTCGCGTGTTAATTGCTCTCACTGATACAAGTCTCGTATTTTTAGAATATAAGTTTAAACTCTTGACCAGACTAATATTGCATACTATATTTCAATTAATTACGTTAATGAATGTCATTGTGGCTTTTAAAATGGGGCAAAGAAAAAAAATTGGGAGGCGCTGATAAATAATTGATTTTACTAAATAGGCGGTAGACGAATTAAGTTTGAGAACCTCTGACTGGGGGTGTCACTCCGCAGTTTAGGTATGTTCGGCGCTCCGTCCGGGTGGACAATTCAAGGCAGAAGTCAGTGGCCGCCCGCACGCTAGCCCGCGTCGCACGTAACGTGATACGTGATAGAAAGAGAGCGGTATATCTAGGTGAAAATAGCGAGCGGTATCCAGCGCTGTGCGAATTGAATAGCTACTTTATTGCCTAGAAGATAGAGTCCTTATTTATTTAAATTCCTTTGCGGAGTTAACTTTATGTACGTAGTACTATTATTTATTCTGTGCCTCTGATCAAGAACGATAAGACTATTTATATTTAGATAGTGATAAGAGTGAATTTCCCGAACAATCTTTCACTTTATCTCTTATCTTGTGGCAGAAATGGTTGCTAACTGTATTAATTTGATATCAACATTTTACATTTCTCCATATTCTTCGGAATTCAATCTTTTTTGTAATGGTAAGTAAGAGGTTTCATAGCAAACCTTTATAGAAATCTTTTGTTTAGTAACGCACGCCAAAGACGCAATAAAAACGCAGGGGTCTCAGCACTTGGATAAGAAAAAAAGTATAAATTTAAATTGTAGAAAAATACTACAACATGTACATGTATATGAGAATGACAGTTGACTATCATATGGCCGCATCGACGATGCATCGCCTAGCGGAACAAAATCGCAATGTGGATCCCTATTTATGAACGTGGAGTAGCCACGAAATTTTAATCCGTCTTTTGTCTTTACTTGATATTTTTTTATTCATTAACAGCCTTACCTAAAATAATCTCGATTATCTTAGTCACTGCTTAAACTTCTCTGTCTTGTTCTTGCATGTTACACTTTTTTTATTTTTATTTATTTTTTATTTATTTATTTGGGACAATTAACAGTGGCGTAGTAATAGTTACACAATAACTTAAATAAATAAATGTGATTACTACGCCACCCACAGCATTATCATTATCATACACTTAACGTCAGAGAGAAGATGGCAGAGCATCTTAAGCAGTGACTAACGGTTGAGAAGTTTTTTTAAGTAAGGCCGTAGGTTCACAAGTAGTGAATGAAGTAAGTAGGTAATGAACTATGCCGATGTCAATCCACGTTGTTGAGAACCTAACCTTCCTAACCTCCTTACAACACGAAGTAGCATGAGTAGATGTAGTTAAGTCGTCTTTTGTTTTCTCCTCTTTGTAACTTGGTGGATAAATACTAAAGGCAGATTAACTATTCTGAAGCTACTGCATGCTTATTAATAAGGACGTAGTCATTTGTACTTATACAGCGTTGTTTTTCATCATGACCTTTTTAGCAGTTTAGTTGTGAAGACACTGCTCTTACTTACCAAGAAAAAAAACCTAAAGTTATGTTTTTTCTTACAGAAACGTCTGCTGAACATGTCGCCGTTGCCTCATTCTGAAGAAGACATCACCATGCTATTGGAAGAATCCTTGACAGTGTACTAAATAAAGCTCACACGCGTTACTAACCAGAATCACAACTAACTGTTGTACAGAACATCTTCAATCCGTTAGAGCCACTAACACAAAAACTTTCATAAAATATGTAATACCAGTATTCGATAAAATAATGTTTGAAATGAACAAACGGGTGAGAAATGTAATCTAATTTTTCATACAATAGGGTAGATGACTGATGTTTATATAGTTGAAAAAATAATTTAAATCGGTTAATAATGTTCTGATATATGAGCGTTTAAAGTTTTTGTTAGAGACAACTCTGTCCCTTTCCCACAAAAAAAAAATGACGTCACGCCTTACTTGTCAGAATAGAATTTATATGGCGTCCTGACAAGTGACGTCACGATTTGCTGTTTCGCCTCTCTGTCTAGCATGATATTAAAATGCTTATAAGTTGCTTATTTTTCATCTAATCAAGGCACGTGAAATATAACGGTACTTAATCGGTTTTAAGTATAAAGAAAAACCAATTTAATTGGCGCTCAGGTAATCAGTTATATTATTTAAAAAAAAAAAACATTATACTAATGATATCTTTTCTTGTATATATTTGTATCTATATAAATATATTTCGAGTATCTCGGAAACGGCTCTAACGATTTGGATGTTTTTTTTTATTTAGATAAGGTTTTGCTTGATAAGTTTACCTATATAGTTGTATAAATAAAGCGAAAAAACCAGCAAAGCTCGGTGGCCTAGTACATAATAGAATAAAACAATAGAAACTAATACATTATTATTGTACATTTCACGTTTTATATTGCCATAAATATGTATCTACTCGTTTATTTAGGTGTTATGGTTTTGTAAATGAATTATTATTACTGTAAATATTTATTATATTATACAAGAAAATACAGGGATTACTATAAAGTCTTCAACGTGTTTCAATTTATTCCCATTTCATTATTAACAGGCTATTCAAAGTTTTCGTGTATAAGTATATAAGTATTCTATCAGCTATCTAGTTACCATATTACAAGCTTTGCTTAGTTTGGGGCTAGATGGCGCTGTGTGAAAAAATGTCCTGCGATATTTATTTATTTATTTATTTATTCGTGTAAATAATTAAACAATGATCCTTAGTGTTTAATTTTTAATAATTTTAAGTACATAAAATAAACCTATCAACTAATTTGTATAATATATAATATGTATAATCTTAAATTAATTTGTTGTAATTTGACTTGTTACTTTAATAATAAAAAGCGCTAGAAGGGAAACATTGGTCGTAACGTTGTTCGAAGAGTTCGTGAAGGCACTGTACTGTTAGATATGCATTCTATGACTAGCGCTTGCAACTACTGCTTATGTAAGAACGCAGTGTTAGTGTGCGCGGTGTACTCACACATGCTCGGGCACGATGTTGGTGTGGTGGAAGGGACTACTTTCGTACGACATGTTGGACGCGTTCACACTCACGCTGTGAAGCGGCTGGTAGCGGCTGAGCTTGGGCGTCGCCGGGCCGAGCTCCTCGGACAGCTGTTGGTACACTAGCCCGCAGTCCTTCTTCGTGCGGTTCGCGTTACTCATAGCTGCAATAATGGCACTGTTGTACCTGACCTGCTGGCTTCTCCGGCTGCACATCATGGAGACTACTTTAGCGGTCACGATCAGTAATAGAAGCGCGCCGAGGACGGCGATCGTAATCGGCCACAAGTACTCGTATTTCGTAGCCAATTCCTTCGTCTCAGGCTCCAAGTCGTACATGTTGTCGAGGAGTTTGATGTCGAGTTTGTCATGGATTGGTTTGTCGGTGTGAGTAGACTCGGCGTGTGCGGGGGCGGCCGTTGATGTGGGAGGCTTCTCGATGAGCTTCACTTTGAGGTTGACGTCGTCGTCTTCGTCGGAGTCGTCGGTGTCCTCGCTGGCGTCGTCCTCGTCCTCATCGTCTTCCTCGTCATCGTCCTCGTCCTCGGCCATGTCGTCGTCATCGCCGTCATCCTTGTCGTCGTCCACGGTGTATTCGTTGAGTTTGTTAGTCAGCGTGTCGTCCGCGACTTTACCGTCGTCTAAGGTGTCCTTCAAGTCGAAATTGCCATCGCCGTCTTTGTCGATCCTCTCCCAGATCTCCTCGTCGGAGACCGCCTCGGGTAAAGGCTCGACGGGGTGCGGTAACGCGCCGCCGCAGGTTTTGCGAGTAAGGAACTCCCAGCTATAGGTCTCGTCTTCGTCTTTAGCGTCTTTAGCCAAATTGGCTATGCTGTCGGGGACGGCGTTGGGAGATACTTTGCGCTTGCTCAACCAAGTCATAAGGTCTTCGAAGCCGCGACTGCACGCGAGTGGGTTGTTGCTGATGTCTAGAGTGCGTAGCTTTTCGAAGTTATTTACCTCGGACTGTTTGAGTTCCGTAATACGATTATGGGAAACATTCAGGAAGGTCAAGTTACTGAGTAGCGCTGTTGTGTTTTTATCTGTTTTCCACAGTGTTGTCAGTTCCCCGTGGCTCATATCGAGCCAGGTCATGAGCGGTGTGTGAACAAACACTTCAGCTGAGATCACGGTCAAGGGATTACCTTGTAGGTGCAGTTTTCCGAGTTCCTTATTTTTCTCGAATATCTTTGCGTCCAGGGTAGTCAGCATGTTATTCGCCAAATTGATCTCGTTCAATTTAGGGCAGATAGAGAATACCTTGTTGCTGATAGTTTTGATTTTATTCTCCGATAAGTTGATTACGGAGAGCGCGGTGAATGTTTGCAGTGAGTTATCGTAAATTTCCTCGAGGCCGCAGTTGGAGGCGTCGAAAAGGTAAATATTGAATTGATCAGCTGAGCACTCGAAACCATTAGTAGGCAAGTGTTTTATCCTAGGATTGTTAGAGATCTTGAAAATGTCAAGCTCAATGTTTTCCTTGATAAGAATGCTCGAAATGAAATCCAAATTGTTGAAAGAGAGATCCAAATAGTTCAGTTCAACAAGCTTGTGGAAAGCCTGGTTGTGAATCTTTTCCATGCTATTCCCACTAAGATTGAGATTAGCGATGTAGGTCATGCCGTTAAACATTGAAGGTCCAACGAATCTGATGTGTGTTTGACCAGCGTTAAGAGTCAACAAATCGGAGATTTGCAGACCATATACCGAGTCAATAGGATTCTTCAGAATATGGAGCGTAGCGAGCTCAGTGTTCTCTGAGAATATATCATCCGGCAAGGATTTGATTTGGTTGTCACTGAGGTCGAGCTCCTCCAGGTCCAAAAGCTTCTTGAAAGTGTCAGGGTCCATTTTGGACAGTTTATTGCCGGCAACGTTCAAGTACATAAGACCTGGCATGTTTTTGAACGTGTTTCCATTGATGTCGTGTATGTTACAATAAGACACATCGAGCTCCTGTACTGAGGACGCGTTTAAGAAGTAATCTGATCCGCTGACATCCAGGGGATTGTGCGCGAGAGTCAGCAACAGAAGCTTCCTGTTAGACGCAAACGTCTCCGGGTCTAGCCGCGTGAGATTGTTGTTGGAAAGGTTCACGGCGTAGAGTTCATGTAGGCCGTGGAACGCATTCGGGCCTACTTTACTGATCGTGCTGTTCACAATCTTGATCGTCGCGACTTGGTGAAGGCCGAGCTTCTTGAAGACGAAGTCGTCGAGCTCAACCGGGTAAGCAGAGTGCTCGATCACGAGATCAGTAATGTCATCGCCGAATTTTTGGGTACCGATTTCGAGACGGTTACACTTGGCTATCCTGTATCCCTGGGATACAGCACAGGTGCAATCCCTCGGGCAGGGCCTGTCCTCGTTGAACAGGACTTCCTGATCATCTGCGGAGTCGTAGTCTTCATATTGGTAGAGGAAATTGCCTCCGTCTTTGGCGTCCTTGGCGTCCTTCTTAGGGACTTTGTTGGTGGACTCGGCGGCTGCGAGCGCGCAGGCTGCTGCCAGGAGCAGTAACAACTCCTGGTACCTCACTCCCATTTCTTAGCGAACTCTGGAAAAGATACAAAAACATATGTTTAAATTAAAATGAATAAATTGTACCCAAAATAAATATGAACGTCAGGAAAAGTTTGAACATTATTGAGCTTGGGCATGTGTTAGATCGCGATCTTATTTGATATGACAATCGATTTAGATCGATCGTTTCTGCATTACTCATTTTTCGTAGTTAAAACTGATTAAAACAACTGTATTTAGAAACATGTGTGATGTGAGATAGCAGCTCATGATGTTTACAATTTGGTCATTCAATTAAGAAATTTCACGAAACACGAGGTGGGTCACGTTGGGATTGGGAAACAATCGTTTCGCCTTTTATGTGGAAAACAGCTAACTTGTCAACAGATTCCACTCTTAAATTTTTACTGAATACAGACAAAAAATCCAAAACTAGATTTTGAATTATTTATAATTCAGAATCGTGCTTTATTATACTTCAACCAACACGTGTTCTTGAAACGGTACAAATCTAATATTTGTTGTTTCAACTTATTTCTACATTTTCTACCGATGACTAGCATCTGTTAACACACATTAAACCCTTATTAAATAAAATAGTCATACTCATATTTATCTCAAAACATGTGGCAATCTTGTTTTTAACTGTTGTTAAATACGTCATGAATTTACGTAGAGTTATATTGTGAAGCAGATGTTGGCAGCCATTGTTCAAATGAAATCTTATCTGTGTACATCTGTCGGGACTCAAAACATGCTGCCTATAAGCTATAAAACCGTTAATTTAGAGAAAACAAGTTTAGTATCTATTTCAGTCTATAAAGACCATAGTTCATGTTTAGTATTCGTTTCACAAGTAGGTATTTCCCATATAGGTAGGACTTTAGATTACAAACAATACGTAAGTAACGTCACAGTAAATCAATTGAGACGGAACCTGGACCAAAAGTTAAGACCGAGCAAAATATAGACGCCATTTGTTTGTCATATAAACTCAACGATTCCAATTTACCATTTCATTGATTTTCTTTGAGTTTTACTACATTTAGCTTCGCGTAACCTTGGGACACCCAATGTCTGCAAGTTAACTAAGTTGTGTAGCTATTATACATATAATATGATATACCGAAGTTCTACGATGGGTCAGAGTCAGACTAAGTTCAAGTTAGGTTAATAGGTACCTGCCTAAAGAAAATGTTGGCAAAAACATGACCTTGGATACGTTATTGGTTGGCAGAATATTTAATAGAGATTAGTAGGTAGGGACCTACCTAAGCTAAGAAGGTAGTTCTAACTACGCTACGTGGAGCTTGATCTTATATACTAACCTTCCAATAAATTTAACTACATAAAAAGTCGTTGATATCTAGGTATGTATCGTGGAAAAAGAAAGGTAGAGGCTTAGATTTTTTTTTAAAGTAAAAATAATAATCTAAGGATAAATAGTTCCAAATAGAAGTTTGCTTTGAGCGATAAAGGATGTCTTCTGTAGTACACAGTAAATAGGTAGGCAAATAAATGTTGAAATAAGATTACCTACCTACGATTTTGTTTGAAAAATTACTTGCTTACAATCCTCTTATCAGACACATTTATAGAAAAACTAAAGTAAAATATATTTATCAGTAGCACAGTGTTATAATTTTGATTATTGGCAGTTAGACACAGCTTGACAGTCATGTTTTAATGGCAGTACCTGTTTTAAAGGAGGTTTTGTTCCTTGATATTCAAATGTGTGTTACAATAAATGGGGGATTTAGCTCTTTCTCATATCAAATGGAGATTGTAGGTTATTGTATACCTATTATTTTAGATTTCAGCAGTTTAACGAATAGAATAAAGCTGCGATGTGTGACCTAGGTAACTAGGTCTCGCAAATAATAATGTTGACTATTTAATTACTCGTCTTTTAACTTTAGTCTGTAACTAATTGGGTGCAGTTATAGATACCGTTTTCTTCTTGCTTTTTAGAAAAAGTTTCAAGATAGGGATAGCCGACAAATCACAGAATAAAAGGGAAAAAGAAGAAGGAATGTCTCTCCTTTTCTTTTGTAATTTATCGGCTATTTCAAACAGAGTTTTCTTATGCAGTTAAGTGGTGTATAGACCATAGGTCTATTTCCTGATGAGTTATTGGCCTGATTCTCTGTACAAAAAGGAAATCTTTGGGCCTGATGCCTAATGGCGTCATTATAACAGGATAACTGTTTTGAGGTGCTAGGTCGGTACTCAGAATTGAAAATTTTAGTCTACGCTCAATACCCCGAGCTTCAGCGATTAACGCTGCACAGCATCTGCTGTTAAACTTCTTCGTTTAAATGTTAGCGTGTTATGATTTATATCATTAAGGTACAATATTATTATGTTTTTTACTTAAAGGAGAATTATAAGTTATACTTAATCCATCTCGGTCGATCAGGATGGTGTTAATTTACGTACTACCTACAGACCGGTCGACCTTACTGTAAGTGATTTTTCCTTCGTATTTCGCAACGCGACGACTTTATTTGCATGCTAATGGATAGTGTCAATTGTCAATGCGATTTCTGAGGAAATAGAAACAGATATAGTTTGTCTTATATTATATGGGGTTCAGTAACGTGTTTTGACAAGATATTTTATGTACGTGCGGCTCTATATTTTGAGGGAGGGTGCTCTTGTTTCCAAGATTAGGTATGTCAATATCTACTAGAAACTGGAAGTTTCTGATTCGAATAATGTAAGAGAATTCTAGTATATAGGTGTACCTACCTAGCATTGTATGTATATAGCAGAAAATGATGAATAAATAGGTAGATATAAGGCGACAAAGCTTTGTTCTTATGCAGACAAAGAGGATATTATTTTCTTGAAAAATATATCGGAAAACCACAAAAAGCAGACGTTTGCACACTATGAACTTGGCAGAATGAATTGTTTATTTCGATCATAGCCATGAAACTCTACTAAGAACGCGTTACGCCAGTCAATGTCGCTACAACATTTAAAAACGAGCTGCGAATAAAATTAAATTTTCGTATAAAAATGGTTACCTACTTTAAAAAAGTCGGTACTAACATCTAGAAACAATTAGTAGGTAACCCGATTTGAATAAATTGAATAGGCAAGTTCCACAGAATGAAATAAGGGACAAAGATAAAAGAAGCCAACAACAACTGATAGCCGATATGTAAACGCCAGACATCACGATAACAACATTAACAACCACCCAGCTAGGTGCAGACAGATTCAAGAAAAAATTGAAAAACTTACAATAAAAATGCACTAAAACTACAATAATTGTCTCATGTCACGAAATCCTCACACACAGAACACTGGGTAGAAAGTTTAGGCACTTTCACACGACACACGCGCTCAGTTCGCTCCGATACCGGCAACCCGTTCGAATGTTATTCACTGAATGATGGGCGCCGGATTCGTCGCCTCGCCTGATAATCACCAACACACAGGTAATACTGTCTATATACTTTTACGCAGTAGTTGTTCTTGCGACATGCAAAGATAGACTGGCGGCACAGCTGATGTGACGTCAATATAAAACAGAGAATGTGGGAATTGCCGCTTGGCAAAAAAATATAAATTATGTAGCTTGATGCGTGTCGGGGATTACCAGTTATATAAAAACTTTGCAAAATCTAAGACCCTTTACGGTATAATCCTTAAAGGATTATACCTTGCCCTGACCCTATAAACTTCATGATTTGTAGATATAAACTTATACCTTCTATCTAACGCATATTTTTTATACTGTTCCGTGTTTTCAGGTATTATCGTACTTAGCTGGGTATTTAATCAAAGCTTAGTGTAGATTCTTATTTTATAATGTTTTTAATTTTTTAAGAAATTAATTGTAATGCCGCCTAAATAAGCGGCAGCGCGAGTACCGTTCCTAACGATGGATAAATTTGACATGTAAATCGATAAAATTCGATTTTCCTAAATGCGTCAAAGAAATCGGCTATATGATGCCGACACGTCAAATTCGCGACATACAGAACGGTACTCGCGCTGCTCTACAGTATAATAAGTATATTGGGACGAGGTTGGAAACGGTTTTGAAAGGAATATAATTGTATAAATAGGTAGGTGTGTATATATAAATTTATGTCTGTTTCTGTGATTGCAACTAACTTTATTATTAATGTATATTTATTATTTAAACATAACTAGAGCTCCATCCTTATGAGAAATGGAAATAATTATTGGTTAAAAATATGAAGTAACTTTGTGTTGGTAGCCAAATTGTGATAAAATTAACACGCAAAAGGACTCGTATTCTTGCTTGAGGGTAGTAGGTATGTATAATTATTTATATTTGTTTAAATTAGTATGTAATGTGGGAGCGCGGCTTACCTACCTATTTTTACTAAAATTGTTAAGTTAATAACTGTAATATAGTGTAGCATTATCACAGGTACACACACCTATGAGTCTACTCACACATAAACATTTGTTTGTCCAACTAACTAGCGATACAGTCGAGCACTGAAATCATCTTAATAGATCTTGTAGGTAGGTAGGTAGGATAAACCGGAATTCAATATCGTGCTGAGATACAGGTGTCTGCTATAAATTGTTATTTAAAACTACTCCCATATTGATTTTAAAAAAACTGGAGTATGTAATATTTATTTTATTTTGTGTCTAATTCGTAGGTTGAGCTTTTTTGGTTCAAATGATTTATTTTGATTAATTTTCTCAGGCCCATTATTATTTATCCTATTTAGCCGTGGTAGTCTAGTGAGAGACTCTCGACTTGAAATCGTGAGGTCGTGAGTTCAGATTCCGGGCCCGCGCCAATGGACTCTTTTGAGTTTATATACAGTAGTCCTCAGTAGTGCAGCTGCAGCGCCTGGAGTTGACTGTTAGGACCACGAACGCCACGAACGCCTACTTGCTCCGGGTTCCGGCGAAGCACAAGGGCGCTCTCCTTTCACCAGATATCTGCCCAAAGGGGCTGGTTTTCCGACACTACTGGGAAGCGACAATGCCAGGAAAATCTCAGACAAAATAGTGTAAATTAAGAAAAAAATATATATGTTAGGTATTTATAATATGGGCCCGTGCTTTTTAAGTAATTCCTGTTGCCTGAAATAAACGATTATTATTTATTTTCATATCACTGGCTTTTCGGTGAAGGAAGGAAGGAAACCTAAACATATGTCCGGAGAAGACAATTAATGGCACGTGTTAAACCATCCAACCCTCGACTAGGCCCTAAATCATCCTTCGGGGGTAGGCCTGCGTCCTGTAGTTGTTGACTATTTATAAAGCTATTATGCTAATCTTATAAATGCGAATGTGTTGGTTTGTTTGTTCCTCTTTCACAGAAACGGCTCAACGTGATTTTTGGTATAGACATATACTCTTTATTAAAAAACAAAATGGAACAAGTGACAACACGGTCTAGTCATTCGCCTGGTGGTAAGTGTTATGCCTGCCCATAACAGTGGCAGTGCCAGAATTGTGATCTTACGAACAAAATTCTGCGCCGCACTGCACTGCGCTCGTTACCCTGAGATATTAGATGTCAAAACTCTTTATAATTTATCTGAGAGTAATTAAGAGAGAGACCTATACCTCATATTTTACAAAGGTTATAGTGGGTGAAAACGCAGGTTACTCCTACAAGTTAATGCTATAGACGTAAAAAACTAAACAACTCATATTATGGGACCTATTCTCTACGCAAGATTTTATAGAGTTATCCACTATAGAGCCTTTGTTGCCTATCTCTACGTTGTAAGAGCATGTACAATAAGGAAATAATCAATTTTACGATAAAGTAAGACTCAACTTCAGATAGGTACAAGTAGACTATACAGGGTTAGGCCTAATCAGATAGCATCCGTTTAAGGGCATATTCTGTACATCAAAACAAACAACTTTTACTAACGGGGCAACATAGAAATGGCAAAAAAAAACTGTTGCAGCGGTTCCATACATTTTGCCTAAGGTCGATGAACTTTTTGTATGGAACAGCTGATAATTTTTTCTCGATTTCAATCTTGGCCGCATTGTAAAAGTTGTTTGTTTAGGTTTCTTTTTCAGTGAAATTTGGGTAGATAATTTTGAATGCCGTGTTCGTGAAGTTTGGTGCCTTACCTGTCTGCTTTTTGGCTTATTTTTTTAATTAACGCAATTTTTTTTAGTTCTTCCTTCCACCGGAGAGGATTATATAGCTTAGCTTAAAGAAATTGAATTATTTAGTCTGTGAAAGCGTCAAACATTGTAGATTTGACTGATTCCAGTATTTTTGATCAAAATAATTATTTAAATAACAGTCAAAGTCAAGTGAAGCAAATCACGGCCGAGTCCAAGACATGACCTAGAAAGGTGATGAAGACTTTTACATGACGAGTCTATGGAGTTTTAGTAAAAACACTTTTCAGGTTTTACCACATTATACAACATGATTATGTAACACAATTATTCAAAAAAATACAAGTATTGAACATAAAAAACTATGAACGATAGAATTTCAAGTTGGCGCCAAAAAACTCCAAAGAGGGCTACCTACTTTCGTAATTAAGTCGTAACGTAACGAGTTTGATCCAATATAGAGTTTGCTCTACAAGGTGCTATCAGAGGTGTGTGTGTGTATGTAGTAGGACATGTAGGTACATTAAATTGTACAGTCACTATCACTGTCAGGTGCTGTGGTGTGCCATCGGAGAATCCTTGATAAGATAACAACTGGGGCGTTCTACATAGCGTACCTACTTGATAGGCGAGCATTCGAGAGGCACATTGTTTTCAACTTTGTACCTATCTATGATTTTTAAAAAAACCAGTAAGTGCGATCAATCGAACAACATAAACTTTTCTTCTGGGCAGTGCGATCCATCGGACTGTAGAGTCCTGAAAATAGCGAGGCGATCCTACTAAAAAATAAATTATTAATCGAATCCATTCAATTAGGATCCAATCATTTGTGATAAGGATCCAATTAATAAGGATTAATTAAATAACTTAATTAATAATAAATGTAAGTATATACAATTTTTTAGTATTATAAATTAATCAATAATTAACTGTTTAATTTAATTAATTTATATCTTATGTAAGGAGGTCATAATCACAAGGTTTTAATCCTGAGCATAAAATTAATCAATCGATTAATTAAAATATACAATTAATCTATTAATTAAAAAATTACGGTTTTTTTAGTAAAGTAAATTAAATTATATATTTATTATTATTATCTTATGCAAGAAATAAATCAATAAATCAAACCAATTGAACTCAAATCCTCATGTTTCGATGAATTGAACCAGGTTGTTGGTCGTAGTGGTTCTACTGTAAGCTCGAAATACGTGGTCCCGAGGTTCTGAAATCCAACCTATGGGGAAAAGTTCACACAGTCCGATTGATCCGAACTTTGCTGTCGAACCACGTGGACACGGCCGATAATGTTTGGCTGTATAGCGGTACACTTCACTATCCTTCAAAGCATAGGTAGTTACCTACCTACTTATAAGTGCCCAGAAATTCTAGAACCTAGTAAGTCCACAAAAACTAGCGAGAAAAACCCATAATGCTTATCCGTTGTCTTCTCTAAAAGGATCTTTGACTTTTGGCATTCTTCATAACAATAGTTGTATAAATAGTAAAATATTGTCTAAATTTGAAGTGCGTATCTATTTTATGTAAACAACTATGTATTTATACCTACTCATAATTTTTAAATTGTCTAGATTTTTATATACCTTTGGTTTCCAGACCAATTGCCTCTGAGATTGCGTGGCGGCACTAGAAAATGTCGCAGGAAACCTTCACCTGGATAAACGAAATAGGTTCCAAAATGAATTGCAAAGTGTTAAAACCACTGGTTAATCTGTGTATGTTAAATCAAGAACCAACTGTTTTAAGGTTCTAGATTCCGTTAAAGGGAAGTCAGTAATTAATGTTCTATGGACCTTAAGAGTAGACAAGTTGGTCACTTCTCCATAGAAACGCGGTAGTATTACTACTCCACTATGTAATTTTGTAGGTCCAAGACTAAGTATTATATCGATTAATCTCTTCATTATCTAGGATTGTATATTATTACGAAAGAAAAAAGTTGATAAACATGAAAGTTATGAGCTAGGAAACATCTTGTATTTTAGCTCATTTTTAACGCCACATTGAACGTAAATAAATAACAAGGAATACGAAAACTCAAAAATAATTTATCAAGCGGCATAGTTTAGTCCATAAACATTTCAAATAACTTAAGTTGGAATAAATTAACTCAGAGTTTATTCAACCACATTACAGCAGCCAAAGGTCGACAAAAAAAAATTGCGCGCTCATTTATCTTTTTTTCTCCCTTTCCCACAGTTTGTTTGATGAAGAGAGCATGCTTTTTAGCCACGCCCACCGATGAGTTCGAGCCGTCAACTTGTCGATCCTTAAAGCTTTCTAAGGTTTTACGAATATTTACTGAAAATTTTGAAACTGCTTATAGAGTTGCTTAGGAACTCTTATTAATTATGTCATCATTATGCAAATCACGTCTTATGATTAATGATCTATAGTCATTCTGTCTTAAGGCTACATCTTTTTCATAACATACGGGTACCTTTTTACTATCTCTCTCTAAACTTTATTTTAGCAATTCGTTTCTGAAAAAAAGTAAATGACAGAGTCACGTTTACAGTAGACTTAGAGTTTATAAAAAAAAATTGCTCTAGAAGCATTATCCAGGAAGAAAATATGGGAATAAGTTTGTATGGAGAAGCGCTCACCCTATTCCCCCCAGAGATAATGAAAGTGAATTTTTGCTTATTTTAGTCAAAGTAATGCATGGATGTCGTGGCTCTCTTGGATTTTAAACTAGTTGATATCTTTATCAACATAAACTAATTCAAATTTACGAAAACAGATATAATCTTTTTCGGAAAAAAGTGTTTCCAATATTTGCGAAGCGTGGGTAAAATAGTTGATTGACTCAATACCTTGCCAAAAGTACAAATAATTGACATCGATCAAAAAGTACTCTTGACATCCTCATTTCGTTACGTCACCAATTCCTTGTATATCTGTCCATAAATTAACAGAGAACAATACCGAAAGTGAATTACAGCGCGCCTGTACCACGTCAAACATTATGCGGATTGCCAGTTAGATAAATGATTTATTTTGCATATAATCGATGTTGGTGGGCGTGATGGAATTGTAATTCAGTTCATAAGGTTTGCACCAATCACAAGTACTGTATGAGCACCTGGGTATGTCCTTAAACTGCAACCAGACCCACCGGAGGACGGGCAGCAGTGACCTCTTGGTTAACGGTGGTGAGCGTTCTGCGATCCCCAAGCCGCCTGCTAAGCGTGGGGATTATGGCAACACCCCTCTATTAAGGGGGAGGCCTTCGTCCAACAGTGGACGTTTTATGATGACGTGACGACAAGTACTTATAAGTAAAATCAAATAACCGACTAGTTCGTGGGGGCTTGTACGGTTGGCACTGAACGACAACTTTCTGAACTGTTGTATTGTAGTATTGTTGTTGTATTGTAGACAAGCCTGACGCTTACCATTCGAAAAGCATTAGCTCGTTCGTCTCATCACCAAAAGTCCTATATACCGGGTGTTAGTTTGAACACCGTTATCCTTCTAGGATATAATTGTACACATCATTATGAACAACTTTTACTATAGGGCCAACCCAGAATCACGAAAAAAAAATTGCTGTTCCATACAAAAAGGTTCATCGATCTTGGACAAAATGTACCAACACCCGGTATATTAGAAAACACAAATATATTTATAGAATAAGTTTGTATTCATATAATGTGTTTATACAGGGCTAGTCCTAATCAGTTAGCATCCTTTTAAGGGTATATTGTGTACATCAAAACAAACAACTTTTACTCATTATCAGCCCGTAGACATTCACTGCTGAACGAAGGCCTCCCCCTTATCGCCACACTGTACGACAAGGACAACCTGCCATTTGCATCCACCGGTTGCCCGCGACTTTAACAATGTCGTTGGTCCACCTAGTGGGAGGCCTTTCTACACTGCGTCTTCCGGTTTGCGATTGCCACTCAAGAACCTTTCTTCCCCATCGGTTGTCAGTTCTTCGAGCGATGTGGCCTGCCCATTGCCACTTCAACTTACAAACCTTGCGAGCTATGTCGGTAACTTTGGTTCTTTGGCGAATATCCTCGTTCCGGATTCTATCGCGCAAAGTAACTCCGAGCATAGCTCTCACCATTGCCCGATGCGTGACTCTAAGTTTCTCCAAAAAGCCAGCAGTTAAAGACCATGTTTCAGTTCCATATGTCATCACCTGCAACACACTGGTCGTATACCCTTGTCTTCAGACACTGCGGGATTTTGAACGAGAAGATATTACGCAGTTTTCCGAACGCTGCCCATCCGAGTTGGATTCTTCGAGCGACCTCTTTGCCGAAGTTGGACCTACCTAACTGAACAATCTGTCCAAGGTATAGAAAGTTTAGGATAAAGTATTTAAAACAATAATATTTTTATGTAGATTTTATTACATAATATTGTAATAGTCGAAATGGGAACCTTCCTCCTTTTATCCATATTTTAAAAAGTCGGTTAACAAAACAAATATGTAGAATTTGTAATAAACGTACATAAAGTAACATTGAACAGAACAAAGAACTCTTATCAATGAGCTCTTTTGAGTTTATGGACGGATTTCATAACACTGGCTGTTCGGTGAATGAAAATATCGTGATGAAACCTGCCTGCATACGGCCCGAGTCCTTTTTATCGGAGCTTATTCACTGTCTATACTTTTTATTGTGAAACTGCAGTGACGCCATTGTGCGTGAGGATATGCATAGCTATATGGGTACGGCAGTAAAACACTTTGTAATTGGGTTGTACCGTCAATGGAACGATGGGCGATGCATATATTTTGTAGTTTTTTTTTACCAAATAAAAATTTGGTGAAGTTGATTGACATGACTATTAAATATAGGTAAGTGTTATTAAATATCAATATCAATAATATATAGTACCAGATAATTTCCTTTAACATACATTGTATTATAACTAAACTAAATATTTTTAATGATTACAAGTAAAACATTTGGTTTTATGCGATTTTTGACCTTATAGGGGCGGATCCAAATTTTAAGTTAGGGTTAATATAGTCGAGTCCAGGTCTAGTTAGCAGTCATGCTCAAATTCTATTACAATTAGAAAAGCTATCAGTAGTCGACCTACAAACATTTCAGGGTCATGACCCCCATGACCCCCCCCCCCCTGGATCCGCCCTTAATAGTACCTAACCTACTAATATTATAAAAGCGAAAGTTTGTATGTATGGATGTATGGATGTTTGTTACTCTTTCACGCAAAAACTACTGAACACATTTGGATGAAATTTGGTATACCTAGAGGTAGCTTACCTTGGAATAAAACATAGGCTACGTTTTATCCCAACAATCGCGGGTAAAACCCGTTATATTTATATATTTATAGAATCTATATTTTATATTAGTGATTATTATCTAAAATTACTGCTCATGTTGAAAACTTGGAAATAATGTCCCTTAACCATGTTCTATAACTTAATACCTCAAAAATAACCGCTCGAGGATTTAGCAAGCTTAGTTAGAAAAGTCACTTTTAGAACAAAATGATGTCACAATAGCTTGATTATGTAGCGCTCTACTCTACGCTTGGAGGATCTAGCTCTCTCATATAATCAAAGACTCTACGTCATTGTAAAGAGTATAGAGCGCGTGAGTCTCGTAAGCTGATTGAAAAGGGTTTTCCTTTTCTTCTAAGCCCTCTAAAACTTAAAACGAGTGAAAACCTGGAATTAAGGTACTATAATCAAGCATATTTATTATACAATGTGTAACAAAAAGGTTAAACAATACTGAAGGGTAGGTATGTATGTACTCGTCATTATGCACAACTTGTACTATGGGGCCAACTCTGAAATAGCACATAAATATACCAGCTGTTCCATACATTTTGTCCAAGGTCAATGAGTTTTTTGTATGGAACAGATGTTTTTTTTGTGCGATTTCTGGGTTGTCCCTTTAGAAATAGTTGTTCATAATGACGAGTACAAACATACCCTTCAGTATTGTTGAACCTTTTTGTTACATATTGTATAGGTACTTAAAAAAAACGACTTATTGTTTATTTGTGGCTATCCCAAACTAACGAAAGCTGCTTTCCCGGATAAGTAAGTATATGACGCACCGAAGTGTCACCCTCTTGTGGATTTTCCCGGGCTTCATGTAAGCTCTAAATAAAACTTGTTTGGAACATTGGAACGGTTGCGTTTTAGATCTTATACGTGATATTATATTCAGGATGCGATGCATTTAAATCCATTAATTGCCATGGTTTTCCCAGTCAGTCTACTATTCCCGGATTTTCCAAAGATAAAAGTTCATTATTTCCTTCCGCGTAACGCTATCCAAGTATTTCCTTGCCAAATTAGGTACCTACATCTAGGTCTAGTTCCACGTACTTTATGGGAATCGTGCATTTTCCATGCCTGAGCTACAAGGAATGATATATGTTCTATAAATATGGTGCAACACAAAACGGTAGTAGGTACCTAATAAACCAAAAATATTTAGTAGGTTACTACCGTTTCGTCATTTTGACCTAAAAGTTAAAGTTCTAAGATTTCAGAAGTGACCATTCTGAAATCACGAAGTAAGACGCAGCTATTCCATAGATTTTGAGGATGAATGACTTGTTTATATGGAACAGCTGATTTGTTTGGTATTTCAGAGTCTGTCCCATAGGTAGTAACCGTAGATTATGCAGCAAGGGTCTCGCTTCACTCAGGACTCTACACTCTAACAACTCTACGGAGTTAAGCTTAAACTCCCTCGCTAAGTCGCCACGCTTGGAAGCTAAGCCTCATCGTTACACTCAGTATAGGGTCCTATATGCCGCCCGTGACGTAAGACAGTGCTTTAACCCTTCAAGGATACCTGGGCTGCCCTTGAGATATGATGTTGTATGAGAACCCCTTGGGATATAATGGCTTGCTTTACTTTGTGATTGCCTAATATGTAATTGGACATTGTTGAGCTGGTGGTAAAATGAAAAAAAAGTGAAGTATGAAAAAGTTGTTAGTAATGATTTGTTCAATGAACTCCTTTCGGCTTAGTAGATCGTTCTGTGTCACCCCGTATTATTATGTGGCTGGCCACTCGGCCTATACGAACTTAGGTACTTACTGACTTTATTATAAGTATCTCGCGAATCATCCTTGTTTTGCGTAAGCTAGGATAAATCTTTAGCTATATATCCTAGGCACTGTTATAATGCTTTATATCATCTATATTTTAAGTTAGTACTTATATAATATATAATATAATTATAAGCAAAATACATAAGATCTATAAAAAGGTATGTATACATAACATACCTATGACCTCGTTCAGCAAGCCAATGACTTCTTTGTTGTAAACCTGAAACAATAAAAAAATATTAAAGGGTAAGTATAAGCTTATGAACGTGAAAATGTACACTACTTTGGTTCACTAATACATAATCATATAAAATTAAACTTAATTCACGTAGACACTTGGTTAGTAAGTTTTGTTGCTAACCAACTTGTTCTCTCTGATTTACCCAACATATATTTTTTTACAAACCAGAAATGCTACGTACCGTAATTAGAGATTATAAGCGCAATCCTTGCTGGGTTTCGAAAAATTTAAAATTGAATAATATAATATTTATAAGCAATCGTTGCCCGAACCATCAGGTAAACGACTTGCTTCTCACAATTATTATCAAATATATAAAAATATACATTTAGTAAATGATACTTCGATAAGTAGGTAGGTAGGTATGTTGTATAGGCTCATTGTAAACTCGCCCCAAAGTTAATTCGCCACACTTTTTTAAATTCCATACCGTGAACGTGAACCTGCCACAGTCATTAAAAATTACTGTAAATTCGTCATAGGTAGGTAAAAGCTATTGTTCATTTACCACAAATCTCAATTTTACAGAAAGTAGCGTCAGCAAACCTAGGTTCTAAGGTCAGATAAATGCAAAAAAAAAAATGAAAGTAAATAACGAACTATATCTGTTATCGATTCCAATAATGAATCAATTAGAGAAGAATCGAATAGAGCAACCAACACTCTAAACAGATGGCTCGGGTCACTGGCCGGTGTTCCACTGATGGATGCATCAGCGATCGTTCCAATTGATATATCGATTCTGCATACGAACAGTTTATTGATAATAATCGACAGTAACCTATATCTTCTTCTCGCGTACTAGAGTTGCTAGTATGTCTTTGATTATGTAACCAGCTGCTGACTCTACCCAAGTAGTATGTGAAACTTTTTGCGAGAATGAGGCCCCTATTCATATCAATATTTTTTGCCTATCAATATCTTTAACGTATTCTTTTTGTGGTGCCAATCTACTTAGTGTAATTTTATTGTATCGAACCAGTAACTTATGCTAGCGTTTTTTTGGCCCAACGCATTGTCATTCAACGGGGTAAAGGAAAGACACGAAGTTTGGTAAGTAGGCATGCACTTAACAACCTCCTAGCGCGTAACGTCGTCGACTGATAACTTTATTTTACTTCCTCTATTTGGGTATCGTAAAGGCGTGAACAGCAAACACGAGTGTTTTATCTTCAAAATGCGAGCTGGCACGAGTCATTCGACTGCACGCCGCTAATGTATCCCAGGTACAGAGGCATGGTTAGACAACCTATGCGAGTACCTAGACTGGTTCTAATCCAGTCTCTTTGCTTTCGTGTTGTAAGCTAGAGGAAGCATGAAACTAAATATCGTCTGTGTAATAGCAGAGTTGAATTTATGATCGTAAATGAGGCGACCAAAGCTATTTTGTCGGAGCCGATGCAAATTCGTGATCAAGATGGTTTATACCTTGAATATCAAGTGTTGTAGACCTTTTAAATACGGTCTTAAAGTCAAACCGTCATTATGTATAAAACGCTAAAACGTATCTCAAACCTATTTTAGTTAAAAAGTGTTTCGTCAAATATCTTTCACATTACGATTTGAGTTTGAAAAAGGAAGACAAAATACTTTTTAACAAAAATAGGTTTGAAATACTTTTTAGTTTTTTATGGATATTGCATAAGGACGGTATGAATAAAAATATGAACTTTTGTTGGATTTGAAATATGTATGGTCCTATCTAGTAAAATATAAGATTAATACATGAAATTATCACATAAAACATTTTTTTGCACCGTCTGACAACATAATTTTTTTTTGCTAACTAAAATAAATTATGTCGTATAAATTAGTGTAACCACACTAATTTATCTGGAGGTAAAAATTGTTGTAAGCCTACAACTTTTTATATAAAATGTTAATTAATGTATTGTAAACATATAAGGTAAGATACAAAAGCATTGTTTTTCCTCAGTTTGTTTTACAATCGGAAGTTTTTAAAAGGAAGATGAAAGTTATATTATAGAAATAGAAATTAGAGGCAATCACTGGCGGAATTCGCGGCGAACGATTCGTTGGATTACACAGTAAAGTTGTTACCTATGTGGTGTGATAAGTACATGTTTTTTTAAATTTGTTAAATGCCTTATGTGATTCGAGGAATGAGCGGTTGTAATATACAGGGTTAGTTCTAATCACTTAGCATGCTTTTAAGGGCATATTCTGTACATCAATACAAATAAATTTTACTACGGGGCCAACATTGAAATATCGTAAAAAATATCAGCTGTTCCATACAAAAAGTTCATCGATCTTGGGCAAAATGTATGGAACAGCTGTTTTTTTGCGATATATATGTTGGCACCATAGTAAAAGTTGTTTGTTTAAAAGGATGCTAACTGATTAGACCTAACCCTGTATATTCTTAGCTTTAGTTTTGTAAAGACCACATCAAACTCTAACTGCTAGGCATTCTGTGACTATAGATCAATTAGTATAAAATAACTATAGGTATATAGTAATTAAATTGATTGTGTGTTTCTTTTAAGAACTGAGTTTGTCGGCATTGAAAAAATACACAAAGGTAAGTCAAACGATCTCTCGTTCAACTCCCTTCGGTCGTAAGAAATAGAATGGATGTTGTAACAATAGGTAAATAAATAAATGTAATGGTCTTATGGAAAAAAGTCCATTCACTGAAAAATCTAATTACATGCATAATTCTAATATCACAGGAGTCAGTCGTGAATATACAAATATTACAATTAATTTTATATCTACTCTACATAATTATACTTTTTCTCAAAACCTTTATCTGTTTATTATAATATTTAATGTTTATTTCACGACAAATTTTAAATTGATATCATATATTTCTATAAAATTAGAGGGATAATTTTGTATGCTAGATATCTAATGTACAAACAGGTATTTATCTACCTAGATAAGTAGAAATCTTAACAAAAACGCAACACACACGTTTTTTTTCAATCGGGCTAAATAATTATATATAATATATATATAATGGAACAATCAATTAGAACGTAAAATAAAACTGATTGATGGATTAAAAAAACAAGTTGATGTTTGTAGTTTGTAGTAGATTGTTGTTTTTACTAATATTTCTAAAACTACCAGTTACGAGGACCTACTTTTCTTTAATTTTGAATTATTAAAAAAAGTTTAGATTACAGTGCATTATTTTGTTGCAATTTATGAAAACTGTTTCCTATATACTATCCGTCTTATGCATAAAACTAAACTAAACACTAAAAAGTATTTCAAACCTATTTTAGCTAAAAAGTGATTTGTCTTCTTTTTTCTAACTCTAATCGTAATTCGAAAGAAATTTGAGATAACACTTTTTAACAAAAATAGGTTAAATACGTTTTAGCGTTTTGTGCATATGACGGTTTATCCATAAGTTTTATAGCTATAGAGTAAAAAGTACACTTTTAAAATATTAGTGTTATGGATAATCCCTAGGTACCAGCGACTTTCTCACTATTAGCGACTTGCTGGTCTTCACATCACATCACATCAACAGCCGGAAGACGTCCACTGCTAGCCGAACGAACGAAGGCCTCTCCCTTAAAGGGAGGTGTTGCCATAATCCCCACGCTTGCTAGTCTTACGTCTTACAACTTAGATATTATCTGTTACAGTCAAAACTCATAAAAGGTCAAAATCACCTTTGACTGCAACAATCAGTGTAAAGACGTTGATCAAAATCACTTTTAAATTAGTTTTGCAGTCAGAGGTAGTAACCGGTTATGAGTTTTGTTTGTAAGTGCACAAAAAACGGTAAAAATATTGTGGCCACTGTTGAAAATTGTGACTGCTATAACCTATATTTATAATTATGCCGACTTATGCATAAAACACGAAAAAGTGTTTTAAACCTATTTTAGTTATAAAGTGTTTTGTCTTCTTCAAACTCAATTCGTAATTCGAAAAAAAATGATTTTAACACTTTGTAACTAAGTTAGGGGAGTTTTGGCGGGAACACGGAAAAATCATGTCGTTGCATTCTATTATTTTCTTAAACTTGTGTTTTTTCGCGAATTAATGATTAAAAATGGTGGTGTTTTATTCATTGAGTGTTGAATTACATGCACGAGTGTGGGCAAGTGATATAATGTGGTGAAACATGTCTTTTCGGGTTGTTTTCAAAACTCCGTAGAAGCTCATAATAAAATCGCCACAACATTACTAGGGCATGACTTGGACTCGACTATGACTGATTTCGTGTGACTGACTGTGATTTAATGACATATTTGACTTGATTTTAATAAAATAAACTTGCAAATTCATAAACTTGACACTGGCAGAATGCACAACGTGCGATGCCAATAAATAAGGGAAAAAAAAACTAAGTTAGGTTTGAAATACATTTTAGTGTTTTATGCATAAGACGGTAGGAATATAGGTGCTTTACTAAACTTATGTACATAGTTATATATAGGTATAAACGCCATTTTGAGCCACCTCATAAACAAAGCAGCCAACTGACGCACCAGATAACAATGTGACTATGTGTCTATGCGACATAGCTATTATATTAGTTGACTATGAACTAGGATCGCCTTGGACGGAGCAGGTCATAAAATATTTCCATGGTTGGAATAGTAATGTCTTCGAACGTCGATTTGAAAGAGCGGTGCTCTTTAAAAATTAGTAACTATGAAATAAATCATGATACTATTCCGTATTGTTGGTCGTTTTTTTTTTAAATGTTTGTATAATAAAGTTAACTGTCTATTACACAGTGACTTTAAAGTGAGATTTAGACCAAAAACATTTACCGAAAATACAGGCGGGTTTTTCTTTAAACTGCATATTAACTTTTGTGACTAAAATGTTCTTTATCAATAAATGTAATATAAAATAAATACATATGTTATTTTTATTCCAACAGCCTTCTAAAAGCGAAGATCTTAATTTAATAAGTTAGTGCTATGTTTGTCCACATCTATTTGATTTGTATATCTATGGATTTTCTTATTATGGTAACTTGGCCTAGTATACGCAAAAGGAAACGTAATAAATTCTAACAAATGGTCTAGTTCTATATCTATAGCGGTTTTTCGATTAGGTTTTGAATATTTTACATAAAGAAAGCACTTTAGAAATCTGTAAAGAAAACTGACGCATTTTTATGAATATTAGTTCGGGCAGAGTTTTTCATCATCATCATCAGCCCGGAGACGTCCACTGCTGAACGAAGGCCTCCCCCTTCGACCGCCACACTGTACGACAACCTGCCATTTGCATCCACCGGTTGCCGGTCCACCTAGTGGGAGGCCTTCCTACGCTGCGTCTCCCGGTTCGCGGTCGCCACTCAAGCAACTTTCTTCCCCATCGGTTGTCAGTTCTTCGAGCGATGTGGCCTGCCCATTGCCACTTCAACTTGCAAAACCTGAGAGCTATGTGTAACTTCGGTTCTTTGGCGAATATCCTCGTTCCGGATTCTATCGCGCAAAGTAACTCCGAGCATAGCTCTCTCCATTGCCCGTTGCGTGACTCTAAGTTTCTCCAAAAGGCCAGCAGTTAAAGACCACGTTTCAGTTCCATATGTCATCACTGGCAACACACACTGGTCGTATACCCTTGTCCATGGCCAAGAATAAATAATAATAAAAAAAAGTATACCCTTGTCGTCAGACACTGCGGGATTTTGGACGAGAAGATATTACGCAATTTCCCGAACGCTGCCCATCCGAGTTGGATTCTTTGGGCGACCTCTTTGAGCAAGTTGGACCTACCTAACTGAACAATCTGTCCGAGGTAGTTGTAGTGGTCAACAACTTCGAGAGTATCGTTCCCAACGACAACCGGTACGGGCACAACATGGACATTGGACATGATTTTTGTCTTGTCCATGTTCGTTTTAAGACCCACCTGTTGGGAAACATTACTGAGTTTTTAATGATAAGTATATTTATTTATAAATAATATCAGGTAAATCTTCGTCTTGGTTAGCATAGCATAGCTATGGTTAGTGTATTTACAGCTTATCTTATGTATACATAAGTATATCGTGTACGTGTAGTAATAGGAGTAGGACTCTACTTCAAAGTCCACCTGGGGAACTACCACACCTTTGCTAGTTATTCAACTGCCAAGCAGTAGTGTGCAAGCATTACTGTGTTCCGGTTTGAAGGGCAATGTTACCAGATAAATTACTGGGTATGAAGAGATTTAACATCAAATATTATCACAGCGACGAGCTGCGCACGAGCGCAGTGCAGTGCAGCGCAGGATTTTGTATGCAAGTTCGCAATTCGTGCACTGCTGCTGTTATGGGTAGGTGTGACGCTTACCACCAGGCGAACGTCTTGCTCGTCTCGTCACTAGATTATATAAAAAAATAAGAAATCAGATTTAGTAAAAATCTGGTGTAAATAACGCTAGTAATATAAAGTCATATTACTAGCGTTATATTACACCTATACGTTTAAATCTGATTTCTTGATGAAATTCCTTTGACGATTGAGGAAATCACTGGCACAATAACAAACCGGTAAAACCTTCAATAGGAAAAACTGAATAGACTTGTGACTGTGATTGAATAAAAAATAAAAGGAAGTAGGTAAGAGGACTGACATATTGTCTACATTTAAACAAAAAAAATGGTTCATAGGAAGCTCTACGATGGAGTTTTGGCGGGAACACGGAAAAATCATGTCGTAGCATTCTATTATTTTCTTAAACTTGTGTTTTTTCACGAATTAATGATTAAAAATGGTGGTGTTTTTTTCATTGAGTGTTGAATTACATGCAAGAGTGTGGGCAAGTGATATAATGTGGTGAAACATGTATTTTTGTGTTGTTTTCAAAACTCCGTAGACGCTCATAGTAAAGTCGCCACAACTTTACTAGGGCATGACTTGGACTCGACTATGATTAATTATGTGTGACTATCTGTGATTTCATGACATATTTGACTTGAATTTAATATAAAAACTAATTCATAAGCCTCGTGTATATGCCCACTGGCAGAATGCACAACGTACGATGCCAATAAGTAAGATAAAAAAAGCTCTGCGATGTCACAGACATTTGCACAGATAGGTAGGTATATACACGTTAAACTTGTATCACTCCTCTATTTGCGTCGGGGAAAAACAAGTCGGAAAAATACTTATCTGTGTAGGTACCTACGCTCGAAAAGCATTTCCCTCTTTCTTGGGCAGTGAATAGTAATTATGTATAAAAAAGTCATGTGATACTGTTACGCAGAGACGGGAAACCGACGTCATTAAGTATTTGCATATAAAAGGCAGCAAATATTAATCGTGGTAAATGGCTAATTATGTTTTTTTTTCGCTATTCTACACCAAAACAAACGTAATAATAATATAATAACTACGATCGTGACGCGTGACCAAAAACTTACGTTTATTTGATCTGACGTATAAGCACCAAGCGTATTGAACAAGGCAGCAACTGGCAATGCCACCAGCGTGCTGGATACACTATACACTGTGGACTGGTACAGGTCGCGTCATGTAAAAAGAACGCTGGAAGAAAGTAAAGGGGGTGTGTTTGCGCATGTGTACACTTGCGCACAAAAGTACTAGGCCTATTGTTTTAAATAATTATTAATTAGCCTTTTGCTCGCAGCTTCGTATATTGGTTATTGCTAGGTACATGGCAAAATATATTAGATATCGCCTAAATCACCTACAGCGTGGCTTAACCGCCAGCGTTCTTTTTACATAACGCGACCTATAGCGGGCTTGCACATTTGGATTGACTCTAGACTCTCTATGTAGAGCGTGGCGCTACGGTGCCTTCATTAAATTAACACATGATCAGTAACCATAAAAAAAATGCGAAAATGAAAACAGTTATTCCATACATTTTGTCCAACGTTGATGAACTTTTTGTGTGGAACATATATTTTTTTTCGTGTTTTTTTTTTACATTATTTTTATGGATACTAATCATTAACCCTACACGTGTGATAATTTACTGTCGGCACCGTAGCGCCTCGCTGTATAGTAAACCAACTTCTTTTTGGAATAAGTAGATAGATTAATTATAGGTATTTTGCTTTAGATTATGCTCCATGAAAATTAAATACGTAGATATATACCTACTAGGTATATTTAAAAACAGTAAAATTAATAGTTTAAAACTGAATACATACTCAGATTATAGAGGTCAGAGTTTTCTGTTATAAATTCGTCTCTGAATCTTTTTTGTTGATGCGGTTTTCGTTAGACTTAAAAATATACAAAGGTGTATAAAATAACAATAGTGACGTCTACGAAGCACCTGTTGTCTCGATTTTCGCGAACGTGAATCATTTTTGCGAGTCAAAAGCAGTTTTTCGGCAATATCACGTTACGCGCGGCGACCACCTGGCCGGGTAGACTGGTCATACAGAATGTCCTATTTTATTATTTACAAGCTTACAAGCTTTTGAATTGATTTCATTATTTATATTATAGCTACGACGGTTTTACGTGATGATAATTTTTTTACACGATGTTGACATGTAGAAGTATGATGGTCTATGTACTTTTCCAGATTTTAGGTATCACTATGCCACATAAACAAAAATCGTTGAAAAAATAAACGAGATATATTTTTTTTTGCGGGTGATCGGAAAGTTTGTTTGTCAAATAAACAGACTGAGCTATTATATAATTATTGATATTAGTTATGATTTTACTTTTTACAGTTTCGAGTGGATTAAGGCAAGATTTTTTATGATATTGAAAAACAAGTGTACTCATGTAAACTTTTATTATGGAACTAACATTAAAAAATCTAGAGAAAAAAAACAACTGTTCAAAATCATTTTGTCTCTCTCCCTGAATAGGGAGGGGTTGTCATGTCCTCACGCTTGGTAGGCAGGTTGCTTGTGGATCGTAGAATGCTTCGGTGGTTCTAGATGCAGTTTTAGGACATACCCAGGTCTACTTAAAATAAAAATAATTAAATTTTATGTTGTTATATTAGTTTATGTTTTTTTTAAATGGTGGTTTTGTATAACAGGTATACATATAGACAATTTTAAATTATACGATAAGTAAGTTATATATACATATAGTATAATAGAAATATAATAGGATAGGGTTTGTATTTATTTTTGTTTATTGGAAAACAAGTTCGACGTGGACATCCTGTATTTACCAATATGCAAATGCCGTTATGTCGGTGTGTTTGTAGTATCGGTTTACATTCAGAGAGGCAGACGGAGGACCTTGTTTTCACGGTTCTCCCGTTCAATATTCAATACGAAACTGTTCTCGAGGTGATCAAAAAATCGGAGAGTAAAACTGTTGCCTAAGTAAAATGTCTATAAAAGAAAGACAATAGAAAATCTTTTGATTTTTGGTAAATTATAGTATTACTTATCTTTTTTTACAGAGCAAGTGTCTTTATAAACTACACCAAAACACCTACAATAGGCTACTTTTTATCCCGCGTTTCACGGGTAATAAAAAGTAAAGGTCGAGTCATGTAAAAAGAACGCTGGAAGAAAGTAGAGGGGGTGTGTTTGCGCATGTGTACATTTGCGCACAAAAGTACTAGGTCTATGGTTTTAAATAATTATTAATTAGCCTTTTGCTCGCAGCTTCGTATATTAGTTATTGAAAAATGTACATGGCAAAATGTATTACATATCGCCTAAATCGCCTACTGCGCAGCTTAACCCCCAGCGTTCTTTTTACATGACGCGACCTATACCCTATATGCTATTCCAAGGTACAAGCTACCTATGTAACAAGTTCCATCCAAATTCGCACAGCCAGTTTCGCACCAGTTTTTGCGTGGTTTTATAATAAACAACCAAACATCTAAGCATCTAAATATGCAAACTGTCATTTATTATATTATATTTATATTATTAGTAGTAGGATAATACGACAATTATATTTTTCATCACACTTGCTCGTATAGTAGATCTTATGACATCGCTTTTAGGCTCATAATCCAAGCTATTATACACGCGTGCTTTTTACTTTACATTACGGCACTTGTACTATAATAGGTATAACCCGGTAAAGTCATGTTTGTACGTGACTGCAATTAGACGTACGTGTACGAAGCACTCTTAATATAGCCGGGTAATACTTACAGTTTTTTTGTAATACCAACAAAGAGTTCTTATGCCGCTGAAGTAAATGTCAACCTGCGCGCGCATTACTGATTTGGGCGCCATTTTCCGCAAATGTTTGTTGACGTTTTCGCTGTGTGGTTGATTATTATCAAAAAAAAATTGTTTTTTCCTCGCAAGTGTGACGAAAACAGTCGTATGGAACTCTTGTGCTATTAGTCATTACGCTCTCGGCTTTCTTATCGCGCTCGCCTGCGGCTCGCGCGCATAATACCGCCTCTAGTGTAATGACCAACATAGCACACTCGTATCATAATGTACTAATGCGGGTAAGTAGATAATTACACATACGGATTACAATATGATTATGTAAGTGATAATGAAACTGGTAAATTAATATCTACGTAGGTGCATAAAGTGCAGGTAGGTCTAGATAATACATAATATTAGGTAGCAATGTACCACTACACAAACTGTAAGGTTTTTGAACTTCTTTTAAGGCTCGTAAGATCATCAAAGTAATTATTTACATAATTTAGTTTTAATGACCATTGCCAGGTAAAAAACCTTTGCAAACAAAAGGTTCCGTGTTTATCAGAAGAACTTGTAGGGTCGTTGTCCGTTCTGATCCCAAGGACTGATCCCACACTATTTGTTTTTTATGTAAATTTCCTGGCTGACCCATACCTAACTGTCGATTCCAGTCTGGTCCCAGATATGATTTTAGGGCCTTGATTAAATAAAAGTTACCCTTTAATTACACACAATACAATTAAATACATTACAATTACGTTAGCAAAAAATGGTTCTGGGATTAAAAAAACGAGTAGTAGACCATGATTTATCTTGGTGAGCAAAATTGGATTCAATCCACAATGGTGTCGATTCTGTTGCACCGCTCACTAAACTAAACTAATCTGACAGGACTAAAATTATACGCGTCTCATTTCATTTCAATATGTTAGAAAAAGATGTCAATAGGTTTCGTCCTTCAAATTAAGTTTAGTTTAGTGAGCGGTGCAACAGAATCGACACCATTGACTATAAAAATACAAAACGGAGAGAGCGCGTTGCGAAAAGCAAAAACTTTTGTAAAAAAAACACCTGACAATAGAGTCGCTTAAAATAGAATTAAATTGTTCATTTCATTTAGAATAAATCATTTAAGCCTTTAAAACTACTTGAATCGACAACAGAATCGACACCAAATGTCTTTCACCGTTTGCGTGTTCAAGTGTTACTTATAATTATGCAAGTACAAGAATTATGAGATGGTGACACTAATCCGTGTCGAGGTTAGAAAAACACTTATCCCTGTAATCATAGCTAATCTTCTGATATCACAAATAACGCCATTGTCATTTGATCGTGTGAAGTGGAACAATACCTGAATTTTTGAAAACGAGAGGTATTTCATGATTCTGCAATCTTGCAACATAATTGCATATAGTGATGTCAATAGCCCGTATAATTTCAACTGTATTTTGTGTTTTCCTGTTAACAGTGTGGGGCGGAAACCCGTTCTTTTAAAACAGCGGGTTTACATAATATTATTTTTTATAGTTCTGCGTCAGTAGACGTCGCGTTGGTGATGGTCTCGTGAGGAAAACGGGGAGCTGTTTTCCCGCCCTCGGGGAGACATCAGGATTGTTCAGTCCTGGTGTCTACCCCAGTCCGGGGAGATATAAGAACTTACTTTTAAAATAATATTTTGAGTACTTTTTTAATTCCAACCTTCCGTTAAATTATTGCTCCGGTGGCGTTGATCGTAAATTATGAAACAAAAAAAAAGTATATGTAAATTGTTAGAAATTAAGTTTCACTACAGAGAACTATTATTTCTTCTGTGGTTTTACTAAGAGTTAGCTATATAGCAATCTCACGTTTGACCAATTTTGTGTTTCGAAATTCTTGTTTAGAATTGAGTACTTAGGTCCTGAATCCCCCTCGGTCCTGGTCCTGGTTTTTGCCAAATATTATCAAAACCGGCCAGTAAATAGTGACGCAGACAAGTTCCCTCCTTTTTGGGGGTATACCATTTCAATCAAAAATCACCGATGACAAAAAATCTCTGAAATTGTAGAACCTGTTTACCGATTTTCATCAATATTATTTTGGTCTGGTATCTACCAAAATCCGCAAACAAAACATAAACAAACAATGAAGAAACGAATCTCAGATATATAATCTGTAAAGAACTCTAGGACGTCTTTAAAGTCTTAATTTGGGGTTTAGACCTTTGATGAAATACATTTCCAGCTAGAATAATAAGTTACTAGAACCTATAAATTTTGAGGATCCCAATAGATTTAACCAGAAATACAAAGCGAATTTCAAATCAATGTAAATGGCCCTAAGATCTCTTTAACGACTTAATTTTTTGGCTCTCTAGTTATAATGAAATACAGTGTTAGGACTAGGACCTACGTTTTGGGGATTCCCTTAGATTATACCTATTATACCTACTCGATTGCATAAAAGTGCTCACAATACAATCTGTTATGGCATTTGGGGGGTAGTGTTGTAGTAGTATCAATAGTATAATCAATTAATGAATATTTTCTGTACCTATATAGGGAAGATTAGAAGAATTTTCTTCGCGAAAAAAATAGCTAATTTTATTTCACCAAAATTCATTTTCCTACTTGATTCATTCAAAAGTCTGTGGCTACAGTTCACAAGGCTTGTTTTGTAAGTATAGTGCTAAGGCATGGCTAAAGCTAAATATTTAGACCGGAGCCGTGCGTGTGGGCTGGACCGCAGTCGCCATCGGACGCTTTGTTAGGGAATGTGGGTCATTCCACCCGACCTGAATGAGGAAGCGGTTTGCAGTTGTTGCAGAATGTTTGGTTCGACATTAGCGAATTTGTGACTCATTAAAACTGTATTTAATTTGAATTACATTTTGTTAAAATCTATATGTATAACAGGGGTAGATCCTAATTATTGACAGATATAGGACAAAAAAAATAAAAATATTCCCCACTCCAGCTAGCTGCACCAGCATTGAGAAGTTAAATATAACGGCTATTGCAAAAAATAAGTAAATTTTTTGTTCTTTGAATTTTTAAAGCACAGACGATTCATGAAGTACCAGTATTAACATATAGATAGGTATAGATCACAGGCCTACAGGTACTTACTAAGTATATCCCAAATACAAATGTTTCGTGAACAAAATGTTATTATAATTAGAATAGAAATATATGATTTGATTGTTGTTTTCATCAAGCAAGCTTGTCAATCAAAAATCAATACGAAAATCAACATACCGCTCTCATAAGCACGAGTGGGGTCACTGGCATTTCCTGAATACGTTATTATATTTACCGCGTCGGTACGAGCTTCATTGTGTCCATAAACGCCATGGCACCATAACTCGTGGGCCGTGGAGAGACATTATACTATATTATGTATACCCACTCGTAAGGCTAGATTCACATAAAATATGGCGCAGCCTCGGTTTTTAGGGGTCAATAAAGGCACTTTGTTTGTTTAAACAATTTACCTAATCTACAACGACCGATGAAAACCCAGAGGCAATCTAAATGCTCAATCACACTTATCAGTCAACAGCGTTTCCAAGATGCTGGTATTGCCGACATTGAATGGCAAATAGTGGTATGATATGAAAAGTAAATAGCATTGGAATACCGGCACATACTACACTGCATTTTGGTTTGGTCTATCAATAAAAGTTTTAGCCATTTGGAAGCTCCGACTTTCAAAACCACTGCATCCTACGTACCCTATGCATTGAATTTTACACCTTAACTTTCCCTGCTAATGAAAATTTTAAACGAATCCAGGAATTAATAAGTAGTCAGTAACTGAACTACTCCGAGATTAATTAACGTGGTTGCTGCTTGATCTTTTTTGTCTATATAACAACCGAGTTTGAAATTTAATAGAATGGAATGACAAAAGATCCATAAGTTTGTACCTTAATGTCGCTGGATTACTTTTCCAATATGCTGGCTTTAAATGAAACCCGAAGGTTTATTATAGTTTACGTCAAAGGTGTAGAGAGCGGGACATTGACCTATATCGATAGGTCAGACATTGAGGACGGTGTACGTGATTTTATGAGGCCTAAACGTCAATTTACGTTCGTTTGACTTGCTTACAAAATGTTTACTCTATACGCGACGGTGACTCAGGGAATAAACAAATAAACAGTTTACAATTTTTATGCATTATAGAATCGTGGAATTGTACACACGGTAAAACCACCAGTAACCAGTAAGTCATTAATTATCAAAATTAAATTTGTTGATATATAATCATCGATGTTATAATAGACTATCCTGTAACTGGGCCAGCGTGGTGGATGGTAATCGCACTTGGAAGGTAGGACTATGTCCAGTAATGAACTGGTTATGTATTTCATACAGTTGCGTTTTATTTTAACTACTTATAGGTACGTAGGTACTATAAAAACAAAAGCGTGTTTGTTTGTTGGTTTGTCCTACTATAATATTATGCAACATCAGAGCGACGGATGGTTTTTCCGTCATAAGGGCAACCTATTAGATATGATATGAAGTTTTTTTATATTTTTACTCTCTGTTACTTCATAGTTTACTAGAGGTCGACCCGCAACTCTGTCCGTGTACGGTAGGAATTAACTCGCTTCCAAATATCCTCCATACAGCTGGGTTATTCAGTTATTTTTTTCCTCCCCCTTTTCATCCCTTTAGAACAATCCTGGCAAAAATATATTTGTTTTTGTATCCTACATCATCATCAGCCCGGAGACGTCCACTGCTGAACGAAGGCCTGCCCCTTAGACCGCCAGACTGTCCGACAACCTGCCATTTGCATCCACCGGTTTCCCGCGACTTTTAGAATGTCGTCGGTCTACCTAGTAGAGGCCTACATAGATCTAGTTAAAAAAGGATCTACATAGTGAAAAAAAACCCTTTATTAAATTTCAAGTCTGTACGACCTGCGGTTTAGGCTGTGCGTTGTCTCAGTTGTCTGTCAGTTATTCAGTCAGCACATTAGATTCTTATATTATTCGATTTCTAGAACCTTATGCGCTAAGAATTTTTGCAGCGTGTGTTTAATCTGTTTTTTTTACATAAATTATACTTTTTATTCGTAAAAGGGTGACTAACTTACGATACCAATTAATCGATCGCGATGCCATTGATCGATGTCGACTCTTCCATCATCCATCACTGCTATCGTTTGACGATTGATCGACTGGTGTGTTATAGCACACTAAAAAATTACAATCGAGAGTGAAAAGAGCAACCCAATGTAAGTAGGTACTATGTACTTAGATTAGTTCGAGTACCTCGACTAGAACTTCGAATCATTAGGTGTGTCGAATGAATGTTATAACAACAGTAAATTAAACCTAATTCCTTTATTGCTTAGTGCCAATGTGGGTCAGAGATCAGAGACCGTAGCGAACGTGCGCTCACAATGGCATCGTGTTTGTTTAGCTGGAGCAGACCAGTCTAGTTTTATGTAGAGGTAGCTAGCTTGACCTGGGTATTTGTTTGAAGTTTTTGCATAGGCGTTATGTGTTTCGAGGCAAATATAAAGAAGAGATAGCAGAAAGACACTGATAGGTCACACTAGGACCACTGGTAGGGTCACTGGTAGGACAGCATATCGAGAAAATAAACTAAACCTTTGTATATATCGATAATCTAAGATAGATTGTTTAGACGTGAAGCGTCTAGTTATGGTTATTTTTTATGCGTTGACTGTCCGTGTTCCTACTGCTTTACTCCTACTGACCAAGGATTATTTCCCCATGATTCTACCAGCAGTTCTATGACAAAATTGTTTTCTCCATGGTACCTTTAGGACTAGCGGTAAGACTATGGGCATTTAATGATTGGCTGCATGGCATACTGAATAGTTAAACAGCCATCTTTTATTATTCAGTAGTAACAACTTTATTTTACCGTATACAATGTGGCGTCATCTTTATTGGGATAGTAGAAACAGCTGTACCAAGTATCACGTACTTAATCGCCTACAATGTGGTGACATCTTTTGTTGAATGGTCAGTGACAATAAAATTATCGATGACGCTAGCCTTCGCTGTGCCAGTCCAAAGTTGCCGAGAGATGGGCCAGAACCATTGTTACTAAAAATCTTTTTTTACGACGTAGTGCGATTCAATTTGAAGAAAATTGTATATCGCCATCATACAGTGATTGTAAATAGTCCATAAAGCCGACGTTAGGTGCTCAAAGGGGAATAAAATCAGATTATTTTTTTGTTCCCATAATAGCACCAAGCCAACATTTTGATTGATGCTATTTTGGGAATATGCTAGGTGCTCTATTCGTCGAGGTGCTCAAGAAATTGGTGCTCAATCGGGAATACCCCATATATTTTTTATAGTAAAACGAACATCTTAGCTTTATTTGTTCCTTTATCAAACGGATGATGATGACACTGATCGCAGCACTGCAGAACGAATACGGCTAGGTATTGTATTGAGCTGTTTTATAAGATTGACAGGCCAAGTGTTTCACGACGGCGAAGTGGTTGAAGATGTAGGCACATTTGGCGATCATTTCAATAGAGCATTACGTGCTTGGTGGTGACAGATATTCCAGCTGGGCCTTATAAAGTACCGTCCCATCTGAGAACTATGCGGTTTCCTCACAATGTATTTCATGTTTTCGGTAGCTCACATTCTTAACCGACTTCAAATAAGGAGGAGGTTCTATGTTCGACGGTATGTTTTAAAAAAAATGTATTTTCACCGATTTCTCCGTCAATTGTAAACCGATTTTGAATATTCTTTTTTTATTTGAAAGCGTATACTCCCGAGGTGGTCCCATATTAATTTGAAGACGATTGATTTTTTAAAAAGTTACTTTTTGAATCATACGCAAAAGTTCGCGTATACTAATATGATTGAATTTCAAATGATATCCTTCGTAAGTTGGTCGTGTTAACTTACCATGCGTACGATTCAAAACGAGTCCCTGAATGCGATAGCCAGAGTTTTCATCGCTACGAAGTACATACTACATAAGTAGCTATCTGGTTGAGACATATGGATGGTCTATCTGTATTATGTCATATATTGATGATTTTTGTTACTTCCTCCGACCAGCCTTGAACCGCATTCGTGGCTGCAGACAGTACTCAATAGGCACCGAAATATATTACAATCTTACGTCATCTGTAAACCAGTACATGATGATTGAATGTCTGCCAGTAACGAACTGTTACAAGAGAACCCGTATTATTATCTAGTCTAGATCTCTTCTATGATTTAACCGGAATTATATTATAAAATGAACTCGGTTTACTCTAAATTAAGCATCATATCTGCTCTACATTGCTTTGCAACAAAAAAATTGAGTATTAAACTGCGTGTAAGTTGAATTTCAAACGACGTAATTAATATGTAAGTGTGCGCTAAACGACGAAATCTCTGAGATAATCCTAGCGTTTTAGCAGTTACACCTTCGCTTACGAATCACTGAGAATATGCAAATCTTCATTTTTTTTAAACTAGCAAGCAAGATGTTTTAGTTGTTGTTTGGCCAGTGTTTTCTATACAAAGTTCTGCCATCAATGCTAAATTAATCATGGTTGTCCTCCTGTTAATTCACTCGAAAGGTAAGGTACAAATAGAATTTAATAAAATATTTTATAGTATTACAATAATAATCAATAGCTATAATAATTTCGTACCGACCATTGAAACTTAAGGGACTAATATAATTTTAAATGGATATTGCAGTGATGACCTACGAGAGCTGAATCCTCCAAGGGATTTTGTAACCAACTTGAAGATAATGAAACTTATGGCCAGTAAATACTAACATTTTCATCATGTTTGTTCGGGTCATTGTAAATACGCCACACATTTTTAAATTCCATACATTGAAAATAAACTTGCCACAGTCATTAAAACTATATGTGTAAATTCGTCATAGGTAGGTAAAAGCTATCATTGTTTTTAGCAAGCAAAAATAGTTTTAGGTAAGTACATGCGATTAATTTGTGAGGTTGACTATGGTTCCATTTCTATTTTAGTCTCTTTAGTTTAATTTGTGATGTTGATTATGGTACAATTTTAGTGTCAAATATAGATGACCTTTTTGCATCAGCCCTGTAAACTCAATATCTCATAAAATGCGTTTAGATCTAATAAATTGTAGCCCATAAACAGTATGGGCCTGTGAGTGTCGTGGGAGAAATTTATTACGATGCTGGGCCGGACCTCCGAGAAAGGTCTTCGGTACTTCGAACTCCACTCACTTGTACCTTTAGAAAACTGCTATCGTCTATGTAATTCAGAACGGTAGAAGAAGTTTTTTTTAAATCTAGTTCAATTATAGCATTTTATATATTTATACTCAATTTATGCAAGTATTTATATTGCTCTCTATAAAAAATAAAAGGCCTGAAATAAGTATAGTCAAGTATTTCTCAATCACTAGAAGTGTAATAGGTACGCTCTATAAGAATTCGCGTGGTCCGACTTACTAGGAATGCCTAGACTAAGGAATACGTAACTCATATAAATAAATATATGTGCAACTCTACAAACTAGGGGATAAAATAATGAAGGGATATGTAACTCTACTGTTTGATGTTGCAAATGTTTGTAAATTAAGTTTCATGCTACTCCGGACAAAAAAAAACTATTCTATATTGTCTGGAGTAGAATGAAAATGTATTTTTATTTTATTTTTATTTTTTTGTGGTTTAGTATGAGATTTTTTTTAGGAGTAAGTACTTTGAAATAACTCTTTGTATTATGGGAACCACATAACTAATAGTTACCGGTCCTTTACGGATAGTGGACATTCTCAATTCCACAACATTATCAACGTAATCAGCCTATCGTAGCTGGGCAATGCCCAGTAGGCATAAAACAGTAAAGTCGTAAGGCTTAATTAGGAAAGCATATAATGTATTTGAACTCTAAATACGTTCACTATTCTACGTGGCCTACAAACAAACCCCAGTTGTAGACAAAATGTTCCATGAACATTTCCATTCCAAAACATGAATGAATGAATAATGCCTAACTAAACTAAAGGTTTCCTAGTAAACAAAATAGCCAAATCGATAGATACGAGTACTTGGTTTGCTGAAAATGAACCAAATTTTACATCAGATCTTATTTTAAAGGATTAAAGTTTAAAATTCGTTGACAGAACTTCCCTCGTTGATACGAACATAAGTACCTTGCTTTCTATATTTTCGGGGTCAATCGTACTTCCGGAGTGAATCACTATCGGCTATGAAAGCATGAATCAGTTATTTATAAGCCGATGTAATTTATACTCTTAAATAAACATTAATTTGGTGTATCAAAACAGAATATGTACTTTTGTACACACCGACCTTCCGATCGATGTACCAAACCCGAAAATATAGGCATAGGTCAATTTTACCTATGCTATGTTGGTACAAGAAGGTATGGAAAATTTGTACCACTAGGCGAAATAGGTATAGGAAATGTCCACTAAGCCTTAACACACATAATCAGGTCGACTTTATTCTATTAATATTTACTCGTAGTTAGTTTGCCTAGTACCTAGTACCACATGTTTCATTTTCCAGTTTTTCTTACAATTTTTTTCTACGCAAGATTAGAACAGCAATAGGTAGGTAGGTTAGCAAGCTAAAACAGCGCTTTATTCCATTTAAATTGCAATCAAGTGCAATTGACAGTTGTACAAATACAAAATTAACAATGAGCATGTCGCATCTCGCGTCGCGTCGGTTGCAGATTCCGCTATGAAATCTATTTGTACTACTGACGGACGCATCCACAGACCTTATTGTTATGCCTATTTGCCATAATTCAAGGTCTATCCTATTAAGCCTGTTACCGTACAGCTTTAGTCTCGGGTTATCTTCATGGGTCACGTCATGGTGGTGACGTCATTGGTAAACACGTTCAAAAGATGGTGTATTCTGGTTTGATCATAATGCGCACAGGTAAGAGTAGAACAGTTGCCATGGGTATAAGTTCTAGTTGTGTTTATCGTGGTATGTTTTTGTCACCTAAAGCGGGGAATTTAACCTGAGGAGAGAAATGACAGAATAGAAAAACTAAAAAAGGATCCTCGAAATTTTATTTTGGAAAAGTTTACGATGGATTTCGGGAATTAAGGATCGACAAGTTGACGGCTCGAACTCATCGGTGGGCGCGGCTAAAAAGCATGCTCTCTTCATCAAACAAACTGTGGGAAAGGGAGAGAAAAAGATAAATGAGCGCGCAATTTTTTTTTTGTCGACTTTTGGCTGCAGTAATGTGGTTGAATTAACTCTGAGTTAATTTATTCCAACTTAAGTTATTTGAAATGTTTATGGACTAAACTATGCCGCTTGATAAATTATTTTAGAGTTTTCGTATTCCTTATGTTATTTATTTACGTCCAATGTGGCGTTAAAATTGAGCTAAAATACAAGATGTTTCCTGGCTCATAACTTTCATGTTTATTAACTTTTTACTTTCGTAATAATATACAATCCTAGATAATGAACAGATTAATCGATATAATACTTAGTCTTGGACCTACAAAATTACATAGTGGAGTAGTAATACTACCGCGTTTCTACGGAGAAGTGACCAACTTGTCTACTCTTAAGTTTTCAAGGCTTTAAATCAACATAATGAATTTCATCCATTTTCCTTTTTGGAGTAGGTATAAGTATCTACTCCTATCTACTCTACTATAAGTCCATCTGAAAGTAACAGATTTGTTTGTTGTATATTGTAGATGTATCGTATTGCACTTATACCTACGTATTATATTAGATAGGTATTTGAGTCTCCATGTTTTGCTATCAAATGAATATTTGCCGTGATATGCAAATTACGGCGCCAAAGTATCGTGTCATGACTATATGATATCACTAGTTTAGTCCCTAGTGCGTTCGGTAAATCTTGCACTTCATGTTTTGAATTTTAAAGTTCTTTACAATACCTGACAGATTTATTACAGACCGTTTAAAGCTACCTTTGGCCACCCATTGCTGATTTTAGTGCTGGGCTTATTTGCAATATGTTTTATTCATGACCTAGCTACTTACCTAGGCAGCTAGGTACTTAGCCTACAGTAGTAAATCAAACTAAGTACTTAGCATTCTACATAATAACAAACTGTGTTAATTTATTGCAATGTAGAGATGATTTAAACGTAATTACTTAATTATTAATTATGGAATAGATAGGCAATCGTGTTAAACTATAAGAAAAAAACTCAAATATTTGAGATTCTTGATTTTCTGATTCGATTCCGGCCCGTACTTAAAGGGTTCTTCTGAATATACGCACAACTTACATAATACCAACCAATGGCATTTTGGTGAAGGAAATAAATTTATAGAATTATAAATTCAATAGCGTGGGATCTATTTGGATTTGTTGATTCGTTGTTCATTGTGTTCATTGGCTTTAATAGCGTAATCGGATAAAACGTTAAGATACATTTTATATAGAAACCTCAATTTTACAAGTTCTACTTTTTTATTATTTATTCTTCTGTGTAAACTCAGATTCTGATCAGAGTTTCAAACTGATCGCGGGGTGCTCTGGAAACTCAGCTACCCATTATAGTTTAAACGATATCGAAAGCATACCCATAAAGTATAGTCAATGACTAGGTGGTACCGAAACATACAGACAGATAGATCGGTAATTCAGCCTATACCAACTCAAGTATATTTGTAAAAACCTTAGTTAGTTTTAACTTTTAGTTAACTAACCTTGTAGAACATGTGTTTTCAATTTTACTAAGTATATTTACACTCGTAATTAGAACAATTTCAGGGTCTTTCAACTCCCGCCATGAGACGACAACATGTTACGAAATACTTTTGTGAAAGATGGTTCGATTAAGCCCTTGTTAATCTTAAAAGTCCTTCAGTGAACCAGCTAAGGTAGCCGAGGTTTGAAAACCTCGGCTACCTTAGCTGGTTTAGTTATTTTGTTTGGTTTGGTTTAGTTATATATTAGGTTTAGGTATTTTAGTCGATGACGTGAACGTCATCGACTAAAATACATAAATGATAATACCATTTGACATTGAATAGTGATTCTGTATTGTATTCACGGGTAATGGTTGTGTAATCGATAAAATAATTGCTTGGAGGATTTAGCTCTTACTGAATAATTCCAATTGCTAATGTCTCGTTTTGTGCATGCAGCATCTTCTAGTGGCTTTATTTATAGTTGTTTTATTATCGTATCAAATGGTCTGGCCTTAAGTGTTGCACATACTTTTAATTTAAAAAAATATATATTCATGCAAGGTTTCACCTCCGAAATTGACCCAATTCCATCCAAGATTACTCCCTTAGTGAAAATCAAGTCGAGTTTTTGAGTTACAAAGCTATTTAGTTGTAGTTGTGTTGCCGAGTAAATCACTGAATGAAACCTAATGTACCTACGTCAACAAAACTGGATTCTTCGGAACTAATATTAAAAGGGTATAATTTAGTCACTTTCGGTGGAAACATGCAAAAACTAGCCTCATAAAGGTCATAGTCACAAGAGAATTGGAGAGGAAATGACCACGAAAAGAATTTACATGACCAAAACATTCGACTTTACGGTTAGTCACGGTGATGATGTCACTGATAAGCTTAGGTGGCGAGAGGTCTCTAAACAACTTTTCGAAAGAAGCATCAGTATGAGACTAAAATTAGTGAAAATAAATGATTTCTTTTTCTCATTTTGCTATGAAATGTAATTATTATATTTTGTTTTGAGTGCCAAAATAAATAAATGTAAAAAAGTCTATGCATTTTGTTTTACAAAAACAAATTTAAAAAGTGAATAAAAAAGTGAAACAACGTGATCGTTTGCATTTCAGAACGTTCAAAAAGATAACAAAGAATACTAGACCAGATAAACATTCCGCGGTAAAGTTAAATACAACACAGACAAACACTGTGAAAGGAAAAGAAAGGCTTCCGAAAGATACGCAATTATTTGAAGAAAAATAAGTGTGTTTTATAAACAAGATCCGAGAAAGGCAAACAGAAAAATTACCGTTGCTTGTTTTAGAAGATGCAACCATGGAAATGATTAAAGCTCCACGGATAGCACAAACCAACCGAGAAAACGATGTTTGGTAAAAACACGGTAAAATCACAATACTAAAGGTTGTTTCTTTTATTGTACAGTACATGCCCTTAAAAGGATGCTAAATCATTAGATCTAACCCTGTATAATATGTGACTGATAAAATCAACCATGTACGAGTAACTAATGAGATAGACGTGAATCTAGTGAATTCTACTTACGATTTAACGTACAATGTACATATTAGCATTAGTTTCATAACCTAATACAAATTCGGAACAAGAAAGAGTGATCGTTGCAATAGCAAAACTTACAAGTAGAGATATACGGCAGACTTTTTAGATGATTACGTTCACATCAATAAGCTTATAACATCTTCATTCATTTAGATCTAGGGTCTTGTTTGTTATTTATCGGTCGTAAGTCCCCGCAATTTCTGTTATTCCAACCTATTTTTAAAAGGTGTTCAAGGTTGGTTGATATTGACACAGGATATTGATAACAAGCAAAGCCGTTAATAATATTGATATATTTTAATAAAAATAAAACTAAAAAGATTCGGCTTTACTCCGTGACTGTACTAATAATAAAATTGGACAGTGGGTCCAGTCGACCTATTCAAAATTTGACTGGTTTGAGTGATCCCGCGGGTCCATCCCGAGCGGGTCCAGCAGACCAAAGACTCTATGGGTGTCTTCAAATCTAGAGTAAATAGGTTCCTTCTAGGTAAACGTGCTCCATCCTAGACTGCACCGTTGCTTACTATCAGGCAGGGTTTAGTCAAAAGCAAACCTATTCAGAATATTAAAAAAAGGCCGACTGTTTGTAAGAAGATTGTAACAAGGCAGTTAAATTTGACTACACTTAAGAATGTGGCAACAATGTTGGCATAATTAATAATAATTATGCTGTTTACAGTAGGTAATATTATGTAAATTTACTTCGAGTGTGTTATTTGGGGGTATTCCCGTTTGAGCACCAATAGTGATGAGATGAAGTAACAGAATAAAAAATATATTATATGTAATAAAATCTATAAAAGTTTATAGATTTTAGTCCTATTGCTGCCATTGAGAAGGTACTCGACAGTAATCTTTTCCTTTTGTGTCCAAAATCTAAAATAAAACAAAATACGACTCACCATCTAGTCATCTAGACATAATAATTATACAAAGTGATATATTATGTGTATGTAATAAGATAATTTTACAAGACTGGAAATTTTAATTTATGACTATTATAAAACATTCCAATTTTAATACAAAGCAACAAGGTTGCAATTAAAATAGTTGAGGCTAAGTTAAAGCAATAGGAGCAAATAAAACGTACGAAATTAGACGCTAGTAAAAACCTCGTACACAGGTCGATTATAAGCGAGAAACTGGCTTGGACGAGTCGTGAGGCCTCCAGCACCTTGCTTAATGTTTACCCTATTACTTACTGCCACCGACGCCGACGATTGCCAACAGAAATAAAAACACACCCACGTGTTACTCTACCATAATAGATACGCCAACAACTCAATGATAGGCAGTTTTAAAAAGAACCTTTTCAATTTGGCCGAGAAATCAAATACTAATAGCGAGAGAAGGCGATTGTAATTGGTTCTAAATTGTAGGGTTATGCGTTACGCACGTTTCAATTTTTTAATACAGGAGATTGGGATTCTTAGGTGATATTTAGATAGATATTTTTTAGTATGTGGGATCTCGGTTTGTTCTCTTGGATCTCTAGAATTACGTATAATACAAACTTTGAAATCAAAGTATACTTTGTCAAAGCATAGGCAATTATCGTGTTTTACAATTATCATTGGCCCTTTTCCATGTACAAGAGATTATTTATTAGCGTCCAAAGAACATCTGTTCTCGTGGGTAAATAAGCATATTCCGGAGCGACAGATGCGATCACATTTTTTGCAGATGTATTACGAAGAGGGTGGCAGTTGGCTGTCGTCGGTAACGTGTCGCATTGCACGCTTGTGAGTTGTGTCCTAACCCATCAAACAAGGTAGCGTCGTGAAAAGATTACCGTCCGCAGTAACTTTTCTCCAGCGAACGCGATAAACCAACAGTTCATTCAATGATCCATATAAATTAGGTAATAGGGAATATGCATGTTTTTTTATTAACTCAAAATTAAATAAAAATTAAAAAAAAAAAACTGGCAACAAAACAAATCATCCAAAGTAAAATTTTTATAGGTAGGTGCACAAATAACGAAGATAAAAACATTTTAGTTTCATGTTAGACAGGGAGGGCACTATACTAGGTTTATGACGTCAAAGCTCACGATTCCAAACAAATTCTGTACTATGCACGTATTTTGCTAGAAAGGGACAGATGACTCCCTCTCAAATGCTTTGAACGCTTATATTTCAGAACTTTACCAGCCGATTTCAATATTTTTTTTCGACGTAAGCATCAGATTCTGTTAAACTCTCCATTTATCCTATTATTTTTAAAATTGAAACAGATGCATACTCCCTATTGAAAGCCAACTATTCTTTGATAACCTAAGAATATACGGGTTGTTTTTAAAATCTGTTACATTAAAACGTTATGAATCCTTATGCTCTGTAATATGTACTTTCAAGTGATTTTAGGTAGAATATGCGTATGATGTGTCTATCTAAAACATATTTGCATGGGATTAAGCTCTGTGTGCTCTAACCAAAACAGTCACATCACTACAATTACCTACACAGTTTAGTTACAGCGATTTTCCAGTATTTTTCGTTGTCCTCAGTCATAATCCAATGGCATTGTCAATGATGATTCTTCGAAACGACTCATTGGGAACCAATCGAGTGTCAAATACGTAAGCAATAGCCGGTAATGTTATGACTGGCTGTTTTAAGAGCAAAGGTAAATAATATCTGCTTAGTGTAAAGAACAAAATGCCAAAAAGTATTTTTTAAATGTGTTTTGATTGGGCATTACGCGTTTTTATGACGGTAATCATCATTGGTCATATTGCGTATTAGACAAAGTGCGTCTAAACGATCACAGATAATCTTGAGGAATAGAAAAACTCCCACAAAATTCCTTACTGATGATCTCATAAAAAACATAGAAAAGAACGACTAATATCCAAAGATAGGATATTTTCAAATTCAACATTGAAACATTTGCCGGGCCACGAACCGAACCCGATCAGTCCTAGTCATAAGGCTGTTGTGTTACTACTTAGTCAGGTCATCCTATAGTCCGGTATTTACTAAACTACTTCTTTAATTTACAACTAGCACGAACAAATGGGTAATTTTAAATTTTAATTACATGGTAATAGTAATAATAATTTCCTGGTCCTGGTGGTCCTGGGTATGTCCTTAAACTGCAACCAGACCCACCGGAGGACGGGCAGCAGCGTCCTCTTGGTTAACGGTGGTGAGCATTCTGCGATCCCCAAGCAGCCTGCCAAGCGTGGGGATTATGGAAACACCCCTCTATTGGGAGGACTTCGTCCAGCAGTGGACGTCTTATGGCTGACGACGAGTAATAATAATTTGCTTTATAGCCAGCTATTTGTAGGCTTTTGTGTTTTTATAGTTTTAAGTGTATAACAGGGTTAGTCCTAATCAGTTAGCATCCTTTTAACGGCATATTCTGTACATCAAAACAAACAACTTTAACTATGGGGCCAACAAAGAAATAGCGAATTTTTTTTAGCTGTGTTCCATACAAAAATTTCATCGACCTTGGGCAAAATGTATGGAAGAGCTGGTTTTATTTTGCGATTTCAATGTTGGCCCCATAGTAAAAGTTGTTTATTATGATGTAAAGAATATGCCCTTAAAAGAAAAACTGATTAGAACTAACCCTGTATTGTAAATAGGTTAGTTTTATTAATTTTTGTACCTAAATGTATTTATATGTAAACAAATGTACAGTAATTCATAAATAATAAGTACGTAGGTATTTCTGTAAGAATTTGACACGGCTTTTCTAACATACCTCGTATAACTTAGTTCCAATTCGCCTTCCTTCCTTCTTCGCCGTAGTAAAGTAAATCAAATTGTATTACCTGTAACAATAAAATAATAAACATTAAAGTAAATGCATTAGGTAAATAGAATTCTATATTTAAGTAATACCTACATGGCTTTTTGTGGGCAACTGCCTTTATAAATTACTAATTAAACTATTAAACCTACAACCAAAAAACAAAAGGGTTGTATCCAGCGCGATGTAGAGACAATCGACATTCTCAAATAATACATGGTTGGGTCGCCACACTTTTTTATATTCCATACATTAAAAGCAAACTTGCCACAAGCATTGAATTTAAGTAAATTGGTCATAGGTAGGTAAGAGTTGTGCTAACTCTTCACAAGTCCAGAGCCTTTTTGGTAATAGGGAATATGCACGAGATTCAATTATTAAAAATAATAGGATAAGTAGAGGGTGAATGTGATGTTTACATCGAAAAAATAATTAAAATCGGCTGGTAAAGTTCTGAAATATAAGCGTTCAAAGTATTTGGGAGGGAGTCATCTGCCCCTTTCTAGCAAAATACGTGCTAGTATAGAATTTGTTTGGAATCGTGGACTTTGAAGACATAAGCTGCTATAGTGCCTTCCCTGTCTAACATGAAACTAAAATGTTTATAAGTTCGTTGTTTGTGCACATATCTACATTTTATTTTCGATGATTTGTTTTGTTGCGAGTCAGCTTTTTTATGAGTCAATTAAAAAAATAGAATATTCCCTATTATCAATAACCCTGTATACATTTTAAGACATCACTGTAAAAGGGATGTTGGCTTTGTATAATTTAGTCCAAACCTTATCTCTGTTTCTTCAGAGAGTCAGGATCAAAATATCTCGGTAATTAGCGCTTCATTGTTTGATTAAAGCATTCCTCGGCGATAAGACACCCACGGCGCGAATTATAAAAACAATGCCACCATTTTAGAGCGAAGTTTTATATTCTGAGTAATAAGGAATACCTTTAAAGCACGACAAGCAAGTGGTAGAATAAGGCGGACTTGTAGCAATTTTGAACTTTTTTTGAATTGTGGGAAAAATCCAAAATGCTCGATATTGAAACAATTTTTTTTAATGAAAATTTATCATATATTTTAACTTTTTGTCTTTTAGAATACGCGATTTTGTATGTTTGGCTTGATAGAAAAAAAATACAAAGTAGACACTAATATACTAACTAACTATGCTGATTAGATAGAACTAAGAAAATATATTATGAAACCACGTCAATTTTGACTAATAGATAGAATATAGTATTATTTAGTTTTTTGATTTCTAAGATTACAGTATTTCTTTGTAATATTTTTCAAAATTGAAAAAAACTACTAAATTTAGCAATTCAAGCGCTCTCGCTTCTGGGGTAGGCGCGAGCGAGAGAGGGGTCTCTCGCTCGCGCCTACCGTTTAGTGCCTATCGTTTACTCGCCTGGACGTACCTCGCTTCAACCGGGCCTTAAAGGAATCACATGAACATACGTTCATCAAAACATACAAAACTAGACTGCTAGCTAAAGCCGAAACCCTCTTTTTTGAGATATCGGGTAACCATCGAGACTTACCTACTTGTGATGTGATTTTAAACAGTGACCTAGATTTTAGTTAGGTGTTAATCATTTGCCTTTGATTGATAGTGTCTACGGGTGATCATGAGGTAAGCTCCAGGTTGTTGACTTTATTACCTGACCTCCAGTTCCATCGGAGTAAACAGAGAATTGAGGTTATCAGGGAAAACTAGCTACTAGAAACCGGTTGGCAGAATGTATACCTACTTACGTAATGGAATTAAATACCTGCAATAAAACCATTTCAGAATTGAATAAAGCCGCTAAGTGCTAATTAAATTGGTATTTAACCAACCCAGCTTTTTTAAATTAATCTTTAAAGCTACACATACTCTTCGTTGATTTCTTATTATTTATTACTAGAAAAATAAAATCTAATACAGGTTAATTCGAAACGGTATTAATAAGACTATAAGAGGTTATTGTACTCGATCATTGTTTTACTAAGGGGTGAACTCTGAATTAGCGAAAAAAACATTTTCTTCCATTTTGTAAATTTTTCTATGGAACTGATGACTGACGTTTTTTCGCGACTTCAGAGTTGGCCCTACAATGAGGTTCAACAGGCAATACTTTTTGCAGATGGCGCCAGCGGCGGTCCGGATATGGAAAAATCAAGTTTTCTTGTTAATCGTTACTTATATCTATCTGCTCTAGATGATGGCGTTGTCGATAATATAGTCCAAAGAAAAAAATGGGTAGGTACTGTGCCTTGTTGTAAAAATCTATGCAGCTGTCGACGGCCTGAAAATAGATTTGTAGGTTAGATAGTTGTTTATATTTTATGTTGGACAGAACTTTAATTAGCAAGGCAAAAGATTGCTGTACAAACCAGAATAATTATGCAGATTCTCCATGGTAATCTGAGTGAATGAGTAAAACCATTATATGATGATTGTAGAAAAAAGAAAACTTATGAGATTGACAATTGACTATGGCCGCATCGACTATGCGCCACCTAGCGAAAAAAAATCGCAGTGTGGATCCCTATTACCACCTCCTTCCAGCTAAGTAATACCGTTACGTGTATCCCTGTATTGTAGCTATATTTTAGTATGCTGAGTTGGTTTTTACGTTATGTCTTGCGTGTTCAATGAAGGCACCAAAAAGTAAAACTTGTGTAGGTGCATTTTTATAATTTAAGACGCACAGTGACAATAGTTTGGACTCGAGAAATTTAATCCCGGATCGAAATTCCTCCATGGATTACTCACCGAAACTGGTGGTGCAATGTTGAAATTCAATTGGCTCATATAGTCATAACATGCCTGACCTTAATGTCAATTTGGAAAGAATGCGGTAAAATTTGCGTAGTTTCTTATTAATACGAATTCAGCACCACCTAAGTTAGTAGTTATCTGATTATAAATTAATATATTTAATAATATAAATTAATTTATATGACCGAAATTGTTTTTCTGTTAATTTATTTTGTAATACAGCGGAAAAACACTAGAAATTAACATTAAAAAAAAATTGGTAACAATGGACTTCCGCAAAGTAACGCCTGAATCAATCACATATAATATATATGATATATATAAATGTATAATATATATAATAAATTCCTAGTGTTAATTAACATGACAGAATATCTGAAAGCACTTTACCGGAATTAAGTTTAAGATCAACAACAAGCTAGAACAAATTGTAGACAAAATATAATTTGTAATTTGTGAAATGAACAAAATATTGTACCTACAGATTGGCAAAAATAATAGAAATCAACACGGACATTATCGCAAATAGTTCAAAATGTATGTACCTACCTTAGTTATTAGCACAACTGAGTTAGGGCTGGTTTTTTGAGTTAAGCCAACTAATCGTTAAAAACGGTAACAAATTGTTAAAATCCATGTTTTTTATTCATAGTTAGCATGACCAGTGGTCAAAAATGTAACTTATGGTTAGCTAGTTAACTATAGTCAGTTTCGATATGTCATGTGTGTTATAGATATGTCGATTTTGACCACGGATCAAAAAACCTGCCCTCATTCTTAGGCAAGTTTGTCTCTAGTCTGAGGCAAATCTATGGTTTGCATAGAAATATTATCAAACTCTTTGGTCTGAGGAAGATGATTGGATGAAATTCTCACACTGTCATCTTTTCCAAGGTATTGCCAGCAGGATAGAAGAAAGTTGTCGTATCAAAACTTTTTAGATATAATCAAAGTACCTACCTAGTCATTGTTTTTCGTGAAAGCTATGAAAGAACCGATGAACGATCCAGATGGCGACAATCTTTTTCTCGCAAAGGAAGCACAACTAATTACTAATCGTTACTTACTAATGTGTGTAGCGGAAGAACAAAAGCGTAGGAAATACCATGATCAAGTACTTTGTTATACATACAATAAACACAAAAAGCATGACAGAACTGAATGATCTAAATGAAATAAGTTTTTTTTAGTTTTAGACCTTTTGAGGCTTTAATCATTCAAAATCTTCAGAAGGTAGGTAGTAATTCTAATCTAAACCATGTCTCATCAACGCCATCTAATGGGTTTTTAAGAACTATTTTTTTATTGCCTGCCCGAAAACCTTGTATAGAGTAGTAGTAAAAAGTAGATTGGGAAGTAAGGTTCTTGAGTGGCGACCGCGAACCGGAAGACGCAGCGTAGGAAGGCCCCCCACTAGGTGAACCGATGACATTGTAAAAGTCGCGGGCAACCGGTGGATGCATATGGCAGGTTGTCGTACAGTTTGGCGGTCTAAGGGGGAGGCCTTCGTTCAGCAGTGGACGTCTGATGACGGCTGATGATGATGATGATGATGATGAAAAAGTAGATTGATCTACTGATGAATGAACACTAACAAGATGACTGCATATATTATGCTGATAGTGGTTATCTGTGAACAGGTCATGTTATCCGGACTCTGCTTTGTACCACAGCTAGTACATAGAGTTATTCTAGGTGACTCTGTAAGTGTCGTGTAAAGGTAAAATTAATCTAATCGTTCAGCTTGGCACCTTGTCACTAGCAGCTACAGGTCATGAACTGTAGCCATGCCAACCTACAACAGAGTTATGGGCTTATGATATAAGCATGCATGTTACTACTTATCGACTTACTTTATGTAAGTTGTAAACAGGTTGTAAATAGTATTTTCCAGTCTTAATACAGTAAAAAAATAAAATGTTTATAGGGCTGAGATTTTTACATGCTTAGGTAGAGCACGTTTATTGATAAATATATTATACGATTGAAAGATGCCTTTAAGATAATTTCAATGCATAGATTTCAAAATAAAAATAAGTGGGGAAGTATACTACTTATATAATTTAAAATTACCAGTGCAAAAGTTGTCGTTATAAGTACCTATATGCTTTTATATACTTGAACGTCTAAATATTTGAAGCGTGTTAACATGGCGAAGGAATAACAAACATACATGCACACTCACAAACTTTCTCATTTAAGTACAATATTTGGATGTGGTACCAAAGCCCTTTTTTTTTTTTTTTTTGCCCAGGGAAATCCTTTATGGATACCACCGGCCCCGGGGGGAGCACGGTGGTTATGTGGGACTCTCCGCCAGAATGACGGCCTACCCACTAAAAACCCTGGGGTGTTTCTGCCTGGCGCCCAAGTGCCGGGGCTACGGGTACACTTTCGCACTCATCCGCAGCCCCGGCGGCGCTGGTCCTTTGGGACCCTTCCCTGTGTAGGGGTGGAGTATCCACCACTCTTTCCTTGAGAGGCGCACGGAAACACCGCGCGCGCCACCTCGGGGCTACTCTTGTCGGGCAACGGACTCCCCCGAGTCCGCCGCCCAAGGCCCCTGTTATGGGGGTCGGAGGAGGGCGTGGAAGATCCTCCTCCGACGCCCGGCTCTCCGGCGGCGCATTGGAAGATCTGAGGTGACCTCCCGCTCGCGCTCGGCCGTTTCCTTCCGGAACATGATCTGTTCACAGAAGGAAACCACCGCGTCCCATGACCTCTCGCTCCCTAGCATCGACTGTATCAACGCTGGAAGCGAGAGGTCACTCCCAACCACTGCGACGAGTTCACAGCGCTCACTTGCCCATGCAGTGCACTCCTCCAACGTGTGCTGCGCCGTGTCCTCGTCACAGCTGCAGTGGTGGCACTCGGTAGTCGGTTCTCTTCCGGCTATGCGGCACAAGTACTTTCCGAAACAACCATGCCCGGAAAGCACCTGCACAAGCCGGAAGGTAAGCGACCCGTGCGCTCTGTCCAGCCAGTCCTCAAGAACAGGCTGGACAGCCTCGACAGTCCAGCTTCCAGCCCTAGGATGGGCCAGTTGCTCCTTCCACTCTTCCAGCATGGACCGACGAGCGTGGAACTTCCACACTTCGACTTCTCTTGGATCTGGGAACCGTCCACGGTGGCGGAGTCTCGCGCGCCATGCGTACATATTCGCATGGATCTCCGCCTCTAGATCCCAGGGAGGTGACCCAGCCAATAGGCATGCCGCCTCGCCGGAGATAGTGCGGTATCCGCGTATGACTCCGATGGCCATTGCCCGTTGCGGTCGCCTTAAAAGGGCAACATTACCTTTATCAAGGGCACCCGCCCATATGGGCGCGCCATACAGAGCCATAGACCGCACTACCCCAAGGTATAACCGACGGCTCCCAGCCTTTGGTCCTCCGAGATTAGGCAGCAGACGTTTAAGAGCACCAGCTGCACCCATCAATCGAGGGTCCAGCCGCGCGAAGTGTTCGCGGAAGTTCCACCTTTCGTCGAGGTGAAGTCCAAGATATTTTATCGTAGACTTCACCTCGATATGCACACCCCTGATAGTGATGTGAGAACCCCTCGGAGGCGCCCGGCGGGGGCCATAGAAAACCACGGCCTCCGACTTGTTGAGCGCCACCCGGAGTCCTAACATCCCTATCTTCTACACAACTTGCTCCACTGCAACTGTGGCAAGACGGACAGCCTCCTCGAAGGTCTCGCCCCGGGCAGTCACAAGCGTGTCATCTGCATAGCAGGTCACGCTGGCGCCCGGATTGAGAGCTCCTCTCAGTACCCAGTCGTAGCCGATGTCCCACATGACTGGCCCAACAGCCGAACCCTGTGGCACACCGCACGACATCTCCCTCCGCAGTTGTCGACCCCCTCTCCCCACGTACGAGACAAATCTCTCGGAAAGGTAGGCTTCTGAAATTCGGCTGAGGTAGGGAGGCACTTCATGGTACTTCAGTGCCTCCTTTATGCAGGCCCATGGCAGTGTGTTGAAGGCATTTGCGATATCAAGAGACACCGCCACCATCACACCACCATGGGCCACCGCCTCGTCTGAGAGGGCCTTGACACGATTGACGGCGTCAATCGTAGACCGGCCCACTCGGAAACCGAATTGTGCATCCGACAGATTCGGGCCAACTCTATCAAGGTGCCGAACAAGGCGACCAGCTATTATGCGCTCGAACAGCTTGTCCGCCTCGTCCAGCAGCACGATAGGACGGTACGCAGAGGGAGAATCTGCGGGGCGCCCGTCCTTCCTCAGGAGGACCAATTTACCCGTCTTCCACAGCCTCGGGAACCGACCCGTACTCAGGCAGGCGTCTAACAGCTGTCGGAATCGATCCCCAAGCACCTCCAGAGCCACGACCCAAGCCCGTCCAGGAATACCATCCGGTCCCGGGGCTTTATTCTTAGCTTTCAGCCTAAGAACTGCCGCCCACAGCTCTCCTTCGGAGACTGGTGGCACCTGTTCAGTTTGGACTTGAGCCCGCTCGCGAAGAGGCGCCATTTCCGGAGGCTGAAAGATCGCACCATTCGGAAACAGTGCGGTCACAACATCCTCGAGCAGCTGAGGCTCCAGAGTCTCAGTTAAGGAGGGCGTCCAAGGACGGATCTTCCGTCTAACTTCCTTAAAGGGGCGTCCCCATGGATCATGGCTAAGTGTCTCCAACAGCTCTTTATACGCACGATTTTTAGAGTCACCGATGGCCAGTCGCAGGTCCCTCACTCGCTCCCGGTATACACCGGTGGTGACAAAGCCCTAAGCTAAGCTAATTCAACTCAATACCTACCTTAATGCTTCAGTGTGTCCCACGGCAACACCTCGGTAACGCCTGAATATATACTTGGCAACAGTGTAGAGCTGACTTACTGAATCATTTTCTACAATACAATTAGTATACAATATACATTTAGTTTACTACGTATAGACAGTTCTGGAACTATTGCTATCTATTTCTACACTATATTGAAAGAAGAGTCGCAAGTAAGTTTAGCCCTATCACATTAGTTTAGTGAGTTTCACAATAAATTGACGTTATATAGGTACGTGCCTGCCCTATGCAGTAATTCTTCAATATGTAGTTATTTCTTACTCATTAGTTTGATTCGTTTTTTCATATAATTAAAAACTCTACTACGTTGACTAAATCACATAATTCGTCTCACATTGCCTCACCAAAATTAGTTACGCGTCCGAAGCCTTCAAATGGAAACATCTCATTTAGCTTACGTCATGCTTCAATACCCCAACCAATAAAGCCTGGTGTTAGGTGTCTGCCTACATCGTTTAACGGACAAGGCCTAACATCTTTATGATGTACAAGTTACTAGTCAACAGTGTTTCGCAGTTTCACAGCAAATTACTCGTAGATTTTTAGCTTTCTCACTTACATGATGAAATATAAATTTCTCTGCAACATTTGGCGATTGATTAAAATTATCTTTCAGCGGTTGTGAATTATTGAACTCTAAGCTTTCTTTCATAATTAATTTACTTAGTAGGTATGTTTAATTCTTTGATCAATAACTACTGATCGAAGATTTAATCCTTTGTTTAGGCTGTGAACACCAGCACCTTTATCATGGACGTTCGTGATTCTGATTGCGAGCGTGCGCGAGCAGGAGGGCGCATGGCGCGAGTGGGTTGGTACGAGCAGGATGGCATGCTATCGGAATCGGAATCGCGAACGTCCATGATAAGGGTGCAGTTTGTGTGCCTGCCACCAGTTTTAACTTTAAAAAGAACCTTATTCACAATATGCACATTATAATTAAGTCACGTGGAACGATCTTTGGCTTGTTGTTGCTGATGTGTATGTTATACATCGATAAATTAATGAACAGAAGTGTTTGTTTTACAATTAAATCACCTTAGGATAATGTGTTTATTTTAATTCCTATGTGAGTAACAAACAATACTGTTGAGTGTGTTGAGTAACAAATTAACACAATTTACATCGTAGGCAATTCGACAAATGACATTCCTATTTGCAGCTCCTTCTAGAACCGTCTTATCTACAAGTACAACACACGCGGCTTGTAAAACACCCGCAGTTTTAAATGACTTCCTTAAAATACAAAGAAAACTATTCCGAATGCGATGCGTGCACAAAAGATTGCCAGCATTAGTACAATCTCCATTTCAAAACTGTATTTTGAACTTAAGCACTTTCAGATAGGGCTTAGATTAGTGTTTACTCGATAGCATGTGTTCGCTCAGGAGAATGCTCGGAATGTACCGTGCAGTTCTAAGAACATGGCCGGCCCTCCGTTTCTGCCCTTAGGCAGTATAATTTGCTCCATTAGTTTTTTACAAAGCCTTTCGATACCGCTCGCTGATTTCTTTGATGTTTAATTCCTGTCTTTGGTATAAAAACGATAGCACGCCAGGCTTGAATAATTAACGTCTTCTACGTAACGTCTTATCTTTTTTTATTTATTAACTTGTTTAGACCGACAAAAACAACAAGACAAATGGCAATTTGGCGTTAGACAAATGTATGAATATTCTAAGCAAGCAAATAACACAAAAGGCTATTAACTTAACAACTATGATTAAACATTAGGTATTCCTGGAATACATACCTTTTATAGTTAAGGCTTCTAAAAAGGTATTATTTGTTAATCGGTGAAAAAAAAACTGCTGTCTACAAAGCAAACGAAATATGCAATCTCGTTAACTTGGAAGACATATTTTTCCAGTTATTTTGATTTAAAATCCTAATTACTGAACCGTGTTTGATACTATTTCTACGGGACCAATCTGAAAGTATACGTATTCCAAACATGACTTTAAAAAAATATCGTTTTCTTCAACTCGATAGATAGCGTAGACTATAGTTACGTGCCAGTCATAAAGCATAATATTTTTGATCTGTGGCACATAAAATAAAATAAAAAAACTTGACAATGACAGACAAAGTGGTCAGCGTATGCTTTAAATAAAAAACGAATTTTCCAAATCGGCTTATAGTTGACGGAGTTCTGAGGTAACAAATATAAAAAAAACCTCCGAAACTCCTCTTTTTTGAAGTCGGTTAAAAAGACAGATTAACTACTCCACGTTTATTAGTAATAAATAAAAAACCACTTAGTTCAACAGTATGGAGGTATTGTGTTTCTAGTTATATAATATCTGTAGAGGAGAGACGATCTGACAAAGTTATCGGACATTCAGAAATCTTAGATAGTTACACACAATGCCTTTGTGGCATATAATATTATATGCTTGTGCATTGTTTCCATCTTTGACCAAGGTCTTATGGCCGTTGACTTCAGAAATCAGATCACATCTTGTTATTAGAATTCTTAGGAAAAGTTTAATACGAGTATGTACTGTTAAATATTGTGTAAGTGTGTCACTGTTCAATTGATAAACATGCACTGCTTAACTGTGTTTTTGTGTAACGTTTGAGGCTTTGGCAGCAAATTCAATTTTTTTTGTAATACTCGCCTTTGTTTTTTTTCATGATATATTATACACGGTCTTTGATTATATATAGAGAGCTAGTTCCTCCGAGTACACGGTGCTATTTAATCGGCTAGGGAGCGGTTGTGAAGATGTTGTATACAAGATAACAAACAATTTATGTTGAACGATTTTTATCACAAGATCCATGAAAATTTTTTACAGAACAGCTGATTTTTTTTTCGTGATTTAAAAAAAAACGGAAAGCAAAATTATTAGTGATCTTTCTTAAATTTCGATTAAATAGCACCGTGTATAGAGTTAGCTAAAGGGTTTGATTCATACTAATGGTCGTATATCTTCAGATGTTAACTTTGGGTTTCTCATTTCCAACATTTTCAGCGCGAGTGAAGGATCCATCTGATAAGGCATAACCAAGGGGGTGTCACTCCGCAGTTTAGGTATGTTCCGCTGGCGCTCCGTCCGGGAGGACAATGCAAGGCAGAAGTCAGTGGCCGCCCGCACGCTAGCCTCGTCGCATGTAACTAAGCATACGTGATAGAAAGAGAGCAGTATATCTAGGTGAATATAGCGAGCGGTATCCAGCGCTGTGCGAGTTGAATTGCTACTTTATTGCTAGTAGATAAAGTCCTTATTTATTTAAATTCCTTTCCGGAATTAACTTTCTGTACGTAGTACTATTATTTAGTCTGTGGCATAACTGATATTGTAACATATACCTGTGTTGAGGTTGAGGATAACGGCTTAATACACCATTCGCTACACTAATACAACTTGTATGATGTCTGGCACTTTTGGCACCTCCATTCTACTTCTGTTGTCTAAAATACTAGTGTACCTACGTGAATCACGCAGCGTATTAACTTTAATAACACCGTGGAACGAATTGGGAACGATAAGAATAATATTTTCTTTTTACTTGTAAATACTAATACTGCGCTTATTTCAGAAGTCTAGAATTTCTCGAAGTCGGAATTTAGTGTTTAAACGAAAACAATACAGTTTCCGAGTAGGCTATGTTTAACGTTACGAAAAGTAGTTCAAATGTGCTTACGCATGTAAGTCTGAATACATCTCGATTTACGATTTCATGTTTGCGGAATCGTATATCACTTCATATTGATATGAATGTGTTTACATCAGGGAATTTGCATACCAAGAGAGTTCGTGACGTTGGCGTGCGTTAGAAATAAAACTATGAGAACAAAAGATAATATTATTACAACACATTTGCTCGAAAAATGCACTTACGAAGCCTGTATACATCATTCAAGAGTTGAATATTACGCACCATACAACTAAGCGTGCAGTGAAATAGCTAGGCGTGCGGCAAACCTAGTTTATCGCACGCCTAGTTGTATAGCGCCGTGCGTATTCTTTACGGTATTTTTTTATTTCTATAATAATATATAAGAATTCCACCAAGGAGTTACACATTACGAGAATAAATAAGCTGAATTATCGAACCTCCTTGGAAGCGCTTTTGCTCAATACGTTTGTCTCACTTTAATTCTAAAAAGAAAATGAGACGAAAGATGTAGTTCTAATTTTCACCACGCGCACGTAGTGCCATTTGTTGATTTGCGCCATTTCATCTTTCCTCCTAGGAGGATTATGGCGTCGTACTTTGTGCATTTGCCAGTGCAAGTATTTATTTGTATCAAGTTTTTGATAATTTTCAAGTCGAATGAGTCTAAGTCACAGTCAAAGTCACACTTGGCAAGTCACAGTCAAATCCAGTCATGTCCTAGTAATGTTGTGTCAACTTTACTACAAGCTTCTTCGGAGTTTTGGAAATAACACGAAAAGACACTCATATTAGAAACGTTTTAACGAAGACTAACTTCAGAACAAAGTTTTTTTTTCTTCATTCCTCTTACGAGGATTATGGCATCGCACATTATGCATTTGCTAGTGTCAAGTATTTAGTTGCGACTTTCCGACCGATATTTATAAACAAAATAATATAGTTTGTTTCATTATCTGTTGTAGGTACTTCTATTATCTGTTTTCTCGCAAATGTGTTGTAAAACGTTGTATATGGGACTCGTGCGGTATTGGTTTTTACAAACTCGTAACTATGGTTAGCCCTCGACTTCCTCTCGGGCTTACATTCGTCTCCTCGTTTGTAAAAACCAACTTACCGTACTAGTATCATAAATAACTCAAAGCTAACAAATGCTAAGCTAATAATGTAGTCACAAACAAAACCTGTAATCTATTGTTTCCTAATGGCATTATAACGGATTAAAGTCGTATTCAGAAGAAAGTTTGAAACCAAAAGATACACATTCTACGTAACGGTTTCGTCCATAATTTGTTTCAAGTATAAGTCGCGTCGTTGTTAAGCTATCGGCTGGTTTGTCACAAAGGATCACATGACTGAGTTTTGTCAGTAACGTGGTTTTTGCTTAGCGTCTGGGTCAATCCAACCAACCGGTCACTCGACCAATTGCTCTTTTGATTGTCCACAAATTGCTTCACTGCCATTATGTCTTCTATTCCTTTTAAACCTTTTAAGGGGCAGTAAAACGTTGTTTTGAGTTAAATTTAGTTAAATTTTCTAATATTTGCTTAAAATAGAGCTTCCAGTTTAGTATTTATTTGTATATATATGACGAATAAAAGTAAATACCTACCTATTTATTTCAATATTACTTTGTCTCCTCGCAAAAACAAGGTCGGAAGTTTTAAATGCGTTTTAAAATAGATATGTTTCAGCAAAAACTTAATTAACCATCGTCAGGTTTTCCAGGTCCATGAAGAGAATAAGTAGACTGAGCTCCAATTACAGGAAGCAGTTGAATCGTTAGGATTTCATGTTAGAGCGAGATGGGGATACACCATTCAACGAATGCTGAGAATTCAATTCAATGAAGATCAATGTTGAAGACGCAATCCGAAGTAACGTTTGGTTTGGTAACTCCAAGAACAAATTGTTATTTTTATAGTCAAAATATGATACACCTTTTTTTTAGAGTGACGAGACGATTTATTCGTTCGCCTGGTGGTGAGCTGCACGCCTGCCCATAACAGTAGCAGTGCCAGATTGTGGACTTGCGAAGAAAATCCTGCGCTCCAAATAGCGCAGGCTCATCACCCTGAGGTATTAGATGTCAAATCTCTTCATACCCAATAATAAATCTGGTAACATTGGCCTTCAATCCGAAACACAGTAATGCACGCACACAACTGCTTTGCGATTGAATAACTGGCAAAGGTGTGGTACTTTCTAAGGCAGACTATGCAATAGAGCCCTACCACTACAAAAACCTACATAGCTATTATACCTACCTAACCTATTTCTACGGCATGCAACCCTCAAGACTACAGAGGTCGATGTATAGAAAAATAACTGCAAAAAATATACCAATCCTAACATTACGTTCTATGTTAATAAGTAAGTACAAGAAATAGCGATTGAAACAAAAATATCAAAACAATGGTTCAGCATCCAATGAGGCTGACAAAAACCACAAAGCCATATGTCGAGGTAATGCACAAATGCGGACTTCCGTCCCAAGAATGATCATTTGGTTTGAGTCTTCAACTTTGAAGCAAAAAGTACGCTTCTCCTAAAAAAAAAATTTGATAAGGAGCAGCATAGAGCAGCAGAGTTTTATCTTTAAATATTTTGTATCTCCTTACAAGACAAAGTTGTCAGTAAAATGACAATAATTAAAGAGCCAATTCTTTAATTACATTTGACCTAAAATATCATTATAAAGCTGATAATAAAGAATGCATTCGTATAATAACGTTTTGTGCATCTTGACACACAAATTGTCACGTCGCAGCTGAAGGTCAACAGTTCCTTCGGTTTAATTCGATGCTTGTAATAACATTCACAGTGTCGTCAGATTATTTCATGAAATTACATTTCCTTAGCTTTAAAAGTGGTGTTTGAACAGTTTGTGCTGTGGTTACATTAACTTTTTCTACTGTTTCTTTAAGTACATCATCATCATTTTGATTACTGAGTTACATTTTATTGAAGAGAAATGGTTATTTCTTTTCACTAGAGAAAGCTTTTGCAATTTCTACACGGCGCAAGTTGTGAACGTGCGTTTACTGGTTTTATTTAATTCCATTAGTTGTAACTGCATCATAGTTTACGTTACTGATGGTAGCTCTGAACGCCTTGATAGCAATATTTTTGGCACATTTATGTTGTGTTATCATTTTGTTGGGCGCCATGTAACGTTTCTTGATTATTAGATTTGTATTTTTGTTTGTTATTTGATATCTATTAGGGCTAATTGCTATAGGTTGTGCTTATCTTTTAATGTTTCCGAGTCATTTTTTACTCTCAATGAAAACTCGTTTCATAGTATGTTTATGTAGGTAGTACTCAGGTACTTATCTATTCTATGAAATTTCTGTTAGAGCTTTAAAATTTTCTTGATGAAAATTCAGAGTTGCTTCTGGGTAGATGCAATTGTTATTACCTTACTTATAAGTGTAATTGTTAAACCGATGCTATGCCGCGTAGGTAGAGTCTTATTTGCATTAAACCACGTTTTTATCTACTCATATATCTCTCTTCTTAATAATCTATATACGTGACGACATTATCATCTAGTAGGTACCGCAGATGTGTCAAAGTCTTCATATTTACAATCATGAGGCCAGATAACACAGAAACTTTGGTAGGTTTATCCGAGCCGAAGCTGTCGTTGTCATCACTTTACGTCACAGCTTTAGAATCGAAGAACGCTCACAAGTTTCACAACAAAGAAACTGTAACCTTATTGTGTCCAAATTGACACCGTCGATCAACGCCGTTGGGGAATGAAACAAATCACCACGCGAGACAAACAAAGAACACAACTTACTGTAACACTGAGATTATAGCACGTGATTGAGTAAAATTGTCACATTTAATGGATCTCAAGATGTGCGCAGGCGGCGGAGGTAGCGCGCCCGTCGCGCCTCGCCGCTGAGCCTCCGACTCGCTTGTAAGCACACCGCCCTCGGTTAAATTCTTAGCATTAATAACTGAGAAAGCTTCTCACGATCCACCACGTTCACTTCACAATGCACTGCTTCCAGAACTTAAAACTAACTTTCTTACCTTCACTGCGCAGTAATGATGTTCTGACACGATCGATGGAAAACAAGCGAAATCCAGGCACAGTCACGTTCGCACGAATACGTCGAGAGTAATGGCGCCGTGCGCCGGTTTGTTCGTTGGTCGTCTCTCGCAGACTAGGCAGGCAAGCCTTGTTTGCTCGGAGACGTGACGTGAGCCCTAATCTTCTAGCCTTTTCCTCGCTGCGCGTTTCGGCACTCGGTGGAACGAGACAACATTAAATTTATTAACACCGACCTTTTACCTGAGTTGGTGCAGCAAGCAACCTACATCAGCGGTGCGGCGGTGCGTCGAATAAATTCAACAATGTCAAGTCCCATTTTGTTGTATCGTCTCAAAAATGTATGCCTGAAAAGCCTGCGTATTTGAGGCCGTATTAAACGTCACAGATTACCTGTGATGTTGTGCGTGACCTCAAATGTTGCTTTGATTTGCGTGACTCTATGTACTTATTAGCTAAATAGTGAATGAGGTGCGTCAGCGTCACGCCTAGCTTATCATCTTCGTAGGTAGGTACCTAGGTATACTTATAGCGTACTTACCTGCTTTGTACCTACTTGTAAGTACTTCCTTCTTCTTCACAGGTAAAACAAAGTCTAGCAAGGGCAAGAATATTCTTGTGAAGACGCTAAACCCTCAGGAAGTAATTAAAGTGAATTAATATAGGTATATACAAGGTGGCTTTATATGGCTTCCTAATTGACCTATAATTATCATGAACCTATAAAAAAAACTTTTTTTCTCGGTTCATGATAATTATAAATAATTTTTTTTTAATGACAAGTCATTGTTATGTTGTTATACAAGAAAATGCCTTTAGATCTAGACTTTTGAACAAAAATTTTTTGGTACCTGCATTTATTTTAAATACCCTAGTACAAAAAACGTCCTCTCTGCAGGTACCTAATTTACTAAAAGATTATATATCATTAAAAACCTCAGACCAAAACTTTTAGTTGGTCTGAATTCAAAACATTGAGAATATGAATATACTACTGCCATCTAGTGTTTTACAGCCATACTAAGATAACAAGCAGGTTGCGTCATTTTCACCATTTTGTTTTACTAGTTACTCTCGGCAACCTTGATACTTTCGACAAAGTTAATACCCGCATGAATCGCAAGATGGCGCTTCGCGTACCTACATTTATGAGTGATTTACAAACATGAATTAAAAAAAAAGTAGTTTCCTTCAACTTGACAGATACCGCAGATAAAACGTGCCAGTCAAAAACAACATATATACCTACTATTTTTGATAGGTGGCACATGAAATACGTGCAATAATAATAAATAACTTGACAATGGTGTCGATTCTGTTGCACCGCTCACTAAACTAAATTAATCTGTTAGGACTAAAATTATACGCGTCTCATTTCATTTCAATATGTTAGAAAAGGATGTCAACAGGTTTCGTCCTGTCAAATTAAGTTTAGTTTAGTGAGCGATGCAACAAAATCGACACCAATGACAGACACGTCTGGTCTGCGCAAAGTCAGAGCCATCTACAATGAGCATCGTTTATTTATTTTTATTGCCTGTCAGAAAATCGCCCGCTATAGCGGGAGATTTTAGAGGGAGAGACTAAATGAATCGCACGATTGCGATCATATTTAATTTCAAAAATAATTCAAAACGGATTAAACGGCATGGAGACTACTCCAGGGCCATTATTTTGTTAACATTCTTTTTTGTGTAATAAGTAAAAATAAAATTAATTCACTTCAACAGCCGGATGACGTCCACTGCTGGATGAAGGCCTCCCCCTTAATAGGGAGGGGTTGCCATAATCCCCACGCTTGGCAGGCGGCTTGGGGATCGCAGAATGCTCACCACCGTTAACCAAGAGGACGCTGCTGCCCGTCCTCCGGCAGTTCTGGATGCAGTTTTAGGACATACCCAGGTCCAAAATTAATTATGCTTGTTCAGTTCTGCTCTAGGTTTTGTTTTGTTGTAAATTCTTTATGCTGTAGGTTGTCATATAATCTTTAAATTATATTATTACTTTATTTTATTAGCTCCCATTTTGCAAATTGGCGCACAGGATGGCTTGTGCTTTGCTCCATAAAATATATCAGAAACCAACATAAAATGTTGGTGTGAAATTAATTATCAAAATTGTATTTAAATAACAAATTAGGATTTTTTGAGCGTTTATTTTGGAATTGTAAACTAGTAATAAAATTAGTTTCAAATTTAGAATCTATCGGATAGCTTTATACAAAATATTTGGTTATCTGTTGGAAGCCGTATTACGACATGACGTCATATACGCTGACTCGCTCGCACTCGAAGAATTCTTCCATAAGCGAGAAAGAGAAGCTAGATCGAGGAGACCATTTTGAAAAATAGACATTCACGTCGGAGCCGCCGTTGCGCGTGTTACGGGGTGAATCACCTTTTGGATTTTTTTACATCTTTTTGAGAAGAGAATGACCTGAGGGAGCCAACGCCGATCCCGCAGGGGACACCAGGTCCATATTTCCGTCTGAGATGACGTAAAACTCCAACTTTCAAGAATTATTTTGTGACGCGCCATGCGGTCACCAAACTAAGGAACTCGAGCGAAATTCTCATTTGAAGCTTTGAAGACAAGGCAATGTCATTTCACTGGAGGAGCTCCATGAAGCGTTCGAGAATCGGATGATCCTGCAGAAGACACCATCAGCAAAGGATCCATCAGATAACCTCCTTTCATTTCATTTTATTTTACCAAGTTTTCTCGTCATTATCTTCCATCGAAACAATAGCAATCAGCTTATTTAAATATTATTCCAACATATTGTAACTTTGCAAAAAATTTATTTCTCTTCTCCAAAAATTTAATTTTCTTATGACAAATGGCGCCCGAACAATTATTTACTTAGAATTTAACTTAAAAACAAACCAATTTTATCTTGTGCAAAGGTGTATGTTGGAATTTATAAACAAAAGATTACAATTTAATCTACTGTAGAAGTAGGTATTTTCACAATTGTGTTATTGAATTTGTGTAACAATTTTTCTTGTAAAGATGTATAGTACACCGTCTGTTGACCGTAAGTTAACAGCGGAGCAAACGTCAGATTCACCTCAACCAGAACTCCAAAATTCACAGAGCTTAATAGATATACCTGTTTCAGATTCAGAAGAAATGAATTATGTCAATACCGATGTGAGGATGGCTCAAGGAACAATCCAGTCGCCATTATGCAAAAATATCCACACAAATCCTAGCACTAGTGTTATAGATCCAGCCACAGACGGTGACAAGTATATTCCATTTATGAAACAAAGGCACTCGACACAAAACAGTCATGTACCAGTCACCCAGGTAACATATGCAATTAATAACAGTTACAACTCCAATTTGAAGTCCTGGGGACTGAAGTATAGTGGTGATACGTGTGTTGTTGAATTTTTGAATCGAGTGAACGAAATTAAGTTAGCAAGAGATGTGTGTGAAAGTGTACTGTTGAGAGGTTTTTCAGAGTTGTTAGAAGGCACTGCTCTGAAATTTTACAGATCAGTTCGCCATTCGTTACCCACTCTCTTCTCAAACTTTTTATTAAAGTATTTTGTTTACTACCCATAGTAGACGCTAACAGAAGTCAATATATACTTTTATTGCAAAATTCAGATCAATAGTTTTTGAAATATAAACAAAAACAATATTTATTTATTCAAAGCAATGCAGTATGTAAACACACATATGGCGGCGCTTATAACTTTTTCAAAATTGTAGTTACAGACAATTATTTTTGATTTATCGTACCTACGCATATCTAGCTACCTATAGATACACAATTTTGGCTATCGGTTCAGTATTATTCAAATTAAAATGAAAACCGTATGTTCACAACCAAAATTCTCAAAAGTAAAAAAGAAACACATAAGTTTTAAGTTTGCGTTTTTACCCACATTATTATTTCTACGGATACTTTAGGATACTGTAAATCCATAACAAATACTGATAAAATCATAAAATCAATAATTATTTCTTTACAAACAAGTTTAGAATTTAAACATTGCAATTTTCCTTATAAACCAACAAGTTCATGTAGGTAAAATGACATACTATATGGTCTATACTCAGACTAAGTATGACTTCTATTCAGACATTGAACTACTTAAGCGTTATTTATACAAGAATTTACTTATTTTGATTTCCAATTTGTATAGAAAAGACGATTCTTTTTCTGTCTCAAAGACAAGTTTCAAGTATTAACAAAGTGTTGACCTACATTCAGGGAAAGACTTAAATACTTACTTTGAATTAACTTAATAACAGTATTCAAAGCTATTGTTTTGTTTTGGACAAGTATCCATTGCTATATAAAGCAAAAGCAGTATATTTAATACCATTTTTTTTGTGTTTTGAGACTTGGTAATTTTTGTTAAAACCAAGTCTGTGAAGCAATTTTTTAAGGTTAATACCATTTTTTTGTGTTTTGAGACTTGGTAATTTTTGTTAAAACCAAGTCTGTGAAGCAATTTTTTAAGGTTTATACCATTTTTTTGTGTTTTGAGACTTGGTAATTTTTGTTAAAACCAAGTCTGTGATGCAATAATTTTAAGGTTAAGTATGAGTAATTATTTTTACATTACCAACTATAAACCAAACGTTCAATAATGCATATTTTCGTGTGCTTATTAGTTCTTAGCCTACATATTGGGCAATTTTCTGGAGGATCCTATTTAAAGGCAACCTACCATTAACTATAGCTTATTAGCTAATTATTTGGGAACGATTTAGTTCTAGTCTTTTTGTTACATGCTAACATACATACCGGATTTGACTAACGACAAGTTTATACCTAGTATGACTTAAGATGTTTTCTTATGGCTGAGTTAAAACACTCGGACATGCTAGCAATATTTAGTAGATCTACATACATACATACATACCAAACTTACCTTTTTGTCTTGTAGATACCAAAGGTTGTCTGTGAACCTTCTAAGATTAACAATTAGTCTTTAATTATAGTTAGCAGCATCTAGTGCACGGATTCACTGCGTAGATTTAATTTAGGTTTAAATAATTAAGATTTACCTGTACTTAATTAAAGCTTATACTTAGTTTATCTAATGTTTACAACGATAGATATTTACTTTAAACATTAGAAGTTTTCACTTCATACTATTAGACAATAGTGAGACTTTATTCTCATAGAATTAGGTCATTACTAGAAAACCCAAACTGTAGGGTATAGATTATTATAAGAATTACAAACATACTAACACATATTTACTTACCGTTTAAAACCATTTAGATATCATTGTTTTTCAGATAAGTTTTGTCCGCACCTACATAAGAGTGAATGGATATTTATATTAACAGTTACCTTTTAAGCTACTTGCTATATACTACTTTTGTTTTATTACACAATGTGTTATTTCTATAGGTATATCCTATACCATCATGTTATGTATGGAGTCATGAGGATTATGAAAAGTGAAGCAAGTATGTCAGAATAGCTCAATTTAACTATGAGATGCAAGGAGATTTATGAAGTTCGATGTAAGTTTAAAGGTGTGAGTGGTGATTTTGTAAGAACTAGGCAGTGTGAATATTATTTGAATTCCTTATAGGTACCTATGTATGAAAGAATGTGAGTGATTTATTTTATGAAAGTGGAATAACAGTTTATTTTGCTAGATGGAATGTAAGAAGCTTGCTGAAGTATCAACCTCACTATATTTCAGGATTCCAACCTATAACAAAAAGTTTCTTTTCATGCCTACCCCGTCTGTTCAGACAGTAAACTGTCTTTTGTTTCAAAAGGGGGATATTGTCATATAATCTTTAAATTATATTATTACTTTATTTTATTAGCTCCCATTTTGCAAATTGGCGCACAGGATGGCTTGTGCTTTGCTCCATAAAATATATCAGAAACCAACATAAAATGTTGGTGTGAAATTAATTATCAAAATTGTATTTAAATAACAAATTAGGATTTTTTGAGCGTTTATTTTGGAATTGTAAACTAGTAATAAAATTAGTTTCAAATTTAGAATCTATCGGATAGCTTTATACAAAATATTTGGTTATCTGTTGGAAGCCGTATTACGACATGACGTCATATACGCTGACTCGCTCGCACTCGAAGAATTCTTCCATAAGCGAGAAAGAGAAGCTAGATCGAGGAGACCATTTTGAAAAATAGACATTCACGTCGGAGCCGCCGTTGCGCGTGTTACGGGGTGAATCACCTTTTGGATTTTTTTACATCTTTTTGAGAAGAGAATGACCTGAGGGAGCCAACGCCGATCCCGCAGGGGACACCAGGTCCATATTTCCGTCTGAGATGACGTAAAACTCCAACTTTCAAGAATTATTTTGTGACGCGCCATGCGGTCACCAAACTAAGGAACTCGAGCGAAATTCTCATTTGAAGCTTTGAAGACAAGGCAATGTCATTTCACTGGAGGAGCTCCATGAAGCGTTCGAGAATCGGATGATCCTGCAGAAGACACCATCAGCAAAGGATCCATCAGATAACCTCCTTTCATTTATTTTATTTTCCCAATTTTTCTCGTTGCCGTCATCCATTGGACTATCGCCATCAGCGTTTTAATATTAATATTGTATTAGGACTTATCAAAATAGTAAACGCATTGTAACCTCAAATAATCTTTTGTTCTTTTTTTCTCCCATATAACTTTAGCACAAGATAGATAGGTAAATTATAAATCATCAATTTCATTTTCAACAAGAGGCCCCCTGTACTCCAGAGGTCTGATGTTTCGTGACTGATACGTATCCAGGAACCCTAACTTTTTGTTTTATTTTTTTTGTTATTTGTTTTGTCTTTCTTTGTCAAATCACAATTTTCTTATGACAAGGTGGTACCTAATGCGATTTAAGTTAAAAAAATGTTAGGTTGGTTTTACCTGTCTTCTCCAACATTTCATTACTCTGCTGGGAAAAATGAAAAAGTTCAATTGCCTTCGACGTCATTAAAATGAAACAAATTACGAGACATGAGTAGGTACCATCGTCGAACACTCTGTGATGAATTGATTCCACCGAGGCGACCACTTTCGAACCAGTAGTTATTTACACACTTAGAACTATAAGGTAGGTAATAAATGAAAATCGCGAGGCCATTCATTACGTCCGGTACTTTACATAGCTTTACTCTAGCCGCCCCGCTGGTGAGTTATTGAAATTTTGCTGTTGGACGAGAAAGCTTATTACCGGAGAGTTGGCAATGTTGTGCACATCAAGAATAGGTATTTAGCAACTTTGACTAGATTCCTGTTTAGCAATAAACTAGGTAAGTATTTAGCAAAGCTTCACCCACCTACTACCTAGTTACTTGTACCTATTGGCACTGGCGGACTTAAACATTTGCCGCCAATAGACTATTAAAAACCCCTAGTTCCCAATAATATTTTTTTCAATGAAATTGTAACTTATGATGTGTCAGGTCCTAAATTATTTTTACAACCCAACGATTCGATTTAATGAGGACAGCAAAACAAAAATAGTCTTATTAGTTTAAATAAATAAAAATTTATAAAACACTATATTCGAGGACATTTTTTTCACACAGCGCCATCTAGCCCCAAACTAAGCAAAGCTTGTATTATGGAAACTAGATAGCTGATAGAATACTTATATACTTTTTTTTTGTAAATACATACTTATAATACATACTACACCCAGACACAGAACAAACATTTATGTTCGTCACATAAATGTTTGCCCTTGGTGGGGATCGAACCCACGCCCTACAGCTCTGAAGGCAGACACACTACCGCTGAGCTATATGGCTATATGGGGTATAAATGTTGGCCCCAAATCTGCCGCCCCTAAAATATGTCGCACTAGGCTCTAGCCTACTCAGCCTGCTGGTAAATCCGCCACTGCCTATTGGGGATAATGTATTGGATTTATATCACATAAAGCAGTTTCAGAATTAGTGTTGTTAAATAGTTTCTGAGAATTTCATCATGAAATTCAATGGCCTATGTAGGTCGCATGGTCCACAAAAATTATGGTCAAATGTTACTTGATTTAAGTAAGAAACTGCCATAAGCCATAAGATTTTCTTATTTGATCAATCCTGCACTGACGTAGTAACGTTCCCTTTGGGGTTTGTTTAGGATTTCTTCTCCCTAGCTGCTTAGCTGACTGACCCAATCCAACTCCTTGAAGCCCAGAGCCTTACTTTGCTACTTAACAGATCAATGCTCTTGGCCGCTGTGCTTAATAGCTCCAATGGGTTATAAAAGGAAGTGAAAATGATGACGATGAGCAGACAAGCTGTTGCGGTGACGGATGAAGATAAAGCTGCCTCAATATGCAGGATCCACATGCCTCAGTACCATTTGTTCCCATCGGTATAACACGTAAATTCGATTCTAAATTCACAGGTTTTGATTCCAAATTCACATCTGAACGAACGTCCCTCAGTCCTCGGTCAAAATACTGCTAGGAATATTGTTATATCTGATAGGTTAAGTGGTGCTATGAGCACCGCATAGATAACTTTAGCATAGAGAACAAAACAAACTCGAGACATCGATCACACTCTTCTATTCACACTATAGGTTACTGTCGTGCGGTACAACTTGTAATGATTGGGAAAAACAAAATGATATTACTATCAAAATAAGCTAACGAAGTTGCTTATGGCACGTGGGTAGATGTAGAAGAAGTTGCCAGATAGACAAGCCAAATAATGTACTGTAGCTACTTGACTTTGACATCGATAACAAGACATCTAATTTTAAAAGAAATTAAAAACATGACTGCCCTGCCTAAAAAATTACTTAAACCCAGTGTCACTCGGGACGATGTAAAAATTCTAATGATATATATACCCCGTAAATTTACATCTGTTCAGGCATTTAGAAGTTATGGTGGAATAAAGAAACTCACATACCTATATACATAGGTAAATGAACCCTAAAAACATAACACTCCTCTATATGGGCAGTCGTGCAAAAAGCAAAGGTATTGCCATAATTGTAATTACTAATTTCTTCAATATCTCCGTCTTGAACGTGTACCTTGTCGCTTCCTCGTCCATTTATGCACCAGAGCAGCTAATCTTCAAAGCGCACCGCGTGCTTTCACCACCATTGAGAGAGCTTAATATTTCGCTCACCTCTGCTCGTCTGTCACGACGTAACCGAGAAACGATTAAATGCATCTATACTTTGTATAATCTATTATGCTACTAGACTCAAATGATGTTTCATATATAAATTTCATTATACACGAAGCTTATATCACTTAACTTAATTTTCATCACACTTGCTCGTGAAGTGGAACTTAATTCATCGTTTTTAGGCTCATAATCCAAGATATTATACACGAGTGCTTTTTACTTTACATTACCAGCCCTAGTGCTCTATTAGGTATAATCCGGTTAAGTTAAGTTTGTACATGACTACAAGTTGCAATGTATGTTAAAAAATCATTCATAATATATCCGGATAATACATAAAAACATATATACATATATACATATTTACATAAATACATATTTTTTAATATAATACCAACAAAGAGTTGCCTTAAGAAAATGTCACCTGCGCGCGCATCGCTGGATTGCGCGCCATTTTCCGCAAATATTTGTTGACTTTTTAGCTGTGTGGTTGATTATATTATTAAAAAAATATATGTTTTTTCTCTAGCAAGTGTCATGAAAATCGGCTTATGGAATGCGTGTGCTATTGGTAATTACACTATCGGCTCCCTTATCGCATAATACCGCCTCTAGTGTAATGATAGCACGCTTAGTATTACAATGTAGGTACTATTATGGAGTTATGGCGGGCTTATGACGAGCAAGTGTATTTCTTAGTTATTAGACTATCAAATGCATATTCAGCCTTTTTTATTAATCCACTAGTTAATAACTGGTTACTGACTGGTGCTGGTATAATTAGGCGTACCGTCAAAAGGCGATTAGGCCATATCGATCACGCTGGCCAAGTTGCGATTTGGTGGATTCACACTTCAGTGAAAAGCCAATGATATGAAAATCCGTGCATAAATAAAGCCGTGTAATGAGCTCATTGGTATGGGTCTGGGCTGAACCCCCTACCTCACGATTGCAAGTCGAGATGTCCCCCGATTAGGCTACCACAGTTTAAAATTTTCAATCATGTACAGGTTTAAGTCCTAATCTGTTAGCATCCTTTTAAGGGCATATTCTGTACATCAAAACAAACAACCTTTACTATAGAGCCAACAAAAAAAACAGCTGTTCCAAACATTTTGCCCAAGGTCGATGAACTTTTTGTATGGAACAGCTGATAATTTTTTCGTGAGTTCAATGTATATAATATGCAATGCCCCATAGTAAAAGTTGTTTGTTTTGATGTATAGAATAGGTATGCTTTTAAAAGCATGCTAACTGATTAGCACTAACCCTGTATACGAGGGCTGCACTAAAAGTATCGGGAATGGAATATTTCCACTGTTTCTGTTATATTAAAATCTTTTTATTTGTAAACTCCTTGGTTTTAAAAATCGAATACCATTTATTTATATAAAAAAAGATTCTCGGTCTTGTCACAAGGTTTTGTCAAACTTGTTTAGTCGTTGAGAAAATGGAATTGACTCGAGAAATTTCAAGAGCGATGATTTATTATGACTTTCGAAGTGGTTTAACACAAAAACAGTGTGTTGACCGGATGATTTCTGCATTTGGTGATGAAACCCCATCCAAAACCACAATTTATCGCTGGTTTGCTGAATTTCAACGTGGACGTGTCAAGCTCAGTGATGATCCCCGTCAAGGTCGTCCAAAAACTGCAGTCACCCAAGAAAACGTTGATGCTGTGCGTAAGCTGATTGAGGAAGATCGACATGTGACATACCGCGAAATTCAGGCAACTTTAGACATTGGCATGAGTCAAATACAAATAATCTTGCATGAACAATTAGGTGTAAAAAAGTTGTTTTCCCGATGGATACCGCATTCGCTCTGTGAAGAGCAAAAAGCGGCTCGCGTTACTTGGTGCGTCAGAACTCTCGAAAGATTCCACGCAGGATCTTCAAATGCTGTATACAACATCGTATCAGGTGACGAATCCTGGATATACGCGTACGAACCCGAAACAAAAAACCAGTCACGAGTTTGGGTGTTCGAAAATTAGTTAAAGCCAACAAAAATTGTTCGTTCACGGAGTGTTGCAAAAAAAATGGTGGCCACGTTTGTCTCCAAAACCGGCCATGTTACGACTATTCCTCTTGAGGGACAAAGAACGGTTAATGCAGAATGGTATGCTAGCATTTGTTTGCCACAGGTCGTTTCTGAACTCCGTAAAGAGAACTGCAACCGCCGCATCATCCTCCATCACGATAATGCGAGTTCTCACACCGCGCACAGAACAAAAGAGTTTTTAGAGCAAGAAAACATATAATTATTAGACCATCCGCCGTACAGCCCCGACCTAAGCCCTAATGATTTCTATACTTTCCCTAAAATAAAGAATAAATTGCTTGGACAGAGATTTTCATCACCTGAAGAAGCTGTGGACGCCTACAAAACGGCCATTTTGGAGACCCCAACTTCCGAATGGAATGGTTGCTTCAATGATTGGTTCCATCGTATGGCAAAATGTGTCAAATTTCGCGGAGAATACTTCGAAAAGCAATAAATATATTTTTAAATAGTAATGTTGTGTCACTTCCTTGATTCCCGAAATTTTCAGTGCCGCCCTCGTATGCCCTTAAAAGGATGCTAACTGATTAGGACTAACCCTGTATAGATTTATTATTTCCTTCCATAATTATTTGTATTGTTTTTATTAATAGTGAAAAAAGACCGAGATCTGCTGGTCTCTTAGGTAAATCAATTATGTTTTTCCTAAGAAATAATACCATGAAAGGATTTTCGGGTAGACGACGAAACATGCACCTAGGACAGCCGTATGACTAACAAAGGGGAAAACAAAGAATAATTATATTTCTTTACTTTGCTCTCATCGGTACCTACGTGATGGTCAAGTGCGCACACCGAAGAGAGAATTTATGACTTTCGCTTTTCTGTGAGTCCGCATATATCTGCGTCTCCGTTCAGACCGTCAGGATTCTCTACCAAACCAGTTAGACAAGACCAGGGTCCAGTTGACCAAAGACTCGATATTTTGCAGGGTGTCGGGGTGTATTTTGTATATAAAATTCTTTCTATAATTATTATATACGAGAGGCGTTCAATAAAAAGTGAGAATGAGAATGTTGCCGGTAACTTTTATTAAATGTTATTATATTTTTCGATATAAGTAGTCGCCTTTTAGCGTAATCACTTGGAATATCTTTTTTCTAAGCTTTAAATTCCTGTCTTAAAAACTCTTCACCCTGAGCACCTAAAAACTCCTGTACTGCAGCGACTACTGCTTCATCATTTTCGAACCTCTGTCCTCTCAGAGACTCGGATATAGATAAAAATCACTAGGGGCAAGGTCGGGTGAATACGGAGGATGCTCAAGTATTACGAAGCCAGCCACGAAATGTAGCCATAGCAACGGCGGACTTGTGAGCCGGGGCATTATCTTGATGGGACAAAACAATTTTTGCTAGTTTGCCTCGCCGTTTCTCGCGTATTTCGTTACGCAATTTTTTTATTTGTTCTGCATACGAATAGCCCGTTACAGTCGCTCCATGGTCGAGATATTCTATCGTGACCACACCTTGAAAAGAGAGCCCATGGTCTATTCGGCGGAACGACTCGCCTTAAATTTCTTAGGAGTTGGAGAATATGGTTTTTTCCAAGTCATAGATTGTAATTTTGTTTGAGGATCGTAATGGTGAAGCCATGTTTCATCCATTGTAATGAATCGATACAAAAAAGATCAGGATCATGTTGTAACATTTCCAATGAAACTCGAGAAATATTCAGCCTGGTTTGTTTTTGTGCATTGGTAAGCATTCTGGGGACCCAGGGTGCGGATACTTTTTTCATCTCCAAGCGTTCGTGTACCGTGAAACGACGATCTGCTAAAACAATGTTCTCGACTTTTTTTACCATTTCTTCTGTCACTACCGTTATGGGGCGACCCGGACGAGGGTCATCTTTGGTGGATGTTCTTCCACGTTTAAACTCGGCACACCAACGAGCAACTGTAGAATAAGGTGGTGCATTTGCTCCTAAAGTATCCTGCAAGTCTTGATTAGTTCGTTCCGTAGTAAAATAATTTTTCATGCACTGATACCTAATAACCGCACGTAATTTTTTTTTCCATTTTCGACAACAGACTGCAAACAAAAGACTTCCATTTTTTTAAAACATAAGACATTCTAATTACTTCCTTTTTTTATCTTATCGATATTCCAGCTTTACCAGCCAGTATTTTTTTTTCGGTTCCAAAGAGTTTCTACCTCATTCTCACTTTATAATGATCGCCCTAAGTAGTTCAGTACAAGCCTTGTTTTTTTTTAGTTAGATGGCGCTGTGTGAAATGTCAGCTATATACGTAGTACGATACTATTATTTCTTCTGTGGCTACACTCTTGAATTTAGTACCCTGACTCAAAATATGTAGGTTAGGTACCTACTCTTAGTCAAGGTACCACTTTAATTTTTTCGCTATACATAAAATAGTATCTAAGTAGGTACCTATACCTATAAACAATGAGTGCTAGAGTGAATGAGTGAGTCTAGTTTAAAGTCGATCTTAGATCAGACGTAGGCGTAGAAATCAGACGATTTTCGAAAGTGATCTTCCGTCCATCAAATGCTGGCAGAAACTGTTACAAATTATTTTGATATATTATTACAGGCAGTTATCAGCTGGTTAGAGGTGATTAGCCTCGATTTATGATCGTTTATTAATCAAAGTAGTAACTTTAAAATCTGCTATTATCATGGACGTCATTCGCTTCACTTTGAGGTAGTAAGTTTATGCGATAATGTGTTTGCAAAAAATATAAGTGTAATAAGTATGTACATGATCTTAGAGGTGGTCCCAAATTAGAGCCAAGTCATCGAAATTACTTTATTATCTACTGGCTGCGCTACGCGGTTTCACTCGCGTGGTGAACAAAAACAGTGATGGTGATGATAATTAAATTTAGCCTATATGTTATTCCAGATAAGCTAACCCCATTCCGAATTTCATCCAAATCCGTTCAGCCGTTTTGGGGTGAAGAGGTAACAAAAATACACCATCATCCATCATCAGCCCGGAGACGTCCACTGCTGAACGAAGGCCTCCCCCTTAGACCGCCACACTGTGCGACAACTTGCCATTTGCATCCACCGGTTGCCCGCGACTTTTACCATGTCGTCGGTCCATCTAGTGGGAGGCCTTCCTACGCTGCGTTTTCCGGTTCGCGGTCGCCACTGAAGAACCTTTCTTCCTCATCGGTTATCAGTTCGTCGGTCGTCGAGCGATGTAGCATGCCCTGCGCCACTTCAACTTGCAAACCCTGCAAGCTATGTCGGTGACCTTGGTTCTTTGGCGAATATCCTCGTTCCGGATTTTATCGCGCAAAGTAACTTAGAGCTCTCTCCATTGCCCGTTGCAACAGACCCCAACAGAACAGGCCCGTTCAGACTCTGAGTTTCTCCAGACACTTATCAAACTTTCGTATTTAAAATATAAGTGTTATAGGTGATATTGGTGTGTTAGTAAAGTAAAGTAAAGTTTATTCACAATAAGAAACTTACTAAGAAAGAAAACAGAGTTTCGTTACACATACCCTAAGGGTTCAGATATTCTAAGTAAGACACATTGAAAATTAAATGGTGAGCTCCAAACTAAGCACGAGGCTTGTTTCTTGGAGTTCGGGTGCGAGGTTTCCTGAGAGATTTTTTGTTAGTGTGATGTGACTGAGTTCTAGAGGTCAGGTATATATTATAGTGCCAGCTGCCAGCCAATAGCCAATATCGATTTACCATTTGGACGAAAGGGAGACGAAACTAAAGAATCTATTCTTCGCAATCTATTCACGAGCAACGACGATTATAATAATTCTTTACCGAAAGTTCAAGCTTCTCAAAACAAAAGCCGCTTTACCGCTTATTTACCGCTTCATCAATTCCTACAAAAAACCTCGATCAAAACGTTCACCAACTAAGCATAAACGAATCGATTTATTGTATGGAGTATCTACTATTTACTATAAATTAATGTTTTACGCTTAACGAACCGCTTTGTTAGTTTAACCTAGGTTTGCTCACCTCAGTCTCAGAGCTGTCTGGTTTTTTACCGCCTTGGAATTGATTTTCAGATCGTGAACGTTTTCATGGTCTGACATAATGGTATAGCGTGAGAATCTAGATTTTCTTAGAACAGATTTAAACCTTTCCGTGTCTTCTAAAATATATAAAAAAACCGTGGTTTTACGCTAGCTTATTTAGGCTTCACATAGAACATAGAACAACGACATTCATTCTAACACCATAATCTAAATGTACTTTCTTTTGAAGGAAGCAGCGCATGCGTTTTATTTTACAATAAGAGAATTTAAAAAAGTAAAAAAAAAAAAACAAACAGGTATGACAATTAAATTAACCAACTATTGCAACACTGATTACAACAATTATATCTGGAGTTTTGGCGGGAACGCGAGAAAATCATGTCGCTGCATTGTATTATTTTCCAAAACTTGTGTTTTTTCGAGTGTTAATGCATAAAAATGGTGGCGTTTTATTCATTAAGTGCTGATTTACGAGCAAGAGTGTGGGCAAGTGATATAATGTAGTGAAACGTGTCTTTTCGTGTTGTTTCCAAAACTCCGAAGAAGCTTGTAGTAAAGTTGCCACGACTTTATTAGGGTATGATTGGACTTGACTGTGACTTACTGTGTGTGACTTGGACGGTGACTGCGACTCGTTTGACTGGAGAAAGAAGGATCGATGAAGAAAAATGTATTCGGCTGAAGGACTGGTATCCATGGCCAGGAACTATTAAAAACAAAAACAAAAAACAATTATATCTAAACAGAAAGAGTAGAGTAGAGATAGCTTATTTGGTTAATAAGTTCACTGTGAATGTTGAATGTGAAGTTCCCCAACAATATCTAGATCCGTTATGATGTTATTAACAACTCTATTTATTCTTCGGACTGGAGATGCTACCCCTTATACTACAGTTCTACGGTATAATGGACCCAAATTAAATGGCGTTATATACAGGGTTAGTTCTAATCAGTTACAGGTCGCGTCATGTAAAAAGGACGCTGGCGGTTAAGCTGCGCAGTAGGCGATTTATCGGTCTATTTGGTGGCATGAGGTGGTACCTAGCAACAATATACGAAGCTGCGAGCAAAAGGCTAATTAATAATTATTTAAAACAATAGGCCTAGTACTTTTGTGCGCAAGTATGTGTGTGTGTTTCTTCCAGCGTTCTTTTTACATGACGCGACCTGTAACTGATTAGAACTAACCCTGTATATAACGCCATTTAATTTGGGTCTAATATACCGTAGAACTGTAGTATTAGGGGGTATATCTCCAGTCCAAAGAATAAATAGTGTTGTTAATGAATATCATCATAACGGATCTAGATATTGTTGGGGACTCATTAACAAAATTCAAGATTACTAAACTTATTAACCAAATGAGCTATCTCTACTCTTCTCTTTCTTTTTTTTGGTCATATTATGTACATCTAAACAAACAGGTTTTACTATGGGGCCAAGAAATCGCAAAAAACAGCTGTTCCATACATTTTGCCCATAGTCGATGAACGTTTTGTATGGAACAGCTGATAATTTTTTCGCGATTTCTATGTTGGTTCCCTATTAAAAGTTGTTTGTTTTGATGTACAGAATATGCCCTTAAAATAATGCTAACCGATTAGAACTAACCCTGTATATGTTTCGGACGCTAGTTCATTTATCTCTATTATAATGGAAAACAAGCTCAGCAACACAAGGTTTGTATTACATTTAAGTAAGTATTATTTTACTAAAAATTGCGTTTAACTGGAGCGGAGACTGCGCTTTGCCAAATATAGTTTCGGCGTCCTGTGACCTGCACCCTTATCACGGACGTTCGCGATTCCGATTGCGATAGCATCCCATCCTGCTCGTACCAAACCACTCGCGCCATGCGCCCTCCTGCTCGCGCACGCTCGCAATCAGAATCACGAACGTCCATGATAAGGGCACAGGTGAAGTGACGAGCTGTAAATCTGACATTACAAAAAGTTCGGTGACCTATATGTATAATTATGAATACAGGGCTAGTTCTAATCAGTTAGCATCCTTTTAAAGGCATATTCAGTATATCAAAACAAACAACTTTAGCTACGGGCCACCACTGATATCGCGAAAAAAATATCAGCTGTTCCATGCATTTTGCCCAAGGTCTTTCGCATGAACTTTTTGCATCAGCTGATAATTTTTTCGCGTTTTCAATGTTGGCCCCATAGTAAAAGTTGTTTGTTTTGATTGAAAGAATATGCCCTTAAAAGGATGCTAACTGTTTAGAACTAACCCTGTATACAACATGTGACAAAAAGGTTCAACAATACTGAAGGGTATGTATGTACTCATCATTATGAACATCTTTTACTATGTGGCCAACTTTGAAATCGCGAAAGAAAAATCAGCTGGTCCATACATTTTGTCCAAGGTCAATTAACTTTTGATATGGAACAGTAGATATTTTTTTCGCGATTTCACGGTTGGCCACATAGTAAAAGTTTTATTATGAAAACTGACGTGGTTTTGACACATTTTTGTTTTATTTATACGGGAATACTCACGTTTAATTAAATCGGATACTCCGACTATAGTTTCGATCACATCCGGTGACCTTTTTCAAAGAGTGAAAACAGAGCCCGACGCGCGTTTTCCCGTATAAATAAAACAAAAATAGTAAAAGTCGTTCATAATGATGAGTAGGTATACTACTTCATACATACCCTTCAGCATTGTTGAACCTTACACATTACACATTGTATAATGTGATTCTTAGTTTGTGAGAAATAAATAAATAAAATAAAATAAATTAAATGTACATGTATTTGAAAAAGTAGACAAAAATGGTAGTAGAGGTAATAATATAATATACCCTAAAATTACGTATTCGTTCGATTATTCCAAAGCACAGTTTGTTTTCATTAGATTTTATATTCACGATTCACGTGTACTACCGATGGAATAGAATGTTAATCAGCAATGCAATGAATGGGCTTGTAGGTACAGTCGGTGAAAAATACATTTTACACCGTGTTTTTTAAGTTATTACTTATTTAGCCTACGGAATATGGTCATTACTGCTTAGTTTGGGGCTAGATGGCGCTGTGTAAAAATTGACCACAGATATTTATTTATTTTTATTTATTTTTTCGGTCAGCACTTAAGATTGTATGATCGTCTCCTTATACATTATTTATTATCTCCACAACTTGATTGCTTCTCGCCATCATGTTCACTTCCATCTAACCCACTGGAGCCGCTTGTGCTAGTAAGTAAGTATGTTCGTATAGGCTGAGTGGCCAGCCCTGGTGTCAGAGTTAATGTGCCGCCCGAAGGCCTCTGACATGGCTGACGGTTTTTGTTATAGAAACTAGAACAAACAACCGGGACCCGGGACCAACAATTTAACGTGTCGTCCGATCCACGGTAGCGCTCAGAAATAAATGTTAATGTAAATAAATAATAAATACTTGTGCTAGTGGCTTAGAGCCTCGCTCCGGTACTTCAAGGATTGGTTTGGATAGATGGTTGCAGGCGAAATGCACAATACTTACTTATATAGTAAGCGGGACGTCATGTCAGTACATACAGGTTTTTTTCCCTCTAATAAGAATATGCCCATTATTTCGTACAGCACTTCAGGTTTTCTATCACAAAATCTAGAGTACGCATCACGTCATACTCGCAGTACCAGATCTAGGGTTTTGACCCTTAAAAATAAAAAAAACTTGCTCCACAAAACGCCTAGCAAAAAAATGCTGAGACCCAAAGATTGTAAATGTCTTGATTACTTAGCAAATGTATTAAAGGGTTCTTATTGTTCCGTTCACGAAAAATGCCAACCATATTTGTGAATTTTATTTATTTCAAACGCTGGCCAGAGGGCGCCACTATCAAGTTTCTGCCCCGATTCGATTAAATAGTAGATCCGGGCCTCATACTCGTTTGTAAGTACTGATACAAATAAACAAGTTTCGATTTAATTTATAAGATACTAGAGAGATATATTACTAACGTATATAGGTCTATGGTAGATACCGGGTGGAAGTTAGGTCTGCAGTGGATCTCCAAGAAAACCCCCAATTTTCTTAGTCTGTGGGTGGAGATTCGACGGATAATGCAATGGAGATATCGTGTTTTGTATACCTATACACATATAAGTAACAATACAGTCTATAAAGCTTTCACTTTTCTCAAATAATTGATGTACCCGCCAGTCCCGGCACGGCACGCGCGCATCCTGTCGACGGCAGTGTTTGGTAAATATCGCTTGAACTCCATGACCTGCATGGGTACAGTCAGGGACATAAGTAACTTTAAAGTTTTTGACATAATAAATAAATCAACTGTTGTTATGGCAGTTGGACTAAAGCGTTGACAGATTGGTGGCCGCGTCCTGGGTCCTTATTGTTGAATCGTACGCAAAGTTGCGCATGCAAGCGGAGCCGATATTGTTTGAAATAAGGTTCAATATCGTTCGGAAGCTCCGATCGCATGCGCAACTTTGCGTACGATTCAAAAATATGGCCCCTGGTAAACGAAGCGTCTAACGTCCATCAGCTTGTGTCGACGATATCGTAAAAAACACGAGTCAAACGTCGATTACGCGGTCGTCGTGACACGATTCCGAAAAGTTTAATGAACGTTGTTGCCCAGGAAATAGAATTCACATTTGGCAATAAAGAGCAGTAGCTGAAAGAACTTTTCTTTCTTTCTGTTTTCAACTTTTTGAAAACATGCTGCATGTGTGTTGTGATTGGTTTTTATTAGTAGGATTATGTTAACTTTTTATTATCGTTAACTGTACAAGATCCACGTGCGATGCACATTGGACTACTCTCCTATTGTTTACATTGCAATTTATTGCAGTTTGCTCATTGCTCAGTGACGTTTGTTACGGTTTTAGAACCGCTCCTTTTTGTTCCTCACTAATTAATATGCATCGGAAGTGTTATACCTATTACTACGGCTTATCTACATCCGTTCATAGTGCATAAAACACCATGTATATACCAATAACAGCTTGTATTTTTTACTATCTGCGATGATGATGTTAATATCCTCAACTCAAATAACGCCCTTTGCCTGCTTCGGGCGGCAAGAAAGGTCTCATTTAAACTGGTTCCAATAATCGATAGTTTAGGTATTTATTTTTTACATTTAATATAATAGTAATTTTACAATTTAAAACGACAACATAACATAGCAATAACCCTTATAACCAGTTATCGATTGAAATGCAAAATTTCAAAGGTCTAATAGAGAGAATTTTGTTTTGCTTCACTGAATGCCAGTGATATAAAAATTCCTTTTTTTTTTTTTTTTTTATGAATGACTATGCTGTTGGCCTCAGATGGCCTCTACAGCGTCACCGGACTTTAGGCAAGCGCAAACGGCGCTCGGCCTAGGTTTAGGTTAAAGGCGACTAGCTCAAGGGCACCTCAGACGGTACGAACCTCGGCTTGGCCGTCGCCGGGAGTGGGGTCAGACTTGCCCTGGCACCCCAGAAGGGGTATGCCCTGGGGCCCTAGTAGATTGATCTGGTTGACTACTTGGAGAGAATCTAACAGATCTTCTGACAGATCTGGGGAGTCCTCGACCTCGCCGGCGAGGTCGGTGCGTGTTTGTGTGCCTTTGGTAACCGGCGCCTATACCAAAGACGGAATACTTCTTGTTGCTAGGAGTGGTCGGATCAGGCGAGCCCAGCGCCGCCGAGGTGATGACGGCTATGGGGTCGTCTGGGGCGTCTACGGAAGGGGGGTGGGTCTGTCGTGTCCGTCGTATAGTTCGAGGCTTGGACTATGAGTGGATTGGGATGGTGGGGGGTCGCATCGAAATAGCGGCGCGAAGCGTACTTAATGTACTGACGGATGGAGGGGAGTTCGAGATCGCAGTGCAGGTCGGAGTTTCGCATGAACCAGCTAGCACCGACTGCTCTGCGGATGAATCTATTTTGTATGACTTGGAGTTTCTCTAGATCTATGCTGGAGGCATGAGCGAACGCCACGGAGGCGTACGTCATGACGGGGCGAATACAAGTTTTGTAAATTGTAACCTTATTTCTAAGGGACAATTTACTACGCTCGTTGAGAAGGGGAGTGAGCCGGCCTAAGAAGAAGGCTGCTCGGTTGCGAACTAACTGGATATGCTTAGAGAACGTGAGTCGACGATCAAGGGTCACACCGAGATACTTGGTCTCGGTAGCCCATGAGATGGGCTGGCCGTTGAGCGTGATATGCTTAGAAGGAGGTCTTTTGAACGGATGAAAGTACACGGCTGCACTTTTATCGGGGTTAACGGTGATAGCCCACTTCTTGAACCAGTCTCCGAGGAGATTGAGGGCTCGTTGAAGGTGGGCTAGCTGAATGACCTTGTTCCACCCTCTGGTGTAGAGGGCGGTGTCATCGGCAAAGAGAGCAAGCTCCACTTTGGGGGTGCGGGGGATGTCACAGGTGAAAAGCGAGAAGAGAATCGGGGCCACAGCGGAGCCCTGAGGGACTCCGGAGCCGATGTCGTGGGGGGAGGAGCGTTGTCCCTCGACGCGGTATCGAAAGCTTCGAGCCCTGAGAAAGTCTTGTATTATGAGTACAAGACGGTCTGGCAGCCCGAGCTGATACAGCTTGTATATCAGCCCGTTGTGCCAGACTTTATCGAAAGCTTTCGCGACGTCGAGGAACACCGCTACAGTCCCTTGGGGGAACGGCTTGTGGGTGTAACCATGGCCGGGTTTCTTGTTGAAACCTTCTAGGACGTACTCCGTGATGCGGTGTACTTGTTGGACGCAAGAGTGTCTGGCTCTAAAGCCGAACTGTTCATCAGGGAGGAGGTTGTTGTCTTTGACACAGGACCAGATGCGCTTCAGAAGGACGCGCTCGTAGACCTTGCCCAGGGTACTGAGGAGACTAATGGGACGGTAGCTAGAGGGCTCGGAAGCCTTCTTGCCGGGTTTGTGGATGCCGATGACGTCGGCGGATTTCCACGCGTCGGGGAAAATGCAATTGGCGATGGCCGCATTGAAGATGCTAACTAGAAGGTGAACTAGCGTAATGGAGAAGTGCTTGAGCACTTTGTTACTGATGCCGTCCGCACCTGGAGCTTTCCTGGTGTGGAGGCTTTTAATAATCGACTCAACCTCGGAAGCTGTGACAGGCTCGAGTTCATCAAAGGGGGGAAGTGAGGATCTGTATTCGACTTCACTGTTCACCTTATCGAGGTGAGCAGGGTCGACATGTTCTAAACTGGGGCTGCACTGCGTTTCGAGGCTGTCGGCCAGGCATTCGGCCTTTTCCTCGTCGTCAAACGCGGGGGGGAGGTCAGGTCGGGTGAGAGGGGGCATAGTCGTAACAGAGTCTGATTTCAGGGATCTAGTCAGCCGCCAGAATGCCAGGTGGGATGGCTCGATCCCCGAGAGTAAGTCATCCCACCGTTGATTACGGAGTTCACTCATGCGGTTTTTTACGGCACGTTCGTAATACCGCAGAGTGGCTCTGTTATCCTCGGTGCGAGCTCGATCGAATGCCCTAGTGGCAGCGTGTTTCGCTCTCAGTAGGTCCCTCGCGTCCTCAGGCAGGGCCCAGCGTTGGTCTCCCTCGGCTGGAACCTGCTTTGAGGCCTCACCAACGGTGGTGCGGAGGTGGCTAGTGAGAGCGTCAATGGAGGTAGAGATGTCGTCAGGGGTAACAATGTCGTCAGGGATTCTGTCCAAGTCAGGGGAACTACAAGCTTTCAGGGCATCGCCTAAGTGCTTCCAGTTCACCACGGTCTTAGTCAGAGGAGGTCTGTCAGTCGGATCGGGGCCTAAATGCATGAGGACGGGTCGGTGGTCAGAGTCGAGTTCGTGTAGTACTTCCAATGAGCGTAACTGGAGGGTCACGCCCTTTAGAAGCGCTAAGTCGAGTACGTCAGGTCTGTAGTTCAAGTTCAGGGGAAAGTGGGTCGGAGTACTGGGAGGAACTATGTCAAAGTTGAGGTCGTCAGAGAGGGAGTTCAGAAGGTTTCCCTTCGTATTGGTCGTGTTGCAGCCCCATAAAATGTGCTTGCTGTTGAAGTCGCCAGCCAGAATGACTGCGCTTCCGAGAGAGAGAAGAGCCTCGAGGTCACTCCTGAGGAGAGTCTTATTACCGGAGAGATAGCAGGATACTAGGGTAATGGGTTGATGACCGGTCATCGAAAGGCGGCAACAGGAAGCTTCCATTGCTGAGAGAGAAGGGGTGTCGATGGGAATGCAGTGAAGGGACCTTTTGTAATAGATGAGAGTACCGCCTTTTATGGTGGTAGTCCTATCATTACGAACGAGCGAGTAGTTTGCGATCCTGGGATCCCTCTTGCTAGGTTTTAGAAAGGTCTCGTTCACTAGCATAACATCGGCCTGGTGGGTTGAGAGGAAGTGCCGAATCAAGGGACGCTGGTCCCTTGATTCGGTGGTGATGCCGTTGGCATTAAACCATGCCAACGAAAGGGAGCGGGGTCTAACACGTTTGGGTGTACTATGCATGTTGGTTCCTAAGGACGTTGGGGGCGAAGCGCTGTAGTGCACCGAAGAGCCTATAATGCTCATCGAGGATGTCGATGAGATTATGGTTCTCCCGGACCTTCTGGGCTACATGTCGAACCTCGTCGAGGTTAACCGACATCGCAATTTCAGCGAGGAGGAGTAGATCCGCTTTCGGGCTGGAGGAGCCAGGGGCGGATCGTTTGGGGGTGGAGGGCTTGGGCGGAAGGGCAGGGCGGGCCTGGGTCTTGGCATGAGCGGGAGATGGCGCAGGGGCGGGTGGGAGCGGTTGAGTCGCCTGAGGAGTGCTGGGCGGATTTGACCATGCATTAGTCAGTGGGACAGGGGCGTCAACGAATTTTGACACCTGGCGGGGTTGGGCAGGTTTTGGCTTAGGGCCAGCTGTTTTTGAGCGAGACGGTAAGGGTTTCTTGGCCTTAGGGACCTTGGGACAGCCGCGATAATTCGCGGTATGGCCCTGAGTGCCACAGAGGACACAACTGGGGAGAGTAGGGTCGTCCTTCTTACGAAGGCACTCCGCGGTGCTATGATCGCCCGCGCACTTCACGCACCTGAAGGGTGCGTAGCAGTAGCGGGCAGAGTGTCCGTATAGCTGGCAACGATGACACTGTCCTGGAATGGACTTTTTGTGAGGGACTTGGAAGTCGAGGCCGGAGAGATGGAGAATCGATTTGGTAGTCCAAATTTTCTTCCCTTCCTGGGTATTCGTAAGAGTGACCAGCACCATGTCATAGGGTTCTTTGGTCCTGCCGTTGTACATCCGGCTGACCGAAAGAACAGGGAGGTCTTGGGTGAGGAGGTCGTTATGGATTGCCAGGAAGGGAATCTCCTTGGGGATGCCCTTTACGACAACACGGATGTCTTTCTCCTCATCGAGAGCGTATCTGTGGAAGTGAATATTCGCGTCGCGGAGGTAGGTAGTGGCTTTGCGGTAGTCGTCGGGGGAGGCTAGACGGACCATAATGCCGTCTTTGTTTGGTTTGGCGGAAAACTGGATCTGTAGATCCGAGAGGTTACGCGAGACGAGTTCCCATAGTTCCCGGTTGCGGACAACTATGTTACCGGTCTTAGGATGGGGAGCAGGGTCGACAATCGGAGCGTCCGATTCCGAACGGAGCGGAGAGTCCGATTGGGCGGAGTCGGAGGCAGGTTTAGTCCCTGAAGTGGGGCAAGGGGCCTTGGGGGGAGGAGGGAGGGAAGCAGTGGTAGCGGGACGCTTTTTACACTTTTTGGAGGCGACGACTGTGAAGCCGTCGTCCTGGGTAGAAGTGTCCATTTCTGGAGAATCGGGGCTGTCCGAAATGGACGGACGGAGTGGACGGGGGGTAGGGGAGCAAGAGCGGCGTCCGTGGCGGGAGCGACTTCGCGACCGGGATCGGCTCCTTGCTGGAGCGCGACCCCTAGGCCGAGAGTGGCTCCCGTCACGGGCGGAGGGTTTCGGAGGAGGTGGAGGCTTGGGAACTGAGGGGCCTGGCGCCGAAAAATTCGGCGTCAGTTTGCAGGCAGAAGCTGCCTGCCCTCGTGGAGTCTTAGGACGGGCGAGAGACTTTTGCGCGTATGTCTGGGGAGCGCGAACGAATTCCTCCATTTCGGAGGGGTTGGCCTTCAGGTGGTCCAACAAAGTTTTCGCGACGAAGCTGATGGCTTCGTCGAGATCCTTTTGGGAGACCATCCTAAGGCGGGAGAGTTGCGGGGGTTGGGGGAGGAGGTCCCCAACAGGAGAAGAAAGTGTGTGATCCCTCTGCCGGGGGTAGACAGGGGGCTGCGTACCTAGTGTATTACCTAGAGGGTGTACCAGCTGCCAGTGTTATTTTATTGTGCAGCTGGTTGTGTGCCTGCGATATCTGGTGTCGACTAGGGGTGACCCCAAGGCCGGTGGTTCCAGACCCAGCCGGATTCTGTTGTTCCCCAGATGGGGGAAAAACAGGCGCTCCGGGGCAACGCCCGATCGGTTTCGTTGTCACCGTTAGAAGTGTCAGCCGATCGACCACCCACGTGGATTTTATGAAAACACTAAGAGTGGTTCGCTCTGAAAAGAGCGGTTTGGACGAAGGCAGCAGGCCCGGAAGCCCGGCTGTGAAGCGGTGAGAGCCCTGCACTCACAATCACACTCGACTCGTTAGAGTTTACGCTAATAAATTAACGCAAACACCACGTGGCCGAGGTAACGGGTGCTAGGACTCGAAGCTGCGCGGCGGCGGCTTCGGAGGCGGAGGCGTCCGAGCGGCGCGGTTGCGCCGAGCGGAGTGAGTCCGGCGGCGGGGCAGAGCCTCCGGCGGACAGGAGCGGACAGCGAGCAGCGAGTAGCGGGCGGAAACGTCCGTACAGCGCGGCGATGCGGAGCGAAGTTGTATAAAAATTCCCCTTCATCCAAATCATATATTTTGATGTTTTTTTTCTACAATTTAATGGTTTTACTCTTATTAGACTCGGATTACCAGGAAGAATCTGCATTTACTGGTTTGTACAGCAATCCTTTGTCTTTCTAATAAAAACAACAACAACACACACACAACAACAACAACTACACACAACAACATAACAACTATCAACTACCAACAACAACAACTACCTGTCCAACATGAAATGTAAACAACTATCTAATCTAAAAATCTATTTTCAGGCCGTCAACAGCTGCATAGATAGTATTTTTCTTTGGACTAGACTATCGACAACGCCCTCATCAAAAGCAGATAGATATAAGCAACGATTAACAAGAAAACTTGATTTTGCCACATCTGGACCGCCGCTGACGCCATCTGCGAAAATTGTTACCTGTGGAACCTCATTGTATCATATATTTGGTGATTGGGATTGCATGTTGGTTAGCGGTTCTACTGCGTTATTTGTTTTGTGTCTGTAAAAAGTCTGTTTGGCTTAGCATACAAGTCATTAGCCGTTACTAAATGTGCGGTTTCATTGCTGCAGAATATTGGCAAACCCTACTTTCTACCACTTGTTTGCTTATTGAGTTAGCGTCAGCACAGAATTAGCAATGTTCTCACTGCATTCGGTGTTCGCTAAGTCTATCAAGATAGCGTTAATAAACAGTAAGAACTCGTTTTCTTGGACAAGTGATGCATCGATTTTATTGTGTAGCTTGACAAGAAAGTCTTGAATAGGCAACTCAATTTTTTCCCCCTGAATAGTGATATAGAGCCGAATCCTCCAAGCTCCTGACAATACTATAAATTATTATGTCAGAGGGTCTGGATCTTGACCTGACGCGCAAAAGGATTGCTATTGCTAGTATTTAGATTGTTTGCATTAGTGATGTCCTTTAAGACAAGATGAGATAAGATAAAAATAACTTTTTTGCCAAAAAAAATATATATACGTAAATGCTAGACATAAAAGAGAACAATAATTAAGATTAACATAAAAAAAAATATATAATAATATAAATTTTTTTTTAGTACATTTACCCTCTGACATAATAATTGATTAGTATTTTCAGTATTTTTGCCAAGCCTTATTTTTTATAAGCAGAACCCTCTACGTTTGTTTGCCATTCTGCGACTCACTAACGCCAAAATGGTTTATTATTTTATACAAATAGGTACGAGTATATAAGCGCAATTGTCTACGTTTGTCTTCTAAAACAATTTAATAGGCCCGTTATCTAAAATTAGACATCATTCAGAAAGTTATCTGTGGGTTGAATTATTTTAAAGATAAATGTGGCCTTGGAAATATGCCATACAGCGCGCTCTAAAGCAGTGGGCTGCAGTCGGGTAATGTGGAATTGATTTGACTAAAATCTGTCTAGTGATTGGTGTTGGGCTCGAGGAAACTGCGGTAGAGCTTCTCCAAGCCTTCATTACTGCGTTAAACGCCTCATCTCAAGACAGGCTGTACTGAAAAACACAACCACGTTCCTATCCACTTACTTTACGTGGACAACCCTTCATTACCCATATCAAATTCTTCATACTTTAAATGCTATATAAATAAATTTTAAGCTAGACTTATATATTTAGCTAGACTATACCCATTTTTCCATACACGCGTAGCATTGTCACAACCGTTGTTTGTTGTTTGTGTTTTTGTGAAACCGATGGGGAAGGAAGGTTCTTGAGTGGCGACCGCGAACCAGAAGACGCAGCGTAGGCGCGTCCTCCCACCAGTGGATGCAAATGGCAGGTTGTCGTACAGTGCGGCGGTCTAACGGGGAGGCCTTCGTTCAGCAGTGGACGTCTCCGGGCTGATGACGATGTAGCTTTGTGGTGAAACGTTCACATACTTACCAAACTCACCTATACTAGGCCAAAATTTCCTATGCTCTTGTTTTTAAATAGCTAGTGTTAGAATTAGCTATTATAATTAGTGTGCCTAATTACCGACATGGCGTGGCATCCATAACTCTGAATTTTAACAGCCACAATGTTCTATGGACAGTATTATTTTTTATTTATGCTCAAAGGCGTACCAAAACACTAAGCTCATTATTTTTTTTTTCTTTTTAGGGCCATACTTATAACTTACTTAAAAACATTGCTTAAATTAACAATTGCTTAAATTAACAATCGTCACTTAACTTTTGCGTAAATCTATTGCGCATAGTGGGTCAAACGTCATTTTACTTTAAGTGGTTTTTTAAGTAAAGGTCTTAGTCCTGCTCTTTGCCAATTTCACCGTCACTGGCGGTGGTCACTGAACTATGAAATGAAAATCAGAATCGAATATAAGGTTAATTATATTCGATTCTGATACTCGTAACCCTATGACGGTAGAGTTATAATACAAAGGGCAGGGGGTTACTTATAACACTGCTTGAAGTTAAATCTTAACACAAGTCAGAAGGCTTCCAATTCTTATACCGGAGCATAGTCTTGGGTTGCTGGCATTGCACCCAGTACATTAGGCTTTTTCTTTATTTTAATTTTTAGGATTTCATCATTTACCATATTTATGATCAGCCAGAAGACGTTCACTGCTGGACGAAGGCCTCCCCTTTAAGGGGGCGACCAATGCCAAAAGTAAGTAAAAGGTGTATTTTTAAACACATCGTTTGATGATTAAAAACGTAAATATTCAGATAAAAAGAAATACTACAGGTAGGGGAAAACTCTATAGAAGCCGAGTAACCGAATAGAATGTTGGAAAACAATCTGGATTATTTAAAAGAAATTTACAAATTACTAACAAAAAAAACTGTTTTAATTCAAATGCACTAAATTATCAGCGACAACACCAAAATACCAAATTATACAAAAAATAATAATTAATATAAATTATTATTTTTTATTTTTACCAAATTACACAGCCAGACTAATGTTAGCAGAGCAGAGCAGCCGTTTAGCAGAGTAACCGTTTATTTTTTTTATTTAATGCCTATATTTTGAATAATTAAATAAAATCCCACCTAAATTACTCAAAGTCACTATCATCATTAATTATATCATGCGACTCTAAACTAATGCAAGACGTGCGTGGTTGGTTGGTTGGTTGGTTGGTTGGTTGGTTGGTTGGTTGGTTGGTTGGTTGGTTGGTTGGTTGGTTGGTTGGTTGGTTGGTTGGTTGGTTGGTTGGTTGGTTGGTTGGTTGGTTGGTTGGTTGGTTGGTCGGTCGGTCGGTCGGTCGGTCGGTCGGTCGGTCGGTCGGTCGGTCGGTCGGTCGGTCGGTCGGTCGGTCGGTCGGTCGGTCGGTCGGTCGGTCGGTCGGTCGGTCGGTCGGTCGGTCGGTCGGTCGGTCGGTCGGTCGGTCGGTCGGTCGGTCGGTCGGTCGGTCGGTCGGTCGGTCGGTCGGTCGGTCGGTCGGTCGGTCGGTCGGTCGGTCGGTCGGTCGGTCGGTCGGTCGGTCGGTCGGTCGGTCGGTCGGTCGGTCGGTCGGTCGGTCGGTCGGTCGGTCGGTCGGTCGGTCGGTCGGTCGGTCGGTCGGTCGGTCGGTCGGTCGGTCGGTCGGTCGGTCGGTCGGTCGGTCGGTCGGTCGGTCGGTCGGTCGGTCGGTCGGTCGGTCGGTCGGTCGGTCGGTCGGTCGGTCGGTCGGTCGGTCGGTCGGTCGGTCGGTCGGTCGGTCGGTCGGTCGGTCGGTCGGTCGGTCGGTCGGTCGGTCGGTCGGTCGGTCGGTCGGTCGGTCGGTCGGTCGGTCGGTCGGTCGGTCGGTCGGTCGGTCGGTCGGTCGGTCGGTCGGTCGGTCGGTCGGTCGGTCGGTCGGTCGGTCGGTCGGTCGGTCGGTCGGTCGGTCGGTCGGTCGGTCGGTCGGTCGGTCGGTCGGTCGGTCGGTCGGTCGGTCGGTCGGTCGGTCGGTCGGTCGGTCGGTCGGTCGGTCGGTCGGTCGGTCGGTCGGTCGGTCGGTCGGTCGGTCGGTCGGTCGGTCGGTCGGTCGGTCGGTCGGTTGGTTGGTTGGTTGGTTGGTTGGTTGGTCCGATTTGATCTCTTACTGGGCAAACCTTAGGCCCTTCATTGTTCCTTTTTCTTTTCTCACCACAAATTATTTCAGATTCCCTAGACGGTTGCCAGCTCCAGTTCTTGGGGAACTCTGCCCCAAGACCCGTATTCCTGCTTCGGGGAGCTGAAACTCCGAGCAACCCTGGTGTCCTATGTCGTGACTCTGCCTCAAGACCCGTATTCCTGCTTCGGGGAGCTGAAACTCCGAGCAACCCTGGTGTCCTATGTCGTGCCTACTTCTGGTTGCGAGAACTACAAGCAAATCTGGTGTCCCATGGTTGTGTCTGCATCTGGTACAGAAGCTCTCCAGTGAACGTGTCGGCTTCTGGAAGCTTCAAGCAATCTCCACTGCGGAAGTCTTCATGGTGGCTAGATTTCTCTAATAAAATATTCTTCTTTTGACTTTCGATATTAGGGATCCGTAAGGTTACCACTTCCATATAGGAAATTATCAGTATAGGCAAATTCTTTAAAACACTAGGTAGGACATCTATTTTACAACAAGAGAGAGATTAAAATTCTTATAACCTATACTTCCTTTTATTTTTTTAAAACTGCACTTCATTACAGTTTTTGGCGCCCAACGTGGGGCCCTCTTCCTATGACTCGACAACGTAACCAGTTCATTTTAGTTGTGAATTGCTGTTTTACGAAGTATTGCTTAATTTTCCCTCTCAAGCGGGCTATTGCCGCAAATATAATTAAAATCTTAGAGAATGAAGTATTTCTGGTTCACGGTATTCCTCAGACAGTTATAATGGATAATGGCTCCCAGTTTCAGAGCCGGGAATTTCATTCATTGCTAGATAAATATAAAATACCTTTTAGGTCATTTACGCCTCATTATTGTCCTCAAGTTAATCCTACTGAAAGATACAACAAGACAATTGTTACGAGCCTAGCTTCATTAGTGGGGGAAGATCACAGATCTTGGGATTTACATCTTCAAAAAATACAATCCGTCATGAATAACTCTATAAATGTGGTTACGGGATTCACTCCGTCTTTTCTGGTTTATGGTCGTGAGATCATTACATGTGGATCGTTGTACACACAGGTGGATAACATTGATGAAATATGTTTTCTACCAAGGGATATTTACGCGGGTAATTTAGGACTTATGTCATCAATTTACGACAAGGTTCAAGTTGCTATTTATAATGCTCATATGAAGAATGCTTCTCGTTATGACACTAGGCATCCGTTCAAGGAATTTAATGTCGGTGATATAGTTTGGAGGAAAAACTATGTTCTTAGTAATGCGGGGAACTATTTTAGCGCTAAATTAGCGCCTAAATTTATAAAATGTAAAGTTTTGGAGAAATTATCGCCTCTGGTGTATGTCTTAGAAGACAACAAGGGTGGCAGAGGTAAATGGCATGTCAAAGACTTTAAGTTGTAATATAATTAGTTAATTAGTTGTAAATAATGAAGGATGAATTTCTTTTCTTATTAATGTTAATTTAATTATACCTTAAGACTTAGATTTAGTGGTAGATATTAATTGTATTATTATTGTTAATATTAGGATAGGTGTTAGGTTTTATTATTCCTGCTTATCTGCTTGTCTTCTTGTCTTGAATACTTACTTACTTGTAATCTTATCTTATCTTACAAATTGTCATGGATATCGACTATTGGATTATGCAAAATGGTTTTAGCATGATTGGGGGTTAAAGTTTTAACTTTATAGCCTTCCTGTTGGGGTACCGTATGAGTGTGGAAGTATGAAAGATATAGTAAATATATATTAATATTTTTAAATTATAGGAATGATAGGTTTTTCATGGAAGAATGCCTGCATTGTGCTATTAACATGTCATATCGATTGTTCGTTTCCAAAACTTGTTTGCATGAACTAAAAACATGCTTTTGACTATTCTAACTAGTGATTCAATTGGTTCTTTGATTATCTTAGTAACTTAATTTAGGATTTTCTCTTCGGTTTTCTCGCTTTATCGTTGCGTGCCTAACTTCTCAAAAACGGTTTTAAAAAAAAAAAAAAAAAAAAAAAAATACTTAGATATTTTAATATTTTTTTTACCGGGGTTTTTGGGGAAATGTAGGGATATGCTTCCCTACGGGTACCTATTGACTTACTATTTTATAGGTAATTCCTGTGTTTAGCTTCCTAATAGCTGAACATGCTTGAATAACACACTTTTATGTATTACTTTTCTTTATTTGGATAATGTTTCTCACATCTCGTTTTTGAGGCATGATGTTCGTCTTAGATTAGGCCCTTGTAGAAAGTTAGGTGCCTTCTTTTACCTTGTATGTTTAGGGCAAGTTGTTATAATTTTCCTTCTTTCGTGTTCACACGATTTCTCCTGCTAGGAACCAATGTTTTCCTGGTTTGTCGGCATACGGGCGTTCTTTGGGTCCGCATGCTGAATCTTTCATGCTCTTCTGGTGCCGGGATCGACGTTTTCGGATTAATTTTGGAAATAATAAATTTTCCTGGTACCTCTTCGATCTGCATGAAACTTACATCGATTGGAGAGCGAATTTTTGTGGTTCATCTGGTGTAGTTAGATTGTGAAATAACTTATTGGTTTTACTTGAATATTGGTTTAAAATTAGGTAAACAAAGCGCTGTCAATCTTGACAGTTGTCAAATTTGACCGTCTGTAGTCTCCATGTAGTTTCGTGAAAAGAGGTTTGCCTGGAAATCTCGACTACATGGAGTATTTTTGGGTAAGGTCTTTTATATTATTAATAGGACCTCTCCGCTCTGTGAACAAAATTTCAGGCTGCAGAGAATTTTAGAAATGGCTCTAGAATACTTTCAAAATCCGTATATAAGGGAGACTTCCATCCCTGGTGCGGGATTCTGTTTTTGGATTCTGATTCTACAACTACTACTGAGATCAATGATACTTATGCCCTAAGGGTTATTGTGATTAAATTTAACCCAGTCTTAATTTTGGACGAGTTGGTCCGATTTGATCTCTTACTGGGCAAACCTTAGGCCCTTCATTGTTCCTTTTTCTTTTCTCACCACAAATTATTTCAGATTCCCTAGACGGTTGCCAGCTCCAGTTCTTGGGGAACTCTGCCCCAAGACCCGTATTCCTGCTTCGGGGAGCTGAAACTCCGAGCAACCCTGGTGTCCTATGTCGTGACTCTGCCTCAAGACCCGTATTCCTGCTTCGGGGAGCTGAAACTCCGAGCAACCCTGGTGTCCTATGTCGTGCCTACTTCTGGTTGCGAGAACTACAAGCAAATCTGGTGTCCCATGGTTGTGTCTGCATCTGGTACAGAAGCTCTCCAGTGAACGTGTCGGCTTCTGGAAGCTTCAAGCAATCTCCACTGCGGAAGTCTTCATGGTGGCTAGATTTCTCTAATAAAATATTCTTCTTTTGACTTTCGATATTAGGGATCCGTAAGGTTACCACTTCCATATAGGAAATTATCAGTATAGGCAAATTCTTTAAAACACTAGGTAGGACATCTATTTTACAACGAGAGAGATTAAAATTCTTATAACCTATACTTCCTTTTATTTTTTTAAAACTGCACTTCATTACAACAGTATCACATAACACAATGTAATTTTTCTATTCGTTCTCATAAAATACATAAAAACTCCTACGTTATTCTTAAATATTTATTAATTTCTGTCATTAAACAAGACGAATGCGCACACGCATACAAAACTCGCTCCATTGTTATGAAGAAATGTATTTATTGTCAATCAGATTACTGGGAGGTTATAAAAATGGTTGTCACTTCTGTCATACATAATGGGGACCACCCGAACGCTATAGATTAGGTTAGAGGCCCTTTGTTTGTCCGGGACAGAGAGTTTAATTTGTATTTTGACTTTACTAGATAGGATTCGTAATGCCTAAGATTAGATATTAATTTATTATCCCGTAGCAGAAGCAAGTATCTTTCAAGCTATTGCTCTACAGCAATAGGCTAGATGACTGGTTTTTTATTTTATTGTCCTATAAAAAGTGGCCCATAAATATAGCTGATTAATGAAAAGAAAATGAAAATCTGACCAAAAATAAGCAACTTATTAGCATTTTAATATCATGCTAGACAGAGAGACGAAACAGCAAATCGTGACGTCACTTCTCTGTACGACATATAAATTATATTCTGACAAGTAAGGCTTGACGTCATTTTTTGTTTTGTGGGAAAGGGACAGAGTTGTCTCTACCAAAAACTTTAAACGCTTATATATCAGAACATTAATAACCGATTTAAATTATTTTTTCACTAAACATACTATATTTACTTAAATTCTTTATTAAACCCTATTGGTTTTCTTGCTATTGATTATTATCGATGAGTAATGATATTTTCAACCGACTTCAAAAAGGAGGTTCTCAATACAAATGTTTAAAAAAAAAAAATTGTATGTGTATGTTATTCGATTACTCCGCCAATTATGCACTGATTTTGATGTTTCTTTTTGTTTGGTAGTTAATACTTCAGAGGTGGTCTCAAATAAATTTTAAAGAAATGAAAAAAAAAATGAAAAAATTAAAATATCTTTATTACAGCATAAACTTACTAAAATAACATCAACAACAGTATTGCTGCACGTCATTACTAAACCAGAAAAAAAAAACAAAAAAAAAAATGTTTTTTTGAAATCAGTTCAGTAGTTTAGTTTTTAAATCAAAATTACTAGAAAATATAAAGATGTCATCCAGGTATTCGAAGTCGGTTGGTTTTTTTTTTTTAAAGCGTATTATTATAAAGGTAATGTCATCCAGTCCTTCCACCACATTTCTTGACGTGATGTGGATTGGTCTCGGGGATTGCCCCGCCCCTTGCGAAAACTCACTAACTTCGGTTATAGACATACTTAGATAAGTTATTTCCAATGTAATGAGAAGCCATCATTGGTATTTTATTGAGGGTACAGTTATGCTAATTACTGAACCTTATAGACCATTATTATGCATTCCACGGCTCAAAATAATTGAGCGCGCGACACTACATTGATTTTAAGAAAACATTACCTACGCGGTTAAACAGAAAGCTGTCTGCTTGCCGGTTCACGGGAAACCGCCCGATCGGATTACATGCTCACATTCTTGACTACAATGCTGTGTTAAATAAACGCTTTATTGCGATAAAGTGAGGTATATCAGGCATCGATTATGTAATACTATATACCCGGATTAGGTATATAGGTACTCCAAGCCTCAGAAAAGTATTATTTCGCAGAGCTTAGTAAAAATAAAGGCATTGGAAAAGGCGCAATTCAGATATGATTCGATCCCACGACATTTCAGTAATATAAGTATGACGTTATAGAATGTTATGGTTCCGTACCCAAAGGGGTTCTAACGGTTCCTATTACTAAGCCTACCTACGTCGTAATTGTGTAAACGTTTATATAATACCTAATGTGATTTGAATTAGGAACGTTAAAATTCGTGTAAAAAAAATCTTATGGCATTGTAAAGAGAGTTCATTTGAAAATCGAACTGGGCACCAAAGGCAGAACAAAAAAAAGGAAGTTGTCGTGATTTACGTAGTATTGACTTACTCTATGGTCGCGACTGGGTTTTTATTGTCTCGCAGAGGATACCCTCTGTACCCTCTGTTTTCATACGAAAAGTAGAGTATTCACTTTCTTCGTCATGGGCGGCTTGAACCCCTCCTCGCTTCGCTCAGGACTCTACATAACTCCCTCGTTAAATCTAGAGATCCTCGTTATCGTGACGCAAGACACTGCCTTATCTGCATAAAAGTTTATTTTCCTCTATTTAAACGAGTTGTGAGTGTGCCAAAAATATTTTTGACTGACAATGACTTCAAAACTTTACTCAGGATTCCTTATTCAGGAAACCATAAAGACTGATCCCGATAAGTAAACAAAACAATGTCAGCCAAATGTGTGTAGATAATTGAACAATGAGAAAGACTTCCGACAAATTATTCACCCATAAGTCATCATACAGTCATGCTTTGTCCCCAACATCCTGTTGAATCCCAATTTTTTTTGACTAATATAAAGTCTATTTTATAAAATAAACATAACTTAATAGAGAGTTCAAGGTCTTAGCTTCCGTCAGAAGATCGTTTGGATTGTTTTTATATCAGTTTAAGTGAGTTATATCTTATTTTCCCTTCTTTTTTACAGCTCTTCTTATAGATTCATTTTTTTGAACTCCGAATCTACCATCACAGCTAGCTAATAGATGTGCTGTAAAAAAACCGGAAAAGTTTTTTTTTTTAAATGTACATATTATTTTATAGAAAGTCACAAAATAAGTCATTAAAAGCCAAGTAGGTAAAGGTATATTTCTAGTAAGTGGCTTTGGAGCAAAATTTTTCAATCAAACCGAGACAAACCAAATGTGATAATTTTACATTTTCACAACGGTTCTGCAGCTTTTTCGTGTTATACCTAGGGCTGCCATAACAGCGTAAGTTCTCACCGGGACACTAGTAATCATCATCATCATCAGCCAGAAGACGTCATAATACATACCGGAACATTTTGTGTATTCACCGGGACGACCGGGACAGAAGTTCCAAACCGGAGACTTGTCCCGGTGACCGGGACGGATGGCACCTCTAGTGTAACGCTGTGTGCTTTAAAACGCGTTTTAAATTCCAGAAAGGAGTGAGAAAGCTGTTACCTACATAAGCTGTGCTACGTTCCGCGTAGTCCCCTATACCCTAAACGTTTATTCAGATGTAATTTTTTATAACAAAAGTAATCTTTAAAATTGACAGTGCATTCGGAAGTGCAAGGATGGCGATAACGCTATCGCCATGACGAATATATCCGCCCCTACGCTGATATGCAATACTACAAGGTTCATTGTTCTTTCGACTCGTTTCTATTATTTAGTAAAAATGTAAACTAATTTCTTAATAATTATTTTGAAATTTTTTTCTAATAAAAAAAAAACGATAGAAAATACGACACTAACCTAACTTTATGATGATTGCATGGTTGTGATTTTAGAATGTGCCGAATTATCTTCATATATTTTGAATAAAAGATATGGCTGAAGATGCTCCTAGATCTATGAACTGAAGCTAATATTTGCAAGGATTGGATTATGGTTTTTTCCATTGGAAAAATATGGAAAAATAATATGCCAGAAGCTTTTGAGATATGATCAAGATTTGTGTACTTAGTAATTTTCTTTATGAGTAATGTCAAACGTTGAATAATTAAAAGGTAGGGGCGTTCACAGCACTTTAGATTTACAAAGCAATAAAAAGAAAGACCAACTGATCACCCCGTCACACCGTCTCGTCAAGTCGGAGAGGTCAGTGTATATTCTGGGGCCCGCGATCTACAACCGTATACCACGTGGTTTTGACAAATTTTTGTTTGAATACTCACGTTTATTTATACGGGAATACTCACGTTTAATTAAACGTGAGTATTCCCGTATAAATAAAACAAAAACCGTATACCAGCTTCCATTCGGGATGCTCCTTCCACCGGGTGCTTCAAATCTAAGCTCAGAGCGTGGTTACAAGAGAATTTGTTTTATGACATTGAAGCTTATTTTAAAATAAGAGATTATTTACGTATTTTTATAATTATTATTTCATTTCATTACCTAAGTAATTATTATTTTTGACTTACTTAATGAAATTTGACGTGTAACTTTGGTGTTATCAATAAATTATTTGTATTTGTTGGTGTGGGGTAAAGATTCCAACTTATATCTTTTCCTAGATATCAAGGTACCTATTGCCAAAATGAATATATTAACGAAAATACTAACTTTACATTGACTGTATGTAGGTATGTATCGTTGTTTTACCTCAAGTCAAAATCAACACCTATCTGCTTATTTCAAAACTATAATGACTGTTTAAAAGCATTGTGATCAACAGTTACGTAACTTTTTGCATTACAAAGATTTTGCACAACATCGCTCTACAAGCTTATCGATCTACATAGGTCATTAAACCACACATTCGATTTTGGACCTTATAACTTTTGTTATAGCAGTCAAGTTTGAAAATTCTTATAGTAGTCGACATTAATATAATTAATTCCTTGATACGACAACTGGCCGAATCGCTGGGATGTCGACGCCAAGCTGTCTCGTAACTGGTTACGTATTAGTTGTTTTGCAAGTTATGAGTTGTAATACTGAACACACCTCTGCATTTCATTCTTAGGCAGCTGCGTAGTATACAGGGTTAGTTCTAATTAGTTAGCATCCTTATAAGGGCATATTCTGTACATCAAAACAAACAATTTTTACTATGGGGCCATTATCGAAATCGCAAAAAAAACAGCTGTTCCAAACATTTTGCCCAAGGTCGATGAACTTTTTATATGGAACAGCTGATAACTTTTTCGCGATTTCAATGTTGGCCCCATAGTTAAAGTTGTTTGTTTTGATGTACAGAATATGCCCTTAAAAGGATGCTAACTGATTAGAACTAACCCTGTAGATCGGGAAGGTACTGTCGGTAAACTAACAGTATCAGCATGAGATAGTTACAGTAAGAGAGCAAACAAAAAGTAAGTAATGTTTACAAAAGTTGGTCGGCCTAGGCGGAACCTGTCCGGTTAGGTAAAGTCATTAAAAAGTGGGGTAAAAAAAATGAGAAAATATTCTATAAGGTTGCATTAAGCCTTGTTCACCTAGGTTTTCCATGGTTCCAGAATCCATAGCAACTAGAGTTATCATTCTTCGAGAAGTACATTCTGGTGTTGATCTAACCATTAGAATGACCAGCTTTAGAACTTAAAATAAATATGACGTCCTCACATAAAATTATTTAGCAAAATTGTGTCTTAAAAGTTAATTTAGTCATTATTATCTTTAATTCTCTATTATTAGCACATATCAGCCAGAAAACGTGCTGGACGAAGGCCTTTATAGAGGGTGTTGCCATAATCCCCACGCTTGGCAGGCAGCTCGGGGACCGCAGAATGCTCACCGGTTAACGGTTAACCAACATGACGGTGCTGCCCGTCCTGGATGCAGTTTTAGGACATACCCAGGTCCAAATTGGTCTCTATTATTAATAACTTATAATTCTTTAAAAATAATTACTGGTTCAGCCTGTTAATAAATATATTTGGTAAGTAATAGCCTATTTATATTATTATTATTTAATTCAAAATAACAATATTTAAAATTAAAACACAATTTCATTTTTGAAATTTTAAACTTAAACTTTGGATATTTTTTTTAGCGTTGGCTACTTTCTACTTTATCGCGCGAAATTCCCTGCGCGAGGAATGAGCCAGCGCTCTGTCGACGGCTAAACTTGGAGATATATATTTAACTTTTTTGTTTCTGAATCCCATGGACATTTTAGGGTTAATTTGTTTTGTATAAGTTACTATTTCCTCACATTGTAAGTATTTTGGTCATTAGCCATTTTGGTCATACAACCTATCAACCTAATGTTAGTGATAAGATTCAAGTGCTTTTAAAAGTAGTACTAATAGTGCAGCTCGTAAGGCATTCGATCTGATGCAGGGTCTGGGACTTCAACGGAATTGGTCTGTGGTTAAATATAACTAGTAGTTTATTAAAAACAAAATCACATTGAAATATTTTTGAAACTTAAAATCATGAAACCGTTCTGAATTACTCCTAATGAAACCTGGAGGCTTTAGCTCTCTCTCTCAAATGAAACGATAGACGACTATCTAAAGCTAAAACTCACCGCAGCATTAGAACTTTGAATTAATATTTCAATAAAAATATTTCAACTTGATTTGGTTTATATTCTAACTAGATGCGCCCCACGGTTTTACTCGCGGTTCCTGAAATATAGAGCAGCCCTTGTTTTAATCCAGGGTTTGAACTACCTCTATACCAAATTTCATCCAAATCCATTTAGTAGTTTTTGCGTGAAAGAGTAACAAAACAACATCCATACATACAAACTTTCGCGCTTATAATTTTAATAAGTATGATGTGGCTGTTTATTTTGTAAATATGAGAAACGACAATAATAAACTAGATGTAATTTACTACGGACCAATTCCATTGAACTCTAGGGACCCATATCGGTCAAAGGCCAATCCTTGTCACTCTTGCTACAATCAATTGGTGAACGCTCCGGTAATTGTCACGGTATAGTATGGAGTATTATAACTGTATGGCCAGCCAGCTGACTCCCACGACGTTGGCGCTTGGCGCATGAAACGAACGGTTGGCTCTTTAGTATAAAAATCCCTCACCACAACTTTTTTACGCTTCGATTCTCAAAAAAAATGATCCAATTCAAAAGGGTTCCATAGCCAAAACTCCGGATGTGGCAAAATCAAGTTTTCTTGTTAGAGTGGTCGCACATTGATTCGGCACGGCACCCGACAGGCGCCGGACCGACCGAAACACACTGCGCAGAATTAACTGGTGCGAGCGAGACGGGCGCCTCGAGAAATTCCTTACGGTGTGCGGGACTAGTACAAAATGTATGCACAGCGCCTTCGGGCGAAACTTGACGGTTTTTCTTACGGTTTTTCTCGTCGTATGCGCCCGGCCTTAATCGTTGCTTATCTGCTCTTGATGAAGGCGTTGTCGATAAAATATAGTCCAAGTAAAAATACTGTGTACTGTGCCTTGTTTTAAAAATTTTAGCAGCTGTTGATGGCCTGAAAATAAATTTGTAGTTTAGATAGCCTCGACCAGGGACCAGTAAGGAACAACCGAGTCATTTACATTTTATGTTGGCTTTAATTAGCAAGACAAAGGATTACTGTTGAACCAGCATGACTTGTGTCTGTCGGTGGCATCATAGCTCCCAAACGTCTGAACCGATTTTGATGTAGCTTTTTGATTTTGCTGTTTCAAGAAAATCTGAATAAATCAGAATCTGAATTTTTACAACATAAAATTTTTATATTAAGGCGAAAAAAAAAAACCTCTCATAACATGTACCACAAAATTGTTAATGCCTGCACCTCGTCCACATGTTGTATGTAGACGACTTAATCATCTCTAATAGCCACTTGACGGACGCAGCCACAACACGGTGATAACAGTTTGTATGCGGAACCACTGGCTTAGATTACACCCGATACATACTTTGAGGACCACCTGAAGCTCACTGGCGTAATTACGAAGTTTGTTATAGTAGAAATTGTACCGTACACCTCGGAATTAGTTTCATGTGTGCATGAGCGATAGGTAAAATCTGCGATCCCCAAGCCGCCTGCCAAGCGATAGGTAGGTTCGAGTCCTGCCGGAGGTCATAATTTTTCTTCCTGTTTAAACTTTAAAAACAAAGCGATAGGTAAACAATGCCATCATGCGCAGATCCACCGTTGTAGGCACGGTGAGCAAGCCCATTGTGATGCCCACTGATTGAGGTAGATATTTTTCATAATAATATTGAAAAATAAATGTAGTGGTCCGAAATTTGGGACTCTCAGAAACGCATAGTGTAGCGAGCTCCTCTTATGCTAGGGCTTCACCTGCGTGACGCTTTACGTCCAGTTACCGGAATAATTAACGTGCAATTAATGATGCATTATACAATGCGCTACATGGGTGGCCACATTATCATATGACTTTGAATATCGCCTAACATCTAATGACGTTAATAACGCCACTAACATATTAGCGTGGTAACACCCGGCCATATCTGCGTACTCTATCAAATACCGCGCTAAATAATGGCGTTACATGCAGGTGAAGCCTTAGCATTAGACTGGGAGGGCACCGCCGGTAAACCTAACTCATCGAGTACCAGCATGAGACAGTTATGGCGAGGATACAGACAAAAAGTAGTGTTTAAAAAAGTTCGTCGGGCCAGGCGGAACCAGTCAGGTTAAGTACAGTCAAGAAAAAAGTCGGGTTAAAATAATGAGACAATCTACAGTAGCCGCCAAACAAGTTGTCAAATTTTCGGCATGGAAAAGGTGAGCCTACGCAGGAACGTCGTGTACACCACTGAAGAGAGAAGAGGTAGGGCCTTCACTTTTCTGTGGTGTACACTTCCATGCAGTATATTTGGCAAGTTTAATGACAGGATATTATTTATTTTAATTCTGCGCATCCCCACTTTTTGACATTTTGCGTGGCGATTACTGTACCAGCATTATAACTTAGTCATACGATTAGACTCGATAAGTAAAATATCGAGTCTTAACATTTACTCGATGAGATGAAAACCACCCCCGAATGCGACCCTAAAATCATGGCTGACCAATGTTTTCTAATTTTACTAATCAAGTCTTATCGTATGAACAAGGTTTGAAAGAGGCAGATACCAATGTACCCTGATTCGATACAAATATTTATATACATATTTTAGTGCCTGTACAAATGCAAATAATGTGCTCATTTTACGAACTCGGGTTTCTTTTTAGTATATACTATAATATTACTGGGTTATAAGCTTGATGCATACTAATCTGAAAGTAAGTACTCATTATCGTAAACAACATAATAACAACGTAAAAGCCCATAGTAAAGTCGCCACAACTTTACTAGGGCATGACTTTGGACTCGACTTTGACTAATTTCGTGTGACTAACGACTGTGATTTCATGACATATTTGACTTGATAATACTACTTACAAGTAACTTTTTCAAAAAAAAAAACAACCGACTTCAAATTAATATGTGACCACCTCTGGAGTATACTATTACAAACAAAAAAAGATTTTTCAAAATCGGTCTACAATTGACGGAGAAATCGGTGAACATATATAAAAAAATAATTAAAAAAAAGCATACATACCGTCGAACATATAGCCTCCTACTTTTTTGAAGTCGGTTAAAAACTTGAACATTCATATACTTGACTATGGCAGAATGCAAAACGTGCGATGCCAATTACAAAAAAAAATAAGTAGCTTATAAACATGTATTATTATAATATCATTGCGACGCTTGGCTAGAAACGAATCTCTCTCGGCCGACGATCGGGGCAAGCAGCATGCCTTGGGAGAGACCTAAATCACACAATAAATAATATTAGACAATAGACAATATTTTATTTGTAGAAAAAAACACATTTTGTACACAAGACAAGACGCATAACAAATTTAAACAGTACACAATATTTTTTCGCCACAAACCGGTTCCAACTCAGCATAATGCTGGCTGCAAACAGCCAGCGCTGGTCTTCCATTGGAACCGAGTAATACGTACCTAAATCCAGCAGTGAACTGGCTATGGTGACAAGTAGAGAGTGTAAACGGTAGAGTAGGTTTAGTTTTGCAGGTCACATAAATTATCCTTGTTTCTTGTTGGGTATTTCCCTACATAATTTTTCCTTACCCACATGCAAACGACCATTAAAAACCAAAACTCTAGCTCAAATCATATAGAAAAGATAACGACTTGTAAAAACCAGTTATAATTAAAATAAGGTAAACTTATTTATGTACGTCAAAGTCAAATAAAACAGAAATAAATATAGACCTTTGAGTTAAAACTGATTTCTTTCGGTCATAATCTTTGAATATACTTTCATTTAAGGCTTAGATAAATGTCCCATTAAAATTCCTAAGATGGTGTGAAGACGAGGCCACGCTACCTGTCATCTTATAGGATTAAAGGTTTTATAAATTAGAAGAGGATTATAAACGAAATACTTATTGCAAGTCACGGGAAATGATCAAATCACTCTAAAAAACGTTAAAAATAAAATTTTTTTAAATACAGTACGGGTCTAGTAAGCCATGGCTTACACACAGGGGTTTTTCGTACATTTGCCAGTTATCGAAGGATGGTATTTCAGCTTAGTATATGTTAGCGAGTAGGTACTTTGGATTCTCATATATTTCCAGTTCTCGAGATTTGTGGCAATCATATCACATCAATAACCTTTCTTTCCGATCGGTCATCAGTTCTTCGAGCGTTGTGGCCCTGGCCTGCCTATTGCCATTTCAACTTGCACATCTTTGAGAGCTATGTCGGTAACTTTGGGTCTTTGGCGAATATCCTTGTTCCGGATTTTATCGTGCAAAGAAACTCCGAGCATAGCTCTCTGCATTGCCCGTTGTGTGACTGAGTTTCTGCAAAAGACCAGAAGTTAAAGACCACGTTTCAGTTCCATAGGTTACACACACTGATTCAAGACCTATGTAGGTATTTAACTAGTGTGTCTACCACAGTACAGTCACTAAAGTATATTATTAACGTTTCTGGAAAGCCAGAGAAGTAGTCAAGTCTTTGGCACGATGCATCGTGCCAAAGACTTGACTACTTGTCTCTTGACTAAGTACCTAACTATCCAATATCATACTAAACAAACCCACGAATTATCTATCCAATAGGAATGCTATTGGATTATTTGCATCAATTATTTATCTCGCAATAGATAGCTAAACTAATAACGTGATCAACGTATATAATGATGCAACGATGGCGAGTTAAGATACTATCATTCGATTTCTCCCTAATATGACGTTAGTTTGACCATAAATTCGTTGAATATCACCTCACTGTGGGGGGCAATCAATTAATCGTAGATATATCCAATTAAAAAAGCATACAGCCATGCTTATGTTTGTACAATTCGTTTTATTTATTTAATGTTTATTAGTTTAACTTCTAATCGATATAATTAAAGTTTTGGAAAAGATATTAATAATCGTTATGGATGGTTAGGATAAAGATAATAATATTGAATGAGATAACAAAAACACGCCCGTCAATGGGTGTTTTTCTGAAATGCAATAAAAAAAAAAACCACATTGTAGATGGCGCTGACCAGACATGGCTGTCATTGTCAGCTTTTTACAATTGTCAGTGTGCCACAGATCAAAATATTATGCTGTGTTTGACTGTCACGTATACTCAGCGCCGTCTATCGAGTTACATTACTACATTTTTTTTAAATTCGTGTTTGGAAAAATCACTCAATATTCGCACTCATTTTCCAGATGCACTCTTGTTACTCAATAGAATGAAAATGCTGTATGCGGGAATTATATCAAGGCGTAGTACTATTATTTTTTCTGGGACCAAGAGTTGAGAGTTTGTATTAGGTTATTTATAGAAATCGGAATAAAAACTTGTTCTAAGTACGTTCTAATGTCAATATCTTAATAAGCGTTGAACCGATTATTCGAAATCAGTTACATTAAATAATTTTAAATCTTAAAAGGACGTTTGCAAGTGAGGGCTGACAACGGTCTAAGGTTAAAATGACACAGTTTATTTCTTGAAATATATAGTTTTTCACATATAGTCTCTAAAATAATTATGTTATACACACTAAATATTGCAGTACTTAATACTCGTATTGGTGGTGAGCTTTCTGCGATCCCCAAGCTTTTTGCCAAGCGTTTGGATTATGGCAACCCCACCCTATCAAGGGGAGGCTATCAGGCTTTCGTCCAGCAATGGACGTCTTCTGGTTAATGATAACACAACAAACTAATTAATTCTAATTAATTAACACGAAATATATCTACTAACAAAAAAAAACAAAAATAGTAATGTCTATTATTACAATGGTATTTTTGGGCTTGACTTCAAAATAATTATATCGCCTTTTATACAGACGACTTTGAAACTACGATTTAGTTAAGTATTCTATTATTTACCGTGATTTAAAAGTTGGAAGATATATATAAAGAATAAATACTATAAGGATGAGTTAATAGGAATAAAATGATAAAAAATCTGTCGGATGAGTTGAGAGTAGAAAACAGGTGGGTTAAGTTTTTTTTTACGAATGATTAGACGTCATAGGACGAGTGAGGAACAACCCATAATAATATGTGACATTTAAAGTGTTAATAATAAAACAGCAATTTTAAATAACTGCACTAACAATAAAAATAAAATGCATTATTGGCACACACTGCTAATGTGGAGTGAATGCCCTCGTTGTTTTCTTGCTTACTTATCGTTTCACAGTAATCGCACTCGTTAGCAATGTTTTTGTAGATTTATTATTAAAAAGATATTATTAAACGCGACACATTAGGCCTAATGGGCTACATCAATAATAGGATAGCGCTATGCACTTACACAATCGTGTGCGGTAATAATAACGAAAAAAATATATACCTATATTATACAACCGACTTCAATTTCGGCTACCTAAATGACGTCTTCAATTTTCCAGTTATTTTGATTTATTCCTGTAATTTTGATTTAAAAACCAAACTACTGAACCGATTTAAAAAAAATCTATACCTTTGAAGTATCACCGACCAAACAAAAAATAATCATCAAAATCAATTCATAATAGGTATGTAATAAGCGAAGAAATCGCTTAACATAAAAAAAAAACGTACTGTCGAATTGAGAACTTCCTTTTTTTGAAGTCCTTTGAAAAAGAGATGGAGTTCGCTCTAGTCAAAAATCAAGAAAAATGCTGATTGCAACAAAACCACGAAGTAAATCAAAATTCTGGATTGAGACACTGGAATTATAATTACTTAACCAATAGAGTAATAATCAATTGAATAATTATGCATTAAACATTATATGCAAAGTAAAAGTGAAAAATGTTTGTAAGACATAAACCATGGTTTAGAGTTTTTTCGGTGATTAATTTAATCTATGTAGAAGAGATTCAAATTTAATCGTGTTTTATTTTACTATCGTTGAATAATAGACAATATTATTTCTGAATGTTAAACCTAAACCCCAACTTAACCTTTGTTTCTGTTGTTGTTGCATTTAATAATGAGAGAAATATAATCGAAAAAAAAGCATTATTTTTCGAAAATATGTTTGCGTTTTACCTAATCCCGCGCAACGGTGAGGTCTAGGATGGAGCACGCTTACCTAGAAGGAACCTGTTCACTCTGGATTTGAAGATACCCGAGAATATAGTATTCTATGTTTGTCCTTCCCGATTTTCATCACGAATTATTATCTTATTTATTATTTAATTTATCTTATTCCTTGTCAAAATGCAACACATAAATAAATAGAAGAACGAAGTCACACATAGTCAAAATATTCGACATTAGAGTTAAAATTGTATGTGAAAACTATATATAAAAATATATTTACATAATATATTACTTATATATGGAAAAAATTAGGTATACAGTAAAACAAAAAAAAAATGTATATTGTATACTTATATACTTACTTGACTAAGATTAAGCCTAAACTGTTATTAAATATATTTACTATATTGAGACTTCTTGAAATTTAATCATGTTGAGTGTCGCGAATGGGCCTCATGCATGTTTGTTGCATTTGCGGTAGCATTAATTAGTTCAATAAATATATAGTTAAAAGGCGACAAGGAAAATAAAAATGAAAGAAAAAAAACTATATAGAAAAAAATAAGATAAATAATGAATAATTTACTGTATACTTTTTATTGATTTGTGTACTTAATTTACAACAACAAAAAAAAGGCGATTTGTTTGCCGATCAGTTCAAAACAACATTAAACAGCGTAAGCAACATGTTTGGTCTAATAATGTCTCTGACCTGTGTCGGAGGAAGACGGTATGTATAGCAGGAACAAAAAAAAGAAAACATATATTCAGAGATTTTAAAGTTAAACATTGTTCAACAAGAGTGAACTGTCCAACTGGTTTCCGAACAAGTTAATCCAGGAATGGTTTTCTTTTTAACAATAACTGGCATCCGGTAGGACTCGCCTTTTGCACCTGCTACCACAGAATATGCAACTGTAACCATGCTTACTACCAAGCTTGTAGTAAAAGCAACTGGTCTTGTTACTAATAAAACTGAGCATCTAAAGGTATTATTATGGCGTTAGGTTAGGATGACATAAGGAACTGAAACGTGGTCTTTAACTGCTGGCCTTTTGGTGAAACTTAGAGTCACGCAACGGGCAATGGATAGAGCTATATATGCTCGGAGTTACTTTGCGCGGATAAAATCCGGAACGAGGATATTCGCCAAAGAACCAAAGTTACCGACATAGCTCGCAAGAACAACCGTGATAGTATAAAACAGTGTTTTATAGCTCGCAAGGTTTGCAAGTTGAAGTGGCAATGGGCAGGCCACATCGCTCGTAGAACTGACAACCGATGGGGAAGAAAGGTTCTTGAGGTGCGACCGCGAACCGGACGACGCAGCGTAGGAAGGCCTCCCACTAGGTGGACCGACGATATTGTAAAAGTCGCGGGCAACCGGTGGATGCAAATGACAGGTTGTCGTACAGTGTGGCGGTCTAAGGGGGAGGCCTTCGTTCAGCAGTCGTCTCCGGGCTGATGATGAGGTTAGGATACGGGCTTAATAAATTGAAATAAATTGAAATTGATAGATGTCTCCAAGAGGTTATTGATATTTTATGACCGACCAAAGTGAAGGCCTAGAGACTAATGTGCTAATTTGAACTTTTTATGGCTTTTGTTTTTCGTTTGTTGTTTTGTTGTACTTACGGGTTATTCACCTACTGGACTCGAGGGGTCCAGGGGATCACTTTTAGGCTATTAAGTTGTTATTTGGCTCGAATGCCTAGTAGTATTTTGAGGTAGTATTATCATAAGGCTCGGAACGTAAATGAATTTTACAGCGGAGTGGATCACACAACTTTTCACCTTTTTCACCTTACTTACAAAAATCGGATAAAAACAACCTTGGCACGCAGTAAAAAAATAGATAAACCTTAACGAGCCAGTGAAGTTAAAAGTTTTTCTATCATAGTTATGTGATCATAAATATATGTAGACGGATTATTATAGTTAGTTGTAGTTATAATAACATGTTACGTTGACCGGGAAAGTTGTTTGTCTTGTGCTTTTTTAGATATTGATTGATGTAGGCTTGGCAAGTCGTTCTTACAGAGAGAAATGTCATCTAGGATGGTGCCATTATGAAGCGTTAATGTAAATATAAAATAAATAAAAGTAAATTTTACATTGAAATAAATCTAATAATTATCATAATATTACATTATAAAAATATAAATATAAAAATACAATAATTAATTTAAATAAAATATTAATTTATTGATATTTAATATTAATAAAGAATTATCATATTACGCTTTAAAAAAAAACAACTGACTTCAATTTCTACTACCTGGATGACATCTTCATATTGTCCAGTTGTTTTGATTTATTCCAGTAATTTTGATATAAAAACCAAACTACTAAACTGATGTCGATAAAATTTGCATTGGACCACCTCTAAAAGTATCACCAACCAAACGAAAAAAAAAGAATCATCAAATCAATTCATAATTGGCGGAGCTATCGCGTAACATACAAACATAAAAAACGTGCAGTCGAATTGAGAACGTCCTTTTTTGAAGTTTTTTGAAAATTGGCTAGTATCGGCACCGCAGCAAAAAAGAGCTTTCCCTTTTTTTGGGAGAAAAAAAAATACTAATCATAAATAGCAAAAAAAAAACTATGAAATTGTAGAACCTGTGTATATTACCATGGATCGTGATGAGAATTCATCGCATGAGATATACGACCTGTACACGAGTACCACCACTGAAGAGAGAAGTAAACCTAAGAAGTAGGGCTTTCGCTTTTCTGTGAGTACCACTACCCCAGAACATCCAAACATCCGGATGGAAGCAAATTTTTCCAGTTTTTGCAGACTTCGCTGCGCTCACTCCGTCAATACTAGCCTTGCATGAACTCTTAGTGTAGCAGTTATTATTTAATCTATGCATTCTGTCCGGTTCAGGTCACGCGGCTGCTGGCGCCGGACTGGAACGGCATTCGATACGGTTGCTCGCACCGTCATCAGGTTACCCACTAACCATTAATTAATAGAATTGATAAACGAATTTCAGCCCTAACACCAAGGTGATTAGATAAATGTATCGGTTTAGGGGTTGGAAACAAAGGTTTATGAGATGTCGGCGACGTGCTAGAAATATTAATGATCTGCTTCTTATACAGGGTTAGTTCTAAGCAGTTAGCATCCTTTTGAGGGCATATTCTGTACATCAAAACAAACAACTTTTACTATGGGGCCAACATTGAAATCGCAAAAAAACAGCTGTTCCTCGCTGTCGATGAACTTTTTGTATGGAAAAATATCAACAGTTGATATTTTTTTCGCGATTTTAATGATAAATAAATAAAATAAATAAATATTGGGGGACATTTATTACACACAGCGCCATCTAGCCCCATACTAAACAAAGCTTGTATTATGGAAACCAGTTAGCTGATAGAATACTTATATATATTTTTTTTCGTAAATACATACTTATAATACATACTACACCCAGACACAGAACAAACATCGATGTACGTCACAAACATTTGATGGCGCTATAGTAAAAGTTGCTTGTTTTGATGTACAGAATATGCCCTCAAAAGGATGCTAACTGATTAGAACTAACCAAACCTGTATAGCAAAAGTTCACTTTTTCCTCATCACCAGCCCACTTTTGTCCACCTGTTTCACAAGGGCTTCTCTACTTAGTGCGTTCTTAGTCTTTTCGCTTCCAGTCAGTAAAGCCTAACTAACGACCTAATAACTACTTTTTTTTTAATACGGTCGAGTGACGAGACGAGCAAAACTTTCATCTGGTGGTAAGCGTCACACCTGCCACTAACAGAAGCAGTGCCTGAATTATGAGCTTGCGAACACGTCACCCTTAGATATTACATGTTAGATCTCTTCATACCCAGTGATTTCTCTGGTAACATTTCCCTTCAAACCGTAACACAGTAATGATTGCACACTACTGCTTGTCGGTTGAATGACTGGCAAAGGTGTGGTACTTCCCTAGCGGACTCTGCAGTAGAGTCCTACCACTACAAAAACTTTACGCGCCATGTACTGTCACGTTATACGTGACGAGTTAGCGTTATACGCTGTGATCTGTCGCAGAACCGATGTTGTCCAACAAACCACAAGAACGCAAGATTTAATACAAACATTCAATTATACTTTGTCAGGTTTTCAATTATTATTATTTTTTCATTGGAAATAAATCTATAGCTTGGTAAAAAAGCTTGGATTATTTAGTTCGCTCTCTAATCAAAGTAAAAAACTCTTAAAGATTTTTTTTCTCTCCTGGCAACACTGTTGTAAATAATTTGTGACAGCGCCATTTTTAATTTTTGCCCATCGTCTGATGATTTCTTATAATTATCCGTTTATTGGGCAATTAAATAATTTAACATTAATTACGAAGTCTTTGAACCCATTGACTAGACTAGTAATACTATGTTTCCGGAGCCAATGTTAGCTTACAAAATATTACTTATTACTTACTTTAGATATTACCCAAACAAAATAATTATACATATAATAATAATAACACACTTTAAAAAAAAACGACGTCAACTTCGAATACCTGGATGACATCTTCATATTTTGTAGTAATTTTGTTTTAAAAATCAAACTACTGAACCGATTTCGATAAATTTATATGGGAACACCTCTAAAGTCTTACCTACCAAACACAAAAAAACATCAAAATCAGTTCATGATTGGCTGAGTAATCGCGTAACATAAATACATACAAAAAAAAACAAAAAAAAAAACAGTCGAATTGAGAACTTCCTTCCTTCGGTTGAAAAGTAGCTTCGTTTACTTAGATAATGTTAAATTCGTGACTGTGAGAGCGCAGTGTGTTCCGCTCATGACATTTCATGATGTTATTCGTGAAAATCTCGAGAGAAAGGTAATATGCACAGACCTTCGACTTTCGGCTAACCTAAGTAACATATATACCTACAGTATAGCTAAGTCACGAATTAGAAAGATCCTGAAGATAGGTACAGCTATTCTATAGATAGGTATAGCTATAGACAGGTTGTGTTTCATCAACACTTTAGTACCGTTCTAATTACAAGCATTACAAGCACTAAAATTTCAGTCTTATGTACCAGTACATAAACTCCAAAGAGCTTATAGGGTTTATCCACATTGTGGTCGATTTTGAAGGTTTAAGTTGACAGAACTAAACTAACTAAAGTATTGATGTCCTTAACTAACATGCCTAGTAAAAAAGTGACAGCAACATTTTAATTAGTTTAGAACTGTCAACTAAAAGCCTTCAAAATTGAACACATCACATCAATAAAAAGAGTTCGGTTTTGTTAAGGCCCGAGAATTGAAGCACGGACCTCACAATTTCAAGTCGAGCAGTCTCTTATTAGGCTACCATCGTTTTAAACAGATCCGAGATGAAAATTGATAGTACTTTTTTTTATAATTCAGGGTACGGAAAGTCTTAAGCTTTGTTCTAGACACTTGTAAAAGCGCCGTCGATATCAAGTGAAAATGTTTGATAAATTGCGCTATCATAGTATGGTAGACCACCCGCGCCCACCCAGCGCCCACTGGACTCATTTGTCAATAGAGAACTGAAGTAATTACAGTAAGCCCGTAAACTGTATAGAAAGATTTATAGCTCCAACCTGCACCACAATAGTGCTAAAGAGAATAAATACTATAATCTTATACAACTTAGATCACTAGCAGGACACTTTTTTCAACCGACTTCAAAAAAATAATATGTTTTTAATTATTTTTCTTAGGCCAGGTGTTCAACTACGCACTTGATGTGGTCGACGATAGTTTGACTCATGGTATAATAATATTCCACCAGGTATGACACTCCCGAGCGACAAAGGTCACGTGGGTGACACAAGCATACGTCATCGACGTGAAATTACCAGTAGCATGAAATCATAACTCCCCGTTCTCCGTATCCGTTCTAACTATGTGTTTTTGGTTGAAACTATGTTAATTCGTGTTTAACTTGAATCATTTTGCTTGAGCGGACACGAATTGAAATGATTTGTGTATTTTATAATTAATCAATTATTAACAGATGTGATTCCCAATTTTCCAATTTTGTTGCCATAAAGTGGCAACTGCCCCCTTTGCACGCGCCGAGGACCAATTGGGCCCGGGCGGGAACATGATAAAGCTAGAATATGGATACGTTTGTCTCGTTTTCGCGGGGAAAAAAGACTGGATAGACTTTTATCACGGCTCGCGTGCTAGGCGGGCTGGAGTGACGTAAGCAAGTGTCACTCTCGGAGTAGCAGACCTTGCTTTATTGGATCATGGTTTGACTTAGCTTGGAATAGTAACTAGCTCTTACCTAAGTGAGGCTACAGGAACATACATCGTAAAGTGCTTGAGCGATATATTATTAAACTGAGAAAGAACACATGATGTGCTATTATAAAAGCAAATTTATTCACATTCGATATTATGGAATATTTTTTTATTCGCTAATTCAGAACGCCATAGAAAAAGTTGATTTATGCCATTTTCGTCCCGAGAAAGTTCGTCCCACATTAAATATTCTGCTTTCGTCTCGCTGTGATGAGTGCAATGACAGCCTTTTGGATTAGTAGAACCGAAACGCGGAACCCTATATTTAGTAGTATCGTTTGCATATCCACCAAGATAACAATATTATTTCAATAATTATTAATAATACACCAGAGAAATGACTGGGTATGAAGAGATTTAATACCTAATATCTCAGGGTGACGAGCGCAGTGCAGTGCGGCGCAGGATTGTTATCGCAAGTTCACAATTCTGACAATGCTACTGTTAGTGGCAGGCGTGACGCTTACCAATAGGCGAACGTCTCGCTCGTCTCGTCACTTGATTGTTTAAAAAAACATTTAATTAATTTAGTTTTGACATCGGTATTTTGACTGTTTGCAATGTAATTAATCATCTTGAAAGTAAACCACAAATCGATTTAGAAATATTAGACTATTAGATTTGCTTTTCTAATCACAACATCATCAATAAGCCTGATTTGATATCATTAGTTACATCCGATTGAACTTTTAAAATGAAAGTACGATTGATCGTCTTCCTATTGAAATAATAAGCGGAAAGCGGTAAGAGGTCTTAAGCGGTCTCTTATATCGATTAATATTTTTTAAAATTTTAGTTTAGTTTTAATCAGGTAGTTTAACTGTTTTTACAAAATAGTAAGTATATAATAAAAATTTTGAGCTTTAAAAAAAAACTGAATTGAAATAATTTTACGTGACGAGACGAGCATGACGTTCGCCTGGTGGTAAACGTCACGCCTGCCACTAACAGTAGCAGTGCTAAAATTGTGAACTTGCGAACACAATCCTGCGCCGCACCGCACTGCGCTCGTCACCCTGAGATATTAGATGTTAAATCTCTTCATACCCAGTAATTTCTCTGGTGTATTATTAATAATTGTTATATTATTATTATCTTAATTACACACGAAAATTAGTAGTTTAAAAACCACCGCTAGCCACTGTGAGTAAGTACGTCAGAATCTCATCGTATTTCATACCTGAGATTGCGTCATCGCAGTGATTGATGAAGGTACAGGTTAAAACATCTTAGCTTAGCTTACTGACTAGTGTAGGGTATTGCTGTGTGTTTCTAGTCTTTCTTTATAATTTTCAACCGACATCGAAAAAGGAGGTTCTCAACCAACTCAATTCGACTGTATGTTTTTTTTAATGTTTATTACCCGATTACTCCGCCAATTAATATGAATTGATTTTGATGATTCATTTTATGGTAGGTCATATTTAAGTTGTGGTCCTATATACATATTATCAAAATAGTTTCAGTAGGTTGGTATTTAAATCAGTATAACTAACTGGTAAAATATGTCATCCAGGTAAACTGGTATTAGTTTTGTGGTATTGGAAGGGAATTGATCTCGAAATTGAACGCGGTTGTTTTTTTAAAAGTACTTGTTACATAATCAAATTCAGTTGTTTGATAGTAATTATTGACATCTGTAGGAACACCTATTCATGTATTTGATGTGTAACTTTAGTGTTATCAATAAACTATATTGTATCTTATTTTATTTCGGAGTTTTTTTTTATACTAACATGCACCAGATTTTGACCTCTATACAATGTGTTTATAAATACAAGTTCTCAATACAACATTTACCTTTGTAGAATCTCCAGGTTTGAGCTACTAGCAGATCCCCAGTACAGAGCAGTATGCCATATACCAGAAGGCTTTTATGATGCACTCGTATACCTACTTTCAAACTGCTTAGGTATATTTTAGAGGTGGAACTGCTGTTCATTATGAGTTTTTTTTAAATGAATTACTGATGCTGTTGGCCTCAGTTGGCCTCAACAGCGTCACTGGACTTTAGGCAAGCGCAAATGGCGCTAGGCCTAGTTTAGGTTATAGGCGACTAGCTCACGGGCACCTCAGACGGTACGAACCTCGGCTTGGCTGTCGCCGGGAGTGGGGTCAGACTTGCCCTGGCACCCCAGAAGGGGTATGCCCTGGGGCCCTAGTAGGTTGATCTGGTTGACTATTTGGAGAGAATCTAACCGATCTTCTGACAGATCTGGGGAGTCCTCGACCTCACCGGCGAGGTCGGTGCGTGTTTGTGTGCCTCTGGTAACCGGAGCCTATACCAAAAACGGAATACTTGCTGTTGCTAGGAGTGGTCGGATCGGATTCATTATGAGCGTATCACCATGAGTATTTAAACAATAACTAGGTAGAATCGAAATTGCCAGTAACTTGGTGCACAAATCACTCGCTCTTAGGGCATCCAAGCTGCCGCTGGTCAAGACTGCAGAGTGAGGAATCTCCTAACAATGCGTACCATGGCAAAAACCACTGCCCTTTGAATCTAAATTCTTAACTACATCATTATTATTTTTTATCTTAATTAAATAAATACTTAACAATATTTAATTACATACTAATCATGACTACCGTGAATTATTACATTTCTGGTTAGCTACTTAATCTATAACTATAAAAGGCTTTGTCCTGACTGACTGACTGACTGACTGACTGACTGACTGACATATAGACAACGTACAGCCCAAACCGCTTAACGTAGAGACTTGAAATTTGGAGGGTATGTTTATGGAGAGGTGTAAACGCCCACTAAGAAAGGATTTTTCGAAAATCAACCCCGAAGGGGGTTAAATGGGGTGTTAAAGTTTGTATGAAACTTTTTATTCTCTGGTTCGATTGATACAAAACTTGGTATACGTATTCTACTATAAAAATAAGAAGATACGGGTGTCACAGTTTTTTCAAAATCAGCTCCCGTTAGTATAAAAAAAAAAACTAAGTTTTAGTGATAGTAGGTTTGTTTCTCCTTAACTTTGTAACGGCTGTACATATTTAAATGATATTTAGTATAGGGATGGGGATAGATGTGGGTGTTGGGAGTGGGGGTGGGGATGATACTGGGAACGGAGACGGGACGGAGATCGGCATGTTAATATTAAGATTACAATTGGTATCGGGATGGGGATGGGGTGGGGATGGGTGGGGATTTGGTGGGGACAGGTGGGGATGGGATGCGGATGTGGATTTGGCTGGGAACGGGGATGGCCGTGTCCATATTAAGATGAAAGTTGAAATCGGGATGGGGGTGGGGATGGGATGGGGTTCGGGATGGGGATGAGAGAGGGAACGGGGATGTGGACGGGGATGGGCGTGTTCATATTAAAATGACATTTGGTATCGGGATGGGGATGGAGAAGGGGGCGCTTATAGGGATGAGGCTGGGAATGGGGACGGGGATGGGCGTATTTATTGGTCGGCTGAACAGATGGAGCTGCATTTTTGGATAGGTAGTTATAGCATAAGGTTCGGAAACGGACATAGGCTATTTTTTTGTAGGTCCACGCAGACGACTGTTTGACGGACATAATTATTATAGATACTGTACAGCCTAAGCTGCTAAATTAATTTTTAATATTAAATTAACTTACTTTTAAATGCCTAAACTAAATTTTGAGTGGTGTAAACTTACACTCAGCTCAAGCTGTGGTAGCTTCAGTGAGATCAAGCTCGACTCACATTCTTGGGGTCGCGGGTTCGAACCCGGGCGAGCCCGTTCCAATTAGTTCTTTGAAACTTACGCATGGATAATACCACTGGCTTTTCGGTGAAGGAAAACATCATGAGGAAACCTTCATATTTCAGGAGAAGAAATACGATAGTGTATGTGAATCCGCCAACCTGCACTGGGCCAGCGTAGTGAATATGGCCCAATCAGGGTAGGCCGATATACCATTAGTGTTAAGGGCTGATGCAGAGAAACGCACACTCAGCAACGATTTTGAAAAAATCGCAAGGGGTTCAATGTATCATTAAAATACCATTTTGCCGAAACCATTCATTTAAGGCTGTTAAGTTTTTTGACTTAAGAGATAAGATAAAATAAACATAAACATGTTTCAGAATTTTCAAACAATTTCAAAACTGGAAGGCCACGGGTCAGTCTTTCATTTGAAAAAAAAATGTTATATTTATAGATTAGCTAATCGAGTGTTTATGCGTAAGAAAATAAATATTTTAAACACATGTACTAGATCCGGTGCACGCACCAAGCACAGCGCTTTCGAAACGTCCATCCCGCGTCGGCTCAGATACGTTAAAACCCGAGTATGACGCGCTGTACCTCGAGCGCGCCCCACTCCAACCCACACCGAGTCTACCTAAGCGATCAGTGCAGCACTGTATTTTATCGAAGTTTCGTAATTCTTGCGATATTTTGGTAATCTTTTTACGTTCTTTGTTATCATACTTTTTCTGCTTAAGCTTATTTCATTTCATTGACTCTGTTGATACGGTATGCAATAATGATGATGCTGTAAACTATCCAGTTGAGTTTTTAAATTCATTAAGACCAGCGGGGCTACCATATCATAGGCTTATCCTGAAGAAAGGTACACCCGTCATGCTCCTTCGGAATTTAAGACCACCCAAATGGAACCAGGTTACAAGTAAAAATGCTGCATCGTAATCTGGTTGAGGCCATCATTTTGACTGGGTGTGCCCATGGCGAAACAGTGTTTGTGCCGCGTATTCCCATGATTCCCAGTGACTTATGACCAAATTATGACTGTTTTTCGCATGGTCAGTTCTATGTGGCTTGCTCGCGAGTTAGCTCCCCTGATTGCCTGGCTATTTTAGCACCTTCCAACAAAAAAATCAAAAACGTTGTCTACAAAGAAATATTGTAATCTTTCGGGTCAAAGGCCCCGGCAACTATAGCGTCATTAGCAGACATTTTTAGGGTTCCGTAGTACTACGAGGAATTCTTATAAGTTTGTCATGTCCATCTGTCTGTCTGTTTAAAATTCAACAAGACGGCTTTGTTTTGAAGTAAGTATTGCAAACGCGACATGCCAAATTTGGTCATCCTCAAGAAAACTTAAAGACTTGCAAGCGGCTTGGAAAAAATGCAATAATATACGTATTTTAGTGATTCAATTGAGTTGGGCCCCGATTTAACCGAATTCCAGTATTCAACATTACTACGCGGGCAAAGCCGCGGGCAAAAGCTAGTCTCTAATAATTATCAAATTTGTTTTTGTACTCTCCAAAATAATTAGGTAGTTACTTACAACAGCTTTCAACAATCATACGTATCACCTCTGCACTGAGAACCTTTCATTGTTTTGTAATGAAAAAAAGTTCACAGCCAATCCACGGGTATCTCATGACACAATCACCAACGCTGTCTTAAAACAAACTCATAATAAACTTACAAAGAGTAATACAGCAATGTACAAGTTAGTGTAAAGAAGCGTAGTTTGAAGAAACAAGTGGTGGTGTTAAACCACTGTCTAGTGCCGGTCTAGTCGCCCAAGTCAATGGCCAGGCCTACTTTCTCAGACAAAATCTCGTCTTATGTTTTTTGTATCCGTTACAATAACTGGACAAAACGATTGTTGGAGGCTTGGCCACTTCAATTATTGTATGGTTCAATTGACCCGAAGAATATAATTATGTTTTTGAGGGATTGCTATCGTTTTGTTCGGGTGTGGTCTCTCATGTGTTGAGATGAAGGATTACCGAGTATTTAATGATTGCTAGCTATTTTTCATATACAATCTTTTTAACTACTCCATAGTAAATCCTCACTCGTGTTTGGTGTAAGAGGAAAAGTTAAATGGTTGCAGAAGATTCTCTTATTTTTTTCTTTCTCTGATTTTCTTTTAATTTTCTTTACTGTCCACACGGTCCTAATAACTGCACACTGACTGACCTGATGGAGGTTTCCCCTCTTGGGGCAGCTGTTGCCGGTAACTGGTCTGAACAATTTAATCTATATTGTGTTATTAAAGCCCGAAGAAGAAGACTGTTTACGAGTGATGCACGTATTTTTATTTTTGTTTGACAGGCTGGGTATTTGAATAAATCTCACCTGACGTTCAGCAAAAGTGCAGTCGAAAATAGAAAACTGAGTTAGATTGGAATGGGAATTGTCTTCAAGTGAAGATGCTAGAAAACAGAATAGAATACAAATACAAAAAAAAAACTCAATGATATTCGTAAATTAATCGAGTCCTAAAAAGTACCTTTCCACCATGCCATTTGCTTCCAAACAATGTGTCCTTCACCGGCACCTAAAGTTCATTGATAAGGTCTGAACCCCTGCGACCTGAAAGCGCTAACCAACGAAAATGAAGCCGCGAGAATAAGCTACTTTATCATAATGAAAGCACCTACACTACAAATATCAAAATAAATCTTTTCACTTTCTATCAATGTAATAATGTAAATTGATGATTATTAATTCCAATGACGGTATAAATCAACACTATCCTAATGCATCGTCTAATTTCATCAACGCCACCGCTCGGGGCTAACTATTAGCACAGTTTAATAACTCTACATTGTTACATGTAACAGAAAAACATAGATTAGGATCTTAGGAATTCGCCTACTTCCGAGAACATCGACCTAAGCTAGATCTAATCTCCAAAATGGCCAATGCTCCAAACTTCTAAACTAGTTTTTATTGGGGTAACTTTTTGAATACAGTTAAACATTCTGAGGACAGAAATCGGGTTAGTCGCTATTTACTTCATAACTGTAATTATCATTTATGTTAGAAACGCAATTTCCTTTATAAGCCTCTAGCAAGAGGCGTATAATGTTAGTACTTGCTTTAAGCTTGACGAGCCTGGTTTTGATCACCTTACTCTGTTATTTAACATTCATTACAGCTTCTTGATTAAAGTTTCACGCGTAAAAAACGACCTGAATTTACATCTTAAAAAGTACAGCATGTTAACTTACTGTTTTAATAGACTTTAGGCACAGTTTGAGTACTTTCTTTATGGGAGAGATTGCTTGGTTAACCAACCAAGTCACAAGTTATAAAATCTGATTGCATTTGTTTTTAGTCAATGAGGTCGATACCTATATAAAATGTCTCTTCGTTCTCGTCTAGATAGCCTTAATGATGAATAATTCCTTCCTTGTGACCAAAATAGCGTTGACTTCCTCCAAACTCTGCGAGCCTTCCTTATTACCATACTTATACCTCCTGGTTAAAGAAGTTGTAGATTCATTCGGGATTTGCGAATTGAACTTCGTGACCATACGATGAAATTTATTTCTATAAAATGCAACTTACTAATTTACTTCTATTTTATATTAATCATAATCATAATAAGTACTCTATAACGGACGCTAACCGATACCAAAAACACTTAAATTATTATTAATTAAACTGAAAATGCACGTCATAATAAAGTTACAACCCTACAAAGTAAAATAAACAAAAATGAATATAAATTTAATTTAAAAAAAATATTGCTATAATGGATAATTTCAAATTCATCTGTGGAAGTAATTAGGCAGCTTTCCTTTTCCTAACATTTCAACTTGTCTTGTGAACGTTTTCGTTGATTGAAAATAGCGTGGTTACAGTCCAAGGACGAGAGGACACGTGCCTTCCTTGCAACGAGTGGCGGAACTGCTAATAGTGTCCCGGCTCCAAGGTCGCCTCGACCGCTAACTGTATAAATGCGAAGATTGCCGTTGAAATGCGGGTCCGGGCCCCTGGACAGACAGCACAGCAGGTTCGATCGAACCAAATATTGCACCAGATTTCCGAGAACTGTTTTGTTCTGTTCTCTCTTAATTTTTAGTACGGGAGCGTCCTACAAAAACTTCACGTCATCGAATACCACTATGGTACTAATTTGTGGTGGTTATATGAATGATGGCCTCATAATTTATCTATCAAATGTTCTTAAAACTGCCAAGGTAGAAGAAGACAATCTAGTATTTATGTGCGCTTCTTGATGAGCTTTATCTAATGTGCTAGGTCAGGTCCCAAGCTGGTCCTCGATGACGTAGGTAAATTTAATGAAAAAACAACGCTTAATTTAGCTCTTACAAAAAACGTAGGATTTGCTCACGCAACTCTATATTATATTGACTGCCTTATAGCTCACTTGGTTGTAAGTATGTCTGCCTTGTGAGCTGCTGAGAAATTTAACTTCTGATAATGGATTCAGAGCGTGGGTTCGATTCCCTCCCAGGACTAGAGTTTGAGTGAAGAACATAATAATTGTTTGTTCTTGTCTGGGTGTTGTATGTATTGTATATGTCGTCGTCAGCCATAAGACGTCCAGTGCTGGACGAAGTCCTCCCAATAGAGGATCAATCTCAGTAGATACAGGGGCCAGATCCACGATGGATCTAGTGAAATTTTATTTTCTCATTAGATCAGGGGTGATGCCATAATCCTCACGGTCGGCAGGCGGCTTGGGGATCGCAGAATGCTCACCACCGTTAACCAAATGGTATGTATAGGTTATAGGTATGTATTTATAATAAAAGTATTTAAGTATTGTATCAGCTATCTAGTTCCCATACTACATGCTTTGGTTAGTTTGGGGATAGAATTGTATTTTTTTTACATTTAACACTTCTAGCCCCAAACGAAGCAAAGCTCTCATTTGTGGTGGACATATGACCACTCAGTCTCACTGTGGTACTCGATGACGTAAGGTTTTTGCAGTGCGCTCCCTTACTATTCAGTACTGCGAACGAATGAGCTCAATACCTATTCAGCTTACAAACTGAAGAATTGTAAAATGTAACAGGAAAATGTAACTTCTGATAATGGATTCAGAGAATAGACAACTGTAAATTAACGTTGCAATAGCAATGGCTTTATCTAATAGCTATGAAGTCGATGTAGAGGTTAATAAGACGTAAAGCTCTTACCCAGCTAAGGATAACGATATTCTCAGGATTAGTTCGTGTTTTAGCTATATCTGTAGCTTCCGTTTCATGTATAGGCTCAAAATACATAATGTACATTTTTTTTTATTACCTTTCATTTGAGTTTCAATCAATTAATTTCAGAAATTTTTGAGACATTGAAAATCTTACCTTTAAATTATAAATAAAACCAAAAGATCTAAGAAATTTAGAGAGATTTGCATTCTATATATCTATTTTAAAATGGGTAAGATACTTGGTGCAATAAAATTACTGAATACTGAATGTAACGTTTTGCAATATTAAATCGTAGTGATTCCTAAAGTCGTATCGGTGAACCCCAACAACTTATTAAGAGAATCTCTCTAGATGGTTGGATTAAGGATCAGATGCATATGCACTTGTAGACATCAATTTTCAGGAGATTCCTTAGCCTACAGCCCTATAGCTACCAGTAGACTAGGCACCGTTACGCAGCTGGCAGAGATCTAGATGTTTATTTAAGAGAATAAATGAAAGTAGCATTCAATGTTATGCATTTATAGAAAATCAGTGTTGTAGAGGACCAGCCACAAAGAGAAGCTTTTTTAGGGGTTCACCCTTAGATTAAATACTATATTTATTCTAAGGTTTCGCCGTTTTATTCAAACCGATCTTCCGCTACCACATTAGAAAAAAGGCTAGAAAAAACATAAAATTTTTAAAAAAAAAAAACAACTATTGTCATAGCTACATATAGGTTTGTCACCAACATGTATAGATCAGAACATTAATTTAAAGTTACGTTAAATGTTCTGATTTATCAAAGTATGCTTTACACAGACACCTTTTCTGCAGTTATTACTAGCAGAAGCCCAGTTTAGATTAATATGAAGATTGATAGCGGCCACCCTGGGTCGGCTTGTCAACACAACAGTCTGAGCCGGTGCAGTGCTCCCCAGGACGTCCTTATAAGGAGACAGGAATCGTGGCCACGTTCGGTTACACATTATTTGTCTGGTCTCAACGTAAACGGCTATAATGAAAATATTTCAAGAATACTTGACCTTTATTTATGCGATATTTACGGTTTAGCGGTATTTGTTACTGTTGTTGATAAAAAAATACAGAAAGATACCTAATAAATCGAGAGCTATTTCTTGGAGGCTAAGAAATGGCTCCTAAGGAATGGCGTGGAAGCTTAAAAGTGAACTAGGTACTTATTAACTAAACTTGCCATTGTTGTCAAAAGTCATTACTTATTATGTTGAATTAAGGCTACTATATTTGAAATCATTGGGTTTTCCATTCAATTGTAAACATCCAAAAGTTCTTTGTTTTAATCAGATAAAAATATATGTTGTAGTTAAAGAAACATTCTTGATTATGTATCTGTTCAAACCACGATTTTTAAAATTTCATTCGATCATAAAAAATTACGAAAGCATAGATATATTTGCTTATCATATTCTATTGTACAGAATATCAGTTTTGACATCAAATGTTATTCATGTTTGTAATATTAATTGTATCAAAAGAGTGACTACACTACAACTACAAATTATAATAAAAAAAATACGTCTTGGTATATATACAGGGTTAGTTCTAATCAGTTATCATCCTTTTAAGGGCATATTCTGTACATCAAAAGAAGCAACTTTTATTAGGGGGCCGACATTGAAATTTCAAAAAAAATATCAGCTGTTCCATACATTTTGCCCAAGGTCGATGGACTTTTTGTATGGAACAGCTGATAATTTTTTCGCGATTTCAATGTTGGCCCCATAGTAAAAGTTATTTGTTTTGAAGTACAGAATATGCCATTAAAAGGATGCTAACTGATTAGAACTAACCCTGTATATATATATATATATATGTATATATTTTGATCATGCACACAAAATAGAACAATTTAAAAAATCTACAAGGTTACAATTCACAGAAGGTGTACAGTGAGCGACCCCTCCCTGCCTATTAAGGGGGAGGCCTTCGACCAGCAGTGGCCCTCTTCGGCTGACTGATGATGTGATGATGATGCCAGTGAGCGCATTCGTGAAGTTAAAAAACAATTTCAGCCACATCCGACTTCCTTGATAATGACCGCTGGATGAGGTTAAAATTGTATTGCAGTGGGAAAGATACGATTATTTAATGAGAATATAAAATAAATAAATACAAAAAAATTGTAAACTGTATAAAACAAAATAATGTAATAATATGTTAAACTCGCCCCAAAGTTTATTCGCCACACTTACTAAAAATCCACCCATTGAAGGTAAACTTGCCACCTCAGAGCTTGCCACAGTCATTAAAAATATCTGTAAATTCGTCATAGGTAGGTAATAGTAGATTGTATCACAAGGGAGCAAAATAATATTTTTACGGCGAGGGCGCTTTTTTGAATCCAGAGCGAAGTGAGGAGAATCCTGAACGTAAAGACGCCCGAGCCAAAAGTATATTTTGCGCCCGAGTGATATATACACTACTTTTCATCACCCACTATGAGAAAATAAAAGGAGCCTCATATTTTATTCACTGACACTTGATGAACTCATTTTTCAAAACAAAATCATGAATTTCTAACAATCCGTGAAACTTTACGAAATCGCGGGCTGTAGTTCGCGCGTTTTTAATTAGATTTCTTTTTTTTATTCAGCTGGCGGCGCGACTATGGGCCGTCGTACCAGCCAGTCTTTATTCAAATAATATTTGCGTTCGATTTCTTTGGCGCTGGACACAAAGATGTTCCAAATTCAAAAAGTGCACGGCAAATATATTTGCGGCGTACGCGTACTTATAAAGAGGATTAGAAAAAGTACGCGGCAAAGATAATTGCGGCGCACTTATAAAGAGGATTAAAGCTAATTACTGCCCGCTAAAAGTTTCTTATAGAAAACACCACCTTTGGGTGCACTTAAAGGCGAACCAAGTCGTCCTTTTCAAATAGATGGTATGAAAAAGATATTGTTAATTCATCACAAGTCTCAATTTTGCAGAAAGTAGCGTCAGCAAACAAGGTTCTTAGGTTTTAGCCAGATGCTTTGTAGAAGTGGGAGGTCTACACTTATTGATACTTTGTAATAAAACACTTTAAAAAAAAAACAACCGACTTCAACTTCGTATACCTGGATGACATCTTCATATTTTTTAGTAATTTTGATTAAAAAACCAAACTACTGAACTGATTTCGATAAAATTATATGGGACCACCTCTGAAGTATTACCTACGAAACAAAAATCAGACCATAGTAATTGAAGGAGTAATCGCGTAACATACAAACAAAAAATAAACATACAATCGAATTGAGAACCTCCTTTTTAAAGTCGGTTAAAAAAAGATTACCGATTTTTAACTTGCTCATCAGAAATACTTAACGCACGTCAAAATGTCTCCACAAAGCCATTTTTTTTCCAGACAGCAGATTAGTAATTGCTAACCTTTTGATACTGGAGTTGCTTCAGATAGTTAATTAGCATTTTGTCTTATTTGTAACTCATTGGATAAATACAAAACATAGCTTAACTATTCCGATTTATAGATTACCATTTATCTGCGAGGCAATGAAACAGATTACTAGCTTTGACACGTGGTAATGAAAAAGGGTTATGATGATGACAGTTAAATGCAAATTATTACCTTTTCCGAGTCTCAGCTATCTCTACGCCAAATTTTAACTAACTTTGATCAGAAAAAGAAATAGTCAACAGAGTGAGGTAGTTATTTTAGATCTTATGACTCTTAAGATCTTATTAGATATTGGGGGGACATTTATGACACACAGCGCCATCTAGCCCCATACTAAGCAAAGCTTGTATTATGGAAACCAGATAGCTGATAGAATACTTATATGTATACATTTTTTTTTCGTAAATACATACTTATAATACATACTACTATTAATTTGACTGTGTGTTATGGCTGGTTCCTTTTAAACCACGGGTAATAATTTTAATGGTCGTCGTCAGCCATAAAACGTCCACTGCTGGACGAAGGCCCTTTATAGAGGGGTGTTGCCATAATCCCCACGCTTGGCAGGCGGCTTGGGGATCGCAGAATGGTCACCACCGTTAGGCAAGAGGACGCTGCTGCCCGTCCTCCGGTGGGTTTGATTGCAGTTTAAGGACATACCCAGGTCCAATTTTAATGGTAAGCCTTTGTAATTGTGTGTGATATCGAAGTCAGTATTTTTTGTAATTAATAATAATAATAATTGGTTTATTTGATCCAACTGTATTTACATAATCACATTATTAGAAAATAATTCGTAATATACAGTTATAATATCAGTATCAAAAACAAGTTGTTGTGAGTTTTTAATCAAAAATAATAATTATGATTTATTTATTTGATAAGCAAATAAATAGTATCCTTTTAGCAGTAGCAAAGACCAAGCCGATATAAACATTTTTACGACTCCTTCTCCGCAGTATCTTGATTTATTAACCATCAAAGAAAATAGATGAACGCTTGATGAGTCTAGTAGCTAATTGGTTGGCGCTTTTTTTGGTTAATAAAGTTGTTTAATTATTATTACAGACATCAGTAATTTATTACCATTAGAAAGTTTTAATGTAACAGAGAGCAATTAACTGCGTTAGCACCTAATTACTTATTTGCTAACATGTATTAATAAGGAAGAATAGTAGATTACTCACCTAGGGACCAAAATTAAATAAAGTCTCAGATCCTATGTGTATGGAGCAACTTAACTTCGATCACAGAAACAAGAGAGATAATTGCCTTGTAATTAACATGTGTTTGACAGAAAGCAGCTAGAATAGGCTCTGCGGCAAGGCTAAAAAGAACTAACACGGACACATAGACAGGAAAAAACCTGACTACCAGTAAAAAATCTGACTACCAATGTCTCCCGAGAATTAGGATCCTGATGTAAATTAAATAATTTTTTTTTTTACCTCAAAAGTTAAGAAATTATAATAATCTTTTTCTTGATACGTTCATTCAAAATCTTCAGAACCACAGACTAGGTAGTGATACTATTCAACATCATGTCTCGTCAACTTGAAGGATCTAGGCTCCTTAGTACTTAATCAAACCTCGTCAACGCAAACTAAAGGATATTTATGAATATTTTTTTATTGGCTGTTAGAAAACCACCGGTTATAAAGAAAAAAAAAAGAAAAAAATAGTTTTACCTACTCTTAATTTTTTTTACAATAAGTATTATAGTCGTAGATTTAACAAGTAACTATTTAAAAAAAAAACAACTGACTTTAAATTAATATGGGACCACCGCGAGAGTATACCGATTCAAATAAAAAAAAAACTTTTCAAAACTGGTCCACAATTGAAAGAGATATCGGTGAACAAAAATAAAAAAGAAACCTACATACCGTCGAACATAGAACCTCCTCCTTTATTGAAGTCGGTTTAAAAATCGAGCTGATATGAAACTTGTTATTCTAATGTATATTTGATAGCTCATAAAGAATGAGTGTCGTAGTCTTACCATAATGCAGTCAACGTCTGAGAAGACAAAACGCTTTCGAATCCTGCACCTTGAGCTATTTCGCCCACAGCACCCGCCTCGATTGCAATTTAGTGTTGCTAGTCTGATAATTCTGAGACTTTGAATACAGGAGTACCTATTGTAAAATAGAACTGATCTCTACCTTGTTAGCTAGACCTACATCCGCAGATTAGAGTTCGCCTGAATGTGTAGCCAAACGCATACTTGTTTGTGCAAACGTTGGTTGTAAAGACTTAGGACATTTTCCATACGCAGGTGGACTAGTAGTACAAATTTCCCATACCTCTTTGTATGGACTAGGCCAAAATGTCACATGCCTTTAGTTAGGACTTTAATTATATCGTGATGATGATAAAACATACCCCGATATAAACAAATCCCGCAGTGTCTGAAGACAAGGGTCTACGACCAGTGTGTGTTGCCAGTGATGACATATGGAACTGAAACGTGGTCTTTAACTGCTGGCCTTTTGGAGAAACTCGGAGTCACACAACGGGCAATGCAGAGAGCTATGCTCGGAGTTTCTTTGCGCGATAGAATCCGGAACGAGGATATTTGCCAAAGAACCAGTTACCGACATAGCTCGCAAGGTTTGCAAGTTGAAGTGGCAATGGGCAGGCCAGATCGCTCGATGAACTGACAACCGTTGGGGAAGAAAGTTATAATTATTATATAATTGTTATAATTGTAGTCATTTTAATATGACTTGTGACAAAGGAGTTTTAAATAAAATGTTGTATTCATGGAATCGTCCGTAGTGAGTATAAGCCCTCAGGTATCAGGTTCGTCGTGCCAAGGCTCACACCCACCTCACGATATGACCAACATTTGTTGTCGCCGACATCCGCTGATTTACAGTCGTCACCTTAATATCAACCATTTCCCTTTGGAGCTCAGTTTGGAATAGTTAAGTGGAGGTGAGGGAGAGTTTACACTATCCTTTTTAACGCTTTACAATGAATACAAATTGTTACGTGCTTTTTTAGATCAAGGATATTTTAAAGCACAGTTTCTGAGCACATAGAAACTAAACTATGTCTATAACGTAAATCAGGTATGTTTTCTGTGACAATTATGTTTTTCTTAGTTCGTTTTTTGATGTTACGTCCATAGAAATAATAATAGACTTAGAACCCAAGTCGGCCAAGCTAAGTCTTAAAAGGCTTAGTACGGGACTCGACCTGTTTTCAGTTCTTTCTGATTCTATTATAATAGGTACCTATTTAGCTATGAAATTGCCGTTCTTCAGTACTGGTAATTTCAAATAGAAAAAAAAGTTTGGAATGGCTTTGTATTCTGAATTCAAATTAATTTTGTCTTAAAAACATGACATTCTTTTTACAAACTCAGTCTTTTGTATATTGATAAGCGTTGTATTTTCATTACATTTGAACAATGCCCTAAACCAAAAATGACCCCTAAAAAGGTGATGGTCACTGTTTGGTGTGATTCACCACAGCTTTTTACAAAACGGCATGAGCATTACTGCAGATGTGTACTGTGAAGAACTGGAGACAATGATGGAGAAACTTGCACATCGGCAACCAGCTTTGGTCAATCGGTCGTCCCCACTGCTCCATCACGACAACGCGCGACCCCATATTGCACAACAGACAGTCTCCAAGCTGCAAAAGCTGGGGTTGGAAGCTCTCCCTCATCCGCCATACTCACCAGACCTTGCACCTACCGACTAGTACTTTTTACAAAATTTAGACAACTTTTTAGTGGGTAAAAAATTTAATTCCCGAGAGGCAGTACAAAATGCCTTTGAAGAGTTTGTTGCCTCCCGTCCAGCTGATTTTTACAAGAAGGGCATCAATAAACTGCCAATTCGTTGGCAAAGATGCGTCGATTGCATGGGTGATTGCTTTGAATAACAGAAAAAAAAAGTAAAAAAAAAAAAGTACTTTCACTTATTCCATACAAAACGGCAATTTCATAGGTATTACCTAATATTTTCTATTCTATTTTATTTCTATCCTATTTTGATTCAGTTTAATTTCCCAACATAAGGCAAAAACGTCTATTTATTTGCAAAGTGTTTCGAACACTTAAGGTTGCCTGGAAGAGATCGCTTTTAGCGATAAGGCCGCCATTTGTGCACTAGTATTTAATTTATTTAATCCTTTCTATGTATGTTTCTTTGGTGTGTGCAATAAAGAGTAAATCTATCAATCTTGTGTGCATGTCAAAGAAAGTAATTAAGTAATATTCACCCACACATTGATTGTTTTTCGGCTTTACCGCAGTGAACGGAATTTTGAATGAAACTATCACTCTTTGTTATTACTCTAAGGTTGTGCCCGTTGAAGTGAACAACTTATAGATTATAGAACACTAGGTTCAAGGTATTTTATGCAATTGAGTGACAAGGCAAGTAAGACATTCGCCTGGTGGTAAGCATCACCTGCAAATAACAGTAGCAGTGAGAATTGTAAACTTGCACAAAAAGCCTGCGCCGCACTGCACTGCGCTCGTCACCCTGAGATATTAGACGTCAAATCTCTTCATGCCCAGTAATTTCTCTAGTACCATTGCCCTTCAAACCGAAACACAATAATTCATGCACACTAACTGTGTGGTATGTTAGGTTAACACTAACTTACTGCTTGGCGATGGTGTGGTACTTCCTATACTACAAAAAGTGTGTGTCTAGCAACCAAAGTTTACTACTTTTAGAACACTTCACAGGGTTACGCGGTACGGTACTTATAAGTCAAAAGGAGGTCGTTATTGTGTTCACAGCTTTGACTATAACAGCTTTGACTATAGGGCCAACTGCAAAATTCGCGAAGAAACAGCTACATAGAAAAAAACATTCGCCAAATGTGTATAAGTATTCTATCAGCTATCTGTTTTCCATAATACAAGCTTTGCTTAGTATGGGGCTGTGTGTAAAATGTCCCCCCCCCCAATATTTATTTATGTATTTATTCGCCGTTGACAATTGATGGAACTACTGTTTTTTTTAAATCAGGGCTGGTCCCTTTGTAAACGTTGTTCACAATGATGAGCATAATTATCTCCATTCGGTGTAGTAATACCACTATGCGTAACCTTGCACCTTGGAGGATCTAGCTCTCTCTCGAGTATATAATCAAAGCCTTGCACAGATTGATAACTTCAGAAACAAAAAACAGCAATTACTTGATTTGGGGTGGCGTAAAGAAGCGTAAGTAGTTTTCAATACAATATGTGATAGTTTATTAGTAACACCAAAGTTACACGTCTCTTCCAATCCACATCTTGATCCCACGCCTTAAAAAAATAACCCGCTTCCCCGTACAGGGTTACTGGTAACTCAACGTATTCCCGGCAGGACCAGATGGGGGGCTAACATAATCAAATTTAAGCCCACCAATGTATGGGCGAAAGTAAATAGTTTTCAAGATATTTAAAATAAATAATTTTTGTTGTGTGTATTTACAGAAAAAAAAAACTTTTTTTGGCATTAATCGTAAAAAAAAACTTGTTTTTTTTTTTAAATATTTTATGACTGATTATATTTTATTTTAAATATATTCAAAATTAAAACTGTTGAAATATTAAATATGTCCTTAAATGATATTGCAGAGTCAACTAGAAATAAAGCTGAACTCCGCAGAGTTCATTGTCAATAATTATAAAATAGAATGTATAATATTTTATTGCTTTTTATAAACAAAAAAACATTAATTTTTACTGTTTTGCTAGCCCCTGATCTGATCCCGCCGGGAATACGTAGAGTCACAAGTAACCCTGTATATTTCTTGACTAGAGTCATTAAAACTCAAAATTCTCGTTGGAACATCGCCGTAACGAGTAAAGTACGATAATGTTTAAGTAACGCTTCGAAGTAGTCAACTTCGTTTTCGAATAGATTAGGTTTAAGTGTTTATTGATGTTGGAGTACTGTTACTTTTTTCGAGACAATAGAAAATTAAGGTCAGCGGTGTAGGAGCTATCTTAAAACGTAATTCACTTTGGTGCAGTAAAAATGTAGACGATAAGGAAAGCATGGGACATACACAAAAGAACACATTCTTCTACAATCTATTTGTAAGGGTTCTAAAAAGTTTGACAAAAGGCCTGATAGTTAGAAAATAAACGGGTTAAATTGTGAATCGGTCTCGAGGGCTAAGGGTTCCGTAACTCCACATATTAAGTGAGAGCTTCATATCTGTTTTGAGATGTATTATTGATTGAATGATAGAACGTTAGTTTGTAATTTCATTTAATGTTTTTTTTTATTAGGTACATTTTGAAATTCTCAATGCGAAACCGACTCGCTTTTGTCCTGTTTTAATTATTTGTTGTTATACTCCAGTGATTAAGTGCGAGTGAGAGGTGCTAAATCCTCCAAGTTATATTGTAACTAAAGTTTGTGAACTTGTTGGCTGTCTAAGTTGCCGATTTTAAAATAATAAAATATAAAACAAAAATACGTTTATAACACGTTTTTCGTCTAGGTACTCCTTTGTATTTTTAATTTTCTATGAAATCAGCGCGGATATAACATTTTGTGAAAATTTGTACTGGTTACCTATTTTTTTTATCAAACAGATCTATGTTTTGTTCATCAACTTGCTTCAAAAGCGGTGACACGACACGCGACGACGCGCGACGGTTCAAAAGAAGCATGTCATTAAAAGTACCGGAAAACGCTGTGTACACAGTCTATTTATCAGGCTTCCCTCGTTCTGTTTAATTAGATATGAAACCCTAAATAAAGTAAACGATATTTTTTTGGAAACTATAGTCACATCTACAGCCGGAAGACGTCCACTGCTGGACGAAAGCCTCTCCCTTAAAGTGAGGTGTTGCCATAATCCCCACGCTTGGCAGGCGGCTTGGGGATCGCAGAATGGTTACCACCGTTAACTGAGAGGACGCTGCTGCCCGTCCTCCGGTGGTTCTGGATGCAGTTAAAGGACATAGGGATCTGGTCCCTAGTAAACCCTAGTAATAGATGACAATAGATGAAAAATATTGAGTCATCATTTACTCGCCTTTTGTGTTTGATTCAAGTTATACAATAGTAAAAATAGTTGTGTAAAATATATCTTATAGGCAGCAGATCACTTTCTTTAACTAGGTATCGGAACTATGCATATTATATAGCTATGTCAACTAAACCCAGGTTCCATTGAAACTAGTGGCAGCATCATTTATTCAGCCCAGTTTGGTAGCAGTCGTGTTTGGAAGGTAACCTTGTTAAATTTTCCCCATAATAAGCGTAGAAAGCGCGGCATTCATGTACTAAACTTTAATTAAAGTAGCTTTAAGTACTGTATGGGATAGTGGTCTTGGACGATATTATTATAATTATCACCAATAAAAGCCTTTGCAATGGTTAAGGAAATAAAATTTAAGGTAAACCTGCTGACGTTAATTACCTATAATGTTTATTACTCATAAACTGCCTTCTGACGGCATATTTACTCTGTCACTATGGCTGGCCACTCGGCCTATACTAACTCTGCTTACTAACTCATAAAAGGTGTCCTGAGTACCTCAGATATTGTTTTATTTATACGGGAATATTCTATTCGCGTTATTAATTCGGGTACTGTGACTATTATCAAAGAAATACAAACAAATAAGGGTTGTTCCTTACTGATCCTTGGTAAGCTCATAATTTTCAAAGAATTATCTCAACTCGTTCTAGATCAGTATTCTTAACTCGTCCTACTGAATTATATTTATTTATTTTCTTAACTCACCCGGAATTTAATCTTGACTCAACCGAAGCTCATTTCAAACAAAAAAAATAAGTATAGGTTAGCAGAAAAACTTAAAACATCACGGTGTTTTTGTTAGTCGAGTTCTGCCTTCTTTCTTTGAACCAAGAAATCCAAACCTAACCTAGAGTTACCTACTATCATCACAGATAATATAATACTATATAAGCTACCTACTACTATTTACTATTAAAACACGGGGCAGTACGCAAGGTAAATGTTTATTTATTTATTTTTGTGCAATGTTGTTACGTGACGAGCGATGCATTAGACTAGTCGAAAGCATCACGTGCCCATATAATATTATATAATAATAACAGCCTTTTATTCCGTAATTTGAAGAGCTACATTTTCACACCTGTGACAAGTTGTAGTCGTAGGCTCTACTGCAGAGTCCACCTGGGGAAATACGACACCTTTGCCAGTTATTCAACCGCCAAGAAGTAGTGTGCAAGCATTACTGTGTTCCGGTTTGAAGGACAATGTTACCAGAGAAATTACTGGGTATAAAAGTAAGTAAGTTCGTATAGGCTGAGTGGCCAGCCTAGGGCTGGCCGGCTGTCAGAGTTAATGTGCCGCCTGAAGGCCTCTGACATGGCTGACGGTTGTTGTTATAGAAACTAGAACAAACAACCGGGACCAACAATTTAACGTGTCATCCGACCCACGGTAGCGGTCAGAAATAAATGCCACTCACGGTCACCCATCCGAAGACTGACCAGACCGTCCGTTGCTTAACATCGGTGATCGTTTAGAATCACCTAGACAAGCTACGCCGCGAGCGCTACACTGGCTATGAAGAGATTTAACATCTAATATCTCAGGGTGACGAGCGCAGTGCAGAGCGGCGCTGGGTTTAGTTCAGTTATGTGCACGTGATGCGTGACACGTGTACTTGTTCTTACTCGTATTGATCAACGAAAATGGGGCTGGACGTTGAAACTGCTTGGTGGTTGAATAAGTGGCAAAGATGTCGTATGTCCCTTTGCGGACTCTGCAATAGTCCTACCACTACAGCAGCGACTAAAGACACCTACATTAAAAAAAAAATACTTTAAATTAATATGGGACCACCTCGAGAATATACCCTGTCAAATAAAATAAAAAAACTAAATCGGTTTACTATTGACGGAGAAATCGGTGAACAAAACCGGAGGCTCGTAACCAGTTACGGAAGAAGAAAAAATCATCCTATTACGATACTGGATTACAAAAAAACATACATACAGTCGAACATAGAACCTCCGCCTTTTTTTAAGTCGGTAAAATAATCAAGCGCTTTCTGCAGTTACTGTTAAGATTGAACGCTGTACGTAATTAACTAATTTCAATGATATTTGCCCGCAATAAAGGTACCGAGACCAGAGATCAATCTCACTCAACAACTACCACAGCATACTACATAGTATCAGATATTAATTAAGCCGAGATAAGTCCATTAATTGTAAAGGTGGAACGAATGTGTTGTGACTTTCACTTTGATTCAACTACTGGGCACGATACATGTGCAATAATTGTGCACTCGTGCAGTTAAAGTATATCTAGATTTTTTTAAAGTCACCCAAAGTCAGTCAAAGGAATAGATTAAGCTCTGTAGTACCTTCGGATGCTTTGTTTGGTTATTATTGTGAGAGCTAAACTGCTACGTAGAGTTGGTGTGAGATGAATTTACCAATGTTTAAAAAAATTTTAAGCAGGTACACTTACTCACTAAACTTCTTAAAAAAATTGAAATTAAATAAAATTGATGAATTATCTCTAATTAATGTAACTAGAGATCGTTTAAGCTATCTATAGGTTTGCTAGCTCATCATCATCATCAGCCCGGAGACGTCCACTGCTGAATGAAGGCCTCCCCCTTAAACCGCCACATAGTACGACAACCTGCCATTTGCATCCGCCTGTTGCCCGCGACTTTTACAATGTCGTCGGTCCACCTAGTGGGAGTCCTTCTTACGCTACGTCTTCGGGTTTGCGGTCGCCACTCAAGAACCTATTGTTCCCCATAGGCTATCAGTTGGGTTTACTAGCTATAGTTCCTTCAGATTCAGATTCAGAATCTGAATAAACGGTCTCTTATAAATAAATATGGATTATTTCATTTTAGTATTTTTTTAAATTCGATATTTTTAAAAACCTTATTTATTAGCTTAGTGAATTCCTTCCTGCTCTAAGCATAGAACAAAATTGTCATCTACAGCAACAGCCTCCGCGCAAATGGCTAAGTAGCTGGGAGGAGTTTTGGCGGGAACACGGATAAATCATATCGCTGCATTCTATTATTTTCTTAAATTTGTGTTTTTTCGCGAATTAATGATTAAAAATGGTGGTGTTTTATTAATTGAGTGTTGAATTACATGCACGAGTGTGGGCAAGTGATATAATGTGGTGAAACATGTCTTTTCGTGATGTTTTCAAAACTCCGTAGAAGCTCATAGTAAAGTCGCAACAAATTTACTAGGGCATGACTTGGACTCGACTATGATTAATTTGGTGTGACTAACTGTGATTTCATGACAGATTTGACTTGATTATACTATGAAAACTTGAAAATTCATAAACCTGACACTGGCAGGGTGCACAACGTGCGATGCCAATAACAAAAAAAAAGTAGCTGGGAATATGAACAAGCAGTATGGAATAGCTCTATAAAAGTTTACTGAACGGCTGCAACTTACAATACTTCAGGAATTTGGGTTATTCTGGCAAGTATACAAAAGAATCAAAATTCATATCTTGATGTATCTGCGAAGTTGACCCAATGTACCAGGCAAATTATGTAACGAACATAGATGTTTGTTCTGTGTCTGGGTGAAGTACGTATTATAAGTATATATTTACAACAAAAATAATGTATATAAGTATTCTATCAGCTATCTGGTTTCCATTACAAGCTTTGCATAGTTTAAGGCGCTGTGTGAAAAATGACCACCGATATTTATTTATTAATTTTTATTTATATCATAGGACAGTCATTCAAAACCTCGCTCGTTAAATTTTTGCGCTGTTCTTAGGTAACAATTTTAGTAGAGTGGTAATATCAAGTCAAAATATTTATTTTGAGATTTTACGACGATAGAGAACAGACGAAAACTGCCAATGAGACGTATAGTTTTTGACTTTCACTGTACATTGTATTGTGCAAGCAGCGTTTATATAGATAGGAAGGAAAACACAGGTGTAGCTTTTAACTACACGAGTAAAAGCATTAGATAAGTGACATGGGCGTGATAAAGCGTGCTGGTTGTATGCTTCCTGATATGTCGGGAAACAGATCGATTAATTTATGAGACAAAAATTCGAATAGGTAGCTGAGGTTTTTTTTTCTAGAATTTTGTTAAGCCGACAAAAGACAAGACAAAAAGCATTCTATATGCGTTCCACATGCATATTAATATTTAAAAAAAAGCGAAGTAACTAAAAAAAGTTGTAGTAGGGGCTTGGCCAAACATCTTGGAATGAAAAGTTTATTTTTCTATCTTTCTCTTCTTGCCATAGTATAAATTACCTAGAATCTCACGTCATACGTGAATAGGCTAGATGACTGGTTTTTTTAAATTGTCCTATTAAAATGTGGCCCTTAAATATAGCTGATTATTGAAAAGAAAATGAAAATCTGATCAAAAATAAGCAACTTATAAGCATTTTAATATCATTCTAGACAGAGAGGCGAAACAGCAAATCGTGACGTCACTTCTCTGTACGCCATATAAATTCTATTCTGACAAATAAGGCGTGATGTCATTTTTTGTTTTGTGGGAAAGGGACAGAGTTGTCTCTAACAAAAACTTTAAACGCTCATATATCAGAACATTATTAACCGATTTAAATATTTTTTTCAATAAACATACTATATTTACTTAAATTCTTCTTCAAAGCTATTGGTTTCAACGATATAAACATCAGTCATCTACCCTATTCATCCAATCATATTTTTCAGAAGTTTTTTCAGAACGGGGTTGCTGTTATTTAGAACTATGTACGTTATAGTGGCACCCTAGTAATTTCTACTCTATTGCAAGCTATAAATGCTAGAAAATGCTAGCCCAAAATATATTAGAGGAAGACGAGTGTCACAGTCCAAGTCACACACAGTAAGTCACGGTCAAGTCCAATCATGCCCTAGTAAAGTTGTGGCAACTTTACTACAAGCTTCTTCGGAGTTTTCTTGTCGACAATCATGCACGTAAGTCGGCACTTTATGAATAAAAAGCCACAATTTTTATGCATTAAACCTGAAAAAACACAAGTTTTGGAAAATAACAATATAATGCGGCGACTTGTTTTTTTCTCGTTCCCGCCAAAACCCCTTCATCTGATGAGCCTATCAACGGTATTGCCAGAAGAAAATTAAGTTTCCGTACGCCGTCTTAATACATTTTAGTCAATATCTACTTTTCATATTTCGACAAAATTCATTCAACAGTTTAGTCGTGAAATTATAAGAAACAAACAGATGACAGAATAACTTTCACATTTAGGGACAACCCACACGTACCGCAACCACACCACATCGCAACGATAAAATGTGGTGACGCAGTAGCTACGTGTGAATAGTGTCGCTGCAGCTTTTTGCAGTTGCGTTGTGGTACCGAAAAAATGACGATGTGGTTGCGTTGTCGTTAGCAGTTACGATGTGGCTGCGTCGTCTGCAGACACAGTTCGACTCTGGCTTTCATAGAGCGCGCACTGTCGTTGCGTCGACGCAACGTTGTATCTGCGATGTGGTCGTGGGCTATTTCACTGTGTAGCTGGTGATTGCGTTGTGGTTGCGATGTGGTTGCGTTGTGGTTGCGATGTGGTCGTTATCAACCACGCGGTCGTTAACAACGGCAAAATGTAGTACGTGTAAATTCTACTATTCATTTTCAATACAAAATATGCGCCCGACCACGTGTTGTGGTTGTGGAACGTGTGGGTTGATCCTTATAGTAAAATTAAATGTGATGACATTATATGGGATTATGAAGAAAAGTCTTTGAATCGAATTTGTCATTCTATGACTTGCGGGATAACAAAGAAACAAACAAAGCTCAATGTTAACTTAACAGTTTCGTACCAATTATTTTATTAACCTTTTACTGTTTGAGTGCGTTCTGTTTGGGGTCATTTTAGGGGACATTCAATTTATTGGTCACAAATTCGTGTCAGACAATAAAGGGAGAAACGAAATATTCGATAGAAGGGGGATATCGAATTTAATGTGTTTTTGTGGGTGTTTAGCACCTAAAGTATCTTCCCCATAGTATCTTAGTTCACGCAATAAGATTTATTATGTTTTATTGCCATGGGTGAAAATTTCATCCAAGTTAAAGGCATGAGATGAAAAATAAAAAAAAATCCGTAGGTAGTTATGAAAAAATATGAAAAAGTAAAAATGAATCCTGTTTATATAATAACTAGTTATGAAACAGCGAAGAAAATTAAATTTTTTTCGTGGGTAGTTATGAATTTTTTGTTACGAATGTGGATGAAGGGGTGACATTCTGGCCTAGTTCTTACCCTTGTATGAACTAGGCCAAAATGTATGGGAAATTTATACCACTCGGCCACCTGCTTATGGGAAATGTTCTTAGCCTTTAATTTCTGTTTGCGTTTACTGGATATTGGTGTAAGTACAAATGTGTGATAAATAGGAAAGAAAATTCAGAAAAAATATCCGAGAAAAGATTAAAATAGTGATACTTATGTATTTTTTTTTATTGCGAAATGGAGAATCCTTTGGCGTTTCAATCTGCCATTAGCAGCGCATGCTGTTCGCATATTTCTATATATTGTAGAGAAATAAAAATAATAAAGTATTCTACTAATAACGCTATAATAGGGTAGATGACTGATGTTTATATCGTTGAAACCAATAGCTTTAATGAAGAATTTAAGTAAATATAGTATGTTTATTGAAAAAACCATTTTAAATCGGTTAATAATGTTCTGATATATGAGCGTTTAAAGTTTTTGTTAGAGACAACTCTGTCCCTTTCCCACAAAACAAAAAATTACGTCACGCCTTACTTGTCAGAATATAATTTATATGGGGTACTGAGAAGTGACGTCACGATTTGCTGTTTCTTCTCTCTGTCTAGCATGATATTAAAATGCTTATAAGTTGCTTATTTTTGATCAGATTTTCATTTTGTTTTCATTAATCAGCTATATTTATGGGCCACATTTTAATAGGATAATAAAAAAAACCAGTCATCTAGCCTATTGTACCGTAGCTTAGTAAGTAAGTACTTTTTATTTTTTGTAGACTAATGCTTGCAAGTTGAATTAAAATTATAACATTTAAAACATTATTTTCTTTAAGCTTTACTATTAATACTATGTTACTTTGTAAAATACAGGATATTCTTACTCTAAGAAAGAATATTGGAGTAAGAATTTCCTGTATTTTCTCACTAAGTGAATATAATATTCTTCGAGTAAATATAAAAATATACTGTAACTGCTCGTGCAGAATAAATAAATTGTCTTCTCAGATTAAAGCTATCCATACGAGCCATCACCTCCTTCCTGTAGGAAAGGGTACTGCTCTGTGATCCTGCTATTTTTTCTCCGCCCCCCATCGACCAATTATCATTTAGCACCGATACACAGGCCAATGACATGCGACATTGAGCTGGGAGCCCGTTGCTAAACGTTGCCTTCTCTTGGTTCCACTGAATGGAACGTTTCCGAACTTTATATTGGACGGTTGTTAGTTGTTTCATCATCATCATCAGCCTGGAGACGTCCACTGCTGAACGAAGGCCTCCCCCTTAGACCGCCACACTGTACGACAACCTGTCATTTGCATCCACCGGTTGTCCGCGACTTTTACAATGTCGTCGGTTCACCTAGTGGGAGGCCTTCCTACGCTGCGTCTTCCGGTTCGCGGTCGCCACTCAAGAACCTTTCTTCCCCATCGGTTGTCAGTTCTTCGAGTGATGTGGCCTGCCCATTGCCACTTCAACTTGCAAACCTTGCGAGCTATGTCGGTAACTTTGGTTCTTTGGCGAATATCCTCGTTCCAGATTCTATCGCGCAAAGTAACTCCGAGCATAGCTCTCTCCATTGCCCGTTGCGTGACTCTGAGTTTCTCCAAAAGGCCAGCAGTTAAAGACCACGTTTCAGTTCCATATGTCATCACTGGCAACACACACGTTAGTTGTTTAGTTAACACTAATAGAAGAAACATAAAATGGTAGGAACATAATATCACAACTTGTCGTGACACTGTGTTTTCCTACTATACAAGGTGTTTCTGAGACATGTGACCTCATTGAAAGATATTTCTCATCAATATGATCAACTTTTACTATGGAACCAACCTTGAAATCGCGAAAAATATATAAAAATATATATACTATTTCTGACTTGGTCCCATAGTAAAAGTTGTTTATAATGATGAGTACATGCATACCTTTCTATGTGGTCACATCTCTCAGAAACACCTTGTATACAATGTGTAAAAAAGGGGTTGAACAATAATGGAAATAAAAGTTGTAAAAACAGCTTTTCCATAAAAAAGTTCATTAAAATGTATGGAAAAGCTGATGTTTTTTCGTGTTTTCTTCGTTGGCCCCATAGTAAAAGTGGTTCGTAATGATGTGTACATACATACATACCCTTCAGTATGAGAGATTTTCATTTCATGTCATTCTACTTAGCGTAAAAAAATACTTTAAATTGAGTCACAAATAGGAAACAATTTTAGTCAAACTGAAATTAATACAAAAAAAACTGAACCTTGCCGAACTGTTACTGAACTATTGGTTTCTTTTGTGGAAAACCTGCAGTCGGAAGTATTATTAACTGTAAATTATAGTATGTTCGGTTTGGTATACCTACATATACTTCCAGATATATCTTTAGCTTAGTATTATGAGATAGTATTTCTACAATAACCATCAAACTTTATTGCATTATTATTTTCTAAGACAAATTTTATTGTCAAATTTTATTTTACACCTATCCATCACCGGGATGTTTATAACTCAACTTTCGAAAACCATTGCTGTTGAAGTCACAGATTAGGAAATTGTGTGTAGAGTGGCAGTAAGATTACAGGCTATTTTACTAAACGGCTTTTCTGATTTTATAGTCGAAAGTCTTGACTTCTTTAGGGCTATATTACTTTGGCGTTAACGTAACTTGAGATACAATTACGCTTGGTTGTAAGAAATATCTAAGTACCCGTGTATTTCTTATTGCCATTGTAAATATATCAGAAGACTTAACTTAGAAGACTTTTGAAGCCCTTTCATTTTGTTTTTTTTACGTTATCAAGTAGGTGCAGTAAAAAATGACGACGTCGTCCATTACTATTGTAGCGGTAACCAGAACTTCGAGTAACTCAAACAAATTGGATTGGGTAACTAAAAATAACTGTATTGGGAAATTAAATTTAGTTGCATTGGGTAACTAAATATAACTGCATTGGGTAACTAAATAAAGTTGTATTAAGTAACTAAACATAGCTGTATTGGGTAACTAAATATAGCTGCATTGGGTAACTAAACAAAGTTGTATTAGATAACTAAACATAGCTGCATTAGGTAACTAAACAAAGTTGTATTAGGTAATTAAACATAGCTGCATTGGGTAACTATACATAGCTGTATTGGGTAACTAAATATAGCTGCACTGGGTAACTAAACAAAGTTGTATTAGATAACTAAACATAGCTGCATTAGGTAACTAAACAAAGTTGTATTAGGTAACTAAACATAGCTGCATTTGGTAACTAAACAAAGCTGCATTGGGTAACTAAATAAAGACTTCTAACAATTTATAGAACCACCTCGAGAGTATACCCTTTCAAACAAAAAATAAATCGGTCTATAATTGACAAAGAAATCGGTGATCATAGGTACATAAAAGAAACGAACGTGTCGAACTAAAACCTTTTCCTTTTTTGCAGTAGGTTAAAACTAGGTATGCATTCTGCAATGAATGCCACTGTACCATCTATTAACTGAAACTAGGGCAGTGCATCGAGGTAGATAACTAGATACCTCTGTCACACGCGACAATAACGTTATCGTTCGTTGACACGACTGGTGCGCCGGCGCATGGTTGTAGTATCGTAGATAAAACGTCTCTTCAAAGTTGCGAACTGAAGTTAGAAATGAGAACCGAAAAATAAACGTAAAAACTCTAAGTAGTATGTTATTGTAACTGCGACTATTATATAAAAAAAAAAATTGATTAAATTTAATATTTGTGATGTAAAACGGTTGACATTTGATTTTGATATATATATATTTTTTTATTATGCGTTGTCTTTGTATAGAATAATTATATTGTATACAGATCCACTGTATGAACTATGGTATTACAATTATTATTTTTGAGTTGACTTGTAAATTATATTTTTATCAATATAAGACTTTGACTTTGATCCAATTTAGTCCAATCTTAAATGTCATCATGTGCTATCAGGTAGTTCCAGTCCTACGGGATCGCGAAGAACGTTGCCACGACGCACGCAGTGCCCACCTTCTCATACCAGTGTTTACTCTTGTACTTTTGCAACCGTACTCAATTAGAAGAAAAAAAAGATAAAAATGCTGTGTGTTTTATATATAATATATAATATAATATAATAAAATTTATTTCAGAAAAGTCCATAATGATTACACTAAAATATCAAATTAATTAATTAAATTATCAATAGGCATAGGAAGAACATAAAATAATAAAGAAACAGCTAAGACACCACACAGTTATTTTTGACAATGACGCCACGGCAGCACATGTGTCTTGAGCCAGTGACTCAGGACAGGCCCGTCGTTCCTATCTGCCACTACCCTCAGGTAGCTGTTGTCGCTGCCACGCACCCGCCGCATCAGGGAGGCTACTCGCTTACGTAAAATGGCTGAGAAGCCGTCTATGTGAGCCTCTGCGAACATACCTGATGCGCTGCAGAAACGGGGCAGCCCCCGTTTTACTTAACACAATTTTTTATTTATTGTTCATTAAAAATTACTGACAACTAATAAAAAAAAAACAATTGTATTTCTGATGTGGACCTAGATATGTCCTAAAACTGCAACCGGGACCACCTGAGCAAGGGCAGCAGCGTCCTCTCGGTTAAAGGTGGTTAACATTCTGCGATTCTCAAGCCGCCTGTCAAAGGTGTCGATTATGGCAACGCCCCCATATTAAGAGGGAATCTGGTGAGCGATTCTCCATACAAAATCCCCCCTTCTTTCTTCCCCTATTATTATAATAGTATTCCTAAATTTTCTTCATGGATAATGCCTGTAGATAACAAAATATAATCATCCAAAGATGGGCAAAAAATTGCTCAGGATGATTTAAAGTGGTGAATTTTGAGAGCAGGCCGAATTTCTTTCGTACGCGGACGAAGTCGCGGGGATCTATAGAGTAAGCAAGTATGCAATCATGATCGCACATCACAATCGATAGGGCTCTTTCCAAAGACAGGTAATATCACTTTCATACGATAAAACTATGATTGATTCATAATAAATAATAGTTGTTTTTATTACATACTGTTGCCATACTGTTTACTTATTACGTAAATATGCAGAAGCATGTTATAATACAGAAATTAGTTGTATAAGTAAAAATATGAAGGTAATTATTTAGCCAATGGCCCGGCGAAATGTGGCTTGAATAATTTGCTAAATTACTAGACTGGTTTGGAAGGTCATTATCATTTCTAACGCGAACTAGACAAATGTAACCACAAACAAGAAATATGGTCACTTAAATATTTTTATTTCTAAGAATCAGGTATCTAATCGAGTATATACTTGTAAGGGTAAACTTACGGTCTTATGCATGAAAAGTTATGAAACGTTTTAAACCTGTTATAAACCCTTTATAGCAGAAAGTCCATTTTTTCGTATGCATGAACGCTTAATAACGGCTTTATAAGCTAAACAGTGTTACAAACCTTTCATAACTTTAAAATGGCCAGGACCCTACTATAACCATAGAAACTATTATTCGAACTGTGGTTTATGAAACAATATGGCGACAATACGATCAGCTGTTTTGAACGTGTAAATCAATTAGTGTGAATAGAAAAGTGAAGTTTTCAGTACCTTTCTTCTGAATTTCATTCGTTGTGTAGGAAGAATTAAGTGGTTTGCTTTAATCGTGCAAAGCACAGATTTTTCTCCGATACGCTTCAGCAAACTACAATACATGTAACCAATTTGATAACGGATGAATTCGGTTAAAAATACGCCGCAGCAATCTCGCCAACCAAGTCGATTTATGGAGAAAACATTCATTTATACAAACTCGGAGCCACGGGCAGTCCGTTATGCTGTGGCCGTAGTGTAAACCGTAAAGTACCTAAGTGCTGTGTTGTAGTGCAAAGTGTCAGAACTAAAGAATGAGAATCGCTATACCGGATTGCAAAAGGCAGCTTTATCTCAGCAGCTTGACCGCTTTTCATCATCATCATATACACTTCCATCTAACCCACTGGAGCTACTATGCCAGCGGCCCAGAGCCTTGCTCGGGTACTTCAAGGAGGTCGGTTGGTGCTGGCTGGAGAAATGCACAATACATACCAAGCGGAACGTCAGAGCAGGACTTATCTCCCCTACATTAAATAAGAATTGGAAGGAAGCATGAAAGCGAGCAAGATGAGTGTCAACCTGCTGTTAACTATTAAATAAAATAACACTGACATGAAAACACATCACAGCAAAGAGAGAACAACTCAACCTAAAATACAAAGGGCTCTACTGGCTACTAGGCAGGAACTTATAACTATCTATTGACAAAAAACTTCTGATATACAAGACAATACTGAAACCAATTTGGACATATGGCATTCAATTATGGAAGAAAGACTACAGAGCTGCATATAGGATTGAAAATGAACACAGTCAGGGATGAAATAAAATTATTTTCAACTAAATACAAAAAGCAACTGACCATGCATCCAAACCCGCTAGCGACACAGCTTACTACCATCAGCTATCAAAAGAGGCTACGTAGACAACACATCATGGAATTGGATGGAAATGATGCATAAAGATAAGATGAAATGCTCACTGGATCATTTCTCCTACACAACAACCAAAATACTACAATGAAACTGCCCATAGTCTGAAGACTGATTGCAGTTGAACACAAAAAAAAAACTTTCATCATTGCCACTGTTTAGCAACTTACTTAAAGGTACTAGAATAATATTTTGGCTTGATCTTTGTTGTAAGTTTGAATAATAATAATATATATTTGACTAAGCTTAGCTTATTACAGGTTATTAGTAACTTATTAATATTATATAATGTACAAGTACTTACTTATTTATTTTAGTTTTGTTGCTTATTGTTGCTTCAAACGAACGAAGCTGAGTATTTTATTAAGTACGTATGATGATATGACTGATGTTATATAAGATGTACACACTGATTAAAGCTTCATGTAAAGTATATTGTGTTTTTATTAAAGGATGCAACATTTAATAATTTCAAGTACATTTAATAATAAAGTTATTCTATTCTATTATAAATCTCCTGGGGAGGCTGAAACCACGGGCACATCTATGTGGTTTATTACTGATGAACCACTCAAAGTCATCTGCGGTAGTTATGAACAACTTTGATGACCCAGCCATGTCTGGATCTTCTATGTGGTGGTTTCTATCACATCTGCTACTGGTGGGTTCTAAAAGAAAATAAGGTAAATATATATTATAAAACCAAAACAATAATTTTGTGATAAAATTCAGCTATCAATGTTTTTTGTCTTATTGGCATTATCTAAACAACAAAACCTACAACATTATCTAAAAAATTACAATAATAATGTTATCTAACTTAAGATATTATAAGACCTAATGTAATCCATAGCTACAAATTGTCAGTCCAGTGTAGGACTGGATATGTCCTAAAACTGTGACCACCAGAGGAGAGGCAGCAGCACCCCTAAGGTACACGGTGGAAGAAATGTGATCCCCAAGCCGCCTGCCAAGCGTGGGGAAAATAGCATTTACCCTCTCTATGGGAGAGGCTTATGTTATACCGGGAAGCAATTGACGAGACTCATAGGATCGACAATGGTTTCCTACTGCTATTACATTAGGTACTTTTTGATAAACTGTATCTGGCCATGATTATAATAGCATGGCTGCCTATCGAAATATTCATTTGCTTCTGAATTTACATATGTGGGGCACTGGCATGAAAATAAGAATAAACATTACATGATAAACAAGAAATTTTACAGAAAATATAACAATAATCATTCTCATGAACAATAGTTTCAACCCTCATCATCAGCCCGGAGACGTCCACTGCTGAACGAAGAAGGGGAGGCCCCTTAGACCGCCACACTGTACGACAACCTGCCATTTGCATCCACCGGTTGCCCGCGACTTTTACAATGTCGTCAGTCCACCTAGTGCGAGGCCTTCCTACGCTGTGTAGGACGGTTCGCGCGCCACGCAAGAACCTTTGTTCCCCATCGGTTGTCAGTTTTTCGTTCTTTGGCGAATATCCTCGTTCCGGATTCTATCGCGCAAAGTAACTCTGAGCATAGCTCCAACCTTCACCCGGCGGGCCCCGAAACTACAACCATTACCTAATTACCTTGTCTTCTTCTAGCCAATTTTAGCCCCGCTGGCGTTTGTTTTATTTTTCTGCTATTACTTTTTTCGTAAAAATAAAACAGAAAACAAAATTCACTTTAAATCCCGTGCCAAATAAACAAATACATTATAATCGTAATATGACTTAGGCTGTCATAATTTTGCGATTGTCGATGTCATGAAATGTCAAACTCCACAGATTATTATGTGCTTGCTGTTGAATTATGAGTGGTTTGATCAAGGTTTGATGGTGTAACTCAAGTGTAAAGCGAATTCATTCATCTCTTTCAGGGGACTGGCAACATCGATCTGTTTAATAAATTTGTCTATGGTTTATTAGTTAAAATATGGTTATAATAGGTTTATGCATACCAACACATTTTATCGGCTTAATAGGCTATAATGAGTTTAAAACGCGTAATAACTATAAAGCTGTTATGAAACTGTTTAAGCAATTTTCATGCATAAGACCGTTAGATTAATTAACAAGTAAACTTTAATAAATAATAATAATAAAAAACACGGCTGCCATGACAAAAAAGTACCCAGTAGTGTCACTTGTCTAACGATACCCTATAGCAGGTATATGCAAATCTGTTCAGGCATTTAGAAGTTATCGTGGAATAGAGAAACTCACATACATACATACATTTTTGTAGTGGTAGGACTCTACTGCAGAGTCCGCCTGGGGAAGTACCACACCATTGCCAGATATTCTACCGTAGTGTGCAAACATTACTGGGTTACGGTTTGAAGGGCAATGTTACCAGATAAATTACTGGGTATGAAGAGATTTAACATCTAATATCTCAGGGTGAGGAGCGCAGTGCATTGCTTCGCAGCATTGTGTTCGCAAGTTCACAATTCTAGCACTGCTACTGTTAGTGACAGGCGTGACGCTTACCACCGAACCAGGCGAACGTCTTGCTCGTCTCGTCAGTTGATTGTATTTAAAAAAACCTGAAAACATTACACTCCTTTTTTTAGGGCAGTCGTGTAATGAGTTTAAATATTTGTTTGGGTATTGCTGAAACTGCAAAATCATTATTAATAATCAGTATCAGTAAACAAACTTTAAAAAAGGTTTAGCTATTCTTTTAACGTTATTAAAATCATTGAGATCAATAGATATACTCGCTTAAACTTGTTATTTAATATTTTTAGCATTATTTGCTTGATATTGAACGAATACTTTACGATGTGGTTTTAGTTCATTAACGCTTTCTAAGAGTTCTTAGTTTTTTTTTAAAGCTTCACTTATAGGTAATGCACCACTAGCGCACGTCGCGTCTGGTTCTGGGACTTTATGAAATTTTCTGTAATACTCAAACACGTGGATGTGAACACCATCGAATATCTAGACTCAGACAGGGCCGTAACTAGACCTGAATTAAAGGCAGGGCAGTTGTTGTTACAGGTAGGGCGCTTCATAATACATTGCTTGTTTTAAGGTAGGGCATTAGTTATTTAAGGTAGGGCATTGCCCCTCAATGCCCCCCTTGGCTACGGCCCTGGACTTAGAACAGACATTTACATACATTTTAAATCTGCCTGGTCAGGAAGCTTATCTAGGGCCTGTTTCACGAAAGGCAGAAGCGCTGCCCGTGGCGCCGTGCTATACTTACCAGTCGATCATTCATGACTTCAACATAAATTCAGGAACCTTTTTACCTAATAAGTATTGTGTTGACTATTATTTTAGATGTTCATATTATTTTTGACAAGTCTTGTCACATACACTGAAACAACCAAACACCAATTTTTTATGTATTTTTTGGTACCACACTAAGATCATTCATTATTCCAGTTCCTTTAAAAAAACATTATAAGTACCTATAGTAGGAACTGTTCATCTATATATAACTATTCTTTTAACAGGTTCCACAGATGGGCAAGATTAAATAGCCTTGTGAATACATTTAAATGAAATTTGCGATTTAGTGCATAATACATTATACATATCGTGGCTCTTGAATTTTTATAGATATTTCGCACGCATTTATTCTGAGGAACACACGTCACGCGTCCGACAATTTGTCAATTATTTTAATAAGCTATAGAAGTAGTATGTATTATACATATAAGTAGTTAATAGCAAAAAAATATTATCTGCAAAAACAATTTAAGTATACACTTAAATAATCAAATAAAAAACTCTAATAGATAATGATTTCAATTACATAATTTTGTATATCAAAGTAGCTAGTGACAGAAATGGACATAATAATATGACCGCTGAAGTTACAACAATCGGAGAACACGTAAGTCGTAAACAGTCTGCTAGTAAAAAAGTTAAAAACGAGAGGCAGCGGTTTGGAATAGCTTAGGTGGTACGATAATCATACGATCTTGAACTCGACACACGAAACGTATTCCAACACGACGACACGGTGTCTCTGAGCAGTCGTATCTCGAGTCATTATCGCTGTATAAACTTACTTCTTTCAGCGATATTAATAGATAAACACATCAATTTAAATATCATGTTGAAGGTCGCATTTGTAATACTTTTGGTAACTGGGTACATTCACACTTTCTTTAAATTAAATTTTGTTGTTTCTTTTCAAATATGTAGGTATGTATTTCCTTTATTGAACGTTTCGCTTTCTTTATTAGTTCTTGTAACTTACACCGGTTTTCCTTTATCTGTGAATTTACTGTCAATGCCGTGAATTTCTCCTTTTGGTTTTATTTTATTGTTAATTGTGCTGTTGTAGCTAGACTTTCAATTTTGTAGATTGGAGTATTAGGAATAGTGATTTATGATACTGTATAAAATTAAGATTCAGGACTTACTTACAATTTCAATATCAAAATAACCTAAAACTTCTTTCTTCATCTTTTAAGCCCGTAACACACGTAGCTATAATATATGTTAATATATAAATCATAGCATGGCACATTAGCACGATATATTTTTTATACACGTTTCGACAGCCCGCACACGCGGCTAAAATACCTATGTGTTTCTATGACGTCACCAACATATACCCTAATTTATATTATTGCAAACTAATATGTATTTCGGTATCAAAAAAATGAAGGCTAAATGTATATTATAGCATCGTCTTGGTGTGTGATAGCTTGCTATAATATATATTTCGGGACGGTATATAATATATATTATAGCTACGTGTGTGAGGGGCTTTATTATTGCGTTTCACAAAAAAATCGCATCAAAAGAGTCCCTGCGTTGTCGCTCAGCTGCGTTGCCGGTGAATAAGTACTGCAAGCAATAGCAGCTGTACGCCACGTTCTGTGTCTACTGTCTAGTCCCACAATCGCATTGTCGGCATCAGTCAAGCCGGTGGCGTGCGACAGCGAGCCAGTCCAGCCAGCGTCATTCAGTCCGCCTCGGCCTACCGACTCGAACCCACGCATCATCACCGCACAACTCGAGATAACTTTTAAAAAAGCCGGTCGTGCGAAAAGTGACAGTGCGACAGTGAACGGAATTGTGTGATTCGGAATTTGACAGACACTGCCAATACGAGACGAAACGATTTTTATAACGATTATTCTGTTTGCACATTTTATACGGTGAGTACTTTTCAATTTTATATTTTAGTTGGAATCGGTAATGTTCACCTGCCAATTTAAATTAGTGACCTTGGAGTGTTAGGTAAATGTAAAAATGTAAGTCTTGAATTTTATCAGTTTTGGTATTGACGTAATAAAATTAGCACCAGCTATTCAATTGTAATCTTCAGTCGTTATTTGTTTTTGCTTATTTTTTGTTGCATCGTAAATGTGTGGCCAACGTAATAACACTTTATTCTAAACTGGCAAATTTTGTCTAGGTATTAGATGAGATGACAAAACTAGTTTTCAAGGTTTGATATACCGTCATTATGTTTGACTTTTTTATGATGGTTGCGTGAATCCTAGGAAAATTGAGTTCTATCAAAATGGTGGAATGATTCAATAAGACAGTCGAACAGACTGACAGATGCTCTTGAATAGTAAACTTGTAAGTACTTTTAACAATATCTAATTGTAATTCTTTTTATTATTTATTATCATCATTTAAACTAACACTTGAACTTGTTTTTTTTCTGATTATTTAAAATGATAACTTTATTTAATGACTACGAGCTGATAGTATCGATAGAAAGCGGGATCGTTTCGACGAAAGCTACCCGGACTGACCCGCATGTAAATGATTGACAGCTGTTTGTTAAAATTTAACACGACAATTCATGTGCAAACTGTTTCATTCAAAGGAACACTTTGAATCATTTGATGATTAACTTTTAATAACGTGACATTCACTTAACATAATTCAAGACAGTCGGTAATAAGGTATGTTAATTGGGAAAAATAAATTGGCATTGCACGTAAAGTAATTGTCGGCTTAACACGGGATGTTAATTATGCAGAAGCTTTTTTACGTAGGTTAATTTTACCATCTGTTTGCAGTTAGTAGGGAAACTACATTTAAATTTTTATTGCAGTTATTTGGTGGCTTTCTATAATACATTAAGAAGTATTTAGCTGGTATCCAAGAGCTCAATTTTCTTATAAAAGCAAAAATAAACTCTTTCCTGAAACACAAAAAAGCTGTTTGTCGGTTCTAATGTTTAATTCTTTAGAAAATTATATTATATTATAATTATACTTACCTACACAACAAAATATTACTAAAAACTTCATTGTCGAGTGTATAGTGCATTGCCTTGAAATAGGTCAAATACCCTAGTAAAAAAGACGATGATTTTTGCATTCGCATTAATACGGATGACGGTCTGTGTCGATAGCTTCACCACGTCTTCAGAACCAGTTTCTATTCTAGATGTTCATCATCATTGACCATATCACGGTTCGACTCCACGTGAGCAGTCGGAATAATCAGAAATTACGTGTAAGTTATGTGTTGTTACGTGTGTGTTGTGTACACACATTTCAAAATCATTCTAGAGCAACGCCCTCTACCTATCTACTACTTATTCCTATCTAGTTAATCAACATCCATCGGAATGAGCATCAATTATTCGGTTCAACTCTATATGATTCAGTTGCTGCAATTTGCTGTACCCCAGACCAGTCTGAGGCTTGCGATACAGGTTGCCATCCCGCTATTAGCGTAATAGTCGTGCGATTAGATTCTTGGTTCTCTATTAACCTCGCGACCACCGCGGGGCGACCCTACAAACTCATTTCCTTGTTCTAACTACTGGCATTAAATGACTTCACGACTTGTATAATCTTACACGCTTTTGGTCAAACCATGATAAACGCATGAGGGCAGTTGCTTTCGTCCTGACTAATTACACTAAACAATGATTTGAATATTACGAATGGTTAAATATCGGGTTCTAAGTTCTTGTCTCTGATTTAATTTTCATGTAAATCGACCCCCCAATTTGGGTTGTTCGTTGTCTGTCAGTTAATGTGTCAGGGCAAAACCTTTAATGTATATAGATTATTATATTGATGTGTTTGTGAACTACACGCGTGAGTCGTAAAGGTTTTTAAATGTTATGATTGACGAAATTCGAGAACACAAACTGTTTAGGATTTTTTGTATCGCATGAATCCCAACAGCTCTATTGAAGTTAGTGTCATGCACACACATTGCCGTCTAGGTCGCTTCGAAAAGTTAAATCTTACTATAGCCTTTACAAAGACTACTTAGCTCACTACCCAAAAAGGATTGTATCCAGATCGATGAAAGTCTGGCGACATTAAAAAATTTACTTGATGTAACGTTCAACGGAAGACCAGCGCCGGTTGTTCACCAGTTCGCAACTGGCATCATACTGAGTTGGGGCCGGTTTATGGCAAATGGTAAAACAATATATTTCTATTTTTATGTTTTAATTTCCGTGTTCAATGTGATTGCTGTTTATACTTTTTGCCATAAATAAACTATTGTCTATTGTTTGTTTTTAATTAATTTTTTGAATAGATTCACAATTTTTGATATCGTCTTAGATATTCTACAGTGAAATAAAACGCGTTGTCAAAAAATATTATTTGAGCAGTAGAACGGAAGACAAAGTCCAATTATGAGCAATAAAATAAAATTGGAATTGCCGATCGGATGTTCTTTTATAGCAAATATTTTGTTGAGCCATTTCTTATTGATTTATTTCGTGGTTTAGTTGGTTTGTCAAACCACAGTTTTGTTTGAGCACTAGTTTTATATTTAAGAAGTCGTAGCAGAACTGTATTCGTTGAACAAGATTTGTAAAAAATATTTATTGAGTTTTAAGCCTATTTCAAAATGAAGACTGAAATATTTTCAGTACACAAATAAATTAGCATAATTTGAAATTAGCAGGAACCAAATCACCAACCTGAAGTATGACATAATCAGAAAGTTGTATAACATTATACATCAAATTTTCTCATACACGCAATTAGCATGCATGCTTATAATTCAAGCCATGATAACACACTGATTACGAATTAATCCTTAGATAAAACTTCACATTTTTGGTGATATCACTTCACTTCGTAGTAAGGTCAAGTATTAGATACACTTGACGTAAATGTGAGTGGAGTATTAGAGTAGGTACTCTTAAAACTTGAGATACTCTTGAGATACTTGGGTACTCTTATTATTTTGTGATGAGATCCAGCAAGTACCTATAGTTACTTAGGTTGTAATTTGTACTTGCATTCATGACACAAAAATAAAAAATAAAAAACTGTTAGCTTGAGACCAATCCAAGGATGCTTCGACCTTCACAATCATGACGTTCAGGGTACAGGAGATAGTACATAAATATTATTCGTTATGAATCTACACAAAAATTATCAGCCTTCTTTTGGACCTTCCCTGGGAGTCCGATTTACCGAGGGGTTTTTTGTGAAGCATGTGCACTTATTTGTAAAATGTTTGTATGTAATTTCAGTGATAGTTTTGTTATAAGGTAAAAAGTATGTTTTGGAACACTTTTAAAGTTGTTTGCAAGGCATAGTTTAGTACAATTATAATTATATATAACTAGAAATTTTTTCATGTCCCGATGAAGCAGAAATAATCTTTCACGGAAGTCGTAACATTGCATCTACTGTAATAATTTAGCGTGCTATTCCTAATGAGTCAAATCGTATCCCATTTTATTCTCTCTATAGCACGCTATAAGAGTTAAATTTGACTAACCAGAATGATGTGTCCTTGAAAGACATTTCGAATATTATTTGGTTTTAATATTTGTACATCTGATAAATTTTGTAGATTCTCGTATTATGACGTGGTTTGGACGTGATCTATGGTATATCACATGCAACGGTCACGATCACGTTTATCAAATTTTTCGTATTTACCTTTTAACTAGGATTATTATTCATAACTTAAACAGGGTATATTTCAATAATTCCCTAGCAGGCTACTTCTCTACATCATATTACAAATTTGATTCAATGACTTTTAATAATATCCTTTCCATTTTTTTTTCTTTGATGCAAGAAAACATACTCGAATTAGGGGTTGATATAGCAGCAACTACTGTAGCAAAGCAAAACATGGAGCGCAAATACCTGAGCAAAGTTAACTTATGTACCTACAAAAAACCAAGACAAAGAAATTCATTGGAGAGTGGTGAACAACGGGAATAATCGAAAGTTATTTGTTATAATGGAAGCTAATATAAAGAAGCTAACTACTAAACGGACACATACAGGACCTGGGTATGTCCTAAAACTGCATCCAAAACCACCGCAGGATGGGCAGCAGCGTCCTCTTAGTTAACAGTGGTAACACTCTGCGATCCCCAAGCCGCTTGCCAAGCGTGGGGATTATGGAAACCCCTCCCTATTAAAGGAGAGGCCTTCGTCCAGTAGTGGACGTCTTCTGGCTGATAATGATGAACTACTAAATGAAATTTACCCTACATAATTAATATACATAAGTACCTAATATTTTCTTCTGATTTTAAGTATCACAGCGCTATAATTGAAAAGATAAATAATAAACCATCAACGGCCTTACTTAAAAAAACTTCTCTACAGTTGGTCACTGCTTAAGATGCTCTGCCATCTTCTCTCTGACGTGAAGTTGCACGTGCTAGAAAAGGACAGAGAAGTTTAAGCAGTGACTAAGAGAATCGAGATTATTTTAGGTAAGGCTGTAAGTCATCAACCAACTCGGCTGACAAGTTTTAGATAAAATATGTACGAGTTTAAAAGATAGCAAAAGAAATACCGAAAACATTAAAAAGACCTGAGATAACTGCACGTCGGTAGCCATTTTTGGTAATTGCCCCAAGCATGAGTTTGCAGAGCTATCAGTTTTTAATCTTTCTGAGATTGCAGCCGAAATGTCATGAGTTTCATGAAGCTAAAAGTATCTTGAATGCAGTGAAAGCCCACCTACTTTCACCCCCTCCAGTTCAAAATGATTTGGTCCGCGAATTTGTATCAACATTCGTGCATAAGCCGGCAAAAAATTGGGCCAATAGGTCTTCAACCGCCGAATGCTGCTAGACATTGAAATATTAGCTAGCTTTGTATTACTTAGGATAAAATAAATGAAACTTTTTATCGTTTTAAATCAAACAAAGATGGTCGTGAAAGACGTATGTCACCGAATAAAAAAAATTATAATAAATTAAGCTTAGCTAACAAAAAATGTTAAAGAGAATGAAGAAAAAAAAAAGTGGAAGAGGAAGGGAAAGAAGGTAGTTGGTTATGAATGCCCTTTATGTTTTCGAACTCTTTTGATAACCACCCGCATTCTTCAGCCTGACCGTGGTGAATATGGTGCATGCAACTGCGCCGAAATATCGGGAGCTCGGTTCACGGTAAAATATATCCTGTAATAATCATAGAACTAGTAATAGCCATAGTGTAATGAACAACCATGATAGTCTAAAACTGTTTTAGAAAATGTTTAACTTAACGTTTTACCTGTTTGTCCAGTTTTTTTTAAATGACGTTAAACATTTTGTACGCAACTACCCAGAACTTTATATTACGAGTATATCAAAACAACGTCTAGGATATCACTGCACTGCCCCTAATTGTACTATTTGTACACTACAGCGCTGGAATTCTATAAACGCGGTACCAGAAATGTAGACCGATTAGTAAGAACATACATAAACAGGACAGCACGCTATGAAAAGTGTTGTATGACAATGTCTATTACTATTTACAATAAACTACCTGAAACCATTAAATCATTGCCAGAGGTTAAATTTAAAAAAGAATTGAAGGTCTGGTTGCTTCAAAAAAGTTTCTACTCGTTAAATGAATATTTAGGTTTTTCTTGAATTCGGAAACGGTCGTTGTGCCCGGTAGTTGTAGTAGTAGTAGCAGTCGGTAGTTGTGCTCGGTTGACGTTGCTTCAATTGTAGGTATGTTTTGGTGGTGGTATGCAGTTAATGTTATTAGCACTTTTTAAATATTAAATATTGTATGTCCGCGAGGACAAAACTGTTCTCAAGTACTTAATACCATGAAATAATTATCATCTCGTTGTACACAGTTTTAGACAATAAATATTTCATTTCATTTCATTTCATTTCATTTCATTTCATTTCATTAATTACTTTGATAAAATCTATGGTGAGCCTCAGCCTTCAGCTCAGTGATTTCGTTAGCTACAGTACCTTTCAAACTGGAACACAGTAATATTTACACATTACACAGTGTTGGGCGGCAGAACATCTGACACTAGTATTACCTACCTAAACCCTAGACCTCCTGCAAAGGAGATCTATCACCTAGTTCTAATAAAATTGCTTAGATTTTAACGTATTATCGTAAACAATTTAAGAAATATCCATAGTAATAATAATATTACTTGAACTACGTTGTGGTTTCGAAACAACAGTGAATTCTATCCATTTTCTCAGATAACATTATCTGGTGGCATAGTTACTACTGAATTCCTAGTTTTGTGGTCACAAGTAAGCCTCGGCGGGGTGGTTGCGATTTACTTGTGCATTATCAGTGTTGCATTTATTAGGTTGTTCAATATCAACTATCCGACTGGGAAATTTTATACCTCGCTGCTGTAGCTGAATACGATCAGATAGATAGGCTCCTAACTTCTTGGTTCACTAAAAATGAATTCGAGAAAATGTTTACAGTTTTAAGGAAATGAAAAATGTTTATCGATAGAGGAAGAGAGGATACATTTTCCTTGATTGGTGGGAGGTTGCAGATATTATTACATATAATTTGTTCTTTTATTCATAGTTTCACTTCATTCAAAATAATAAGGATTTAAGGTAACAAAAACTATAGTGATAAAGGTTTAGTTTAAAATATGAACTAACTTCCTTAACATAATAATAAAGATTAATATAACCCATTTTATTAGTTAGTTACTTACACACTTATATATATATATATACATATATCGCGATAGTAGGCAAAATAAAATGTCTTACGCAATATTAACTTTAACATCGGTATTGTCTAGGTTTGCGAAATATTAATGCGGCTACAAATTAATGTATAGTTTAAGTATTTTTACAGTGTAGGTACTTATATTATTCTATTGTTTTAAGTTTTGTCTGATTGTTAGCTCTGATGACATCAATACTTTTGAATAATGTAACAATGTGTATGCAGACACTGCGTGTGCATAAATTACTACTAATCATTAAAATGTAGGTGGCCAATATCGTGTCGAATAAAATGACAATACCTACACTAGAATTTCAGAAACAATAACCAAATTTAACACTGTTGCAGATTAACTTTTTTTATTCATGAATCATGTTTACGTTACAAAATAATTAATTTGCCACTTTAACTTGATATGAATTGAGATTAAGAATTGCTTAACTTGTGACCAAGTTATAGCCTGTTGTTGGGTAATATTTGATGTAGCTACTGGTAATTAAAGTGACAATGCAATGCTTGCTGAACTGTACATTGCAGGGTTGTCAGCTGATGGATATATAAACTGAAATTGGGATGAAAATATTGGCAAATATTGGTTATGTTGAAACTTTTTAAATATGTAACAGTGCTTAAATTAATACGCTTTTGTAACTCGAGGTAGCTGTTTTATAACATTTACTCGTAGGCATCGAGCTTAAATTCTAACTCGATGTATTTAGCATTTTTTGGTACTTTAATTTAACAACTTTTAGAGTTTTGAAATTCTTCAGTACCTACTTACAAAGGAAAAAAAAGTTCAAGTGAAGAATCAAGACACATGCATAATTTTTTTTTCTGAACTGTAGACTCTAGCACTGACAAACTAACTACTTAGGTATTATGTAGAATCAGAGTCTATGTGTAGAAAACACGTATAGTTAGCAACCAGCATTACGCTGAGTTGGGATCGGTTTCGTGACAAAGAATATAGGTGCTCACTATTTATTTATTATTTAAATTTCTTTCTTTTGTATGAACTTTTGTGTGTGTATCTATTTTTTTGTCTCGAATAAAATACATTTTCTTTCTTTTCTTTCTTTCTTTCGTATGATATGTATGACACCTTAGTTTTATCGGAAACGTTTAAAACAATAATGTAATATCATATTCAACCCTATTAGTAAAGGCAACGCATAACTGGCCCTATATGACGTTATTCATCAGTTCGCGTAAATAGGGCATCTCTAGTGAGTAAAGGTGTGTCCACACGTTGGTCCGTAGGCGAATGCCATTACGGTTCGATTGGGCGCCGTCGCGTCGTCATCATACAAGTTATTGTGACCACTCCATTGTAGGTACATGGGAAAATGTATCGTATTGCCAATACATTATTTGTATGAAATAAGAATACGAATTTGGTATAATAAGGCTTTTCAATTATTATTATTTTAATCTGGTTAATCGGTTTCTTCTAAACCAGCGTGCTCCATCGTTGACTGCATCTTCGTTTAACATCAGACGAGATCAGTCAGAGCTGTGAATCGCAAGCCTATAAATAACAAAAAAGCAATAATATAGCATATTTGAGACAAAATTGCCAAGTGCACTTTTTTCATTCCATGGAGCTTGAAAATGCCTCTTAGTGTTTGCTTCGGCTCCACTAGTGCCTCTCAAAATACCGGGCTAATATTACAGGATTTATAGTTGTGTAACGAAATTAGAATAAAAGAAACCTCTTGAAGCTATTGTGTGTAAATCATTGACAAAAACACTCTTCTTATAATATTATTAATTTATTAACTAATTATAATATAAAATACGACAACATTATAATATATTTTATAATAGTAAAATATTTAGACAGGAAATCTCGCGTTGTTATTAACCAAAACTGTTTCAGGCAAATGAAATGAAATGTTTGAACTAATTTGATAGTTCACGCAAGTCCTATAGATAAAACTGATACCATCATTATCTATAAATCGATAACCGCAACACTAACCCAGTGTACTGAGAATCGATAAATCTCGATTCGAATAAATCACAAGAAGTCAAGAGCATGAGGTTTGAGGTAACGATTAAACCAAAGGACTGTTTGTTTGCTCTTATCTGTTTCGTGAACTTTCTCATGATGCTACAATGAACTCTTTGAACTAACAAATAAAGAGTACATGGAACTAGAGACTAATCTGTACAGCTCATGTCCTAATTAATGTGTGAAAGTTTGAATAAGAGTTCGAGTACATACATTTAGTACATTATTTGAATCAATTTATCCGATATTTTCGTATTGGATAAAACTTTTAGCCAATACGAAAGTATCGGATAAATAATCCAGCCATTTTTTAGGCCAGCAGGCATTAGGGACATTATTACACGACATAATATTTTATTTTTTAATTACGTATATATTTACAAAAACGTATTATTGGTAAAATTTATTAAATAACTATACCTATCTGGTAAATAACATTAATAAGTAGTAAGTACTATATTTTTTTCTGTGATCTCGCTATTTTTTTAAATATTCACGTCTATTTGTTTGCATTTAATGCTTCTGCTATTTTTATAGGGCTGCCCAAAAAAGGAGTGTAAAGTTTTCATGTATGTAATTTATGCATGTATGTGAGTTTATTTATTCCACCATAACTTCTCAATGCCTGAATGGATTTGGATGTATAGGGTATCGTTTAATCCTTACATCATCCCGAGTGAGCTTTAAATTTTTGAAAAAAATCCATAAGACATTTTCTAATGTGAAAACCATTTGAATTTTCAGTTAGTTTTTTGGGCAGCCGTGTTTTTTATATTTTTTAAATTGTTATAAATAACCTCTCTCTCTATATAATCAACAAAGCCTCAATATGTACCAGGAAAGTAATACTTACTAAGACAACTTATACCTCGTGTACTTATAACTTTTGTCGATCAAAATCTACCTCTTTAGCTTGATGTTAATGTTAGTACCTACAATTGATGTACACACTGCACAGCAGCATCAACACAGATAAGTGAGACCAAAGTCGATTTTACACGTGTTTGTGAGTTGTTTGCATCCACACACAATTAATTAACGTCTGGCCTATGCTTTATGCACTTAGGCTAGGTAACCTTTAATACTAGGGAAGTTAGTTAATTCCTGGTTAAATATCGCACTCATGAAATTTGCCATGGCCCAGAGCCCCAGAGCAGTTGGGCTATTGACGTCTTCGGTTATTTTATAAGATAGACATGCATGCGAGACTTTTCGTGGTAAATGGTCACTTCCGCCTATGAACAATTTACTATCACCAGCAGCTGATTCGTCGGCAACTCTTCCGAGTGAGGGATCGAGTATTCGAAAATTAGCAATCCTTAAGCACTTTTTGAATAAAATCATTCACACCTTAATTAATGGTTTATTCGTGTAGGCACTTATTAAGTTCACTCCTCAAGCGCTTATACTTGTTTATCGGCTTTTTGCGTTTCAACCAAGGTTCTAAATCATGTTCTGTGTGTAATTGCTTCACAGTGTTTAAAACGTGTTTATCTGTAAAAAGTATTAACGTCAGTCAAACACTTAAATTACTTCTTGTACGTATATAAAATCTACAATAATTTATGACTTCGTGTAGGTCAATGCCGGGTCCGTAAAGTGTACGGTCCTGGACCCGTACCACCGAGTTCTTTAAAACTGACGAACAGATAGTAAAACTCTTACCATTGGTGAAAAAGAAAGATAGTGAGGAAACTTGCAAACTTGATATCAGGAGATGAAATTCAATGGCGTATTTGAATCTGTAAATCTGCACTGGGCCAGGGTGGCGGAGCATCGCCTGACTGCCCTTTGATAGCAGTATTATAGCTATTTATAGCAGTCTAATGAAAAAAATATTGTTTTGTGTAAATTGAAGCGGTGGTTATCTTTTTATTGGGACCTTAAAACTACACAATGTTGGAATAATAATTATGCAGAAGTTATTTCATTATTGCGACATATTGAACTTTTACACGTGGGTGACTTCGGGTCCTATGTAAAACATAGTTTTAATCCATCTTTATATCTTAACTTGGCTTGTTTATATCGGAATTTAATAACATCACGTCAAGATGACGCCTTGAAATGCCGCTAGGTAACTAAACGCCTCCCGATGACCAAGTATTCTTCACTAACAAGCTATATTATCTGTTACTAGATACTTGACATTATTCAAATGCTTCTTTTTCTGGTTCCTAGCCAGTCCTGATATAGCGAATCTTGAACACGGAAGACGGACTTGTTTCTGCCCTTTATGGGGGCTGGCAGGCCCTAGCATGGCCTCGTTACTGGTAGCTTGTATGAGCAAACTAGTCGTCTGGAATGATTAGTAGGCCCTCTGGCGAAAATAACAGTGCACGCAGTAAAATCTACCTCTTATGGCTTGATGCTATGCTATGCTAAACGGATATTCTGAGTAATCTAGTTTGATTTGCAAATTGTGGATTGTATATTTTTAAAGACAACGGGTTGTCTGATTAATTGATTGACCAACTTTTTACTGTACTGACAGAAAAGTACACGCAACAAATCAGACCCAGTGTTTCATGTGGCGGCTTTATTGCTAAAAACAGTCTTTTATAAATAATAATAATAATAGTGTCATAATAAAATATAACTTAACACAAAAGGTTTATAATCAAATAATTCGTAATAGTAAGCTACATAAATATACTTATGAAATAGGCAAGTAGTATGCAATTATTTATTAATCTTTTGTTACTATCCTCAACTTTAGTGGAATTAGTATAAAAATATAATGTAGTATTTATATTTTTATACAATCAAGCGACGAGACGAGCAAGACGTTCACCTGTTGGGAAGCGTCACAGTATAAGTGCCAGAATTGAATGAACTTGGGAACACAATCCTGCGCCGCACTGCACTGCACTCGTCTCCCTGAGATATTAAATGTTAGATCTCTTCATACCCAGTAATTTCTCTGGTAACATTGCTCTTCGAGCCGGAACACAGTAATGCTTACACACTACTTCTTGGCAGTTGAATAACTGGCAAAGGTGTCAAAGGTGTGGTACTTCCCCAATCACTACAAAAATTATTAAGTGAGAAGAGAAATCATTTTTGGGGTCCTATATTTACTAAACGTCATAAAAAAGATTTCGATAATTTGATGAATGGGAAGATATAAAAAGTAACTTGATGTATTGCTTTTAAGTAATGGAGAACGATGTTTACATGGGGTTAGGTGATGCTTACAATTTAATGGGATTCCGAGAAGGGTTGTCTAAATTGGTCCCGTCCCTAGGGATATTACGACATTTACGACATCTATGTAAAATACGACAGTGTTAGAAATTGTAATTTTAATATTGATTACAGGTACATTACCTACGTGCTGTTTATAAATTACAAAGCTTAAGTTATAAAGAAATGCGATTCCGGGAATATGTTGCACGTCAGCAGCAAAATCTAGAGTGTACTAACAAGACACATAATTTAAAAAAATACACGACTGCCCTGTCAAAAAAAGCCAGTGTCACTTGGGAATGTAAGGATTCTAATGATACCCCATGCATCTAAATCTGTTCAGACGTTTAAGAATAAATAAACTCACATACATAGTAATTACATACTTTACTTGCATAAATAAATAAGAACCTGAAATCTGAAAACATTACATTGTTAAAATAACATTGTGAAATTGTTAAAATAACTTTGTCAAATTGTTAAAATAACATTGTCAAATTGTTAAAATAACATTGTCAAATTGTTAAAATAACATTGTCAAATTGTTAAAATAACATTGTCAAATTGTTAAAATAACATTGTCAAATGCTCAGATTTGATGTACCTATATAATAAAATATGCTTGCATTATTTTTATAAAATATATAATACAATGTGTGAGAAAGGTGCCAATAATAATGGAACGATAATTAAGTACTTGCCCATCGCTATTTAATTTACAATTTAATCTTATGTCTGTAGTAAGTATATAATTATGTATATAATTATCTAGATAAACTTTAAATTCAAAATATTAGGTACGTAATTTAGCAGTAAAGGTTTGTTTTAACCTAACGCATTCCAATTTACGCGTGTTCGTATAGTAAACAAACCAATAGTTTAGAGAAAATATAACATCCTTTCCCAGTATTAGCTAATTACCTTGACCTTGCCTGTTCAATAACAAGTTCAGCACACGCGTAAACTGAATATAAACTATAACTATTCTATTAAGTAAAATTATGGCAAATAATTTAGACTGACAATGAGATGAATCTATTTAGAAGTACCATGCAATCAAGCGGATTCAGTGTTTAAGTCAGAGGGTATCATATAGTCGAGTCGAGGTCTAGTTAGGACAGGTTCCAATTCGCCCTTATTAGCCCAGGCCCAAAATCCCACCACCACCAGTGTGAATTGCCAGTGATGACATATGGAACTGAAACGTGGTCTTTAACTGCTGGCCTTTTGGAAAAACTTAGTCACGTAACGGGCAATGGAGAGAGCTATGCTCGGAGTTACTTTCCGCGATAGAATCCGGAACGAGGATATTCGCCAAAGAACCAAAGTAACCGACATAGCTCGCAAGGTTTGCAAGTTGAAGTGGCAATGGGCAGGCCACATCGCTCGAAGAACTGACAACCGATGGGGAAGAAAGATTCTTGAGTGGCGACCGCAAACCGTCCTACGCAGCGTAGGAAGGCCTCCCACTAGGTGGACCGACGACATTGTAAAAGTCGCGGGCAACCGGTGGATGCAAATGGCAGGTTATCGTACAGTGTGGCGGTCTAAGGGGGAGACCTTCGTTCAGCAGTGGACGTCTCCGGGCTGATGATGTGCCCAGGCCCCTCCTGGACTGGTTGTAGGTCGACTGCTTTATTTGGTCATGATCCCCATGACCCTCCCCCTGGATCCGCCCTTGCATGCAGCATGGTAGTAGGCTTGAGATGAGCATCTAGATTGTCTCTAGAATTTCATCGGTCTATATTCTTGATACAATTATTTTATTTTTATATAGTAGGTTGAGTAGATTAGATAGTTAGATAGCACAGCTAATCGTGAAAGTTCTAGGTCACATATTAAAATTAAATTAAAAAAAATGCGGTCTCTAATATAAATTACTTAATTTTTTCAATTACCATCAAGTGACGAGACGTGCAAGACGTTCGCCTGGTGGTAAGCGTCACGCCTGCCCCTAACAGTAGCAGTGCCAGAATTGATTGAGTGACTTAATACACTGCAATGAAAAAGATAACTATATTGAAACTATATCATATATATTGGACTATATTGGGTCAGCTCGTGACCACGGCCATTGGAACATGGTCGAAGGGTCGAGGTAATTAAAAATAAATTTATTTGTGCGCGATTAAGTCCCGTTGATAAACATAATTATGAGAACTATATTTTATGAAAGTTTAGGTCTATCAACCAAAGCCTAAAGGATTGGCTGTAACATGTATTTTTTCAAGTGATTCTATTATTTTTGTTCGCTGCGTAAAATTTTATTTAGCTCACAAACCATAAAAATGATTATAGTAGAACGTAAATCGTGGCTTCATTTAACAGCGGAAAATGATTTAGCACAAAATGTGTCCTTGTCCAGGACAAGAACACACTCTGATTAATAATTAATTATAATAACGTTTATTTGAACAGTTTACAAGGCTTCAACTTTACTTGAACTTACTCCATCCTTGATTGTACTTTTACTTAGCAACTAAGGGCCTTACTTAAAAAAACTTCTCAACCGTTAGTCACTGCTTAAGATGCTCTGCCATCTTCTCTCTGACGTGAAGTGTAACATGCAAGAACAAGACAGAGAAGTTTAAGCAGTGACTAAGAGAATCGCGATTATTTTAGGTAAGGCTGTAAGTTCCTTATAGAACTGACTAGACTAGACTGAAGAACGGAATGAATCTTTAGGAATTGTTTTTGTTAAGAATGTAGGATGAGTTTATAAACAAAGTGTTACACGTAAAACGCACATTGTAGATCGTTCAGTTCTATAAAAATATAGTTTGTTGCTGGGCGTTATGTTTATTGTAACGTGCGTAATCTACGCACCTTTACTAAATATACTGACGAAAAAACCTAAGTTTATGTGCGCGTGCGTCTTAATTTATTAGATTATAAATAGATCGGTGTTTATTTTTTCAGATTTACTTACTATCATTTTTATCTTATGTAACGTAACGGATCTTACTTGTACAACACTTACTTATTCTGTTACCGCGGTTGAATTTGTTTAGAAGGTCAAGGTGTAATTACTTCGCATTACCGATGTTTATTCCTTTTACACTACTAAATGTTAAATTATTGCAAAAAGATACAAGGTTGGTTTTTTTTTGTTATTTTAACGACCAATTTAAGAGCAATCGATTAGGAATAACAGGAAACCATAATTAATTCAAAATAAAATTAATATATATCGGTGGACATATCACACATCGCCATCTAGACCCAAACTAAGCAAAGCTTTTGCTATGAAAACCAGGTAGCTGAAAGAATACATAATACATTTTTTTTTTAAATACATACTTATGATACACCGTAATATAAAAATTGTTTGATGGGTATTTTTTTACTTGCTATAAGTCAGAAAAAATACAAAAAAACCAAACCAAATGTCAACGTAGAATTTTAATTCAGCTTTGGATAAACTGCAAATAGCATAGCAAACCGAACATATAGGTAGGTACGTAATTATACTTAAATAACTACGTAGGTATATCGCAGTGTACTGTTGACGTCTATAGCTTATTATATATTATATAATTAGGTTTTAACGGTTACTGTTGAGTATTTGTACCCTAGCAATAGGACCTGTGAAGTCAAAAGCCGTATAAGTCTTCCAGATTATGAGGTATGTCTTCCGCTATAAGCTGCAATCGGTACGCCCACGTACTTTGGGCAAATTGCGCAGATGTGTTATTAAATTGAGTAAAACTTACTTATTTCATTTCGTATAATATTTTATTGTTATAAATATTATAATTTTAAGTTACAAGTTTCAATAGCTTTTTAGTAGACAAAATACTTGTAATAGACCTCCGATAATTAATTATTAAAGAATTTAATTTAGTAAGTAAGCTCGTATAGGCTGAGTGGCCAGCCCTAGTGTCAGGGTTAATGTGCCGCCCAAAGGCCTCAAAGGTAAAAATTACTATTTATATTCATTTTGTAAAATAGTAGTTTATCGTTTTATTGGTAATATTATGTTTTAATAGCTTTTTATTAGACAGATACTCGTAATAGATCTCGGATATATCAACAAAGCGCACGCAAATTCAGCTTGAAAAATCTTACTTGATGATGACTTACGAGTATGGCTTAGCGATAGTACGCCTTTCTTATGATCCAGAGGTCGTTGATTCAATTCGCACTCAGCCAGATGTTTGAATGACGATGAGTATCAATACCAGCTTTATTTTTAACCTGGACATTATAGCTATCCGGGTATTTGCATATTTTTCATGAAATTCTGGACGCACGGAATCGTATAGGAGAACTATTATTCGTGTAAAATTATTTGATAATTTATTCATATTTTTTTGTTATCTTTTTATGTTTATTTGTATTTTTGTATTTATCATGTTGTATGTTTTGACATTTGTCTTGTACCCTTATTCCTCACTCACTCATACACAGCTAACGTCTGAATGTTGAAAATTCACTCGAATAATGCTCAAGCTCTAATATCATGATATTGCGAGGGGAGGGTCATCGCACCTACCTTTCTGGACCCTAGAGTTTCAGGTCCAACAATACAGGTATTCGCCCACATTGCCAACTCTCTATCATTTGCTATTCTAACTTTCCCATAAACAGGAATCGAACACACAATAAACACCAACTCGATTATCGAATCGAATCTTTATTCGATTAACTAAATTTAGTGTTTGCGTTTCGACGTTAACGTCTACGTCCAGATTAAGAATATATTTTGTGTGAGTGTGAATTTAATGCTGATGCTGCGTGAATAATCGATATCAGTTCACGGTGAAAGCAAAATCGATTGAATACAACGCATGGATCGAATAGACAGTGTTTTAATTGCAGTTCATTGGTCCGGATGATCGGTTATCTGTTACTTAAATATCGTTACGTTATTTTCCAACTTTAATTGACTTCAAGGTTCATTGAATTTTGACTATAGAAGCTCATTTTGTGACGACAGTGACAAACCATTAAGGCTAATAGTTGTATCTAACAGTTTTTCCGCATTGCTTATTTTATTTTACCTCTTTTTATCTAATATATACCTATATATATATATAATATTTTAATTATGTTATTTAAGAAACTTATTTAATACATCGTTATAAATCAAAAAGTCAATGTCAGAATTAAAAAATTAAACTCCGGCTCGTACCTGGTGCAAAGGTTAGCCATTGCTATCCAACGCGGCAACGCGGCCAGCGTTATGGGCACCTTTGCACCTGGTACGATTACTGGTGGGTTATTTATTTAGTTTAAGGCTTTTTATCTTACATTTCATAAATGTGTATTTCTTACGTTACATTGGAAAACTCTGACTAATACAAATTGAATTTTGATTTGAACTTTTTTTTTGTTTTTTTTTAAATAATTTAGCCAATATTATCTAGGATGCCGATTTCATAATATTACTGAAGCTGACTAAAAACTGCTGAACCAGCGTCAATGTAAATTTTTGAAAATTTCTAGTGGTTTTTACATTGTACAAAAAACACCACGTAAATTAGTTTACAAAATATTGTTAAAGTAGTCCGCATAAATAAAAACACAATACTCATCTGGATTGAGAACGCTCTCTTTTTTTGGAGTCGATTAAATAACATGCATTGCCTCATACTTCACAATTATTATGCTAATTTACGGTAGTCAAGTGCTAGTTAAACTGACTGAGGTTTTACCACACATCAAGAAGTTTATAAAAAATAATACAACTTTGACAAGCAGACGACCTTTAGCGGTCATAGTTACACCTTTCCGCTAATTACGTTGCCAGTCTATTCCAATCTTTATACAATTAAAATAAAGCTCATAAAGGTTTGCAGTAAACGTAAAGTTTCGAGGACACACCTTACCGCAAGTTGTCGCCATAAAAGTTTCGGGAAATATTTGGAATTTTAGCTAATTAGGAGTTTAAAGAGACGCCGCAAGACGTAGATCGGTACACATGATTACTTCTGGCAAGTTTTGCCGTAGAGCCCTCGTTACATGCTCCCCTGATGTTGTGGCTTGCAGGGACCATAAATTGTTATTACCTTACATAGATTGTTCGTCCGACGGAATTATGTTGGATTGAATGGTTGGAGGAGCGACGAATGCTGCTTTAGCTCTTTGGATTCTATTTATCTCATGGATATCGTCAAAGGTACTTAGAAAGGTATTTAGAAAAAAAAAATTAGACGTAAAATATCACCAGTACATTTTTTTCTTCGTTTTTGGCATCGTATTTTGTGCATTCTGCCAGTGTCAAGTATTCATGAAAGTATTTATGAATTGAAATTAGTCACAATCGAGTCCAAGTCATGCCTTTGTAAAAATGTCGTGACTTTAATTTAGCTTTTACGGAGTTTTGTAAACAACACGAAAGTACACGTTTCCCACATTACCACATTATATCACTTGCCCACACTCGTGCATGTAATTCAACACTCAATGAATAAAACACCACCATTTTTAGGGTTCCGTACCTTAAAAGGATAAAAGGAACCCTTATAGGATCACTCCGTTGTCTGTCTGTATGTCTGTCAAGACCCTTTTTTTCTGGAGCGTGGAGGTATCAAGTTGAAATTAATATCAAATACGTCAGTCAACGGTCCCTTGGATCTGTAAAAAAGTCAAGCTTCTAAGTCAATGCAATTAAAATTACGGCCATTTTTGTGAGTTTTTTGGAGTAAACTAAATCAAAATTCATAGGGTGCTTCCCGTTGACCTAGACTCATGAAATTTGGCAAGAAGCAAGGTCATATAATAGTTGTTATGGGAAAATACTGAAAATTGAAAATTTATAGATATATCGTCATTTCTCAAGCCAAAACTGAAATGGTTATTTTGTTTGTTTCTTTAGTTCCCCAAAAAAATACTAGATGACGTTTCGTTCGTTGATTTTAAGGCCGTTTTGATCGCAGCTGCTTCGTACAATTGTACGACTAACTTATCCCTACAGATGGGCGAGGGAGCCACCAGCGTAGGTTTTGAATAAAACTGACAGCTGCCTATTGAATTATTTTAGTTCTTGCTACCAACATTACAAATAAGTTGGAGGGCTACAATTCAAATTTACGTCTTGAAAATTGTATAAAGGAGTTTTACAAACTAGTTAAAACCTTTTCTTAGGCCATATTCTTTGCACCTTAAAACCTATGGAGAAAAGTAATCACATAAAAGCTTAAACCTTTTCAGTAAGTAGGTATAAGTAGTATATACGTCGTATTATACGTCGGTGTCTGTGTTTTTCTTTCTTTCTTCTGTTTTGGCATCGCATCATATGTATATGTATTCTGCCAGTTTCAAGTATATGCATATTACAAGTATTTGATAGTATCAGGTCATAAGTCGTAAAATAAAATCATGGTCAAGTCTAAGTTATGCCTTAAAATTGCCTAAAACACCTAGCAGCGCTGGGTGCTAAATCTTCCAAATGTTTCGTTCGTCGTTTTTAGGTCGATGGCAGCTGGCTCCTTCAAATCAGAGTAACTTTCCTTTGCAGATGATACGAGGGAGCCACCATCGTAATTTTTGAACAAAACTAACATGTCCTTTTGAATTCTTTTAGTTCTTCCATTTGACCAATAGTACAAAATAAGTTTGAAATTAACTCTTTAGAAGAAAGGAATTGATCAACTCCTTTCTTCTAAAGAGATTATTTTAGTATTTAACCTTTTCTTAGCCCAATGTTACTCTTATAGAGAGAAGAGTTTCACATTGTTTAAACCTTTTCCCAAGTTGGTATCAGTGTCCTTCTTTTTCTTTCTTCGTTTTTGGCATCGCAGTTTGTGCAGTGTAACAAACATTATACATTTTCAAGTTATTGATAGCATATCAAAAATAAATCATTAAAAACAGTCACAAGTGCAAATCATGCCCTACTGCATAGTCACAGTGGCGACTTTACTATGAGATTTCACGGAGTTTTGATAGGTCGTGTGGAGTTTTTTTTGTACTACCATTTTGACTAATAGTAGGTACAAATATAATATGTGTGTAGGGCTGGTACAATTCTTTAACTTTTATGGAGAAAGTTTTTTTTACGATACTTAATTAACTTAATTATACCCTTTTTAGATTAATTTGGTGGATTCTTCTGCGTACAACTAAAATTTTACTCTTTAATACGAAGAAATGAGTTTCCACTGGCATAGCACTTGGTACATTCTACCATTGTCAACACTATGCATTTTTCGTTGATTAAGTACCCAGCCAGATAGCTAGATCCACCAAGGTATTTTTTAAGTTTTTGATAGTATCAGTAACCAAGATAAGTCCAAAAATCAAAGCCGTTCTTGTGCGAACGTGCGAGCGAAACAGTCACGATCAAGTCATGCCTTAGTAAAGTTCTGGCGGCTTTGTTAAGAGCTTTTACGGAGTTTTGAAAAACAACAAGAAAAAATATAAGTTTTCACCACATTTTTTTGAAATTTCGCTGTTAGCGTATTGAACAAAAAAGTAGAAATTATTTTAGGGTTCCGTACCCAAATCCAACTGTACCCTATTATTAAGCCGCCTACCGCGTCTGTCTGTCTGTCTATCTATCTTTCCGGTCTTTACTGACCTATAATCTCGTGAATTGTAATAGATAGGCGGTTGAAATGTTCACTGAACATTCGTTACTATCGCGGATTACCCAGTACTTGTGGTGGTACGGGACCCTCGTTGTCCGAGTCGTAAGAACGAGTCAGACTTGACGGCTTTATTTATCAATCATTCGCGTTAAAATTCGAGTAAGATATGAAAATAATAGAATGCAGCGACATGATTTTTCCATGTTCCCGCCAAAACTTCTCAATCACAGGTAGTTTTCTTAAATACCACATAAATAGACAACCCTATTATGTATCAGTTATTGACAATACTGGTCAAATTGTTTAATACGGAATTAATTAATTTAATTTTAATTATTTAATCAAATACTTTTTATGTGCAGGGTTACGCGGAACGGTATTATTAAGCCTAAGGAGGTTATTGTACTCGTACTCATCATTGTGAAAAGCTTTTACTACAGGGCCAACCCTAAATTCACTCACAGAATATAAATTACAGTTTTTTATGAAGCAGCTGTGTTTTTTGGCTCTATAGTAAAAGTTGTTTATTATGATGTGTCTTATGGGTAGCGCTGTATTTAATCAAAGGGAAAATGTGCTCAGTTGAAAGTCAAGCCCAACAACAGATCGATAGATAGATAGATAGATAGATCGGATACAAGAATCGCATAGTGAATAAAGTTGTAGCTACTAAACATAAAACTGTAATAGAAACAGTTTTGGCAGGTCAGTGTTATGAGGCGGTGTCTGTAGGAAGTTAGTTTAGTCTAGATCTGTCAGGCTGTGACGAAGTAACGTGGAACAATCAGGTTAAAACAATTACTACTGAGATACTGGGTCGAGTTATCACAAACTAATTTCCCAGGAAATTGGGTATGTAGTTCTTGCTAGTTAGTTCTAGGTTTTATAAAACTGTAGCAAATTCAATAACTCAATTGCTTCTTTTTTTTTAAACCTGTTTGCAAGAAATTGTTGGTACTTAAATCACATGCTTTAAAAACATATTCATCGTCATAGCAAGTCCCAGTAGACTCTGAAATTTTTTAATTTGCTAGTTTTAGTTTTAAAATTCCGTTACTTATCTGGATTGCTTAATTTAAGTGAAATTTTGTTTATAGTTTTGTTTGTTTTTTTTGCTTTTTTTTTCTTCAAAATCGACTATTAAGTTTGCATAATTTTGTTTGTATCATTCGTTTTATTACTTTTTAGTACTGACTTTATAAAAATGTTTTGTATGTATGTCCCGGTACACCTGTTAGAATTTCAACTACGTTTACTTTACATACTCTTTAACATCCAGTCACACGTCATGCCACGACCTAAATTCAACACAATTTGCATAATATTTTACGTCCTCTTATTATAATGATTCACTGTGTCAATAGCCCATCGATAAGCTACACAACGTTGCCAATTTATTCCTTCAATGTTTCACCCGCAGTTTTGGCAATCATTACTCATTATTGCTTCCGTCAATATCTATTACCTATACCTACTTATAACAATTTGCCTTTTCTAGGCAAACGTAACAACTGTAATGTGTACGGATTATCTGGGTATGGCATTTTGTAGTAAGCTCAATTTCCACGAATTTCTTGAATTTCATGTTTCTAAATTATGGTAGCTATACAATAACAATGCTGAATCGTATGTACCTAATACCTATATACTCGTCATTATGAACAACTTTTTCTATGGGACCAACCTCGATATCACGAAAAAAAACAGCTGCTCCATAAATTTTGTCCATGGTCAATAAACATTTTGTATGGAATAGCTGTTATTTTTTCGCAATTTCATGGTTGGCCCCATATTAAAATTTGTTCATAATTATGACATATAGATATACAATGCCCCTCAGTACTGTTGAAACTTTATGTTAGACGTTTTATATACCTATTATAGTACATAAAATATTGTTATATTGTTTTGCATTGCAGTGCATCGGCGTAATGCTACGTGATTGCCATAATTGCTGGCTGGTAAGCAGTCAATTGTTCCAATATAAATATGGCTTCATCTAATTGATAAGTCGACGCAGGGGGCTGAATGATGATAACTTGACTGACTTGACTTTAGTAGATTGTACCTAAATATTTTGGACGTTTTACTAGTAAGTAGTTTTACCACTCAAGACATTGTCGCCATGTAGACGTTTTCACGTGTCGACGTTCTGCAAATATCGTCATTTACCCTGATAGTCCTTTCGATACGGAGCCAAATATTTTAAGAACTGAACGGATTCATCGACTGCGTAAAAATCACGTATTGTGTTTTCGAAGTAAAGTATTTGTGCTTTCAGTTTATAGAAGAACAACAGATTACCTCGCACAAATAAAATCACAAACTTTAATTAACTATACCAAGAACTTATCTACACTAATAATAATTAATATCAGTAATCTAGTACTTAATATTATTAATATAAGTGTAGATAAATTTTACACTTGGTATTACTACAAGTGGATCACTTAAAATTGTCTTTTGTAAGCTTTCTCTTTAATGTAAAGTAAGCTCGCCATATTTAAATTGTTAAATATTTAAGTGAAGTGCACACGAATACAGTTGACCTGCTCGGTTCTCAACATTCAAGGTCCACGGAGGGTACACAATATTAATAAATTAAAGGGTCGGAACATTGTACGGGGATAGGTTTAAATGCTTTTTTCTACTGTGACCTCATGCCAAGGACAACCACTAACAAAACAGGCTTTAAAAAGTGGTTAAAAGTTTTGTCATAATGCATGGATGCCACTCTAAGCTGTGTTTAAAAAGTGACCAAATATTCCAACTGGTTTTCTTAAGAAGTGTCTAGACGTCGCGCGACCATTTTTTAGATAACTATGAAAGATAACTTTTTGGCAGATGATTTTTACATTTGAATTTTGAGGTCATTTCACTTGCGGTTCCAATAATAAGATAGGCTAGAGTTAGCACATTCCAGCTTTATATGGACAGAGACCTTACACCGGAATAAGACGAGTCGGGATTCAATAAAGTACTTGGTACTCGACTGATACTAGTGAACAAAAAAGAATACATTTTTTAATGTTACATGTAACACAGTCACGTATGCATCGAGGCCATATTTGTGCAAACACAGATAGCAGGGTTTATACTCGCAAGTAACAGAGATAATATTGGAACGCACAGCAAAATGTGGAGAAGTTTGTTCCTACCTGGGTCGGACGCAACAAAAACCATTTGTTCGAACAAAAAGCTGTTTCGTAGTGAAAAAACCGTTTCCTTTACATTTTGTTTACAAGACCTCCGAGACTGAGGTCCTTTGAGCTCCCTTCGTAGGCTCTTACCTACGATACGATCTTTTTTTTGTTCGAATTTTTGTGTGCATGAATAGATTGCAAAGCTGCTAAAACATCCACATATTGATTGTAAACAAAAACAGTTTTGTGCCTTGTTGCTCAACGCATGATACTGTTTTTCGTTTCTCTTAGGAGTATCATAATTTGTATTGTTTTTAATTAATTCACAGTCTCCATTAAAAAATATTTGGACCTAGGTATGTCCTAAAACTGCATCCAGAACCATCGGCCGCCTGCCAAGCGTGGGGATTAGGGCAACTCCTCCCTATTATGGGAGAGGCCTTCGTCCAGTAGTAGACGTCTTCTGGCTGATGATGATTAAAATAATTAGGTTACTGTTGTTACATTGTAACGTTAGTCATAAGTTGTCTAACTTGTTTTGGAGTTCCAGTTACAAATTAACAGCCCGTGTTGCTAATATTTCATTAATTAGCTACTAAATATTCTTCGTTATTTAGGCTATTTCTCTAGATGCATCTTTGCGCCGTATTACTTTTATCTACCAGTCTCTGAAACACGTTGCAGAGGAGCAAATACTTTTAATAAAGAAATAAAACATGTGTTATAAGATTCATTTTTCTCAGTCTAATTATAGGTTAGGTTGTAATTAAACCATGGGACGCATTTAAAAACAGACTTTGATCATCGTCCCTTTTTCACCAATTTTTCCTGTTTAGCGTCGATCTTGTAAAGGGGCTTCTACAGAACTTTTAGATGTTATTCCGCCACGTTTGATCTCTCTTTCCTGGACTTCGTTTACCATTAGATAGCCACCAGTATGTCAAAGATTTAATCTAGATACATACCACATTGCCAAAACGTTCAAAAAGTTACTTATTTAAACAAAAAATATTATGTACTCGTAGGTACAGTAACTGTGTAAAATGTGTGAGTTCGTTATCACTTAAGGCACTAAGTTAAATATTTAATCGACTATTTTCACGGTGTTAGCTTTCAATTTGAATGTCACTGGCGGAGCTCTGCTTATTACATAATTGAAAGTGGTACGCGTCATTGCCTGCGTGACAAACTCATTTACATGAATGATATCATTGTGGATAGTCCGTAAGAAATGTAATCGGAAATCTGTTGCTTTAACACGAAATAATGTAGGTACTTATTTCAAAAGCGTAGTTATTTCAAGATTTTGTAGTGGTTTTGCACAAATTGAGATGTTTATGACAAAGGATGCATCTCGGATCCCACTTGATACGTAGCAAGCGTTAAAGTATGAGTAAAATTAAATGAATCAACACACCCACTAACACGCCCCCAAAGTTGATGCAACGGTTTCTGTGAACAATGACCTAATGTTTGAAAAACTTGACACTGGGGTTTTTAGTAATACTAAGTAGTTGTTGAGTGAGATGTGGTGTAAGCATGCGTCAAGGACAAATTGTCTTCCCCCGCGCGTATACAATCTGTAACAAACAGGTTCAACAATACTGAAGGGTATGTATGTACTCATCATTATGAACAACTTTTACTATGGGGCCAACCTTGAAATCACGAAACTAAACAGCTGTTCCATACAAAAAGTTAATTAACCTTGGGCAAAATGTATGGAACAACTGATATTTTTTCGCGATTTCTTTCGGTGTTGGTCCCATAGTAAAAGTTGTTCATAATGATGAGTATATACATACCATTCAGTATTGTTGAACCTTTTTGTTACACATTGTATAAACAAAGCTAGAATATGGATCATTATCAAAGAAAAAAAGAGTTAAAGAGTAAAGAGTTAATCAATCAATCAATCAATCATTATCACGGCTCGCATCCCAGCAAAACATTTTTGAACTAGTAAAATTATATATGAAACTGGATAGTGGATTGTAAAATCTATGTACCGAATATACCATATAGCGATATACTATGGTACATAGTACATCGCTATAGCGTTGGAGGGTAAACAAACAATTAAACAATAATAGTACCTATATACTATATAGTCATATAAGATGTTTTAATTTAGTATTGATCCTGAGTTAAAATCTTGCAACCAAAAATGTAAACAACCTACCTTATGAAATACATATTTATCATTATGAAAATAACAATGAAACGAAATCAATTCAAGGAGAGAATAAGTGCAATGCAGTGTTTCAAGGTATTTTTGCAATTTTCAATGTCATCGCAATGTGACATTCTACTGCTAAAAGAAAATGTTATTTGCCTGTCGTAACAGCAGTATAGTAACTGTAAATATCGGGTTATTATCATTTGGCGTAATTAATTAGTGTTTATTCTTTCATTATTGATATTACTAACGAGAATATTCGTTGATATTACTTATGCATCCTCTTTTGTCTGTAGCTTGTCTTCTGTAGTAATTTTTTGTCATTACTGACCTTGTGTGGACAAACATTCCTATCTTTGTCGTCCGCTGGAATTTGCTCTGATAGCCCATTGGGCTTTATCTGTCCTAAGGAAATATTAGCTTTGAAGTAACTGATAATGATAACTGAGAAGTCGTAACTGTTTCTAGTCTCTATCTTTTGCGTGAATCTTTTCTGACTTAACTTATTGTTCGCTCGTTAAGATCTATTCATGGAAGACAAATAAAGCTGTTTATTTTCCCTATAAAATGGCATTATAAGATTTTGTTGGGAAATCCGGCTCTATTTTGTAGTCAATAACAGACTCTTCAGTAAAAGTAAAACCAAACAGTCTATATTTAAATAATTCTTGAGCCAAATTGAGAGATCTGTTCTCGACAGCTTAACGTGATCCTCCGAAGAAAAAATAAAGCTTTTTGGTCTTGAATCTAATGGACCGTTTCAAAATAGACGCTTCGCTTCCAACAGATGATGTTACTTAGTAAAGTTCCCACGAAACTGCAGCTCCAAGTTGCACGCTAATATAAGTCAAATGAGATTATAGTCCAGTGCGTGCAGGCAATTTACGCTCCAATGTGTTACTACAGGCGACCGCAAGTGTGTCCAATTTTGCGAATCGACATCCCTTGTAAATGAGTAATTTTCTGAAACAACAAGTTTTTATGAAACAAAATACTCATGACATGTTATCTGCGGTCATTTTATTATACCTACTATATCATTGCAATTCCTTTTACTATTATTGTTTTATACTTGAATGTTTTTTACAAAGGCATTTAGTACCTATAAACAATCACTCGCATTGTACTGGTTTAATAAAATTTACATGATTGCTTTTTGATATTTATTTTCGCATATCTTTATAGTCTAACACAACACTTGTATAATTTTAATATGGCAGTAGTTATAACTGATAATACTTAACATCTTATAAGTTAATAATAATAATTTGCAGCCAAATTTAATGTACTGTGATTATTAATATCTACTAATAAAGATGTATTGAATTATAATATGTTATAATTAAAAAAAACTATTGAAAATACGTAATCAATAAAATAATGTATGAAATAAGTAGTTTCTATTTACGCCCGATACTGTATCAGTTTGTATGAATTTATCTAACGAGTACATACTGCGTGTTTTTCGATAGTTTTAGTGCGAAGGGGATTGTTTGTAAATTATTTAAGAATACCTATTGTAATTTTAAGACAAGGTAATACTTCCTCACATACACCAGAGAAATTACTGGGTATGAAGAGATTTAACATCTAATATCTCAGGGTGACGAGCAGTACCGTGCGGCGCAGGATTGTATTTGCAAGTTCACAATAGGGTAGATGACTGATGTTTATATCGTTGAAACCAATAGCTTCGATGAAAAATTCAAGTAAATATAGTTTGTTTATTGAAAAAAATAATTTAAATCAGTTATTTATGTTCTGATATATAAGCGTTTAAAGTTTTTGGTAGAGACAACTCTGTCCCTTTCCCACAAAACAAAAAATTACGTCACGCCTTACTTGTCAGAATAAAATGTATATGGCGTACTGACAAGTGACGTCACGATTTGCTGTTTCTTCTCTCTGTCTAGCGTGATATTAAAATGCTTATAAGTTGCTTATTTTTGATCAGATTTTCATTTTGTTTTCATTAATCAGCTATATTTATGGGCCACATTTTAATAGGACAATAAAAAAAACCCAGTCATCTAGCCTATTCTGGCACTGCTACTGTTATGGGTACTGTTACAGGTATGTGACGCTTACCACCAGGCGAACGTCTCGCTAGTCTTGTCACTTGATTGCACATTTTTATTTTTATTATTTTATACTAATTTATCGATGCATACGTGCATTATAAAAAAAATATTTTGATTGACATCTGTATGGCCCGTTTTGCAAATTACGCCCACTGCTCTATTATTTGCAAACGTGACTTTCTCTTCGCCTCCGTAAGCTATTGACCAGTTTAGATGATTATTCTATTGAACTCTATTAAGCATAAATAATATCATTACATAATCATGTTTCATTTGTTATAAACAAATGATGTTATCACATCACACATAATCAGCCGTAAGACTTTCCACTGCTGGACAAATACCCTCCCTTATTAGGGAGGGATTTCCATACTCCCCACGGCTTGGGGATCGCAGAACTGAGAGGACGCTGCTGCCGCCCTCCGGTGGTTCTGGATGCAGTTTTAGGACATACCCAGACATTTTAGAACATGTTATCAGTTAAATGTTAATTTACATATATCGATCAAAATTTGCGTTCAGCAGTCTCCGGGCTGATGATGATGATAAAAAATATAATAAATTGTATGGCAAGCGACGAGTGTCTGAAGTAAGGCTTTATTATCTTTTTTATTTTACAATAAACATTTTCTTATATTACATTTATGAGTCAGGTTTACATTAACCTCGGCACACTTGCTATTGACATTTCCACCAACTGAAGTTTTATACCTTTATCAGACATTTAACCTTATGACGATGTTTCGTTAAATTAGTTACGATGAAAACAATTAGGATAATCATATCGATACATACCTATTAATATTATATGGCAAGTTACATGAAATGATAACATTTGTATAGACCAGTGTTTTTCAATCTTTTTGATGTCGCGACCCCTTTACAGGTTGAAAAATTCTGGCGATTCCCTTACAATGTACAAAGAAATAATTAAATTAGAACACTATATGCGTTAAAGATTTTACATATTTTGATACATTTATTCATTATTAGGATCTCACACTATGCAAGAAGCCGCGAGTTTTGAAAGTAAGTACGAGGTAAGTTGGTCAAGATTACCCACGACTTTGACTTGGATGCCTTTTTCTTTTTGCCCGCGACCCCCCGATCTAGGCTTTGCGACCCCCATAGGGGTCGCGACCCACAGATTGAAAAACACTGGTATAGACAATACTATTTGCGACAGTAAAAATTAAAACACATAATAGTAGAGGCTCCTAGGCACAACGACCTTCACCCATCTGTTTAGTCGATTGAAATTGTTTGTTATCAAATTTAGTATGTTAGAAAATACATGGGAGTGGGTTGGCAATAAAAGTCCTGGCTGGTTTTTAGTAAAAAATTAAAAAAAAAATTTTACTTAATATTTGTACACCATAAGTTTAACGAATACATTTAATAACAATCGAAAGTATGAAGCGTATAGAATAAGCAAACTTTGGGTTACCTGTTTTTTTCTGGCGTAACTACTTGGCAGGTATAAAAAGGTATTTTGATACTAGTTATTTTCACTTGTTTGTTTATTAAATAAATCAGTATCAAAATAGCTGAGTGCAACTCAGTTTCGCACTCCTTTCGGCTTTTTACTACCTTTCCGCTAACCTCTTATAAATTCGTGTGTAGTGTAATAGGTACGTAATATTATATTACAGACGCTAGTTAACCAATTTGTTACAGCCTTGCATTGTAACGGTAATGTGAAACGGGAAATACTAGTGGTCACGAAACGGATGGTGCCATTTTCGTCATTGTCATTTTGGTGTTATCACGAATCTGACACGAAGGCTGTGCATACGCTTAAAGCAAGGATTGTCCACACATACACCATATTTGAATGCGTAACTAGTATCTAGGAAATTGGGACGCAGATGTTCTAATCTGACAGCATTGCTGCCTGAATTTACTAGTCGTCTAGAATTTACTCAAAGATATCATCAATTACGCCTACGGCGAATTCAAATAATATTAATTATGATTGAATAATAAATCTAATTAATTGGACGTTTATAACGTACCTATTCATTAGAGATGAAACATTTCGAGTTGAAAATAAAATCTAAAACCTCCCTTGCTTAACAAAAAAAATCACACAAGGAAAAAAAAAAATTCTACTTAGTCAGTGGTTTAATTTAGGTAAGTGAAATTAACAACTGACTCTTGATAGTGATTTTATATAGAAAAGTTTTGTTTTTTTATGTTCTTTAATCTTTAATGATTTGTACAAACTGAAATCAAAAATACTACAAGTAATGAATGCTCTCCGCATTACGGACTGTGCTCGTATCTCATGTATAAGGTAAGTAAGTAGGTGATGGACGTCCGAATTTGGTAATAAAGACATTGCATCTCAAACTCTTAGTTTAAACGCATACGGTATCTGCAGCGGTTTGTTACCCGTTATTTTAACTACCTACCACCAAGTTGTTTGTGATATTGTATAGATATGTAATATTTTCATTAAGCTTTGTGAGACTTGGTTTATCATAAAACTGAGAGTTCTTTGCTTACGCGACGCTAATAAGATATACGTATGATGTCAGACTTGGTGTTAATTTCTAGCAAAACTATTGTCTCTTGAACAGCTTAGAGTAAGAGATGAGTCAGCAGAAGGTAGTTGTGGTAATCTGGTAAGAGACCGCTACACTCGGGTTCAAATCCCGGGCTCGTACCAATGAACTCTTTGGAGCTTATGTCATTTTGTACATACGTCATGAGTAGTAAGTCAATGGCGTATTTGAATTCACCAGCCCGTAACTGGCCGTAGGATGTAAGAGGCCCAATCAAATGCTTTGAAGGTTAGCCTATGATCATCAGTAAACTATTAAAAGGCTAATAATGCTGCACTAGACCCTACCCTACCCTGCTGTACCTACTAAATATATTCAGCAGAATTCGTTAACGATTTAAGAAAAAAAAATATCACCTTGCTGAGCAACATTTATTTCTTGCAAATCTTGCATACTATCGATAAAATAAAATCAATAATATTTACAAAAAATATATATTCAAAATATTAAATACGAGTTCTTAATATTTTTGAAGTATAAAAAAAACTGTACCTGCCATTTGCATCCACCGGTTGCCCGCGACTTTTACAATGTCGTCGGTCCATCTAGTGGGAGGCCGCGCCTACGCTGCGTCTTCTGGTTCGCGGTCGCCACTCAAGAACATTTCTTCCCCATCGGTACCCTTACCTACCCTTTATCATTGCTTGTGCTTTAAATCTTTTAAAACTGTAAACTTCATGTCTTTAATTTCTTAACAAAGTAAGATTACGAGTACATAACCTATTAAACTTGATTGTTTCATAAACTGCATACTGTAAAGATCGTGGTATGGTAAGGATAACGCAATACAATGCGTATGCGACTGCTATTTGTTTATCAAGTCAAATCAAAGTCAAATCTTATCAATACGCAATATTACTTGCAGATATAACATTGCCGCGTTAAAAAGGTCTTGTGGTGTGACGTACGTTTGCCGTATTTATTCACGTCTGTTGGTTCTTGGTATTTACTTTTTATGCTGATTGCATAAGTTTTTGGAAATACTGTACCTAACTTTAGTCTGACTGACATCACTGTTACAAGATGCAAAATTTAAGGATATTTGTCAATTAAGTCATAATCCAACTGTATCTCTAGTGTATTTCCGCTGTACTATCGTATCGAGTACTAATAAGAATAGGGAGCTTAATCCATAGTTTCCATTAACGTAACAATATAATTTGTAATAAAAAAGTTATTAAGGCTAAACCAAATAACCAATTAAATCTGTTTTTTTTTTTTTTTTTTTTTTAGCGGAACACTTGCAATGGAGATGCAGTTTTCAACAGTTGGATTAAGATGAACTATCGCAAAGTAACGCCTGATTCAATCACATAAATTAAGTCGTAGTCAAGTTTGTACCGCGACTGAATTGCACCTTTATACGTAGTACTATTATTTATTCTATGTTTATGCAAAATGCAATTAGGTATCTAAGTAACAAAATTAATTGGTCAACTAGGACTAATAGCTAGAGGATAATGTAGAAACCTATTAGTAAGCCCACTTTGGCCCTAATCGCCCTTTGAGTGTAGGCCTAGGTCCAGTCTTAGTCTAGGGGCGGACTATTACCTAACAAGCTAAATAAATTACATTAAATACAAGCATGTCCTATGTCGGTGATTGGTTTTTTGGCGAATATCCTCGTTCCGGATTTTATCGCGCAAAGTAACTGCGAGCTAGCTCGCAGGGTTTGCAAGTTGAAGTGGCAATGGGCAGGCCACGTCGCTCGAAGAACTGATAACCGATGGGGAAGAAAGAACCTTGAGTGGCGACCGCGAACCGGAAGACGCAGCGTAGGAAGGCCTCCCACTAGGTGGACCGACGACATTGTAATCTTATGGCTCTGAAATACAGTAAATACTAGTTTAGAGCCACTGGGTCCAAATCTAATTTTGTACCTACTTATTTATGTCAAATAAATATATTTGTATTTGTAAAAGTCGCGGGCAACCGGTGGATGCAAATGGCAGGTTGTCGTACAGTGTGGCGGTCTAATGGGGAGGCCTTCGTTCAGCAGTGGACGTCTCCGGGCTGATGATGATGAAGCATGTCCAATTGTTCATTTGCGCTATCAAGTTTGTAACCAAGCTCTATTATATAAAACAATAACAGTTAGAAGAGAACACTTTTAGAACTTAAAAGATAACAACTTTTATACTACAAAGGAATATGAATAGTTTGCGATTTTAAATAACGCTCGATCACAGCAACGTACTCTGCGTTTTAGAAAGCAATAACAGCAATTTATGTACCTAGGTACCTAATCTTTACGACAACCTGTGTTACTAAGCCAAGGTTTGAACTTAGATCTGTGATTGTAAGTTCAATTTTGAACAACATTTTACAAAAATACTTTATTCTTTCTCAACGTATAATCTACATGTGTACCTTTGAATGCGCTAGAAGCTATTCGCTATTTTGATTTACGAGATGCTTGCTCCCTAAATGTATAAGAAAGAAATGATCGGCACGATATTTTTACCTGTCCTTTTATAATAGTCGAGCCGGTCTTGCAGCAGCTGTTTGGGCTTTGAAAATATTGAATGAACATGATTATTCGTCAATTCGGCTTCATTGAGGTAGCTGTTTTTTATTAACGAATAACGTTAATTCTACAGCTGTTCAATGGTGCTGTACATTTTAATCTGTGTTTTCCGAACAGACTGTACCTAGTTTCTTTATATTTATTGACTTAATTTTTATTTGTTGCAGAAGTGCAAGGAGAGGGATGTCTAAATTCATCTGCTGACGTCTTATTAGCGGTAGGTAAGTAAAGTTTTTAAATAAGTACATTAAATACACCTTATCTTTGATAGAACGATTTTCTTGATTGGTAGCATAGTCTCGGAGGATTTAGCTCCTCTCCTTCTCTCTACTTAATCACTGCGTCTAGCTTAAGAGAGATGCCTAGGTTTAGTAAGCACTTTACTTAAATAGTACCCAAACATCTACATTGGAGCAACCTGTTTGTGTCAACTTTGATAGCAAAAAACTATTTTTGTCCTCTCTTTACCTACCTTACCTACTGTTTCCGGTCCTGGATTTGTCAATAGGCCATATAGGCCGCGGCCTATGGGCGGCAGCGTTTTAGGGGTGGCAGATTTCAGAGTACGCTGCCGCCCCTATTATTTTAGAAAGGTACATGATTGGGGCGGCGGAAATACAGTGGCCTACACTCATAAACGATACTGTGAGTGGCAGGCGTGACGCTTACCACCAGGCGAACGTTTTGCTCGACTCGTCGCTTGATTGTATAAAAAAAAGGCACTGCCTATATGAATATATAAAATCTACTTTAGTTCGTGCTCGATGCATTATTTTCTAGAGATCAAGGTCAGGTAATGTCTGTTTGATAAAACTGCTAACTTGACCCTGTTAGATTCATAATCAGCTTGGCCTAATTAGTTCGATTATTTTTATTAAAATAATCGAAACTCGAATTATAGATAGTTAAATAATATTCTTCCGGTGTAAAGTTTTTTTGTATGTCATTTCACAAAACAGATAAGTGTATCAATAGACCATTGACTGCAATATGAATCATCAGAAATGCTGTCAAGTGCTTATCGTGACCCACACATGATAAGGTTCCGCCGCATATTTAGCGGTTTGGCTCGAACGTTATTTTGACTCTACATACGCATTGAGTTTTAGTAGGTACATACTTAAAAACCTGCTGGTTTTCTAATATAATATACATATTATAAATATATCGCAAATAATATATATTCAAAGACACTTTATGGAAAGATCTGCCATATTTTTTTTAGTACTAAATAATAATTATAATCTATAAACATCGTCACATTTAATCGAATAACCCGCCCCACACTGTTTGTGGCGCAAAAGTGCCCACAATACTGGCAGCATTACCACGCTGAATGGCAATGGCTATCCTTTGCACCAGAAACGAGGTGGAGCGGGAGCGGGAGTCGCTACCTCTGTCTCGAATTCTGCGCCCGATCCCGAATTCTGCGCCAGATTATTTTTTTATAGTTATTTTCTTAGTTTTTCGTGATCGCGTGCTAAATTTTACTGGGGTGTTATAGTCACGTTGAAATTATAACGATTTGTTTTGCTACGGGACCCTAAAAAGCGACTATTTCATTTTCCAAAAATAAATCTTCCGAATCCATATTCGTGTGACATCATAGAGCTTAACAGAATCTTATCTAGCAAGATAGCGGTAGAATACTTGGTAACAGTTGACATAAAATAATTCGGAACTCACATAAAAATTCAACAAACTACCTATTGATACTCTCATATTTCTTTAAGCAAGCAAAAAATTTAACAAGTGAAGTTTTTGCGAATCTCGATAAGTTTGCAAGTTAAAATGTGTGTCAAGCGTCGGCAAAGTTTGTGCTGAAAAAGTGAATTGAGTTTTCGTCGACACTCATAAATTTTTGGGTCAGTAGTCTCTAGTTATAGGAAATGGTTCTTTAGCACGAGTGAGGAAACTAGCCAACTGGTCTAAACTGAAACTTCCTTTAGAGGTGGAGACAGTTACTACAGCGTATATACGTAATGACACTGATATGGAGCCATGCAATGAGAATAAATGTACTAGGTTATGATTTTTACAGTAATTAATACATATGCCTTGTTAACAAAGTCGTTGCTATTATGCTATTATATTTCTATAGAATTAAGAGGGATTTTATTATTGTTAGTGACAAAGTTAATGAATCAAAATGGTAAACTTCGCCTGTCAAGTTTTGTCGTATTCTGTTTCCGACGTGATGTTTTTAAATCCGCGTAAAAAATTACATGATATTCTCACTCCAATCTATTAAGATAAGTTCTATGATTTCTAGATAGGTTTTCAAATATTCATGAAGAATTAAAATTTAAAACCGTCATTTTTGAAAAAAAAAAAACACATAAATTGGTCCATTTTTACGATTCGGCGGCGTACGAAGCTTCGTCACTGGTTTCGCACAAAACATAATAGTTTTAAGTTATAGGTACGATTAACGACCATATAGGCATCAAACGTCCGATGTAAAAAATTGGTAATTACATACAACTAACAATTATATACATACAGGCTTACTAAACATTCTATCTTTTAGCTACTTACGCTGCACTATTTCAGTTTCAACGTATAGTACTAGATATACCTATATTATCTTTGGTTTCAACTGAACTTTGCAAAATGTAAAACTTGCATGTCTGATAAGATATAAAGTACATTATATCACCGCTTTTAATTAAAGTAATAATAATTAAAGCTATGATTTTTGTAATAAGGCATCATTTATAATAAGTTAAGTGGCAATTTATTTATAGCTTATCGGTTTAACGGGGTGGACAGAGTTCAATTGGCCAATGATAACTTCAATGCAAATGATAATAATTATTTCTTTCTTATACATATAAAATAAGTGATAAGTTTTTAATCAGGTCTATTGGGTTTATATAGAGCTAAGTAACGAAACATGTACATATAATACTATATACTATAATATAGCATATAATTACTACTTTTACCGTATATTTTAAGTACAGACTTCGAATATTATACCATTAGATGCCAATGGCGTTATTCTTCATGTTTTTCGCGGGAGACGAGGTAAACATGAATGTAATAATGAATGAACGCTTTCAAGTAAACTTTCACACGAATATTAGTATTATATTATCTGTGCTAATACCAAAGAAGCACAAAATGCTACATTTTTGTTTATCTTTGAAAAAACGTATTATAGTATAAAATAACCACCAAACGTAAAGTGTGAGGAAAACTGCTGTAAAAACTACAATGCTCTTTGAAAAAACAAACATTGCCAACACAAACAGGCTAACTGCCTAAATAGACTTTACTCCCTAGTTTAAATTCAATACGAAGATCCTGGTAGTATACATAAATGACTTCGCAAAAATATTATACAATCAATCAACTTAACTACTAATATAAATTATCATATGCCTACGCAAAATACTTTTAGGGGTTCAAAGTTCATAGGAAAACGACTTTGCAGTTACTCTAGGATGCTCTATGTTGTAATCTATGGTTTGGTTAATATTATTTATGTAGTCTAGGTAACCGAATGTTGTGTCATTACGCTAAAATGGCAATAACTTAGTCCACGTATTTATACATACTTATAATAGCGTAATAGATAGATAGCGATAGAAACAATTATTTATTGCCGTTTTTGTAATTTTCTAAGTGAACAGTAAAGAGGTAATCATATCTTCATAAATTTCCTGTTGCTGTTTACTGTTGAAGGCACTACCAGAATAGGGAATATGCATGTGTTTGTTTTATTGACCCACAAAAAGCTGACTGGTCACAAAACAAATCGTCGAAAGTAACATTTTAATAATACATATATTTATTTTATTTTACTAATATATATTATGAAACACCTGAGATCAATGTAAACCCCTATTTTGTGAATAAATTTCATTTCATTTCATTTCATTTCAATAGGTGCACAAATATCGAAGTTACAAACATTTTAGTTTCATGTTAGACAGGGAGGGCACCATACTAGGTTTATGACGTCAAAGTCTATGATTCCAAACAAATTCTATACTATGCACGTGTTTTGCTAGAAAGGGACAGATGACTCCCTCCCAAATACTTTGTAAGCTTATATTTCAGAACTTTACCAGCCGATTTCATTAAAGGCTCGGCCAATTTTCGGCCAACAGCATCAGTCATTCATAAAAAAAAAAGCCGATTTGAATTTGTTCTTAGACGTTAACATCAGATTCAGTTAAACTCTTCATATATCCTATTATTTTTAATAATTGAAGACACATGCTTATTGCCTAATCGAAAACGTATCGGTAAAATTGGACAGATGTAAAAAATCATAACTTTCATGGAAAGTCTAATAAAATGTTACTGATAAAATTGAAAATTGATTAATTGTCATCAAGGTATGATGACTATTTTCTAGTGAGTTGCGTCTTCAATCTCATTCATCAAGACATTTTCACGTCATCGAACTCATGATAGTGGAACACGATTCAAACTTGTTTTTATTTATTTATCGTATGCCTACTTACGTAAAACGCAATTAAAGTTAAAACCTGTCTGAGCGTTGAATCTACTCATAAAAGTTGTAGCCTTTTCTGACGCAGATTAAATACGTACATTGGAAAGAAGGTTACGCGGGAAGGTATTCCGTATATATTATAAGATATTCATCTAATTAAATACAATTTGTGTATTATTTACATTCTAACTAGCTGCGCCCCGCAGTTTTAATCGCGGATCGTGGAATAAAAAGTAGCCTATGTTTTAATCCAGGCTCCATTTGAGCTACGTCTATACCAAATTTCATCCAAATCCGTTCAGTAGTTTTTGAGTGAAAGAGTAACAAGCATCCATACATCCATACATACAAACTTTCGCGTTTATAATATTAGTAGGATGAAATCAGGTAAGTAATACAATAAAGGATTAAACAGGTAGAGTTCATTATATTGTAAAAAATAGTAGCGCTTGTGGCGTAGCTTGTCTAGGTGATTCTAAACGATCACCGATGTTAAGCAACGGACGGTCCGGTCAGTCTTCGGATGGGTGACCGTGAGTGGCATTTATTCCTGAGCACTAAAGTGGATCGGATGACACGTTAAATTGTTGGTCCCGGTTGCTTGTTCTAGTTTCTATAACAACAACCGACAGCCATGTCAGAGGCCTTTGGGCGGCACATTAACTCTTAACACTAGGGCTGGCCACTCAGCCTATACGAACTTACTTACTTATTGTAAAAAAAAAGTCCCAAGTCTTGATTTTCGTAAGAAACATTTTAGGTACCTATATTACTATTTTTGAGAATAACATCATCAAAACCAACCGACTATACCGACACTGCGTCACTGCCACACGTATCTAAACATATTTCTACATTCATGACTAATCTTGAACCTGTAAACTTATTCTTCTCTATTTTCCTGCTAATTTCTTAAAAATATGTAGTGATTGTATATTTGCAAACGTTTTCGTCGTATTATTAGTCAACAAGGATAATAATTGCGAGGGTCAACACTACAAGTTACACTTACTTCCATGAAAGATGTCAGGGACTTTTACTTAATGATAATAATGACATTTGATATTCTTTAAGTACATTATAGCGGATAATATAATATAATAGCTGCTCCTCACGATTTTACTTGCTATACTAAAGGAATGTAATAGAGGATCTGAGTATTGTGGATATATCCTTAAACTGCATCCAGTACCACCGGAGGACGGGCAGCACCGTCCTCTCGGTTAACGGTGGTGAACATTCTGCGATCCCCAAGCCGCCTGCTAAGCGTGGGGATTATGGCAACACCCTTCTATTAAGGGGGAGGCCTTTGGCCAGTTGTGGACGTTCTACGGCTTTTTGGAATTATTTTTATGGAATAAAGTTAGCCTATCTACATTAGAGTTACGTGTAGGTATTATTTAGCTGAAAGGAGGTCATAATACTTATCGTTGTTGACAACTTTTATTAAGGGGCCACGCATTAATTCGAGAAAACGAAATCGGCTGTTGGTAGGAAAATGTCATACACTCTCGACAAAATGAATGGAACTGCTGTTTTTTTTACCTATAATACACGTTATGGGTTATGCTTATTTGACTTAGATAACAGATTTCACTAAACATCAAAATGATATCCTTATAAGTCGCGGTCAGTTGATGACGACATACGAAGAGATTCTCGTTTATCTATTTGTAACTTGTATCCATAATTATCATTGTCATCAACGTCAATGGTTTTTATAATGACGTAGACGTCCGCTTTGTCAGTTGGCATAGGCTAAATTATACAATATTTTATTTTATGAGGTCGATGTAGAGCCGTCTTATACAAATTGTATATGAGTATATTTTTTTGTAATATATTAATTAGTTATACGTACGTGTACATCTACAAAGATTGGCTAGTAACCTGACCATAATTCGACTTTGGGCAATTATTATAATTGCTAAAGGCTTAGCAAAAAATAAAATGGCCTATAAAATTACGAAACATAATTTTATGTCCGTATCTAGTAATTTTTCTTAAATTGAATGTGATATCCCATGAACGTAACCATGTAATCATTGAAAAGAAAAAAAATTGCCGTAATATTTTTTCAAGCATAGCGTTAACGGTATTTAATTCAATGTAGTTAAGATATTTATTTATCAAAGAATTTTACAATTCACTTGTAACTTTGGTTGTTGTTTGGTTTGAATACTAACTGAACTTCTTTTTCAGTTTTTTTTAAACTTTGTTAAATTATATTATCTTCTAATATAAAATATTAGAAGGCATTCTTGTAATATCACTGTCAAAAATGTAGTAGTTACAAATTTTTATGTTCACTTCCTTATTGCAAAAGTAGATTAAAAATAACACACCTACAAAGACACTTATCCTTGTTTTACATATATATATAATATTCATTTTAGCGTTTTAGTATTTTCATTGACACTTTAGTCCTTGGTAATTTACAGTATTAACCAATGACGTCTTCTTTTAACCAAGTCACCAAAAACTCCGTCGTAGCAGTACATCTGGCCAACGATACAAGTATGTAAGTATCTAAAATCGATATTGCCCGGGTTTTATCTAGAATACTGAAGTGTACAATTACTCGTCTAAATATATTTTTATTAAAGCATTAGAAACAAAGTTTGTTAGGATTTGGGTGTTTGCCAAAGTGTAGGCTCGAGACGTGTTGTCGCCGGCCTATTGTGATGGTAGGTGAGACATTCTCCGTTAGTTCTACCTTAATTTAATTTTATAGCATTGATAGATCACACACCAAAGGGTTCGGGCTCAATCAAACTTAATGAGCTCGAGCTGTAAAAGAAAATGTGTTGAGTCCAAAGCATGGTCGTCCTGTGTAGTATTCGGGCTGCTATAGTATAGCTGCCTGCTCTGCGATCCCCAAGCCGCCTGCCAAGCGTGGGGATTATGGCAACCCCTCCCTATTAAGGGGAGGCCTTCGTCCAGCAGTGGGCGTCTTCTGGCCGATGAGTGAAATAGCAGCCATCCGCATTGAAAACCTGTTAAAATGAACCGTAACGGTGTGTTTTGGCATCATTAACTAATTCCAGGATAAAAATGTTAAGATCTTCGACAACATCGTCACTTGATATCATGTGAGTCATAGAACAAAACATAAGCTGCGACAAAAAAATGAAAAAAATACACAAAAAAAAAACTTTTTTTTTTTTAGTTTCTAACAAAATAAAATTAATAAAGTCTTCCCATCTTGTTGAAAAATATCAACACGCTCTAGTTTGATATTTTAACGATACACCACTGTTTTCAATAGGTAAAAATAACAGACCAAAAAGCGCCAACAATGTTTTTCTTTCTCGAACTATCGTAAAAGATAAATCGCCTGTTCACACCGCGATCACAAAATTGTTGTTTGTAACAACGCTTTGGCTTGCAAAAAAGATCTATGACGCACGTTATGTCTTGATATTCAACGAGACAGGATAATGCGACTAAAATGAATTCTTAAAAATCTCCAAAGGCCAGGAAAACAATAATGTCACACCAAAGTACTTTAAAAGTTGAATTTTTCTTTATATTTCCCATAAAATTATATTTGGTCCATTTGATTTGATATTATGATCTTTCATGAAGTATAAATATAGACGACTTTATAATTTTGACGGGTCAGTAGTTGACGCATTTGAATTTCATTTTGTAGGACGTGGCGTGGGTTGAAATCTTATGAATGAACTTGAACTGCTATCGAAGAAAAAACCTCATCTCGAAATCAACAGGACCTTACCGATGTATTTTGGCAGCCATTTTTTGTTTTTATTTCAGGCTGGTATTTTTATGCTCAGTTACATTATTAGATGTGTTGTGGTCAAACGTCGACCATGAAAGGTCCGATTCCGTTTAAAAAGTAACATTTTTGGTCTAGAGTCTAAGAAATTTAAATTTCTAAGTAAGTGACCTCTATCAAAAGCAAAGTCAGGCCAATGCTCCGAGCTAGAAGACAAACCGTTTTGTTATCTGTGACCTAACTGTCATGCTTTAGATATGGTACATTAGAGTCGTCCATTTTAATGGACTCGTATAAATCTTTTGTCGTGAATATTAATGTGCCTTTTAGTGGTTTTGAATCTATGTAATTGATGCTATATGTAAGTTCTGTGGTTGGGATTAAAGTTGAATTAACGAATAGAGTTAAAAACACTGCTCTTACAGTCGAATAAAGTGATTAGGTTTTAGTGACTATGGAGAGTGGACCTGGGTACGTCCTTAAACTGCAACCAGACCCACCGGAGGACAGCAGCGTCCTCTTGGTTAACGGTGGTGAGCATTCTGCGATCCCCAAGCCTCCTGCCAAGCGTGGGGATTATGGCTATTAAGGGGGAAGCCTTCTTCAGCAGTGGACGTTTTATGGCGATGACTATGGAGATAAGTAAAGTGACATATTTTGCTAAGTGACTAATAGTAAGGAGGAGTGATTGAGCCGCAGAGGGTTTTGTCAATATAAAGGGTTAGGCGAACATAATTATAAACCCGAGATTAGCAGCTTATAAGCTAGACGTGCCACCCCTGAGCTGTGGACGTCAAGCGAAACTTCAAACATCTTAAAACATAATTTTTAAATAAACAATATCATGCGGTGTGACGAATATGGCAAAAAATCCCCATGATGGCAGATTTTTTTATGCGGTTAAACTTACTCGGGACGAAAATGGCATAAATCATCAAGGAAGATCCTAATATATCCTGGTACGAAGCTTAGTCATATAGATAACTAATCGGAAAATTAGCCTGCCGAATTGCCGCAATACGTAAATTAGGTAACTGGGTTAAGGGGTGATTACACGGTAGGTCAGTCGTCGTCCAACCACGTGTAGATAACAATTAACTCGTTACAATTTTCGAATTCTCTTTCCAATGTTGGCAGAAGTCCAATAGGCCGCACTTCCATCAGTCAACCTTGGGTAGTGACCGCAAATAAATTCTAGACTATCACACTCTTATTTTATATTTTTGGAGATGATCACTGCACTTGTACTTTCACAAAGTGATTTTTCACTGAATTTTTTGAGCCAGTGATTGTTCAAAGTGTTTTTTTGAGTCAGTGATTTTCCAAAGCGTTTTAGAGTTAATGTCGCTGGAAAATGAAGTCGAACGGACTAATATTATTCAGTGAAATCTCAGGTTCCGAACGCATGAGTGAAACGCGAGATTGTTTGAAATGGCCGTTTTTGTTTGGACATGCATGTTTGAGTTGTCACTGTAGTGTGTGCTGTGTTGTCTTTGGTTTACGATACGGTGTTTGTTAACGGCGGGTTACGTCACAATGTGTCATTTTCTAATTAAAGACGTAGTTCCGTCTTATTGTGAAAAGTGGGCCGGGAAATTAGAAGATTTATTATTTTTGTGCTCAAACGTTTAGGTAAATTGTTATCCGATGAAATTTGATTCTTGTTTGCTATCTTTTATGAGTGCTATATACTCTGTATTGACTCAGTAGGTACGTAATTTGCCTATCTGATGGTGAGCTCTAGAAGGAACTATATACCTACGTGAGACGTAGGAAACTATCTGTATTTTTATTATTTGCACTGCAAATATTTTACTCTTTACCACTTACTCTCGCAAAAATTTGAGAACGGATAGACCGATCTGGCAAATTTTGTTTTTTAAATATATGTGCTAGTATATGTATAATTACAAATAATTATTAGCATTGAGTCGAAACGAGGGTGTCATTAGTCCAGTCATGAGTGAATCGGATTCTTCTAGGTAAGTGTGCTCCATCGTTGACTGCATCAGGCGAGACGGCATTCAAAAACAAGCCTTTATATCCCATAATAAAAACACTATCTTATTTGAAATTCTGTCTTCACTGGTTCTGTAAGAACGTCTACAAGTCTGTTCGACTAACTACGTGTAAAACTAACATTAAATATGAGCATGTGTTCAGCAGTATTCACGCCCTAAATGAAACTCGCTCACCCGCTAATGACTTACACACGAATTCGTCTACCTTTTACGTCACTTGCTGTCATAACACATTAAAATGCATGCGTGTGTGAGTAGGTACATGTTGCATGTAAAAATTACCTATTCATATTATGCGTATTGCACAATATTAGTACTGTGACTGTAATAATTAAAATCCTCTAACAGTCTGGTTACATCTGCGGGATTTGGCGAAGGTTTCTCAAAACGCGCAGGTTGGCTAGAAATTCGCGCATTACAAAGTATTGGGGCAAACTTTATTGCCAGTTTTTTATAGGTGTTATTCACATCACATCAACAGCCGGAAGACGTCCACTGCTGGACGAAGGCCTCTCCCTTAAAGGTAGGTGTTGCCATAATCCCCACGCTTGGCAGGCGGCTTGGGAATCGCAGAATAATTACCACCGTTAACTGAGAGGACGCTGCTGCCCGTCCTCCGGTGGTTCTGGATGCAGTTTTAGGACATACCCAGGTCCTTATTATAAAAATAAAAATAAAATAAATACTGGTGGACATTTCATATAGCGCTATCTTGCCCCAACGCAAAGCCTGTACTTTGGGAACCAGATAGCTGATAGAATACTTATATGCTTACAATTTTTTTATTACACAGTTTATTATCTATACATTTTTGTACTCATTTGTGTTGTGGACACAATACAAATGAGTACAATAATGTATCTGAGCGCCTGGTCGATTATGTTTTTAGTTGTTGTTAACTATTACTTTTATGTGCACTTGAAAACGTCAACTGTTAGACGACGGCCTCCCCATAATCCCCACGCTTGGCAGGCAGCTTGGGGATTGCAGATTACCGCCGTTTACTGAGACGACGCTATACTGCCCGTCCTCCGGTGGTCCATTCTATAGTTTTAGGACATACCCAGAACCAAACGATTCTGGGTATGTCAATTGAAAATTGATTTTCAATCTACGCTCTTATAAAATGCAACATGACCTAGACGTAGACTTAGAGCGAGCAAGAGTCAGTATAAATGTATTCAGGGAGTGATATTTAGTCTTGTAGCTAACCTAATTTTGATCCGTGATTATATCTATCGGCTACGCACGGGAGTAAATACCCATTTTAAACTGACTTCAAAAAAAGGAAGCTATCAATTTGACACGTACGTAGGTATGTAATATTAGCTGTGCCCGCAGTTCCACCCGCGTGATGAAGAAAAACGGCGAAGATGATATTAAAAAAATAAATATAATAATACGTACCTGCCGAATTTCAGCTTCAGGGATCAAGTAATTTTCGAGATTTCGTGTTTAGTCAGTGAATATATATATATGAGTGAGTGATTTCGCTTTTATATATATAGAAGATATATGTTCTGTATCGGATAATTAATAATACGCTCTTTTTTAATAACAACTTATTCTTAATCTATGTAACAACTGACTTCAGCTTCGACTACCTGGATGACATATTAATTATTTAGATTTATTCCAGTAATTTTGATTTAAACACCAATCTACTGAACCGAATTCGATAAAATGTATATGGGATACCTCTGAAGTATCACCTGCCAAATAAAAAAAAAAATATCAAAATCTATTTATAATTGGCGGAGTAATCGCATAAAATATATTTAAAAAAAACCGTAGGTACAGGCCAATTGAGAGCCTCCTTTTTTGAAGTCGGTTGAAAAAAGAGAAATTCTCAAAAACACGCGATGTAATTTCTCGTCCTACACATTGCTCAGTTTAGTATTGTAGGAGGTGACGAAATCGGCATACATGAATGTAACAAGAAAGGCGTGGGCTTGCGTCTGCGCTTCTGCATACAATGTCACATTGGACAAACTGGGATTTATGAACGGAAACAATTTACTGAGTGGCAAAACAAATATAGCAATTGTATTCAAAAAAATCTCCGTAAGTTTTTTGGGCAACAACGGTGAGTCAAATATATATCAACCCCGAAGAAAAAAATACCTAGAAAGTTGTTTGCATGTTCACTCCGTTACAGATATACAGGGTTACGCGTAAAATTACTCATCTTAAAGGAGGTCATTGTACTGAAAAACTTTTACTACTAATAAATTAGCGAAAAAGCAGCTAGTCCATACATGTCGTGGTTTCTTTGCGGGCTTGGGTTTGCTACGTAGTTAAAGTTTTTCAGAATCTCTTTCAACTTACACAGCCTTATAGCTCAGTTGGTAGCATGTCTGTCTTCAGAGTTGCAGGGCGTGGGTTCGATCTCGCCCCAGGACAATTAATGATGTGACTAACATAGATGTTTGTTCTGTGTCTGGGTGTAGTATGTATAATAAGTATAAGCATGTATTTACGAAAAAAATATTGTATATAAGTATTCTATCAGCTATCTGGTTGCCATAATACAAGCTTTGCTTAGTATGGGGCTAGATGGCGCTGTGTGTAAAATGTCCCCCAGTATTTATTTATTTACTAATACCGTACTGCGAAACCCTGTACCTAATATAACCCAACAATGTGTATGTTTTGAATTCACGAAATGTGATCAGTTGATCTGTCGAAGCCACGTCTACAATGTATTTATGCCTTTGACCTCAACGCGTCGCTTTGCAGGTGAGTGGTGGCGAATAACCTAGCCAGGCCGCCATTTAAATTGCATATTCTTTAGACCAAAATTTTGATATTATCACACTTGGCAGTTAACATTCTATTATGATCACACTATTATTATAAATGAGAGTTTAAAAAGAAGAAGAGTTAAAGTTTATATGATAAATCGCATGAAATCATTTTAGTAGAAGCGGCGATAGCTTATAAGTATAAGCTAATAAACATAATTAGGAAAAAAATTCGAGGTCTAAAAATAAGTAGGAACTATAGATAAGATTAAAGCGAATACAGAGCATAGCCGCGGTACGCTGATTTGTTAATAAGCTCCATCCAACAAAGTTAATTTCGTTCGGAAACCACAAGAGCCCAAGCCGGGAGATTTTACGATCAAGTGTGGCGGCGAATAAACTGGCAACATTAAAACATGCGAAAGTGGAAGGTGTTTTTATAGCTTCGGAGAAATAGAGACTATTGCACTTGAGACACAGAATAAATCATAGTACAGCACTTGAAGATACAGGTGCTGATGAAAGTGTTAGGCTTAATGTCTTTCATAATTTTAATACCTACATGAGAGTAAATTATAGCGAAGATATTAGCAAGAGCAGAAAGATAATTAAAACTTCGGTTTTGTGATGACGACGCCGCAGACTTGCAGAGTAGATGTTACCCATTAGAGAAAGCCATAACACATAGCACCCATAGCAGAAAGATAATTAAAACTCTAGTTATCTTTCTGCTATGGGTGCTATGTGTTATGGCACAGACATGTCATCACAGACAAGCTGCTGGGCATAATGAGCGATTTTCTGGTCTGCGCAGTCTCGTTTCGTCGTCTAAAGTCGTATTCTTTTATTGCCTGTCAGAAAACCTCCCACTAGATTTAAAATATCATAGAAAAAAAAGGTTCTCTTTACCTGAACCTTATTCTAATTAAAAAGATGATTTTTCAAATTTCAAATTATGATTTTACATAAAGCGTTGTGATTGTGACTTCAGTTGTTGATTGTACACTGCAGACTCAAGGTTAACCTGCCGTGAGTTTACCGAATGTTCTGTGCATACTTGTTTTTTAGATAGTTTGCCAGACACAAAGCTGAAAATAAATTTTAATTATCGAATGACGGTAAAAAATTAAACCACGATATCTATGGATGTCGATAAAAAAAAATTGAGAACTGATCTTCAATATTGGTTTTCTTGTCTAGCATCTGCAACACATAAATGATGCAAAAGTTAACAAGTTTTTATTTAGTTTAGTTATATTATGGAAAAGTTGATGAACGTTGATGAAAGTTGTTTCTGACGATTATAGTATTTAAAAAAAACTGAAAACACTTTAAATTCAGATCACTTTACCGATTATTAAACTTAGTTTTATGAATAATCATATTTTATTCAGCGATTATAGCTTGCCTAAAATTAACTAGTGGTAAGTAGAAGTACCTACTAATGGGTTTTTTTTTGTTATAGTCGCTATCAGAGCAGAACTTTTAGAAAAACTTGAGTTGCTTGAAGTTTTGTAAAAGGTACTAGAGTTTGTATGTAGAGTCTGCGTAGTACTATTAATTACTGTGTGGTTTTACCAGTGGTTTGTAAGTACAAACTGTAGAATCAAACTCTCACCACGTTTCCCCGAAGATTGAAAACAACATTGTTGCAAAGGCATCGTGTTTACAAACCCATTGCATTTATGAATGAGAACTTTAACATGACAATTTTCCTTTTCATTCTGGCAGTGTAGGAAATGGCATATCAGTACGAGCTAGATCCTCCAAGTATCAGTACCAATGTCCAAGAGGGAAATCCTTCCTCCGAGGTACCAATAGATACTGAGTATTAGACTTAAACGATTGCAACATAAGATAATGCCATATATTATTTCATAGATATAACGCGAGTATGCATGACTTTGATACAATTTGTGTGACTCGAGTTTACCATGGCAATTTTTATGTCTGTAGTCATGACAGAAAATGAATTTTCACCATCCAAGTTCCTACATTGATAAAGACATTTTTTTAAACTAAATATTTTTATGATGATTCTGGGATTCCCTCCCTATTAAGGGGGAGGCCTCCAGCAGTGGACATCTTCTGGCTAATGATGAGGATTGTGAAAAAAAAAATTTAGGCTGGCCGCACATTGTGAGGAATTTCTAATAGAAAAATTCTCGCGCGCGCCAGAAGGCACATACATTTTGTCATTCTCGTGACAACCGTTTCGTTCGCACGTGTTATGGTGCATGGTGTGTGACGATTGGTCCATCGCGCGATAATGTTTCTATCAGAAATTTCTCATAATGTGCGCGACCTTAATGTAGTTAAAGTCACAATAACGGAATAAGTGACTACTTACTTCAGTTATTTCATTCTGTTAATCAAGTATCTGATGTCAATGTTTACTTTATGATTATTATTGTTGTTAAAAGTTGAGATGACTCTAAGCTAAAGAATTGTATTAGTCATTATAATGAAGTAGATAATATTAATTTTATGATTAGCGTTTATTTTGTTGGGCAAGATACAGTTGATATATCAGGACGTAATTTTCATTCAACGTTTATATATCTTAAGCTTTTGAATACAATCTGTTTGATTCTGATTTGAAAAAATGCGTTTGACCACGATATTAAGAACCGGTGCGGTATATTATGGAGCACGCTTACCTAAAAGGAATCTATTTACCCTAGATTCCGAACGCCAAAACTTCCCAACACTATAAAGTAGCTCTTTCAACACTGTAACTGTATTAAAAAGCATTTAAAAATAACATGATTATAACGTGACTTAGGTCAGCGGCCGCGGAAGTGGGGGGCAGAGGGGGCCAAATGCCCCCCCCAAAATAAATCGGGGGGGGCCGCGCCCCCCCCGATTTTACTACCAGGTAAAAAGGTTTCTCTGTGCTATCCTTCACAGAGCATTGTTTTTTCTTAACTGAAAAAGCGCTTGTACGTAAGAAAATTGTCGGACAGAGCAGAGCATAATACCTAATATGTTTTATAAGGCATAGGAGCTGAGGCAATCAAGACAGTGGCGGCGCCAATAACTTATATTATACTACGTACCAGGAAAGTTGTCTCGACGTTTAATGTAAAAAGGATTTTGAACCTTATCCAAACAAAGTAACTTTCTTTTTTAATTCAATTTAGGTTTATGGTGAAACGGTCGCGAGTGACTGTCTTTTCAGCCGCCTTGTCCCTTTCACACAGTTACTAACATATAATTAAAGTTAGAAACAAAATGATAATTGCGAATTACGTAATTTTACTAAAAAGCCACTAGGATCGTTTATCTAAACCAACTAAATGAATTAGCTTTAATTTCTCACTAAATTACTAATCATTGCTAAATTATACAAAAATGTGTCTCCTACATTCTGATAAAAAAAATTGAAAGATCATGGCACATCATGGCAATTTATACTGGTAACTCATTTCATCCAAATGAAATGAAAAAAAATTAGTTCCTTGGCCGGCGCGCATAATGGAGAGAGGAGAGTGAGATATAACATAACCGTGTGCGGCGGCGGCGGCGCGGTGGTGGCGCCGGGCAACAGGTGAATGCAAATGGCAGGTTGTCGTACAGTGTGGCTGTCTAAGGGGGAGGCCTTCATTCAGCAGTGGAAGTCTCCGGGCTGATAATGTGGATAGGATATGGATAAAATATAGGAAATGGTATATTCTTTTATTTTACCACATGATTGATATGGTAGTTATCAAACTCCTGGTAAAAAAACAAATATCCAATGAGGGAACAACAAAGTCCTCACTTCGGATGACTATAGGTCAGAGCTGATAGAGGTGCTAAATCCTCCAAGGAGCTGGCTGAAACATTATGTGATTATAAAAAAACTACAGAAAACAAAAGAGGTTGACCCTCCAACAATAACATCGATAAAGAACAAGCAAAAAAAAGTCGCGGTCCGATGAAGGCTGTTCTGCCTACAAATGTTAGACGAGATGGAGTGGATCACCACGTAATAACGTGTGTGGCGAAAACAGGTGTAAGATGCCAGGCTGCAAGTCTACTCACGTATGGAATGTTCAAAATGCAATGTAGCCCTAAGCCATACAGACCTACAACAGAAACTGCTTTGTAGATTTTCACAATATTTTTAGAACATTTACTGCATATTGTTGCCAAATGGCAACATACTATTTTTTTTAAATAAATGTACCAAAAACCATGATTACGTTTTTTTAAATTATTTTTCCCATTTTCCTTACGAAATAATACAACTAATAGCATTTTTTCAAAAAATATATGATAAATCATGCATGTAAGGGTTAGAGTACTGCTAGACGATGACAAGTCTTCTAATATTACTGATGAACGCAGAGCAACACTTCGCGGTTATCACGGAAAAATGGGCGAATTTTCCACCCTGCTTGCACTAAATATTTCCCTTGCCATTCTAGATAAGGCCCTGCAGAATGTTGATTATACTGCTACTGGGGCGCAACAATCGGCGCGGTCATTTTGGAGTGTGTACAACTCGATGGGTGAACAAGATTTCGATCGTATATGGGCAGCTACGGAAAAGACAAATACCGATCAGAATATGAAACTCACTATGCCTACTATGCCCCGTGCCCGAGCCCCTCGAAAACGCCTCAGTGGCAGAGCTCCAGTAGTGCAGTTGTCGCCTAGGGACAGTCTTCGGCAGAAATATGTTTCAGTTTTAGATTGGTGCAAAAACGACTTAGGAAGGAGGTTTGAGCAGCCTGGGATGATTCGCCTCGCCCAGCTCGAATCTCTTCTCCTCAACAGTTCATAAGAATTATTAGCAGGCGATATACAGGCCGAATTAGGGGTTCATGTAACCGATTTTGATATTGATTAAACTGCAGTAAATTGAGCGGAGGAAGCCGGAACCAGTGAAAGGAAGGGGGTGAACGAAGAAGTTTGCCCCCCCCGTCGTGGAGTACTTCCGCGGTTCCTGACTTAGGTACTTGCTTTTACTAGGTATCATGGTCTTAGCTTATCTAGAATATTTTTATCCTGGGTACGAGTAAGTAAAATTCTGTTTTTCAACTATTTGAGCTATAAGGCAGGCGTAATAGAGAAGGGTTGCCATAATGACCACGCTTGGTTGGCTTGGAGATCGCAGTTGCTCTCAACACCGTTAAAACCGACATACCCAATTGGGTATGTCCTAAAACTGCATCCAGAACCACCGGAGGACGGTATGGGGTATAGAATAGCTTAACTTTTTGTAGGCTAAATTATGCTCTGTGCGTAGTGAATATACAACTAAATAAAGAATACAATCTAAGCGTTAGTGGAGCTGTTTGAGAATGTTGCCATGAACTAGTCACTCCACATTTGTATCCAATAAAAAAAATAAAAATATGAATGCAAATTTAAATTAAGTATAGTGTTTCGTTGGAAACACTACCATCTAAAGCGTGGGCAGCCCACGTAATAAATTGTTAGATAAATACACCGCAGATAGCGTGCGAAACTGTTTCCCAGCCAACATTATGAGAAAGGAAAGATATGGGTAGGGTTATCAGTCACGGGATTTTACAATGATTTTGATATTTTTTACAATTTACAATGTGATTGAAAAAATATTGATTGGAAAAAAGCAACAAATTTTATTACAACAAATAGTTATTTATGTTTTTAATGCATAGAAAGTAAGAAAAATTATTACCTCTGCCAGGTCTTGAACCTATTTCCTATTGAACTAATTATCCAAAGCGTGGGTACACTTAAGAGGATGAGTACACCCAAATTGGCTTCATTCGGGTTAATTTTTTGCCAAATGTACAAACTCGACAGCACTGAAAAAAAAATATGTTAATCTAGATCATATTTCCTAGTTGGCTATTGTTTCGAAAACACGATTGCGAATAATTTTCTCGATAGAAAAAAATCGTAAAATAACCTCTAAAAATGAATAACTAAGTAATTTTTTCTTTGTATTTTTGTATGAAGACACATAACCAACATTAGTAAAGGTTACGAGTAATACTTTAATCTATCTTACTATTGAACTAGTTTTTTTCTTACGCAATAACTTTATTGCAATTAATCATTTTCCAACAAAATTACTGTACGAAACGTGGCGCAAGCGCGCCGGCTTCTCTTTTTTACCTATGTAATTAGACAGAGACCACAGACGCGCGGAGGATCAGCTATTGTCAGCGTCTTAATATAAATATTCAATAAATACTTATCTAACAAAAATCAAAGTTTCATCATCATCATAATCAGCCTATCACTACCACCTACCATAGTGAACTATCCACCACCATCACTACTGAATACCACTGCTGAACATAGGCGTCTCTCAAGACAAGCCACTCACCTGATATTCAGTTTTCCGCTTCTAACCACTGCCAGCTTGGTCTGGCTGGACGTATATCTTCAATGGCGAAAAAATTATCAGCTGTTCCATACAAAAAGTTTAACGACCCTGGGCAAAATGTATGGAACATCTGTTTTTTTTTGCGATTTCTATTTGGCTCCATAGTAAAAGTTGTTTGTTTTGATGTACAGAATAAAAAGAAAAGGATAAAAAAAAAGGATGCTAACTGATTAGAACTAACCCTGTATATTGTCCTTATGTATTTACAAATACAATAAATATAAATATTCAATCAGTATCTGGTTCTCATTGTACAAGCTTTGCTTAGTTTGGCTAGATGGCGCTGTGTGGAGTGTCCACCAATATTTATTAAAAATACTTCTTATAGCAATGACAAAAAAATATTTTTTTTACTTGGAACGTGTTTTTGGTAGCCCTAATGCGTAGATGTTCCACACAGATGTCAGATAACAATGATTTGCGTACGCGCATGGGAGAAATGACGCGCGTATTGATATTGAACCGTTACTATTGTACTCGTTGTTTAATAATCTAGTATCTATTGCATAAGCTTTTAAGAGGGAATATGGTCTGTGATTATCCATACAAATGTACTAGTCTATGTCTATTTTCTTTCTGGAATGAACTTATATATATTTTTTAAATAAAATTTAGGATTGCTATCTAAAAATCACTATGAATATTTTTGAAGGGTTATATTTTATTTAGCAATTAGTTGCTGAAAAATAAAAATAACAGCGACATATCTACAGTAGACCTAGATATTATAAAAAATATATATTGTTCTTAACGCATTATTGTTCTGTGTCTGGGTGTAGTATGTATGTATGTATTTACGAAAAAAATATTGTATATAAGTATTCTATCAGCTATCTAGTTTCCATAATACAAGCTTTGCTTAGTATGGGGCTAGATGGCGCTGTGTGTAAAATGTCCCACAATATTTATTTATTTATTTTATTTATCCAGGAAGAAAATAGGAGAATACATTTGTACGGAAAATCGTAGACCATGTTCCCCCTTAAATTCCCAATTGGCCTTTTCCTGGACCTGAATATGTCCTAAAACTGCACCAAGAACCACCGGACAGCAGCGTCCTCTCAGTTAACGGGTGGTAAGCATTCTGCGATCCCCAAGCCGCCTGCCAAGCGTGCGGGGATTATGTCAATCCCTCGCTAGTAAGGGGGAGGCCCTCGTCCAGCAGTGGACGTCTTCCGGCTGATGATGTGAGCATTTTCCCTTGAAGGACATTCAGCGGTAATCCACCTATCATCGGTGCGGGTTGGTGGATTCACATTTACACAGCTATTGAATTTCTCCTTCGGACGAACGCATATTTCTTACATTGTTTTAGTTTTTGTTTTATTTTATTTGTAGAAGATGTGCATCGTTCGTAAATTTCAATGTACTCGGTGTGGTGTATTATAATGTATTCTATGGATTAGTCAAATCCATATCGCTTAGATGAGTCCGCTCTTTAAGTTAATTACTATATACGTCTATGGTTTATAAGACATATGAACCTTAGCCTTTCTACGTCATCTATGAATCCTCCATCTTTTTTGTTTTTTATTTATTGGCATCGCACGTTGTGCATTCTGCCAGTGCCAGTTTTATACATTTTCAAGTTTTAATAGTATAATCAAGTCAAATATGTCATGAAATCACAATTAGTTACACGAATTTAGTCATAGTCGAGTCCAAGTCATGCCCTAGTAAAGTTGTGGCGACTTTACTATGAGCTTCTATGGAGTTTTTGAAAACAACACGAAAACACATGTTTCACCACATTATATCACTTGCCCTCACTCGTGCATGTAATTCAACACTCAATTAATATAACACCAACATGTTTAATCATTCGCGAAAAAACACAAGTTTAAGAAAATAATAGAAAGCAACGGCATGATTTTTCCATGTTCCCGCCAAAACTCCATCCTCCATCTTAAAGATGACTGTAAATTTTTAGTGATGTGCCCGTCCTATCTAAGTATTAAGTAAAAAAGTAGACCAAAATAATTTGGCTTTGACTTTAGGCTTTCGAAACAGTATTATTTGTTTGGTTCGGAGCCTATGGATTAATTATACATTTTAAAATTCATGGATATGTATGTTTCGAATCACCATCAAAACAATTGTCATCCTTTTCCGTTGGTATGTGAAGGTCTTAGTGTGAATAACCTAGATCTTGTTTTCCATGACGGTTGAGTGATCAGCTCTCAGTACGAGTGTCGGGTTTGGTTCCCGGCCAATGAGCAGCTGGTTTTATTCGCCAACAAACAAATAGAAACTAGCCTTTTATACTTTACTAGAGGTCCCCGCGACTTCGTCCGCGTACGGAAGAAATTCCGCCCGCTCCAAAAATTCACCAATTTTAATCACCTCGAGCAAATTTTTAATACAATCTTTTTTGTTACATACACCTCTTTATGTAAAAATGTGATGGGTATCAAGTACGAGGGAAGGCAATATGAACATATTACAAAAAATATAATATAAAAAGACTGTTAAACTCATAACCCGTTTTTTTTGGAGGGAACACGGAAAATCATGTCGTTGCATTCTATTATTTTCTTAAACTTGTGTTTTTTCGCGAATTAATGATTAAAATGGTGGTGTTTTATTCATTGAGTGTTTAATTACATGCACGAGTGTGGGCAAGTGATATAATGTGGTTAAACATGTATTTTTGTGTTGTTTTCAAAACTCCGTAGAAGCTCATAGTAAAGTCGCCACAATTTTACTAGGGCATGATTTGGACTCGACTATGACTAATTTCGTGTGACTGACTGTGATATCATGACATATTTGACTTGATTTTAATATAAATACTTGAAAATTCATAAACTTGACACTGGCAGAATGAACAACGTGCGATGTCAAGAACTAAGAAAAAAAAACTCATAACCCTCCGATTAGCGTAGTCAGTTACTGTGGCATAAAGACGGACAGATGACTCAAAGCAAACGGACGCTGATGAAACTATAGCAGCTACTAGTTTCTTACGGAACTCTGAAAATGCATAAAACTCTACACGCGTTTCAACAGCTCTACAAAAAGATACCACTTGAAAGCCAAGCAAGACATTATTTTCATCTTTATGGAAAACATCAACATGCATATCAAAGGGAAACCAAGTTATAAACCTATGATAAGCACTTTGATGGTGCATCCCGCGCATATATCTCATCAATCTCATCATGCTATAATAAAATTAATATAAATTTGAATATTAAGCCATAATATTGCGGGAAAACGTCTGACACTTTCTAGGTAAGGATTAATTACTAGTAAAAAAAACAGGAAGAAAACTATAGAATAAAAATTTGATAATTTTTTATATATATTATTTCTCATTATCTTCTAGTCTTCTTCTAGGTGATATATAAAACAGAGTCGGGTTAGTTAGTTTACATTACACCATTTAATAGTCGGGTTAGTTACATTACACGATTTAATTATTAACTCAAGAACGGCTCGACCGATTTTTATGATCTTTGATTTGTTGGATTTGTCTCCGCCCCGAAAAGCAGAATTACTATTATTAATTTTTTGGTTTAATATCGGAAAATTCACGTTTTTTTATATTCGCTACGAAGTTCTCCTGGACAGCTTTTAAAAGATAAAACTACGGCTAAATAATCATCATCTACCAGAAAACGTCAACAGACAATTTTAAAGCTGTTGTAACTTTATTACTAGAATTAAACCTTAAATGAAAAAGGACTCTTCATTACAATACTATACCTGAAATACCATTTCAAGAGTTTAAATAATGGTCATCTCATTTGTCCAAACCAATATTCGTGTAATATCCATTAAATTTTGTCCTCGACAAACAGATCTGAGTTATTGCCCTCTTTTTAAATTTATCTCAATGCATATACAATGTTTATTTAAGCAAGTAAATTGATATGTCGTACGTAAAAGTTTTAAAAACATAAATCTGATTGCTATTTTAGAGTCCATGGCCAACTAGTGCACTGTCTCGTTCAACTTCAACCTCGCTCTTCTGAGTCACAGATTTGCCATTACCGTTACCCTTTCATTATATTCATATTTACTTCAATAACCTATGCTATAACTTACTTTATCTGGTATAGTGGACTGTATAAGGTCTTGTTTGTGAATCTGCTGGTCAGTGATTCATATTAATGCTCTGTTCTGATTTATTCGATTACCTAATTTGAATAGTTTTAAATTTTTGCGAGGACTCAGTGCAGTGGTTGGGAATGCAAATTAAATACATATGATTAAATGTAAGTATTAAATTGAATTAGCGCTGTTCTTTGCAGTGGAAATTTCTTCTTATTTTTCTGGGGTTTTGTGTTCGTTGGAACTCACAACGTATCTTGTTTTTTTCCCTATAACCGTATTAATAAATGATCTAAGTTTTTTAGCACCACGTAATCCTGGGTCAATTAGTATCCTGGTAAACAAACAAAACAAAAAACAAACAAACAAACAAATTAAAACAAACAAGCAAGCAAACAAACAAACAAGCAAAAAAAAAAAAAAAAAAAACAAACAAAAAACAAACAAACAAACAAAAAAAAAACAAAACAAAACAAACAAAAAACAAACAAACAAATAAACAAATTTTGGTTAGTATCCTGGGTTAGTTAGTATTTTGTAACTTATAATTATTTGCTTAAAAAACGAACGACTCTACAAAGGAAAGCTTAGTTTACAAATTCAAGTCAAACAAACATTCAAGAATTTGGTGCATTTTAAAAATTTTGTTCGTTGTTATTATTATCATTCGTTTTATAAATATTAAGCTTTATAAAGTTCATTATCGTCACCTTTATAACCTGGCCTTCATACAAGGCTTTACAATGACATGTTTTGGCAACAGTGATAAACATTGATACTTCCTGTGATTTTTCTCATAAAAAACTATTAAGTAAGTATTATTTAATGAAATCGATGAAATGACGTCAAGGTGAATATACTTGTACGATGAAATGTTTATAGTGGATTGGCCGTTTAGTAAAATAACCATAACATATGAATGACAATTAACTAGTGCTTATTGTTGTTTCAAATAATGTAAACTCGGTATTATTATTAAGTATACAGCATAGTTTTGCTATAAAATAATACAGAACTATCAATGACTTTGTTATTAGACTGAAATGTAAGTAAGTAACGTAGCGCTCGTGGCGTAGCTTGTCTAGGTGATTCTAATCGATCACCGATGTTAAGCAACGGACGGTCCGGTCAGTCTTCGGATGGGTGATCGTGAGTGGCATTTATTTCTGAGCGCTACCGTGGGTCGGATGACACGTTAAATTGTTGGTCCCGGTTGTTTGTTCTAGTTTCCATAACAACAATCGTCAGCCATGTCAGAGGCCATCGGGCGGCACATTAACTCTGACACTAGGGCTGGCCACTCAGCCTATACGAACTTACTTACTTTAGACTGAAATGTTAGCATAATGTTTCTTTTTCAGCCGACTTCAAAAAAGGAGGTTCGCAATAGGGTAAATGACTGATGTTTATATCGTTGAAACCAATAGCTTTGATGAATAATTTAAGTAAATATTGTGTGTTTATTGAAAAAAATATTTAAATCGGTTATTAATGTTCTGATATATGAGCGCTTAAAGTTTTTTTAGAGACAACTCTGTCCCTTTCCCACAAAACAAAAAAATACGTCATTCCTTACTTGCCAGAATAGAATTTATATGGCGTACAGAGAAGTGACGTCACGATTCGCCTCTCTGTCTAGCATGATATTAAAATGCTTAAAAAGTTGCTTATTTTTGATCAGATTTTCGTTTTCTTTTCATTAATCAGCTATATTTATTGGCCACATTTTAGTAGGACAATAAAAAACAGTCATCTAGCCTATTCGACTATGTTTTTTTTATTTCTTTAATGTTACGCGATTACTCCGCTAACTTATGAATTTATGAATTGATTTTGATGATTTTTTTTTGTTGGGTAGGTTCAGAAGTAGTCCCATATGAATTTTATCAAAATCGGTTCAGCAGTTTGGTTTTATATCAAAATTACTAGAACATATGAAGATGTCATCCAGGTATTCTAAGTTGAAATCGGTTGTTTTTTTTAAAGCGTATTTATTACACGAAAAAACGAGTGGTTTTCAGGGCTCGTTCATGTATGTGAGTTATTTGAGGTAGCAATGTCAAAATCAAAACAGAGAGATAAACAAACTATCAACAGATGAATGAAGGTTTTTTGGCTTAAATGAGACAAATAGGTGAATGTGTTTGTATCAGTAAGGTCACATGAGTATATGAAACCAGTGGCCTAAGATTTAATTAATTCTCGGGAAAGCTACAAATTATAGCAGCGTTTACTATATAAATAAATAAACATTGGTGGATATTTAACACAGCGCCATCTATCCCCAAACCAAGCAAAGCTTGTACTATGAGACCCAGATAACTTATAGAATATTGAAATACTTTTTTTGTAAACGTAATATACTTATAATAAATACAACAACCAGACACAGAAACATCATAGCGTTAACATAATATACAAGCAATGAACACATTTTATTCGAAAAACTTCAAATGTTATTATTAGTGTCTGGGAACAACGCCTCCGCAGTCTCACATAGTGGTCGTTAGGTGTTACTGAATCGTCTTCGCACAAATGGTAAACTGCCATCTTCCGGCGCTGTTAACATTGAACCACTTCTTGGCCGGCCAAGTGCACCGAGGATGTTGTTATGTGTACAGAAATAGATCCAAATTCTTATTACATCACGGTAGAATAGGTAGGAAGTTGTTGGTACAAATGGACCCGGAAAAGATGAGGACGTTTATTTACTCCGTATACTTTACAGGGGATCCAATTTTTTTAAAGCCTTTTTAAATGACCTATGTTAACAGTCTTCATATTTTCAAAATATAATTATTATGTTTATCTTAGTCATTTATGAATATAGTGTCTTTTTGAACGAGCGACACAACGTGAACTACCTGAATCTGTATCAATTTTCGAGAAATTTTCTAGGAAATTAATTTCAACACTGTTCGTTAATCCTCTGACATGCCCTACGAAGCAATGCCAGAGGCGTTTGAAACCATGTCAAAGGCCTTCGGCCAGCACATTATAGTTCAAGGCTGGCCATTCGGCCTATACGAAACGAACTCCATAATATGAACTCACTATTTTATCAAAATAAAATCAAAATTTGTGCAAAGGCCGCGAGGTCGTCGTTTTGGCCGAATAATTTCCAATGTCCGAAATAACTTTATAGGCTGAAAACAACTACCGAGATTCATCATCATCAACAGCCAGAAGGCGTCCACTACTGGACGAAGGCCTCCCCCGAAAAGAGGGGGTTGCCATAATCCCCACGCTTGGCAGGTGGCTTGGGGATCACAGAATGCTCACCCCCGTTAACCAAGAGCACGTTGCTACACGTCCTCCGGGGGTTCTGGTTACAATTTTAGGACATATCCAGGTCCACCACCAAGGTCCACTACCGAGATTAGAACAACATTATCTAAATTTAGTACTGTGACGTAGGATTTATGTGGTAGTAGTATTCAGAATTCTAAATGGGTTCTCGTGGTTTAGAAAGCGTTCTTTAGGGATAGCGAGAATTATGGATTTCATGATTTGGGACTACGTATCGCACCTGGGCGCCCTAGCACGCGCCGAGGACTAATTAGTCTTTCCCAGCGCGGGAACGGGATTATGCTAGAATATAGATACGCTTATCTCGTTTTCGAGGGTAAAAAAGAGTGAATATACGTTTATCACGGCTCGCGTGCTAGGCGGATAATCTTCAATACGCAATACAGATTGAGTTATTAGTCGTTTAGACGCTGTCAAGATGGCATTCTGAATGAAAGGAAGCGCGTAGATTCAAATTGCAGGCTAGCTGCAGCTAATAATTGGAGAGGCTGAGAGTAATAGACCGCAGGGGACCGTTTGCCTATAACTTATACTGTCCTATATTTAGATGGCAGTTAGCGAGCAGGGATGTTGTGATTTATTTAATGGCTTGCGATAACTGGTCGTCTAGATACTATGATTGCTCCGACTCCACGTTTAGGTCACTACATTTTTCATGCGCATTTCGTGAAATTCTTGTGTTGTAATAACTCGATCGTATGGATAATAGGTGTTTATAAAACACGTGTCAGTTACAGTACATTGTGGCTGAAATTCGAACCCGATGCGACAGATTAGCGGTAAATGCACTCAGGCGTGATTTACCTCGAGTCATGAAAACGTCAGCTTATACGACCCTGATTGATTTACGATTATACCAGGTTTTTAATGTGTTTTATTTTATTTTATTTCAGGTGCCAAGTTCCAGTGAAGATGATGAAGCTGCGATTGTCTGCCTGCTTCTTGGCGGTATCTGTACTGCTAGGACCGGCTTTAGCTGCTGTCTGCCCTGATGCATGCGTCTGCGCAACAACTCGCGATGGCCTTCACCGGGCCACTTGCAGTAACCTCGCAGAGTTGTACAAATTTACTCTCCGTCAGAAACACCACAATATCAACATCCTGGATCTTTCACACAACAACATCACGAAATTAAGTCATGAGCTCGACCGGCTTACTGAAATCGTCACATTAGATATGTCCACCAATGGCATACAGTATCTAAACAAATTTCTACACAATGCAAAAAAACTGGTTCATTTGAATTTATCAAATAACAGGATACAGAAGTTATCATTGACCTATTTGCCAAAAAGTGTCAGTTCCTTAGATTTAACTAACAATTTGCTACAAGATGTTCCTTCGGATCTTACACATTTAGCCAGTTTAGAACATTTAGAGATGGAAGGAAATCCTCTTGATTGTTCATGTGAAAATATTATGGCTCGAGATCGTTTACTTATTGCTAATGTATTTATTGATGGTGTAGAATGTGCTTCTCCTGCTAAACACAGAGGAAAGTCTTGGCTAGAACTCAAAACAAAAGAAATATGCAAAATTCCCAAAGAACAAATTAACTATTTAGATATGATGATGGGGGATCAACCCTTCGATGCTAAACAAGTCGGTGAAGATACAAGTGCTTTGAAAGCTATGGCGTTGGTTGCTAGTAATGACCTTGAAGACGGCAAAGTGATTAATGGAGTTAACAGAGATATTGAGGACGATGACAGTCAATTATTTTTAAAAGTTGGTCAATCTACTCCAGCACCAAGTATAAGCAATATTGAAGGATCTGGAGAATATGAGAGCACAACGATTTCCGAATTTTATAACGAACCAAGAGTAGAATCAAAGTTGAATGCAAATTTAATGGCAAAAGACGAAATTATACCTGCTGTTACCACACAGACCACTGATGATCCTTTAGAAGGGTCTGGAGAAGGATCTGGCTTTGGAATTTTGACAAGTGATTATGACTTCGGCCATGAGGTCACAGAAGAAACCACAACTGAAGTATTTATACCACTAAACCCTGGACCTGTAGTCAGATTATTAGATGATGACACAGGTGATTCGACAACGGAATTTCCTTCACCTAAAGTCATAACCATATTCAAAGGAGGTAGTGATTGGAATAGCGAAAGTGTTCCTTCGGGATCTACTGAAAAACAAGCAACTTCGCCAACTCCGCGAGACACAACTGTATCGGAGCAAATTAGAGTCACTCAAGCTTCTGAAGTACTCCAAGCACCAGCTTCGAATGAGAATGCCACTACCCATAAAACTGGTACATACGTTTGTATTGCAATTATCGTCGTGCTATTGGTGGGTCTTATTGGATTTGCTATTATCAAAGGTCAAATGAGGAAGAGGAGAGACCGGAGACTTCTTCGTCAACAAAAGAGAGATGTCGAGAAGGCATCAAAGGAAATGGTAGATATGAACAAATCTTTACTTGGTAAGCCAGCACCCTTAGAAGAACCAAACGAAAAGAAAGTAAATGGTAAATACGAATTAGTTCCAACACATGAAGTTCATCCAAGGAAAAGTGAAAACGGGGACGTTGCGAATGGAAAAACCCTTAATGAGCCAAACACTACAAGAACTGAGAGTCCTCGAGATTCCAACCAGAACAAAAGTAGTTCCAAAGATAATAATTTGGCGGATAATGATACACTCCATCAAGAAACATCATTTGAATCTGCTGCTTTGCCAGATTTAAGAAAAGACTCGAACTCATTAGCTAGCGAAGAGATATTTGTGCCTATTAATGACGATGATTCAAAATTGAATGGTACTGCCCATGCCGATGTCTCTCAGCCCCTTCTTAATGGAGAGCAAAGTTCTGGATTCTTATCCCCGTCACGAGAATATGTCCCAGTTTACTCCCCTGATATGGGAAGAGTCCGCATAAAACTGACAGAAACTCCGAAACCTAAAACACCGATACTAGTCACCAGAAGTCGATCGAATGCTGGAGACATCATCATTACCCCTTCAGGAGATGGAAACGCGCGCAAATCAACCACTTGAAATATGGTTTCAAATATATGGACAATAAACTTTTTGTGTAGGTTTTAAACAGTGTCAATGAACAAACACTTCACATTTGGCGAAATTCTGTGATTTATGTGTGCTACAAGTAAGATTATTTTGTTTGAGAATATGGGATTGAATTTGTTTGGAAAAGACTGTGTATCTCGAGAACTTTTGCTGCCAAAGTGTGTTTGTAGTCGACAGTGCCTTGTATTTAGTGTTATAGGTAAATAATAATATTTATAAAAATATATTGCGCAATAAGTGAAAAAAATATTTTTATACTTACGTGTAAAAAGTGTTGCCATGTTCACGATACATAGCTGTAAAACTTTTGTTAGGATTTATTATTGAGTTCGATAAATGAACACCAGATTTCTAGTTTTACGGTTATCGATTATTATTTTGTTTTTGTTTTGCATTTTCTGTATTTTTATCTACCGTACATGCATGTTGCATTAGATTTTTTCAATGGTTGTGTACTTACTTTTCAAAATCTGTAGAACCTGAAACATTTTAAACTGAGACGTATACTGTAATAGACTGGCTATAGGTACGTTTTCCCTAATTTTACAAATCAAGATTTATAATGCCTTCTACGGTCTGGCTAAGTGTAAGTTCCTCTAAATAATTTTATTGAGTTTAGAACATAAGAATGTGATACCATTAATTTAATTTAAGTAACTCTTTCTGATTCTTGATTTCGCGTATGTACAGTTATTTAATTTCCAATCTTTAGTGTGAAATGTAGATCTTTTTGAAATTATTTTATTTAGTTAATCGTGACATATACTTACCATATTAAGTAAAAATTTTCGATTCGAAAAATGTTACGAGGGCTTGCATCTACTGTAAATTTGAATTTTATAAAAGTGATCAAAACGGAACAATAAATAGTTCATTAAGAAGATTTTATAAACGAATGTAATTTTATTTCGAGAAATACAAATATAAATGGTTGATTCGAGTTTTTGTTCTTATGATTTTTAGTATTCCTTTAGTTACTACTCCAGGTGGAGTCAGTATTTATCATTACTATTATAATATCAATACTACTATTTTAAATAATAAATATCTAAGTTTGAGTGTTAAATGACGTGTGTTCACACCAAGATTCCGCAGTCCCAGTGGTTAGGATGAGATTTCGTTACATAGGCTACTTTATACCTCAGAAAAACATACAGATCATATGGTACTCCCAGTATTTTATTTATTCCAGTAGTTTTACTTTACAAGAAAGAAGTATAGATATGAAAATTCATTGCCGTAGCCAAGCTGTAGCAGTCTAGTAGACTGTTCAAATCAAAATTGCTAGCCCCGTGGGCTCAATCTCGGGCCGTAATAATGATTTCTTTGGTGTTTGTCTACGGATTATGCCACAGGTTTATTGGTGAGGAAAAACATCGTGAATGGAAACCTGCATAATTACGTTCGAAGAAGAAGATAAAGTTTGTGATACCATCAACCCGCAACTGGGCCAGCAAAGTAGATATAGTCCAATCGCCCTTCTAGGATGTTCATCTAAAGAAAGCTCTAACATATTACCGGAGAAGTAGGCAAATTTTATGGCTAGGTAATAAACATACAAAGTCCAGTCCAATAGTGGCTGGATTGAGATACAGAAGTTCTGTGGAAGCGCCTGGATATGATTACGGCTGATCAGCAGGAAGCAAAGCGAAAAAGATAATGAGCTGCCTATAATTATGACGATGACAAAACAAATATATGGTAAAAGGTATTCTCTAGTAGGGTCATAGTCAATGATATTATATACATAAGGAGGGAGATAAGTCATATCGCGCCCTAAAATGGCCCCGTGAAGACGGCCCTAAGGACTGTCTCGCCTGTCTGCGCTCACTAAGCGAGACGCGCGCTATCCTTTTTGCTCTCATAAAAGTGCTATCATCTTTCACACTCCAGCGCAAGTCGTAAGCATGACGGCGCGGGGGTCATTTTCAAACGTGGTTTTATTACGCGATGGCGCATCCTTCGTAATCTTTGGTCATAGTTAAGTATTTTATATAATGCAGGTACCTATGTGGATTATCCTACTTATATAACTACCCTTACCCTATCAGTCATAATATTTAGTTATCTAATCTAAAGTACTGGTTATGTAGTCAACGTACCTCTAAGCTACAATTAACTTGAACCATGATTCGGCACAGTTTTTAGGCTACACTAATGCAAGATGCCACTAATTACATTTCACCACCATCAGCCTGAAGACGTCCAGACTGCTGGATGAAGGCCTCTTCGGTAGTATTTATTTATTTATTTAGCGCTATATAAATGAATGAAAGCTTTTTTCATTTGCTTCAAGAGCAGAACACTATTTTTTATTTATTTTTTGTTCAAATAATTGTATTTTGATATAGTATGTTAAGTGGCGCCATCTAACAAAACAACGCAACAACTTGTTGCAACAACAACAACGCAAACAAGCCAACAGCGTGGCTTTCAATCACTTGTAGTAGTTTATACTTTGTGTGTAAGATGGCGTGGATGACAAAGTGCAAATAAATTATGGTAGGTGGAGACACTGGTAATGAGGTTTACGATATATATGTAAATGTAAAATCAAAGTAATAACATCTAATTACATTTTTAATTTAAATAAAAAGGGAGTGCGTTATTTATTACACGGTACATTTAGTTGTGAATACCTACAGTCATCTATTAGTCGGTATAATTATTATAGTATTATATCGACACATATAGAATCGACCACATTATCTGTTTAGTCACTTATAATATAATTTATTTATTAATTTAGCTAAATTGAACACAACAATATTAAACATAGATATTTTAATTACTAAACACGGCGGGACTTTAAAAATTGCTCTCTCGTGGAGCGTCGTCATTATTACGCGGATTCAGAGGCTCCTCCAGATCTGCTTGAATTTCTACAACTATACTGTCACCGGTATCTACACCATATTCTGACATCCGTCTCCTACGAACCCCAGGGGAATTATCGAGTTCTGCTATTTCATGACTTCCAAACTTTTTGTTTCTTCGCCGCCTTCTTCGGCGATGATCATCTTGTATTTCTTCTAATTCATAATCTTCCATAACGGGGGCTTCACCATTTCTTTCTGTTTCTTCCAAAAGGTCTCCACTTGACTTAGTTTTCCTTCTTCCTCGTTTTCGACGTGTTTTTCCTGATCCAGTTTCGTTCAGCGAATGGCATGAGGTATTTAGTTTGGGCATTGAGAGAGCTTCGTCGTAGGATGGCGGAGCAATCAAATCTCGGGGGTCGGGAGTGTTAACTAATGCTTCTTGTTCTGCCCGTATTCTGAGCTGCCGAAGTCTATCTCGAGCTTCCTCAACTTGTCTTTCTCTTTCCGCCTGTATTGATGCCAAGCGGCGTTTCATCGATCTTCGTATAGCTTGTACTAATATAAAAGTCAAACACAAGCCAACCATCATGACAATAATAAACCAAATTAAACTATCAGCGTTCGCTACTTGTTGGTTAGGGTTCCATATGAAGAAACATGCTTCTAACCAACTTTGGCCAATAAAGTTCATGGGACTATTACAAATTAGGTTAAAGGATTCTTCTTTTTTATTGGGTTCTAAAGTGACATATTCATAGAAGTCGTACATATTACTGTCGGTACAGTCACACCGCCACATATTATCGCTAAGATCGAGCCTCTCTAAGTACGGATTAGACTCAAAATACGATTTTCTCCAGATAGTTGTGAATCTGTTGCCAATCACACCCAGTCCAGTTAATCGAGGCAGCATGAAGAAAGTAAAGTTATTAATGAAGCTAAGTCTATTGTAGTTTAAATTTAAATATTTTAATGTATTAGAGGAGATACTATCAGGAATATGTGATAAAAGATTTCGTGACAAATCTAAGTCAACTAAGGACTGCAATCCTTCCAAGGAATCTTTTCCTATTACGCTTATTTCACAAGAACTCATGTCAAGTATAGTCACTGATGTAGATTTGAGATGCCCAAGGTGCGTAAAATAATTTCGAGCCAGTTTTAATTGGGTTAAAGTCGGCATCTCCATCAATGAATCTTCAGGTATGTTAGCAATCTCATTCCATGACAAATCTAAATATTTCAGAGTACTTAATCCGCGAAAAGTGTCACTTTTTAATGATCCTATGTTGTTGTATGCTAAATCAAGATACTCTAGTTTAGTGTTGTTAATAAATTCGTTACTACTTAAATACCTTATCATATTGTGATTGAGTAATACTCTTCTTAAATTAGGAAAACCTTGAAGATTTGGCTGTGCTACATTACAATAAGATATGTCTAAAAATTTTAATGAATCAGAAAACAAATTGTATGCTGTAGGGGATAGCTCCAGACGATTGTTGTGTGACATTTTGAGATAACTCAGAGATGGCAAGTACATCAGTTCGTTGTGATTGATAATGCCCAACTGACAGTTACTCACGTAAAGGCTTTTCAGTGTTGGTGAGATAAGATTCTGTATGCGTATTAAAGGATTGAAATTTAATTTCAGTACTCTTATGTTTATAAGCCCGCTTAATGGAGATCTTCCGTGAATGGAGTCTATCTCACAGTTATCTAAAACGAGCGTTTCTAGCGAAGGGCTTATCAAAAGTTCCTGGTTTGCTAAATTCCCCATAGTCTTAAACTTGTTATGTGATAAATCCAATATTTTGAGGCTCGTTGCTGGTTGAAACACGTCATTTGGATTAATGTTCAGCCACGATTCGAAGTAATTACGTGATAGGTTCAACAATTCCAATGCCGTCAAGTTTTGGAGAGCATTCTCCGGTAGTTCACTGAGTCGATTTCCACTGGCATCTAAGGTAACTAGATTGTAAAATCTATCCAAATTTTTCGGAAACACAGATATTTCATTATTTGAAATATTTAGAACTGTAACCTGAAAACGACAAAATAAGATTTTAACTAAAATCTTAAAATAATATAGAATTAAAGCCAGTTAGTATAGTTTAAAAAAAAACACCTGTTGACCCAATCCTTCTGGAAGTTCAGTAAGACCTCTTCGAGAGCAATCTATGTTGGTGAAATCTTGGCTACATGAGCACACATAGCAGAGGTCTATTCCCTTGTCATCGAAATTTGAAAACTCTCCGTTGGCAATTAAACTTAGACACAGCAGTAACTGAAGAATGCATAATATGTACAGAAGCATCACGTCTCGGGTTCATTACTATCTGCAACGATAAAAGTAAGTAATAATTTACGTAATCTCAGAAAGACACTGTGCAAGAATGTGAATGTCAAGGAATATTTAATTGTCATTCATAAAAATCGAATAACACAACTTCAACGGCTACGATAGTGATAATGAAATAGAAACACGAGGATATTTTCAGGATGTCCTTTTTTTTCTTAGTTATTGGCATCGCACGTTGTACATTCTGCCAGTGTCAAGTTTATGAACTTTCAAGTTTTTTATTAAAATCAAGTCAAATATTCCATGAATTCACAGTTAGTCACACGAAATTAGTCATAGTCGAGTCCAAGTCATGCCTTAGTAAAGTTGTGGCGAATTTACTATGAGCTTCAACAGAGTTTTGAAAACAACACGAAAAGACATGTTTCACCACATTATATCACTTGCCCACACTCGTGCATGTAATTGAACATTCAATGAATAAAACACCACTATTTCTAATCATTAATTCACGATAAAACACAAGTTTAAGAAAATAATAGAATGCGACGACATGAATTTTCCGTGTTCCCGCTAAAACTCCAGGAAGTCCTTTATTCGACCCCGACTCGTCCGTACCTATCACCTTTTTATAATCCCGTTCCCCAGCCACCTTCACTCTAATATTCCATAGACAAATATAAACTAGTATCATCCATAGACAAATGGTATAATCCTATCCCCATTTGCCAGTATAAGTTAACGTTAAAAAACTTATTTAGTTTCTAAACATAATTATTATAATTTTTTAGAATTGCAGAATAAATATGATGCATGTGTTAGTGGTATAGTCTTAGTTATTTCTGTTGTTGTTGGGAGCTGGAAGCGGTAACACAACTACCCAAGGCACCTTTTGATTTTCTTTTATCACTCATTTGATTTTAAAGTAAAGATAAGGGCTACGATGGAGCACTTTTGCTTAGAAGAAATCGTTTCACTAGCGACTTGAAGACACCCAGATTATATCTATTGTTGATTTATATTGCTTTTTTATTTTTATATTTCTTATCTTAAATAGTAAAATTAGCATTGCAAAATATTTAAAAGTTTATAATGCGGTATTTCTTGGTACGGTATAACAAAGAGTTCGTAGGCGACGGTGAACTGCTTGCCATCAGGCTGCCTGATTGCACATTCATCATCATCATCAGCCCGGAGACGACAACTTAGACCGCTACACTGAGCTGCTGCTGTTACTTTTTTTTATACTATCAAGTGACGAGACGAGCAAGACATTCGCCTGGTGGTAAACGTCACGCCTGCCACTAACAGTAGCAGTGCCAGAATTGTGAACTTTCGAACACAATCCTGCGCCGCACTGAACTGCGCTCATCACCCTGAGATATTAGATGGTAAATCTCTTCATATCCAGTAATTTATCTGGTAACTTGCCCTTCAAACCCGAACACAGTATTGCTTGCACACTACTGCTTGGCGGTTGAATAACTGGCAAAGGTGTGGTACTTCCCCAGGTGGACTCAGCAGTAGAGTCCTACCACTGCTGTGATTGCAAATGAGCAATTAATTAATTGCTAATAATTGCTTCACTTTCTTGCTAAGTTGGTTTTTCTCTACTGACTACTGAGTTAACTAAAATCAACCTACTATACATAGCCAGAATAAAAATGTGTCATATCACTCAATTGGATTGAACACCTGCTTAGTTATTGGTCAAATATTTCTTGTCACGTACAGTTGCACACCCAACACAATATTGGTAGGTGCGTGCAAACGACGCAAACAATTTTTTGATTTACTATCAGGTCATATAATACTTACTAATCACTGTAGGTATTATCTCTCAAGTCTTAATTGCCCTTGTCTCTTTTGGGTGTGTCCGGAACAGTATACCCACAATAGGAAATATGCATGTGTTTTTTTTATTGACTCACAATAAACCTGACTGGCAACAAAACAAATCATCGAAAGTAATTTTTTTATATGTGCACAAATAACGAAGTTATAAACATTTTAGTTTCATGTTAGACAGGGCACTATACTAGGTTTAGACGTCAAAGTTCACAATTCCAAACAAATTCTATATTAAGCACGTGTTTTGCTAGAAAGGGACAGATGACTCCCTCCCAAATACTTTGAACGCTTATATTTCAGAACTTTACCAGCCGATTTCAATTATTTTTTCGACGTAAGCATCGGATTCAGTTAAACTCTTCATTTATTCTTTTATTTTTGATAATTGAAACACATGCATATTCCTTATTAACTAGTAGGTCTCTACATAACACTAAATGCGTTTAATTTGAAAAATATTTTCTACTGCTTCTGGGTATACAGTCTGGCAAGTCCGAGTTAGTTGGGCTAGAATGACGCTTATTCCACTGACTAAAGTAAGTCAACATACAACAATTTTATCTGCGTTATCAGCTATTGATAAAACTGCTGTAGGGCACTTGAATTTGGGTCGTTAGCGTTTACATACCTGTTGCAAAATTGTGGTGATTTCTCTGTACAACTGCTAAGTTTCATGCTTTCTTAGGCTTTGCCATGCAAGGATCCAAATTTTTCTGAAACGTAAGATTTGATTGTTTAGTTTAAAGTGATCTTATGTTGTAAAGACTATAGATACTTATTATGCTTAGATTTAATTAAGTATATTATCATTAATATTATCTGACTTAGAGACTTTTGCAAAAAAATTGCAAAACGATCAACAGTGCTGCTCAATTTGTTTTTTTCCTGGAAAAATGTGTCAGCCTAGTTACACAACCTTTTTTGAATTATACTCTAAATATCTAATACACATTGAACTCCATTGTAATATTATAATATCGGCATATTTTGTCCAGTTAAATGATTCAAAATAAACAATTCGATGCCTAAAGACTCACCTGTAATATATCCACAAAATATATTTTACGTAATTTCATAATTATCTTTGACACACTGATATAATATATCCACACCACTTGAGATAAATATATCCACTATTTATTAATTTTATAATCACCTATTGTTTTAAAAGCAGTTTTTCAACGTGCGGTCTCTGCCAGGTGATTACATTGTGTGAGTCAAATAAATGACGCGTTATCATTGATAAAACGATAAGAATGGCATAATCGCGAGTGCTAGGTAAAGTTTCGTAGTAGTATCTGTACCTATGCGCTTTTACGCATAACGCTATAATTATTATTATGTAGTTAGTAATAATCATAAAAATGAGCGAAACGGTAGCATCGCAGAGCATCGGACCCAGAGGTGGAGCACAGGGGCAAGCGTGGCTTCGTCCAGCAGTGGACGTCTTCTGGCTGATGTTGATGGTACTAGTACTAAACTGAAAGGAGGTCATTGTATTTATTATGGTGAACAACTTTTAATATTGGGCCAACCCTAAAATTGCGAATAAAACTTCAGCTGGTCCATTAACTTCAGGGTGAATAGTCCAATAGTAAAAGCTATGCAGAATGTAGCGCTCGTGGCGTAGCTTGTCTAGGTGTTTCTAAACGATCACCGATGTTAAGCAACGGACGGTCCGGTCTGTCTTAGGATGGGTGACCGTAAGTGGCATTTATTTCTGAGCGCTACCGTGGGTCGGATGACACGTTAAATTGTTGGTCCCGGTTGTTTGTTCTAGTTTCTATAACAACAACCGTCAGCCTCTGACATGGGCTTTCGGGCGGCATATTAACTCTGACACTAGGGCTGGCCACTCAGCCTATACGAACTTACTTACTTACTTATGCACAATGATTAGTACATTGACGTTCTTTCGGCTTAGTCTACCGTTCCGATTAACCCTACCGAGGTACCGAGTGCAAAAATCTCAGCTACTACCACAGAATACGTAATAGTATGAGTGCAGAAGATTCACTCCGCTAAATCATTTAAATAAGTAGTGACTCTTGCTACGACACAATAAAGTGCAATTCAGGACGTGCGAGCGCTAACTATATACTTACATACCTACAGTTATATTAACCTAGAAGTTGTCTCTCTGTCTAGCAGGTAACTCTTATCTCTTTATCTCTTCTGACTGAATTCTTCCTATATTGGCCCGTTTAGACGGGCCCACCGCGTACTTGTAGCGTCATACCTAAAACACGGAGTGCGCCAGGCCTGCTACTATACAGGGTTAGTTCTAATCAGTATATAAGCATACTTTTAAGGGCATATTCTGTACATCAAAACAAACAACTTTTACTATGGGGCCAACTTTGAAATACATACATTTTTCCCAAGGTCGATGAACTATTTGTATGGAACAATGGAATACCTGATATTATTTCGCGCTTTCAATGTTGGCCATATAGTAAAACTTGTTTGTTTAGTTTGATGTACAGAATATGCCTTTGTAAGGATACTAACTGATTATAATTAACCCTGTATACTTACTTACCTATATTTACTTACTCCCAATACCCTGCTGGAGCAAAGAGTATTAAAATGGATACCACGCTAAGCTAATAACCTAACACAGTGTAGGAAACCCTCCAAAGGGATGGTTTTAACCCTCCAAAGGGATGGTTTTATCCCTCTCTCTCGGATATCCTGTAGAAAAAGTAAAGAGGCAGTAAAGGTGAGCCTGAAGCTCGGGTGGAGCCGAGCGGAGCAGAGCCATGCAAGAATCGCATGAAACCCTTAAAAAAATAAATTTTACTTCCGTGAATGGTCTACCGCACCATAGATTAAGTATATACCGCACCTAAACGCAAATGACTAGGCACTACTAACGGATGTGAAAATCTGAAGGTCATGGGCGTATAATAAAAGAGGGGGGGAGGGGGTTCCTCCTTAGCATCCGGGTTTCGTACTATGACATGGTGGGAATGAAGTGCTATAAGCAATGCGTTATTTTTATTTAGCCCCCCCTGCAACACTAGTCTTATCTTAATAAACCCTCGGACCCCCACCATGTGAAAGCTTTAGGTGCGCCCATGCTGAAACTAATGTAGGTATTCGAAGGAGGATCTATCCAATGGACTGATATAGGTTGGGTAATGTATTCTTGATTTTGGGTAACGATGAGTAATAACCGGATATATTTTATCTTTAAAGCAGGATATAAAAACTGTGGAGGGCTTGTTCTAAAACTACATTGATACATTTTTATTTAATGACTCATGGACCTTTTAGTATATAGTAGGTAGTATTATTTCTTCTATCTTTAGTAGGATAAGGCTGAGCTAACAAAATTATGTAGGTAATTACAGTATTTCATAGATGTTAACATTTAGACTAGGTAATAGTACATTAGGCACTAAGGGCCGGTTTTTTGATCCGTAGTTAAGCCAACTAATAGTTAAAAACGGTAACAAATTGTTAAAATCACAATAATTCGGTTTTTTGATTCATAGTTAGCATGACCAGTGGACTAACATGTAACTAATGGTTAGCTAGTTAGCTATAGTCAGTTTAAGAAATGGTTATGTCGATTTTGACCACGGATCAAAAAACCGGCCCCAAGGGAATAAAATAGTGTCTTACGTCGCGGGCGGCATATTAAACCCTGAGCGTAATGAGGAAGTCTAGAGTTAACTCCCGAGCGTAGCGAAAGAGTTAATATAGAATCCTGAGTGAAGCGAGGGGTTCAAGCTGCCCAAGACGAAGACAGGCTTTATTCCAGAGGAGCATACTCTACTTTTCACACCTTCTGCGAGACAATAAAAAGTCAGGGCTCAATAAATTAAAATTCACTGACAGTCACAGGAGCAAACACCGTCTTTTGTTTCACATTCTTTAAAAAAGGAACCTTTTTTTTCAGAATTCTGCTTATGGTGGCCAGCTTGATTTTCGAACAAACCTCTTTACAATGCCATATGGGGTGCACAGGATGTGCGACGCCAAGTCCTCTTCAGAGGAGTAAGAAAAAAAAATGCCATATGGGCATTTTTTTACTTAGAGTTTTCCACAAGTTTCCATAGGAATTTGACATTCCAGATATATACAAATCACTTTATTGCTTAGGGAGTTCCATACAACTTTATATCCCTGAAATAATGCTTTACTTTACGTTGAGGTTGCATGATATGTAATTGGACATTGTTGAGCAGGTGGTGTGAAAACAATCTAATATCATACAAAAAACTCCGGTAGGTAACTTGTCTAAGCGTAGGTAATGCTATGACTGCACACCATTTTATTACCATAGTCCAAAGATTTCTAAAGATGTGCTACGATGTGCGTTTTCACGGGGCCATTTTAGGGCCCCGTATTTACTATGGGGCCAACGCTGAAACCGCAAATAAAAAACAACTGTTCCATACATTTATTCCAAGGTCAATAAACTTTTTGTATGGAGCAGCTGTTTTTTTTTTTTTAGTAAAAGTTGTTATGAGTACATAGGACATACCCTTCAGTATGGTTGAACCTTTTTGCTACACGTTGTATATAATATCATTATTACACCATATCAAACAGAATACAAAAGTATCTGCGAAATAAAAATATAAAATGAACTAAAAGGTCTTTGTCAAGATTAATCAAACTTCGATGAAAAGAACTTTTGATGGGGTTGCGTCGTTTTATTACAGAGTTCCCACGGTCACCTTCCGGTTCCATCATCAGATCAGCTCCATGTCATAATATAATTGCATTGACATCCCATGAAACCGGAAAGTGCGTCTTGCAAGATAGACACCGGGACAGGTGAAACTAAATAATAATAACTATGAACATTTATGATTTCAACGCCATCTGTAAAACGTTTAACAAATTAAATAGGTACTGAAATGTTAGGTACTCCTACAAAATGCTTCTACAAATATATTATTACCACCAAGCTTGCTTTATAGTGCCGTATCTGTAATTTAACACGAAGCCAACAGATGTCGCTAGTTGTAGTACCAATTCAACATTGTTCAGTGAAAAGAAAACGTTTATGACATGAGACAGTAGGTACTTGCGAATATGGTTTGGCTTCAGCAATCTTAAAATAATAACACGACATTTTAGCCACACTACTAGGCCACATGGGAATTAAGTCTCAAGTCTTTTTACTAAATAAAGAACTGACAGGTTCTACACATATTGCCACCTTTTCAAAACCATCATTAAATTGGAATTATCTAAGCAAAATAAGTAAACGTAATACTATAGTAAAATAATAACCTAAATATTTACAAAGATTAACTACCTAAGTAAGTACATCGATCTCTACCCTACTGAATAAATAGTTACAAATCTATGCTATTTATATTTAATGCTACATCGAATTCGAAAATTTACGCTAACGTAACGTAAAATAACTAAGTGCATTGTTTATAAACTTAAACATAATTATAGTCAAGTTTAACCTTTTGACCCGTAGGTATCGACTTACTCTATTAACCATTTTAATAATGTATTATTTTGCTTATTATTACCTAACTACGTGATATGAATTTCTACTGTACGTCTCACAGACCTTCTGTCAGCCCTTGGTCGGTATTCCGTAAGATCTCCAATGGATCTCGATCTTCGATGTCGACGTGGACTGTCATCTTCATCTATGAAATCAGGTAACGAATGGAAGGAAGAATTCAGGCGTGGCATCAGTAACGCCTCATCATAACTAGGAGGCAGGTCTTCCTCACGCAACGGAACTCTCATCACCACTGACTCTGCTCTAGGTTGAGTTGTTCCGTTCACATTTAAAACTGTAGTCTCCCTTGCAGTCGGTCTTGGAGGCTCTGGTTTATTTAGAGACATGAGTCCTCGACAAACCATTGATGTTATTACAATACCTATGATAATTCCAATCATTACAGCTATTGCGACGTACGAATCAGTTGTAGAATCATCCGCATGCCACGTCTCGATGTACGCCTGTTGCCAACTCATCTGTGTCACATTCGAAGGAGTGTAGCATATCAGCGAAGCCGGATCAGCGATTTTTGGAGGTTCTTTTGTCAGAAATTCGTAAGTCAACAAAAGATTCACGCTGAACCCTTCGCAGCTCCATCGGTTTCCCTTCACGTAGACTTCCCTCAAAAACGGGTTCGAGGCAAAGCGTGAGGTCGACCATACCTCCTTGAACTCGTTACCTCTCAGATCCAATACCGCGAGATGCGGTAGGGATGAGAAGGAATTGTCAGTCAGTGTTCGTATTTCGTTGTAACTTAAATCTAAGTCCTGAAGGGTATTCGAGCCTAATTGTTCAGGTATTTCTTCAATCTGATTTATGGACAGATCGATTTCCAACAAAGAATTCATTCCTCGGAAGGAATCTAAATCAAGTTTCAAGATTTGACAGCTGCTCAAGCGGACGCTGCGCAAAGAATGAGACTGGAATTTTGGAACTTCGAAAAAGTAATTTCTGGACAGGATGAGGCTATCCAAACTTTTCGTTTCTGCAAATATCGTCGGCAGAAGATCGTGGATTCTGTTTTCAGATAAATCTAAGTAGTGCAACTTTGGCATCCTGTTGAAAGCGTCGTGGTCTATACCGGAAATTTTGTTCTTAGATAAGTCTAGAGTGTTTATGTGGTAGCTGCCGGCGCTTGTCCATGTTTCGTAGTTGTTATTTGATAAGTTAAGTGTGTTTAGAGCATGAAAACGTTCGAAGTATGTTGGCAACCGTCGGCTTATATGATTGCCAGATAAGTCCAACATTTCGACTTGTGAGAAGTTTTCTAACTGTGCAGGAAAGGTCATAAAGTTGTTGTTGGACAGCTGCAACACTTGTGCCTGTAAGCAAAATATTTATTTACTTATTGTCAATTTTATACCTATTGTATGTATGTTACTACTTACAAGACGGTGTATAGAGAGGTAAAAACGAAGGCAGAAGACTATGACTTATCCACTCGTAAAAACTCTGCAGACAATTGTTCAATAAGATCAATTATTGAAATCATTGCATGAAAACAGAATGGATTTAAAAAACTGACTAAATATGAAACTGTATAACTATAAATCATTGCTGTTTATGCTTGATTATATTACTAAAAATTTCAACTTGCTATAAAGTTTGGTCTTACAGAGTAATCTAGTCCATCAGGAAGAGACGTCAGTCCGCGATCAGCGCAGTCCAGGTGGAGCTTGCCACCCAGGGTGTAAGACCGGCAGAGAGGATCATCGAGGTCATCTTCGAATTGCCGGATAACTCCAGCACCAACCATCACTGGCAGCAGCCATAACCACAGAGCGCGATTTAGTGCATCTGAAATTAGTTTTTTTTATATTAGTCAGGGTATTATATAGATAAGTTGCCTTAATTTCGTCTACTTGCCACCTCAAAAATTCTTGGAGGTCCCAGGGAACATATTTTTAGTTCGCACGAAACTTAGTTCACGCAAATATCTGCAAGTATGTCTAGGAGCTTTTCTTTTACCGGCATGAACTAAGTATGATTCTAAAACAGACTAAAAAAATTTTTAGATTACAACTTTTCAGGAATAAAACACCAAAGGAATAGATAGATGATCGCTTGTCTAATCAACTGGCCGGACCTTTTATATGATACGAATGTACTTTTTCAGCCTTTTACGTTCCACTCCTGCAGGGCTAACATGCGCACCCCGAGAAATATTGTCGTGTCTTTATGTCGTGCGAAAACGAGACAAACTTATACAGATTCGTAGCCTTGTCCTGTTTTGTAGAATCGAGAAAATTTTCTCGCGGTGCGCATGTTAGGCGCTCTGGGCATGAGTCTAATTGGGTGATATGCCAGCAGTGATGCCAACTCAGCCCGTTCGGAGCTAGATCCAGCCAGTTTTCAACTTGTTTAGCCCCGAAAATAATTACTTAGCCCCTAGACCCAAATCTAGCCCAAAATATTCATTTATATTGAAAAAAAATCCTGCGCGTCATGAGAGACGGACATCAAAGCCTTCAGCACAAGTGAAATCCTTTGTGCCGATATTTAACGAAGACCCATCCGATGAAGACGGCTACATAAACAGCTTAAAATTTGAAAGTTTTTCAGGTTTTTTAAAATATGTTGCTTGTAAATTTTTTGACATGACAATAAATATATCCAAATTTTTGTATTTTAGTGTTAATATCTACAGACATCATCAGCCAGAAGACGTCCACTGCTAGACGAAGGCCTCCGCCTTAATAAGGAGGGGTTGCCATAATCCCCACGCTTGGCAGGTGGCTTGCAGAATGCTCACCACCGTTATTCGAGAGGACGCTGCTGCCCTTTTTCCGGTGGGTCTCCGGGTAATCTACACAGTACATGAAAATAAACTGTTTACGCGGAACAGTACTACTATACCGAAAGGAGGTTATTGTACTCAGTATTGTAAACAAGTTTTATTATGGGGAAAATCCCCTACTGGAAGCTTACAAAACGCACAAAGCAAATTTAAGAAAGTTTGAATAATTTATCAAAGCAACATGTAACAGCTTTGGTTTGTTTGGGGCTAGATGGCGCTGTGTAAAACATCCACCCAATATTTATTATTATATCTATTAATATTATTAAGATTTTTGTTTCACATATAATAATAATTATAATTATGTAATTTCTATTTGTGATTTAATAATATTTGTATTGTTTTTTTATATTTTATTTATTATATTAAAGTAAATCTGTGTTTGGAAACGACAATCTGTATCGTCTTTAACACGAAAAAATCCGTATCATTTTCTCGTGTAAAATATTCAATATCTCATTTAGGTACTTTTACCTACCAGTTTTCCAAGAAAAATAAACTACGATAAAATTCTTTGTACTGAATGAACTCACCCGATCCCATTAGGAACGCCTTATCACCATGTTATAAATGCTTAGATTCACATATTATTCCACGACACTTTTACTGTTATAACCAAACCACTTTCCTTTCTGTTACACAGTCAGTTTTTTAACTTTGAACAAGCAAGCATTTGAAATGCTGTTTTTTTCTCCTCAAATAATTTTCACTGGAGCGTTTGGCAATGAAAGATAATGTTAACAAATACTAGGTGGTATGTTCATCGCTCCAAGTGGCCGAGATATATAGGGTGTATCATAAAAAATATTACATTTACCAGGCGGACGTAAAAAATGGTTCGTTGTTCCGCCTAAAATTCAATGTCATATTTTAGTTAAGCATAATTACATTTCGCTCAATAAGCACAAGCATAATAATAATAATTACGCATAAATATTTTTCGCTAAATTACAGTAACGATAACAATAACTAGGCATATTAGAATAAATCATAATTTATTATACGCATTTTATTAAAATCATAATGCTCATTGGCATACCAAATATTAATTATAAATGTAACTCACGACTTATAACAAAACTAAATTACTATCAAATCCATGAAACAATTAACAACAAAACAAATACAAACGCATAATCACTGCTGGACCTTTTTTTTAATCACTGCTGGACCTAGACCTACCTTCGGAGGGCGGTTGGGTCATTCACTAACCTGGTCTAGTTCTGAATTAATGGATGCACAGGCGCTGCGCAATTTAAATTAAATAAAAATCAATTGCCGCACTGTATCTATGTATGTAAGCTCATAACTTGAGAAAGGTCGACTGATTTGTTTATTTTTTGTTGTGTTCGTGATTGTACGCACAAGGTGTGTACGTTTTTTTTTTACAAAAAACAATGCAACCGCGCGAAACCGGGACGGGCCGCTAGTTATAAATCTAAGTAATTTTAAATCCTAGCGTTTGTGATCGCTTCGTTGGGTACTACTATTATTATACCTCTACTATCTACTACTACTACTTCTATAAATAATTGTGTGTTGTAATGATAAAAATTACTCATAATTTAAATAATATTGTGCAACTCGGATGCGCACTTGACTATGGTACCCTAGAAAATTTTATGCTTAGATATAATAGTATCATAAATAAAATAACAGTAAATATAATATAGCTCTTAACTTTTGATGCTTAAATAGTAATATTATAAAAAAATAACAGCTATTAAATAGCCAATGGTGTCGATTCTGTTGCACCGCTCACTAAACTAAACTTAATTTGACAGGACGAAACCTGTTGGCATCCTTTTCTAACTTATTGAAATGAAATGAGACGCGTATATTTTTAGTCCTGTCAGATTAGTTTAGTTTAGTGAGTGGTGCAACAGAATCGACACCAATAGCTGCATAACTAGCAGTAACAGACTATGATAGTCTGATTATGATGATAAATTAGGTAAGTATTAATTCTAAAAAGATTGCTGAAATAAATTTATTATTTCTAATTTAAAACATCCTTTGTTTCATTCTGTTATCGACGTTGTCTTATCTCTGATTAGGTATCGACTTATCGTTAGCCGAAGAAATAGTAACACCTCAAAAAAATGTGAATCACATTCTTGTGCATTAGTTGGACTTTTTTCACTAACTTCTCACGATATTTTTTTTATTAACATTGGTTCATAACTTAAATCATAAAACATACCATAAATACTTTAACAGAATTCTCAACAAATCTTTATGCTTAGTACTTATTACCATAATACACAATTATTATTATCAGTAAAAAATGTCCCAAGAGGTAAAATCTTCACTGTTCATTTGTACAATACCATAAAAAAAATATTGATAAGATAACTTGCAACACACGTCACTTTTTCTTCTAGTTTTAGCTGATATTATCAAAAGGCCTCTAAGATCACCCGGCATTTATGAATCATAGAATTTTTGAATTATAAATGATTAATATTATAATTAGAGAAAGATAACCGATACGCAAACCAATATTATACACGCCCGCCTAACTTGACTACTGGGTTAAGATTAAGTTTACTGTGGGACTTTAAAAACTGTAGGTATCAATTTCCTTTTCATGACGCCTGAATGTTTTCCCTTACATTTTCGTAGCTGTGTGGGTTGTCGAGTCAAATCCTCCGGCACTCAAGATTACCAGGTGGTTCGAATTTGCGACACGCCTCTACGCCTGTCTGGTCGCATTTACAATCAATGGAGGTAAGCCATATTGATTTGAGGTGTTTTCAGATGAAGTTACTCTTGAAACGTGTTAACGCAAAGTACAGATTGAAGGCGGTGGGAGCTATAAAATAAGACTAAAATAAGACAAGCTTTTATGGTTTTATGTAGGTACCTATCCGTAAATAAAGCATCAGTAAAGTATTTAATGTAATATATTATATACAATATGTAACAAAACGGTTCAACAATACTGAAGGGTATGTATGTAATCATCATTATGGACAACTTTTACTATGGGGCCAACCCTGAAAACGCGAAAAATAATCATATATTCCATACATTTTGTCCAAGGTCAAAGAACTTTTTGTATGGAACAGCTGTTTTTTTTTCGCGATTACACGGTCGGCCCTATAATAAAAGATGTTCATAATGATGAGTACATACATACCCTTCAGTATTGTTGAACCTTTTTGTAACACGTTGTATATTCAAGTTATATACAAGCAGTACGAGTATTTACGTATTATTTCAGATAACTGGTTCCCATAGTACCTACAAGCTTTGCTTAGTTTGGGACTAGATGGCGTTGTGTAAAATATCAACCCAATTTTTTTTTTTTTTTTTTTTTTTTCTTTCATTGCATGATGCGTGGCATTGGCAAGAAGAGTAACGTTAAGGATTACCCGGTCAGTCTTCAAGTATGTCGGCTGAATCAAAAGAAAGTTACGTATGTACTTGTGCTCTTTTACAAAGTGTACATTGTCAGTAGTGGTAGGACTCTACTGCAGAGTCCGCCTGGGGAAGTACTAGACCTTTGCCAGTTATCCAACCGCCAAGCAGTAGTGTGCAAGTATTACTGTGTTTCGGCTTGAAGGGCAACGTTACCAGAAAAATTACTGAGTTTAACATCTAATATCTCAGGGTGACGAGCGCAGTGCAGTGCGGCGCAGGATTGTATTCGCAAGTTCACAATTCTGACACGGCTACTGTTTTGGGCAGGTGCTTACCACCAGGCGAACATCTAGTTCGTCTCGACAACCGATTGCATTGAAAAAAAACGTTTATATACATTTATGTAAATAAAAATAATTATATTTATTTTATCTGTTATTTTGAATTTTGTATTATTATCTTGTAGTAGACCCATCTGAACGTACAAAAACCAACCATAAAGTATGCTATCGATATTTTTTTCTTGAATAAACGAGCGAAAACCCGAATCATCAGCTTATCAAATTTTCCTTCGCACACTCTTCATTCCCAATAAACTTGAGTCTCAAGATTAGGTCGTCACGGAATATGTCACGTTATTTACACCTATTTACACCTGTCTAAGCTAGTTTGAGACCTGTTTATAACCCTTGTGGATCTTATGTCTGTTTTCAATAACATTCCCTTGATGTAACAAATCTTTACGAAAGTTTAGAAGTCTGTATAAAAAATTCCGTGATTAATACTCATACATACATAGGAATATTACTTTAGGACTATAATTTTCTGAATGCAAAAGAATTTCAAAAAAAAACATGACTTTTAGGCAATTTTGATATATTTCTACCCCACTAGATCTGCCCGCCTAGCACGCGAGCCGTGATAAACGTTTATCTACTCTTTTTTCCCCGCGAAAACGAGACAGACGTATCCATATTCTAGCTTTATCACTTTCTCGCGCGGGGAAAGACCAATTAGTCCTCGGCGCGTGCTAGGGGGCCTGCAGGGCTAGCATGTGCACCGCGAGAAAATTTTCTCGATTCTTAAAAACAGGACAAGGCTACGAATCTCTTTTTCGCACGACATAAAGACACGAAAAAAAAATCTCGCGGTGCGCATGCTAGCCCTGCTGGTCAGGATTAGCACGTTTCCTTTCTCCACTGTACTCTCTCAGCAGTCATCTTAACATTTTGTCCTCTCACACGCTCATCATGTTTCAAACAGTTCATTCATACCTTTTTAGATCACACTTATATAATACATAGTAAGGGTTTAAGGATAATAGTTAGGTAAACGCCATGATTCAGAAATTACACAATAAAATTTCTGTAATAATTCATTGTTTGCATTAGAAATATTTAGGTGTGTTTTCAAATAAAAAATATAACAAAATACAACAGTATTTTTAATACTTTCAAGTGACGAGCCTAGCCGGACGTTCGCCTGCTGGTTAGCGATACTCCTGCCCGTATAGTAGCAGTGCCAGAATTGTGAACTGGCGAAAACAATTCTGCGCCGCACTGCACTGCGCTCGTCACCCTGAGATATTAGATGTTTAATCTCTTCATGCCCAGTAATTTATCTGGTAACGTTGCCCTTCAATCTGAAACACAGTAATGCTTGCACACTACTGCTTGGCGGTTGGATAACTGGCAAAGGTGTAGTACTTCCCCAGGCGGACTCTGCAGTAGAGTCCTACCACTACAACAAACAGTATACTCTAATCAAACAGTATACTGTAATCAAAACAGTGTACTGTAATCGAAACATATACTGTAGGCAGGTACTCGTAATCGAAGAACAAAATGACTAAAACTAACACAAATCCTACTTATGTTTTAAAGCTTATACAGTAAGAAAGGTTATGACCTATTTTGATTGATTATGATGATGTTGAGTTGAGGAAACACTTAATATAAAAATATTCAAACCCTACTTTACACCAAACGAATAGGAATATTTTTTAGTTGCCATCTCTACTACCGTACCGTTTCAGGTTTACACGAATCAAAGTAACTTTTAACACCAAACTGTATTGAGTAACTTCCAAAAGTTCAATAAATAAGGATAAGAACCATTAGAGATGGTCCAGCAAATCTTCCGACGCCGAGCGCCACTTACTTAGACTTAAAGTGTTCCGTAGCGCTATTTTGTTAAAGATTTGGGATTGCCGTGTCCGTTTTGATGTACAGCAGTGGCGAGCTAGAGAATTGGAAATGCAGGTCGATCGTTTCGGAAATAGTTTGGTAATATAAAATGTCACACTAAACTTACCAGCTTGGCCACAAATCGACGATTTTCTGCCAGGCAATAATAAAAAAAAAAAATACTCATTGTAGATGGGAATAACCAGACGTGGCTGTCATTGTCAAGTTTTTTATTTTATTTTAGTGCCATAGATAAAAAATAATGATGATGGTAGTTTTGGCGGGAACACGGAAAAATCATGTGTTTGCATTAATTATTTTTTTTAAATTGTGTTTTTTTTCGCGAATTAATGATTAAAAATGGTGGTGTTTTATTCATTGAGTGTTCAATTACATGCATGCGTGTGGGCAAGTGATATAATGTTGTGAAACATGTCTTTACGTGTTTTTTTAAACTCTGTAGAAGCTCATATAGTAAAGTCGCCACAACTTTACTAGGGCATGACTTGGATTCGACTATGACAAATTTCGTGTAATTAACTGTGATTTCATGACATATTTGACTTGATTTTAGTAAAAAAACTTGAAAATTCATAAACTTGACTCTGGCAGAATGTACAAAGTGCGATGCCAACAACTAAGAAAAAAAATATGCTGTTTTTGACTGGCACGTATAGTCAGCGCCGTCTATCGAGTTGAAGAGAACTACTTTTTTTTAATTGCCTGCCAGAAAATCACTCATTGGCATCGCCTCGTTTAATTGTCTAAAAGCAATGCCGAAGTATTTATCCTGCAGTTATAAACATACATCCATTTCGTTTGAACGACTCGAATTCGTGCGATGTCGATCCGATGCTGAACTGCTACATGTGCTGCGACCTTACAATTAGGTAGGTAGGTATGAACTTCCATGAAATAAGGTTTTTTATGGAGGTTTTTGCTTATCAATGAAACGGAAAAATATTACAGACATACTTATTAGTTCTTGGGTGCTTGCTCGAGAGTGGTTAGTTTGGTTGTAGACTCTACTGCAGAGTCCGCCTGGGGAAGTACCACACCTTTGCCAGTTATTCAACTGCCAAGCAGTAGTGTGCAAGCATTACTGTGTTTTGGTTTGAAGGGCAATGTTACCAGATAAATTACTGGGTATGAAGAGATTTAACATCTAATATCACAGGGTGACGAGCGCAGTGCAGTGCGGAGCAGGATTGTGTTCGCAAGTTCACAATTCTGGCACTGGTACTGTTAGTGGCAGGCGTAACGCTTACCACCAGGCGAACGTCTTGCTCGTCTCGTCACATGACAGTATTAAAAAAAAACATATAAGTATAGAAGTCAGTAACAATTCCAAAAATCATACTAAAACTTTCTATAGTCGGCTCTTATTCTACGATTGTAAAAGTCCGTACTCAAACACGCCTTGTTTATCCATAATCGCTACAAACGATAATATTGGTTTTTGTTGTATTATACAAAGGCCTATAATACAACATAGCTTGGGAGTGCGTGCTTCGCACTGCGTAGAGTAGCGAGAGTGGTCCCGAGGGGAGTAGCGCGAGCGTGCTACTTCGCAACGGTGCACTCTCAGCTGCAGTACGGCGCTGAGGTATGGGCTAGAGCCGCCGACTGGGAAAGATCGTTCATGATGCAGAAACGCGCAGTGTGTTGTTTGGTGCGTGGGGCTTGGGACACTCCGGTTCGCCCAGCTAGGCTATATAGGCTTTGCAAACAGCTAGGTATCCTCACGTTATCTGGCATATTGAGATATCGAGTGGCAGCATACGTGAGGGTAAAACTAGCGACGTACGCAGAGCATGGTTCCAAGCACAGGTACCCCACCCGCAACAGACACAAATTGTTGACCGTTCCGCGCTCCCTCGACAAGTCCTCCAAGTTAACGCAACGTCATGGGTCCGACCGTCTATAACAACTTGCCGAACGATATAACTAAAGCTAAGAGACTGCAGTCCTTTAAAAATAGCTCGAAAAAATGGCTCATCATGAAATCGTTCTACAAGTTTGACGTATTTTATAAATGTAATATATGAATTTAATAGTAGGAATCTAATAATAATTGTTATTATTATTATTTTAATTTAATTTATGATTATTAATTGTAATATTTTTAATTAATCGTTGCATGACATATTATTTTATTATATTCCCTATTCAAATAGGTATATAATTGACATGTAAACTGACAATATATCAATAAATGACTTGTGACTTACTTTATGACTTCATATCTACGAATAGATAGTAAGTAAGTATATTTTGCTATCAACAATCAATAAAAAAGCGATCCTTATTGCCAAAAACTGTCTGCAGATCACGAAGCCAGTAAATTGCGGTCATCCTATTTCTTAAGTACTTAGGGTTGTCACCCTTCATTTTTTATCAACTAGTTTTCTTTAATTCACATCATCATTAGCCAGAAAACGTCCACTGCTGGATGAAGGCCTCCCCTTAACCATAATCTCTATCTAGTTTTCATAATCCCCAAGCTTGGCAGGCGGCTCACCTTAACCGGTATTGCCCGCCCTGCGGTGGCCCTGGATACAGTTATAGGACATACCCAGGTCAAAATCACATTTAGCTGAATATTATCAACTGGTTATTTAGATATCATAAAATAAATCATAATAAAAATAATCCTAATTAGAACATTTTTAAAGGTGGACCATGGATCAAATCGACCATGGTCTAAAATCTTTATTAAATTGAAATTATTTAATTATATTAAATTAAAAAATAAATGTAATGCGTCGAGTCGAAAAAAAGTATTGCGTCAAATGACAAGGCAAGTTGGTCAATCGCTATTTGTCAAAAAACCAAACTCAACAACCTCTTATAAAAAAAACGAAAAATTAGAAAAAGAATATTTATTTATTTATTTTATAATGGCTACTTTTGTACCACTTTTTCCATTCAGAACAAGACTTTTGTTGTAATTAGGTTTTATACCTATTGGTTTTTCTATTTAATTGTTTAGATAAGTGGCTGATGCTACTTTACGGTTATTATCAAAAAATACTTTTCAAAATCGGTCCACATTGACGGACAAATTGGTGAACATACTTAAAAAACATACAGTCGAACATAAAACCTCCTCATTTTTTGATGTCAGTCAATAAAATTTTAGCCTTACCACATAATACATAATAAATATAGTCGTCGTCAGCCATAAAACGTCCACTGTTGGACGAAGGCAAGCCCTTTATAGAGGGGTGTTGCCATAATCCCCACGCTTCGCAGGCGGCTTGGGGATCGCAGAATGGTCACCATCGTTAACAAAAAGGACGCTGCTGCCCGTCCTCCGGTGTGTCTGGTTGCAGTTTAAAGACATACCCAGGTCCAAACATAATAAATAGTTCTACGTACAAAATATTCACTCCCTTTTCTACTCTATTTGTATAGATCAGCTTCGATATTCCACTGTAGTGTACTTGCGTAGCCGGCGGGAAGAAGTGTGAAGTGAAGTTGAGTGAAGTTAGCGAGCCAACCGCTAGAGTGGAAAATCGACACAAAGTATTTTACAACAAAGTACAAATTAGCTTGCACTGAATATGAGACAGTTGTAGTTAATAGGTATATTTGACGTTTAGACGCTTTTTATACGCGAGAGCATCCTGGATGTACACCGGTACCTGTACCTGTACCGGTTTCAACCGGCTTAAAAAAAGAAGGTTCTCAATTCGACAGTATGTTTTTTTTTGTTTGTATGTTACGCGATTACTCCGCCAATTATGAATTGATTTTGATTTGTGTGATTGGTAGGTGACACTTCAGAGGTGCTCCCATATAAATTGTATCGAAATCGGGTTAGTAGTTCGGTTTTTAAATCAAAATAACTGAAATAAAACAAAATAACTGGAAAATGTGAAGATGTCATCCAGGTAGTCAAAATTGAAGTCGCTTGTGTTTTTTTAAAGAGTATTATTGTCTATGATAACTGGGGGTCTAAAATGGCCGCATTAAGCAATTCCCCTAAAAGCAGTTCATCTTATGAATTCTTAGCAGAATGAATTGTAAAAAGTTCTTCTCGAGTAACTTCTAACGAATCTGCGTTGACTTTATGCAATACATCTTTCATCGACCATTTTACGGCTTTCTATAGAAAACTGTCAATTCTACTAGAAACTAATGAATTCCGTAATAGAATCAATTGCAAAAGATTATTATGAATTGGCGCTTAAATGACCGTTTTACGATTTGCAAAATTAATTATCATAAGATCATATGCAGAATTGCTAAGCACGACCATTTTAGCCCCCCTGACAACCCTATGCACGGGTCAAACGGCTTAACATACGAAGGGGTATCCTTACTAGACACAAATAATGCGAAGCTTCTTACGAATCATATTTCGCTGATCCCTAATATGGGTAGGGTCAGATATCGGCCATTTCTAATTCATTGTTTTTATCCTCTATTGGACGATTGACTTGTGATATTGTTTTTGAAAAAATGGTTACAGATAGGTAGACGTGACAGAGGTAAATTATGTTTATGTTATTTTATTTTTATAAAATGGAACCTTTGAGATTATCCCGATAGTTAACTCTCATTACGATATCAATACAATAATTTAGTTCATAGATAATAAAAAAATAAAATAAAATAAAGCATGAATAAAAAAAATACCTAAATTAATCTCTTATTTTAAAATAAGCTTCAATGGTATAAAACAAATAATCTTGTAAACGCGCTTTCAGCTTGGTTAAATAATCAAAATATAAAATGAGAGATTAGATATATGGGTAATATATCTAATAATGCACGCTATTTCTTTGGAAAATATCAAATTTTTTATATTAGTTATAGTTAGATTTTTCCATTACTCTATTATAATTTAAAAAAAACAGGCATTGTACCCATAAATTATAAATTAAAAATTCTTTAAAATTCACACTGTAAAGGGGTGTTTGTCAAAGAATATATATATATATATATATCATCCGTATATATATATATATATGTATATATATATATATATATATACAGATAGGATATCATCCGTATATATATATATATATGTATATATATATACGGATGATGCACAATAGTGCTAGGTCATTTTTTGTTCTTGTCCATGTGAACAGAGACCCAGTGCCTAAACATAAGACCCCCCAAATCCCAAACCCCAAATCTATGCTAGAGTCTATGATAAAGAAATAGATAAAACAAACAAACAAACTCACAGAGTGATAGATAAATAGATACGGAATGGTACGGACTGATAGTTATATTATGGACACTGATATCTTATATAGTAGTGGCGTTATCATTATAATAAGTGTAATGTGAAAAGATATATCACTACGGATATCTTTCTGGTTAAAATTTGGAGTAAGAGCAAAATAAGAATACAAGCTTCCCAAACTTGACATCACAAGAGATACTTAATTCTCAAAGTAATAACTCGAAATAATTAAATAATTTCTGTGACTTTCCTTTGATTAGCATTTCGATTAATAAGCTCCCAGACATTGATCGTCAAGTCAAGAGCTCGATATTTGAACATCTGCTGAATGTTTGCCATTATCAAGAAGTACGTATTCCGAATTTCTCTTTGAATCCGCTACTCCGTTCGTTCTCGACCTCGAATGTCAATCCTTTTATATTAGGGTAGGGGATTTATCGATGATTTATATCGATAGTACAATATTATATTACCTAATTTAATTTAAAAAAACATGAGCCGTAGCCGTTATAGTACAATGGTAGTAGATGAACCTTGAGAACATGAGCTGCTGGGTCAATTCCGGGCCCCTATCAATTTTGTACTTTGGGATACACGTACGTGTCTAATAAGTTCATACCACCGCTCTTTCAATGAGTTTGAATATCACGAGGAAACCTGCATATGCATGGAGAATAAATTCAATGGCGTTTGAGAATCCGCCGGCCCGCACTAGGCCGTGGTGGTGGAGTTTGCCCAATCGCTCTGCGAAGATAGGGAATTAATTCTTTTGTGAGTTATAATGGAATACAGTAGAAATATTGTTATAATAAATTGTACGACGGCAGTCTGAAACAGAATAGATAATTATTAACTAAAATTAAGTACCAATAATTTGCAGTAAATTTTGCGCTATTGCAGTTTTAGGTTTAAATGGTGAGTTATTTCACAGGACTCTTGAAATCTTAAAAGAAAATATAACTAAACTATCGATATCAAGAACCCCTTGACTGTTCGCGGACGTTTTAAGTATTGATGGTAGCGGAATAAAACAGCATTGAGTCGATGTCGCATCCCTAAACCTCCCCGTCGGGAAACAGGCTTATTCCTTCGATGAGTGCTATCGCTCAGTTCCAGGGACGTATCAAGAGTACAAATAACGAGTAGACTCAGCATGCATTTATAAACAAATTACAAAATATCATCTATAACCATTGACTCATAAAAACGGTCTAAAACCGCATATTTTAGACCACAATGTTGCGTTGTGGAATAAATCTCAAGAAAATTCTGGTGCTTACTAGTCATAAATGTTGAGCGTTCGAGATGTTCCCTTAATACGTCCATGTGCTGTTCGTGGCCTTTTAGCGCTCGTCTCCCGGGAGCTGAGCTTTTTACAGTGTGTACGCGGCTTTATACGATCGACTTCCAATATGAATTTCAGATGGGTTATAAGATTGGTAAGCTCTGTGTTTCGAAAATGTATTTTGATAAATGGCTTTCCGATTCGACGTTTTGATGTATCGGTGTATTGAGTTGTTTCGGGTTGAGTTGTTAGTTGTGTGTGACTTTCTTGAAAGTTCTAGAATTGTAAATGAAAATGGTTTGTTCTTGGAAATTGTGGAAATATGTTGCTAATTGATTTAAATGGATTACTTTGATTATTATAAAACTGAAAAAAAAAACTAAACCTCCGGAATTATTATCTGGGGCTATGTATCTCTAGGGATGGAATCTGTGATATTACGTAAATATATATTTCTATCACGTGTTATTATCAATTAGATTGTCAACAGATAGTGACGGGAATAAAATATAGTAGATTAGCAAACAACTATTTTTAAGGCGAGAGGGTTTTTTGGATCCTGAGCGCAGCGAGGGAGCCCAAAATAGTGTTGATCCCGAGGTGGACACTATTAAGTATATTTTCTAGAAAAACTGAGATTATTGAGACTGAGTGCCGTGGCGCGAGAGAAGATCAGTAGACTATGATACGCAGAATTTGATAACTATAGAAACTTGGTGTATCTTATAGAGTGGAAAGTAATTATGAATTATAACGCAACCATTCAAACTTTAGTATCGCAAGTTAAACATATTCGTAACTATAAGGGCGTCCCAACACGGCTCTCTGAAAGTTGTCCACAAGCCAACGAAGAAGTCATAACGAAAATTAAATACGCTTTGATAAATTTTTGCCAGAAGCCACGTCTTACTTCACAGCCGTTGTATAAGTTTTCATAAAGTTATAGTTTCTCAAAGCCCGTCGCGAAACTGCAGAACACTCCGGAAAATGAAGAAGTAAAGCATTGGAGTGAAACGTAGACGCCGGCTGAGGCAGAATAAAGTTGACATTTTTGCAAAGCTACGTTGGAATTTCAACAAAATTAAATGTGGCAGTACACGTAGCGTCGTAGCCGGTATAGTGTGAGGGGGTGCCTCCCACTCTGTCGCGCCTGTACTTGCGCCCTATTTCGTTGCCCACTTTCAAGTTTTGTTTGAGAGTCAGTTTTTTATTGGAAATAGATCTTAGTTAGCCCACCAGCTCACCAGATTGTAAGCGATGGGTAGGCGAAGATGGAACACTTTGTGAAGAAATCTATTCATTTTGGCTTTACCAATATCTCAGGAAACAGCAAATGGGACAAAACAAGAAAATAATATTAAATAAATATTAAAAATATTTTTGAGCCCAATCATAAAATGTCATCATAAAATGTGGACCAAAAGCAGAATTTTTGATGTGAGCCGAAACTACCCGCACCAAGCATTAATCATCTAGACTTTATCATAGCTGTTCTAAACCACAAAGCCAAATTTAATGTTTTGTATCTAAATTGAGACTTAGTTTGCCGGCAATACTTACTAAGTTATATGATACCTACGTACGGGAATGAATACCTGATTATGATGATGATAATGACATAACGGGGTTATTAAGATTTTATGGATGTCTTTTACCACGGGGCCAACACTGAAATCGAAAAATATAAATGAGCCGTTCCTCTTGTATGGAAATACAAGTGTATCTTCACATCAGAAAAGCTGATTTCAGAGTTAGTTTCAGTGTAAAAACTGTTCATAATGATGAGTACAAAAAGCGTCTTGCAGCGTAATACCTCCATTTAGTCTAATCCTGTATAAAAAGGTGTTTTAACGATGCTAATTACGAGATCGAGATATTTCCATAGTTATGATCTTGGCCTAATGGTATAAAATTCGCAATTTGCATATACCTATTTGTATCTACTAGGCCAGAATGAACATGGACAAGACAAAGATCATGTCCAATGTCCATGTTGTGCCCGTACCGGTTGTCGTTGGGAACGATACTCTCGAAGTTGTTGACCACTACAACTACCTTGGACAGATTGTTCAGTTAGGTAGGTCCAACTTCGACAAAGAGGTCGCCCGAAGAATCCAACTCGGATGGGCAGCGTTCGGAAAATTGCGTAATATCTTCTCGTCCAAAATCCCGCAGTGTCTGAAGACAAGGGTATACGACCAGTGCGTGTTGCCAGTGATGACATATGGAACTGAAACGTGGTCTTTAGCTGCTGGCCTTTTGGAGAAACTTAGAGTCACGCAACGGGCAATGGAGAGATAGCTCGCAAGGTTTGCAAGTTTAAGTGGCAATGGGCAGGCCACATCGCTCGAAGAACTGACAACCGATGGGGAAGAAAGGTTCTTGAGTGGCGACCGCGAACTGGAAGACGCAGCGTAGGAAGGCCTCCCACTAGGTGGACCGACGACATTGTAAAAGTCGCGGGCAACCGGTGGATGCAAATGGCAGGTTGTCGTACAGTGTGGCGGTCTAAGAGGGAGGCCTTCGTTCAGCAGTGTACGTCTCCGGGCTAATGATGAGGCTAGAATGTCCTTTACTTTCTTTCAATTAGTCAAAATGTATAATTCAGCCATTTTCTATGAATAAACTGAGCAAAACATTATTTGCATTTCAGCTTATTCTCAAACGTTCGATAAAATCTGTCTGACTGGAACATAACAGCAAGGCCGTCCGAAATGCTAGATGCAAACGACGCAATGCACATTAGCGGAACGAATAACCTCTACCGCGACTATCTCACCAGACATAAACTACCCTGCACATTACTGGAACGATACTCAGTGTACAACAGTTTGGAAAATATTGGCAAAAGTACTATTCAAAAATCTTATATACGTGGGGCGCACTAAAAGTTTCCGGAATGACTAAGAAAAAATACTATAAATAGTCAAAAATTAAGGTATTGTCTCAAAATGTTCTCTGTTAGCGTAAATGCAATTTTTCATACAAATAAGCCAATTTTGAAAACATTTATGCCACTCTTCGGTGATGACCTTGCAAGCATGTTTTTCATAACTCTTAATTTTTTTTTTCTTGATATAGGCTTGCGTTTGACTGCCATCTCGTCTGATAATAAACGAAGATGCAGTCTACGATAGAGCACGCTTGTCTAGAAGAAACCGATTCACTCGCGACTTGAAGACACCCAGATTATAATTATCGGGAAACACCCACTCGGGCAGCGCATTCCACTGTTTAGCAGTTCGAATAAAGAAAATGGAATCAAACCGTTTTGTACGTGTTTTTGGTATATCAACCATAAAACGGTGTCGCTTTTTCGAGGTCCTGGCCGTCCAATAGAAGAATGGGCTGGGGGGAATAAGATCATGCAAATCCGAACGGCAGCCTCTTCTGGTGATGAAAATCGTTGACAGCATTGTTGTTGGCGTTGTTTTGGGATCGTATCAATCAATCCATGTTTCGGCACCTGCTGCTATGTCCCACACCAAATCTGACGTTGAATCTGGTAAGCATGGCGTTGCACCAAGTGAGGCGGTCCGTTTTTTGAGCCTCAGTCAAATTGTGTGGGATCCACCGAGAGCATAGCTTTTTTGCACCCATATGTTTGAGTAGGATTGATTGTATTTGACTCATGCCTATGCCTAAAGATGCTTGAATCTCACGGTAGGTCACAAGCCTATCTGTTTCGATCATACCGCGCACAGCATCGATGTTTTTGTTGTTCACACCGGTGGACGGGCCATCACGAAATTCGTCACTGAGATTGATAAGACCACGTTAGAATTCTGCAAATCACCTATAAATAGTCGTCTTGCATGGTGCTTCATCGCCAAAAGCAGTTTAAACCCTAGCGAAGCTCTGCTGAGCAGTCAAAATACACTTAAAAATGTAGAAAATCAACGAGTTAAATCTATGGCATACACGCAATTTCTAAAAGGACGCCACAATGTAAAAACAAGTGAAAGTCAGATGAAACAAACTGTATTCTACAGCCAAAGAGTTCAGCCAAAAGTCTATTTTCAATTATTGTAATCACTTTTTAAATATTGTCTATGTAAGTGGCCATTTCCGGAAACATATAGTGAGCCCTATGTATTTACTTTGAATATGGTAATTGCAAATCGCAATCAAAACTAAATAAGCATAGTCATAAATGTGTCTGTTTATAGCCCCAAACGATGATGGCTATTATTAAATTAAAGATCCAGTAAAATTAATTTCAGTTCTTCCAAAAATTTGGACTAACAAAAGTGCCTGATTGGAAACGATGCCCTAGTCAAAACTCTGCTGCAAAACCTAGCATCGACGTAGAGTTGCTTGTTTGTCGGTTTTTATCGAATTCATTTCGGTAAGTGTGCTTTGGAATTGCACAACTTGATTCCACCAGCCCCTTTCTATTATTGGACGGCCAGACAAACGCGACCATCGACCAAAACGCCATTACACCACGTACGGTATAAGCGTTTAAATTCCACGTTTTTTATTCGTACGACGAGGCTGTGGAATTTTCTGCTGGAGTCTGTGTTAAAAACCCATCTTACCCACTTTCAGAATTTAGATTAAATAGTTTTTTCTAGGTAAGCTTGCTCCATCTTAGACCGCACAGTTCCTTAACCATCAGGCAGGGTGTGGTCAAACACAAGCCTATTATGGATAAAAACACCGCCACTATGGATCTCTAGCTCTACATCAAGATCTTTTCTTCATAGGCATGCAAAAACGTGCTACGAGAATGCTACGCAGCTACGATTGAAGTAAAAATGCAGACAGTACAGTAAGTCAGTCATAATTTTTTACTATATTGCATAAACATACATAAAATATCGCTTAGTTAGCCAACAGTTTAGTAAGCCAACCGGCTAACTTAACTGAGTTGATGTCTTTTTTTCTTAAAATATACTATAATGAATGAAATACTACGGTAAAATGAGAATGGATTAGATTTGAATGATTTCATTGTTGTATGACACGGAACCATTTAATAAATAATATTTATGGTATAAAATAATAAAAATTTGAAATTTGGAGTCTATTCTTTTCGGCTGTGTGTTTTATTCAACTCCCATCACGACCGCACTATCATTTGGCTAATGTTCCTTGATCGAGCTTACGAATTTCATTGCTCTTTTACTGCTGGGTATTAAATAATTCAGTTTAGTTACAGTCCATGTTAAACGTTTTATGTACCACGTCTGTGAAATGTGAAACGTAACATCACACCATGACCGTGCTATAGGAACGTATCAGGCACCGAAAACCGACACGATACGCTCTACAATGCCCACTGAAACGAATCGACGGTTTTAGTTCGACTACAGGTAGATAGCATACAGACAATGTAAGTTTAGTCATAGATTTTTTTTAATAAAAAAAATCTATGACTAAACTTACAATCCAGCTAAAAATTGCATGGCGTAATGCATTATTTAAAGTATTTTTTTAAAGTTCTGTATAAAATAAAAGTATTTCAATACCTACGTCTTATAAAAAATAGAAGTTAAATCTTTTATTTATTCACTATCTGCAACTGAGCTGTGGATAAACGCCAGCCAAATTTTGAATAAAAACATACATAAAAAGCCTTCAGACATAAAAAGGAATATACTAATTCATATCTCCTTAGCACTAAAATAAAGTATAAAATATCCAACAAACCAAAGTGAAAACCCAAATAAATACGCTCCTCGACATAAAACTTTGAAGCACCAAGCTTATGACGATCATTAGTCACCGAAGCCGGACCATCTAGAGTATCAGAACCATTTATCGGCACAGTTGAACTCATGCTAAATGTTGGCCAAAGTAGCCCAACGTCGCCCGTAATTGGCTCGAGTCCATCTGCAGGCAATTAGGAGGCGGGCGCGTTTTAAAAGATCCATATTTATTCGCCAAGCCTCGCCACTCCGCTTCTAAATGTGTCTTGCAATGCTCTGATTACTGTGATTACGCAATGAGTTCTGTATTACGATGCTTGGCTGTTTTTAATATCATTACTATCTTTTGTGGTTTCAGGTTTTAGAATGCTAACTGTTATGTTATTAGTGGAAGCTAGAAAAAAATAACTACTAAAGATCACACAAACGAACGATAACAAAAGGCATGTGTCATTTTGGCATAGTTCATACAAGGAGGTATGGGAAATGTAGACCACTAGGCCATCTGCTTATGGAAAATGTCCTAAGACTTTACTATTTTAACACCTTTTTTTATACGTTCAGGTGACGAGGCAAGCATGACGTAAAGCCTGGTGTCTGGTGGTAAGCGTCACGCCTGCCACTAACACTAGTAGCAGTGCCAGAATTGTGAATTTGCGAACACAATCCTGCGCCGCACTGCACTGCGCTCGTCACCCTGAGATATTAAATGTAAAATCTCTCCATACCCAGTAATTTCTCTGATAACATTTCCCTTCAAACCGGAACACAGTAATGCTTGCACACTACTGCTTGGCGGTTGAATACTTGGCAACGGTGTGGTACTTCCCCAGGCGGACTCTGCAGTAGAGTCTTACGACAACCATACTACCCGACTACTCGAGCTACACGACTTAATTTCTTTTTCTCTATTGTGAAATAGGTGATTGTGAAATCAAGACACAGAATATAACTACTAGAAAAGTTACTTAAAGTCACTTCACTTCTCTAGATCTCGTTACTGAGTTCCTTTAAAAAAACAGCGCATAAAGTCATCAAACAGCCAACAATCGGATGAGCAGTGTGCTAAAAGATGGCATAAAGTAGGTTTAGCTCGATCTAAACAGTTTGTAACGTCTAAGATCCTTTGTTCAACTTCGGTAAGAGCCAACAGAATTAAAAAATCATAGTAGACATGACACATCTGACCCACGTTAGTTTATTTATTTTTCTAGTTTTAGATTTTTCATCATCTCCGGCATCATTTTATAATTATTGCTCAGAAATTAGCTTGTTAGTGGCCAAATCTAAATATACCGTTGCGTTGCTAAAGGGGCTTTTGTGTAAAATCTCACCCAGAAACCAAGTTGTTTTATTTCATACGGAGATACCTATATTTATAATAAATGCCACTCTTGGTCACCCATCCGAAGACTGACCGGACCGTCCGTTACTTAACATCGGTGATCGTTTAGAATCACCTAGACAAGCTACGCCACGAGCTCTACTCGCTACTATTTATATTGATATATAGATAATATACTTATTGAATATAGAGTAGTTATATTGATAGATAGATTGAATTATTAAGCCTCCAGCGTTCTATATTCAAGCTTCCAGGCCACTTCTGAATGATAATGACCCCTTACATGGCCAGTAACTTAGGCAAACTTGTATATGCCTTAGCCAAACTTAAGCTGCTATCGTGAAACTGTGCTTCTGACCATATTTCTGAGGACATAGGGTTCGTTTTCGCGACACATGGGTGATTTATGTACAAATAGTGATGTGAAGTTGTGTAGGACGTTAGAGGCACAATGCACTAATTATATCAGTATCTGAGAAAGCCTCTAACCAGCCCCTTAACAGTTTTCCACGGTATCGGAGGGGCATTAGTGCATTTCCCCGTAATGCTTCTAAAGACGGTCGGTTGCTGATGACCAAAGAGGTGGGCCTGTTCCACAAAGTTTATTTAACTGCTGTTTAATGGATGCAAAAACAAGTCTAAGCATGGAACTTTCATAGTTCTAACTAACTGATGCCTGTATGCTGTCTTTTATATACATAATAAAAGAACACAGAAATCAGCTTTAAATGTTTGGAATAAAAGAGCAGTGTCAAACCTTTGATATAAGGCATCTTCCCCATTGGCAGAAATATTTTCAGAATTGGATCCTAATGCCGGAGACAAATATTTATTTTATAGGCATAATTAGTGTGTAAAGTGTAATAGGTAAGGGGAACATAATAATGTATTGTCATATAAATACACGAATAATTTTGTTTATAAAGTCTTTTATATTCGATATGATACGTCTTGATGATTCTTCCGGTGAAGAAAATTTATAAGTACACAAGTTACAAGTAGGTTTTCTTATCAACTGTTTAGTCATCTCGGGCACCTTAACCGTCAGTGTAACAAGCCCTCGCTAATTTAGAACTATCGGCCAGTAAAGTGCTCGGGCGTCTTGTAGCAGTGACCGAACCATCGAACTTGGTACCTAACTAGTTATTTTGGGTCACCCGCCACTTTAACCACAATTCGATTTTGGAACATGATCTCGGAGAAGGATGTCGTATCGATTACTGTGGTATTTTGGTTGGTGTGACTATTAGATATAAGTTGCTGTTAGCACTAGAAAAAAAAAAATGTTTTGTCGCATTTTTGATACAAGCAGGACTGTGTACCAATTTTTTTTTTTTTTTTAATTAATTAATAATAATTATTTATAAATGTATAACTATTTATTAAATAATTATGACAGCAGATGAATGATGATAAATGATTATGTTGCGTCGCATTAAAAGTAGTAAAGCATGTGTGGGTAATAGATAATAACAGAAGACGTCCACTGCTGGACGAAGGCCTCTCCCTTAAAGGGAGGTGTTGCCATAATCCCCACGCTTGGCAGGCGGCTTGGGGATCGCAGAATGCTCACCACCGTTAACTAAGAGGACGCTGCTGCCCGTCCTCCGGTGGTTCTGGATGCAGTTTTAGGACATACCCAGGTCCGCATTTGCATTTGCATTACTTACCTATAAATGTTTCTATGAAAACTCGCGTGGTTTTGACACATTTTCGTTTTATTTATACACTTTTTTTTCAGAGTTTTCGCCTTAATTAAACTTGAGTAATCCAGTGTAAATAAAACAAATGTGTTTCATCTGATTAAGCGTATTTGTGTCTCATTCTTTCATAAGAGTTTTCATCTTAAAAGCTACCTCGCAATCACAAAATATAAAACGAAGTGTAAATCTATATAAATTTAACCCCTCAAGAATGGATACGCAAATTCACACAAAGGGGCCAAATGGACGATACGGCCAAGTAACACTAAGTTCGTCTTACCTTTAAGACGTAGTTCGACGACAACTAAACTCCTAATTGGGAGAATTGAGTTACGAAACGGGGAATCGAACCCCGATCCTGCACTTAGCAGTCACGGATCCATTTAACGGTTTAGTGGAGATGGATCCCTTTTGCGAGACGATATTTGGCAATTAGGGGATAATGATTTGGGTGATTGTAGTTAGAGTGATGATTAAACTTGGGTAATTGTAGTTCTGTAATAAGAATGAAAGAAAGAAGGAAATGTAATTTATTTTAATAGTGAATGGCGGGTCAGTTGATAATTATTGTTTACAGCAACGTATGGTATCTTTATCATTTAATGCCCTAGAAAAAAATATCTCTAACTACACAATAAAAATCACACACATTCGTCACATTTTTATGTGCATAATTTTATATACCTACAGAGTTAGATATAATCAGTTAGAATCGTTTTAAGGGCATATTCTGTACATCAAAACAACCAACTTTTACTATGGGCCAACAGCTGTACCATACATTTTGCCCAAGGTCGATGAACTTTTTGTATGGAATAGCTGAATTTTTTTCGCGATTTTAATGTTGGCCTCATAGTAAAAGTTGTAAATAAAATATGCCCTTAAAAGGATGCTAACTGATTAGAACTAACCCATAGCAAAGATGTAGAACTCTCTGTCTTTAAATGCATAATTAACAAATTCCTTTTATGTAAGTGACCTCTTTTATACTAGATTCTTATAGGATCATTGATCAAACGTCTTAGAGAAAATCTAAGTAAAACTGAAAACCCTACTTTCTTTTTTGTTTTTCAGTGTGAAAATCGATATGAAAACTGAATATTTCCAAACATTTATCGTATTTTTTTCTTTGTTGTTGGCATCGCACGTTGTTCATTCTGCCCGTGTCAATTTTATGAATTTTCAAGATTTTTTTACTAAAATCAAGTCAAATATGTCATGAAGTCACAGTCAGTTACACGAAATTAGTCATGTCGAGTGTCGAGTCCAAGTCATGCCCTAGTAAAGTTGTGGCGAATTTACTATGAGCTTCTACGGAGTTTTGAAAACAACACGAAATTACATTTTTCACCACATTATATCACTTGCCCACAGTCGTGCATGTAATTCAACACTCAATGAATAAAACACCATTTTTAATCATTAATTCGCGAAAAAAATACATGTTTAAGAATATAATAGAATGCAACGACATGATTTTCCCGTGTTCCCAGCCAAACCTCATTTATCGTATTGTAACCATGTGGCAATGTGACAGCTAGGCGGCGGGCGCAAGGCGTGGCGCGAGCCGGATATCCCTTGGGCGGGCGGCTTTATATCCACGTATATCCGGCGAGGGCGGATCAGCCGGATCACCAACAGGTGGGGGATGAGCCGTTAGAGATCCGCCCACCGCCACGTGTTTTTTTAGATCAAGATTTTGTAGAGTATTGTGTATATCGATGACAAGTGTTTGTAGTTGTTTGAGGTTTTCAGTTTCCTTCAAATAGACTTATGAAGTAGATACGTCGTTCTAAAACTGACTTCTTGAAGGTTCTATATGAATCTAGACTGTAACTACGTTTTGTTCAATTAGATGTATTTTTCTCAAAATTCGAAATTGTGACGGAATTTCCATGACAAAACTTTATTGAATGGTTTGATTTAAGTGAATGTTTAGAGGCAAGTAGCGAAATAGTTTAGTAGATACAGTTTTCCGTAAAGTGTATTTGAATAAATTAATGTGATTTAGATATTTTTTTTACTAAGCATTTTCTTTTGTTTTAATTCATAGGTACACTATAGGGGTTGTAGGTTTTGGTGAATTCTTCACCTAAATTAAATATACTTTTATCTTTAACTAGGTGATATTACTTTTTTTAAATCTTTGGATGATAAAACTAACTTGACGTTGGAGGCACATACCTATATAGGCTGGAGTGTACCTGATACAATTTGATTTGAGAATGATTGATCTAATTTATGTACTACATTGTGAGCCGACCAGGTTCAAAACATTGTCATTATTTTCATTTATATTTACAGTTAAAGTTACACCCATTAAATAAGAGGTTTTCCTCCGAGCTCAAAATACATAAAATAAATCTAGAACTGTTTTAATATTGTTAAATTGTGAGCCAAAATAATCACCAGAGCGAAATTTATTAGGACATTTGGGTAGTTAATGCGTAAAATTGACGAAAGCAGTCGTTTTCTGCCCAAAATTTGAGACTTTAGGGTACAAAAGTTTGTTAGAGTTGTCATTATAGTCGAATCAATCAATTCGGAATGGCTGTTCCAATACGCGAGGGATCGGAATGGGCGTAAGTGTGATACCGACCTTATTTATGGTAATCACTAGCAAGGGTGGTTCATAAGTTTAAAAACGTAGAGACTGTGATAAAACAAACTGCTGTTGCTATTAAATTTAAGATGCTTATGTAGACCCGTATAGACCTTTGCTCAAATGTATAAAAATAACAAGCCAAGAAATAGATTTGAATAAAACCATCTCTGGAATGCATAGATAATATTAATAAAAACAACAGATATCAAGTCCAACATCAACGGATAATTTCACCATCGTGAGTTAACTCGACGCCAGCGCCATCTCATAAGGGTTGGTTATCACCAACCCATCGGTCCTACCTATCACCTACCTATCGGTCTACTGACGAAGACACGACATCATTGAGATGTTTCTTTTCTAATGAATATAGGACGTCCATATGATGACTCTAAAATGACGTTGGTACGTCTTTCTGAGGAATAAAGTACGTTCAGACCTTAATTACCTTAATGACCTTAATTTGACGTCAATATGAAGTAGTTTCTCTGGCAAATATAGTATAGTGACACTAGATTGGCGTCACTGTATCGCCTGCTCTAGATGAATAAATCAGCGACCTTAATATGGCCTATGAATGACGTCCTCCATACGTTGCTGACGTCATTTTGCTACCTGGGACGTTCTTTTTACTACGTGTAAGCGACGTTGTTAAGTCGACCAATATTGCACGTCTTTTCTACTACTATAATAATGTCATCAATGAAACGTCATAATCACGACATCGAAGTTACGTGATTATGACGTAATAATAGTTATTTAATAAAGACGTCATGAACATGACCATAATGCAACGTGAATTTGACGTACTTTTTACGACGTGTAAGTGACGTCCTTAAGTCAACCAATATTGCAAGTAATTTTTACTATTAAAACTACGTCATTCATGAAACGTCATAATCACGACATCTAACTTACGTATTTATGACGTATATAATAGTCACTAATTAAAAACTTCATGAACATGATCATAATGTAACGTGAAAATGACGTACTTTTTTCGACGTGTAAGTAACGTCCTTAAATCGACCAAAATTGCACGTAATTTTTACCACTAAAAATACGTCCTTCATGAAACGTCATAATAACGTGTTATGACGGTACGTGATTATGACGTAATTTTAGGCACAAATTAAGGAAGTAATCAATATGATCTCAAAGTTACGTGAATTTGACGTATTTTATACGACGTGTAAGTAACGTCCCTTAATCGACCAATATAGCACGTCTTTTTTACGTCTGCGACGTCAGCGTGCTACCTGTGTAATTATATGGCTTATTCTCAAAAGGTAACTGGGTAATTTTCCACCACCCCGTCGCGGTGACATTCGCCATTGAATTTCATCTCTGGAGATGTTTTTCTATACTTGGCAGGCTAGGAGTTTGACCACAACCCACTTGAAGTCAGTAACAGTGCGCTCGAAAATGGTAAACACTACCTAACCTTTATAGCCTCTACTGATAACTAACCTACGCTATCCTAGAATAGGAAATGACTTTCAAGTGAGACTGACGAAATACTCATTAGTTGCCTGAGTACGTTAGTTTTTGTAGTGAGTAGAGTCCTACACTCTACTGCAGAGTCCGCCTGGGGAAGTACACCTTTGCCAGTTATTCAACCACCAAGCAGTAGTATGCAAGCATTACTGTGTTCCGGTTTGAAGGGCAATGTTACCAGAGAAATTACTGGGTATGGAGAGATTTAAAATCTAATATCTCAGGGTGACGAGCGCAGTGCAGTGCGGGGGAGGATTGTGTTCGCAAGTTCACAATTCTGGCACTGCTACTGTTAGTGGCAGGTGTGACGCTTACCACCAGGCGAAAGTCTTGCTAGTCTCGTCACTTGACAGAATAAAAAAAAAAAAATTGCTTGATTTTCAACTTTCGGTCATAACCAGATTTCCTCACCATGCTTTCCTTCAACCGAAAAGCAAATGGTATGAGTAACTATATCCAATTATTACTAATAACCTTATCATTCTGTATGACACTGTATTATTGTGTTTTTTATACGGTCAAGTGGCGAGACTATCACGTCTTTCACCTGGTGGTAAGCGTCAGGTGCAAACATGAGAAATGGAACACAAAAATTTCAAATTGGTATCCCAGAGATGACAAAAGAAGGAAGGGTGGGCAAATCAGAAGGTGGCAAGATGAAATAAAAATGACAGCTGGACCATACTGGAAAAGAGCCGCACAGGATAGGCATCATTGGAGTGAGCTAGAGGAGGCCTTTCCCGACAGGCACTCTGATACAATAAGGGATATAATTTAGGAAGAAAGAAAAAAGTGCATAACACCCAATTCTTTAAGAAAAACAAAATAAGAATAAGATTCATCTGTTTATTTACTTACTTTTAATTCAGAAATAAAGGCTTATTATTATTATAAGCGTCGCGCCTGCCACTAACAGTAGCAGTCAATAGCAGGCAATACAATCTTGTGCTGCACTGCACTGCGCTCGTTGACCTGAGATATACCCAGTATTTTATAAGACCTGTTCTACCTACATTCAGCAATAAATATTCTTGACTAGAGGTCCCCCGCGACTTCGTCCGCGTGCGGAAGAAATACGGACTGCTCCCAAAATTCTCCAGTTTAAATCATTCCGAGCAAACTCTACCAACTCTACAACATTCCACCCCCTTTTCACCCCTTAAATAGTCCCTGTAAAAAAATTTGAATACACCATTTTTTTTTGAATGAACTATCCAAATCCAAATTTTCGTGACTAAAAGTCCAAAAACAAATGACTTTCATACAAACTCCCCCCCCTTTTACCCCCCTTGGGGGTCGAATTTCGAAAAATCCTTTCTTATTACACCCCTCCGCGTCGAGACGAATACACCCTCCAAATTTCAAGTCTGTACGACCAGCGGTTTGGGCTGTGCGTTGTCTGTCAGTCAGTCAGGACAGAGCCTTTTATTATATTAGATAGAAGATAGATTCATTCATTAAACTAAACCTAAAAGAAATTTCTTACTTATTTCCATATTCCCTAACATTCATATAAAGCCAATCTTCAGCGCCAATATTTTATCAAAATTAATAACAATCAAACACACGCCCACGTTTACCCGGTTATTTGTCGCCCCGTCCGTTAATACCCAAATTAATAGTCTAAACTTGGGATCCCGCACGCTCGTCTTACGCGCAGGTTCGCGAGAAGCCTTACTTTAACTTAGTCGCCAATTAATATATTGCGCCAACTTTACTTTCCATTCTTTACTTTACCACTTATACGCTGGTGTTGCCAGAGTAGAAGGAATAGTACCCGATTTCTGTATTCAGATTCCAAGGTGTGTCAACTGCAATGTCGCTTATCAGGTGGTGTAGTGGGGAAATCCCAAGCCTGTGAACCTGCCTGTGGGTTTGCCTGCAGTTTTAAATGCTTTTTTAACTGATGACCAAAACGGTCGAAATTATCTTCTTTTTTTTACGTGGTAATATTTACGATCACACGATTTACACGATCTGTAACTATGGATCTTGGTTCTAAAACTGCGTCCTGTCCTGAGTGGTTCTCACTAGAGGAAATCATCCTCAACAGCATCCTCTCAATAGGCTACTCTCTACTAGATGGTAGGATGTGGAAGGAGAAGCATTCCGATCTTCATTGCGAGCAGGAAAAGAGAAATCAGGACAAGAGTTTGAATGTTGTTTACAGTTTTGTTTAATTTTGTAAGTAAGAGAATTTTGATCAGAAAGGTTTTTCGAAACATGAAGTATTCTATATGGAAAAGTCATCAAGTGCTTCCAGGCTTGAAGAGAATTACAAGAAATTACTCTTTTAATATCATTTATCAAACATTGGGCGACGCTGATACGTGCACCACGCGGAATTCTTTTTAATATTGGTAGATTGGTTTTTAAATTGCCTAATAGTTCCCCAAAATGTTGAAAGTTATTATTTTGAATATTGTTACGTACTTCATTTGGACAATTTTGAGCCAAACGGTGGGATTTACTTATATGAATTTTGAGTCCACGAATACCTTTAAAAAAACGAGACTGTGAGCACTGGTTGCACTTTACAAGATTTTCCGACGACACATTGGCATTGTTTTTTGAATTTTGACTGTCAGACTGAACAGCCGTATCCCTTTGTGAAAATAAAGAGTAAACTGGGGCTTCTGGTGATGTTCTAAGGCATCCAGGATCAAGGTCTTCAGGAAGGGGCAGTTGTCGCCTACAACGCCTACCCTGTAGAGGCGGCGGAGGCGACAGAGCTCTGGCGTCTTCGACGGGGGTATGAAATTGGTCATCAGTAGGAGACAACGCCGATTTTGCAGCGGACATATACGCAATAAAATATATTATCAAAAAAGTGTAAATATTTATACGTCAATGCTGACATTGTCCAATCGAAAATGTCGAAAATCACAAAACATATTTATACATGCGCTGAGATACACCACGGCTCGGAGCCATCTGTGAATTATTATAGTATCTCAAATATTAAAAGTTATGGGACACAGAACTAGAGGACGTTACACAAATTTGCGAATTTAATAAATAAAATTTATCTCAAGCGACTATTCGACGTCAAGATCGCCGCCATTTTTCTGTACACATTTAATTACAATGTAACTGTAATTTGACAAAATAATTTTGTTAGGTTATTTAAATTATCAACAAAATAATATTCGAATTCACGTAATTTTTACTTCAAAAAATCAAAACGAAATTTTGCTTGTTTTCATAAAATCGAAAATGTAATTTAGTTTATTTTCCGCACAATTATTGCAACCTAGTTAAACTGGCAACCCCACATACCACGAGCCTACGCGTTGCGATAACCGCGCGCAAGAGATTTATTATTTCACAAACTTGTTAAAACTTCTTCATTCGCCCGTATTATCGGCAATGTATATGCCGCTAGCACGCTACTCTACCTTCTGTTACTTTCAAATTAATTTAAAGTTGTTATTTTATTATTGTAACGCAACAAAGACTAACAAGTCAACAGATAGGTATAGACTACCTAAGCAATCGATGTTATTTCAATATTGCCATGCCTCTCGGGAGATCAGGTTAAAGTTATAAGAGAAAAAAGAGACAGAAGCAATGGCGATAGTTTTAGTTGGGATTGATTAAATAAGGTTTAGCTCAATGATTTTGTAGAAAATTTGATAAACAGAAAAATATGCAGAAGAACTAAAAGCAAATGAGTCAGAGTTTCTGACTTATTTGTTTTTTCTGATACAGAAGAGAACATGAGAAAAATTAGAAACTTTAGAGAGATAGAACAGATTATATATAAAAAATAAACATATGTCAAGCAACAAGTCAAAAAAATTACTAGCAAGAAGATAACTATTCCATCGACAAGACTTCGATAAAAAAGAACAGGAAAATTCTGTGGGTAATATATATGTTGGAAAGTAATCAATATTCCTTGGTACCTCTAAATTTTCCAACGATGCTCAAATAAATCTTCAACGATAAAGCGTTACTTTATTAACATCCAACGCTGTTAAGAAAACCTAAGCGCCTATTCCGTAGTCGAAAGGCAATTCTAATTAGCGCTCCTTATTTATGATTCATAAGCCAAAGTACAATAAATTCTGGGAGAATCTTTCCGTCCCACATGTGTTAGTAAGCCGAGGCATTAGCGAATGTTGAATGTAGGTTCTCGACTAATAAGAGATGGGATGTAAGGAATCGCACTGATTACTATATTATTTATTACGCTACGTGCCGCCCGTGTAAACGCTTCCTAATACTCCTATATAAGCTCGTATCTTGGAACCATTTCATAATAAGATATCATTGATACCCCTTGCATACTGTTCTTTAAAGGCGAGAGTGTGTATTGTGGTAAGGTTCTATCATCGGTGTGGTAGTAGAGCCATCTATCAAATGGGGTAACGATTAAGTGAGTTGCAGCCGCGCGGCACCTATGAGATTTTTAATTATTGCCAGTATTAAATCGTGATTAATGTGAACCATGCTTTATGGCTACGGCTTTAAGGCTGTGGCTGTGTGGAGCTGCTTTTATGAGAACCATTTGCTGGTAAGAAATTTCAGTGGAAGTTAGTAATACGTTGTTCTGGGTACCTTACGGCGTTCCTACGGACAGTCGGAACCGCTTCAACCGAACGTACACAAATAAAAAAACACTAGTATTTTGCACCACCAAAATAACCTTGGTTCAACCAGTAGAGGTACCAATAGGCAGTGAGTTGAAATAAAACATCTTAGCCAATAGGTTTATCTCTTGCTAGCGATTAAAAGGCTTCATTCGTGGTAGCAATAATAATCTACTATTTTCAATGTTGGTGTGAATATTGTATAATGCCTAAACCTGAAATAATTAAATAAGTATTAGTATGAAAAAATAAAAATTATAAGAAATAAAAAGGAAGACACTATACTTAGAATGTGCGGTTTAATTTACTAAAGTGTAACATTAAGATTTAACTTCAGCATCCAATTAAACTTTTTCAGTTTTTATCAAAATTTCACCAAGTTACTCGTATATAAACTATACTAAAGTTATAACTCCATTATAAATGTTCATTAAAATGATCGCTATATCACCAGGAAGCACGACATTGTATAAGCCAAAGGTGGTGTATGAAGCAAAATTTCGTCTTATCCCCTAAATCTTGTTTCCATTGTGTCGTACTGTCGATATAGTACACACACACACATAGGTGATAAAAAAAGGTAGTTTAACACAGCCAATGTTATATCAATAGCCAATCTCAATGTTATCCATACTAAAATTATAGTCTTCCAGTTTTTCATAGCATTTTTCCAAAATAATACAAAAATGTGTGATATAATGATATATATATGGTAATATCATCAACAGAGTCTATTCGCATGTGTGTATTCTTATGGTAACGTCTTAATTTTGAAATGTTTATTATATGTATACACTAGCTATGGTCACGCGTTGCTGCCGCTTATATACATACTTATATATATACATACTTACATACTTACATCCTTAGCTAAAGACGTTGCTTAAACTGAATTAGTGCTTAAACTTCTCTGTCTTGTTCTTGCATGTGACATTTCACGTCAGTGAGAAGAGGACCTGGGTATGTCCTTAAACAGCAACCAGACCCACCGGAGGACGGGCAGCAGCGTCCCCTTGGTTAACGGTGGTGAGCATTCTACGATCCCCAAGCCGCCTGCCAAGCGTGGGGATTATGGCAACACCCCTTGCCCTATAAAGGGGGAGGCCTTCGTCCAGCAGTGGACGTTTTATGGCTGACGACGAGAAGTTGTCAGAGCATCTTAAGCAGCGATTAAGTTTGAGCGAAGTTTATAAGTAAGGCCGTTAATGTTAAAATAAAATATGGCATAAAGCACTCAGGGATAGTGTAGTTTTCTGTAGGTGCAAGGTTTATATCAGCAGTTACGAAGATTACCTCGAACGAACATACACACTTTACCTCTTTGTATTTGTTTATATCTTTGTTTAAGAGTGTAGATAAAGCTTCCCTTCTCGATGCAGCAAGCAGAGCCTTATTATTTATATAAAGTTATTTAATACCTTATTATAAACATGTACGATAAATATACTGTATACCAGCGACGATGATAATGGAATGGACGAGCCCACTTGCAATACGATCAAAATTAACAACACAACAAAATCAAGCATACCTAGTTAAAAGTATGCATATTACATTTGCCGGAAAATAGACATAGCGAATCTAATTACTGCTTGACAAAAAGAGAACACATGATGTACATGTATTGGAAGTTTGTATTGTCGTATCGTACGGCTCGCATGTTGCAAAGGCACAGTGTGACTGAAGTGACTGGAGAGCCGGCGCTCATAGTCTTCAAAATCCGTGCGCTTATTTTCCGTCCATTCAACTTATCATAGTCGCTGCTGTATACTAGGTTTTATGGAAGACAAACCAAATGGTCGTGATCGGAGATTCATTTAGAAATGTTAGGTAAAATTTCGGATAAAATAAAGAAAAATACGTCAATGTCGTCTGACTCAGGACTAAATTAGGACGTCTGTTTTTTTTTGGCTGAGTTGTATTTTCTAAAATCCCCTACCAAAACACACACACCTACATAGGCTACACTTTTTAGGTTTATAACATCCGGTATATACCTACTTACGATAAATATACGATACCGTGGAAACAAACCATCGCAAATAATCAGTGGTAGTTATGGAGATGGGGTAAAATATGAGTGTCATTATTCACAAGATTGTCAACATGCAGTAGATAAATTTACTTTGACGGGGTTACAGCTCATAATCATTATTTGCGCTTGAAATATGTGCGTAATTTAATAATAAGATTAGCGAGGTTTCTAGCTGAGTGTGAACAAAATACCAAAAAAACTGCGGCTTGACATGCCGCAAGGTTAGGAACATACATTTTGCCAACTAATGCGAATGTCTTGCTCGTCTCGTCACTTGAATGTATTTAAAAAAACAATACTTTGCAATTTAGCGTGGCATTATTTGCCTTTGCCACTGACATACTGGGTAGATTTGCAACCAACAGTGAAAATCAACATTTGAAATCAGCCACCTCTTCCTCTTCTGCAACAGCTTTAAACATACATACATTATCAGCCAAGAAGCCTCCCCCTTTATAGGGAGGGGTTGCTCCCCTCGCTTGGCAGGCGCTTGGGGATCGCAGAATGTTCACCACCGTTAACCGAGAGGACGCTGCTGCCCGTCCTCCAGTGGTTCTGGATGCAGTTTAGGACATACCCATGTCAAAGCTTTAACCATACACGTATAGCTTTTTGTCGAAGGGCGATTGAGGTATGAACTTGGAAGTAGACGTGGTTTTGACACATTTTTGTTTTATTGACATGTGCTTTTTTGTGTGCTAAGCAGGACGCAGCTGCACGCACGTCGGGCTCTGTTTTCACTCTATGAAAAAGGTCACCGGATGTGATCGAAACTATAGTAGGAGTATCCGATTTAATTAAACGTGAGTATTCCCGTATAAATAAATAAAAACTTGGACGTAACTTTCTTCATTTATAAATGTACTCGTACCTATTCGATTTCCATCGTCTTACCTACTTTTCCCCCTCCCTATTAAGGAAGAGGCCTTTGTCCAGAGTGGACGTCTTCTCGCTTACGAGTACCTTCTTTTTGGGTTTGCATAGGTAAGTAGAGACATAGGGCTATCTAGAAAAAAAACTTTGAAACTTAGGTACCGTTACGAAAAATGTTGACGTATATTATTTGTCATATTATTTGTTACCACTTAACATAGATATCACAAATAACACGCAGTTTTTGGAAATGTCTTCTATAGCTGATAAAAACTGAATCTGCCACCTGAAACTGAAACCTCTCACAGGTGCGAGGGCAAAGCCTCTCCATCTTCCTTACGCCGTAATCTTCGTCTCGAAATTATTATTTATATGGTAATTACAATACACGCTATCTCCCGGCTAATGTTATTTATGCGGGGTTACAAGAAACTGCCAGTTTTTGCATAACGCCCCTATAATGTCGGAATTGAATGATAACAGCGCGCGGATATCTTTATTCTGAGAGGGAGATAATAAATATTACACCTCATTCATGTTTAATATGTAATTTATAGAGATTATTTACCAAACAAACATAGAAAGACGCTTTCTATATTTGTTCTAGCTATTTCTTTATACATAGAACTCAAACGCAAAATACAAGTATTTCTATTAATTATTTTATGAACTATAAAACCCATGTCACTTGACCATTGTGTGCGTTAGTTTATATAAAATGCATGAAAGCGATCTGCGCGGATTTTTGCGATGGGATCCGCTTCGCTGCGGTCCGGTATTAAGGGGGCGACTAATGCCAAAAGTAAGTAAAAGGTGTATTTTCAAACACATAGTTTAATGAAGAAAAAAAAATATATACAAATATTGTCTTTGTCTATTGTCTATTATTGATAAAGAACGTAAATATTCAGATTAATAAAATACTATAAGTAGGGGAAAAACCTAAAAAAGCCGAGTAACCGAATAGAATTTTGGAAAACAATCTAGTTTATTTTTAAAAAAATATACAAATTACCAACAAATAAAAACTGTTTTAATTCAAATGCTCTAAATTATCAGCGACATCACCACATTATTTTTTACAGTAGCCGTTATTTTTTTTTATTTCATGGCTACATTTTGAATAATTAAAGAAAATCCCACCTAAATTGCTCAAAGCCATCATCATCATCAATTGTATCATGCGATTTTCGACTCTAAACTAATGCAAGACGCGCGGGTGAAATCTGTTATTTTTCTGGCATTAGTCGCACTCTTAAGGGCGCTTAGTGGAGATGTTGAGAACTAAAAAATCACCTACTCAAGCCACACCACAGACAGATATTATTTGCTTATTATTCTATCGCACAACTTACCTGTGGCAATGTTCGGAACCAGGCGTGCCAAACTTTATTATCGGTTTCCGCTAACCAATATACTTGGTGCCAACCTATCCGTACGATATACGAACGTATCCCAAACTTATTTTGCATGTTAGCCGCGATATGGCGCGAATGTTGCACTTCTGGAAAGAAAGTTATGAGTTATGGGACACATCGGAGGCGTTTACCCTATAGGTATTATATCTACATCGAAGGAACAAAGATTAAGTGAAATACTTATTGGAAAATTTTCTTACTGGCGTTTAAGCATTGTTAAATTTTAGGTTTTGTAGATGCTTTCTATATCATTAGCATTTAATTTGCATCAATGGAGGAGTTACGGCTGGTAAAAAAACTTATTATTATCTTGATTTTTCAACACGCTTGCAATAGCTTCACTTGTCCTAATTGTTATGTAGTCACTTAAATAAATCTAAGTCGATTTTAAGTTACGTATAATTTCGCATAGAGATGAAGCTTTTGTAGTATGATTAACATAATCAGCCTTTGCGCCAGTTTCACGGGCACCTTTACACCGGGTCAGGGGTGGGTTATTTGACTAGCATTTTACATTAAGTTATTTATTAAAATATGACTTTGATGCTTATGACTATGTGTTGGAATAATTAATAATCTATAAAATATTTATTATTTTCTTTTAACCATCTTTATCAACACTACGGTATGATAGTTAAAAGAAAAGAATACTACAATATTTATCTTTAAATAATAAATGCTCATAAATGCATGCTCTGCCTGCCTGCAATAAGTTTAATAAATTTTTTTTATATTATTTTATATTATGTTAATTTTTAATGTATTTTTTTTCATTTCTTATAGTAAGTAAGTAAGTACTTGACATCCTCTCATTGAATGCGTTATGGTAAGATAAATGTATAAAAAAATACGTATCTTAAAATAAGTAAACAGTCTAATTATAATTATACTCGCTTAAGTATTTATGACTTACAATATATAAAAATGCCATTGTGATTTAGAAAAAAATAAGAAGCACGCTCTTAAGGGCGTTATATCCTCTACTTAAAGAAAATCATATTCATAGAGGCGATAAATTCTCCAACTCGCACCTCTTTAACTGTATTATTTTAACGTAAACCGGCTATTTTCCTCTTCTTCTTTCATGTAAATTTTGAGATGTTACTGTCCCTCTCTGTTTTCGGAGGATATCTTAATAAGATTCATGAAAGGACGCCATATTTTATATCCGACTCTGTCCTCTATCTCCTTATATTATCCGAGCAAGAAGAGGTTTTGAAATATGTGCTTGGTTGGGAATTTCCGATCTTTCAATTACAGCAGTGTTGGGAAGTTTTCATGGGAAAACTTGGGGAATTCCAGTTAAGTTTAAGATACTATTTGGGATGGTGTTCACGAGTGTTGCCAGATCTGTAGATTTGTTGACATATTCTTAACAGGAAAATCACGGACAGGCGTATTTTATTACAATCGCGTCTCACCATAGTAGCTTTGAAGCCTTGTTAGCCTAATCGGGAGTCGGTCGACTTGTAATAATGAGGTTGCGGGTTCAAACCTAAGCCCGTACCAATGAGTACTTTAGAGTTTATGTACGGATTTCTTACAACACTTCTTCCTCTTTTTCTTTCTTGCTTTTCGATGACGGAAAACATAGTGAGGAAACCTGCTACGTCTGGAGAAGAAAAAAAATGGTGTATGTGAATCCACCAACCTGCCTAGGCCAGCGTGCTGGTATGGCCCAATCACCCTCAGAGGAAAGACTGTTTATGCTACTAGCTTATAAGACATACCTAAATTAACAGGTTGGGAAATTTGGCCTCTAAGGCAGACACTTCTGTAGCTTAATTGGCAAAGCAGTTGGGACGGAAACCCATAGAGACTGCTCGTATGCAGGTTCGAGTCCTGCCAGAGGATATCATTTTTCTTCCTGTTTAAGCTTTAAAAACATACCTAAATTAGTTATTATTTGACAATGATAAATGTTTCATCGTCGTCATTTTCAGCTTATGATGGCATACTACTAAGCATACGCCTCATTTCTTCTTTGTCCCACGTATGTGTTGGTCCTGTGCTAATATTTTTCCGGTTTTGCCCTTTAATTGTTTACTTTAATATAGCAAAATATGTTCTAGATATAACCAATATAAAATTTGACGTAGCAGCTTAAAAGTTTACCAAGGGGTGTGGATGAACACCGATATTAAATAAAGTTGGACCTATAAATATTCCTTCGCTAACTCTGAGACAGGTAAAAAGGCTCTAGATCTTCATTCGGCTTATGAGGTAAATAGATTTATGGTAAAACGTAGGATGTGAAAAAGGTAGCTAATTAAATAAACTTTGATATCTTAGGTGTTTTTCCAAACGGTTTTTTCAAGCACAATTTCCTTGGTAAAATTTACCGTCTAGTTTCAGCAGTTCGGTTTTTTAGTTCGGTATACAAAAAAACATCATTGATAATTGCGAAAATTGCTTATATTTTTAAGTTTAATTTGTTAGGCTGTGACTACATAAACTGATTGCCCTAGTTTGCTCTACCGTTGTGGCCATAGAGTTACACCTTTGCGTTGTTTCAGTGACATCTCACAAAACGCGTACCATGAAGTAATTTACTGCCCACATCCGAGTGTTATAGGTGGTCACTAAAGGAAAACTCTTTCATCATCATCATTATCAGCCTGGAGACGTCCACTGCTGCACGAAGGCCCTCCCCCTTAGACCGCCACACTATACGACAACCTGCCATTTGCATCCACCGGTTGCCCGCGACTTTTACAATGTCGTCGGTTCACACACACAAAATCGGTTCGGACAAAATGTATGAAACAGCTGATTTTCTTTTCGCGATTTCAGGGTAAGCCCCATAGTAAAAGTTGTTTATAATGATATCAGATACTTATAAGTAAATACATGCCCATTCGTTTTGTTGAACCTTTTTGTTACACATTGTATATAGTGGGAGGTCTTCCTACGCTGCGTAAGGAAACTCTTTGTATGCCTAATTTTTGTTCGAACTTAAAGAATCTTTGAGTTCATACAAAAATTAGGCATCATCTCAGTACGTCTACATTTAGCAAGAAAACGCAGATTCACCGCAATTTTATCTGCCGAAAAATCACACCTCAACTACTTATGCAAAGGCAAGTTTTTCCATAGACTCATGTCCCAGCTTATTTTGCGGGACGTTATAATAATTCCTGGTCGTAAATCTTAACTTTAAGCGAAGCCAGGAGGGGGGATTAAAGATCAGTAATCTTAGGCGCGGATGAGTTATGGCCCTCGGTACGATCCTCTTTATTGTGACTTTAAGAAACTAAGAGGAGATTTTCTTAAAGGTTCGAAATTAATTTAGATAATGATTAATGGTATCTTCGGTAAGCAGGAAGCTCGGGGAGGGTATTTGCATAATTGGAGATTCTGCGGTGAATATTTGCGGTTGTATTGTTTTATTGGATTTAGTAGTTTGTGTATGGTTGATAGTCTGGGACGGGAAACCGCAGGCTTAGAGACTGTTACTGTACGTACCCTAAAAGGTGTATGCTATGCACTTTATTTTAACTACTCGTAGTAGTTCAGCGAATCTCGTGACCTATCTTGAAAACCTCTTGACTAACTCGGCTTATTCTTGTTAGTACCAAATGTTCCTGACAAATATTATCAAAATCGGCCGGAAATGACGCTACCACATACTATCCCACATAAAGGGGATAATATACACCTCTAACCAAAAACTGCAGACAAAAAAAAATTGATATCGTAGAAACTATACTTAATAATAGGGAGGCCTTCGTTCAGCAGTGGACGTCTCCGAGGACGATGATGATGATGATGAAATTTGGTATTATACCAAATTTTATTTTATTTTATAAGAATCCCCCTTAGACCGCCACACTATACGACAACCTGCCATTTGCATACACCTGTTGCCCGCGACTTTTACAATGTCGTCGGTCCACCTAGTGGGAGGCCTTCCTACACTGCGTCTTCCGGTTCGCGGTCGCCACTCAAGAACCTTTCTTCCCCATCGGTTGTCAGTTCTTCGAGCGATGTAGCCTGCCCATTGCCACTTCAACTTGCAAACCTTGCGAGCTATGTCGGTAACTTTGGTTCTTTGGCGAATATCCTCGTTCCGGATTCTATCGCGCAAAGTAACTCCGAGCATAGCTCTCTCCATTGCTCGTTGCGTGGCTCTAAGTTTATCCAAAAGGCCAGCAGTTAAAGACCACGTTTCAGTTCCGTATGTCATCACTGGCAACGCACACCAAACACATACCAAATTTGGTGCGTCAATATTAATTGAAAAAAAAAGAAGACTTCTAAGGGTGTACCAACGTAACAAATAAAAACACATTTTGCCAGTTGCAAAGACTTTGCTCGCGTTGCTCGCTCGTTTAATTTATTTTAAAACCAGGTATTTATAAAGAATGTAAGTTTTATGACACAATTAAGTTACATGGTTTGATGGAAAGGTAGTAAAAGAAAAAGAACCCCAAAGAAAAAACAAGGTTATTTCTTTACTCATGCATTATATAAAAGGAAGGTAAGTATAGTTTTCTCAAGGCATGGTGATTATGAAGTTTAAGTCGTCAGATTTTGTCAAAGTCATTATTAAATGTTTATCTAATGGTAAAATATCGTCAATTTATAAAAAACACTGCAGTACAAAATGTATGAGAATTAAAAAAGCACTGATAATCAATACAATACAATAACATACTATTATTGAAACCATAGAAAGGACAATACAAACATAATACACTACAGATAGGCACAAAAGACAAAATAAATTATTGATTGATAAAGCATATTATTCTAAAGACGAATTTCTTAAGGATAAAATAGAATAGACATGTGAAAATTATTGTTATTGTTATTTTTGACATGAAATTTGTCAATTTGCTCAATTAATTATTATTTTTTCGGACTCTTTGTATAATTTATAATGAACATCAATTGACATATTTTTATTTTTATTTTTTCTTATGACATTGTTATGTGTTTTATTTGATTGCATGTAAGAAATAGATCTTTCAAATGTTGATCTGTTGGATGTTGCACTAATTGTATTATCATATTCAGTTTGTGTATATCTACTAACTACTACTAATTTCGCATACCAATAGGTTAAAACATGGCGGCGCACCTATTGTGTAATTTTCAACCCTTTGTAATATACCCATGTTTGCGTAATAAATGATATGATTTGATTTGATTTGAAAAGGCGGCCTCTTCCAGACAAACCTCAGAAGAATAGAAAAAGTTAAAATGTAAAATTGGGAATGTAGTAGTGTAAAAAAGCTGATGAGAGACCACGTAAGAAAATGGTTCGGTTACTTCACCCACTCCCACAAAACTGGGGCACAAAAGCAAGAAAATGAAGGAGCACTGAAATTAGTCAAACCTCTTTATCGGAGATCGCCCCACCGCGAGCTTATTCATAAATCTGGGCGAGCATTATTCGCGGAAGGTGAAACAACAAACATTATACACATAAATCTGCAACCTATCTCGAAGAGAGTTATTTGGGTGACACACTGCGGAAGAAAACTACAAGCATGTCTGTCTATACCACAGCGTTGTAGCGTTTTGCGTTGTATTTCTGACGTAGGTGTCATGTTGGGGAGGCCTGATTTCTGTCATTCGGAGAATTTTTGAATTCATCATCAGCCCGGAGACGTCCATTGCTGAATGAAGGCCTCCCCCTTAGACCGCCACACTGTAAGACAACCTGCCATTTGCATCCACCGGTTGCCCGTGTCTTTTACAATGTCGTCGGTCCACCTAGTGGGAGGCCTTCCTACGCTGCGTCTTCCGGTTCGCGGTCGCGACTCAAGAACCTTTCTTCCCCATCGGTTATCAGTTCTTCGAGCGATGTGGCCTGCCCATTGCCACTTCAACTTGCAAACCCTGCGAGCTATGTCGGTGACTTTGGTTCTTTGGCGAAAATCCTCGTTCCGGATTCTATCGCGCAAAGTAACTCCGAGCATAGCTCGCTCCATTGCCCTTTGTGTGACTCCGAGTTTCTCCAACAGGCCAGCAGTTAAAGGCCACATTTCAGTTCCATATGTCATCACTGGCAACACACACTGGTTGAAGACCTTTGAATTGTCTATACTTAATTATGTTTGCGTTAGATCATTTCGATTACCTGGATGACATATTAATTCCAGTTACTTTGATATAAAAACCTAACCACTGAACTGATTTTGATAAAATGTATATGGGACCACCAACCAAACAAAAAAAAAGATTCATCAAACTCAATTAATAACTGGCGGAGTAATCGCTTAATAAGCATACAATATACATACAGTCAAATTGAGAACCTCCTTTTTTCTGGACTTGAAAACACCCATATAACTAGTAGTTCGCAACAATCAACCTCGCGACACCCATATCTTTCAGGTCTTATTGACCAATTTGGGTCTTACTAGAATTTTATATTTTTCTTTGCCCGAACTACTTGCTTACAAATTTTCTTAGAGAACGGCTCAACTTTTCGCAAGTTATAGTCGAACAAGTATACATACCAACATACATACAAAGTCAGACATACCTTAGACAGAGACCTTCGCTTCGCTTCAGTTCTGTCAATGTCGAGTATATACCTTTGTACCCAGCGACGGTGATAATGAATGGACGGCCCAGCGCTTGCAAATCGATCAAAGCTAAAAGTATGCATATTACATTTGCCGGAAAATAGAGATATCTAATCTAATTACTGCATGACAAAAAGAGTATTAGAAGTTTGTATTGTCGTATCGTACGGCTCGCATGTCGCAAAGGCAGAGTATGACTGAAGCGAGTGGAGAGCCGACGCTCAACATATAGTCTTCAAAATCCGTGCGCTCATTTCCCGTCCGTATCTTGTCATTGTCGATGTTTGTACCCATATAGTTTTGTACTGTGTTCTGTATTGTTTCTTAAAAGAAGCTTGTTAACTTTCCATACAATGTGTCCCTTTTGCTATCTGCAAGAGTCGCGCCGTAAGACAATAGTAAGGCAATAATAAAAATGTTGAATAGCCCCCGTAATGATACCGAGGTAACGCATTGTACCGCGATAACGGATAAACTGTACCCAGAAGAATAGCACTGTTTGACTTACGACGTCTTATCTGCCTCGTTTGATTTTATTTCTGGATTATAGTTTACTGCTTATACGACTACACATGCGATAGAAGGTAACGAGAGACGGGCCTTCAGTGTTTGACTCAGTCGAGATTGTTTTCAAATTAGGAAGAAAAACTTTTTGTCTTGATTTCTTGAAGATCACTTTGTGTTAATTGGTACAGGGCAGAATCGAGTTTTGGCGGGAACACCGAAAAATCATGTCGCTGCATTCTATTAATTTCCAATGGTGGTGTTTTATTCATTAAGTGTTGAATTACATGCACGAGTAAGTGCAAGTGATATAATGTGGTGAAACATGTCTTTTCGTGTTATATTCAAAACTCCGTAAAAGCCCATAGTAAAGTCACCACAACTTTACTAGGGCATGACTGTGTTTCGACTGCGACTAATTTCGTGTGACTAACTGTGATTTTATGACATATATATTTGACTTGATACTATGTAAACTTGAAATTGTATAAAACTTGACACTGGCTGAATGCACAAAGTGCGAAGCCAAAAACTAAGAAAAAAAAAAAAGACCAGAAACTTACGTGTGATGCTAAAATATTTACTAGTAATTGTACGATGCCTATAAGTACTTTACAATTTATGGAGCTTAAAAATCACATAATTTACAACAGTTTGAACATATCAGAATAGTCAGATAATTTGTTTTTTCTTGAGTACATGGTGTTTTACAAACCTTTTCATGATAACTAAGTATTTTTACATTTTTAGTAACACATGACCTGGCGACCTGGGTATGTCCTAAAACTGCATCCAGAACCACCGAAGGACGGGCAGCAGCGTCCTCTCGGTTAACGGTGGTGAGCATTCTGGTATCCCCAGGCCGCCTGCCAAGCGTGGGGATAATGGCAACACCAATAAGGGGGAGGCCTTCGTCCAGCAGTGGACGTCATCTGGCTGATAGTGTAGTGCAGTAAAATATCATGCCAAAAATATCTTGTCTAAAAAATCAAGCCATCTTTTCCAATATTAACAACATAATTTATTTACCTAACATTCTTCCAAATATTTACTAATGTTATTTACTTTTCAATTTACCCCAATATCCGAAGCAAGCGGAACAAAAAACAATATAGCAACAGCCAAACTTTGCGAGATTATTTACGGCAGCCATCAAGATTTTCTTTCAAATTTTCCCGAAGCGAGCGCGCATATTTCTACCGTTTATTATCCGCGTGTCGACCTCCTTACTTATCTTCATATTGTTAAAAACATGATGACTTAGGAACTGAAAGTCCCATTAAGTAGACGTCTCTATTCATGTGGTAACACCGGCGCGGAAGGGGGTCGTGGGGTGAAGCGGGGGACGGAATAAATACAAATAAAGAACTGAGTTGTTTAAAAATGGAACAAGCGCGGGTATGGTGAGATAAGGCTGCGTTTCCGGCGGGCCCCTCGTCGGTGTGACACTGGAATTATTTCAGCGGTTCGACGAGAAAACCCGATGTCGAGCGCTGTCGCATTCAACACTCTATCTTTAAAAATGTCTAGAGCTGGAAAAGGAACGGTGAAAATGTGTCGATGTTCATTATACAGTACATGGAGGATATACTCTGTGATACAGTATGTGTCAGGGCGGTAGCCATTGCTACAAGTAAATTGCATTATGTTAAATCAACTTTAGGTTATTGTTTAAAGTTGTTCAATTTGATACATCGATCAACACTTTAAAGAAATATTAAGGGTTTATGATTTCTTATCAAAGTAAGCAACAAATAACACAGACTAATAGAAAAGAAGTTTGCAAAATTCAAGAAAAAAATTGTCCCCATTCAAAATAACTGATAATTTTGTGCGAGGACTAAATTCTTTTCTAATTTTATAAACTTAAGTTCTAAAAGTTGTTCACTAACACTAGCATACCACCTTTACGTATTGCTACACTTGTATGCCACACCCTATATGATAAGCTTGGTTTTAATGACACCAAGTACTCAAATCCACATATTTTAAAAATTCTATTGAGTTGGCATTTTAATTTATGTTCTGTTTTATCGACATTATAGCACCGTCCCCTTCCTACAGAGAGATCTGTAAAGAGCCACCGTGTCAGATGCCCGCCGCTGTTTCTTAATTTCCTCTTGCCGAGATAAGATTGGCTTTTAGCTTTTTATTGAATTTTCTCTGTTATACATCGCATTTTACAAGTTGTACCGAGAAAGCTTCGTAAAGATACAAGTTAATGTTATATTCAGCGGTGCAATTATCTATTAGTCTATCTATACTCGTATATAATGAAATAAAAACAATTGCCTTGCGTTAGTCTTGCAAACACTCGATAATGGCTCGTGTTTTTTTTTTGTTCGTTTCAATAGTGGGGTGGTACAGGAAAAAATAAATGGAGGTACGATGTTCACCATGTCCATGGTCAGGATCAATAAAAACTAAATAAAGTAAATAGTTTAACTTTTTTCCTTTTTTGATTTCAGAGTTATTAAATTTGTTTTCTGAATCATGCTATGGTTAGGTATGATAATAATAGTTATACTTAACTATACTACAACATAATATTAAATGCAACATACAAATGGTATCATTATCATTGTAAAACAAGCAAATAATTAATAAACTACGGTTTACAATCAACGCTAGGGTCCAAAACGGCCGTTTAAACAAAACAAGTTAATTTTTAACGAGCGCTCGTCAAATCGTTTAATTACGTCCTCGGGGATAGGACTAATCAACCGTTTAAAGAAAACCGTAACTTGGGCGATAAAGCGGCCCTTAGGTGGAGATGATTCAGGAAATTAGCTCTTTGAAAATGGCGAGGTTTAAATAGAAGGTAGAGATGAGTGTTCCGTACAAAGTTCATTTGAATTTCAAAAAAATAAATCATAAGTTATGAAATTATTCATAAACTGTAACACAGTATATGACAATTAATATTGTCTGAATCTGAATAGACTATTTAAATTGAAAATGAAATACAATTTTATCCAAAACCTGAAAAACGGTAATTTAGAAGACAAATACAAAAAATACATTTTCACCAAAAACACAAGGCGCAACCAGCGTAGGAAATAAATATTTAGATTATCTTAATCAGATTTTGGTGAAAGTGTTTTTTAAACTAACCAATAAAACAACAGACATACTTTCGTTTTTATAATACGACATAATGTATATCTACAATTTTAGAATAAAGAGGTAAGTACCTAAGCTTGTTCTATATTAGACTGTGCCATGCGAGCGCGGTCAAACGCAAACCTATTCTGAATAAAAGATTAAATCGAACTGATAACTGTGAGTACTCCACCGTTTTTCTTATAGATTACCATATGCACCTACTCAAAAGATATCACAAACTGTATTTATAGGTCTTTACTAATCATACAAGTCTAAAAACATTTTTCTGTAGTATTTTACATAAACGTTCCATGATTATTATTACTTCAACGGATCTCTAAAAATCTCCCCAACTCTTGACAGCACATCTCCCCATCACAACTGCAGCTCATTCAAGAATCTGTTACTTCGCCGACTTTTAAAACAATTGCACAGATAATTTAAACGTATTTTTAACTTCACAGATAATAATTGAAATAAAAAACTCAATTCGTTTTAATAAAGAGAGACATTTCCGATGAAATGGTTTTTGTTTAGAATTGCGTTGGTGGTTTTATGGAATTGTTGATTTTATTAAACGCGATAGGATCACTGGTCGAACAGTGGTTTTACTAAAAATATGGGCTTTAGCAATTTTTATTTTAGTCCAAATTTTTTCTAAATAATGCAGGCAGGGGCCACAAAAATATTATTTCTCAACAGCCAGAAGACGTCCTCTACTGGACTAAGGCCGTAGTATTATTATTTATTCTGTGCTAAGGCTTTCTTCTAAAGGGTTATTAACCCTGGTAAATTAAATTAACGTTACTTAGTTTTGAGAGACTAGTAAAGACTCTTGTGTATGTATTACACTATTACATGTTACTTATGTACCTAAAAATGTGCTTTGCTTAAAAGTGTTGTCACTTTCCTGCTATGTAAACATTGTGGTCAATTCTGAAGGTTTAAGTTGACAGAACTAAACTAACTAAAGCATTGCTGTCCTTAGCTAACATGCCCAGTATATTTTAATTAGTTTAGAACTGTCAACTAAAACCCTCAGAATCGATCACATTGTCTGTACATAAATCCATAATATGCTTTTTTTTTAATACAGCCGACTTCATCTTCGAATACCTGGATGACATCTTCATATTTTCTAGTAATTTTGATTAAAAAACTAAACTAGTGAACCGATTCCGGTAAAATTTATATGGAACCACCTCTAAAGTATTACCTACAAAAAAAAAGAATCATCAAAATCAGTTCATAATTGGCGGAGTAATAGCGTAACATACATACGAAAAAAAAAAAAGCATATAATCTTATTGAGAACCTCCTTTTTTGAAGTCGGTTGAAAATCAAGAATACATAGGTCCCAGACTGTTAGAGTAATCCTCCTCGCTCTTTCTCTACCTGGCTTTACATTTATAAATTCATCCTCTCTGTAAATTTAGTTATATTCTTTAGAATGTAATGAAAAATGTTAGCTAATGTGTTGTGAAAATTGTAGTGTTTGAATGTAAATGTTATTCTAAAGAATAGAAATACATTTTGGAGTTTTGGCGGGAACACGGAAAAATTATGTCGTTGCATTCTATTATTTTCTTAAACTTGTGTTTTTCGCGAATTAATGATTGAAAATGGTGGTGTTTTATTCATTGAGTGTTGAATTACATGCACGAGTGTGGACAAGTGATATAATGTGGTGAAACATGTCTTTTCGTGTTGTTTTCAAAACTCCATAGAAGCTCATAGTAAAGTCGCCACAACTTTGCTAGGGTATGACTTGGACTCGACTGTGACTAATTTCGTGTGACTTACTGTGATTTCATGACTTATTTGACTTGATGATAACAAATAAATGTGAAAATTAATAAACTTGACACTGGCAGAATGCACAACGTGCGATGCCAATAACTAAGTTTTTTTTATTTTTATTAATTACTTAAGTAATAAATCATCCATAACCTGCGTATGAATAAAATACTATTTGTAATTTTAGCGTTCGCTTTTGTATTTTAGTCAATTGATTGAGGATTTTAGCATCTTAATTTTGTACCATATCAAGGCAGCAATTTTATTTTTGTTTTATTATTCTTTATGAGAACAAGCCTTATTATATGATTTAAACTCACAAGTTGAACAATAACATATACTATAATATATTACGCGAAAATTAAATTACTTTTTGCGGTTACGCTGTCGAATGAACAATTTTTCACACAAACGCAAGCTTAACACAAGATTCATATCTGGTATAAGGCGAATGACACACCATCACCATCAACCGTCTAATAGCGCATTTAAGCGGAAACAGAATGAATAAAATATTCGCTCCAAAGGCGGAAATGTGCAGCGTTCGCTAACGCGCGGTTTATGCGCTAGATAACGCGAACGCAAATGTATTCCGATGCAACTTTATATAACCACATTATGTGCAAGGAAACCGATCTTTTGAACTTTGTTCACAAAAAATACCAAAAAAATATGTTGATGTCAATAGTCAGTAGGTAGTAGTAGGAATATATTAATAGGAATATATATATTAATAATAATGGAATGATCCGAGTGGTTCCGATGGGGAAGAAAGGTTCTTCAGTGGCGATCGCGAACCGGAAGACGTAGCGTAGGAAAGCTTCCCACTAGGTGGATCGACGACATTGTAAAAGTCGCGGACAACCGGTGGATGCAAATGGCAGGTTGTCGTACAGTGTGGCGGTCTAAGGGGGAAGGCCTTCGTTCAGCAGTGGACGTCTCCGGGCTGATGATGATGATGATTAATAATAGGAAATGATCAATATAAGTACAACGTGTTAAAAATGGTCTAGTAATACTGAAGGGTATGGTATGTCCTCATCATTATGAACAATTTTTTCTATGGGCCAACCTAGAAATTATGAAAGAAAACAGCTGTTCCATACATTTGTCCAAGGTCAATGAACTTTTTGTATCGTCATCTGAGATTTTCTCACGATGCGGTCCTTTGCCGCAAATCTAGTGTTTTTTAGGGTACCGTACCTCAAAAAGAAAAAAGGACCCTGATAGGATCACTCGGTTGTCCGTCTGTCTGTCTGTCTGTCAAGACCTTTTTTCTCTGGAATGCGTAAAGGTATCAAGTTGAAATTAATATCAAATACGTCAGTTCACAGTCCCTTAGAGCTGTAAAAAAATCAAGCTTCTAAGTCAACGCAATAAAAAATTACGGCTATTTTTGTAAGTTTTTTAGAGTGAACTAAACCAAAATTCATAGGGTACTTCCTGTTGACCTAGACTCATGAAATTTGGCAAGAAGCAAGGTCACATAACAGCTATTACGGGAAAAATCTGAAAATTGATAATTTGACGATATATCTTCATTTCACAAGTCAAAACTGAAATGGTTCTTTTGTTACCAAATGGTTTCCTTAGTTACCAAATAATATACTAGATGGCGTTATACACCGTTAAAACGTTCAAATGTTTTGTTCGTTGGTTTTTAGATGGGTTTGATCGCAGCTGCTTTTAATAAATGTATGACCAACTTATCCCTACAGATGGACAAAAGAGCAACGAGCGTAGGTTTTGAAGAATACTGACAGCTGCATTTTTTTCCTTAGTTATTGGCATCGCACGTTGTGCATTCTGCCAGTGTCAAGTGTAAGAATCTTTAAGTTTTTTTAATTAAAATCAAATCAAATATGATGTCATGAAAGCACAGTTAGTAACACGAATTTAGTCATAGTCGAGTCCAAGTCATGCCCTAGTAAAGTTGTGGCGACTTTACTATGAGCTTCTACGGAGTTTTCAATACAACCCGAGAACATATGTTTCACCACATTGTATCACTTGCTTACTCGTGCATGTAATTCAACACTCAATGAATAAAACACCACCATTTTTAATCATCAATTCGCGAAAAAACACAAGCTTAAGAAAATAATAGAATGAACGACATGATTTTTCCGTGTTCCCGCCAAAACTCGACAGCTGCATTGTTTTATTTTAGTTCTGGCATTTGAACAACATTACAAATAAGTTGGAGGGCTACAATTCAAATTTACCTCTTAAAGATTGTAGAAAGGAGTTTTACAAACTAGTTAAAACCTTTTCTTAGGCCATATTCTTTGCACCTTAAAACCTACGGAGAAAAGTAATCACATAAAAGTTTAATCCTTTTCTTATGTAAGTAAGTACATCGGTGTCTGCGTTTTTTTTCTTTCTAATTTTTTTGCTTCGAACCATATGTATTCTGCCAGTTTTAAGTATATGCATATTACAACTTTTTGATAGTATCATGTCTTAACTCATAAACTAAAATCATGGTCAAGTCCAAGTCATGCCTTAAAATTGCCTAAAACACCCAGCAGCTTTGGGTGTTAAAACTCGCAAACGTTTCGTAATAAGTTTTCACCAGACATTTTATTGAAATTTTGCAGTTAGCGTTTTGAACGAAAGTAGACATGCTTTTAGGGTTCCGTACCCAAAAATAATCCAATTGTACCCTATTATTAAGCCGCCTACCGTATCTGTCTGTCTGTCTGTCCATCTGTCTTTCCGGTCATTACTGACCTATAATCTCGTGAATTGTAATAGATAGCCGGTTGAAATGTTTACAGAATATTCGCTATACACTTAACTATCTAGTACTTGTAGTGAGTGGTACGGAACCCTCGTTGTCCTCGGATTTGACGGATTATTTTTAAATCCGTACGTAAAACTTCTAAGAGCTCATTGGTACTAGCCTGGGTTCGAGCCCGAGTCTCACGATTGTAAATAACGTTTTCACCCGACTGGACCATAGCTCAATTCTGATGCAAAATAATATGATTGTCTATACAATAGTAGTATCTATTGTTACCAGGACAGACAGTTCTGTTAACCTACGGCAGACGATGGGTGAGCGTGGGAGCTTTTCACCTGAGGCCGCGGTAAACAGCGCGGTAGTTATGTGTGTGGACTAATTCTATGAAGCAGATAAACCATAATAACATTAAGTCAAATAATTTAAATTAGACATTTAGACATAATTATATTTATTTAATATTTTAGGTACCTAAAGTATGTGATATTCATTATTATTATCTAATTTGTTGTCAACGGAGAGAAACCCGATAAAAGATAGGTAACCGGAGCGTATTTATGTGGAACTGGGTTTCACATATAATTTTTTTGTTTATATGTGCACATATAAAAAAAAAACGATGTGTTGTTTTGTTTCAAGTCAGCTCTTTTGTGAGTCAATAAAAAAAACCATGCATATTCCCTATTATGCTGGAACGAGAGTATAAAAGTCATCTGACGTAAACTTGTAATTTTTAATTTAAATTTATTAATTGTAAAACTAACTACTCTATCGACTTTATAAATATCTTAAAAAACATTGGCAAAGGGTGTTGCCATAATCTCCACGCTTGGCGGGCGGCTATTGGGAGGCCTTCGTCCAGCAGTGGACGTCTTATAGCTGACGTGGTTAATTAATTTTATATTTATTTATTTATCCTAAATTAAAACTAACTAACAACTAAACAAACCCTACATAATAAAAAATACAAAACTAGTATTAGTTCGTTTTAATTTAATATAAATAAATAAATATTTAATAACAAAAATAAAAAATTGTATACCTATGTCGGTTGATAATGGACGAATATTATTATTTTTAAGACCATGTACTATACCCATTATCATACGAATAAAGATATTGACTTTGACTTTGAAATACAAAATTAAAAGATGGTTTCAACAACTCCATGATAGTACAACGAGCGAGTTGCATGCAAGTGCGATTTAGCGAGATGTCAGAGTGTGCGACGTAACTCATGCGTTAATTTTGTTGAGACGCGACAAATTAATTCGAGCAAAGATTTAGATGCGAATAAACTGTAAGGTTGCTTCTATTATTTTACATGCACGTAAAACTGATTTTACTCAAACTTAGGTGGATAATAGTTCATTACTGGCGATTTATTTTTAATATCCTCGCTATGCTAGAGAACAATAACATAATTAATATTTTATTTTCAGCCTGAATTGCCCCAGTGCTGGGCAAAGTTCTCCCTTCCCTCCTTACAGAAAAAAGTCATAATATAAAATATAATATACAATATAATCGTACTAATATTATAAATGTGAAAGTTTGTGTGTGTGAATGTTTGTTACCACGTACCTCCGTAACTACTAAGCCGATTTTAATGAAATTTTAAATATGGATAGTTTAGGTTCTGGAATAAGACATAGCGTAGCTTAATTTTTGAAAAATCAACCCCTAAGGGGGTTAAACAGGGTGGTAAAGTTTCTATGGGTGTTTTTTATTCCTTTGTTTGATGCACTCAAAACTCGGCACAAATAAACATTTGAATAAATAAACACACGTAATGAAACACGTGTTTTTTATTTTTTCAAAACTACCCTAGGAGAGGTGGAAGGGAGATCTAAAGCTTGTATGTTTTTTTATTTTGGTTCGATTCACTCAAAACTTGGTATAAATAAACTTTAAAATAAATAATAAAACACGTTTTTTTTCGCGGTATGGTTTTTGGCCAAATCTAATAACGTATCTACCTGTAATATAGCCCACGCGGGCAAAGACGAGGATAACAGCTAGTATAAAATATATATAAATATATAATTATAATACAAGCCATATAGCCCAGCAGCATTAAGTCCCTACTAACAAGTATTAACATGTAAATCCCAGGTGCAAAATGTTGCTTTCGCATTCACTTTATTAAATGTACTACTTAATAATTTGTATGATGATTGTGATGTGTTAAAAGTAAGATTTACCTTAAACGAAAACTAAATTAAATACTTACTCAAAATTACTAATGTAGTCGTATAATTGTCCTCATACTAGCATATTAGGGTCCTTATTGCTTATAATAAACAAAATGAACCTAATCTTAAATATGAGCAAGATTATAGCGATTAGTTGCCGTGCCCATAAAGCGAGATAAAAATAATAGCGGTGGCTTCCGCTCTACGCCGCCCGCCTACGGCCTAACGCAATCACGCGTAGACCATCGTAGAGGTTCGTAGCTTCGTAGCGTGTAGCGCTAGTTTGGCAATATAATATGCATGTTTATCTATTATTAAAAATAATAGGACAAATGGAGAGTTTAACTGAATCTAAATGAATTTAAATTTAAATGAATCGGCACATTGACTCTGACACTAGGGCTGGCCACTCAGCCTATACGAACTTACTAACTTACTGAATCTGATGCTTACGTCGAAAAAATAATTGAAATCGGCTGGTAAAGCTCTGAAATACAAGCGTTTAAAGTATTTGGGAGTCGCTGTCCCTTTCTAGCAAAACACGTGCATAGTTTAGAATATGTTTGGAATCATGAACTTTGACGTCATAAACCTAGTATAGCGCCCTCCCTGTCTAACATGAAACTAAAATGTTTAAAACTTCGTTATTTGTTTACCTGTTTGTGCACCTATTAAAATTATACTTTCGATGATTTGTTGCCAGTCAGCTTTTTTGTTATTCAATAAAAAACACATTCATGTTCTATTCTGTTAATTTTTTTATTCTGCAATTCTTTATTTTACTTTAATGAATTTAAAGCATAATCTTATTTAACCAATACAATACTTTAGAAAATAAATAATTTCAATTGCATAAATTAATCTAATCATCAATGGAATGAACTTAAAAAGCGCCTGTCAACTCGATTACACCTCAATCTGACTCAACAACGGACGAATTGAGATGAATATCCATCGCAATGAATAAAAAATAAGCCACGGCTCAAAAAACGGAGGGAGTAAAAAAATAATATTATCCTGTGGAAATGAATTAAGCAACTCGCAGATACTGCGACTGGGACACGAGGTGACGCAACTGATTAGTAAGGAGATGGCTTCACGAATTTCAATTAGCCTTACTAAGGGCCGGTTTATTGATCCGTAGTTAAGCCAACTAATAATTAAAAACGGTAACAAATTGTTAAAATCCCAATAATTCGGTTTTTTGATTCATAGTTAGCATGACCAGTGGTCAAAAATGTAACTAATGGTTAACTATAGTCAGTTTAACAAATGGTTATGTCGATTTTGACCACGGATCAAAAAACCGGCCCTAAGTCATAGAAGGTGCTAACCTTACCTCGTACCTTACCGTAGCTTACCTCAATCAATTTTTTTTATATTACGAATAAGTACACTCATTTTTCAAATAACGGATTAGAAGAATAGTAGAGTAGAACTACGAAATTTTAGGAGCAGTATACCTACCGAGTGTATATACTTACACATTTTGTATATAATACTTTAAAAAAAAGCAACCAACTTAAATTTTACAACCTGGATAACATCTTCATTTTTTATTTTGATTTAAAAAAAACATACAGTCGAAATGAGAGTCTTTTTTTTTGAAGTCGATTGAAAAGTAAGCTTTTTTATGTTTTTGGTAATGGTGGATATCATGCACGAGTCCTAAAATGTGGTAAAAGGTGTCTTTTTGTTAATTTTAAACCTAAATAGAACCCCATGGTTTGTTTGACTAACGTTTCAAACCTGAAATCTTACTGAAACATTGGCTATTTTTTTCTCGCTATATAATAAAATTGAGAAAAGAATTGTATGAACAATATTCAACTTAGAAAAGAATTAACTCGAAATACTTGTATGGACCTGGGTATGTCGTAAAACTGCATCCAGAACCACCGGAGGACGGGCAGCAGCATCCTCTTAGCTAACGGTGGTAACACACTGCGATCTCCAAGGCGCCTGCCAAGCGTGGGGATTATGGCAACCCCTCCCTATTAAGGGGGAGGCCTTCGTCCAGCAGTGGACGTCTTCTAGCTGATGAGTAACTCGTATGATACGCATATTGAGCCTAAAAGCTATAGGCGGATACTGTGTGTGTTTGGGTTCGGTTTTACTGCAAGCCATTTCCATATTATCAAACATGTGTCTCCGATTCCGGGGCAAGTAGGGAATAAAATTAACCGCGGATGATCGCTAATGAAAATAAATTGGCGGCGGGAGATTTGAGATTACGCCGACCGCGACGACGAGAAAAATGCTGCGCGTTCGGGGTAGGACAACTTGTTAGCGGGATTGAGGAAAACTGGCCATCTTTAATATTGCTGTTCTGTGTAATGATGCAATTGGGTATCCAACTAACTATACTTACTTATAGTTAGAAAAATGTTGATATTGAATTAACTATGTCATTAAGCCATAAGCTTGAACTTTTTCAACTTTTTTCCGTGTCGTTTTTTTCAGTTTTTTTAATTTTTATGGTTGCTGTAGTGCCAATTTGTGAGGTTATATGGGTTCGATTCTGGGTCTGAAGGTATCAAAAATACTTTTACTGAATTTATGGTGTGAAATGTGGCGAAAACCTAGACAATGTTATATGAAAGGATGCGCAACGGGACGTAAAAAGAGATCTAGAATCAGTTAAGTAATTAGTAATTACAATAAAAAATATTGTTCCTAAAAGCCTATTTACCCAATGAATATTTTGCACGTTTAAACTGGCATGGTGTCACCACATAATTTAAACGAGTTCACTACGCCTTTCCGAACTAAAGATATAAAACTGAGGCTGATTTTAAACATAAAAATCATTTAAACATATATGACAAAAAAAAATTAGGTAAGTATTAGTTTTTGCCCAAAAGTGGGATTAAAATATCGTTTAAGCTTCCAGAAAAAGTAAGTGCTTATGAAAGAGAGAGAGAGAGTTCGTTGCGAAATTAAAGCTACATATCCAAGGGTGGTTCATCTTCTTAAGTCAACGTGAGGATCAACCCTGAGTTATGGGCTCGGAAGACGGGGGTAGTTATTAAAGAAGATTTACGTTTTTCGAGGAATTAACTGCTATGTTTTTGTTTTGTTCTAGATTAGGGTTGGGTGGAAAACCTCGTAGACAAACTTCCTAGCAGTGGATGGAAAACTTCCTTATAATGACATAGTTTTGATACAGGGTTACGCGTTACGGTATTACTAAGCTGAGAGGAGGTCAATACCGAATTCGCAAAAAAAACTGCTCTTCCATAGAAAAACGTCATTCACACTCAACAAAATGTATAGATTTCCTCGCTATTTCACTGTTGGTCTATTATTAAAAATTGTTCACAATGGTGCGTACAATGATCAATATTTTCGGCTAAATAGTACCACGCGTAGCCCCGTAAAAAATAAACAGGTTTTTTTTGTCTAAGCAGGTAGCTCTCCTTAGCCGGCACTGGGGTCTTAAGTTTATTATTAACTAAGCCGCAGTACAAGCGACATCTCCGCAATCTCTGTACGACAATAAAACTCCTAAGCCCCATCGCCGTCGGAAGATTTACTCCACAACTTAATACAGCAATATTATCGTTGTCTGTACACCGCCTTAGCGGTCGGCAAATAAGCGAAATGGGCGAGAAAATAGACGGAACAAGAAATGCTAAGAATAAACGTTAGCTACCTAGGTCCCTAATTTATAATTTATCGTAACTACTTGAAATGTTTCATCCATTTTATTGGTTTTACCATTCTGTTGTTCGAGTTTTGTTTGAAGTGTGAATGTTAGATAATAGGGTAGATGACCGATGTGTAAATCGTTGATGAAGAATTTAAGTAAATATAGTATGTTTATTGAAAAAATATTTTTAATCGGTTATTAATGTTCTGATATATAAGCGTTTAAAGTTTTTGGTAGAGCCAATTCTGTCCCTTTCCCACAAAACAAAAAATGACGTCACGCATAACTTGTCAGAATATAATTTATATGGCGTACAGAGAAGTGACGTCACGATTTGCTGTTACGCCTCTCTGTCTAGCATGATATTAAAATATTTATAAGTTGCTTATTTTTAATCAGATTTTCATTTTCTTTTCAGTAATCAGCTATATTTATGGGCTACATTTTAATAGGACAATTATAAAAATCCAGTCATCTAGCATATTGTTGTATTAAAACTTACGCCTTTGTAAATCAAAAGAGCAACACGATTGACTGTGCATTAATATCGGAAAAAAAATTCTTTCATGTGTTCATTTTTTACACAAATTTTAAGTTTTTTATACCTTTTCAATGCCTAATCGGACCTAACCGACAAAAATTTTCGACCCATTCCGTTTGCATCGTATTTTTACGACAAATATCTCAGTAAATTACAATTTCTTTCATCCATTGCGTTACATTCAAGTGAAAATGAGAAGACGTATTACATCAAATGACCATTTACCGGACAAAACACTGACTTATCATAACTAGAAATCTTGAAATAAGCAACGCATAGGCATTGCCATCCAGCGTGGCAATGCCGCCAGCATGCTGGGTACGCTGCCGACTGGTAGTGGGTTTGAGCATTTGGATTGTCTCTAGACTTTCATCGGTCTGGATACAATCCTTTTGTTTTTTGTTGTGTAGTAGGCTAAGTAGTATTTGTAGTTTTGTTGTAGTTAATAAAGGCTTATGCCTAATTTAAAAAGAAATCTTGAAATTAACTTATTAATTTAAAATAAACATCTTGTAGGCTACGGGCTCAAACACTGCTAAACGGCTGATTTAATTTGTGTGTGTTGTGTTATCTTGTTAGTGTCTTAAAAGTCACTTGTCTTAGGATTTTCAGTGAATTGCATTTGAAGCAGAATTCATGTACCCACTGGAAGAACAAAGCGTAAGTACTGCTCCACCAGGCTCTAGTTATGATATAACAAGGAGGACAGCTAAGCCAAGCTTACGGTAGATTTAATTAATTGACATGACGTTTTTTGCCCTCGACATCGTTGGGACATAAGATTGGGGCTTCGGAGGGATGGATAAGTGCCACAAAACATCTATTTATGTTTTTCTAAGATCGCATGTAGGTATAGCGGAAATAGCATTTTTATACCTTGTAAAGAAATGTAATAGGCCGGTCATTTAGTTACGTTAAATTTCATAGTATCTGCCTATTTCTTTCTTACCCTCTAATTACGTAGGTACCTATTATACGTTCTACCTATGTTAGTTACATACCCTAAGAATTCTATCATCTTCCTTCCAAGGTCTTAATAAATTACTTTCTTGCCGCTGCTGCTGTTTTTACAGTTTTGCTATAGCGCCTACTCTTTATTTCCGGGCTAACAGCTTCCGAGTGGTTATAATTTTTTTGTTTCAGTTTGGCAATAAGATTGATTTTTTTAATGAATGGTAATAATAATAATAAAATAAAATAATGTTTTAAAATCTAATTCAAATTGATTATTATAAAACTGTTTATAATTATAAATAAGGTTCTAAGCTACTGTCTATACAATATTCATTTGCAAACTGACTGTTAACAGACATACATAAGTACCAAAAAGATTTTTTCATGAAATAGTAAACTGCGCTCCGTGATTTTACCCTGTATCCTCTAGGAACCGTTTTTATTTTTCAATTCATAATTTTTTCGTTATGTTTAAGATTATCACCATTAACAGATTATTATACTCCACAGCCAAAGCACGCCCCGACTATCCTCTTATAACTACTCCCAGCTGGGAGTAAAAACCGCTGACTCGATGGCCGCTGGGTGGAATCGCTGGCTGGGGGTAGGAAAGCCTTTCCTAAAGTGTATCGTCACTCCATCTAGTCTCTACGAAATAATAGTACTTATATAATACTTATATAGTATTTATGGACCTGGGTATGTCCTTAAACTGCAACCAGACCCACCGGAGGACGGGCAGCAGCGTCCTCAAGGGTAACGGTGGTGAGCATTCTGCAATCCCCAAGCCGCCTGCCAAGCGTGGGGATTATGGCAACACCCCACTATAAAAGGCCTTCGTCCAGCAGTGGAAGTTATATGGCTGACGACGATATAATAGCTACCTATTCTGTGAATCTAGGGTATAAAGTACCCAACGTATCAAATATAAGTAGGTACCTAATCCAAATCCGTGCAGATTTACAGATAATACTAGGAACAGACCAATGAAGAAAAAAAGTAGGGCTTTTGCTGTTCTGGAATAAACACACAAAACTTCGTAACACACATACCCACATACTTACTTTTAGAATACTATTAATTCTAGTATAATGTGAAGAAAATATATTTTTCTTATATCTGTAAAAAAAGCTCTTGCCTGTTATCTATCATGTAGTAATGTAATTTTATTTAACATAATCATCTTCGACGTAATTATAAACGTGACGGCGTCGGTGGACAAACGGCCTACAGCCGTTTGTCCACCGACGCCGTCAACGAGAATGGCGCTCGGGTGTCGGACGTGCGGTGGACACGCGGCAATAGTAATATGTGTACCGCTACTTCGGCGACGTCATCTTATTCTTGTTGACATCTCGGTGACGACGTCGGTGGACAATCAGCCGTAAGGTTTAATAACAATAACAGGTTTGTATTTGACGGCAATCCGATAGAACAGACTTTTTTTAATACTTGCAAGTGAATATACGTGCAAGTATTTTGCCTGGTGGTAAGCGTCAAGCCTGCCATTAGTAGTAGTAGTGACAGAATTGTGAACTTGCGAACACAATCCTGCGTCCCACTGCACTGCGCTCGTCACCCTGTGATATTAGATGTTAAATCTCTTCATACCCAGTAATTTCGACAGAACAGAACAGACTTTCCCAGAAGAAACCCCGAACTCGTGACTTGAAAACTTTCAGACTGTATCTATCGGGAAATACCTACTACTCTGACAGCCCATATACCTACATCATACCTGTGAGTATAATTTAGGTATAATCATCAAATTGATGAAGTATAACCAGAATGTTTACATATTAAAAAAAGGTACACCTTTTCCTCATTAAAACATGACATTACTCAATCAAACGCTACGATCTGTAGGTATATTGGAGATAAGAATGTCTGTGTAAGAGCGATTGAAGAATCTTTCCTTCCAGTTTAAAGCTCTCTAATTGGCATAATCCGTACCGTTTCATTCGATCTATCACTGGCGTGCAATAAGAGGTTTAATATCTCTGACTTTGAAGGATAAGAAGGCATGTTTTCTTGTAAAAGCAGAATTTTGATAAACACTTTGACGAGGAAATTTTTATACAGCGTTAGTTCTAATCAGTTAGCATCCTTTTAAGGGCACATTCTGTACACCAAAGCAAACAATTTTTCTATAGGGCCAACACTGAAATAGTGAAATAAAAACAGCTGTCTATTTTTTCACGATTTCAATGTTGGCTCCATAGTAAAAAAATATGTTTTGATGTACACAATATGCCCTTGAAAGGATGCTAACTGATTAGAACTAACCCTGTATAGGTAGCGCTATACGATATTATCGTAGCGCTCTTGATGTAGCTTGACATCGGCTGTAGGCTCATAATCCAAGCGTTTACAAACGCGTTCTTTTTACTATACATTACAGCACTAGTAGTGTTATAATAGGTATATCCCGGCTAAGTTAAGTTTGTACCTGACTGCAAATTAGATGTACTTATGTATGCAAAGCATTCTTAATATAGCCGGGTAATACTTACAGTTTTTTTTTATTCCAACAAAGAGCTTATATGCGGCTGAAGAAAATCTCACCTGCGCGTGCATTTTTGGCTTGCACGCCATTTTCAGCAAATATAGGTGATGTTTTCGCTATGTGGTTGATTATTATCAAATGGGGTTTCTTTTTCCTCGCAAGTGTGATGAAAACAGTTGTATAGAACGCGTGTGCTATTGGTCATTACACTCTTGGCTTCCTTATCACGCTTGCCTGCGGCTTGAGCGTATAATACCGCCTATAGTGTAATAAACCAAACTAACACACTTGTATCATAGAACAATTTGGTAATAGTATGGTTATAACCATACTATAGTAGAAGAATTTGGTATTCTTCTACCTCCCAAACTTAGAGTCCTTGGACCTAACACCCTGATTCTAGATCTGCAATCAAGCCAAACTCCCGAAACAGTCATTCACCATAAGATCGGAGACGCGACAAAGACGTCTGCAGATAGTAGCCGATTACAGTAAACTTGAGTTTTAGTTTGACAGGTGATTTGGGTCCTCCCGCCAGTCGCTTCCGCCCCGTCTCTAGCGAAGGCCGTAGATATCTATTGGCACGTGTATTGTCCAGTCTGTTAAAAGTTATAGTATAATATTTCCCGAGATAACGACACGTTTAGACGTATTTACAACTGACTTAGAGATCTTTTAATTTACCACAGAATACATAATAATAGTACAAGTACAGAATATACACTCCGCAAAATAATTTAATTAAGTAGCGACTCTTGCCACGACACAATAAAGTGCAATTCACTGCGTTCATTCAAGCTACAGTTATATTAACCTAGACAGTGAAATGTTTGAGAAAGAGTTAAATCCTTCAAGAACCTAGAAGTTGCCTCTCTGTCTAGCGCGTGACTCTTATCTCTTCTGACTGAATTATTTTCACTGAATTGGCCCGTCTAGACGGGCCCGTGACGTACTTGTAGCATCATAGCTAAAGTGCGGAGTGTGCCAGGCCTGGTTTTACACAAAAATATTTATCTTTTAGTTCCTCAAAAGGCCAATTCTGAAACTGAATCTGCATGCGTATTGAACTGTGGCCCAAAACCACAACAATATTGGACCTACAGATACTAAAAGGCCCCTGGGCAGGCCCTCAAAGAGATGGAGAAACGAGCTTGATTTCCATTGCAGCGCATTGCACTCAACAAAAGTTCTCAAATGTTAGCAGTACCAAGAAGGAAGGGAGGCCTTTGCCATACAGTGCATAATTTCTTATAGTACTTGACCCTATATAAAAGCTACAGTGTACCCAATCAAAGCTAATACAGGGTTAGTTTTAATCAGTTCGCATCCTTATATATAAGGGCATATTCTGAACATCAAAATAAACAACTTTTACTATGGGGCCAACATTTGACAAACACAGACGTTTGTTCTGTGTCTGGGTATAATAGTATGTATTATAAGTATGTATTTACATAAAAAAAGAGTATATTAAGTATTCTATCATCTATCTGGTTTCCATAGTACAAGCTTTGCTTAGTTTGGGGGCTAGATAGCCTGTGTGAAATGTCCACTGAACTATTTATCGGGATATATTAAAATAAAATAAATGCATAATCTTTTCATATTATATTCAATTAAATTTTCATTTATGTAATTGAATCGAATAAACATTTAGCCAATATCTTCATTATATAAGCAATAAATGCTTAATTGTTTGTGTGAGCCTAGTGACGTAGTTTCACGTTAAAAACCTTAGTTTAACATTAGATAAAAATATGTACAAATTATTTGGAAAATTCATCACAGCTTCACAAAAACAAGCATAACATTGGAACAATAAAACAATCCGTTTAAATTTAAAACTAGGGTTGTGTTTAAAACTACAAAACAATGTCGATCTATGGAAATGTGGTAAACAGCCTCAATCTATAAATGCGTAAATACTGAACATATAATAATAGTCTAGAAGTCTGACTTACGTGATGCCATTATATTTGCAATTACCTAAAATCTCTTAACTATAATAATGTCTTTTAATAATGTAATTACAACACAGGAAATATAACAAATCTCAAACTTTTGGTAGAGTTGATCATACCAACGTTCTGTAACCCATATTTTGATATGCGTTATTATATTTATTCAAAATACCAATCTTTGGACTGAAGATGATTAATTTACTATACTACAACAAAAATCTATAATGGAATGTGCGTACTCTACTTACAGGCGAAGATCGATGTAGCTCAAAATTTTATACTACTAGTGTGCAACACGATATCGCTTTCACTAATATTTATAATACAAAAGAATATACAGTTAGAATACCATAAATACCATTCTAAACGTCAATATTTTAAACACTAGAATTTCATTTAAGTCGAACATTATTGAAAGATCGTTATTGAAAGCTATAATAGCGTTGAAGCAATAATATTATATACATCTACTGTAAAATTTAATAAATAAACCGAGAATTTGTATCTATATACGCATATTATATATATATATATACCTACTATAAAATCCATGAGATTCAAAAACAAATAGTTGTGACGTGTCCTTTGATAGCTATTTATTTGTACATCTATGTATACAATACGATGTGATCGTTGCTTTAAATAAAGATATCTACATTGATATCCTAGGTATATTCTATGTTTACAAAGATTGCATACCTTAAGCAAAAACACTAAACACTACAAAAGCTATAGTAAAGTCATCTAATCAATACGAGCAGTTAAAAATTGGGATGACGCAACTCAATTTAATACTAACATGGCACTGCACACCATAACCATTTCAATCAGTCTTTCGTGTATAATGCTGACAGACGTCACAAACACAAAATCACGAGCTCAAAACCCTTTGTAGAGCAATTCGACAAATTCAGACCAGTTTTCTTTCAGAAATACCATGTGGATGTCCCGGGTGAGAGTAGTGGCTAGGAGAGGATGGTTCGTAAAGAGACATCTTCAATCGCTTACACTTTGCCCGCCTGTTCTTAAACCAGAACTGCACATTCTTTGATTCCAGCCTAGGAAACTTTTGTCTATAAGGCATCCTGTTCAGTTCTTCTGTATATTTGAGTATCAGATTATGTGAAGGGTGGGTATTCATTGAAAACCATTGCTCGAGTACAGGAACCTCAGACACTGGGTCTATAAAGGTACGATTGCGCTTGCGGCGCTCGTCCGATGCACCTGCGAGAGCTAAATTCAAACCAGTGGCACCATCACCAGGTACTGGACCTACTCCAGGGAATCCACTCATATATTGACTCATGTACATGATCCCATGCCCAAACATGGGATGGTTAGGAACCATTGGAAATGGCAGGCGCTCGAGATGTGGAGACGACTGTGTATAATGCCGTTCCTGCATCACTTCATCATCGGAGACTTCGTGATCGTCAACGGTTCCATTTTCGTCATCGTTGTTGTTGTTGTTACTGCTGTTGTTGTTGTGAGAACTATCACTGTTCTTAGCTGGAGATCGTTGCGGAGAAATGTTTTGAGCATCAGGCTTGCTCAGGTCTCTTGGCTCTTGTTTGATGTCGTGAACCTATAACAAAAGAAAGTTTACTTAGATACACTCAAGTCATTCTTAAATGTGTTGGTTCCAAAATAATTTTCTTATCGTTAGATTTAATGATGGTGTTTTGAAAATTACCTTTATTATATCTGGTGGTTTTGGAGATTCTTGTGGAGTATCTTCTGAATCGTTAATAGTTTTTTTGGTTGTAATTAGTGATAAAGGAGCATCAGGGCTGTCTGGTCTATCATCAGGGTTTAGATCACCTCCATCATCTTCCAAATCAGATCCTCCATTAGACAAGTTATCTTCTGACATAACAGACATAGGGTATCGACCAGGGCTGCCAGAAAGTTGCAGTGGACTTTTCATTGAATTGTGATCTTGAGAAGCATATCCGTCGTTCCCCATCATCGAACCATTACTCGGACTGTGGCTTCGACTGTTAAAGCCGTTAACTCCGAGATGACAACCTAGTCCCCCAATATTTCGAAGTTCAGCACGCTTCTGCGCAGCCCGCGCGTTTTTGAACCAGTACACGACGTTGTTCACATCGAGTGGCTTCCGTCCCCGTCGAGACTCCAGATTATTAAGTTCTCGAACATATTGTTGTATTTGTTGCCGGCTCGGATGCTGGTTCTCAGAAAACCAGCGTTGCAACTTTGGCAGCTCTAGCTCTGGGTCAAAACTCGTCCGCATTCGAGTTTTTTGTGTTGGGTATTGACTTTGAACTGTTTGTAATGCCGGGTGCAAATGTTCTGGCATCGTATTAAGAGTAGGAGAGCGGTTTTTTGGTCCAGGTGAAGGATAACGCCGCGGGCTGAACGGTGGAGGTCTTGGCGACACTTGCGCACTCCACCACGACTCGAACTTCCTTCGCATCTCTTCTGATGGTTCGTGAAAATTATGAGGCCCTGGAGTCCTGTCTTGCCCGCGGCATATCTGGGCAAGCGTAACCTGCAACAAGAGAAAAGTTCCACGTTAAACTCGTCAAAGTTGCTCCAAACATAAATAAAGAAAAAAGATACCGCAAACAATTTTACAGGGTTTTAACGAGGTCAGTCTAACCAGCAACAGATATAGAGATAATTGTTCGAATAAACACCGAGCATTGTTTCACAGAACATCGCCATTAGATTATGAAAATATTAGGTCGGCTGTTAATGCATGTGTCATGCGCGAGCGGTCGGCCGCGGCCGGCTCTGACGCGCGAGTGTTTGCTCAGTGGTTAGTGCGCATCACTCTGCACTCCGCACGCCGCACAACTTCAATCATGGTCTCCTCTAAAACAATGAGCGGGAAGGGCGTCTCAACAATTAGCATCCACCCACTTCGCCCTCAACTAGGCGCCGTAGAAACCGCAGTGCCGCTGCTCACTAAGTGCTCAAAACGCTTCCGCGCTAAGTACATCCAAAAAACTCATCCAAATACCCAAAATATCTTACGCTTCTATTTAACCGACAAATAGACCGTGTGACTTCAAAATAATTCCAATGCCTTGTTTAAATTTCATAATTATTTATTCTGCGCGATAACACGAATGCATGCATATTTACATAGGTATTAATTGCGGAGCAAGTAGTCAATCTTAAAGAACTTGTCAGATTATAGCTCCGTCGCGGAGTTTACCCAGCTTGACAGTTATGCAAGTGAGATCTGCGCGTATCGCTAGATTACACAAAACAATGCCAGTGATTACGTCGTCAAGCGACTTGTCAGTCGAGCCGTTTGCTCTACAACTGTTGCTAAATCATAGCGTTAAATTATATGTATGAGTGTTACACTAAGATTGCGCCTATAAATCATGTCAGCGGCATTAGCGAGCTGGAGTGATACGTTAATCCGCTTCTTTGTTTTATATTTTTAAATAGTGAGGCCATATTTGCTTTCAGATATTGTCTGTTTCAGCTTCGTGGAAGATTTACAAGAGCTGGCGCCTGCGCGTGATAGCTCGCGTCACGAGTAATCCGCCTAAGTACGTAATTCGGTGTGTGATTGCGAACATTGCTTGATATACTCGTACTTGTAGAGACAACTTTGAACACAATAGGCTTAGTCTTATCTCATATTATTTCGTTGTGTACGTACTCGTAGGTACATACGCCATGAAGACATGATTAAATTGTAACGGCACCTTGACATTATAAGGTGGTTAGAACGTTAAGGAACGATATTGGTGTGAGTTTGACTACTTTTCTTTCATACAAATGTTGTCCTCAAAATTACGAACTCAACGAAAAAACCTGCCAAATCGGTTGAGCCGTTCTTTTACTTTTTACTTACAACAGATAAAAATAAATATAAATAGATATAGTATATACCAGCTGAAGCGGCCGCAGAATGGCTACGCCGCGTGTTCTCCGACGGGCTCGCCGTGTGAATTATGGAAAATCAGGGGTTTTTTCATGAAGGACTGAGGAACTGCAGGAAGGCTGCAGCTTAACCTGATGGCCATCGATCCCTAAGATATACTAAGTGATTGTGTTCACCAGGTTTCCGCCGCCTCCTTACGTTCTATATTATAAATCGATCTACAACAGACTCTTCCTAATATAATACCTCAAAATCGTACAAAAGCTTCTTTCGATTGGTACAAATTGCCGTGTGATAAATTACCATAATATCATAGAGCCGAGTTCATCTGGCGTTTAGCTGCCAACTTTACCCTCGAAGTGTTTGATTATCTCACTCCGAGTTCCTTTGCTTCATTTGCTCGAACTTCGCCTTCCCCGTATCTATCTTTTAAACTTCAACATTCGAATCGAACTCGAAATTAGCTCGCCACTTAACTGAAAATGCCAAATTGAAATCAGTTTGCCGCGAATCGGGTTAAGCCTCGAGAAGGGAACGCATCGAGCGCTAACCTCGCGTTTAATAAGATTATAAAGCATTATTTTATAGCATTAATAAGATCAAAAGCGTTCGTACATCTAAAACTCCTTAAAACCCTATTTCGTGGGCCGGAGTTGGTAAGACGAAGGGGGTATCGCCCGTTCTGTAACCCGTTCGCTACAAGGCGGCTGGCGGATATTTAGAAAATATAATAAGGCCTCGCAAGCGAGGATGAGACTGAGATTCAATTAAATTTATTATGTATGGAGATCTGGCGTGTGAGGCAGGTGCTCATCGCGTCGACAAATTGCTGTATCTACTCGCGTTTTAGGAGATTTAAACCTCCCTCCGTTAAGGTATTTTATGAGATTGCGTTATAACGATAGGTGTTAGTAAATAAATATTGATAATGGTAGCGATTCCTGTACCGTATTTTAGAGAGAACTAGACTAAAATCATAGTTTAGTCCTGTCAAATGCCTTTTCTTATTCTAACGCGCCACCCTAAACTAAAATTTAGAGAATCCTCACTATAATCGTTTTAGTTACTCAACTTGGTCAAAAGCAATTCCAGCGATGCCGTTTTCGTTCGATTTTGACGTAAATTAAGAAACGTCAAACTATAATTAATCTGCACCTAAAACATGACGACTTATTTTGGTGATGTGTACATAAAGTGAAAAAGAGTAAGAAGGTAGATAAAAATACAAATTTGGATGAGTTTTTGCTGAGCTTGCCATTTCTATGTTGTTGTGGAGCCTCTCCACCAGAAGTTCCCGCTGGCGTGTGCTCGCCCTTTTTTTTGTTTCATTCATTTGCATTTTATCGCTTAAAGATGTTTTAAATTTTATAACAAATAAAATAATAACACACTCGCTCGAAAAACATTTGGTTTTTAATAGTTCCTGGCCATGGATACTAGTCTTTTAGCCGAATACATATTTCTTCATCGATCCTTCTTTCTGCTGTTAAATGAGTCGTAGTCACAGTCCAAGTCTCACACATTAAGTAAAAGTAACAGTCAAGTCCAATCATGCCCTAGTAAAGTAGAGGCAACTTTACTAAAAACTTCTTTGGATTTTTGGAAACAACACGAAAAGACACGTTTCACTACATTATATCACTTGCCCACACTCTTGCTCGTAAATCATCATTTAATGAATAAAACGCCATCATTTTTATGCATTAAAACTCGAAAAAACACAAGTTTTGGAAAATAATACAATGCAGCGACATGATTTTCTCGCGTTCCCGCCATAACTCTCCTCGCTCGAAAAACAACATGAAAAGTGTTGCCAGTAACAAGATTCGGCAAAGTACGCCGCGCCGCCGCCTCACTGATGTGCAAGTACCGATCTCGTTTTTAAATTAAAATTGAATTTGTCTATAAATCACCATGTGCCGTACTTCACTCATACATTGATCATACACGAAATCTCAAAAGTAGGTACGCGACCAATGAACCTGAAAGAAGGATACCCAGATTTTACCTGTCAAACATTTATAATTTTTTTATGTGTATAAATGTCAAGAAAAAATGCAATTTTTTTGTTATTTATAAATCTTGAATTTGAATTTAAATCGGCCATGTAGAAAACAATAAAATGTTTTTTAAAGATAAACATAAAATAATTCTCTATATTTTTTCCTTTAACGAGGATATTATGGCCTCGCACTTTGTATTTTTGCCAGTTTGACACTGGCAAAAATACCAATTCCTATCAAATTACCTTTGTAACTGTCAAACACCCACACAATAAGTCATGGTCAAATCCAAGTATTACCGTTCTCATCCGTTTTCATCATATAGTAATCATAACCTCAAATATTATTTTAACTATAACTTTTTTCCTCATAATGAAAATGATTAATATTTACACACTCGGTTTTAGAAGCACTAACGGCTATTTTCACGTACATAATTATAATTACCGGTGGATGCAAATGGCAGGTTGTCGTACAGTGTGGCGGTCTAAGGTCGTAAGGGGGAGGCCTTCGTTCAGCAGTGGACGTCTCCCGGCTGATAATGATGATGATGAATTATAATTAATATACATCCCTTTGGTAAGAAATCGAATGACGGGTAAACGCATGTATGGAACGTGGGCATCCTTCTTTGGCAGGTAGATCGTTTTAATATTTTATGAGAAGTCAGCTAAGAATTGATTTTGCGAAAGTCTAAATCTAATTAAAAGCGGATTAAACCACGGGGCTCAGCTAGTGGATTAATAAAAAGCTGGTTCTTAAAATCGTAACTTATAGAACGGTCTGGCAACTCTACAGTTTTAGTTTTTATTTTACTGCCATAGAGAATAGTATAATTGTACCTAATGAATGAACATTTACCACAGACTGCGACTCTCGATTCGGTTCCAAAGCGCCCCCTAGTGTCGAGTAGAGCAACTAGTCAATTCAACTTAGCTAGCCGATTAAAACAGAGCAAATTTAGTTCAACGTAAAACCAGAATGCGATATCACCAAAACCTGACTAAATTTATTTTAGTTTTAGTCTAGTTTAGTGTGTCGGTACGGGAATCGCTACCACTGGTAGCGATTCCCGAAAGTTGTATCACAGGTTTGTTATAATTTACTAATTATAACAAACCTGTGATACAACTTTAGGTTGTTTTGTGTATTTTGTAAATATAGGAAATTACTTGTTGTATTTAATCAAGCTTATTAATAAGTCACTCATCAGCCAGAAGACGTCCAGTGCTGGACGAAGGCCTCCCCCTTAATAGAGAGGGGTTGCCATAATCCCCACGCTTGGCAGGCGGCCATTATTATCATTATTATCTCATCATTATTCTTATCTCAGTAGTTATTAATAAGTACTGAGATGTAATCGTTCTTCGTCTTCAAGGGCACCACAATATTATAAGAATATTTTGCACGTAACATTTTAATCATACTTCATTTTGAACTTGAAGGCCTTTTCCTGTGAGCCTAATTGCGAAGACGCAGCGTAGGCGCGGCCTCCCACTAGGTTAACCGACGACATTGTAAAATTCGCGGGCAACCGGTGGATGCAAATGGCAGGTTGTCGTACAGTGTGACGGTCTAAGGGGGAGGCCTTCGTTCAGCAGTGGACGTCTCCGGGCTGATGATGATGAATAGCGAAGAATACGCATCACAGATTAATAAGTAACAGATGTCTTCATCACTAGTCACTTGAAATCTTGACTCGATACCTACGCCTCAAAGAAGAATAAATAATATATTTAAATATATATATACAGGGTTAGTCCTAATCAGTTAGCATCCTTTTAAGGGCATATTCTGTACAATAAAACAAACAACTTTTACTATGGGGCCAACATTGAAATCGCGTTTAAATTATCAGCTGTTCCATACAAAAAATTCATTGACCTTGGGCAAAATGTATGGAACATCTATTTTTTTTCGTGATTTCAATGCTGGCCTCCTAGTAAAAGTTGTTTGTTTTGATGTATAGAATATGCCCTTTAAATTATGCTAACTGATTTTATCTAACCCTGTATATGGGAGTGACCTGTACGTAAATAATACTATTTCTATTATGTTTTCTGTGATGAGGCTACCACTGTTTTTTTCACGATTTTAAGTCTAGCGGTATTTTCTTTAGGCTTTCAAGGCTTTAGTCTCAAATTTAATTGAAACCCATCGTCATGATTAGACAAATTACAGACCTATAAATCGTCTTTAGACATAATTCAAAACACAAAACTGGAAAACAAGAGAATTTATATTATGATCCGTAAAGACGCTCAGCGCCCGCGAACATCAAAACAAATGTTGCTTTAATTCTTCTCCCGAGTGATGATCCCTATTAGCAGGGACTTAAGAGTAACCTCGCAAATTATAACGAACTCTGTATTGTATAACGCTAAGTACTTGCATGTTGTTGTGGATTGTGTCAAGATAAAGATATTTTACTTGAAGTCGGAAGCTTCATGCTTTTATACATGATAGAATAGATGCTTGGATTAGTCTTTAGGGTTAGAGTTAACCCTAAAGACGGAAAAGGGACGGGGGCAGGGGAAGGGGGAAGTAGCAAATAACGATACTCAAATTTTCCACCTGCCTAAACTTATTCGTCAGAGTATTATTTTATAAATATTTTTTTACGGAATATATTTTTATTTGCAACTTCTAATTATAGCCCATGATCCTAAAATACGGACAGAGCGGTAGAAAGGATACACGGACACGGCGCGGCGTCACTAATGCTTTCTTTAACGTCACTTACATTTAAAAGTCACATAAGTTCATCGGATGACTCAATCCTATAACGACCATTTTAGTAATATCGACATATTTCATGTACGATTTAGTGGTTTCCGCAGATCAGTGTTCCAGGTCTTGGGTGGTGATGGCAGGAAGTATAGCACTTGATACTGTCTTATTATATCTTATTCCTATTTCCACAGTTATGTTAGCCTTTATCCTTCGAATAGCCTATTATGTTTATAAATCAAGTTAATAAGATCTACCTAATTGTAAATTTAAACCTATACACTTTTAAAGCACTAGTTATTGTTAGTTTATTTCATGTTATGTTCTAAAAATAAAATGTTAATGTTAATCTGTGGTTAACGTTGCTGGTGCACCAGCTACCTAGCTTATTATTAATACTACTTTAATATAATATTTTGCTGTGTACTGTTTGTCGACTCTTAAAATAAATAAATAAAGTTACTCCCTACGATCATATGGGGAGCCCTAAAAACTAGAGTTACTTCAGAAAACTCAAGAACCTTAGACCACAAGTTGGTATTCAATGCTTACAGCCCCAATTAAACCTTTCCCATCTCATCTTCGAAACAATATGATATTTATCAATCCGTATTCAATAGCCGACTTAAAATTTGGAAAACAAAGACTTTCCACGTTAATAAGAGCTAAAGGGAGTAAAGGGTACCGTGAACAATACTAGGTATATGTATAACTGAATGTTGGTGTATCTGAATAACGTTGGAACTGTAGAACAAACCTGGGGTTATAACAATCCGTATTAAAGAACACAGAAGCGTTCGGTTCAGCCCAGTGTACCGAAGCCGCTTTGTCTATCACTGATTATGAAACGAACTTTGATACTGTTTGACAGATGTTTTGAGGGCTTATGGATTTGCCTATCGATGTGTGAATGTAAAGTGTCCGAGTGTAAAGCATTTTAATTTGTGTTTTGTATAAAACAAAATATTGCGAGACTTCTTTTGCACGATAATAACGGAGTAATACGCTATAAAAACAATGTATAATACAATGTATAGTGGTAGGACTCTACTGCAGAGTCAGCATGGGGAAGTACCACACCTTTGCCAGTTATTCAACCGCCAAGCAGTAGTGTGCAAGCATTACTGTGTTCCGGTTTGAAGGGCAATGTTACCAGATAAATTACTGGGTATGAAGAGATTTAACATCTAATATCTCAGGGTGACGATCGCAGTGCAGTGTGGTGCAGGATTGTGTTTGCAAGTTCACAATCCTGGCACTGCTACTGTTAGTGGCAGGCGTGACGCTTACAACCACGCGAACGTCTTGCTCGTCTTCTCACTGAATTGAATAAAAAAAACCGTCTTCAACTTGGAATACCTGGATGACATCTTCATATTATCTAGTATTTTTTATTTAAAAACCAAACTTCTAAACCGATTTCGATAAAATGTATATGGGACCATCTCTGAAGTATTACCTAACAAACAATAAAATAATCATCAAAATCAGTTCATAATTGGCGGAGAAATCGCGTAACAAACACAAACAAAAAAATACATTTAGTAGAATTGAATTTTGGGTGACCGTGAGTGGCATTTATTTCTGAGCGCTACCGTGGATCGGATGACACGTTAAATTGTTGGTCCCGGTTGTTTGTTCTAGTTTCTATAACAACAACCGTCAGCCATGTCAGAGGCCTTCGGGCGGCACATTAACTCTGACACTAGGGCTGGCCACTCAGCCTATACGAGCTTATTTACTTAATTGAATTTTTTTTGAAGTCGGTTGAAAAACACTACAAAATTGTAGAACCGCGCTGTATCACGCGCTGTGTGCTCGCGAGGTCTCCTGTTCGCAGCGCTACTAGTCTATATCTAAGCTGAATAACACGACGTTTAAATTTTCTATTGGCAAGGAACAAACAAACCAGGAAAATTACTACTACTTACTGATACTTGCGCAACTATACCTAATATTAGTAGTAGCCGAATCATAGATATCCCACTGCTGGGCATAAGTCTACTCATAAAAAAAGTAAGTTCGTATAGGCTGAGTGGCCAGCCCTAGTGTCAGAGTTAATGTGCCGCCCGAGGACCTCTGACATGGCTGATGGTTGTTGTTATAGAAACTAGAACAAACAACCGGGACCAACAATTTAACGTGTCATCCGACCAACGGTAGCGCTCAGAAATAAATGCCACTCACGGTCACCCATGCGAAGACTGACCGGACCGTCTGTTATTAACATCGGTGGTCGTTTATAATCACCTAGACAAGCTACGCCACGAGCGCCACGAAAGTCTACTCATTAAAGGTATACAAAAAAAAAGCTTTTATTTCAGGCACCAGTATAGCATAAGCTTTGCCTAATCGGCCTGCTATAGTCAAACCCTCCCCTCAAGACCTACCCTCGAATTAGGCCATATCCACCACACTGCGCTGACCCAGTTGCGGGTTGGTGGATTCAGATCGTCATCAGCCGTAAAACGGCCACTGCTGGATGAAGGTCTCCCTCTTAATAGAGGGGTGTTGCCATACTCCCCACGCTTGGCAGACAGCTTGGGGATCGCAGAATGCTCACCACCGTTAACCAAAAGGACGCTGAACGCAGACGCTGGATTCAGATACGCCAATGAATTTATTATCCAGACGTACGCAGGTTTCATCACGATGTTTTCCTTTACCGAACTGCTAGCGGTATGAAAACCCGTACATAAACTCCAAAGAGCTCATTGGTACTGGCCTGGGATCTAGCCGCGAATACACGATTTTAAGCCGTGGGGTCTCACTATTAGGCCACTCAGTTCTTGAAGAGAGGTTAAGTGATGTTCCACCTCGCTCACTGTGCAGGTTGGATTTGTAGATGCGCCATTGAATTTCTTAATTCTACCTCGGTCAAAGGTACACAGGTTCCTGACTATATTTTCCTTCACCAGAAAGCCCGTAATAAGACTTTCTTTTAAATACCGTGGTTTTGATCCCAGGTATGTATCAATGAGTTGCTTAGAATGTATGTACATACAGACTGCGACGGACGGAGACGGAACGAGGATATTCGCCAAAGAACCAAAGTTACCGACATAGCTCGCAAGGTTTGCAAGTTGAAGTGAGGCCACATCGCTCGAAGAACTGACAACCGATGGGGAAGAAAGGTTCTTGAGTGGCGACCGCGAACCGGAAGACGCAGCGTAGGAATGCCTCCCACTAGGTGGACCGACAACATTGTAAAAGTCGCGGGCAACCGGTGGATGCAAATAGCAGGTTGTCGTACAGTGTGGCGGTCTAAGGGGGAGGCCTTCGTTCAGCAGTGGACGTCTCCGAGCTGATGATGATGACATACAGACTAAAGAAATTATTAGGAAAATTAATAATTACCTCATCCAAAGGGCATCCTGTTGACATGAGCAGCGGCCTGCTCTGCACCAACAGTAGTCTCAGCAGCTTATCCTTGATGTCCTGGAGTGGAGTTGGTCTAGGTCGCAGCAGCTGGATCCGAAGGGTCGCCACTGTTGTCAGCTCTCCGAGAACCTCGCCGACGGTGGCGAGCGGCCCGTCTGATATGCGCTCGAAGGAGAGAGGCTTCCAGTTGTTGATTACTACTGAGCCTGACGACAAAATACGACTTTTCAAGGATTGATATAAATTATTACAAATTACATGTCAATCGAGTACTATAAAGAAATAATTTTAAATTAGTGAGTAACAGTATATCATCATTAGAGTTTCATTTTATGGTTGATTGGTTTATCATTTTAACGGTTTCATCTTGATAGAGTATGGAACGTAACAAAACTTTGTTTTGAAACGACATCAAAAAAGTGCTGTATTTATTTTGCGTACGCCTATTTATTAATAATAATTATTATATTTTTAGTTTCTTTGTTATTATGAAGAAGACATTCTAGAGGTGGTTCTTTAGAAATTTCACTAAGTCGATAAGATAAACCTCCTTTATTAGTAAAGGATAAAATAATAGTCCAGCAGTCGTGTCTTTATGTCGTGCGAAAACGAGACAAACTTATACAGATTCGTAGCCTTGTCCCGTTTTGTAGAATCGAGAAAATTTTCTCGCGGTGCGCATGCTAGGCGCTCTGGAGTACCCAGCTCCGATACCATGAATAGTTTTATTGTGTTTCAGGATAAAAAAAATACAATGGTTTTATAAACAGCGTGGCGCTTTTGTGCCGACATTAAATTAACACACATTAATTAATAATGACCAGTTACCATAAAAGTAATGAAAAAAGAACTCGAAAAATGTATCTGATGTTCCATACAAAAAGTTCATCGACGTTGGACTAAATGTATGGAATAAATGTTTTTATTTCGCGTTTTTTTTACATATTTTTTATGGTTACTGGTAAATAACCCCTACATGTGTGTTAATTTAATGTCGGTACAGTATCGCCACGCTGTATAATATGGAACATTATGCCTTTTTTTATAAATGTATTATACAAACCTATATGAAAACGTATTCAAATTATTTTTAATTCAAATAATTATTTTAAAAAAAACTACTATAGCACGTGTATGTGATTGGCGCTAAACAGGGAGGATCCAAACAAGTGTGAGGAGGTTCATAATTCCATGTAATAGACAGAATAACCTACTAATAAAAATTATGAAGTTACCTTTGGCAGAAGCAGCCAGTTCGTGCGGATATCCCAGCCTCATCATAGCTGCAGGCACCAGCTCGTGGAAGGCGGTGGCAGCGGGTATGATGACGTAGCTGTCAGTCTCGACGATCGCCCGGCGACGCCACGCGCCCTCTTCTAGTGAAGACACAGCCTCTACCACGCAGTGGACCGGCAGAGTTTTACCTGGGAGAGAAGGAGAGGTTTGTAAATGAGTTTCAAAACGTTTTTACTGAAGATTGGACTGAGTGGAATGCCTTGGGAGACGCCTCTTGTTCATTGAGACTGAGTAAGTGACTTCTCGGTAAGCTCCATCCCAGGCCGCATTATTGAGGGTGTGGTCAAACGACAGAGTCGACTCCTCCAAAGGTCAAACGCAAATCTATTACAATGTTATAACAGGACACTTTCAGTTACTATATAAAAGTTTTACTTAATGTTTCGATATCAAAAAATTAAAAAAAAAAAAAAAAAAAAATACGTTAACCCAAAGATATTTTTTTTGGTATATTTGGAAAACTAGCAGCTATTATAACTAATAAAAGTAGTATGAGGATTACGGCAATAGCCATAAAAAGTTTTCACTTATAGAAACTTACTAAATGTTTACATTCAATATTCGATAAATTATAAAACAGAGATTTATAATGAATAATAATATCCGAAAAGATTACTATAAGATAAATTAGGTACATAAACTAGGTTAAACATACACCTTTTGAAAATCTGCACTAACACATCTAGAAAACCAGCAAATTGGCGAGCCATATAACTACAGCACTGCTATATAATGCCCATAGAACACGAAGCAGAGTTAAAAGACAGAAAAATCGACAGCAACCTTTTCCCACATTTTCATTGACTCTGACTAAGAAGCACTGTCGTTAAGAAGCATATTAATTATTTAATAACTTTTCAGGCGGAAACGCGATGCTTTTGACTTGCTCGTGGCAAAAAACCGAGTGAAATGTTAAAATAATAATTAATCCTCGCTCGCGGCCGTCGGCCAGCGCTGCATCGCTTTGTGAAGCGATATTAAATAGTTTTTGCTGCTTCAATGCGTTTTTTACAGCGGAACGTTTAAAAGCGTTCTGAGGCTTTATTGGACCATCCTTGGAAGCTGTAACAAAGTGTAAAAACTCTTCGACAAGAATTTTTAAGATAAGCATAAAATTTACTGCTAAAGTAAAAAAATCATATAATCGTAATGATACAACCGTGATAGTTTAAAAGTGTTTTTTTTACGATTGTTTCGCAGTCACAAAAAGCTTATAAAAACTTAGTATATTATAAACATCGCATCTATAACCTATTATGTCAACTGCTGGATATATACCCACCACGCTGGCTTAGCTGGTTGATAGATTTACATACGCCATTGAATTTTTACGCCTAACTTATGCATGTTCCCCACGATGTTTTCTTTCTCCGAAAAGTCAGTGGTATACAAATACACTAAAGAGCTTATTGGTACAGGCCCGGGATTTGAACCCTAGACTTCAAGAAGCCTAGAGATGTTCCTATTAGGCTAGTGTGGCTGCAAAGCAAAGTCAGTATTCATTACTTACGCAATCAGCACGAACGTAAATTAAAATAGTTAATATCGAAAACAATACACAACTAAAGCGGGATGTTATTGAATTTACATAACGTTATCCCAAACTTCAGAACAATACCTTACTGTGGAGTAATAGTATTATGAATTTTGAAAATCTCTTAATTCTCCACGGGTAAGTTGCGTTATAACTTTAAAATAAACCGTATTTCCGGAACAGTAATCATGCAAGTAACAGCTCTAACAGTTTAGTTAAAATAGTTGATCCAGTAAAGTAAATTTTAATTGTTTTCGTTATAACAGTTAATCGCTTAAGTAGCGCTCAATAGTTTTCGTTGTGGCTGTTATTTTGTTGAGAAATGTGGGACACCAAAGGTAGTTTTCGGTTAGCACCTATGGTTTAATGTAAAGCTTGGATTACTTGAGGTTTAGTCGTGAAACCACCGGACGGGACGGTCTTTTGGTCAACTAATCCTTTAGTTATGAGACTATAGTGGACTGCAATATTAATTTAATATGTAATAAAGCAACCATTATTAATTATAAAATATTTTTTAGTTATTAACCTGATTTTAGGAACCTGATTTTTTATTTAAGTATTTTCTTCTGAATTATGCATAATTCTCATTTGTTCGTATGTTTGCTTAGTTAGCTTATACAAAAAAAAATTAAGCTTATTTTGTAATAGCTATGCCACGCGGTTTCACCCGTGTGATGATGATGATGATAAAAAGCATTCTATATATTATTCCAAGAAATAAGCTACCTCCATTCCGTGTTTTACATAAAAATCCGTTCAGCCGTTTTGGATGAAGAGGTAACGAACATACACATACACAAACATCCACATTACACACAGTTACCGACAAACTTTCGGATTTATAATATTAGTGTGATTTGTAAAGTATTTTTTTTAGCTTAAAGCTTACATACTAGAATAATACTTGATCTTTAGCTTAGGAATCTTCACTCATTAACGGAACACAAAAGCAACTTTAATCGGACTTTAAGCGCACCAAAGTGCATTCTTACCGAAGCTTTGAGAGTGAGCTTACTTGACTGAAAGCTCTTGAAAATATCCTACCAAAAGAGGGTGGTAAGTAATATTAGCACAGCGAGTTAAAATTGTACAAATAAAGGTTACAAAGTTCGCAAGTCTGTTAAAATTATGAATAAGCTAATATAATAATAATAATTGTGGGGAATAATAATTAAAGTCACTTTCAACAATACAAACTATACCCAAGTCAGTATAGATACGCACTTAATAATTATGGTTGTGTATTTGTATTAATTCTTCACGCCAAACCGGCAGAACTGATTTGGGTGAATACTTTTTCAGAACTGTTTAAAGAGGTGATGAAACAACGTGAAACAAAATTTATAAACAAATGTTGCCAATTGAATATTCGGCTTTAAACGTCATTGTTTATAAGTTTAAAAAACGCAGCTAAGTGACATTAGGAACTCATTTGTTTTTCACAAAAGTTTTGCTAAAATGCACGTTAAGCCCCTGTTGATAAAACACAAAGTAGAAATCTCATCAAGCACTTTTAAGTTAGCAAAGCTCACGTCAGACCGGATGTGGGGGCTTAAACAGATATGTTCGGAATCAAATTCGCCGCTTTTCGTCGAGCTCTTACCCTACACCCCTGTACCAGGATATAAGGAATATGGAAGAGCCTAGCATAAACTAATCGTAAACTTCCTCACGATACAACAATCAACTGAAATCTATATTATAAATTAAAATCAATTGTCTTTCTCTAGTAATGATTTTTCCACACGCATGTTGAATGAAAGATCATTCAATTTATACGGGTGATTCGCACTCACAGAAAGTTTATAAAAACTTAGTACAGTATAAACTATTATATAATTATTATGCCAACTGCTGGATATATACCCACCACGCTGGCCTAGCTGATTGGTGGATTTGCATACGCCATGACAGTACCTGTGCCAGAGTGGTGAATTTTTGAATACAATCCTGCGCCGCACTGCACTGCGCTCGTCACCCTGAGCATAGATGTTAATCATATCTTCATACCCAGTAATTTTACTGATAACATTATCATAAAAGCCGAAACGCAGTAAAGCTTGCACACTACTGCTTGGCTGTTAGCGAAGGTGTGGTACTTCCCTAGACAGACGAGTCGTCTGCGACTACGAGTGGCTGTTGAAACTGGCGAAGGTGTGGTACTTCCCTAGACAGACGACTCGCTACGAGACTACACTCGGCCGTTTTGTTTTTGTTGAGTTCTTATATTATCTGGTCAAGGTTTTTTGTATAAGAAAAGTAGTCAAACTCATTAGTAAATTGCACCCGTGCAAAGCCAGAAGGAGCAAGAGAGGGGTAGCAAGAGGGGTGGTTCACTATATAACATTAATATAATAAACAGTAAGTTTAATTATTCAATAAATTTTTCATATTATATATTGTACGAGCATATATACATTCAAAATTAAAACTGTTGAAATATTAAATATGTCATTAAATGATATTTAAATGAATAATATGTCAAATAGAAATAAAGCTGAACTCCGCAGAGTTCATTGTCAATAATTATAAAATAGAATGTCCAAGATCGTGCCCGGCCCCCCGACCAAACGTGCCCATCAAGCCAGCGGCATTGCCACGCTGAATCGCCAAGGAAATGCACTGGGCGAGAAAATTACCAGAACGTGGGTCGCGCCCTCAATTCAATAAATTTAATTAAAAACTGTGTAAAAAGCTATTTTCATGTAATATTCCGGTTCATAATCAGACTTTTTTTTTATAGTCCACTGCTGGATTAAGGGTTATCCAAGAGGGTTGAGAAGGCCATACTCACCACGCACTCGTGCTACACCTACTATTTATCTAAACTTCACGTATTCGTACTATATGAAATGAAAAAATATTTGTTGTTGCAAACATGGTCCTAAAAATGTTACATGCAAGTCAAAATCATTATTTTAGGAATATTATTATATACAATCTTATACACATAGAATGTCAAAAGAATCTCATGTTTGGACGTTACTTATATAAGTAGGTACGTCATACAATATTAAGTAATGGATTCTAGTTTATTCTAATTGTTATTGATATTGTTATTAGTTAGATTAGATAAGTTGCGTCAAGTGTTAAGTAAAGAAAAAAATAAAGAAAATCAAACAGTGAAAATGTCAAAATGATTTATAATCAATAAAAAAATCATTCATATCATACAAACATTTGTCAACTAGCCAGTTATGTAATTTATGTTTTTTTTTTATTAGGCAGATCTCTAATTATTTTAGGAATATTATTATATACAATCTTATACACATAGAATGACAATTGCGGTCCTGTGACGGGGAGTTGCCAATGTTGTGTGATCAATTATTCTTGATATAGGTGAAAACGTCTGGTGTTTCCAGAATCTCTATGTACCTCTCCTTTAGAATTAACAACATACTGTGAGCGACGTGTTACTTAACACAGAGTTAGCATAAGTTTTCCTTAAAGTCTCATCCTAAGCTCCATTATTAGAAAATGAAACGCTCCATCGAGTTTAATTTGGTTTAATTATTTTGTATATTTTTCTTTGATGTGATTTATAAATAACAAGTCTCTTGGCATTAAAGGTAAAGTTAAATTAAGTTGGAATAATTATTATCGATTGATACAAAAGTGTACATTACGATTTTAGAATAGGTCATCAATCCAGCTATAAGGTGGGGCACTAAGTACTTGGCCCGTATTTTGGAAACCTTTTTTTTTAACCTTTTTTTTTGACATTACAGAACTTACAATTTCACTTGCAGGCTTTCTCTCTGTCTCTGGATTAGCTATAACAGGCCTACCGCTCTCGTCAAGGTCCATGATAGAACATTTGAGCATGCTTACGCTCAGAGTTGGTTTAAAAAGCTATAGGTGAGTACTTATCATTGCAATATCATTAGGTAAGAGGTATCCTTATAATATTCATTATTAAAATTATTGTTTGCAAAAAGTTATAAAAAAATAAAATAAATAAATAAATTTAATCTAATCTCAATTTTATTTTTTTTTTATTTTTTCCTATTTATTCCAAATAATATTAACAGTACATTTAGTCAAAACTAAATCAAAAAAGATCGCGTCAAATTATAGTTCCTCGAACATTGGATTGAATATTTTTATAATTATGAAGTGTTTCCACGCTCTATGTTCTTTATGTAAAATATACAGTAAGAAAATGTTGGATTCCTAAATACACTGACTTTTTATTTTGGATTTCCAAGTAGCCACCACCACCTGTATTTTTTTAAGTTATAGACCGAATTTACTATCACTAGAAATCAATATCACGAAATGAAAATAACGGACTTCGAAAACAAATGGCAATTTTCTCTGTCATATCCATTATAAAAACACAGTCATGAAGTTTGTAATGTCGGTGTCACATTGAGTGCTATTGGATTTGCGTGTATCGGCCCATTCGTGAGCGATGATCTATTTAGATTGGCTAAGTCGTAGCGTGACGGATGCTGAAACCTAGCAAATACAACATGCTATCGCATCCTGTTGGAAAACATAGTTATTGAACTATAATTGTATATCGCGATGTGATGCGGAGTGAGACTGTTGTTCATATTTATTACGTTACTGTTTGTTTCCTTCTGCGTAGGGTTTCGGACGAAAAGTTTTTTTTCTTCTTTTTTCCTAAGAGGATTATGGCGTCGCACTCTTTGCATTTGCCAGTGTCAAGTCTTTATATTATGTCAAGTATTTGATGAATTTCAAGTCAAATGAGTCATATGTCACAGTCAAAGTCACAGTCGAGTCCATTCATCCCAGATTCATCCCCTAGTAAAGTCATGGCAACTTTACTACAAGCTTCTTCGGAGTTATGGAAACAACACGAAAAGACATGTTTCACTACATTATATCACTTTCCCACAATTGTGCACTTAATGAATAAAACGCCACCATTTTTATGCATTGACTTTCGAAAAAACACAAGTTTTGGAAAATAATACAATGACAATGACATGTTTTTTTCGGGTTCCCAGCCAAAACTCTCGAAAAGTTTATTCTAAATAGAAAAAAAACCTCAATGTAATATTGAGGTTTTTTTTTCTATTTATCAGTCAGTCTGATAATTCAAGAGTTATGTTGGAAATAACTGCACACAAAAATTACCTATTACTTGACTTTTTTTGAGAGAGTGAGTCCCTTATCCGCTCAAGGGTAAAGTTTTAGTAGAATAAATTTTTGTAATAGAGTATTATTATAAAATTTTGTTAAAATATATTGCGGCCAGAACTTTAAATAAGTTTCTATTAAGCTGATGCTAGATATGCGTGATGAAAATTACTCCCATACAAGTAGTATCTACTAGTCAGCCATGTCAGAGGCCTTGGGGCGGCACATTCACTCTGACACTAGGGCTGGCCACTCAGCCTATACGAACTTACTTACTTACTTACTAGTATCTACTCTACTATTCTACTTAGTTTTGTTCTAAACCTTATTCAAAAGCTAAGACAAAGTTACACCTATCTAATATCTAACTGGGGATGTAGCTAAAGCCTACCCAGCAGGTAATCCCTTTACGCCGGACCCCGAAAGTTTCACCTGACCACGCAGACTGTAATTCTATACTATTGTTAGGCAAATACGAGCTGACCTCTTCAGTTATTATAAAAACTGGTTTATGAAAGACAAGCGTCTGCACTCTTTTCTGTATCATAAAGTTAATGTAAAATAATTTTAGAATTGGCACAGATTTAAGTTGAAAGTCGTCATCAAAAATTATTCTTAGTTTAAAACTACATAAATTCAAAAGCAATGATTTTTCAACCGACTTAAAAAAAAGGAGGTTTTTGTTTTTGTATTACGCGATTACTCCGCCAATTCGGAATAGATTTTAATGATTCTTTATGTTTCTTTATGATTCTTAATTCTTAATGTTTTTTTTTGTTTGGTAGACGATACTTCAGAGGTGATGCCTTATACATTTTATTGAAATCGGTTCAGTAGTTAGGTTTTTAAATCAAAAATACTGGAAAATATGAAGATGTCATCCAGGTTGTCGAAATTGAAGTCGGTTCTTTTGTTTTTAACAGCGTATTATCTGTATCACAAAGTTTGATGAAAAAATATTTATTTTTACACAGATTTACGTCAGACACACACAGGTTGGCACAGGTTTACGTTGGTGGTTTGTTTGTTTTTTAGTCGGCATCAAAAATTCATCGTAGTTTTTTTTTCTACTTTTTTTATATATTTTGGCTTAGAGAAATAGTTACATAGCTCAATTTATAACTCTGCCAAACTGCATAGCAGTTTGTAGGCAGACATCGACTCTCATATTCATTAATTTTTACTACGAGTATATAGGAGTACGTATTGACATTTTAGCGATATAAGTAAACTTGCAACTCAATATAAATATGTTAATTTATAGGTACACAGATTATTTACATAGGTATTCTATTTAACAGTGGTATGATACCAATTTTGAGTTACACCAACTGAACACACGCGTGTCCAGCCCCTCGTGTCCAGTTGGTGAATAACCCGTTTTTTCAAGGCTAAAACAAAAAAAAATACTACATGAATTCGAAAGCAATGCAATTTTATGCATCGGTCTGGATACAATCAGTTTTTTTTTTGTGTAGTAGGCTAAGTAGTCTTTCTAGTTTGTTGTAAATTGTATACAGGGTTAGTTCTAATCAGTTAGTATCCTTTTAAGGGCATATTCTGTACATCAAAACAAACAACTTTTACTATAGAGCCAACATTGATAACGCAAAAAATAAACAGCTGTTTCATACATTTAGTCCAATTTCTATGAACTTTTTGTATGAAACAGCTGTTAATTTCATGATATATGCCAGGTTACAAAACCACTAACTTCGCGACAGATTTTCAGAAGAATAACTTACTGATGAAGAAGAATAACTTATTTGATGTTGTACTGATTAAGTCTGCTTAAAGCATATATTGTAGTTTCCTTTAACACTCGGTGCATTAAGCCAAAGTGACGTCACTAGGATTACCTAGCCGTCTTGTCTAGGAAGGTAACATGACTACTAGGACTTTGAAACGCGCGCTAGGGCTTACCTGGTTAAGCCTCGCTGTCTTTATTATACTCTACTTTAATACTCGGCTTTTAACTTTAGAATAACTTCCCGGTTCAACGAACTCTACCAGGAGGACGACTAAGCTGTGGTTAGAAAAATACAGTGTATTTTGCATGAAACCAATCAGTTCTGGGGCCTTATTTTTGAATCGTACGCAAGCGTAGCGCATGCGAAAGGAGCTGACATAAACGATACTGTTTCGAATAAGGTTCAATATCGTTTGAAAGTCGGCTCCTTGCGCATGCGCAACTTTGCGCACGATTCAAAAATAAGGCCCCTGGTCGGATTATTTGATAGCATAAGTATTAGTAGAAATTTGTTAAATACTAATTAATCTCGAATAAGTAGTCAATTGAAAGCATTAAGTCGCAGCTTTGCTTACTAGGTTACGGAGATTATAATGCACTAGCAACGCCCCGCGGTAACATACGCAATTTCCGGGATAAAAAGTATAAGTACCAAATTTCATCCGAATTTGTTCAGCCGATTTTGCGTGGTTGAGTAACAAACATCTATACTTAAAAACTTTCACATTTATCATAGCTACTAAGTAACCTCGATCCAAGATTCGTATTCGTCATAACGGAGACAACGAACGGTGACTTAGAAAATAATGGAGTTTTGAAACAAACCTTCCTCCAATTTCCAAAATAAATGTATTGCATGAAGGTTAATTGATTTATTGTCAATGCCGATTGTATTTTTTTTAAATTTATTTAACGAATAAAATCTATCATATAATATTTCACCTATTGTCTAAAAACCTACTTCAGGTTTGTCTAGACAATAAATTCTTGACAATCTTATAAAAGGCATCAATACACTGACCTCTATGATACAAGTACGCAGGACTTCATATTGTCGATAACAAATTGAAGCTGTTTGTTTTTCGCCATTTTGGCGCGGATAGCCAACGGATAGCAGTGTGAGCGTCCATGGAACTAATATTTCGTAGTACTAACTTATGTGAAGTTTAGTACCAGAGATGCTCGAAAGGGCGTTTTAAATCGGCACAAATAAACAATCTTTAGTCCAGCGTACTTATATTATAGAGGTCAGTGATTCAATAGCAATGACTTTAAGACTGTGTCAAAAGCCTTCATGCTGTATAATAAATTCTGACATTAGATATTACCTACTCAGTATTTAAAAAAAAACCCAGCCTATACGAACTAACTTACACTAAAGTCCCCGGTCAAGTGGCACATTTTATCATTAAGTGTTTTGTTAATCTCATCAGCAATTTACGGAAACTAAAGCCACCGGCTAGGCTGCATAACACTCTTGATTCCTTCATGTTTCCCTACACACTAAAATTGGTAAAGTAACCTAAAGACTTACGCGAGACAGAGAAGTTAAATCCTTCAAGACTAGCAGTGCAGACGCAGTGGTAACACTTCAGTCTGTAGAGGCATTATGCATTAAAACGATTGCACCAATTTATTTATATGATAAATAATCATGAATTATAGAAATTATAGATATACGTCAACTAGAAATTATAGATATACGTCAATTAACATTTTAATTACATAGGTATTACAAAATCAACTGACGACATCAACAACTTCTGTAACAAGCTAAGTAAGATCACTCACAAAGATCTAATCAACATCCGACTGTGCCTTAGATCATTGTAATAAAGTTTAATTTCCTGCGCTATTGTGCGATACACATTCGCACCATAAAGCGGGGTACACAATGAGATACAAGATAAAGCAAATAATTATTGTGAAGGCGTTACATCTGTCAAAGGGCGTGTTGAGGTTTTAATTAAGAAAGTCGGTTCATCCCTTGTTGGGTGGCCCAGTTAGAAACCTTATTTAGAAACCTCCTCGTTAGTAATTTACGAACCTTTAGCTTCTATAGGTTGCGTTAATTATTTACTGACCAAATAATCACTGAAAATATGGTATTGTATCGATTTACAGTTAACATTTTTCATAGTCGAATAACTATAATAATAATATTTTATACACAACATTGTTTTGTTGATAAAACATAATTATGTTATAAGGTCAAAATTTAAAAATGTATGGAATAAATAATACTTATAGTAATTTGCATGGTCCTTCGTCCTAGAATGCAACTCAGACAAAAACTGGGATGATTATATTTTTCAAATTACACTTTCGTTGTATTTTCTTGATTAGCTTTAATATAGATAATATTAATATATCCATAATATTATTATATCCATTGAAAGAAGTGATATACAACATGTAACAAAAAGGTTCAACAATACTGAAGGGTATGTATGTATTCATCATTATGAACAACTTTTACTATAGGGCCTACCCTGAAATAGCGAAAAAAAAAATCAGCTGTTCCGTACAAAAAGTTCATTGACCTTTGACAAAATGTATGGAACAGCTGTTTTTTTTCGTGAGTTCAGGGTTGGCCCCATAGTAAAAGTTGTTCATAATGATGAGGATATACATACCCTTCAGTATTGTTGAACCTTCTTGTTACTTAATATATATTATTGCATTTCTGTATATATAAAAATACCATTTGTGATTTTTTATGTATAAAGCGGTATATTACCATCACATAGAAAGTAACAATGTCGTCTTAAAGGATAGAACACTCGATTTTTCATCGTGCCGGAAAGGAACCCAAGATTTACTTAATAAAGTAAATAGCCCCATTATATTCTTATGAAAACATTAAAAAGTAGAGCCTCAACTGAGAGCACCTAAATTATTAGGTAATATTCAATTCAAAAGCATGAAGACTTCAAAGGTATCCTCCAAAATGTCACATGCAAAGAACAATGACGTCACGCAGCCACGTCGCGTAAGGAGCCGTATTCAATACCAGAAGAAACATTATTCATTCGCGATGTCAATTAAACTGTGCCCTCAAAAGCTCAAAAAGGCCATTTGTTCAAGACAATCGCGCTCCCGGCGTAAACTGACAAACGAGAGGAGATAGCGACGTCTAAAATCTAAACCGAGCTTTTGAACTTCTTTGACGCGCGTCGATAAGCGTGTCGCCTCGACAGTTGTGGCGTGTATAGGGTGCTTAACAATGGTTTTGCAAGTTTTCACGGAACCGTAAGTGGGTAAATGTGTTAGCGATTGACGGGGACGCGCAGAAGGGTAGATACGTCGTGGTAGTACTGTTGTTACAGCAATGATAATGATGCCGCTGAAACTATGACTGGTTGTAAAGATATACTTCAAGATGGCTTATTAAAAATTAGAGAAGGAAAACAAAACAAGAATACATTTTCCGCACACGTGTGACAGCCCTGGCAGACAATCCTAATGCCTGCGCAGACGGCATACTTTAAAGACAAAATTAAATACTCAATCGTATTTTATACTCATAATCGACGACGAACAATATACCTAAATGAAAAAATATTTTTTAGTTTTAATCCTATATCTATAAATTTGCTCTCTAGTAATACATGCTTTTTTATCTATCGCTCACTCTCGACTGCTGTGGAATGCGCAATAGTCATAAATCTAGAGTACGAAACCGTGACTATATAATTATTATACAGAGATATAACATTAAGATTGCAATTTTAGTCTTCACTTCATTAGCTTGCTGAGCTTTGAAGGGCAATTAGGTAGTGCTCCACCACTCTAGTCCGGTACGGCTTGGCGTATTAGCATTTCAATTTCTTCTCCGGACGCATGCAAGTTTTTAGTTTTTTTGCTCTGATTTTCCTTAACTGAAAAGCCAGTACGTACATTCCAAAGAACTCATTCCTGCGGGCGACTAATAAGGTTAAATCTAAAATGTGTTAAATGTACAGGTAAATAAATAAATGATAGTGGACATTATACACAGCACCTAGCCTCAAACTAAACAAGGCTTGTACTATGGAAACCAGACAACTGATACAATACTGAATATGATTTTTGATGATAATGATATGCTAACCGAATAGTAGAAAGTCTGCAGGTAAACACTACTCGCGCGCGGGTTTAACATTAATCTCATTTGTGTAATAAAATCTGTGTCTTAGCCGTGATCCGGCCGTGAAATGCCTGCTCCTCACGATAATCCTGTTAGGTTAAGAAGGTTTCTACATATTACGTGCTTTGCTTCGCCTTAAGGATTAGAACGACGCACGCATTACTGGGGGAATGAGTTCCTTTGTCATATCGATTTTGTAAGTAAGGTAACGTATGAAAGTGATTTTGTAATTAGCTGTGAAATGTAGAATTGACATACAATTTGTTGTAGGTACGTTATTAGTCTTCGTTGACAAATTCGCTTCATTGTTAATAATAAATATTGACGTATTTAGTACACTGGACATTGGAAAAGCCCTTTGCTGCACATAAAATAGCTCTACTTAAAGATTTTTTTTTTTACATACGGCCATGTTTAGGTTACGATATTTTCTAGTAAAATGACTGAAATCGGGGCCATTATCAACAAACTTCAAAAAAGGAGGTTCTCAATTCGACTGTATGTTGTTTTTTTTTTGTATGTGTGTTACGCGATTACTTCGCCAATTATGAACTGATTTTGATGTTTTTTTTTGTTTGGTAGGTAAAACTTCAGAGGTGGTCCCATCGAAATCGGTTCAGTAGTATGGTTTTTAAATAAAATAACTAGAAAATATGGAGACGTATCCAGGTATTCGAAGTTGAAGTCAGTTGTATATATTTTTTTTAAAGCGTGTTATAGAGGGCACTTTAGCTTCAAATTGACTTTAGATTGCGCCACATAGGTATCAATATTGTCTTACATTAGTCAAGTTTTCATCATTAAGGGACGAGCACACTATGCCGGGCTGCAGCGGGGCAGCAATTTCCGCGAGTGCGTTGCGGCCCGCCTTGCCCCGCTGCGCCCCGGCATAGTGTGCTCGATCATTAAAACGACAACAATCTACTTTAAAATAGTTTTGTGTACTAGTAAAATTTTAGAATCATGTGTATGACCAACTGGCTGTAAAGTTACTGTATAAATTGGCTTGATCTGTCTTTTACACTGTTTCGACTGATGAAAACATTTGAAGGAAATAAGTGTTTAGTGACCTTAGCTATATATATTTGTAACTAAAGCAATGTAGAGGTAGAAACACAATTTATTGGTATTAATTCAGCAGACCCTAAGCCAGACTTAAGCGATTACGGCAAGGCAAAGATGCAGCGTAGATTTAGAGCAAAGCTCGCCATGACAAGGTGGTCATCGCAAACCCCCAGATCTTTACGCCGGACAATGAAGACAAAGGAGACATAAATTATTCAGCCACTGCAAAGTCGACTTTATTATTAGAGGGTTACGGGTTATTTGTTGATATTAAGGTGTGTCAGTTTTGCGCTAAGACAAGTAGTTTGCATGAAAGAGGAATCGGAGAGCGTCTGGGAGCTAAACCTTCCCCCGGGCAGTGGCCGTCCATAAATAATTAATCTGCAGCGATGTGCGTCCGACGGTTTGTTAAATCCCGCCGTGGTTTAGGTAACCGTTCGTTATATCCGAGATTATTTCTTGGTGCTCATTTTGATGCTAAGATATTAGTTATTTGCAATTTAAAGTTCGTTGGCATAATAGTACTCCGCTTATATATTAAAGATTATTATTTTAAAAAGTATGTAGCGATTACAATTAACTTGGAAGTCACTTGTAAAGCTCGCAAGTGGGTTTACAATGTAAATAAAAAACACAAAAATAATAATGCGCTTTTAAATAAATAAAAACAACCGACTTCAACTTCGAATACCTGGATGACATCTTCATATTTTCTAGTAATTTTGATTTAAAAACCAAACTACTGAACCGATTTCGATAAATGTATATGGGACCACTTCTGAAGACCTAACCTACCAAACAAAAAAAGAATCATCAAAATCAGTTCATAATTGGCGGAGAAATCGCGTAATACAAATATTAAAAAAAAGAAAAAAAAAACATACAGTCGAATCGAGAACCTCCTTTTTTGAAGTCGGTTGAAAATAAGTTATACAATGATGCGTCATAACAATTGACCTTTTCGTAGGCTGCTACGAGTAGTCTACGAGAAGCGTAGACGGTCTACAATTTTTTAACATTGTAGAGGAATTACTTTGCATAATAATTATAGTGTGGTATAGTTATAGTTATTAAGTATATATAAAGCCGGTATGTATGGCTAGCCTGTCTCGAGCGGGTAAAGCTGCCCTAATCCGAGCCGATCCACCGCCGCAAGACGCCGCTTGTTGCTCGCTAGTGGGGCTTCCGGAACTATAAACTATTTAAATATGCGTATATTGGACACGAGCACAAAATGATTTACAAATTTTCTTTTAAACTTTCTATTATTATTCTTTTCGTCCACAAACGCGTTATTTTAGTCTTACTTTTCATGTTTTTTTTTAATACTAATCAAACATTTTAAGTGAAACAGTGTGATGTAGCTTGATAGTTAGTTAATTATTTAAAATAGATTTTGACTTTGACTTCAGCAAACGAACATTTTAAAACACTCATAGTACAATTATTCATGCACCGAAAATGCGTTATATTAATATGTGTCTAAAATGAATTTTGCTAAAATCTTGTTCTGGTATTTAGGACAGTTTTGTGCCAAATTTTGTCGGTCCTATATATATATTTCTGCATATCTTCAGTTTTAATTATACAGTATGGACCTGGGTATGTCCTAAAACTGCAAACACAACCATCGGAAGGCAACCAGCAGCGACCTCTCGGTTAAAGATGGTGAGTATTATGTGATTCCCAAGCCACCTGCCAAACGTGGGGATTATGGCAAGCCCTCCCGGTGAGGGGGAAGCCTTTGCCCAGCAGTGGACGTCTTCTGGCTGATAATGATGACACAGAAGGTATGTAGTACGTTTTTTTTTTCGTAAATCATCATGCTTACTGATTAGGTAAATAATCACGTATATTATTAACCTATTATATTTCAAAGTAGATTATCGCTTGATACTGTACCATTTAATTAATTAAACAGCTAAAACCGCATTAACGGGAACGCAGTTGGCAAAACCACACTATTCTCAATCAATGCTGGTCAGAATGGCGTTCAAATAATCGGTGGCAGTTAATGAACGCATTTGAAAAGTTAAAAGCCCGCTGTTAGGCTGCGTACACGCCAGCGACTAATTAACGTTGGGCGGTAATGCCGCTAGTGTGGACGGGGACTTAGCGCATTATCGTCTAAATTGTCCTAATGTTTAGTTGTGGGCGTATGTCATTACATTAGTGATTTCGGATACAAATTGGAAATGCATCGGATTAATTTCGTTGAATTATTTTCGAAAAGGCTTAATTTTTAATGTTTTGAAAACTGAAGACTATATAAAATTTTGCTTCATCGTTACAATAAACTATCTTCAATATTTCACACGTCATAGTCTAGTATATTTTCAAGCTTCAAATATGTGGTGTTTAATCCCCGTGGACCCACTTCTATGACCCACTGGTGGGACTACGGGGATTTTTCCAGGTAGACCCACCACGCTAGAGTACTATGGAATTTAAAAAAAACTTTATCGTAGCACACTTACTAACTTTAATATTATATGAGACGAAACATTAAAACTTAAAAAAATACGGTGGGGCATGCTCAACCGTAGACTACTGTTATTTGTCTAGAGCATAACTATTAACCAACAGTTATTTTAGTTATGTGCTACGTGGACAAAAATGTTACTTATTTGACATTACCACAAAATAGATAATTGTGTACCACATTATACCGTTTGGTAAAATAATGTAGGTCTTAAAGCAAATCGCTTTTAGGACACACAGACAGACTCGATTTAGTAATTAATTTTACCGCGCGAAGTGCTCTAAATGCACCAGAAACTATAATCCCCGTTAAAATGGGAAATAGGCGACTATTCACTTTGCCATCAAATATAATTTTGGCTTCTAAACGCGGAACCGAAACATAATTATGAATTTTGGCAAATCCATTGCGAGCTATCTACTCGAAATGTACATTTAATAACGTCATCTTTTAACAGGTTCGCTGCTGCATTCGTGTAATGTTTTATGCAAATATCTACCTTATCGCACCATAGGAATCAGTCGGACAGAAGCAAAGCTTTCCCGAAACAAACATTTCCAATAAACATTCGAATATTCCCAATACCTAGTAAGTAGTTCATTTGCCGAACGACAATCCTACGAGAATAAAATTATACGAGGCGATCATTTTCATTTGCTTCCCGGCCGCTCAATTTTTCGCATAACGCACCATCCAATGAAAACACAAATTAATCTCCTCATTTTTTGCATACAATTTTATATCATTGAGCTCAAATATCCGAACACGATGCATTTTGCGATGAATAATCCTACGTCACATCGATAGTTATGGATTACTTTCCCGACCCGAATAAATTAATGCATCATAGGGTTAATAAATATCAATTTACTTTAATGTCAATCGGGAAATAATCCGGAAAAGATCCGATTCCACTGTTTACGTGCGCTTTTATGTAGGTGTGGAGCAAAATCCGAAATCAATATAGGCGAGTATAGAAACAAGAGTGCGGGCGAGGGCTGTGTCGACGCGATATCCAACACGGGTCCGGATTAAGCGACTTCAAATCCGGGATTAAGCAGGGCTGGGATAAAACGAAGGCCGGGATCGGCTCGAGCGCGGGTCAGCGGGATTTGAGCGCGTCGCCGGGCCAATAAAAGTGTCTGCAGCCGATTTAGCTTGAGCCCACAGGCAATTCGGCTCGGCTACCAATTGCTAGGTAATTTCGGTGCGAGCGCGATCTGTCCGCACAAAGCCGCTCTAATGCCTGCCAATGTGATTAGCCTAGTGTCGTGCGCCTATGCGATTTATTAACGGGGATCACATATCTACAACGTGGCTAGACGTAGTAATGGTAGGTGGAGTAGAGCCTTGACCGTGGTTACCGATAGCACATAAGCGTTCCGTCACCAGACAACCAGCCATCAGACACATCGCAAGTCACACGATGAGATTGGCCCGAGATAGGAAACAATGGCATAAGGGAGAGGAAGCCTAAACCCAGCAGAGGGTCCATGCAGGCTGATGATGATGTTCGTGATTACATATCTCCGCTTAGGCTAACTTGTTCGTGTTTATTTGTTTACAACTACGTATACAGCAATGCTTAAAAATAAAATAAAAGGTTATATGGAAAAGTATTTCTTTTTCTTTTCTCTCAATAATTTATGTAGCATTTAAATGGAAACTAATTGTACCTTTACTTCAATTTGTTAAAATACAATTATTATTTTAACAAAAAACTTCCTTCTAATTTTTTTTTAACTTAAATTGTGGTTTTGTACAATTGAGCCACGATGCACTCGACTAATCAAAGTTTTTCTAAACTAATCCCGCTCGTTTGCAGCGGCCGTCGTTCTGCTATAATAGGGGCCCCTCGGTAATCCGGATTGGAGATTCATTAGGGCGAGATTATACTCTATTGAAATCTCGAATAAGCGGGCGCGAGCGGTACGGATAGCGACCGTGTATGCGAAATGGACGCGTTACTGTAAGAATTCTACTTCGTACTTAAACTTACCAGTATCATAGTTGAAACAGTAAATTATTCGTCTACTTATTGAAAAAGGTTTGGTCGTGTATTTAAAATTTGGGAAGTACCTACCAATATCTTTTAAAGACGATTCGTTATTTCATGACAAGGTATAATCTTGCAAATCAATTTAAATACTTACAGTACACATACATATAAAAATTAGAAAAATAACCAAAAAAAATTACGATCAATTATAATTTAATTGCATAACTTATTGAAATATATACCTTAACAATATTATAAGTGGCAGTAGGTACTCTGCGTTTAACCCTCTGTATGCCATAATCGCGACGACACAAAATTCCCGATGCGTTTTTCTATTTTCCCGATACAAGATCTTGCCAATACGCTCTACGTAACGTAATATGTTTTCCCAAGCATTAATGTTATTGGATAAGTCGAAACGTACATCAAACGTGTCGACTCTGTGGTAAACAAAACCCAAACATTTAGATGAAAAGGCACACGTAATTAGGACGATATTTTATTATGTTTTCCTTTGAAGGTAGGGAATATCAATACGCAATGTGAGTAATGGATAGGCATGTATCAACTTTATACAGATAGATGCAATCAGGTTAATAAATAAGTGGATGAAGACGCTCAGAAGTTTTTTTTATTTATATATTAGACTTATGGTTAAGTATATAAACTCCCTCCATCCGTCAGTACATTAAGTGCGCTTTGCGCCGCTATTTTTAAGCGGCCCCTCACCATCCCAATCCACTCATAGTCCAAGCCTCGAACTATACGACAGACACGACAGACCCACCCCCCTTCCATAGACGCCCCAGACACGTCTTGGGCGACCCGGACGACCCCATCACCGTCATCACCTACGCGGCGCTAGGCTCGCCTGATCCGACCACTCCTAGCAACAGGAAGACTTCCGTTTTTGTATAGGCACCGGTTACCAGATGCACACAAACACGCACCGTCCTCGCCGGCGAGGTCGAGGACTCCCCAGATCTGTCAGAAGATCGGTTAGATTCTCTCCAAATAGTCAACCAGATCAACCTACTAGGGCCCCAGGGCACACCCCTTCTGGGGTGCCAGGGCAAGTCTGACCCCACTCCCGGCGACGGCCAAGCCGAGGTTCGTGCCGTCTGAGGTGCCCTTGAGCTAGTCGCCTATAACCTAAACTAGGCCTAGCGCCATTTGCGCTTGCCTAAAGTCCGGTGACGCTATAGAGGCCATCTGCGATCAACGTGATCAATCATTTCAAAAAAAATAGTATATAAATTGGGCAATAAAATAAAATGTTTAACATTCTACCGAGTTATTTAAATTATTACAATAAATTTTAATATTGTAAATTTATTTATTGTTAAGACACAAATAACACGAAACCATGGTTGATGTTAAGTTAGTACTTGTACGTATTTTTATTATAAAGATGGCGTACTTCAATTATTATTATCTGAAGAGTGCTACCCGCAACTAATAAAATAAATTCATACACTGACCAAAATCGCACAAATCCTGAACACTTAATCGTACTAGAAGCTTATCTCTTTTTTGTAGTCGTTCACGCGGGATTATGCCCGGACCGGCTTTATCCCAGAATAAAATATATATCGCACGTAACGAGCGGACCGACGGACAAACACGATGATTTTGAATAATGTTGAAAAATTATTCGATATTACGAAAAAATTAACACCATTTTAGTAGACATACATACTATGCGAATTTTTATATTAGATTTATTTTGCTTAACTGCACAGGCTCCAGAATTCGTGCTTTCGGTCAAAACTATACAAGTTTTGACTTCTTATACTTTACATAAAAAACTAAAGATTTTACAATAGGAATACGCCAAAGTAAATTTATTCTATTACAGATCTAATGTTTTGGTGTATTTATAAAATGTGTTTTAACATAATTATATAATTGATCAGCTATAATATTTAAAAAAACGGGCTGGTTTTGATGGCTAGTTTTATTATTACTATTATGAACTTGAGTTATCCCAATGTTGGGCAAAGGCCTCCCTACTACTCTGTCCAGAGCCACAACGGACCAGTCGTTCTGATGTTTGTCTAGGTCGTCCCGCCATCGCTTTTTGGCTCTACCGCGAGATCGTTTGCGATCTGGCTTCCGCTGGATCGTAATCTTGACCCAAAGATATTCCAACATCCGGCAGACATGTCCACATGTCCAGCCCAATCCCACTTCAAACTTTTTGAAAGGGTTAAGCTTTAGGTATTTTTTTTAATATCAATTATTCAGAATCACGATGTTTACTCGCGGACGCTTCCTTAACTCTACAACCCCTATGGCTAGTTCGCGGTTTTACCCGTAAGGTTCATTGGCTAACGCAATAAACCCTTTGTAAATTCTTACATAGAAACTTCTACCTTATACTCCAATAAATAAAAACGATTTTTAACCAAAACGTATCACTTTAGCTTTCCACTGCAAGCTCAAGATAAGCCGTAGGATTAGTTCGGCGGAACGAAAAAAAAGAATAAAAAGTTTGAACTACAGCTCTGATTGAGTTTCATTCTTTTTTGATGTACGGAATTAGGGAGCGTAACAACCCTAATAAAAACAAGCGTACATCATGCGATGCTAAAGCGGTTTTGGATTAAAAGATATATATATATATGAATGATTTAATACTTGTCCTTGTGTATGTCGAATTCATAACATTTATTACATTGTCATACATAGTTACTTATATAATATATACAATGTGTAATCTAAGCACTAAGTTGGATAGTAAAAATACAGCTGTTCCATACTTTTGGTCCAAGGTGTCCAAACCTTGGACCTTGGACCAAAAGTAAGGAACAGCTGTTTTTTTCTGGATTTCAGAGTTGGTTCCGTAGTAAAAGTTGTTCATAACGATGAGTATATACATACCCTTTCGTATTGTTGAACCTTTTTGTTCCACGTTGTATATAATTGTTATAACTATGCATAGCTATGAAATTGACTAAAACAATAAGTTTTATCAAAATAACACTGATATATGAATAATTTCCCATCTAAGCACTAAGTGGGATAGTAACAAACTTATTTTTATTATTCTACTCGAAACACGCTTAATTTTTTTTTATGCGAATGAAAAATAAAACGCGTATATAGGGACAAAACCTTGGAAATCCTTCACGTGGGCGACACGTGCAAATCCCGGATACAGGGATTGTACCCTATCCCGGCTTACCTTAATCCTGCTACCGAAATATACGCAAATAACCTATAGTGTATGTCTCTATAGATAGCTAGTGATGGAATGTACTCGGGGACAATCGTCGGTATTTTGGTGAAGCAAGAAGATTCATACTGTACAGTGACCCATTAAAGAAAGGAAAAGTAGGGCTTTCTGTGACTGGAAATCGGTCGGCCTTCAGTCAGGTCCTGTCAATTAGATATTTGTACCTTCTGCAGTAAGTGAAACACAGGCTAGGCCAAGACTGAGTTTTTATTCTACCCACAAACTATTATTAAGAGTGCGACTAATGCCAGAAAAATATCAGATTTCACCCGCGCGTCTTGCATTAGTTTAGAGTCGAAAATCGCATGATATAATTGATGATGATCTCGGCTTTGAGCAATTTAGGTGGGAATTTATTTAATTATTCAAAATTTAGGCATGATATAAAAAAAAATAACGGCTACTGTGCTAAAAAATTAGTTTGGCTATGTTATTCGTAAAAAATAATGTGGGGTTGACGCTGATAATTTAGAGCATTTAAATTAAAACAGTTTTTTTTGTTGGTAATTTGTATATTTTTTTTAAATAAACCATATTAGACCATATATTAACCATAGATTATTTTCTAACATTCTGTTCGGTTATTCGGCTTCTTTAGGTTTTTCCCCTACCTGTAGTATTATTTTTTTCTGAATATTTACGTTCTTTATCATTAAACTATGTGTTTAAAAATACACCTTTTACTTACTTTTGGCATTGGTCGCCCTATTAATAAATACACGACATCTTCCCCCTTAAAAAAATATTACATTTTGCAACTTAACATCGGAATTAAGTTCTAAATATACTAATCTAAGATGGGTAGGTAGCGTTCACATTCATTAGTAATTTTTTTTTTTTTTTTTTTAATTCTCAGTTACCTTACAATGAAGGTTTCGGTAACTAGCACCTACTAAACCTCGCAGAGGTTTGTCTTAGGCTAGTTCTAAATGAAAAGTAGTACTAAGAAGCAAAAGATACCTAGAAACATGCTATCAACTGTAGAAAACAAAATAAAAGCTGAATGGATGAAGCTAAATGCAACTGCTCTATTTATATGTATACAAAAGTTTTTTTTTTTTCGTTACCACCTCTTCTCCATGCAGTAAGTGAAACACAGGTTAGGCCAAGACTGAGTTTTTATTCTACCCACAAACTATTATTAATCACACTATTATTAATTATTAATTACACGACACCTTAAACCCCGTTTCGCGTAAATCTGAGTAAAATAATTAAATACTTTGTATTAATATCGCGTTTGTCTTATGGTTCACGTTGGCCGCACGACCACTTTGACGACACGACTTTGGCTACTTATGTCTTATTTCTATTGCTTAATTTTCAACGCCATTTTAGTACCTTTTGGGTCCGTAATGTGAATCAAGCTTACATTTAGGGGGGAGTTATTTGCATGATTCACGCTCTGATTTTTCGTCTATCAGATCAGATACATGCATCTGTTATTGTAAAATTTTTGGCAAGTAACTACAAAATAACTCTCGTAATTAGGTCCAATTTCTGCGCCCAACTGTGGATTATCTAATCATAACTAGGTAAAAACGCTGTATAAAATAAATTATTAGTATTATAAATATTATCAAGCACTAACGTAATTCCAATGCTTACCTAATCCAACTTTACAACTGCTTAACATAACCTAACAAATACGTATACCGTGAAGCGTTCTTGGCTCGGTCCGTCCAGAGATAATCCCTTTGTCCATCCCACTCGCACTCACTAGTGGCGTGCGCAAATCCTCGTCGTGTCCCTCTCTAATCCCTTATTTGAATCTTATCAGATCTCTGGAGATACACCGGTAGTGGTCTAAGTCCACGTGTGTGGTTGAAGCTTTATCCCTTAGGGTTGTGGTAAAAAATGAGGGGTATAGGTCCCTTGTGTATATTCCGTTTGTATTAGTTTAAGATTTTAGTGTGAATACAGCTTTCCATTACTTTTTTTTTTTTAAATATCATAACAGATTATTTATAAAAACTAAAATTATTTTTATAATGAAGTTAATGAAGAAGAATAAAGTTTAACGCAACTATAAAACAAACAAGAATGAAATTAGCACATTACTTCAATTAGGTAATAATAAATTAATTAGGTATTTATGAAATTCGCTTATTAGAATTCCAAAGTACCTACTTACATACCAATAAGAACAATTCATTTATTCATATTTCAATTATTATATCAATAATATTAACTCTGACGCTAGGGCTGGCCACTCAGCCTAAACGAACTTACTTTTAGATAATAAATCTTGATAACTATTTTGCAGATTTTCATAGAAAAAAGAAAGGGAGCGAGTAGTTTTTTTTGGTTTCAATTCATCAAACCGCAAAGAACAATTAAAGTATAATTTTGATCAAAACTGTTCTTCGATCTTTTAGCTTAGCATCATCAATTTTTTTCTCCCAATTGCAGTGCGTACCAGCTAACTTACGTGCAATTGAAACTAAATTAATGATTCTGCAATGCGCCATGAAAACGCATCTAGCACAAAGCTGGTTTGATCTAAGTATTAGTAGCAAGAACTAGTGATATCTATACTATCTAACGTGTGACTATAGGTTCTAGAAGAGCCTTTAATAAAACGCTTTAAAAAAAATACTACGAATACGTGGATGACATATTTTTTTTTTCTAGGAATTTTGTTTTAAAAACCAAACTACTGAACCGATTTCGATAAAATTTATATGGAACCTCTGAAGTATCACCTACCAAAAAAAAGATTCATCAAAATCAGTTCATAATTGGCGGAGTACTCGCGTAACATATATTAAAAAAAAAACAGTCGAATTGAGAACCTCCTTTTTTGAAGTTGGTTGAAAACGACTTAATAAACCCAAAACGTGAATCCACTTTATACTTAAATCTGCCTAATTATAACAAAAATCATTTAAGAACCTAGATAGCTCTCTTTCCCTCTTACGAAACGCTTCCGGCAACATTTCCATGGTCATAATTTAAAGGAAGCGCCTTGAATTAAGGCTTTATTTCTTGCCAGTGTAATAAGATAATATTACTAACCCTTTGTAGGGATTAAGATTTTGTTAAGGGCACGGTCCCTAAGCCTAGCCAGACGGGGTCCCGATTAGAGGGCCCAGCCCTTTGCCGCTCACTTCTATGGTTTTTACGATGCTCTGAACAATGATGAATATCTTTGTAAAATGATTTAGATGTATGTAGTGCGTTTAGCACAAATTGCTGAATATTATAGTCATTTTGAAGGTGTTTGTGTTGGGAGACATGACGTATTTCTCTAGTTTTTCGCTAGCTAACTATAAGTACCGAGTTAGCTTTCTACAACGTGTAACAAAAAGGTTCAACAATACTGTATGTACTCATCATTATGAACAACTTTTACTATGAGGCCAACCCTGAAATCGGGAAAAAAACAGCTGTCCCATACAAAAAGTTCATTGACCTTGGACAAAATATATGGAACAGCTGATTATTTTTTTGCGATTTCAGGGTTGGCCCCATAGTAAAAGTGTTTCATAATGATGAGTACATACATACCCTTCAGCATTGTTGAACCTTATTGATACAGAAAAGAAAATTGCTGATCGTTGTAAACCAAAAGTGAAATAAACAACTAACACAAATAACAGTCGATTAAATAAACAAACAAGAATAAAAAAATAACGCATGTCAAAGCTATCATACCAGCTACGTGTCACGTGCCTTAATTTACAGTAAAGCGAATCCGAGTAGAGATGAATCTTAATCGATTAAAACCAGTTTCATCTAGCCAGTACCAGACACGGGCAAGGGACGGGCCGAGTCTGAAGCTAGGCCGATCTCCGCTCGCCCCGTAAGCCTAATCTTGACAAATGGCCCGGATCATCCGAAACGCGCTGCCGTCCACGTATTTGTCCACACAACCCGACTGCCACGATTTTTTATCGATTGATCACCGGCTCAGCTGATTGCCTCTCTCTGTTGTTGCCGACGGATTACTCCACGCACACAAGCCCGTGTAGAAGCGGCATTAACGAAATTATAAAGTCACATACAAAAGAATAATCGTGAAGGATTTGCGTTATGATACGCACACACGTGCAATTCGTTTTTATTTTCGAGCGCTACTCGCATGAGTTTCGTAGTGTGTGTGAGTTGGTGTGCGTTAAGCTGAATGCATGCCTCAAATTGGGCTGAAGTGCAGGAGATTATCTCGAAATGATTGATGGAGGAGCCCCTGCTTCGGTGCGGAACCGACAGATAAGCCCCGAAGCGCTGGTACTTTCGTATGATTGGATGAAGACTTTTTTCTTCGATATTTTGATATCAAATCTTATACGAGTACCTACTCTTGATAGACCAGCGAAATTAGTTCACGCCGATCAGGACAGTCTAACAAAAAAGAGGTAGTATATCTCCTGTATTTTTCTCCCGTTGGTCAGAAGACGGCGCGGCGGCGGTCCGCTGTTTTTGGTAGAAACCAAATCCGACTGTTATTATTTCTTCATAAACTTAGAACTGGTATTGTAAACATACAAAACTTCCTTATATTTGCCGCCAATCGATTGGCCCACGAATTCATCTCTGAAAAGAGCCTTATCCACTGTGAAGGTGGCAAGATCCCTCATTTTCATTTTGCATTATCGGAAATAACGAAATCTGTCCAAACAGGACTTGGAAGTTCGTTTCCGAACAAAGAGTCGAGAAACGACCGGTAGACACAATACTTTCAGTAAGGGTCAACACAAAGGGCGAACTGTTTATTCCAGGACGCATTCAAACCTGCCAGCCAGATTGAGTGAGAAAAAAACATTATACTTACTTTAGTTTTTATTATAATTACGCCAAGTTTCACGCTTCTATGTATTATTGTATTTACGATAGAGCAAGAACAAACTTATAAACGCCAGAAATACATTTCTTGTATTTGAAGTGTGGTACTGTGGCAGGGACACACGCAATAAAAGAACGCTACATTTTGTTTTTGGCTGCGGTATCGTTTATTTTGCAAACTATACCCAAATAAGTACCTACCTAAACGTTTTAAAAGCGTAGATAAATTATATATTTTTTTGGTATGGATTCCATTTTTTCGACACAATGTGGGATCACACCGGCATAAAAAAAAACTAAATATTTTTATAAAAGGACCCCATGTGGTATCTCTTCATGGGATCATAGAAAAAAATGCTTAAAATGAGGTAGGTACCTAAGTATCTTACTGTGATAGTTTTATTATGTCGCAGAGCTAAGGCAGAGCACACACGTAGTACTAAGTAGAGCTTCATCCGGATGAGCTGAGATTAGATGGAAGCGGCTGCCCACCGTCCGGGTATCTCAGACCGGATTACTGGGATCCGGATTTTGCTGAATATCTTGCTATGGATTTATAGGAGGTGGCTCCCTCCGTTGAAGTTACGGAGATATTCGTAAAATAAAATTGAAATCTGAACGGATTAAATTTTGTATAAAAGTGATAATGTACCTATAAAATTATTATAGTCGAACAATTTGGAAGTCACATTTTAATCATCATCCCTCATAATTGATTGCATTGAATTGAAGTTAAACTTATTACTAAAATGAGAATGTGGTAATCTGAAAATACGCTATCAAGATCAAGAAGATAGCATGTTAGGGTTAATATTTTTTACAAAACAAATATAAACAAACAGTTATAATCATCAGAGGTTTAGATGTGATGAAATTACTATTGATCTTCCGTACAGAAAAAATAATTTGGAATTTTAGTTATAGCCAATCCTAATTTTGCTTCAAAATCCGTATTCAAAATATTCAGCAGTCACCACACGCAAGGTCGCGACAGTACAGATGTAGTATAGGGTGTGCACACACACGCGGATGAGGCCTAAGCCGGATTACGCGACCGGCGGATCTGGATTGTAGGCAGGCACCGGAGAGGTCGGGATATTATGGATTTACGAATGAAAAATGTTCAAAAGCTGTTGAAAAAGGTAAATGTATGCGTTGCCGTTACGACGCGCTTTCTCTTTTATGTATTTTTTGTTGAAATAGTTTTGAGTGGTCATATAGTAGAAACTTATATTCGTGTAAAAAATCGTGCTAATGTCTGTGTTAAAGTATTTTGCTAAACTTTTGAGAAAAACATATATTTTTCTCAGTTGCTGGTTATGTTGCTTGATAGTGCTTATGGTGATAAATAAAACAGAATAGATGTATCAATCCATTAGAGAGAGATGTATAAATCCAGAAAACAGTTAACATATGTTGATAATGGGATAACGAGTAAGAAACAAGGTAATAAAAACTTTAAAAACTTATAATAAAAACTGTTGATATTGCAAGACAAATATGAACACTGCATGCAGACTTGAAGCAAAATAATGAAGTTCTAGTACTTATCCTTACTAAATATTTAAATCTCTTTCCGTAGCTCGTCGATATCAACACATACACACTCCCGCGCGGTGAGATCACGCGATGATCCGGATCAGCCGCGTCCGGATCAGCTCGTGTCGGCCGGAGATAAAACGCGTGTGCAACCCTCCTATATAAATGGTCTCCAATGTTGCCATAACTGCATATTAACAGAATGAAAAGTTGTTCTATTTAAGGTGAGAGTAAGAGACTGAAGTAACTCGTATTTTGCGGTTTGGCATTGCTGTGGACTAACATCTAAAAGATTAACCTTACTTGAGTGTAGTGTTTTACTTCTAAATCTGGATATTTTGTATGCGCGGTCACATGGCTTAACATTTTACTCGTGACGTTGCTGTAGATGGTAAATATAAAAAAAACATCGTTGTTTTTTTAAATAATATTTTTGGTGTTTTTTTTTACGTTTCTCGTAATTTTTACATGTTTACTTATTAGGTACGTATGAAACATTGCTTACTCCTACTTCCGCAGTGGAGATACTGTTTGCTGTTTTACTGAGTATGTATACAGTTAACTGCAGAATTCTGATTGAAAGTGAAAGTGTTTGTGATGTTTGTCTCTTCGATGAATTGCTTTATTTTTTCTCACGCTTTAATTATATTTGGGGGTAACCATTCAAATAACGCGATGAATATTAAAAAAAGAAATGTTAATGAGTTAAACATAAGTATTAAATTAGATAATTTGTGTTTTAAAATGACGGACAAACGCTGGGCAAAGATCACCGCAGATTGGGTCCAAAAATCTAAACGACCATAGAGGTCGTACCAGACGGTGGCTTGACGAGATGAGCTCACACGACAAACGCACTGGGCCACGAAAGCCAAATAAAAAAAAAGAATATAAATCTGTAAGAAGGGAAAGAGACAATTTTGCGCAGTAGCAGTGTAAAACGTCAGGCAGAAAAAAAAATTAGTTTCAAAAACATTAGGCTTAAACATGAATAGTTGAGATTGTTTAAACTGTACCTACAAATGTGTCAACTATGGAAATCGGTGAACTGACTATGTGAATTGGTTTCTTCTAGATTGCTCCATTGTAGACTGCATCTTCGCTTAACATAAGGCGATATAGTAAGTAGTCAAACACAAGCCTTAATACATAAAACAAAAATCCAAAATTAAAATAAATTTATGTAACCAAAAAGTTATTAATTAACGTCTTCTTACTATGTTATTTAGCTCTACAAACTAGCGATTTTAATTTAACTTCATAAAAACATAATCTTTAGAGTCAATCACACTGATTCAAATAATAAAAATATAATAAACCCAAAGTTGTTGAATTTTCAAACAAGATCGATCTATAGATTAGTCAAATATTGTTATTTAAAAGCCCATAGTCTGCTATAAACTTAAAAATTATAGATTAATTTACATTCAATCTTTGTAGAATCCCGTTGATTTTAGCAATAAAATCATGCTTAACTATACATGTTATGTCTTTTGTAAAAAATAAAAGATAATAACACGGCACTATAAAAAATATAAATCGGCTTATCTGTATAAAACCAGCTTATTCGTATGAAGTACCGTCTGCAAAATAAAACGCTTGAGTGTGTTGTGTTTTTTACTTAAGTATAATTCTCATTACCTCAATTCTTAGTACGCTCCTCATTTTCATTTTTTATGATTTCAGTAACGAGTTTACTTTAATTTCTTATGTAGATAACATTGATTTTATAAATTAATTTTTATACTATTATAATAGGTAGTATTTAATCGTCCTTTTTGTTTGTATGTAGCTATGTGTATTTTTCTTTCTTTTGTCATCAATGCAAAGTGTTGATATAAAAAAATACTGGTATATATATTTAATTCGTGAGTCTCTTATACTTGGAGTTACGCTTACTGGCTACATTTTGCAGTAAAAGTGTAAGTAGGCCTAGTATAGTGTTAAATAATCGGTATATAGGATAAGTGGCTTCAGACGTGGCATGTTGATTTTGCATTAGGTGCCTTTGGTGTTTAATTGTTCATCTAAACTATTGTTTTTTTGTAAAGTTGAGACTTCGTAGAATTATTAGAATATTTTTATTTTTGTTCTTTGGTTTTAATGCTCTAACGCTACACAGGTAAGTACGATTTGACAAAAAGATATATCTACGGACGTCGACTATAATCCGAGCAGCGGCGTCATTGTGCAATTGCTAATCGGCACAGATCGACGATTCAAAATTAATAATGATTTATACAGACGATTAGAGCCAGGTTAGGTATCGTTGTCACCGTCAGGCCTTGGATTGAATGAATAGAATAGTAAGATTACTGTCCGGTTATTTGCCAGACTTTTAAGGTTCAGAAGGATGTGCGCTGCTTTTTCGCAAAAAATATATGGAAAACTTGACAAAAATAAGCTAGTGCCACAATTTTTAGATTCTATAACTTTTTTGGATTTAAATTATATTTTGGCTGATAGCAATAATACCGATTACGATTTTTCATTGCGACATTCAGTCTTTTTAATGCTTTATATGTTAAAAATGTTAATTCAAAAAATATGTATATTTATTAATTTTAATGTTTGTTCTAGTTTCTATAACAACAACCGTCAGCCAAATCAGTTCGGGCGGCACATTAACTCTGACACTAGGGCTGGCCACTCACTGCTCTTCGATATATTTCGGGAACTTTTTGGCAGGTTACGTGCAAATATCAATGTTACCGGACATTGTATTGAATGTATTGTACTTACATGTTATTTGCATCATTAGTGAAAATAGAGATAAGATTCTGGAAGTTGACGCTCGATATATAAAAGTATCGATATAATATAATCAAAATTGTTACGTACTTAAGAGTCACACTCAGAATGAAATTTTTATCTGCAATTTATTAGGTACGAGTAGATTATATTAATTGCATTTTGGTAAAAGTACCGAGGTTTTATGAGGATTTGCAAAACTGTAGGGATTTAATATAATGTGGACAGCCTGCGTGTGTGTCTGCGTGTGTGTCTGTGTGTGTGTCTGTGTGTGTATTACATATACACACATGTTTACATGTACATGTTTGTTAGGTATAGTTTAAATCATTCATACAAACAATTGAGTACCTGGGTCAAAAAGTTAGGATTAAAATACTTAGGTTTTGTAATAAAGTAGGATTAAAAAATATGATCTGGGTCTCGACTAAAGTTTTATAAGCTTGTATTAAGCCAAAAATATGACTTAATTTAATAATATATTCGCATAATGTCATTAAGGTCACGGTATCATGTCTGTCTAAAGTCACAGCATAAAGTTCTATACAGTCTCATGCAGCTACAATCTAAGTTGCACATCGGATTGCATACACACTCCGGCTTACGCATGCGTCTTACCAACGGATGTCCCGGATTAGATTTAAGGGGTAAAAGAACTAAAAAGAGACAGCATGACTAACTTATATTCACTAGACAAGGACAGGCTATCTCCAGAGATTTAGAGATTATGATTCATAAAGAGAGGAGAATGAATAGAAGATTATTACGTAGGGGATAAATTGGTATTATGCAACGTTGTATAGGAAGTTGATAGATTCGCTATGGATTTTGTTCGCTAGAGTTATACCGAGACCAGGTTGACTGGCGTTTAAAATATGAGGGCATAATATAATTTCATTGGCATAGTTATGATAAAAAACCTTAATATTTTTAGACGACGCATTTCGAAAAACAATTTAAAAAAAAAGCACAAGATAGCATTAAAGAAAAACAGTTAATGTCTGTCTACAAACAAACAAACTGCTACACGGATTGACTGTCTTTTATATCTTAGTTACAAATAAGTAGTATAAAATAGCATAGATTGAACTTTGACATGATGTACGTACAAATGAATAATTTAAGCATAAGCACACAGGTTATGCAATTATGCATCCTTATCTAAATGTGAAAGTAAGGAACTCGAATTCAACGACCTAAGGTATAGCTTTAATACATACATAATCAGTATCTATTTGTAGTGAAAGAAACCTAAAATTGATAATAACAGTTTTATGGCCTAATGACAGATTTCTATACTTTTATAGCTGAAACTTTATGGCATCATCAAATTAAAATTAAACGATTTGGTGTCAATCGTGGTTCTCGGATGTTGGTACATTACAAGACATAAAAGGCCGGTCATGTAGAAGATAAATCAATTATGGCATCAGATTAACGGGCAGATGAGCTGCGCTGGCTGGACAAAGACCGGGATGGAACGGCGCGTGCCTAAGAATAATAAAGCTACGGAGACACGGCGTGTTTATAAAGGTGCTGACAGACTGACACACCATGGCACATTCACTTAAAAAAGGAGCTTTCACTGTTTTTAATTTTTTGTAATTAAAATCGAATGAAGCCGAATTGCATACAAGCATTTTAGTACGGGAAAAGAACTTTCGTCAGATTGGAAAAGCGAGGAAAATTACAATCGTGACTTTATAAAGTGTTAAAGTAAAAGTAAAAGTCTGGAAGAGATCACTGTTAGCGATAAGGCCGCCACTTCTGGCACTAGTTCTTAAGGTTATTTCTTTAATTGTAATGTTATTTTTGGTGTGCACAATAAAGTGTTTCTATCTATCTATCTAAAGTCATGATTATGAAACCTTTATTCGGGGTTATCACCCCTGATACACTGGATTTTTATATTCTCGAGTGATTAGAATAAAATCTAAACCAGCCAGCTTTTTAGACCTAGCGCACTATAATTTGACACTAGCGTAAAGCTCTATGTAATTTTGCTGGTAGTTCAAGTGTCTAAAATTGAATTTTCTAATTAGAAATCAATCCAGGAGTAGTATTTTTTTTTAGTACATATTGTTTGACATTGTTTCCAAAGTTCCAACTTTTCACCAAAACAATGATCTCAATAATTCTAACCAGCCTATTATATCTATATGTATAAGCTAAGCTTTGCACTCCGTAAAAAGTTCTAAAAAAAGTATTTTTAATTGGATATTTAGATTTGTTAAAAAATAAATCATGCTATGTTCATGTTACTCGATCAAAGCTCAAATAATGTTTGTTATGGTGAGGCCTCCCACTAGGTGGACCGCTGACATTGTAAAAGTCGCGGGCAACCGGTGGACGCAAATGGCAGATTGTCGTACAGTGTGGCGGTCTAAGGAGGCCTTCGTTCAGCAGTGGACGTCTCCGGGCTGATGATGATGATGATGATAGTGACAGCATTCTTGAGAATGCTCCTGATTGACATTGAGGTAATATAGCGTGGCTCCATCACTATAAACGAAACCTTCGCTAAAAATAATGTTAGGTCCATTTGCTTTATAAAATTTATAGAGTTAAGACACTAAAACAACGGACTCTCCAGTGTAGAAAGTGTTAAGATAAGCAAAGCTTTTCTTAAGCTTTCCTGCTTATGTTAATTGTTCGCTTAATCTCTCTGATCGCACGCTAATTACCGGTATTACGGTATTATTTAACTAACAGCTCATCAAGATCAAAGGTTTTAAGGAGATAATTAACCAAACAACATAAACCAAGTCATTTCTTTTTTTTGTCAGCGTGGAAAAAGTTGCTTACAAAAACTCAATATTATTATAGTATAGGTATTTGTAGGCTCGCAAGGTTTGCAAGTTGAAGTGGCAATGGGCAGGCCACATCGCTCGAAGAACTGACAACCGATGGGGAAGAAAGGTTCTTGAGTGGCGACCGCGAACCGGAAGACGCAGCGTAGGAAGGCCTCCCACTAGGTGGACCGACGACATTGTAAAAGTCGCGGGCAACCGGTGGATGCATATGGCAGGTTATCGTACAGTGTGGCGGTCTAAGGGGGAGGCCTTCGTTCAGCAGTGGACGTCTCTGGGCTGATGATGATGATGAGGTATTTGTAAAGATATTGGGGATCACAGGATGCTCTCCACCGTTAACCAAGTGGACGCTGCTGCCCGGTTTAGCACATACCCTGGTCCAAATCCTGATCCAGGTGGTAATTTATAATTGGTAAACTTACCAGCAATACCTTTATTGAGCAGGTTGTTGAATGCTTCCTTCTTGGGTGATAAGTGAGGGGTATGCTGAGTGCGCTCGTGATGTACTGGCGCTGAAGGCGGACGTGGAACCGCCCTCTCCTCCGGAGACCTCCGAGGTGGCGTCTTGCTGCGACGCAGTTCCGATGCGAGATTCTGTAAAGAACATATTAGATTTTATCAAATTGGTACACTATAACACTTAAAAAAAAACCGTCTTTAATTTTGATTACCTGGATGACATCTTCTTAATTTCCAGTTATTATGATTTAAAAACCAAAATACTGAACTGATTTTGATAAAATGTATGGGTCTACCTCTGAAGTATCACCTACCAAATAAATAAAAAATAAAAAAAACAATTCATAATTGGCGGAGTAATCGCGTAAAACACATACAAAAAAACATACAGTCGAATTGTGTACTACCTTTTTTAAAGTCGGTTGAAAATAATATAGGTATGAGGTATGAACGAATATAGGTAGGTAGGGCGAAAATTTGTTGGCATGTGTGTGTGTACCGCCTCACGCCAAAACGGCTGAACAGATTTGGATGAAATCCGGAATGGAGATAGCTTATTTGCCGGGGGGAAAAAATATATATAGGGTGCTTTATATCATCGTCCTCATTATCACTGTTTATCATCACCACAAGAGTGAACAGCTGTTCGCGAATGAAACCGCGGGACGCAGCTAGTAAAAAAAACATATACTTACTTATCTAGGCAAAGGAGGTGGCTATCATCAGTTTTTCTCAACGAGCGAAGAGCAAAGCAGATTGAACTCTACTTATTCATATCATATGATACCTTTGTTATTGCTTCACAGCAGAAATTATAGACATTGCACAAAAACAGTAGTGCAACAACTAGGGGCTTTATCGCTATCAGCGATCAATTCCAGGATTTCCGTTTCTATCAGTTTGTAGTCTATTTTTAGTGGAATAAATGCAGTCTCGTACAGTTATGGTAGCTGTGAGATGTGATGTTATGAATTCGATCTCAGCCTCGTACTAATCAGCTCTTCGGAATGTTCGGATTTTTTAAACTTTTACCAGGGCTTTCTGTTAAAGGAAAACATCGTATGAACCAACCTTTTGAGAATAAGCCAGACTTTCGAACGATATAGAACCTTATTTCAAACAATATCGGCTCCACTCGCATGCGCATCTCTTGCGTACGATTCAAAAATAAGGCCCCAGTTTTTCACGGAACATCTCTTAGAGTAGATAGATATTCAATTGTTTTATTTTCCCTTGTGTGTCTAGTGGGCCATTATATTGGACAAACAGCGCGAGTACCGTTCTATGTCGCTAAATTTTTAGTAACGATATAGCAGATTTGTATAGACGAATTTGAGAGGATACCGATTTTTGTCGAAGTTTACCGATTTAAATGTCAATGTCAAATGTAACGATCGTCAAGAACGGTACTCGCGCTGCTGGGTAGTTATATCCTAAAACTGCATCCAGAACGACCGGAATACTAACAGCAGCGTCCTATCGGTTAACGGTGGTGAGTATTCTGCGATCCCCAAGCCAAGCGTGGGGATTATGGCAACCTAAGAGGCTAGGCCTTCGTCCAGCAGCGAGCGTTTTCTGGCTGCTGATGATGATGACATAGGGCCTTATAATTAAGCGTGAAGTAGCTTTGGAATAGTTGATCCGTCTTTTATCTTTATCAACCGAGTAACAAAAAAGTAAACAACCAACTAACAAAAATATAAAGGAAAAGACAAAATACAGATTAACTATTCCGAAACTAATATTAGGTTCACGTTTATTAAATAGGGATATTCGCCAACTCGACACGAGGGGCTGGGCACGCGTGTGTCCAGTTGTTGAAACTCAAAATATGCATCACTTGTTATTTCGTAGAGTTTTCGTTAGGTATCCGTTGTCAGATCAGTTTGTTAGATTGATCTGACCACGGCCACTGTTTCGTGACCTTGGTTCGCGCGTGGCCAGATAGTGAATTTTAAAATAATTTACTTTTATATATTAAATATAAGACTAGTTTGAAAGCGACAAACACTTCCTTTTAAAACTAATCAACCATTGTTTGCTCTCACGCAGACCAATAAAAGCTCTGCAATGAATAATTCTACGATTCGTTCTGTTACAGTTGCATACATTTCTACGTATGTTTGCTATGCAGTAGCGCAGACGTGCAAGACATGTGAATAACTGCATAAAAGGGGAGGCACCGTTGTACCGCTTTAAATTGTATTACATAACTGTAAGTTTTAAAATGGGCAGTAAACAGTTTGAAAATAAAAATGGTGGTATAATTGATAATGCTGAACATGATTTCAGTGAATGACTGTTAATAAACGTGAAGTAGCTTTGGAATAGGATTTCCGTCTTTTGTGTTTTCTTTTGCTGTTTATATAAAGACAAAAGATAGTTTTGGCGGAAACCCGGAAAAATTTACTTAAACTAATATTTTTTCGCGAATTGATGATTAAAAATGGTGGTGTTTCATTCATTAAGTGTCGAATTATATGCACAAGTGTGGGCAAGTGATATAATGTGGTGAAACATGTCTTTCCGTACATATTTCAATAATCGTAGTTTTTAGTTTATTGCTTTTAACTTTATTTACAAACAGCCTGTACTAATACGATAATTATTTTGGCATGAAAGTGAAATATTTCTGCAAAACAGTAACACAGCGATATTAAACTTATACACTATATCTAGCTAACATTCAATGGTCAAAACCGGTTTCAAAACTTTTTCACTCTATTGTTGTTCACTTTTTCAACTTGTTATTAATGTTCGGGATATCAGGGACGGTCCCGTCATAGTAGTCACTCAAAGTAATCAGCTTAGTATGTACAACCGTTTTGGCAATAATTTCAATACTGGCCCGATAGTAAAAGTTGTTTGTTTTGACGTACAGAATATGCCCTTAAAAGGATGCTAACTGCATACAACTAACCCTGCATAAGTCTTGAGTTAGTACTCAAGAAGGTAGCACTAGCATTCCTGACATTGTGTTCTCACATATCATCATAAAATAGTCATACATCCCCATACATCATTTCAAAACAATTGAAAGATGAGACTAATATTAAAAATCCCGAATAATATTGAAAATCCCACTTCTAATACAACTAAGCACGTAGGTATTTACTTAAGCATAGTAAAGTTGATCACGATACATAAAAAGATAAATATTCCAATATCACTCCGATAATAGAGCCGAATATGATCACTCGAAACGTCACGAGTTTCGTTGACAATGTGGATTACAATTTTGGTCATTCTCGTTTGATTAGAACCAATTTGAAGGTTTACTTTAAAATCTTGAAATAGGCATGGAGATTCTATTTCTACCTTCGCTAACATCGCTCTAATGAGATAAAAGTGTCGTCACGCTGAAGGTGAGAATTTAACGTCTACTTTTGTGTCCATCAATGGGCACGACACGTTGATTTCACAATTGCCTATAGTTTCATGAAGAGATCGGAAGTAACCTTGCTTGACTTACTACATTTTTATCAAAAACTAACATTGCGATTCAACGTGGCTCACCTGCCATAATTCTTCCACATTTTCCCTCACCAAGGCTAATTTAGGATTAGGTTAATTGCATGTGTATAGTTTTTACTTTGTGTACAGTGACTTTGTTACATTTAAATTCTACGTGAATGAAACAATATATGGGTTAGTAACAAAAAGACAATAAAAATGACTCAGTGGGACAATTATTCCAAATTGATAGGTTTACCAATGGCCGGAATCGAAGCTACAAATATGAACAATCATATGATGTTAGAACTGAGTTTAAAGGACTCGTAGATTTTCATTTTAAAACATCAATGAAGACTTGTTTACAAGCTAAATATAATGATAGTATTGCAATACGACTTTCCAAATCCCTCGTCTGTGAAAGCATAGACAGAAAAGAAAATAGAAAAATGTATATAACTACATTTAATCACATCAGATGTAAATGAAACCAAAAATCATTCTGTTTAGCCATAATTTTACTTAATAATTGAAAACTTTAGTGACTAATATAGCGTAGGTAAGTACTTTATCATCTCTAAGAAAAATCAGTGCATAGAGGCTTTACACAAAAATGTGAATACGAGCGTTCATAAAACAACACGAGTTAAACAAATCAAACTATCCGCATGAATTCTAATCTAAGAAAAGTCGAACCACTTAAAGCGAATCGAGATTCAAATTGGACACTTGGTCCATTGCGTCAGTCGATAGCATACGCTCATAGCGCTCATGAACATCACTGATGTCCACTGATTACATTCATTGAGCTTTGTTACTGAACGAGCTGACCACATAATAGCGAATCTGGGCGAAATTATTGTGTTTTAATAGGGTTAATAATGTAAACACGACATGTGTTACGATGGCGCGGGCTAAAGTTGAAGATGGAGAAAAAAAGTCTGGTGACAGCATGCTTCAATTTAAAATCATTTCATTAGCGTATGTCAGCAAGAGTATTATATCATCAACTCAATTAAATCACTTAAACACTATTTGAGAAATTGTTTACTTTGTGGGCCTCAAATTTCATACAAATTATTTATTACTATTATGCGAAAGTCAACGAGGTTAGTACGAGTAGGTACATTTAATTTTGTTCATGCTCAACTTCGTAACGGTTTAGTGTATGTAGTCTAAATTTGTACAGAGGCTGCTTAGAGCTTTGGATTAACATGGGTATAAGATAAATATACGGTTCTTGTAAGACACGGGGTTAAATTTGCTGGTCAGTTCTACTTCGTAGATTCGTAAAACTATAATCTAATAATATGCTGTTATTATGGCAATAAAATTACTCTATTAGTAAAAGCAATGCCAAGATTCACATTAATTATTAGATTCAATTAAAACGAGTCAAACCCCTGTATATATAGGTAACTTCATATAAGTAGGAATATAGAGGCGGGCATTCTTGGAGCGTTACACCAGTGCATCTTTCGAATCATTATTAGAAACAGACACACCAATAAGACCTGCCCTCTTTGTAACTACAGATTGATTTGTATCTACTATCTTATTACATTTGCTGACAACAACACAGTTAGATATGAGAACGTCAGGTAAGTCATCGATTTTAATGTCAGCTCTCCGAATTTTTACAATTTTGTCTAAAATAGTTAGTAATGCATCGTGTAACATTTTGGCTAACTTAGGGTTCAAGTTGTCTTTAGTCTATCAGAACTTTAGAATTTTCCCTATTACCCTATTATTATTTTCACTATTAAACTATATCATAAACTTGTTTCTTCTAAGAACTTAAAACCACAGACAGTTTGATGTCTCATCTCATAATGAGCCGTGCCCCCTTTGCGACGCCAATATCAATTTGCGCTGCAACTACGTCATGATTCAATCTGGAATATTCTAGCATTTGAAACGTGAGCAAAGGATCTCAACTACGCTTGACAACAAACTAGTCCTACTAATTTCTGGACCAATCATGGTTGTATTATATAGGCAGTTATTTTTATATTGGTATATACTATATAGCTTATTTTATTTTTATGAGGTTATTCATTTCTTGTTCAGGTAAAATATTTAAAAAGTAAATCTGATGACTTATCAGAGCAGCTATATCTCAGGTTTTTTAATTTATTATTGAAACAGGCCTACGCGCGTTTGCTAAGTTTCGGTAATCCAACTTATTGCTTGAAACAATTACTTGAGACATTTTTCTTTTGCGTGACACTTTTCAAATTTACCCTAGTACTCATTTTCTATCCTTCTCTGCATAAAAACTTAAGGCACGTGGTCCTCAAACTTTCCATCCAACCTTCAGGCCAATTTTGATGAGTGCAGCGAGCCGTGCCTCCTAGCAGGTCGATTCGCGCCACAGATACGTCTAATATCGTATTGGAATTTGTGATGCCGTTTGACCCCTGTTAACCCAGATTACGCTCCTCGGCGCCTGATTCGTCCTCCCCAGCCTGATTGTGTTGTGACACAAACTGTAATGTATTATGTGTTAACTCTGCCTGCAATCACGGCACGCACAATTACAATAGCGATGTTTGCCGAACATGAACATTTGGTAGTTTGGGATGCCGGTTATTTCAGCTTCACCATAGCTACTTATGCTTGTTACATGCGAAGTATTTCACTTGTTATATTCTATTGTGCCACAGCCACTCTACACTCTAGTCTAAGATGACCACTTCCTGCAGCTCTCAAAGCAAATATATTATCAACTGAGCTTTAAATCAAGTCTAATTAGTTATAGGTCGAGCTAATATCGTTAGATCTAGGTTTAATCACAGCAAAAAAAATCGGCTCTGTTCTATAGGCATGATTTTTTGAATTACCATAAAACGACAAACAAGCAAACGGACTAGAATATCAAGTGGTTTCAATAACAACTGTAGCCCCAGAAATATTGACATTGCGTTTCTTACTCTTTAGGGCAAGCATTTGTTCTCATTTATAAAAAAAAAAAAAATGCTCACAGATTATGCTAGCCTCCCCAGTTACGTGGTGGTTTTGTCTGCTGCTCGCAGCCCTCACACCCGCAACGGGAAGTGGTCTGTGACAGTAGGTGCCCCAGTCACGTGGTGGTTTAGTTAATGGTCGGACGCATCGAGAAATTCGGACATCAAGAAAGCGGTGCCGCTTTCTGTGTTACCAGTGACATAGTGTAAAAATATCAGTAAGACAATTTACATTGTACTGGACTTTCAATAAAAATTACTTGTTTTGTAACGAAGAGTTTTCCTTATAATCACCCCGGAAACAGTGTTACAAGCTTTACTTTTTTAAAGTACCCAAGCATTATTTAATACTTATATAGTTGCATTCTATGTAAAGTTGCAAAGTTGAATAGTAATAAACATTAAAACAATAAAAAACTTATCTCAGTTTAAGAACAATTAAATAGATTGACCTGTATACATTTCCACTTACATATAGGTACTGCGGCTTCCATCTATCTCTACACGTGGTATTATCAATCTCATAACTATAAACCATAAAAACTCAGCTTCTGACTCGTGACGTTCTTGTTTACACTTTTCTATCATAAACGGAATGTCATCATGATTTCAAGCGGAATCTGCCTAAAGTTAAGACCTCTATATAGACTAATCTACAGAAGCAATGATCTGGTGTGGTTGCGAGTGACAAACATAGGGTCAGAGGCCGCGTCCGTAGCGCCCGAACATGTGACGAAATTGGCTTAAAACGAGATAACTCGCTTACGTAAACTATAATAATCTGAAAATACAAATCCCGTGGTGTAGTCAAGTGGAACAAGCGCGACACACGATAAGTGAGTTTGTCGAACTTACGCACGAGCCAAGTTTGAGAAGCGAGAATTATTAAGATTACAATGTGACGTATCTAAAATTGTTGATAGCACAATTGGGTGGAGTTGTGCCTCAAATTCATTAGGTTGTCGGTTCAAACCTAGGATATAGTGAATTCTTAAAAATATAGTTTTTTTTATATACAGTGGGTAAACAATACGTTCTAGACCTTCGCCTGGTGGTAAGCATCACGCCTGCCCATAACAGTGCATTGCGAAAAAATTCTGAGCCGCAATGCACTGCGCTCGTCACCCTGAGATATTGGAAGTCAAATCTCTTCCCTGTAATTTCTCTGGTAATATTGCCCTTTAAACCGAAATACAGAAACGCTTGCACGCTACTGCTTAGCGGTTGAATAACTGGCATAGGTACTTCCCGAGGCGGACTCTGCTATAAAGTCTTCTATAACGTACGGATTTTAAACAATATACAACAGGCTTTTAGCTTTTCTGTACCTGGAAAAGAAATTCAGTTGCATTTATTATGAGACTGCCAACCCTTACTGGATCAGTATGGTAGAATATTATGTTCCTCTTACTATTCAAGGGAAGGCATAATGCAAATTATTGAAATGTTAAATATGATGTAGCTAGTTAAATATCGGTATGACCAAGGCTAAGTTTTTAAAGATCCTTATTTCTTAACTAGTATTGTTTATGCGGAAGTGTTTGTTTGTAACCGTAACAACGAGGGTTTTTGATGAATGGTGTACGTGCCATCTCGCCTGATGGTAAGCGATGATGCAGTCTTCGATGGAGCACGCTTGTCTAGGCAAAACCGATCCAGTCGCGAAACACCCACCCAGACATGAGATACTTGTAAATTAATAATTGTGAAGCCGGTAAGGACCTAAAATAGATTTGGTTTCGAAAAATATTGCAGTTTCAGAGTATTAGCTCACGTGAGTATATCTCTTTTAGTTTCACTAACGTGAACGCTCTGCAGCTAAAATGACATGTTATTTAGCCTGGTTGAGAAAAGTTAGGTCAGATTAAAAAAATACTTATCAAATTACCTCATCGTCGGCCTACTCCGCTACTGGACATAACCCTCTCCTAATAAGAACAACAAATTCTATGGGATAACAAAGACGACTGCAAACATGCTAAAATCACTTTCCCAATCCTAGACGGGAAGATCACTAACAATATATTGAAGTTGCAACGACAGGACCTTCGACTTTTAGTAGGCCTTATAACCGGTCAATGCAACTTGAACAGTCACATATACAAACTGGGAGCCACGGCATAGCGGACTATCTGCATGCAGGATAGTGAAACTGTGGCACATGTGCTATGACATTGTAAAGCCACAGAAGAAACGAGAATCGCTACCAGATTGTATGAGGAACCTTCATCCCAAACCATGTCAACAGCTTGACTGCTTTTCACCATCATCATATGCTTACACCTCCATCTAACTCACTGGAGCTACTATGCTAGCGGCCCCAGAGCCTTCTCCGTTACTTCAAGGAGCTGGGTTGGCTCGGGTAGACGCTGGCGGGGGAAATGCACAATACACTCCAAACGGGACGTCAGTGCAGAACTTATCGCCTCCACATCGAATAAGAAGAACCCTCTCCTATTGTGCACTACTTAGTCCATTTTTTTTGATTTTCGGCAGTCAATGTACTTACCGTAGTAGCTCGATGTAGATAGCTAAATAAAGATTTCCTCTACTATGTATATACCAATAGAAAGAAATCCTTTCAGTTATATTGACGATACTCTTGTTTGCTATATATAATACGTAATATGCGCACAAATACTGCAACAAGATTACTTCATTGTATTTAGATTATGCTATCACTATACCCCACAGTACTGTAGAAATAAACGTTGACTGTTGTTATTTTCGTCAGCGTTCGGAAAAACCTGCGCGACTTCGCGCTCCGTTGACAGCTCAAGAATTAAAAGATAAGCTCACTTGATATACAAATATAAGACGTTTCTAAACGTTATCTAACTCAAATAAGTGGGGCATAAATAAATCAGGGTTGAGCGTGATAGACAACAAGGAGTAATTCCTTAGCAAATGATGCTATCGCGGAGTTTTGGAGCCTGTTTGTACCTCGTTACGTACTGCCTCCGTATTAAACGAGAGATAAAGGGATCTATTTTACAGCTCTCATACGTGGAATTGTCGAAAGCTGTTTCAAGATTATATGAGATGGCACCTAATTACCGACAATGTTATTTAAAATACGTACTAAAAAAAAAACGACATAGTTCTGCCCGTTGCAGAAATTGAGATTGTATTAAGTACAAACTTAATACATAACACAACCTTAAAGTTATCTTTTAACTTACTCTAAAAAGTTTGTCAGGGTGTGTGTGTCAGTGTGTATGCATGTTTGTTACCTCTGCCCGCCAAACCGGCTAAACGGATTTGGATAAAACTCGGAGTAGAGATAACTTAATTCCCAGAATAAATTATAGGCTAGGTACTTTATATTATCATCATCGTCATCATCACTGTTTTTCATCACCAGGCGGACTGCGGCTGGACCCGCGGAGCGCAGCTAGTATTTGAAATAATCACAATTAATGTCTACTAATTCTAATATTTTAATTCCTAATTAAGGTATCTACTTACCTATTTTTCAATTCATACATTGATAAACTTTATTGACAAGTCTCATGTATTCATTCAACTACGTGCTTCGAAGATATTGATTTGTACTAATTCCCACACACTTACAAATATTTGATTATTTCATGTTTGTTTATTATAACAGTTAATTACATTTACTTACTAGCCTTTCATCGATCTGGATACAATCCCTCATGTTTGTGTAGTAGGTATAAAAAGTTAGTTAGTATATATTTTTTGTAGATAATAAAGGCAAGTTAAAAACATTTTACATTTGTGGATCAAATAAATTGAACGATAGTCTAACTCTAGTCTAGTCTAGTCTATCGAATAAGCTGTGTCTGGGTGTGTCAAAAATGTATGTCATCATCTTCCTGTCCTTATCCTAATGTGGGGTCAGCACAGCATGTTTCCTTTCTCACTTCACTCTATCAGAGTAAGAGTACCATTTTTGTGGTAGTGGTAGGACACTACTGCAGAGTCCGCCTGGGGAAGTACCACACCTTTGCCAGTTATTCAACCGCCAAGCAGTAGTGTGCAAGCATTACTGTGTTCCGGTTTGAAGGGCAATGTTACCAGAGAAATTACTGGGTATGAAGAGACATCTAACATCTCAGGGTGACGAGCAGTGCAGTGCAGCGCAGGATTGTGGTCGCAAGTTCACAATTCTGGCACTGCTACTGTTAGTGGCAGGCGTGACGCTTACCACCAGGCGAATGTCTTTCTCGTCTCGTCACTTGATTAAATAAAAAAAAGGAGATGCACTCTGCATTCACTCCCTTTTTTTATATATACTAACAAACAACCAGGACCAAAAATTATACGTGTCATCCGACCGACGGTAGCGTTTAAGTGTAAATGCCATGGTGCCTATCCGAAGACTAGAACCAAAGACTATAACCCTGTTGACTGCTCGTCCGACTTCCCCTGATGCGAAAATTTGTAGTTTAAAAACCACTGCTAGCCACTGCGAGTACGTCAGAATTTCATTAAATTTTATAACATCAAAATACAATCAAAATTTTATAAATTGTACATATAAATTGTATAATTGTGCAAAGAACGTTACCTCGCCCCCTGCCCGCAACGGTGAGTCGTGTTTGTAGGAGAAATTATGTTCACGAACCATCAACAGGCTATATGGTTTGTGTTATTTTGCCAGTTGTTGCATAGACTTCGCTCGCTCGGAGTAAGAAACGAATATAACACAATAACAAATTTAGTATGAATAAACTGAAATATTAGATCGTTCTTAGCGTAATTTGTTCACCAAAGTAACGTTAAAGAAAATGGGTTACAACCACGGAGCAACTTTATTTGATTTCTAGAAAAAAATCTAGTTAATTTTATTTGTTGTAAGTCGAGTTAAAAAGTAATCACAAAGGACATTTAACGGCTTATTTCCTAAATAATCCAAGTTCCACATACGAGCCGCTCTAAGGCCGTGTTTACACTGACTACCGCGCCGGGAGCCGGGTTTAAGTAGACTAATCCATACAAGGGCGCTAGTCTCGGTTTGTTTAGGAATGCCGATTGGAGTCTTTGTCGGTTTCCACACCTGTTTTATGCTATAAAAATCTGTATTTTGTAAAAAAAAACCACAGCTTTTAAAAATAATACAATGATATTTATACGAGCTGCTCTTTGTCTTAAAATGTACCTCTACCAATGATATTATATATATAAGGAGGAAGATATGTCATATCGCACCCTCAAATGGCCCCGTGAAATCGGCCCCAGGGACTGTCTCGCCTGTCTGCGTTCACTAAGCGAGAAGCGCGCTATCCCTTTTGCTCTCATAGAAGTGCTATCTTCTTTCGCACTCCAGCGCAATTCGTAAACATGATGGCACGAGGGTCATTTTCAAACGTTATTTTATTACGCGATGGCGCATCCTTCGTAATCTTTGACCTCTACCTACCTCTGGGATAAAAAGTAGTCTGTGTTCAGACTACTTTTTACAGGAATTGCGGGTGAAACCGCGGGGCACTGCAGTGCTAGTAATAAATAAAACTCGTTCGAGTAAGCATAAATAATAAGTATAAGTATATGTAAAATTATATGTATTTGTAAAACTGATTCGAAAATACATAGGTAGGTATACAATGTTTAATAAAAAGATTCAACAATACTAAAGGGTATGTATGTAAGTACTCATCATAATAAACAGTTTTTACTATGGGGCCAACCTTGAATCTCGCAAAAAATAAACAGCTATTCCATACATTAAATGAAAAAAATCCTTCCTTGGAATAAATGTATGGAAAAGCTGATTTCACGACTTCAGTGTTGGCCACATAATAAAAGTTGTTCATAATGATGAGTACATATATACCCTTCAGTACCTATTGTTGAACCTTTTTGTTACACATTGTGGACGATTCTGACGGTTTTAGTTAACAGTTCTAAACTAACTAAAATATTGCTGTCACTTTTTTACTAGGCATGTTAGCTAAGGACAGCAATACTTTAGTTAGTTTAGAACTGTCAACTAAAACCGTCAGATCGACCACATTGTATATTTACTCATCTGTTCGAGTTCGGTCTAAAATTTCGATCATCTAAGCAAAGAAACTTTTGCAACATATTGCAAAACATTTTGTTAGGTACCTACTAGCGTCAGTGAGAGGAAATAACTAAATTATTATCACGTGTCAAGGATTTTTCATCACAGCCCGATTAGATATTTTTACAGCGTCAATAATTCTGAGTAAGACAGCAGGCCTTAAAACTAGCTAAGCTGTTAATTTTTACCAATTATTCCACGTAATCTCTTATGACGTGTATGAAATGTTATAGGTAAGTTATTGTTATAGTAAGTAATTTGACGATTTCATTATTATTAAGTTATCTGTTGTTCTACGTAAATGGACCTGGACATGGGCAGCAGCGTCCTCTTGGCACACTGCGATCCCCAATCCGCCTGCCAAGCGTGGGGATTATGGCAACACCTCCCTATTAAAGGGGAGGCCTTCGCCCAGCAGTGGCCGCCTTCTGGCTGATAATGAATTAATGAAGTTATCTGTTCTAGTGTCTTAAGATAAGAGTATAGCTAATACTTAAAATTCGTTTTTAGTGAAATAATGTTGTAATAGTAATCATTGATACTAGGTACTATCTTGGTACTATCCAATACTTATGGCCAATGCCCCACAAATAGTCAGGGTCTTAAAATGTTAACAAACGTTATTTAATATCTGTGTAAAATTTACCAAAATAAATATAGGTGGACATTTTTCACACAGTGCCATCTAGCCCCGAACTAAGCAAAGCTTGTAATATGGAAACCAAATAGTTGATAGAATACTTATATCCTACTAAAATGAAGCGGAAATACTTACAGGAGTCTGCCTGATTAGATAATCAACAGCGCAATAGGATTAATTAAGTCATTTAACTTTAAACTTAAGTAAGGTAATAAGTAAAAGTAAAGTAGGTAAAAGGGCAAAAATATCCGAGCGCCTGGTCGACGCGACGCGTGATCAAAATGCTGGCGTTTATTTGGCCCAACGCATAAGCATTACCGTTATTCTACGCTAATTATTAAACAAATCAAATTTTCAATGACAAAATACTAGAGAATTACACGTTCAAGAGAGTTTCAAGTAGAACCGTGATAGCTCTATTATCATTTGAAGTCTGTTTCACAAGGTTGGTTTAGGCTTTGACATAGTTAGATTTAAACACAAGTAAAATTATTGCTTTTATCTTTTATCCGATATACTTAGCTTAAATCCTACTAATATCGTTATATTAGTAGGATTTAAGCTAAGTATAAAATTTAATGCGAAAAAAGTTTGTCGGTGTGTGTCGGTATGTATGTTTGCTACTCCTTCACGCTGAATCAGCTGAACGGATTTGGATGAAATTTGGTATAGAGGTAGCTTATACCTTGGAACAAAACATAGGCTACTTTAGCAAGTAAAACCGCGGAGCATAGTTATTAGAGATATTTTCAGGTTGGTATGGAGGACATGATGTACGAACCGAACTCATAATGGTCACTTGCCATAATACGAGTAGTACATTATGATACAAGTGTGCTATGTTGGTCATTACACTAGAGGCGGTACACTAGGGCGATAAGTAGGCCGAGAGTGTAATGACCGAATAGCACACGTTTCATACGACTGTTTTCATCACACTTGGGAGGAAAAACAAACTCTTTTTGATAATAATCAACCGCGCGAAAACGTCGCCAAATATTTGCGGAAAATGGCGCCCAAACCAGCAAAGCGCGAGCAGTTGACATTTATTCTTTGTTGGTATTACAAAAAAAAACTGTAAATATTACCCGGCTATATTAAGAATGATTCGTATACATACTCGTACATCTAACATGCAGTCAGGCACAAACTTAACTTTACCGGGTTATACCTATTATCGCACTAATGTAAAGTAAAAAGCTCACGTGTGTAATAGCTTGGATTATGAGCCTAAAACTGATGTAATAAGATCTATCGATCTAATATTTTGCTTAATAAGTAATATCTATAGCTAATAAGTGCCTATAAATTGTTCATAGATAAATTAAATAAATTCCCCTATTCCCACATTCTACATAATAAAAACCAACAGCGGAAGTGGTTATCATACGGTTCGATTAATTTAATTACCTATTGATATCAAATCAATTCATTGTGTAATAACGTAATATTATTTAGGTTAAGTTATTCGTTGTTTAAAAATACTAGAGACTTCAAAATCAAGAATCGTAGTAGGAAGCACAGAAATAAACTTATTATCATTTATTTATTTTTGTATGAATTATACATACAAAGTATATATAACTCATACATATAAAAAGAAAGAGTTTTGTTGTTTTAGTTGTTTTTCTAAAGGACTAAGATTAGCATAATGAGGAGTATATGTAAATAATAATTAATTTATGTTTTCCCAAAATATATGTTTGTATATATAAGATGTGAGAAGTGAACTAACGTTTTTGTAACCTTTCTATAAACTTTAGACAAGAAGAAAAAATATATACTAAAACACCTCTATTTTTACACATTACATCATTAAATTTTTCCAAATTTAACAATAAAATTTACTCAGTTATAAACAATATAGTTTGTCACGAAATAACGCTCTTAGTTTTGAAAAAATATTTATATTAAGCTGGTAATAAATTTAAAATGGGTCTGAAACCTCAAAAAGCGAATCTTAACACGCACGATATGCGTAACTGCCATGTTTTTACTCCGCTAAATGTGGCCCTATCTCATTCAGCTTTACAATAATTATTGATCGCAGTAAAAAATGTGCTTGAAACATGGAAATGCGGGGCCTTCGTCGTCAGCCATAAGACGTCCACTGCTGGACGAAGGCGTGTTGGCCAGGCCAATAGAGGGGTGTTGCCATAATCTCCACGCTTGGCAGGCTATGCGAAGCCTTAATAGAGAATATTTATATGAATTATGAAGTGTCCATAATTCCATCAACGCTTTAGTTGATTTTAGCATATACAGTTTTCAGAATTATGGCAGGTAAGGCAGATAGTTGGCTAACATTGGCAGTCGCGAAGGAAACTCGTAAGCAACAAAAAAATTACATTAGCAGTCACGTGACATTTCTCAAGCTAATGTCATTTTCATACAATTTTATCTTTCCGCAGGCGTTAACCCTAACAGAAAGTGGTTCTTGTCTAGACCCTCAGGTTCAAGCCATGACCTCACTATGCCAAATCTACGAGTTTAGCGGTTTCCAATGAAGCTACCACGGCTGTCGACGCATATAAAATTATAACAAATAAAAGCGATAAATAATTACTCCAACTCTTGTTAAATTTCATCTTGCTGGTTGTTTGGTGTACGATTAGGTATCTGTATATGCATGCAGCGTTCGGGAAATCGCGTAATATCTTCTCGTCCTAAATCCCGCAGTGTCTGAAGAAAAGGGTTTTTAACCAGATTGTGTTGCCAGTGATGACATATTATGGAACTGAAACGTGGTCTTTAACTGCTGGTCTATTGGAGAAACTCAGAGTCACGGGCAGTGGAGAGAGCCACGCTCGGAGTTATTTTGCGCGATAATATCTGGAACCAGGATATTCGCCAAACAACCAAGGTCACCGACATAGCTCACAGAGTTTCCAAGTGGAGTGGCAATGGGCAGGCCACATCGCTTGACGAACTGATAACCGATGATGAAGAAAGGTTCTTGAGTGGCGACCGCGAACCGGAAGACGCAACGTAGGAAGGCCTCCCACTAGGTGGACCGACGACATTGTAAAAGTTGCGGGCAACCGGTGGATGCAAATGGCAGGTTGTCGTAAAGCGTGGCGGTCTAAGAAGGATGCCTTCGTTCAGCAGTGGACGTCTCCGGGCTGATGATGATGATGATGAAGATGCAAGCCTACAGCAAAATTCAGATAACACAAATTTTAAATCATTACAAATAAGATTTATCATCATAATCTTGAATCCCATACAAACATCTCCACGCCGCAGAATATGCAGGAGTTATTATGACCTAATTATTCTAATCTGTGAGATTTAGTTTATTTACGCAGTAATTTTAATCTGGGCTAAGCATAATTATAAAGCATGCAATGCAATCATCATAACAATCTAATAAACTGTCATTACGTATAAGGGTTAACATTAGATTAGGTTTATACAAATATTACAAAAAAGTGGCCTTCAATTTAATGAAATGTTTTTGACGACAGAGCTTTGAACTCTTTTAAAAATCATTTACATAAATAAATAAAATAGATATGACATTGAACAAACATAAAGGTTCGTGAATAATAAATATTAAAAATGTTTCAGGTAGAAACGAAAAATAAAATGTGACTGACTGAAGAATATTATGCGACGATGATGATGATAATATACAAAGTGCCATTTGAAAAAGGAACGAATAGGTCATATTTTTGTTATACAAACAAATATAATACCTATGCGAGATTTACAATCGCTGTCGGTACATGATTACTTCAAATTAAAGCGCTACTAAGGCGTAAAAATATATTTCTCATAAAAATGATACTAGCGCCATCTCTTGGCAACTCTTTATTGGACCATCCACCTTATACAACTAATAGAGGTCGCCCCGCAATTTTGGCTGCGTACGGATGAAATTCGTCCCACTCCCAAATATCTCTTTTTTTTACAAAAAGAAAGAGTTTGTTTTAAACAACCTCCAAATTTCAAGTCTCTACGACCAGTGGTTTAGGCTATACGTTGTCAGGCAGTCAGTAAGGACTTTGATTCTTATAGTACCTATTCGATTTTACACATGTAGATCGGTTGTCACGGTTGTTTATGTCTTAAAACAGCAACCGTCATGCCACGTCATTATCATAATTAACTCTGACATTAGGGCTGGCGACTAAGCGCAAATGTTAATACCAATCTCGCATTTGGTTCAATACAGCAATTATCCAAATTCAAAGAAATGTTCCACACGGTTTAGTAGAAAATCAGAGCGGGTATGAGCAACCCATTAACACGGGCCTGCTACAATAGCGTAATTAGTGTCATTTGCACTATTTTTGGACGGGATAAACACAGCAGGGCACATTGACGAACGGCCCACAAATTGGAAACAAATAGTTTTAGGTGCTAAGTTAATTTGTTCGGCTTTCGCTAACGTGTGAGCAATCAGTGCTGGATCGTTCTTTGTTTTTAAGTTTGTGCTTTCGTTCATTGTGTTACCGTTAGCCACGTTGTTTTGGTGTGGCTTACTGGCAAGCAAGAAATTTTAAAACTGCAATTTAACTGATCCTAAATATTGCCTGTTACGTTGCATATCTAATTTTAAAGATTACGTCACTATTGCGTTTGAAAATTTATTGATCTTTAATGTCACTTGGAGGAACTTTTAGCGGCAGCTGGGTAATTAATCACTGGTATTTATTTCACAATCATTATAAATTTGGTTGAACAGATGACTTGAATTTGACTCTAGCACGATGATAATTTATTCCCATTGTTTATCATACCTACAAATGGTCTAAGTTTAACGCATCCAGAACCGCCGGAGGACGGGCAGCAATGTCCTCTTACGGTGGTGAGCATTCAGCGATCCCCAAGCCGCCTGCCAAGCGTGGGGATTATGGCAACCCCTCCCTATTAAGGGAGAGGCCTTCGTCCAGCAGTGGACGTCTTCCGGCTGTTGATGTGTGGTCTAAGTTTTATATACAATTTAATATAGTTAAGTAAAACGGAAAAGGGCACACACAACACAATTCACAAACAAAACACAAATCCCAATACACACACAAACACAAATCACAAATACACATCACAAAACATTAATACAAACAATCACAAATCACAATTATACAATCACAAATCATAGCACAATTTTAAATACTTTCTTAATTGAATAGCCAAGTTCTGGGAGAAATAATTATAATTCTACGAGTAGATCACCGATTCAACTCGCAGGAACCTAATCAATGCCAATATGTATATACTTTACAATAGATGTCTAAGTACTTTATACGTAACTATATACAATACAATACTATACACAAACAAAATAAGAAGGTACTTACTTAACACTTTTTAAAGTATAAACGGATTTATTATTGAACACGCGTTAGATAAAAATCAGAACCTTGACTTTAGTAAGCCGTTAAAAATCACAAATAAAAATTGATTGCAACCTATAAACACCACTATCATTATTTTTATATTTATCACTGTAAAAATAAAACAACGTCACTTGACTCGTCGAAATGTCAATACTTCAAGTCCTAATCGCAAGAGTTTATCTACAAAGCATTCCGACTAATCGCGATAAAACAATAAATCTGTGCCGTAATCTGTGTTATCTGGGTAATCCGATAATGCACGTACTGGTATCATATCCGCAGATATCTGTGCACGGATTATCCGTAAACGTGCGTTATCGCACCGCTAACGTCACGCTCGGCGGGAATGTTCGGAGAAATGAATCGAATGTGAGTTATGCGGATTTGATTTTAGAAACGTGGTTTTATCAAACTAATTGTTATGCGACTTATCTACATAGTCTTAGGTAGATTAGAGACGTTTATTCATATGATAGCCAAACGTATAACAGTCATCTTTGAAAAACAGACTTCACAATAGAAGGCGAGGAATACTTATTTATGATAGAGTGCGGTAAGTAGGTTTTTTATAAACAAGTAGGCGAATGTAACCTTATCATAGTCAAGAGTTTGTAAATACCAATTTCCGCACGTATGCCATACAAAGTTTTTCAACAAATTTGCAAGAAAATAGTACAAAAGGTAATGAAACATGTTTTATTATTTGTTTATACATATAAGTCGGAAAGCCGCAACAATCTTTGACATTTCTAATATGATAATAGCGTGAATTTGCAAATGGCGCCACGTGTGCACATGAAAATTAGAACTACATGTTTCGTCTCATTTTCTCTTTAGTATTTAAGTGAGAAAAACGTACTTATTGAGCAAAAGCACTTCCAAGGAGGTTCAATCTTTCAGCCTATTTATTTTCGTAATATGAAACTCCTTGGTAGAATTCTTACATATTATATAAATTACGTACCTAAAATGTATTTGCATTAAACTCGTATATAAGTAGCTACGTATCAATCAATCAACCATAAGTGGTGCTACTCTCTCATATTATCTATGTCTAAGAAGTGGGTAAGTATACATTATTCACACATTTTATACGATTTATCAAGGAAATGATACAAAATACCGAATAATACCACTCGAAAAATAAACCTGCTAGTAATCGAATCGAAGATATTTGCCAACATGATTATCGCTAATGAATACTCAAGTAGCGAACGATTTAAATGGAATAACCCAGTTAAACCACTTGCCGGCGAATAGAGATATCGACCGATACTCATGGACAATCACTACGATTGTTCTCGTATTATTTAGATGCCGTGTCATACATTATGCAACTGCAACGACCAATAAGGCGCCGTCTAGTTCCTACAGAACCTCGGATGAGAAACAAAAAAGCTATCAATGGAGCCGCGAACGGTTCGCGGAGCACATTAGATATTGTTAACAAAACTTCCTCCTTGATTAATATGCATCGACAGGTAATGCTGCGTACGTGCTCCTGCGCCGCCGCCGACGCTCTTGCTCGTTTTCGCATGCGCGACGCATCCATGCAAAATTTTAGGCGGGATGCGTTTGCGTTATCAGCGTCCAGTAAAAGTAGCTATACTTTCTATCGTCAGTTCTTTGTCCTGCGTGGTTACCTCTCCCGAGTTAGACAAGGAGACATGTTTGATGCGGTCGGTCAGCTTAAGTAGCATTCGGTAGGAGCTGGTTTCGACGGTCGCCGCCGCACATTCCCATGCCAAGTATGCCCTCGGGAGCTATGTTAGCAATTTAAATATTACGGCTGCTCAAAAACGTGAGATGTAGGTAGCAAGAAAGCCCGTGTGGGCCTGAGACACGACGAAACAAGGATACACTGAATCCGTCCAAAAAATATAATGCAGCGACGACATTGTAACGTAATTAAAATGTAGCTTTTTATAGTCCTCTCGTATGGCGAAAATAATTAATAATACGCGTTTTAATTTTCATCTGAATTTAACATGGGGGTTAATGTCGAGTAAACATCTCAAGTCTTCTCATAAAGCCTCAACGTGCAGAGATTATGCGCTATAAAAATTGTAAAGGTTTTGTGTTTAAATTGTTGATTTCTGTGCGGCCAGTATTGTTACGGTTGTGTGCGGCGATGTCCATGGCGGGCCGTGGCTATTCCCATGTCGGCACCGAAAAAATATTCAAATTGATTCACGCGCGCGCCTCTCCGTCCGAATTTTGCAGAGCGTTTGATGCGCCCGCGCCGATTCCGGCAAATACGTCGCGTCGGAAGTGCGTGGCGCGCGCCGCCCGCCACCCGATGTGTCGATAGGCACGCATGGAGTCGACGACCTCGATCAGGACCTCCGATTAATGTACATCAGATAGAGCGTTAATTGCTATGATTAAGATTCCGGAGAATACACTTCATAATGTGCTTTTGCCACCAAATTATGCTTGGGTACAGAAACTCAATTAAATCGAACGAATGTTATTGGCGAGCAATATTTGACACCAGTCGAGACAAATTATTAATTGTCTCGATTTTGTCGTTGTGCAAATTATCGACATTTTGTATTCCCCTCACTAATCCTGCAGATACGTATACGGTCACACAATGCACTTATTATTCGACAGTTCAGTTTCTAAGTAAAGTGCATAAGGATTGAATACCATGTCGATATGACGTGTCTGTCTGTCCGTCTGCCCTTTTGATGACTTGAATAATATGGAAATAATTAGGAAATAAAACAGCGTGCTAAGAACCAAATACGGACATCTGTCCAAAAACAGGTCAACAAAGTAGGTATGTATATGCAAATGATTTTAAATATTAACCATTGATATTTAACTTCATTAATTCATGACAATATATTTTATTTTTATTTTATAGTCGATTGTTCAAAGTTTCGGTGAGCATAAGAATCATAGCTATTAAACTAAAATATAATATAGATTATGTAGTGGTTTTTATTTTAGTTTATTGTGGTTATTTTAGTTTTTCGTGGTTGTAGTGATAATAGAGTCCGACTGGAAAGTACCTTTGCCAGTTATTCAACCGCCAAGCAGTAGTGTGCAAGCATTTAGCTGTGTTTCGGTTTGAACGGCAATGTTGCCAGAGAAATTACCGGGCATGAAGAGATTTGACATCTAATGTCTCAGGGTGGCGCGCTCAGTGCGGCAAAGGATTTTGTTCGCAAGTTCGCAATTCAGGCGCGATGCTCACCACCAGGCGATCGCCTAGCTAAACTTCACTGGGTAAAAAAAATGATAAGTACTACTCTTAGATAAAAACTCTAAGACATAGGTACCTATTGTTTTCAATCTTTGTGACTGAATACACCACTTTTCTGACATGTTTACAACAGTAATATTGTTGTTAAAAATCAAAGGTGTCGCAAAAGGAGCCGAAGACGGATTGTGACTTGTTAAGTCACACAATTAAGTGGATATTTCCTGCAAGTGAGGTAGCGCTTACCTGTGTTTTATGACATCTGAACAATTCTTAAGAAATCTGGCTTTAGGGACCATTGTTTATCCCATTACGTCAGCTAAGGCGTCGTAAAAGTATATTATTGCTACAAACAGGATCATCAGTTTAACTGTAAAATGCCAAGGATGCGATTTCTAAAGGCTCTACCTGTCGGAGATGTCAACACAAAAAATCTTTAAACTCTTAATGCCAGGATTTTGGAATGAAAACATGGCAACACAAAAGATATTTTTTTGGGTGTACAGATATCTTTTACAAACGGTTTATAACTTAACTGCTATTTTAAATTCGGAAGTTTTAAATTGGTTGCCCTGTTGGTTTCCATGCAAACGATCAAGTATTTATTGTTTTTAGATAAATGGTTTGATGTTCTTGTACCTAGTTTTAAATATTCGATTATTTAAATAATATAAAAGCACAATGTTTGGTTTTGGTTTCGTAAAGGTTCGTAGCACTCAAAGTTTTTTTTAAAATTCTGTTCATTTTTAAAAGAAAAAAAATCTCATTTAGAAACGATTTATACTCTATTTCAGATAGCATGATGCGATTATGTCTGTTCAGGTTGAAAAAGTTGTTACAAAAATTTCACCAAATTTACTATTTACTCCGCTGGTGCAGCGACCCGAATTGGGTCTTGGCCTCCGACATAAAAGAACGCCACGGGTTCCGATACAGAGCTGCATTTGCCAATCGGCTACCTGGAGGTCGCACAGAACCAACTCCACGGCGTCCTTCCAGCGGTATCTAGGCCGGCCGACGGGTCGGCGGCCATTATAGGAACTCCAGGATACGCCTTTTTGACCTGACGATCCTCTCCCATTCTCAACAGGTGGCCCATCCAGCAAAGTCTGTGAGCTTTAATCTCTCCCAACTTTGGTTTACTAGTTTTAGCCGAATCCAGTAACGTGAATAATTATGTTCAACCAATTAATTTAAAAAGACTTTAAGAAGACAAATTGTTTAGAAAAGTCTTAGGGCATCGGGAAACTTTTAATAATAGTTAATACACTAATAATTAAGAAAAAAGTGAATTGACGAAAACTTCAATGAAGTTTAAAAGCTTTAATGATGTTTAAAAAACACTACCATACATTTTGATGTGACAAAGCTAAACGCCTCAAAACGAATACAAAGGAAAGTTACTCTCTTCCTAGAACCCTGTGCCCTCTCGGCCATGTCAACATACACGCTATCTATTCACAACATATCTACAGTTTAATAGCGTCCACAATCTATCAGTGCGTGAGCACGTTACATCTCTAGTCTGGAAGCTGCCACGAAACAGAGATTAGAGTTCGTTCACACAGGATTTTATTCCTACTAGTATCGATGCACATATCGGTGCAGCTCTTACTCATTTGTTGTTGTAATTGTAAAAGGGATGGCGGATGAGATAAGTGGGTCGATGACATTTGGCTCCGGACGATTACTGTGATTATACACTTTGTGCGTTGAACTTTAACTGCGAGCTTTGATATGCACAGCTTTGATACGAGGACACTGTCTACTGTTATACATACATACTTACATAACTATGACTGTCGTGATTCGGACTTTATGTATTGATCGTAATTCATCGTTCTTGCGTTTAATGACTTTGATTTAATTTTGTTCTGTAAAGCTACGATTCATAGTTATTTATGATACTAGTGCGGTAAGTTGGTTTTTACACACGAGTAGACGAATGTAGTCACGAGTTTGTAAAAACCAATCCGCACGAGTGTCATACAAAATTTTACAACACATTTGCGAGAAAACAGTAATAATTAAACAAACTTTATTATTTTGTTTATAAATATCAGTCAGAAAGTCGCAACTGAATACTTGACACTGGCAAAATGCACAAAGTGCAACGCCATAAGGAGGAAAGAAGAACAACATTTTTTGATGTTTCTAATATGAAAATGGCCCGAATTTGAAAATGGCGCCACGTGCGCGTGGTGAAAATTAGAACTATATCTATCGTTTCATTTTCTCTTTAGTAAAACGTATTGAGCAAAAGCGCTTCAAAGGAGGTTCGATTCGATCATTTAGCTTATTTATTCTCGTAATGTGAAACTCCTTAGTGGAATTCTTATATATTTTTATTTTTTTATGGATATTAAAAAAATACCGTAAAGTTTACGCACGGCGCTATACAAATAGGCCGCGGTAAAATAGGTTTACCGCACGCCTAGTTGTATGGTTTATAAAGTTCAACTTTCAAACGATGTATACAGGCTTCGTAAATGCATTTTACATTTTTCGAGCAAATGTGTTGTAATGAAATGTATATTTCAAGAATACAAGAAACATTACATTATAGGTAGGCTTCAGTTTTCAATTATTTTAAATTATTGGTATAAACGGCAAAGATATATGTGGATGGGTGGAGCGCTTTGTTTCTCGTATTGTTTTTTTACCTAAACTAGCTTTTCCCCGCGACTGTACCTGCGCAGTATACAAAACGTAAATACCTTACATCACTATCACTAGGGAATAGTAGTTTAATTTATGTGATCAACGCTACAGTGTGTCACTAGCCCCGGATCGACTGGCGACTAGCATGGCTCCCACATCCAAAATTACAAACAAATGCTTCTATGCAATATTAAAGTTGATAGTGTAAATAGGATAATTTAATAATTAATACAGAATAACCTCTTTTCAAACAATGTTAAAGACTCTGACTGCTAAACCTTATTCTCTCAATAAGTGCCTACTATAGGATGCTCTATCTAAGCGTATACAACGTATGTTAAACTTAGTAATCCCGTATAAATGAAACACGAATGATTGGCAAAATGACGTCGGTTTCCGTTTTAAAAATGTATATAATCTTTAGCGTAGTTACGTAGAGCAATTTGAGTAAAACAACAACATTTTAATTATTTGCAGTGGTAGGACTCTAAATGCAGAGTCTGCCTGAGGAAGTACCACAACTTTGCCAGTTATTCAAACGCCAAGCAGTAGTATGTAAGCATGACTGTTGTTCGGTTTGAAGGGCATGTTCGGTTTGATGCTACCAGACTTACTGGGCATGAAGAGATTTGACATCTAATATTATCTCAGGGTGACTAGCGCAATGCAGTGCGGTACGGTGCAGGATTTTGTTCGCAAATTCAGTTCTGGGGCCTTATTTATTAATCATAGCCGACTTTCGAACGATATTGAAACTTATTTCAAACAATATCGTTCGAAGGTCAGCTCCACTCGCATGCGCAACTTTGCGTACGATTCAAAAATAAGAATGAATGAATGATTTATTTGTCTGTGAAAACTAGGTAATATACAGATTAATTATAAGGCCCGTGCACTGCTACTGTTATGGGCAGGCGTGATACTTACCACCTGCTTAGGTTTGCTTCGGTGATCGTCTCACATTTCTCGTAACTCCATATCAAAAATAATGTCACTAGTGAGTTCGAAAATCATGATATTATACTCTCGTTGGTCATTCCATTCACACGGTCAAGCGGCTATGACTGACCGATGACCCAGTCCGCTGATTAAAACATAACTAGAAACGACAAATTAAAAATAATCCCGGCCTATCCTTATCAAGTAGGCACGGATATTCTGAACACATCTACTATGTTTTCGTCGGACACGCGGACATAAATTCCCATGTAGAGCCGATCGCAGTTGGATCCATCTGGCAGATAGTGACCACTATTACCGCTATCGCTTCCGCTAGATAACAGCCGATTGTCGAACATTGTTGGTAATCTATTGCTAACCACAGGATTGGAGAAACGGCCTCGAGGACGATAGGCATAGGTAACAAGGACAGTATAGCAGGGATGGTATGTGTTAAGGGTTTTCAATTTTGCGCTGAAATAATGGTAATTCAACATGGACAATAATAATCTTAGGAAATTAATACAGATTACACAAAACTCGCTTTTTCTATGGAATACTACCGTTACTAAGTAGTTTAATACAGTTTGTAATCAGTCATTTTGATTAACCTAGTACCTCAGTCAACACTCAGTCAGCCAGTTAGTTGAATCGCAACATTAGTAATCGGGTGGCGAGACTCAAGTCGAGACTTTTCCCAGACGCGAATATAGACAGGAACACATTACAGCCTTTTACTATATCGACACCTTTATTGCAACGAGCTTAGGCTTAAAATCATTTCAAAGTCGGGAAACTTTTTGAACTGGCTGTATAATTTCACTACCATTCCTATGTCTGTCATGCAGGATAATCGGCACGCAACAGTTGTTTGACATGGCAATACAATACTAGTATCTGAGAAGTTCTGATATCGATTCAAAGAACATGTTATGGAGTATGTCGATTTCATATTTGCATGCTATTGTATATTTATTGTAATGATTGGACGCGATAGTAATGCCAAGGTACTAAATAGGTAAATTTTTGAGCATTGGTCACATAAAAAAGTCTATAATGTTTAACCTGGGCCTGGGTATGTCCTAAAACTGCACCCAGAACCACCTGAGTACGGGCAGCAGCGTCCTCTTGGTTAACGGTGGTGAGCATTCTGCGATCCTCAAGCCGCCTGCCAAGCGTGGGGACTATGGCAACCCCTTCCTATTAAGGGAGAGACCTTCGTCCAGCAGTGGACGTCTGATAATGACGATGAGTCTATATCTGACAGGTCTATTATTTGCCATGTACTTTTAATATTCTTTCCGGTTCATTTCCAGACTCACTGGTAAACTAGCTTAATAGCCATGGTCATTGGTTTTATCATAGAAACACATACTTGTTGAATCGCAGCGTGGACTAGTGAAAGTCGAACTAAAACTGTTTTCAATTTATTTTCCTAGTAAATGTGACAAGTTAACCGAACCCGTGTTTCATAAGACTGGTGTGCTTACGAATGTGAAGATTACTTCACATTCAAGTAATAGACGCATTGTTACATGGAATACGAGCGACTTATCAACTGAAGGGAATTGTAGGTATTATTTATTTATACACGACGGAAGGACGATTGCCATGCTAAAGTCAAAGTAGTGAAACATGTCTCATCGTGTTCTTTTCCTCTTTGAAAGGTTGTTAGTAAAGTCACCACCACTACTTGAGCATGACTTAGGCTGTGATTAATTTTGTGTGATGTGATTTTATAACTTTTTTGACTTGATCCAATAAAAACTTGAAAAATGCATGTACTTGACACTGGCAGAATGCACAAAGTGCGATGCCAAAAATTAAGAAAAAGTCAAGGTATAAAGTAAGTCCTGCAGGAAATCCAACCAAATACTGTTTAAGGCTGTAGACCTTTTTATATTTTATTCACCTAGCTTAAAATGAGAACTGGCTCTCAAGTGAGGCTCAATAGATGCTTAGCGGCAGATAAGGAGTAAGCTAATAAGGATTAATAAGGAGAAGCTTGGAATATCCATACCATGGTGTGGTATGGTACTTTTTAGAACTCGACTGTACTAAAAAGTATACCACCATGGGATGGATATATCACAATGTTTGTCTTCATCGGTACTCATGCTCTTTGTTGGGATTTGAACCCACGCCCTTAGCCAAGCGAGCCTACGAACTAACCACTAAGCTATCATTCCTACAACTTGTTTGTTACTTTTTATCATCGCAATTACCTAACAATCGCTAACAATGTTTACTCTCTGTTAATTTTACAACAGTGACCAGTGACACATTGTGTCGGTTTATAATATTGAAATGAAAGATACGTGAGTATGTTTTTTGATAGATTTGAAATTATATTCAACTCAGTCTCCCATTCAAATTTAAACTGACTGTAGGTTCTCCTATTAAGTTCAATTTCAATCATCAATAGTACTAGAGATATTAAAATAAAGCAAGTTTAATCGAAGTATCTAACTATAATAAATGGTTCCAATGCCAAACTTCATCAGTTCGTTGATGAAAGATCCAAAAGCCAAAGCCCAGGGTTACCGTGTCAATTGTTGTGAGGCGACTTAGCTGAGTTGTTAAGGATGCAACACACAGGCCCCCAAAACTACGCGACGATACGTAGTGCGTATTTGTCGTATCTCAATATTTTATTGTGAATGGAAAAGCGACTACTTTTTTCTCTGCTTATAACAACCGTACTGGTCTTTGTGAAATTCAAAAATAGAATGCGTAGCTATTTCTTTTTTCTTCTCTTCTCCTAAGAATATTATGGCGTCGCACTGGCATTTGCCAGTGTAAAGTATTTCAATATTTTAAGTTTTTGCTGAATTTCTAGTCAAAAGAGTTTTAGGCACAGTCAAAGTCACACATTGAAAGACCCATTCAAGCCCAGTCAGGCCCTAGTAAAGTCATGGCAACTTTACTACATGCTTCTTCACCAATGTCTCACCACATCATATCACTTGCTCATACTCATGCGCGTAAATCAGGACTTAATGAATAAAACGCTACTATTATTTTTATGTTTTCACTAGAGAAAACACAAGTTATGGAAAACAATACAAACCAGCGACATGATTTTTTTGCGTCCCCGCCAAAACTCCATGCGTAACTATAAATATAGATTTAACTATTTAAAATTATATTTAAAAACTTAAATATTTAAAATTAAAATTCTTAATTTCGGACAACTTTTCCATAAGTACAGTGTTAGTAGTAGTGTTAAACCTCGGAGGAACTAGCTCTCTGGCTGGGTACATAATCAAAGTGTGAACCCCCCCCCCCCACCTATGAGACCACCTATGTGACGTATGATATTATTTTAGTAGTAGTAGTAAGTAAAATTATAGACAATTTTTTTTTTTTTTTTTAATTTTGGAAAACTCAAAACAATCGAAGATTTTTTAGAGTTAGCAATTGTACAAATAGGTATGATAGAAAATTAGCTTAAAATTGTCTTTAATTAAATTAATTTAATTTAATTTGTCGAAAACCACTGATTCTAAGTACAACCTGCACAAACTTATTTAATATCGTAATCTTAAAGTTAATAAAAAAAAATGCTGCTCCTATAAAGTTCTATGACGTATAATTGTTATGACGTGTAGTTTACAATTCTGGCACTGGAATTGCTAGTGGCAGTCGTGACGCTTACCACCAAGCGAACGTCTTGCTCGGCTTGTCACTTGATTGTATAAAAAAAAACTCTTACGTTGCTCTGATTCTGCGCGAAAAAACGCCAAATACACACGTTCGCATTATACTATTTAAAAGATTTAGGATCAAATCAGTAAGAATAAGGCTGCTGAAACCAGCTTTATCGTTATTTCAAACCGGGAAAAAAATAAAACATAATATACGATACGTGTTAAGGGGCGTGTCTCAAACGATACGGAGTGGCGTCATGTAACCTCCTCAAGATTGTCCCACTAAACGTTCATTAATCAGTGGCACTGATTCTAAATATAGTGACTTATGCTATAGCGTGCTGATGTCAGCATATAGTCACAGACTTTAATAGTAGAGACGGCTAGTGGGCTAGATTAACTCGGGTTAAAGGTTTAATTGATATAAATCTATACGGTTTAATGCTTAGCTAGAGTTTTGGCGGGAACACGAAAAAATCATGTCGTTGCATTCTACTATTTTCTTAAACTTGTGTCTTATCGCGAATTAATGATTAAAAATGGTGGTGTTATATTAATTGAGTGTTGAATTACATGCACGAGTGTGGGCAAGTGATATAATGTGGTGGAACATGTCTTTTCGTGTTGTTTTCAAAGCTCCGTAGAAGCTCATAGTAAAGTCGCCACAACTTTACTAGGGCATGACTTAAACTCGACTATGACTAATTTCGTGTGACTAACTGTGATTTCATGACACATTTGACTTGATTATACTATTAAAACTTGAAAATTCATAAACCTGAAACTGGCAGAATGCACACCGTGCGATGCCAATAACTAAGAAGAAAAAAATCTCTCAAAATGTCGGTTTAGTCCGGCTAATTATTAATATGTACCTATGATGTGTGCGTTGCGTATAGTAACCACTCCTGAAGCATGGTACCCTCTAAGGCAAAAGCTTACTTAAAAACGCCGCTTAGAGTTAAATGACGATTGTCCCGTAAGCACCGTTTTTAAGTAGGGCCCAAGCCTTATCTAGCCGTATCTAGCCTTAAATGATGTAATGTGGTACTTTAGTGTTAGTTAACCTTTTGAATAGAATTGAAAGTCTTGTGATAGTTGTTTTTTTATTATTATTGATTATTAGAGACTATCAAATAATAGATCTATCGGGAAGAAAAAAATGTCATCAGATACATTTTCTATCACATATTTGAAAACAGATACAATGAGAAAAAAAAATCTCACTAGATCCATCGTGAATCTGGGCTCCTGTATCTACTGAGATTGATTCAGATTTTTAGTCTTACATCTACAAAAAAACAACGAAGTGGATGTGACGTAGTCCCTAATTAACGCTATGCTGTGTTAAATTATGTAAAAAAAAAACAAGTGATGGAAGTGATAAAGATATGCTAATAACACACCTACTCTAAAATACCGACCAATAAATTTCTAAGACCTTCCTTATCCATATGATAAATATAAAACTAACAGTTTTTATAGCTCCACAAAGTCCAGCTGACTCTAATCTTGTAATGATTACCTACAACTTTTAAAACAGGTGTAAAACCACGATAAAATATTTTATTGTACCTCTTTAACTTTATTTATTTGGCATATGAATAAATTATTTGAACAAATATGAATATTCAATAGCTTGAAAGAATCGCTATATATTCAATGACAATATTAATAAAATAAGCTGTATTTTATATTCGAACGCTGGTTTAGGTGTATTTTTATTTGTATAGTCTATTTTATAGCGGAATCTTGATATTCGAATCGTTTTATCTATAGCGCCGATTAGCAGTTTTAGTTTTATGGGAAGATGGAATCTTAAATAGTTGTTTTTATAACTTTTGGCGCCTCCAGTTGTTTTTTCTTCATTAAATGTTTTTTTCTCTATGACTTAGTGATGAGGCTTTTGCCTTGGAGGATTTAGCTCTCTCTCTCTCGCTTGTGCAATCGGAATTTGCTATAAGTAATTCAAGCCTTTAAATATGAACTCAAAAATGTTATACTTTTAAATACTATCTAAAGCAACTCTTTTAAAAGGTAATTTAAATGTAACAGTTATCTAAATAACAATTAATAAAACTTAACTTTTAATAGAGATAAAAGCAGGAAAATATTTTTACTAATACTTTTAGGTACCTAAGTAGGGATCGTAATATAGGAATATACTAGGTTGAGTATTACTATACAATGTGGCATTGAAGCTACTATTTTGGGAACTATTCCCATTAATAGCGGTCTCATACATTTTCGATTAATTTAGTAATTATTGTTTTCTAAGTTAGTACTTAAGTTGATACGTTTTAATAGCGCGTTCGTTCTTTAAACAAATATTCTAAACTACTCTAATTGTACAAAACTGCTAAATATTGGCTAGTGTTAACACAGAAACAAAAAAATTACATTCTTAGTAGACTTCAAAATATAAACTACAAACGTCTCAGCTATGATAACAACGCGTAATTCGCGTGTAAGTGAAAATTAGATTGTTACTACACTGGCAATTACACCGATATTGCAATATGATATCAATGCGTAATTACGAACACCTTGGATGTGTAACGTTGCGAGACAGAAGCTCTCTACGTCGTGTTAACTCATTAGTGACACCTTTGCATTTTTTTAAAGAATAGATTAATATTATTGCAGTTTGTTCACTTAATTTAGAAAAATCTAGCGTATGCGGTGGGTTCTAATTTAAGGCTCTTCAAGTAGATTAACTGTACTTTTTAGAACGTTTCACGTAATATGTGACCAGACTCGTTCAGGGCTGGAAGGAAAGGCTACTGAATTGTGAACTTTAATAGCGGAATTTCCTGTCTCGTATCGTGGGCTCAGCTATAGTTTTAATGATGCTTTGATAGGCAATGCTATAGCTATACAGTTCGTCAGTATCAACATTCGGTTAGAAGGAGACACAAGTGGCAAGCGCAAAGATACGATATTGGTGAACCTAGCTTGTCCTAACTTGTATAAAATTACATTTTAAGTTGCTTATAGAGACTACAAAACAAGGATAATATAGAATCGCCATTAATAGTGATTAAGTTTGCGTTTATACTATGACATGTCTCCATTTTTGTGCTACATCTCTGTCTTTCAATCTTATAATAACAAAAGAACAAAAGGGATAGAATTATTCCCCAGCCGATAGAGCCAGGTGTGATATTCGTATTTTAGGACATAGACATAGAGCTTACTGTCATCTAGTCTTTACCACAGAAGTTTTACGAGTAAACCGACACTGACAGTTGCACCAAACATGATTAAATAACAATGTAACAAGTTATTCAACTGTTTGATTAAACAGCAGTACATTGTGCTTATACCTATTTTAGCTTTTCATCAATATGCAAGTTTTTATTGCAATATTTTAGAAACAAGGCTACTTAGCTAGGAATGAGGGCGGAAGACATTTCAATGCAGGACAACGTCTATAATACAAATGTCGCTGTAAAAACGTCGTTTGTCATTAAAGTATTGGAACGGTTAGGTTAAAGTGGGTTATTTTATTTATTTCGCGTTTATTTGTCCACCGGGTGAAACCGTGTGTGTCGCCGGCTTCAGGGAGGGCTACAGAATGTGTTTTTTAAATAAGTATTAGCCCGTGCTTATGAAAATATTAAAATTAACGAGATTGGACTCTATGTCATTAGAAATCAATTTTAGGTGAGCTTTGGTATAAAATACTTAACCCGTCAAACATAAAAAAAATAACGCAGTAGAGATGTAAGTGTGAAATAATTCCAATAATAAGCTTAAACTTTTTCTTAATTTGAGTGCCTTATGCAGTTAGTAGTGTAGCGAGAGTTGAGAGCTTGGGTTCGATTCGTACCCAGGACAAGCATTTAAGTGACCAACATAGATGTTTGTTCTATTTATGGGTGTAATAATATGTAGTACTTAAATACAAAAAAGTATTCTATCAGCTCTCTGGTTTCCATAGTACAAACTTTGCTTTGTTTGAAGCTAGATGACGATGTGTGAAAATGTCGATATTTATTTAATTAATTTTATTATTCTTCTCGTTAAACAATTCTATGCAATTAAAGTTAAGCTCTGAAATGTCAGTGAAGCTGTAATATCTGGGAAACTATTATTTTCCTCTTTTTTGGCTATATCATATACCCAAAACGGAGTAGACAAAAAACTGGAACTTAAGACAGAAACACACAAAAAAGCCTTTAATTACGACATGCGCTTAACTAAAGCGTGGAAACAACAACAAACCGTCACCACACATCACAGTCGTAATAAAAAAGCTCAACTCCTAATCCGTCCCCTTCTACGTAAACAAGCGTGTGAGGGTGCGTACACCCACACACCTGGACGACACATACACTCATCAGTACGTACACACGCACATGTGGGTAGGCTAATGATAGTGGGCTTCCGCCGCGTCACACCTGAGAGCCCGTAACCGACGTCGGGTTATAGATACCTAGTCTAACCCTCACCCCTTAATTCAGCTAAACGCACTCTTGCTTAGTGGAATCATACAGAGCTGCTAGCACCAATGCTTCGAAGAAATCACCACTTCGCCATTAAATGAAAACAATTTCTTGTTGTTGTAACGAAAATAAAATAGTTCAGCTCCGTTGTGGTACTTTACAAAGAAAATGTATTGAGAGACTGCGATAACGTCTTGTGAACACGATAGCCAAGTTCTAAACAAGCTTATATTTAGGGGATTACTCTTGTAAATTATTACGCAATTAATGCAAGACTTGACATTGTTTACAATGATTATGTAGAAAACCATGTTATACACACCAATATATTATACATTATTTGTATTAAGGTAACTTTTTAATTAATATAAATTTCTGAACACAAAGACACATCTTAAGTTCATTGGAAACTTTGAAAAAGTATTTATAAAATTAATTAACCATTATTTCTAGAATTCTTAACAAAAATGATAGTAACTTTTTCATAAATAGAGCGTCATATACGCTTCTATTAAATAGGTTAAATTAGTAGCAAACAATTCTAACTTAATCTAATCATTTGATTTTATAGAAATTTTTAAGTGCGTACTTGAGCAGCGATAAATACTTATAGATTAAATTAATCAATTGCAAATTGCAATTCGAACCAGGTATTAAGTGTCGTTAAGTTTATACTAATACGTAAGATATTTAATATAGCAAAATGGAATATTTTTAGTTTTTCCTACTTGATAAGTATATTAAATTAAATTTAAAATAACGGTGATATCCACTCTATAAAATTCCTCAAGTGACACGCTGAATGAATTACGCAATAATACAAAAGCTTTCAGAATTAAAAGGAAAAAGTTCAATTAATCCTAATTTGCTCACTAAGATTAAACTTGCGATAACCGGCATTCTATAAGAACCCTTTACTTCACTTCCCGGTCCCCATTCACGTTTAAGCCGCTTTAAAAACCAGTAGAGTTCGACAAACAAGGGACTTATAATGCGTAACCGACTAAGAATTGTTCCCAAGAAAATGCATCAATTTAGATTAGGGGTCGAAGGGCTCACGACTCGATATAAATCGATAAACATCTATTGTCGACTCGATCAAGATTTGTAGAGATGAAATATTTGATATCCCAATATTAAGTAGGAATAATCTTTACTCGCTGTCAGTAGATCAATCAACTCTATAGTTAATTACGTATGCCATTGACAATGATCGGGTATGCGATGTAAATACTCCTCAAGTAGTCACGTAAATAGTTTTTTCTACATCTCGACCGCATGTAAAACAACGTTGAAAATATTTTCCCTCTTAATTAGTAAATACATTTGCATAAACAAGTGCCGGCCATCCCATAGTAGGACGATCATTATTATAATTGTACTTTTTTTTCTCGCGAAAAACTTATACCCTGTAACGGTCAGGCTAGCCGATGGTAATCGCAGACGCATCCGCCGATAAATCGATAAACAAATCGCGCGACTGTGACGAGTTTCCCAACTACCCGCAAATTATAATCGCGGTGCTACTGTTTTGAAAGTAGACTGAGCTTTGATTGTTGTCGATGAGAGCGTACGAAGATCGTCGGCCGATACTACCAACGAATTAATTACTTAATTCCGATGCGTGAGTAAACGTATGCAATTTCTAACGCAATGGCAGTAATTGCATTTTTTCCGTTTAGGCAAAACCAAGATAATATTTTTGAAAGCTTATCGCTCGTGCTCATGCATCGTAACGTTATTTACACTTTCGCATGAAGCAACTGTGGTGACTGAAGCGAACAGTTGAATATTTCGACCTAATAATAAGTTATTTTAAATATACAAAAAATAGCGTTGCGTGCGGTCAGAGACTTCGTCATTACATTCCGTTTGAATCCGCAACTTCCTTTACCAAAACAATTATATTTTTACATTGGAAAAAAATTTCTTTCTGTGTGGGTGAGAAGCGTGTTACACACAAGTACCACGCACACGTTTTTAGCTGACACACTGCGCGCACGCATGTTTCTTTGTTTCGGCAACAGATGCTATCAAGAACGTTATTTTTAAATTCATTAACCTGACATATCTACACTTACAATAAATAATTAACAACTTTATGCAATTCTTCGAAAAAAATGTTGATTATCGAGCTTACAGTTATAACCCCTCCAGCACAATACGATAAAAACGTCTGTAAAATGCAGTTGCATACATAACGAATCTATTTATTAATATTTATTTGCATAGACAATGGATTTACTGATGAACATTAGGGTTGTCGCAGAAATAGCTAGCCAGTAATAAATAACTATACCTACCTACGTACATAAAATACCATTCGATGTAAAAACTACAAAGTTATTGATATTTACATAACTATATTTAAATACCAGTAAATTTTAATATTATGTAGGTTTGATCTATTCTAGTAGCACACTTCTATCAACAAAATACCTATAAATATGTGACCTTACTGAATGCATACAGGTATATATCACACATATCTCACCCACATGTCACACATGTACATATGCATGTACAGGGTTAGTTCAAAAGAAACAACTTTTACTAGGAGGCCAACAATGAAATCACGAAAAAAAAAAAACAGATTTTCCATACATTTTGCCCAAGGTCGTTTTTTTTGTATGGATCAGCTGATATTTTTTCGCGATTTCAATGTTGGCACCATAGTAAAAGTTGTTTGTATTGATGTACACAATATGCCCTTAAAAGGATGCTTACTGAATAGAACTAACCCTGTATATCATAAAAAATATTAGTATATTTTATAGTATTACTTATTGTCTATTATTCTTATTATGAGCAAAAATAAATAATTGGCCTTGTATTCTTATTTACTCGAACTAGCCATGTACCTTTACTGCAACTAATTATATAATACTAGAGGTCCCCCGCGACTTCGTCCGCGTGCGGAAGTATTTCGGACCGCCCCCAAAATTCTCCACTTTAAATCATTCCGAGGAAACTCTACCGACTCTACCAACTCCCCCCCCCCCCCCCCCCTTTCTTCTTCTTCCTTAGTCAATCCTTCCTTAGTACACCCCTCCGCGTCGAGACGAATACACCCTCCTAATTTCAAGTCTGTACGACCAGCGGTTTGGGCTGTGCGTTGTCAGGACAGAGCCTTTTATTATATTAGATAAAAGTTTTGTTAAGTTCTCACATCTATTTTACGCCTTTTTGGTAAGCATAACAATATTTTAGAATCACCTGTCACTTAGCGATAGCCCTATTCCACGTCGCATGTAGGATTAGACCACGGCTTACATGTGTGCTTACGTATATGTGTGTGTTTCCGTCATTTCCCTGCGCAGGAGTCGTCGATCGCGATGATTGCTCACGCGTTTCGCATCACTCGCCCCCACCCCACATCTGCCCGTTCACATACAATTTACATACAATTCGTTATGCAGTAAAGTTTTTGTGACAGTCTATCGATAATCTAATAGTTTACGGGCAGTTGTTTCCGAATAAGTAGCTGCCGTTGATTCGTATGGAAGCTTCGTTAGTTCGCGAGATTGGCTTACCTGACGATAAAAAAAGCTTATTGTTTCGTTACCATTATTTTATATTATAACAGTCAGCGACAATGATAAGATGAATGGACGGGAAATAAGCGCACGGATTTTGAAGACTATATGTTGAGCGCCGGCTCTCCACTCGCTTCAGTCATACTCTGCCTTTGCGACATGCGAGCCGTACGATACGACAATACAAATTTCTAATACATGTACAAGTGTTCTCTTTTTGTCATGCAGTAATTAGATTCGCTATCTCTATTTTCCGGCAAATGTAATATGCATACTTTTAGCTAGGTATGCTTGATTGTGTTGTCTTGTTAATTTTGATCGATTTGCAAGCGCTGGGCCCGTCCATTCCATTATCACAGTCGCTGATAATAGTATTATTCCTATACTTACAATAAGTTTTAAAGATAAGAACAGAATTTTTTATTCTTGACGGAATGCTTCGTAACAAGCTTTGCTTAGCTTGGGGCTAGAAGATAGCTGTATCAAAAATGACCACGTAGATTAATTTTATCCTACTAATATTAAAAATAAGAAAGTTTGTGTGTGTGAATGTTTGGTACCACGTACCTCGGTAACTAATAAGCCGATTTTAATGAAATTTTAAATATGGATAGTTTAGGTTCTGGAATAAAACATAGCGTAACCTAATTTTCTAAAATCAACCCGTAAGGGGGTTAAACAGGGCGGTAAAGTTTCTATGGAAGTTTTTTTATTCCTTGGTTTGATTGACTCAAAACTCGGCACAAATAAACTTTAGAATAAATAATGAAACACGTATTTTTATTTTTTTCATAACTACCCCTATGGGAGGTGCAATGGAGTTCTAAAGTTTATATGGTTTATTCTGGTTCGATTCACTCAAAACTTGATATAAATAAACTTTAAAAGTAAATAATAATAAGTTTTTTTTTTCGTAGCCTAGGGGAGTTGCAAGTTTCACTCAAAACTTGGTATAAATAAAGTTTAAAGTAAATAATGAAACTCGTATGCCATAATAGTGTCGAATTTGTAACCTCCCTTTTTTTAAGCCGGTTAAAATTTGTTTTTGCCCCCGTGTGAAGCCGGGACGAGTCAGCTAGTTATACAAATACATTACATACTTATCAAAGTTTGTTTTACATTTAGGTACTTACCTTATAATAATGTAGTCGGTCATAATTATGTTAAACTTTGTTAATAAAGCACTAAACTTCAAGCTAAGCTTTTTCTTAGTGATGTTAGAATTGTTCTAGAATGTAACTCGTAATAATAGGTAAATAAAAATAATCGATATTGGTTTTGCACTTACCATAAGGTGAGATGGTGAACGAATGTTGATTTGTATCTGTAGATTAAAAGAAAAATATATAAATAAATTATCCTGAGTCAAGATTTTTATGCTTCACAAGAGACATTTTATCTTTCAAAAATATTGTTTCTTTGTACCAAATAAATAACGGCAACTTTAAGTTTGATAAAGTCAAAGCCAACTTAAAGCGTAGGTTAAAAAAAAATGGTAGCTTTTGGATTAAGGTATAAGATTGTAGGTTAGTCTTTTTAATTTTAACTTGCTTCGGTAGTCTTAAGTGTCTATGTAGCCTACACAAATGTCTACTATCTTGGTTTTTGTTAATCGTTTTTCGTTTAGACTTGGTTTACCACGAACCGGAAGACGCAGCGTAGGTAGGCCTTCCATTAGGTGAACTGACGACATTGTAAAAGTCGCGGGCAACCACTGGATGCAAATGACAGGTTGTCGTATAGTGTGGCGGTCTAAGGGAGAGGCCTTCGTTCGGCGGTGGACGTATCCGGGCTGATGATGATGAGACTTGGTTTGATAAAAAACAATATCTAGGAACCTTTATCAACGAATAAGCCCTAAACTTAGTTGCATAGTAGCTATACCATGACTACTTATAACTGCAATCAGCTGATACACTTATCAAGTACTGATTACCTACTAAGTAATGATTAATGCGGTTTAATACAAACCTGCCGTTGTTAACCACATTTTATGAAGTACGTCATTGAGTTGCGACTTTAAAAGTGGTTTATATTAATAACTCATTATATTGCACAATTTAAATCGTTTAAAACTTTAATTATAATGACAGTTTGCTTTGAAAATGTGGATTTAAAAACTGCGGGTTGTCAACTTGTCAATATCTATCTCTTCGTTCGTTATTATATCATTTGTCATGTGTGTTTGCAATAAATGTGTACTGTTATTATGTATATTTTCATGTATCTATTTGTATTGTGTATTATGTATTACTTATTTATTTAAGTAGTACGTTTATATATATACTGTTTGACTTGTTATTTTAATAAACCCATGTAGTCTGCACATATAATTGTGGTGACGTTTAGCTAGTAACTAACATACCATGTATCAGATGTGGGAAATGACGTACATCATGTTGGTGTTCTTAATAAATAAATAAATATATAAGTAAATGTGTATAGGTATATATAAATATGTAGATTATATTTATATTTTAATAATTTATAGTGTTTGTAGCATCTCCCGTCTTTATTCATGTGTTTATTCTTCCTTATGGTTGCCTGAAAGAGATCGCTTTTAGCGATAAGGCCGCCAATTGTGGCACTAGCTCATAAGGTGTATCTTTCTCTATTGTATTTTTTTGGTGTACACAATATAGAGTTTCTATCTATCTATCTTGATGACAATACATGATTACTAAAACTAATTTTGTATTAAATTTTTTTTTCTGGTGAAAACATAGAACTGCCGTTGAATAAATTCGACATTGCAAATCATAACAAAAAAGCTATTGTCTCTATTAATTCAAGGAGAATTGAAAGTAAATTCTGGGTACTTTTAATTCAACCACCCATGGACGTACAAATAAAGTGGAACCACAGCATATAATAACAGTTGGTACAGTAGAACTCACACATGCGCAGGGCGTGTCGCGTCGCGCGAATGCACCCTTATTGTTTATCCCACGATTAAAACCAATTCAAAAACTAACTCGCACTCGAAAATTAAGCTCGAGTGGTGCTACGGTAGCCTTTGTTTTAGGCACAATACGTACTCAAAGAACCACTGGTACTGTGAACATAGGTATAGGTACGAATCGTAGAGCTAAAATGATTTAAATCTATGCATCTGCTGATATACCTATAAAAGTGGTAACTCAGCTCCTAAATGATTGAAACATTTTTTGGCCAACTATATTTTTTCTTTATTAATTGAATAAACAGTACATTATGATACAAGTGTGCTATGTTGGTCATTACGCTAGAGGCGGTAATATGCGCGCGAGCCGCAGGCGAGCGCGATAAGGAAGCCGAGAGTGTATTGAAATATAGCACAAGAGTTTCATACGACTGTTTTCGTCACACTTACTTCAGCGGTATAAGAACTCTTTGTTGGTATTACAAAAAAACTGTAAGTATTACCCGGCTATATTAAGAGTGCTTCGTATACGTACGTCTAATTGCAGTAACGTACAAACTTGACTTTACCGGGTTATACCTATTATAGCACTATGTGCCGTAATGTAAAGTAAAAAGCACCCGTGCGTAATAGCTTGGATTATGAGCCTAAAACCGATGCAATAAGATCCACTTTACGAGCAAGTGTGATGAAAAATTGTATTTAGTTATATTACAAAATCGGTAGTTAGTTATATTAATACGATAGGTTCTATTACTTCAACAAGGATTGTGAATGCGATCATTCTCACATCTTTTTTTATTTGGGGTAATATTTAACGAATACGGAAAATAAATAAAAAGTATGGGTAAATTTGGTTATTATGTGTATTTTGTTATTATATTAAATTGGCAGTGAAACAACATATTTGAAAGTCGGAATGTGAATGATTTGACGAGTTTTTTTACCAATTATTTCAAAGAGTTCGCATCACCGACAAAATAGTAGACAAGGATGCTCCATCGATAACAGTTTTAAAAAAAACAAGAAATGTATGACTTTTTTTTATCTAATCGCTTAATTAATGTAAATCAAATGTTTTGTAAATTATAAACCTGCTAATGCGGTTCATGGAAAATAAGCAAAATGTTAATTGCAAAATAACGATCGGATAATTGAGTAGTTTAGAGGAATTTCCCACTTCGTAAATGCTAAATACGTTTGAGGTAAAGGCTTCTAGTTAGCCAGATGGCCAAGTGGTTTATTAGAATACTTGTGATAAGTAAAGCTAGCACTTTAACTAGTATAATAATACGCTTGTATAAAAAAATATAACCGACTTCAACTTCGAATACAGGTCGCGTCATGTAAAAATAACGCTGGAAGAAAGTAACTCAGTGTGTTAGCGCATGTGTACACTTGCGCACAAAAGTACTAGGCCTATTGTTTTAAATAATTATTAATTAGCCTTTTGCTCGCAGCTTCGTATATTGGTTATTGCTAGGTACATGGCAAAATATATTAGATATCGTCTAAATCGCCTACTGCGCAGCTTAACCGCCAGTTTTGTTTTCACTGGATGACATCTTCATATTTTCTAGTAATTTTGACTTTAATACCAAACCACAAAACCGATTCTGATAAAATCTGAATCTTTATATGGGATGTATTTTTTTTATTTTTTTTTATTTAAAAACTAGACTACAGAACCGATTCCGATAAATTCTGGGATGTATTACCAACCAAACAAAAAAAATACATCAAAATCAGTTCATAATTGGCGGAGTAATCGCGTAACTTACATACCAAAAAAATATAAATAAAAAAAAACATAGTCGAATTGAGAGCCTCCTTTTTTGAAGTCGGTTGATAAAGAGTAAAGATATCATGATTACCTACTTGAAATTAAACATCAATAACAAAAACTTTTTTCGGTTAAAGAAAAACTTTATTGCATAGATTTGCTTTCAATGGGAACGGCATAAGATGAAGCCCACTTATCAAAAAAGAAAAACAACCTCTGAATTTGACATCTATAAATATATATTTTTTGAATTTACAAAATCACACCCGAAAAAAATGTTTTTTCGAAAATATTTAGTTATAGTAAAGAAAGACAAAATTGTAGTAATTGCTCACTAACTATATCCACATTATTCAGGTTTAAGTTTCTTTTGTTAGTTTAGGATTTACTAAATATTGACTCATTAAAATATATTTGACATTTCTCAATACAATCGAGTTAAATAACGATTCGTATAATATCAAAAAGCGATACTAAACTCAAAAACGAACAAGAAGAAAATAATAGATCTTATCGTCATGCTATTAATACTTATTACATCATAACATCGACTATATCAAGTCTATTAAGTCCACAGTAGCTGTATTCCGTGCGCACAAAGCTATAGGATTAGAAGGGGTATAGATCGGTATACATATTCTAAAATATGGTCTTTCTAGAGGACTCTACTAACGGGAACTATGCTAATGTGTTGTATGAAGGAAAACGGTTTTTAGAGTACCGTACTCGAAGGCTATTCAACAGGACCCTATAAGTACCTAAGCTTTTGTGTTTACCTATCTGTCTGTCTGTCCTACCTTTCGTGGTCCTTCTATTACTTTAATTAACTTAATAGGTAGCAAGCTACACTTTCAGTAAGTAGGTATACAATATACATGTTATTGGTGCTATCGGGGCGGATTATTGAAATATTGAGAGTATCTACACAAGAAACAGGTTTCTTAACATAAAAAAATTGCCCCGTCGTAAAAACTGTAATAAATAGACGCATCAAACTTGATGTGATTAAAAAACAAACATTAAATTAATGCAAAAAAAATAAAAAAATGCAACCACGAGTTATGCAGCACAAAATAATCTGAACCAAGAAAATATAAGTTTTAAAATATACTAATTATATTGCGCAATGGTACGGAACCATTTATGCGCGAATCTGAATCGCACTAGGCCTGGTTTTATTGTTTAGCATAAAACCCCACCGCTGCTCCCAGTAATACGTACGTTCTCCACACTGCGCCGGCGCACGACAGCTGATGCGTTGAGGACTTCACTAATTACTGGTCTATTGTCTACTAAAAATGAGTGATTGGTATCAACAATGTTTTTGTTTTAAGTGGGAAACATTTTTGCATACAATATTATTGCCATCAATTATTTTATAAATTTGCAATTCAGTGACGAGGCCCCATAACATTACATATAAAATTTCTTGATTCCCAATAATTTCTCTGGTAACATTGCCCTTCAAACTGAAACACAGCAATGCTTGCACTACGGCTTAGCGATTGAATGAAATTGGTAGCAAAGGTACTGCCTCAGGCGGCATTAGAGTCTCACCACTACAAAATATATCTACCTTTATCACTGCAATACCCATCCATCATTTCATATCGATACCCAATAAAAACTTCCCTACATCTTCCAATCATTCCACGAACATGCTCGTCACGAAAAAGATTGACATTAAAAATTACATGTTTTTAAACGTGCTATTCTAACCCGACTCCCGAATCGAGTCTCGGTATTCGAATCGAGTCTGTAAAAATACTCGAATTGTATCTGAAGCAATATTCACGCATACTTTATCGTCAATCAATAATTAATATCTGAGGTTGGACGGGTGAGACGCTCCCGAATTTCGCCGAGCGCGATGGATCGCGTTCGAGTAATCGAACTGGCAAAAAATAAAAAATGAAGCAAATAAGAAATACTCCATTACAGGCAGAATATAAAAGGAATGGAGACGACTTATGTTGTTTGTATAACTCGGAGGATCAGAGTCGAAGTGAGTAGTGAACAAAATTTTAAATGTAGGTATATTTTGATTATTTATAAACTTTATATGCTAAAAGTATGTGATTTTTTGGGTAGCTATGCTACGTCTATCTTTCTGACGTAATCGAAAGAAAGAAGCTCTTAATAGGGCGATAACAAAGCTTTAGAAGGCGTTTCACAAGTTTACTTCATACCATAAAAAGTTAAAAGTGGAAAACCATGGTGTGTTATGTTATGCCATGGTTAAATGATTATGATGAAGATTGAGATTATTTTTTTCAAATACCGCTAGATAATTGTATGTACCGCGGTTGTCAAAATTATTCCGTGGCCAATCTTAGACAAAAATCAAATGCTTTTTTTTTAATTGTTATTTTTTTATACAGTCAAGTTACGAGCAAGACTTTCACCTGATGGTAAGCGTCACGCCTGCCACTAACAGTAGCAGTGCTAGAATTGTGAACTTGCGAACACAATCCTGCGCCGCACTGCACTGCGCTCGTCACCCTGAGATATTAGATGTTAAATCTCTTCATACCCAGTAATTTCTCTGGTAACATTGCCCTTCAAACCGGAACACAGTAATGCTTGCACACTACTGCTTGGCGGTTGAATAACTGGCAAAGGTGTGGTACTGCCCCAGGCGGAGTCTGCAGTAGAGTCCTACCACTCCAAAAATAGATTGCAGAAAATAGCGTTTGGAAAGTCACCATAATAATTTGACTTTACTTAAGACAACCATAAATTATCAATCGCACAGTCATTCAGATCACGACAAATATCAGAATTTTTCCCGGGTGGTCTACAATTATACAATCCGGGAAAAACAACACCACTCCACCGCACCTGTGGCTTCGCGAGCGCATTGCGTATGCAAGCCGCGGTGCGCCTCTGGCCACGTCAGCTATTTGCTTGAGTCCTGGGGCTCAGCCATTCAAGGCTAAACCGGGGCCAGTTTTTGGCTGTTTCCGACTTGATCCGCCACTTTTGTCTCAGAATTCTTTGGCCCTAATTCCTGTGGCGATAACGAGATATTTGGAGATATATTTAAGAGGTGAACTCAGTGTCTTCTTTTGCTGCGGTGGGTATGAAATGTTTGTATTATCGACTTAGTCAAAGTCTAGGTATTATTATAAAATTAAATATAACGGCAAGTATGCAAAAAAAACAAAATATAATTTAGAGTCTTCAAATCGAAACATTTTTCTCTTCTGGCATTATTACTATGGAAAACTCTTCATTGGGAGAATTTTATCTTATTTATATTATCTTATTCAAAAATACTATAATAGGATAACTAGTATTTGCGATAGTGGCGCCTCCGTTGATTTTAACTTTTTCCCATGCTGTAACTGCGAAAATATTAGAAATTATAACAGTGACTTATTTATTTATTTTTACAAAAACATAAGTATTTAGTTAGAAACGGACCCAAAAATTACTTAATTATGCTAGAGCAATGTTTTATAATCTACCCACAAACAAACTTAAAAATCTATTAATAAATAAAAACATGTGGTAGAGTCCCAAGAACGCTGGTTGCATTGCGCATTATACATTACAATACAACTTAAGCTGAAACTAAGACTAAACCCTTACCATTTGAGTGATCACTAAATTCCCCACACTATAATCTTAAGTAGTGTTTACACGGATCCCGCGAGCTTCCATCCATTATTAATTGCACTCCTCAGGTGCGGAGATTATCCTTATTAGGCGACCGCAAGCTCTGCTATGCGTTTCCGGGGCCTATCTCGAATCGTCTTAACGGACGATTCCTTATGCGATATGTCGTAGAATACTTTTTGTTTTAGTGAACCGTTTGACGTTTATGTACGCGCCTTTATATCAGGAAACTAGAGTCAATATAAATTACAAATGTTTATTGGGAATCTGCCTAGTAGATTTTTTTCAATAAAATGTGAAGTTCTGTTAAGCAATGATAAGAAGTAGGACGGAGCAGGCTTACCTAAAAGGAACCTGTTTTCTCTGTTTTTTTTTTGTTTGTTTTTGTTTGTTTTTATTTTGCTGTTTTTGCTTGGATTTGACTATGCTATTTCGCCTAATGGAAAGAGAAGGTGAAGTCAACTTTTGACTAGAAACCGATTCACTCGCGACTTGAAGACACCCGATTATTAACTATCTAACTTGAAGATTATTAACTATCGGGAAACACCCACTCGGTCAGAGCATTCCACTGTTTAGCAGTACGCACATAGAAAATGATATCAAGCCGCTTCGTACGGGTTTCGACACCCAAATTGTAATATGCGGCAAATCCAAATTCCACCAGACCACAGAGCATAAAAAATGTGGACTGAAATAACTTTGCCCGATCCGACCATTCCTAGCAACAGGAAGTATTACGTTTTTGGTATAGGCGCCGGTTACCAGAGGCACACAAACACGCACCGACCTCGCCGGCGAGGTCGAGGACTCCCCAGATCTGTCAGAAGATCGGTTAGATTCTCTCCAAATAGTCAACCAGATGAACCTACTAGGGCCCCAGGGCATACCCCTTCTGGGGTGCCAGGGCAAGTCTGACCCCACTCCCGGCGACGGCCAAGCCGATGTTCGTACCGTCTGAGGTGCCCTTGAGCTAGTCGCCTTTAACCTAAACCTAGGCCGAGCGCCGTTTGCGCTTGCCTAAAGTCCGGTGACGCTGTAGAGGCCATCTGAGGCCAACAGCATCAGTAATTCATAAAAAAAAAGAACTTTGGCCGGTATACAATTATGTTTAAATCAAAACACCAAAAAAAATATTCAAATTAATTTCTTCTAAGTTTCCTTTTTTTTTATTTGTTTGAAAGAGTATTTTTTTTTGTATATTCAGTGAGAATATTTTGTAAGTTTTAAAAATGTCGTGCTTATCCTTCCATTCTCTTTTCTTCTTCTTTTTCTTCCTTTTTGGCCTTACATCCTGTCTAAACTTTAGTCTATCAAGAAACTAGATAACGTTTGCCTAATGACGTATCGTATTACAACTTCCGATACGATACGATCTCTTCCTGACTGTAAAAAAATAAACAACCATTTTGCGTAACCAATCGTCGTCTAGTCGATATTGGCTAAAAGTAAATTAATAGCTTATAACCTCATTTCTTCGGTTAATCACGCAACCGGCTAAATAGAATCCGTCCACACCCATTGTTGTTGGAACAAGCATGTCATTTCAATTACTGTAAGTAAATATACCGTTTGTGCATTGCAATACCTTTCATTTTCGATGGATTAGGTAACTTTTAATAGACTGTTGGGAAATATAAAATTGAAAATTAAGAATGGCTGAATTCGTGTCGTGTCGTGTCTGTGCGCACTTCGCCGACGTATAATTGCGCGGAGCTGCGCGCAAGATTATCAGGAACAAGTGCGTTCGATAACGCATGCTCACGAACGCGTGTTATTAAATTTATTCCTTTTTCGCCAGAATCTGCATAATGAGGGGGGCAAAAAAATAACGTAGTCGCTAGAGTGAACGTCGCCTTCCCTTGGAGAAAGGCGGGCACTTTTTACCTGATGTATGTGTGTACTGATACGATGAACGTTTAAGGACCGGCCGGAGCACCTCACTGGTCTTTATTTTTGTATTATTATGAAAATTCCAGACGATTATTGGCGATTATTTCTTGTCAAAGCGTGGCATCGTTTTGGAAGATATCCAAGTCTGGCTCCCATTAGCATTCGCTACTTGGTTATTATTATTTAAGTAAGTTGGTATCATGATCGCCTACAGCGTAGCGGATCCTCTCACGTTAAATATACATTGTAGCTTCAGTGACCTGCACGCACATGCTAGAGTATCTATATACGCAGCCTCTAAATGTTTGCCTCGATTATTTTAATTTATTTCTCATACACGTCACATTTTAGAGAAAAAGAAAATCCGAGACGGCATGCCTGTTTGCTTTTTTGGGGAAATAGTTAAAGCACTGTTGTCAGTTGGCAATTCATTTAACTCATTTGAAAAATTACATAATTGCTTAATTATAGTAATTCTCTACTGTAATCACGACAAAGAGCAAAAACTCAAAATAATGCCGACGAGCGAGTCCGGCCCTGTAAAGCCGTGGGCTACCGAAATTCCGCATCCGAGCTCATGTATTTGAACCTTTATTCGTTTCCATTATCTTTCCAAAGGTGGTCATTACGAAGCTTTCGAAAAAGTGCAAAATATGTACCTATAGGTAGGTATTGATGTACCCTCTTCATAATTTATATGCGTAGAAAACTGATCAGAACGCGAGTGCCTCGATCGACGCGATTATGATGACAATGTCTTAATGCGAATTTTCCCATGAAATCTTACGAAACAGTGGCTCATAATTCTTTAACGTCATTACCCGAAGCAATTTCTCAAAGATATGCTTTATAATGATCTGATGTCCGTGAGAAGTTTACCTCATAACAGGATCGGAGGCGAGGAAAAAGTCCGCGCGTGTCATCAGCGGTCGGACAAGGAGCCGGTAATTTATGGTTAGTTTTTGGCTGCGCCGGCGCAATGCAGCCTCGCGGCTTTTCGCGGCTCGCGGCTCGTCCGCCGGTCACAGACCCCGCGCCATCCCGTCAATCTTGACTACTTATCCGTCCGCGCCGATCCCTATATTAATCATTTTTTCTTCCAAAAAAAACGTACGTAATAAAGATCCTATCGTTCGGCCCCGGGAGCTGACCGTCGAACGCGCGCTCGCTTTCGAAACTTTAGAATTGACAAACAAATATCGCAACCGATACTTATTAAGACGTTTATTATTGACTTTAAACTGGTTCATTGTGCGGGCAAAATTAATCTCGCAGCTTAGCTGCGTCACAAAGGCGTCGTGCCGGCGCGTACGGGGCCCATTACGGACACCGCATTATAATTACCTTTTTAAATAGTTTTTTCAGACGGTGTCGATATTAAAACGTCAATGTAAATAACTTGTTAGCCGCAATCTCATTTCTGAGCGATTGGATATTACAATAGTGTACGTGATTTGAGAAAAGTAACGGTGTCGCCGCTTTATCCGCGAGATGGAGCCTATTATCGACGTAAGGCGCAATAGAGGCGCGTGCCGGCTCACAAGTGGCAGTTTGCATCATTAACTATCAACCAGATAAAAAAACAATAACTCGCGATATTGGACGCAGAACGCAACTCATTCGGACGCATGCCTATTGTGAATCCATTTCATGCAATTTGCTGTAGGTAGAGTCAGCGATGGACACCACAAAAAAAGCATTTAATAACTGTCAAGGAAGGGCTCAGTGAAAAGTATCGAAAGTTGACGATACTAGACGCGATCGAAAAAAGAGAACGGTCCGTGGCTCACTGCAGAGCTAGTAATTAGGTTTTATATCTAATCATTGTGTCGGTCTGCAGTGTAAATTGAACCACGGAATATTTCACCTGTACGTGTCTAATTGCACGGATTATTTGTGTAGTAAAGCCGGTCGGTTTTTGTCGTAACTCGACAGTGGCACGCGCCCACTTTCTATGCGGCTATCTCGAGACGTAATTGTGCTTATACCCTTTTTTATCGGTTTCGAAACACCTAAGTCATCGTCGGGAATCAGTAACGGTGAATGCGCTCGTTTCGACTTCTGTCTTAAATAGGTATGTTCATTACTATGAGCCTGTTGTGGCTGCTTTTGTTGCTAAGTGAACTTAATAGTCTGTTTACATCACAGTAAAATGTGTTGTCATTTCTAAAGCACAACAGATATGTCTGTGTATGCGTTGATTTTTGGCTATTTCGCCTAAATAGATTTTTGGGTATTTATTAATAAGCGCTTTAGTTTTTATTACATTTTGGAATTAGCAACCTTTACATATAATAAAATTTAATATCACATGTATGCGACGCAATTTTCCAACAGCTAATTAGCTTAGAGGTGATTATACAAACTCATTGTCCTTCCCAAAATAACAAATCCTTAATTAGCGGCGAAATACAACAGTATTATTGGACGTATCTATAAAAATCAAACTCAAATGCCGGATTAAAGGAATCAATCACGCCCTCCTTATCGTTAGCCACGCAGCTAAGCCACAATAGCATGATAACAGCAATCGGTCTAGCGCTGGCGAATGTAGAGATGCGGTATGGGGTGAATTTGATTTTGATTCGCTATCGATATTTTAGATCAATAGGTATCGCCTACCGATACGATTGGACATGGGTATGTCCTTAAACTGCAACCAGACCCACCGTAGGACGGGCAGCAGCGTCCTCTTAGTTAACGGTGGTGAGCAGTCTGCGATCTCCAAGCCACCTGCCAAGCGTGGGGATTATGGCAACACCCCTCTATTGGGAGGCCTTCGTCCAGCAGTGGAAGTCTTATAGCTGACGACGACCGATACGATAATTAATAAAAATAATTATTATGGAGACCAAAAAGACAACACAAATACCAACGCGGACTTGTCATGAGTCATGAAAATCATGATTGATGTTTTTCTAATATTGCAGATGTATTTGTATAAAGCATCAAATAACTTACCTAGTTTCTTTGTGGGTTTAGTGTTACCTAGAATAAGTAGCCACGCTTAATTGTGCTTATTACTGTTTAATGTAAATATAATGTGTAATATTGATATCGATAAACAGTATCGAAACACGCGCGTCACTAATCAGACTAGGTACGTAAAAGGTAATATTTGTGTTATCGCGCCTCACAATAATCCGCGATAAGGGATTAGCTCACTCTCTACATATTTATAAACACCGCTATCGATTATAACGACTCGATTTCCAGTAACGATCGATTATTCTGACGCGGTTTAATTTGTTCTGCTGGTCGCAGTACAAAGTGAAAATGTATTCTAACGAGTACATTTGTCATTATTGTACTTGAGGACTTTATTAAAAACATTGCATAACAGTTTCACTATTCTTCTTTTTTATTATTATTGTGTGTGGTTCTCATTTGCTAAGTAAAAGTAAAAAGGTTCAAGTTTTATCGACCTCCTGAAGATTTTTATTTTATTTATTTTCTACGTTTATCTTTTTAATATTTTCACTTTGTTTTTTGTTTTATATATACGGGAATACTCACGTTTAATTAAATCGAATACTCTGATTATAGTTTCGATCACATCCTGTGCTAAGCAGGACGCAGCAGCACGCGCGTCGGGCTCTGTTTTCACTCTTTGAAAAAGGTCACCGGATGTGATCGAAACTATAGTCGGAGTATCCGATTTAATTAAACGTGAGTATTCCCGTATAAATAAAACAAAAATGTGTCAAAACCACGTCAGTTTTCATAATAAAATTTTTACGTTGCCTAATTTTTTGATACCACTAGGTGATAAGGTTATCCTATCTAGCTTGGCTGGTCTGTCTCCCAGGGGGATTATTAATTATTATCTAGGTATGGATTTATTTTGTATATCTTATTTTCTTTTTCTGTTCTTGAAATGACTAGCGACCATTCTTTCATATTTTCACAATACTTACCACGTCATTTTGTATCTCTAGAGGTTTATAAAAACAAAATGCTTTTTTATGGCAACTGATGCCATGCAATGTGTGTTCTGTCATTCTAGATAGGATTTGATATTTGAATGATTGGTTTTTTGGAAAATCATATATACCACTTGTACAAAAATGTTGACTTGTGCCTTGACATACCTAAACATCGGCTAGGCAGTTGATCAATGAATTCTTTGGTTAAGTTTTAGTTTTTGATTCCAGATTTTGTAATGTTTTTCCTTACCTTGTATATTTTGTTGTTACACGGGATTGTCTATAATTGGCTATAATAATGTTTCTATTTAATTATTAATATGATATTTGTAACCGACCTGTTGATCGTCCTATCAGTTACCAATAATTAAATAATAAATTACAACTCGCGTTAAATAAAAATAAATTCTTGTAAATGTTAATGGTCTAATATCAAACAGTTCCTCATTCAATAAACGTAAAATAACAGCTAAGTGTGGACTCATAAAACCAAAATTAATTTACGTTCCTAATAAAATAACAGAAAACCTGTCCCCAACCCAAAACAAAACATATCGTTGATTTTCCGGCATCTCTGATGAGAAAGAATTTGTTCAGACTTTTAGATAATAATTAATTACTTGGCATTTGCTAAAATAAGATGAATAAAACTGAGATTAAAAATCTTTATGCTAAAGTCGGCATTGGTAAAATGTCATCAAAAATAAATTAAATTAAAACACAGTAATAAAAGTTCGCGCCTTTTGTTTTAACAAAATAACTGTTATTTTCTTGTCCTACATGTTTTTAATGAATAGACAGAAAGAAAAATTATGACCTCTGACTAGGACATTCTCTATAGTATGGAAAATGGTGGCATGCTACATAAAAGTAAGGCAAACAAATGAAATTATTAGCGCTGAGAAAATAGAGTAGAAATACCTGTGGCATGTTTTAATATAACATCTATAGCTACGAACGAATACATCAATGAACGTCTAATCCAATGTCTAATGCGAATATTATGTTGACTTCAGTAACAATATCACTGCAAACATTTTCCTTCATGTGACAAGGTTTAGGGACAAAAGCCACTTATTTTTGTACCTAACTTACTCAATGCTATATTTTTCATTAATCAATCTTAATTTCCCTTTAATTTGATTTTAATTCTTAATCCCAGTAAAATAAATATAACTGGCTCATTAAAATGTTATTTGCCTAATCATTACAATAAGTAGCCGGTCCCATGGAATGCAAATAATTGTCAATTACAGTTAAAAGACAAATTAATGTCATTGTTAACTCATAATTACGATATCATTATAAACAATTGAAAACGATTAGTGAAATATTTACTTATTCTTAAATATATTTGTAAAGACATGATTTTAGATGATAATTAACCTTAGTTTATGGTAAGTAGAGTTATCCTGTTCCAAACATGATTATTTTATTTATACAACTAATTGTAAGAGATTATTGGTCAGTAACGACTACTTAACTCGTTAATAAACTGTAAACTAAAACACCAAAGTTGTCGGCAATGAGGTTCCACAGGCAAAACTTTGTCTAGATGGCGCCAGCGGTGGTCCGGACGTGGCAAAATCAAGTTTTCTTGTTAATCATTGCTTATAGGTAACTATCTGCTCTTGATGAGAGCGTTGTCGATAATCTAGTCCAAGCAAAAATACTGGGTACTGTGCCTTGTTTTAAGAATCAATGCAGCTGTTGACGGCCTGAAAATAGATTTGTAGATTAGATACTTAGTTGTTTACATTTTATGTTGGACAGAGCTTTAATTAGCAAGGCAAAGAATTGCTGTACAAACAAGTAAGTATATGCAAATTCTCTCTGGTAATCCGAGTCTTTCAAATGTTCTTTGTAAAAACAAAACAAAAAACAACAAAATGTATGAGATTGACAGTTGACTATGGCCGCATCGACGATACGCCACCTAGCGAAAAATACCGCAGTGTGGATCCCCATTAGGGCCTATGTAAGTTCGTATAGGCTGCCAGTGACCAGCTTTAGTGTAAGAGTTAATGTGCTGCCGGAAAGCTTCTTACAAGGCTTGACTGTTATTGTTTTATAAATGTAGAACAAACAACCGGTTCCAACAATTTACCGTGTCATCCGACTTACGGCAGCGCTCAGATGTAAATGCCTCTCACAGTCACCCTTTCGAAGACATCCGGATCGTCCATTGCTTGACATCGGTGATCTCATAGAACCACCTACTCAAGCTACGCTACGAACGCTAGGTACTTATACTTACTGACTAACTACCTTATTTATTTAATGTATGTATATTGTATACAGCATACATCTCTGATTTATGTATTATTGGTGAAATACTATTAAATTTAGCCCGCTAACGCAAAAGTGTATCGAAATAAATTAGTAATTATAGTATCTAACCAACAAATATAGATTATACGCGATAGTTTTTGAAAATTGATTAAATTTACTAAAATATCTGATCCTAATCAAAGGATATCTTATCAAATCTGTGTCGAATTAGTAAATTAACTTTTCACTTAGGTATATTTATTAATAGCACTTTTTTATACGAAACGGTCGAGTGCTATAACGTTTTCAATATTTTCTTGTAATTGTAAGTAGGTATCAGTATACATTACATTATACGTATTATATTGTGTTACAAATACATTTTTACTTATTCATAATTATATTTACAGCCATTTGTAGATTATACTCTACTCAAAATCCCAGAAACTAATTAGTTAATAGATCATCACATACAAATCCAAAGGTTAGTTATTTTATACAACTCAAAGATGGGTATTTCCTATCTGGGAGTTTCTAGAACTGCCTATCTGTCTATCAATAGACGTCAAATCATTATAAAATGAATCATATTAATGGTTTCATTCATCCCTTGGTTATTAGGTCAACTACCATAGGTATCCCTATTTTAACTAATTTTATAACAACTAATATATTAAATACAAAGGTGTTATAAATTAAATTCTCTTTCATATAGCAACGAGGCGAACGACGCGACGCGACCCCCCTAAATCCACGTGTTTTTTGTCGTAAATATTAATTGAAACTCAGGCAGTAATTATAATTATAATGTTACTTCACATTTCTAGAAATATTGCTATTCCTGTAGGTTATCGGGTAAAGCCGCAAAGCAGTGCTAGTAAATAATTTCAATAAAAAGAAAACAAATTTTCATGATTTTGATTATAATAGATACAAATTTCGTAACACTAAATAGCGAGATTGCAAATTATTATCAAGTAGACCTAAATAATATTTTATAACAATAAATACATGAATATGCTATTCACTGAAACGTGACCTTACTGAAATATGGGCTGCTTGTTAGGCAGTGATTGTCAAATGAAACGTGTCCACGCTGAGTTATTATTTCAATGCAAATCGTACCGCTATCAGATGAACTTGAAACACTATATTCCAATGACTAATAAGCAGCAAAAAATATAGAGACATACAGATTTACTGAGATAACACCCATCTCATACGGGTGAATTCGTATATAGATTTATCCGTTTTAAGATTGCTGGAGCTTTTTCTTAGTAACCATCTCTTTGAGTATCTAGACATAAACATTTTAATATTAGATAGGTACCCGATGATATTCAAGTCGATATACAAAGTCATGAAATATATATTATATCACATATATAAGGTAATTATGGCAATGTAACTAGCAAATTTGTAGAACAAAGATCACTCAAATTAACATTATTATCATTATACTAATAAATTACACGTCCTGTAAATGTATATTGCATAATGCAGTTATAATATTTATATTGTAGAGCTCCTTATGGTTGTCAATTTTGAACAAATATCGAAGTGCAAATTGATTATCCCATCACACATATTATTCAAATTCAATATCAAAAACAAGGGACTTGATTATGCAGTGATAATGTTTTTTTATTATTTCATTTTTTTGATAGGGAAATGATGCAAGTTTTTGCATTGCAGCAAATAGTTACCTGTTTATGTTGTATTATTAGTTAATACTTGAATTAAAATTTTAAGAGTCCACTATTTGCTTATAAGTAATAAGTAAGTAATATGTAAAATTTACTTCAGATGCTTACAGATGCTTATACTAAGTACAAACACTATTAACAAATTTTTACCCGCAGTAGAAATAAATAAATGTCATATTAAATCCCTTAACAAACAAAATTCACAAATGAATCGTGTATCTCGATTAACAATGCAATCAAATCAATATGATAGCAAAAAAACAATATTTCACATTAAAAATAAAGCACAATCCACGTAAATAAAACCTCACCTGTGAGAGATCGCTCGGCGCCTCCGACTTCACAGTATTGGCCGCTGCCCACGCCTCTGCAAATGTCTCCATAGCACTCTGAAAGTCCATCTTGTTACTAATCACGACGACATCAACATGCCGAAAATTCACTCAACATGTGCACAGAGCGGTCGCACTGACATGAAGAGACACGTCCGCGTTGGCCGGCCGGCGGCGCGGTACTGACGGGGCTCCGCCCAGCGCACCGCCCGCGAGAAGAAAAACCGATACCACCCGAGCCTTCCCGTTTCAGCGCTTTTCTTTTTTAAGCCGCTATTTTAACGAGTTTTTTTTGCACTCAAGCCCAGCCCACGTCGGCTGGGCGTCCTCTGGATTATTTACACTTGTAATTCTGTGTAACGCTTAATTTCTTACAGGGGCGGCCGATTAATACGTTCGGATACATAGCGTAGATGCTCGATCGGATTCTTTCACTGCAGTGACGTTGATACTAACTGTTGATAGTACTGTTGTGAAAAGGGCTGAAAATACTAACTTATACCAGAGAAATAGCACAAAACTAATACCAAACTTACACGTGTAAGCGTTACAAGTTATATTAACACCTAATATAACTTCTAAGACACTGCTTGTTTCTAAATTGGATTCAAATAATGAGGGCACGCATATTTTCAGTTCCAGATAATCATTATGAAAGAATCGTGTTAAATCATCGAAACAGTTCGCAAAATCGTAAACGTGTTTGATCTATGCAGCACTGCAACCTGCCTATTAGCATCTATAAGGAACTAATTTATTTAACTGCCTGTTAAAAGACCATCCCACTAGAATCTTAATTTCCTTTCAGAAGCTATCAACCAAACTAATTGCAATATCCATGTAAAATGGCTATTGAAGCTCCGGGGAAGCATTTTTATTCATTAAATAAATCATCCCAGCTCCCGCTTTCCCGGGATGTGGGTAAAAAAATTGTCACGGCTTGCCATAATTTTGTACGTGCCGTTTATAGACCGTTTAACCGTTATTACCTACAGGAAGGTTAATTTTTCTTAATTTCTGGGGCTTTTCAAACGGACGTAATTCAGCGACTTTTTAAATGTTAGGACGAAAAGACGTTCTGAATTAAGTATTGTGATTTACACGGTAGGTAATTAATCACTTTCATCTATTTAAAATAATGTACCTATTCTATATTGTTGGATAATTGCAAGTATTTCATTCTAAAAAGGTAAGGTAGGGTAAGGTTCTTTAAAACATTGGAAAGTCATTTGGTTTGACCGGAATACCTATATAATTTGAAGTGCATTATAGACATTATTTGGATTTGTTTAACTTACAAAGCTAGTATATATTTTATAGTCCATTAAGACTACAAGTACCTGGACCTGGGCATGTCCTGAAATTGCATCCAGAACCACCGGAGGACGGGCAGCAGCGTCCTCTCAGTTAACGATAGAGAGCATTGTGTGATCCCAAGCCGCCTGCCAAGCATGGGGATTATGGCAACCTCTCCCTATTAAGGGGAGGCCCTCGTCCAGCAGTGGACGTATTCTGGCTGATGAAAAGGCTACACAAGTAATTTATTATTATCATTTACTAGTGGGCTGACAACTCATAGCTGAAAGCTAATAAAAAAACACTAAATACAGTAAAACCAATTGCTGAACGTACAGCGTATAATTGACATAAATTGTTCTAAAAAACCCATAACCTTATTTTAAGTCGAGGCAATTTCAAAGAACATCCAAATATAATACAAACAATACAATGGTAGCACAATAAATAAGACAATCTGCGACGTTGTTAAAATGGAACTTTCGTCTTATTCTATCTACAATATTAAAAAAATAGACAAAAATAATAATAGCATCCGAATAATTAAGTCCACATTCATCAAAACCTGAGAGAGCGCATTCCACCGCCAAACAGTAGAAAGAGATAGACGAGATCCGTCTTCCGACGACCTGCAGGGCTAGCATGCGCACCGCGAGAAAATTTTCTCGAATCTTAAAAACAGGACAAGGCTACGAATCTGTATAAGTTTGTCTCGTTTTCGCACGACATAAAGACACGACAAAATTTTATCGCGGTGCGAATGTTAGCCCTGTATCCAAGTGAATCAGTTTCACTCAGATTTGAGTGATCCATCGTACATCACATGTTCGCTTTATTATCAATCGAGATGGCAGTCAATTGCAAGTCTATTATCTTAATCCTAACTAACATAACTAAATATCTATCTACTAGAGTAGTTCTGCGAAAAATGGCCCTCACGAGCACAAACTTTAATGTCACGTAGAGCCAATTGGCCGGTAAATGGCGCCACAGCAAACTTCCTTAGTTTTTGGGGGACATATCCCTCCAGTTTCGTAGTAGTAGGACTCTGCTGCGGAGTCCGCCTGGAGAAGTACACACCTTTGCCAGTTATTTAACTGCCAAGCAGTTGTGTGTATGCATTACTGTGTTCCGGTTTGAAGGACAATATTACCAGAGAAATTACTGGGTATCAAGAGATTTAACATCTAATATCTCAGGGTAACAAATGCAGTACAGGTCGGCGCAGATTGTGTTCGCAAGTTCACAATTCTAGCACTGCTACTCTTAGTGGCAGGCGTGACGCTTACCACCAGGCGAACGTCTTGCTCGTCTCTTCACCTGATTGTATTTAAAAATATTTACATAAGTCGCCAACCTCAAAACTTCTGTGATATTTTAGAATCTGTATACCAAGTTTCGTCAAAATTCGTTGGAAAATACGACCTGTGAGCGAGTACCAATCTGACAGATGAAAGCGAATTTGCCAGATGTTGCTAAAACTTCGCTTGCTCGGTCAAAAAGTGAATCAAAACAGCTGTTTTTATTTCAGTCTCCTCTATATTTCTGTTGGTTACTTTCAAGGCTAAAAGGCTGCCCAATCTTAACGTAATATATCATAGTGGTCGTGTGCATCATGAGAAATGAGACAGGATACTTTTTACTCGCAAAATGACTAAAAAACTGGAAAATTCTGGGTGGAACAGCGGGACGTAGCTATTTTCCAAAAAGAAGCATTGCTTTGTTTGTATTGAGAACCTGGCCACTAGTAGCTACAACTCCAGTCTTTGAAGATAGATAGATAGATAGATTAACTCTTGATAATGAAATGAAAACAAATGATAACAGTCATGATGATCACAACACAAAAAAGGAACTTAAAACTAGTGTTGCAATTGGAAGAGTCTTTGTTTTGGCCGATATGTTTTGTCTTCTCTAGATTAAAGTGGTGAATCGATTTGATTGCGAAAGCACTTAAATCGATTCGAAGACGAATTCGAATCGAGATATAAATGTTATGGTTAGCTCAGGAACACTATTAGAAACAGAAATGAAATAGAATGTTTCACTTGTAGATAATGAGATTTATTTTCATTATACGATAGAACGTTTTACAACCGAAACATTTCAAAAAACGAAAGAAGAATCAAGAAGAATTCCTGGCCAATATAAGTATGTATACCTACCTACATACATGAAAAGTATACTAGTGATGTTCGTTTTTTAATTCATTTTCGAACCCCACGTCACTCGTTCAATCCCACGTTTCAAACCAAAAAGCTGCCATAATAAGTCCAGATGACATTGCCTCACGAAACAAGAGGCTCAAATTGCTCATGTCCACAGAAAACGTAGCTAAAGCAAATATGACAATAACCTCTTCAATCGCCACTTTAGGAGAATTCTCTTATCTATTTAGCGAGTTCTGTTTTCCAGTTTAGGAGAAATGTACGGGAATCATAAGACTGTCAGAGAATAAATGAAAAAAAGTTATATTCTTCTACAGCTATTTCGTATTGCGTCAGCTGTCAAAATTTACCAACGAACTAAACCCAAATGCTCAACTCTAATCATTCATTTATACCTATACCAGTTTTTTTTACATCGTTAATAGTTTAATTTCGTAAACAAAACCATTAACATTCTCGTTCTAAATTATTTTAACATTCTATACATCATTTCTTATCCAATCGTAAGCAATAGATATTAAAAACCGGAGTTCCGTACTATTACACAATTTATTACATTGGAAAATTGGTTATTGTTTAGGGCATAGGTTCTCGACTCGTACATTGCGGGTTTTTTTAAACTAAGTATAAAAAATATTCACTACAATCAATCAATTTACTTAATTGTAATACCATTGCTAATATAATATGTGTACTCAATACTTATAATCTAAAACCTTTTTTAATAAATTTACTTAATTATCATTAATTTCCTTTTTTTTAATTATGAAGCTTAAACAAAAATACGTTAAACACAACATGTGTTGTTAAGACAAGTGAGTACTTGTTAGAAACATTGCTATTTAATTATTCTAGAAGTGAATCCAACAAAACTATGATACTTTAAAACTAATTAAAATTACGTCATCAATAGAAGGACAGCTGGATTGAGGGCGTAGGTTAGTGTCTCCCTAAACACCTTTTTGGTACGGAACCCTAATAATTATCGGCTTCTGTATTAGCGAAATTTGTTTTGTCTTTTTTTTGTTCGTATCTTGTTAGCAAGAAGCACTTAGCTTATCACTTTTATCGCGTAGATGTAGTATACTAGAGGTTGCCCGCGACCTCTAGTCGCTCCGCTCCCAAATATCTTAAATACCAAATAACCAAAATAATAATTTTAATTACCAAAATAAAAAAATGGGTAAATTACTCATTTTTTTCCTTCCTATATTCACCACTCTAGATCAATCTTTGCAAAACATAGTAAGATTGTTTTGTTTTACAAACAACTACTCTTGTAACAAAATTTAAATATTTGTATAATCGCTAAGCCCGGAAATATACAACGTTAGGCAAGTAGTTATACAATACACATGTCAGATAGGCACTCTGAATTATTTCTGTATTTACGTAGTTTATATTTTTGTAAATATGTTATTCAGTGACATTGTTTTGGAATGTTTGTAGAAATCGAATGCAAAATTTCACGTTGTGTGAGAACGTTACATCATAATATTTTTATTGAAGAGCTGCAGGCTAGTCGTGTAACTGTTCGGGATTGCGATTCGGATCGTGAATTGTCATAATTGTATCGGTATCACGGAGGGATTTCTCTCACTATCGTTAACGAACGAATGCATTGATTTCCTAATTAAGTTAAGCAAATCCGTCAGTCTTTTGGCGTTTCGTCCTGCCCTGCAGGGTCAAATGAGTTTTGGCGGGACAGTGACAAGTGACATTTATGACAAATCGCGATCCAAATCTCGATCCCGAACAGATACATGATTAGCCTGCAGGTGTGAAAATCAATCACTGACCCAAGACCAGCCAATATAAAATCAGCAGCTTGTTGGTTTTGTAAAGTATTTTTTGTGAAGTCATAGTTGGTATAAATATTAGATAATTAACAGCTATTGTACCAGCGACTTTAAACGCGTAGAGTCTGCGAAATCAGCAATATGACTTTTTATTTATTGTTTTACAACCTGGTATACTAACATATGAACCGCAAAATGCGTATTAAATGCGACTTATGGTCAGCGGTCACCCATCCAAATGTTGATAATGGAGATCCACACTGCAATTTATTTCCGCTAGGTGGCCATACTCAACTGTCATTCTCATACATTTTGTTGTTTTTTTTTCTATAATTTAATGGGCTTACTCTTATTAGACTCGGATTACCATCAGTGAGAATTTGCATAATATAAGTACTGGTTTGTCCAATAATCCTTTGCCTGGCTAATTATAGCTCTGTCCAACATATCTTACCTACAAATCTATTTTCCGGTTTCAACAGTTGCATAGATTCTTAAAACATGGCACAGTACCTAGTATTTTTCCTTGGACTAGTTTATCGACAACGCCCTCATCAAGAGCAAATAGATATAAGCAACGAAACTTGATTTTGCCACATCCGGACCGCCGCTGGAGCCATCTGAGAAGCGTTTTGCCTATGGAACGCCATTGTAGCATCTGTAGTCCCTCTATGTCTATAAGATCCAACGCGCACTGCTAAATAGGTATCTTCTGGGCAAGCAGGCTCTACTTTAGCTTGGCTAAGTACGCCTTGGTCAAGATCAAACGCGAACTCTTTCATCATAAACAACAAGTAACTTTAAGAAAAAAAACAACTGACTACAAATTAATATGGGACTTCTTCGAGAGTATACCTTTTCAAATAAATAAAGAAATTTCCAAATCAGCCCACAATTGAAGGAGAAATACATTTTAAAAAACATACATACCGTCGAACATAGAACCTTCTCTTTTTTTGAAGTCGGTTAAAAAGATGCATCGTATAAAACTTTTTACGTTTTTGGGTCGGAGATGCCATATTCTTACAAAGATACGGATAACTAAGATCCAAACTCAGATTCATTCTTCTTTCAAACATGTGTCTGATCAGGAATCGAACCCGAGACATTAAGTTCTCAAAGGAGACATGATACCACTAAGACACAGAAGTCGTTAACTTGACCTACATATTTACTCACCTATACCTGTATTCCTTCGGATTATGTTGAATTGACCTATACTAGTTTTTTTATTCGGAGTCATGTTTGTGTTTTTTTTTTAAATAATTTTGCCTCTGATTCTCATCCCATAGCAAATATACCTAGTAATCATTTATCTCTAAGTAAGCAAGATGAAATCGTTACGAAATATGCGTTGATCATGTTAAAATCAAGCAAATTTGCCATTCCTATCAGAGTTACAATCAAGATTATTCATATTTTATTTAAATAAATGCACTAAAACAACAGCAGTATCGCTAGAGATCCCTTACGTTTGTGATATCAAATTTTTATGTATTACATCACTGAGACCAATTTCGATGTATCTTTAAATAAGATAAAGTATTTGTTTATTTGTCACGGATGCCAAAATGTAGTCTACGTATACATTTGGTACTCTAAATAAGACGTGTGTATTATAATATGTAATGTTTTGCCACAAAACACTGCGTGTACCCACTTATCTAAACATTAACGGCTTACTAAAAAAAACTTTTCAACCGTTAGTCATTGCTTAAGATGCTCTGCCATCTTCTCTCTGACGTGAAGTTGCACGTGCTAGAAAAGGACAGAGAAGTTTAAGCAGTGACTAAGAGAATCGAGATTATTTTAGGCCGTATATCCGGTTGTATTTGACTTTGGCATAGGCACTCTATAAAATGCTAAATGTTAAGCAATACTTTAGTATCTATATATAACTTACTTTCGTAAATGGCATACTTATAACATAATTAATAAATAATAATAAATAAATATATATATTTTTTTGTTTTGTTATTAAATTATGATTATGATTATGATTTTTTTTCAAGTACATAACTTATACAAAATAGATACAAAGACCTACTCTTCTTACGAGTAACTATACTACACAAATACAGTTAGACTGCCTACAGACAGATGGAGATTATGAAAAGGCTATAGACAATATTTGATCAAGCAACCTATCGGCAACTTTTGTCTTCGTACTCGAAATAGCAGGTAGATTACTATAACGATGTATCTGTAAAACGAAACACAATTGTAGAGACGGAAAAGAATAAAGGCTATCACTAGCCAAAGAAAACGTGAAAAAAGAAGCTAACAAGCAATTCATAAAAATTAAAATAAAACACGACTGCCGTGACAAAAAACGAACTACTGAAAATGACGCCATACAGTCGCCAAAAAGAGATTAAAAAAAAATAAAAAAATTGCCAATGACACTTGGGATGATGCAAGGATCCTAACGATACGTACGAGTAGGTATATCCAAAGAAGTTATGGTGAAATAAAAAAACTCACATAGGTACATGATCTCTGAAAACATTACACTCCTTTTTTGGGCAGTCGTGTTAAAAGCTAAATAACAAATATTGTTATAGTTTTGGTTAATATTACAACTAACGAGGGGTATCAGAAAGCGCAGCCAGTAAACGTTGTGACTAATATCTGGAACAAACAACCTGTAACTAGATTTTGAAATCATAGCATGTTTGCACAAGCTGATTTCAAGAGAGACAGAATCATTTGTTTACGAAAAGTAATAAAAAGATTCAAACATTATCGTTGGAAATGTATTCGATTGGAACCGACCAGATATATAGCTAAGTTACAAATTAAAAATTAATATAAATAACGAGGCTTAACTATATGATGAAACTGACGTGGTTTTGACTCATTTTTGTTTTATTTATACTGGACTACTCACGTTTATTTAAATGGGATACTCCGACTATAGTTTTGACCACATCCGATGACGAATACGATACGACATACTTATACGTAAGAAACAAATCTGCTATTATTTTTAATACTATATAATAACATATAAATCAACTCATTTTCGATAAACACGCCTTCGTCACTCACTTTTACAAAGGCCGTTCACATCGATTGTACGTTTTCAAAAGAAGTTGACCTGAGCATAACGCAACACATTATAACACCGTAACTGGTCTCCGAAATAAAGTGTACCACTAATTCCAGAACCAGTGGCATCATAGTATTATTGTACCTACCACTTTGTGTCAATAAATACATTTATTGATAGATAACATTAATACATTTTACGAAATGGGTCGATTAGGGTTGATAGTTTAAATAAATCCTTCGGACCTAGTCGCAACCAATTTTCCAAGAAATACAAACCCTGAAATTCCCAACAATTCAGATCAAAGCGGTTTGTGCTTAGACGTACCTACTCACCACAAACGTAAGACAACGTATCAGCGAATGTAAGTTTCCAACGCTTCGCCAACCCATCCCCTAGTTACGTAACACCAAACTGAATGCTACTGAAATCTGCCGAAGGTCTTATGTACCGAGTTTTCCCTACATATCCTAATCCACGTATATCCAAGGCCCAATGGCATTCGCTAGGCGTCGACGTTCGCTTAGCCTCCTCCAATACTGGGGTTAGGCTGATCCTTTATCCGAGATTAGGCGCTCTCACTCTGCCGCGGGGCGGGGACTGGCCACGCCTACCGGTCGATGCGAGCGGCACGCTCATTGTTCCGTTATCTATCCGAGACGGAGCACGCTCATCCGGCGCTCGCCGGTAACTCGGTGACGTCACCAACTCGCTACTCTAGATTCCACTCGCTGCGTGCTCCACGCAATTAATTCTGCTATTTTTAAATCAGTTGCTACCAGCATGATAAGCGATGCTGTGCTAACGGAGCGTCTGGGAAATAGATTCAAGATCGTGTTGAACATCATGCACTTGAAGGACAAGTTTCGTGACGTCACGACCCTGCCACCCTCTTACCTCCTCGCTAGACATACTCAAGTCTCGCCTACAGAAAACATGAATCAAACTAACTACATATCAAGCTTAGAGTAATTTAATTCGTGTCTTTTGAAGCCTCATATTTATACCTTAGATTATTTTCAATCTTCACCATAGAATAATGTCTACTGCGACCATTGACTGCGACGGGAAAATTGCTCGCTTAAATCGATAATTACGAGTGAGTTTGAACGCAGATATAATGCAAACTCAAAAATATTCGTTCCCAGTAAACTGTTGCAAGAAAATCAAAACATTTATCAAAACAGCTAAAGCTTAAGGCAAGAGGAGGTCTGTACTCTGCTGTACCCTGCAGAGTGTAGAGGCAGGCTGATTAGGAAAAATCGAAGCTTATTTGAGCTTACCGACTCACAATACAATTTATCAATTTATTGTTATTTCCAAATAGACACGATAAAATACTAACGGTAATTTCTTCTTTTACGACTAGACGTCTTCGGTTCTATTTACCATTCACTAAAGGCGTAGGACATTTCCCATACGCAGGAGGCCTAGAGGTACAACTTCCCCATACCGCCCTGTATGAAATAGGCTACAATTTCATATGAATTAAAGAAATTATAAATTTGGTTAGACAAAAAAAAGATGGGTTAGTATTAGAATGGCTAGATCGCAAAATGACTTCATCTCACTTAGGCCATATCTCAAAATATCCGAGTTGCAATTTGACTTAATCTTATCTATTCCACATCTCAAAATGTTCAATTCGCTAAATGACCACATCGCTGCTAGTCAACTTTTTGCTTAGAACCAGAACAGTGCAGAAATGTTATATGAAATCTCATGGCTGCACAGTTTTTCATTAATGCACTGTTTTTTATTTTTTATTTAATAATTTTACCACAGAGGTTTGAAGTCTCCCATTAAGTTTAATATAAAAATATTATGCATTAGATCAAAAAGATACTGGCTGATAATAAAAATCGACGGAATAAAACCGACTTGGTGAAAATAATTTTAAGTTTTAAATGTTTTAGGAGAAGATGAATAAAAATTTGTTTTCATTGTCTTGAGTTTTTATTTTGAGTAGGTATATTTTATCACGGTAGGTAGATTGGTAGTTAAGTTATTGGTAGGTAAGAAAAGAAGATTACGCACCTTGCTAAAGTGAGTAATTAATGCACCTTGCGCTCGATGCAACAATCTACTATAAACACATTAGACAAAAAAATAAGTCTTTATCAGCGACAGTGATAATAGAATGGACGGGTCCAGCGCTTGCAAATCGTTCAAAATTAACAAGTCAACACAATCAAGCATACCTAGCTAAAAGTATGCATATTACATTTGCCAGAAAATAGAGATAGCGAATCTAATTACTGCATGACAAAAAGAGAACACATGTACATGTATTAGAAGTTTGTACTGTCGTATGGTATGGCTCGCGTGTCGTATGACTGACGCGAGAGGAGAGCTGGCGCTCAACATATAGTCTTCAAAATCCGTGCGCTTAGGTTCCGTTCATTCATTTTATCATTGTCGCTGGTCTTTATTAACTTTATTAGTATCTATAGAGAGTCACTAAAACTCTATCTACACTCTACATGCTACAGAGAACAAAGCCAATAAAAGCATTAATTTGATCAAAAAATATGCGTAGATTATTCTAGAGATATCTCATGTCTATAGACTATTTAGTTTAGTTCAAAGCTAGCAACATAATGTATGCCGAAATTCTTACAAGGAAGCTGTGCGCAGTAGGCATCCCTAATAAGGTTCCGCGAGGGAAACAATAGTAGGACGAGTTGTGACCTACATGTTTATTAGCCAGTCGTAGATATAGGAAACCCACGGTACCACCGGCTTGTGCGTAATTTTTAACTGAGAAATTGTGAGTTTTAAATTTTTGTAAGTATATATTTTTTATTTTTTTCACTATAGCTCAAAATCGCCAAAACTAGAAAAAATTGGGGAGGCCTTTGCTCAGTGGGATCCAACAGGCTAATACAATACAATAACTCTTATTAAATTACGTATTTCATTGATTGTTAATTATTTTTTTATTTGATTTTTTGTAGTGGTAGGACTCTACTGTAGAGTCCGCCTCGGCAAGTACCTCACCTTTGCCAGTTATTCAACTGCCAAACAGTAGTGTGCAAGCATTACTGTGTTCCGGTTTGAAGGGCAATGTTACCAGAGAAATTATTGAGTATCAAGATATTTGATGTGATATCTCAGGGTGACGAGCGCAGTGCAATGCGACGCAGGATTTTGTGCGCTAGTTCACAATTCTGGAACTGCTACTGTTAGTGGCGTGACGCTTACCACCACGCGAACGTCTCGCTCGTCTCTTTACTCCATTAGCTAAAAAACAGAATTTACTTGTTATTAATTTAAAACAATAAAACTAAATCATCATAACCAAACCCTAGTTAAGCCTTCTGTACCTACCTTTATTAGTGTAGTAAGGAAACACGGTTCTATAGCACGAGCTAGCCTTACGTCTTACCCGTGAGACAATGTGGGGTAACGGGAAGTGGGAAGTGGGAGGCGGGAGATCCCCCCCCCCCCCCCCCCCCCCTGTGTCACTGCAAATTTGTTATCTCGGCGCTGAGGCTATGGAAGATTAATTCCTATGACAGAGAATATCTTTCTCGACTTTGTCTGATATGGTTTTAACATCGTAACTTGCGTAACTATAATCAATCTTTTAAAATTCAAATGCAGGATTTAGGCAACAACAGCAAGACACATAATCAGCAGCAGTCCTAGAATTGTGAACTTGCGAACAAAATCCTGCGCTGCCCTGCACTGCGCTAGTCACCTTGAGAAATTAGATCAGAAATCTCTTTATGGCCAGTAATTTCTCTGCTAATAATGCCCTCCACACCGAAACACAGTAATGCTTGCATACTACTGCTTGGCGGTGATCTCACAAAGGTGTGTTCCTTCCCCAGGCGGACTCTGCCACTACTAAAATCACAATTATAATGAGCTAATTGTGTAATAAGCTTACGTTTGACCCCACCACGACGTAAAGTCTACCATTGCCGAAGAAACATGGAATGGTATCTTAGGCTAAGGATAGGGTTAGGAACAAAACGTCTGTTTTATAAGCAAGTAACTTTAAATAGAGATCCCACCCAAAATAATCCTTATATTTGTAACAAGAATCAAACCCAGCACGCATTTAGCGCCGAGTAATCGCATAATCATCAATAATCCTTAAGTCACACAAAAACATCAGAGATATGGATTTCGATCACAATGCAAAGGTATTCACTATTCATGATTTTTGTTCCGGCAAAATCCAACTTATTTCCGTTGGAATAGAGTTTATATTTCTCTTATTTAGTAACTGCATCCGCTGCGAATGTTCCGTCAAATTCCAACCTATTTCAGTTGAAATAGAGTTTATTATGCTGTTATGTTGTATAGCTGCACCCGCTGCGAATTGAAGATCACATTGATAAAAAATAAACAGATTTTGGGATTATAATTAATGAAATGTCGCAATATTCTTGACATCCAGCCTACCTGAGTTTACGTGAAGTGAAACTTTGATACTTTATTATTTAATAACAACTTCTCTACTACTTGCTTTCTATTTAATAACAAGTTCTCTACTACTTGCTTTCTATTTAATAACAAGTTCTCTACTACTTGCTTTCTAATTAACAACTTCTCTACTACTTGCTTTCTATTTGATAACAACTTCTCTACTACTTGCTTTTTATTTAACAACTTCTCTACTACTTGCTTTCTATTTAATAACTTTTCTACTACTTGTTTTCTATTTAACAACTTTTCTACTTCTTGCTTTCTATTTGATAACAACTTCTCTACTACTTGCTTTCTATTTGATAACAACTTCTCTACTACTTGCTTTCTATTTAACAACTTCTCTACTACTTGCTTTCTATTTAACAACTTTTCTACTACTTGCTTTCTATTTGATAACAACTTCTCTACTACTTGCTTTATATTTAATAACAACTTCTCTACTACTTGCTTTCTATTTAACAACTTCTCTACTACTTGCTTTCTATTTAACAACTTGTCTACTACTTGCTCTCTATTTAACAACTTCTCTACTACTTGCTTTCTATTTGATAACAACTTCTCTACTACTAGCTTTCTATTTAACAACTTCTCTACTACTTGCTTTCTATTTAACAACTTGTCTACTACTTGCTCTCTATTTAACAACTTCTCTACTACTTGCTTTCTATTTGATAACAACTTCTCTACTACTAGCTTTCTATTTAACAACTTCTCTACTACTTGCTTTCTATTTAACAACTTCTCTACTACTTGCTTTCTATTTGATAACAACTTCTCTACTGCTTGCTCTCTATTTAACAACTTCTCTACTACTTGCTTTCTATTTAATAACAACTTTTCTACTACTTGCTTTCTATTTAATAACAACTTCTCTACTACTTGCTTTCTATTTAATAACAACTTTTCTACTACTTGCTTTCTATTTAATAAAAACTTCTCTACTACTTGCTTTCTATTTAACCACTAGAGGTCGCCCGCGACTTCGTCTGCGTACGGAAGAAATTCGCCCTGCTAGACCCCGCCCTGCTTCATGTTAGACAGGGACTATAGTAGCTTATGACGTCAAAGTCCACGATACCAAACAAATTCTTTAATAATGCACGTGTTGGTACACGATGGGTACAGATAAGTACCCAAATACTTTGAACGCTTAGATCTGATTTCAATAATTTTTTCGAAGTATAAACATCAGAACCTCCACTTATCCTATTAATTTTAATAACAGAAGCTCATGCATATTCCCTATTATACAGGGCTACGCATATAGATGTTACTAAGCCGAGAGGAGGTCATTGTATTCATCATTTTGAAAATCATTTACGGCCTTACCTAAAATAATCTCGATTCTCTTAGTCACTGCTTAAACTTCTCTGTCCTTTTCTAGCACGTGCAACTTCACGTCAGAGAGAAGATAGCAGAACATCTTAAGCAGTGACTAACGGTTAAAAAGACTTTTAAGTAAGGCCGTTAATATGGGCCATATACATTTTATCGAGTGAGTGTGGCATTTTTCTACGGAACATTGTTTTTTTTTAGAGTCCAGGCTTGCCTCTATAGTCATGAGTCGGTCTACAATTAATTGACGGAGAATTCTGTGAACATACATAGAAAACAATCGCTTAGTTTTCTCCACTTCGCTCTACTAGTCTAAGCTACTATATTAAATGTAAGCTTACAATCAGCAACATTGGGTTCTGTAGAGCAATCAAATTTTCTCATTTACGTCCGAACATACTATCGGTCTTCCTTACTTAAATTCGTCAAAACTCGATCAGCACATTAAAAACCATGACGGGTCTAAAGGCCGATCCTGCGAGTAGCTACCCCGAGAATGCGACGAATTTGACAAGTCACCAATTTTTTATCCGATCCCAGATTATCTGGTCTCCTTACCCCACTCGATCAATCTTATCGAGGTAACTATGACATAGTTTGTATGCAAAATGGCTTAACTTATCCAATTCATACTCAAATCATTTTGAATTGTATAGTGTGTACGTTAAGGTTAGTAGTCGTTAGCAGGGGTTTAATGGAGATGCTGGGATCATTTCGAATGCGCCGGATCATCGCTGGATTCCGGGAAATTCGCCCCGCGTGAATACCTGCCTTACAGGTAAGATTATGATGGCTATATAATGTGTAGATATGGCTAAAATTAAAAACTGAATGCATTTGATATTACAAATGATAACGATATTACCTAAACGTTTTCTGTTAAATTCATAGACAGCGATTCTACAATGCTAGTGCGAAACGTCGGATTGCCCACTAACCTAACTTTCTACAAACCTATTATATTTTTGATGTAATTGAAGTAATTATTTAATATTTTCTTTCAATTACGTAGTAATGTTATCATTGATCACTACAAAACCGATCAAAAAGGACGTATTTTTTGCTTAGAACCGAAACAGTGCAGAAATGTTAAATGATGTCATGGATGCGCAGTTTTTCATTAATGCACTGTTTTTTATTTAGATATAAATTTACCACAGGGGTTTAATGTCTCCCATTAAGTTTAAAATTAAATGTATGCATTAGATCGAAAAGATACTGGCTGAAAATAAAAATCGGCGGAATAAAACCGACTTGGTGAAAATAATTATAAGTTTTAAATGTATGAGGAGAAGATTTTATTTTGAGTAGGTATATTAATTTTATCACGGTAGGTAGGTTGGTAGTTGAAAGAAAAGTAGATTACGCACCTTGCTAAAGGGAGTAATTAATGCACTCAACTCACTTTGCGCTCGGTGCAACTATCTACTATTGTAACTTTACTTATAGGTATTTTTACCTTTTCCTTATGTCACAAACCTGAATAGTTTATAGTTTTTTAAACATAAATATTACTGAGTTCTCGCTGCTAGGCGAAGTTTATCTTTATTTTCAGGTATAAGCTTAATGAGAAGCTAGAAGGAAATTGTAAAACCTTTTCACAGTTATCCTCAATAATGGCATGGCCCACAATTTTGTAATACACTTGAAATAAAAATTTACATTGACTAGCCTGGAACTCACTTCCAACTGAACTTTTAATCATCGAAATCGAAATTATATCAGGTCAAGATAATTTATTTACTTTTAACCTATCTTATAAAAACCATATTCATGAGATGCTAAATAAATGGCCAAAAATTTAACTCAAATTATGATTTTTAGTAGCAACTTACTCCTCCCTTCTGGCAAGTGTTCCTACCTAAACAGAAGGTAAATTAGATATAGATTGATTGACCTGTCGTTCACACCAAAAATACAAAGAATTAACCAGCTAAAAAGAAGCTAGATTAATTTAGCAGAGCATCACATTTCTTGGCAGTTCCCGTGCTATGTGTTTGTTTCTTTTTTCTAAAGTTTGTAGTTTGTACTTTAGCATTTAAAAACGCCTGTCACATCTACACGTTCCAAAGTCTACACGAATGTGACTTGCTATTTGTCTATAGCGACCGCTGCGTTATTGTTGACCCTGCCTACACTTAAACAAACACGTCCGAACATGCGAATATTGTTAAATTAATGTGGACCTCCAATTTTGATTTCAGATTACGATTTCTGAGAACTAGCGAATGGTATTACAAACCGATCTGCGCGTGAGTTTAATGACTTAAAATAACAAACGCCTATAATTATTAACAACAAAGTTAAGCCACGTACATATTAATACTATTTTGTAGTTAGGACAGTATAGCTGTCAGGTTTTCATTGGATTTCTATTAATCAATACACACATCAGCCAGAAAACGTCCACTGCTGGACGAAGGCCTCCCCTTAATAGGGAGGTTTTGACATAATCCCCACGCTTGGCAGGCGGCTTGGGGATCGCAGAATGTTCTCCACCGTTAACGGTGAGGACGCTGCTGCCCGTCCTCCGGTGGTTCTGGTTGCAGTTTTAGGACATACCCAGGTCCAACACACATAAATGTAAATGTATGATATTTGCTTCTTTTAACGGTTGGTTTTTATAACATAATTACAGTCAAATAAAATGAAAAAAGGGGGGGAATACCATACACGTTTGTAAGGTCATGATTATAGATTACATACATCCAACAAGGCAAAAAACCGCGTATGGCACGCGCATGGCACTGGTTACGAAGTTCTTAAGTTTTGTATGCAGACTTTCAGTTAACGGTGGTAACCATTCTTTTCCGTTTCTGAAAAAAAGGAAAACACATAGACTCGTCTACAGTAGACCTAGATTTTATAAAAAAAATGATTGCTCTAGAGGTATTATCCGCAGATAGGGGAATACGTTTGTATGGAGAAGCGCTCACCTTATTCCCCCTTAATGACGAGACGAGCTAGACGTTCGCCTGGTGGTAAGCGGCACGTCTGCCCATAACAGTAGCAGTGTCAGAATTGTGAACTTGCTAATACAATCCTCAGCACTGCACTCATCACCCAGAGAAGCTCAAATGTTATATCTCTAACAAGAAATCAGGGTACATTATTCTGCAGTAGGTACATTGGGCGGCCTTATCATCTTAAGTGATTTCTTCCAGGCAACCTTTGGATGGACTGGACTAAAGGAGTTAAAATTAATTTGGTCGATCATCATAGAGAAGAGAAAATTTGCCTATAATTTGTCTTATTTATTTAACCCCGAGGTAGAGCTTCTTCGTTGCTCGGGGTCCTTTTAATGACTCCGTTGGAAGGCTTCATGCGGGTAGACGAATCCCAACTTTGAGTTATCAAACTGTCAACATTACCACGGTAGTGTAGTCGCCGGATTAATAAAATGGGTACAAAGGGCTCGAATGCAGTTATACAGGGTTAGTTCTAATCAGTTAGCATCCTTTTAAGAGCATATTCTGTACATCAAAACAAACAACTTTTACTAAGGGCCCAACATTGTAATCGCAAAAAAACAGCTGTTTTGCCCAAGGTTGATGATTTTTTTGTATGAAACAGCTGATATTTTTTTGCGATTTCAATGTTGGCCCCATAGTAAAAGTTGTTTGTTTTGATGTATAGAATATTCCCTTAACAGGATGCTAACTGATTAGAACTACCCCTGTAGTATAATATGCTATATCTATATAACTGATTTCATTCAAAATATCATTTGGAATGACTCCTTTCATAAATTTATATAACATAAAAATCGTTGTTAATCTTACATGGCATTGCCATGCTAATAACTTATGTTAGTTATGTTAATGTTTTATTAATTTGAACAAGTGTTATTGCAGTAATTCAATTGTTTTAAGTATAATTCAATTATTTTAAGTATAATACTACCGACTATAATTGATTAACGTCTGGCAAATAAATCATACTGCATATTTATTTATTGTCCTTATTTTAATTCTAGCCAAATACGTATTTTCGTTGGTAGACGTTCAAATTTCTGAATAATACCGGTCATGAAAATCCAGCCAAGTGCTAGTCGGACTCGTGTAAGTATCGAAGGTTCCGTACCAGTACTCATAGGTACTTATTTGTTATTAGGTACCTTTTATCATAACCAACCGTTTTACTAAAATTTCTAGTGTAATTCCGCTATTACTATCGTATAGAGTACCAATAGGAAAAAGTACCGAAAAGGGTTAATGTGATAACGTAATCTGTAATTAATTGTTATTAAACCTGAAATTAATAACCAATTTAATCTGAAACTAATCATTAATTTTATCTGAACCGAAATAATTAATGTAATCTGAAACAAAATATTAATGTAATCTGAAACAAATTTTATTAATATTGTAATCTGAAACAAATTTTATTAATATTGTAACCTGAAACAGTATTAACAAATAATGATAATGATATATAATATGTTTTCTTAACGTTTAACTTTCCTTACGAAAACTGACGTGGTTTTGACACATTTTAGTTTTATTTATACGGGAATAGTCACGTTTAATTAAATCGGATACTCCGACTTTTAGTTTCTTTTTTAGTTTTGATCACATCCGGTGACCTTTTTCAAAGAGTGAAAACAGAGCCCGACGCGCATGCAGCTGCGTCCTGCTTAGCAGCCTGCGTCTTGCTTGTTTTCACCAGTCTTCACCAGTATCTCAAGCTGGTTGTTGGATTTGAATCCACGACTTGTGGCAAGCGAACCAAATGAGCTAAACACTGTAATGATCGCTGCAATACTTCACGTAAGTACTTACACATATTTTCTTGATCCTTGGCAAAACAGTTTCTTAGAACGTTACTGTAACGTAGCAAACAACTGTAGGGAAGCGTAAACCATTTTTTCATAAATAGGTTACACAAGGGTTACATACAGATACAATACAGGAAACTCAGTGGCAATGAATACTTATTCTACGCTAAGTACATTTTCTCTCGTGATCATAATTCTACCTGTAACGTATTTCAAACGGTTTCTGTTTGCAATACGTTCCTAATACACTTTATTGCTCTTCATTCGTCGTATCTCACATACGAATAGCGCTTAAAAGGAACTTTATTATTGGGAAAGCGGAACGGACGCAGATGCTGCGCGAATAATTTGACGATACAAATAATATGAACCGATACAATACAGAATACAAGCATGTTTTACTTACTCGGAGAGAGATGGTGCAGAGACGGCGGCGTGGGGACCTTTACATGGTACGATTAAGAAAGACCGACTGGTAGTGGTTTTCAGAAGTTGGATTGTCTCTAGACTTTCATCGGTCTGGATATAAGCTTTTTTTTGTGTATTAGGCTCAGTAGTCTTTGTAGTTTGTTTTAGTTAATAAAGGCTGACCGCGAACCGGAAGACGCAGCGTAGGAAGGCCTCCCACTAGGTGGACCGACGACATTGTAAAAGTCGCGGGCAACCGGTGGATGCAAATGGCAGGTTGTCATACAGTGTGGCGGTCTAAGGGGGAGGCCTTCGTTCAGCAGTGGACGTCTCCGGGCTGATGATGATGATGATGAATAAAGGCTTATGGCAGTTTAAAAAAAAGGTAAGACCTAGGAACTTAAATTCGGAACACCGATCGACCCACATTACTTCTAAAGCATTAATTTTGGAGTAAAATTATCATTTTAAAATAGCCGTTCCCGAATAAGCATTTGGAAAAGCCCGGATACGACACTGAACCTGGGTATGTCTTAAAACTGCATCCAGAACCTGCGGAGGACGGGCAGCAGCGTCCTCACGGTTAATGGCGGTAAGCATTCTGCAAACTCGAGTGGCCTGCCAAGCGTTGGGATTATGGCAACCTCTCCCTATTAATCTTCGTCGAGCAGTGGACGTCTTCTGGTTGATGGTTCGGAAAAGCGTCAAGAGGGCAAAAAACTAAAATAAGTATGAATTTTCCAAAAATGAGAGACTGAGATGACTGACGATGAAATCTTAAGTCGGCCTACTAACGTGGTACATTTCGTGTGTCAAACTTGATATTCTTTCTGGAGTCAGCTCTCGTGGCATTTAGGGTTCCGTACCTCGAAAGGAAAAAAGGGACCCTAATTTAAGTTAGAAACGATTTTATTTATGTATAAATACAGGTCTATGGAAAAAATTCACTATTTAAATAACAAATATTTTGTAACACTTCAGATTTAACGTGTATTAAAAATTATAACATAGTATTATTATGTTTTTAATGCAATGACAGTATGAAAAATTATGACCACATACTGTGATACATCAGTATGTAGAGTGTGTGTACGTCATTTGTATTCATACTGTCTATGCATAAAAAACATAGACATACCCAAAGTGTGGAAACACTTCATAATAATATTGAAAAGGGTTTTTTTTTACAATATTGGGTATTTTGCTAGCACAGAAAACATAATAGTACTACGTACAAAAGACTCATTCCCATAGAAGTCGCGTCTAAAATTAGTGAACCAAAATAAATCTGTAACTATAAACATGTCATATTAAATGCTAGCAAATCTGCCCTGTTTCTAGCTCGAGGACAAAGATAATATAATACTATACTAGCTCGAAGGAAATTTGACAGCTATTTCGCGTAGCTGTCAGCTGGTATGTGATTACCTCGTAAAATGATCTGATATTATAAAATCGTAGAACCGTTAAATATGTACTCATTTGCTTACAAATTGACAAGTGTCCTCTAAACGCAAAACATAAAGATTTGTTATTAAAAAAATACTAATAAATTAACAAACCTTAAAATAGCTCGTATACAAATAAATTTTAATTAATATAAACCAAACTCTGGGAGAGTTGAAAACGAAACCGTAACTAAACTCGTATGAGATTCAAAAGTCGTGTCGTGTGATATAAAACGTGTCCGACGTTTTAAACGCGAATGAATCTAATAGGTTCTTTTCTTCCACACAGGTGCATACGTAGTAAATATCTGTACGTGTACCCGTTTACTTAGCATTCATAAGATTTTCGTTTTGCTTTACGTTTATTTGGTTTTTATAGGTTTTTCTTAGCTTTTGTGAATTTTCCAGCAGATACGTTTACTCTGAATAAAAAGGATAAGGCAACGAAGTAATTCGCCAGAGCACCAAAGTTACTGAGATATATCTCATAGCAATTATGCCGTATACCCGAGAACTATGTTTTCCAATTGCTTAAAGATGATTTTACACGAGTAAATTACTAAACTCTGGGAGACTCTGGGCTAGCTTTAACGTTACGTCAAACAACTTACTGCGATGTTACCATAATAACATATTGTTACTTACTAGATATTCTGTCGTAACACATTGAGTGACATGGAGCTACGGAGAGAGCTCCTCCAAGGGTCATCATGATCAGCCAGAAGACGTCCACTGCTGGAGTAAGGCCTCCCCCTTATTAGGGAGGGCTTTGATAAATTATACTTATGTCTAGATAGACTGATGGATCCTAAACGCGTCGAATAAAATTGCGGGTAACTGTTAGCCTCTTATGCACGCACACTATAACAACAACTATGGTGCAACGCGAGTGTAAGACATGGCTGTCACGCACACTAGTTTAATAATGTTGGCCTGTCATATTTCGTTCATAAACAGTACGAGACTCTATCTAGACATATTATTTATCAAAGAGGGAGGGATTGCCATTGGGATTGAGGGATTGGGATTGATGAGGGATCCCTCAATCCCGCAATCCCTCAGATTGCGGATAGCCTCCAAGGGTGCTATTCAATAAATTAGATCTTAAGTCACCATCACCATCATTTTTGCCCATAATCCGTCACTACTGAGCTTAGGCCTCTTCTTGTACGCCACTCGTCCCGGTCCTGTGCCAATCTTACCAAGGTTCAACCCGCGGTCTTTACAATATCGTTGACCTAGCGAGCTGATGGCGCTCCGACGTTCCGTTCACGCCACCAATCCGTCAACGCTTTAGTCCACCTGCCTTCATTCTGCCTGGCAACATGTCCTGCCCAACTCCATTTAAATTTCTTGAATGTCGAGCCGATGTCACGCACCTTAATGTGACGTTGGATTTCGACATTACATATCAATCATCATCATAATCATCAGCCCGGAGACGTCCACGCTGTACGACAACCTGCCATTTGCGTCCACCGGTTGCCAGCTACTTTAACAATATCGTCGGTCTACTTAGTGGGAGACCTACCTACGCTGCGTCTTCCGGTTTGCGGTACATAAGTTTACTATCTATACTTACTTTAAAATTATTGATATTAAATTGGCAATATAGAATATTATGAGTGAACTGAACTGCTCTTCTATTTCCAGCGTCTAATGACGGACAATAATTACTGAAAAATCGCTCGTGTAAAAGCAACTTAAACATCGTAAGTACCGCGTTAGAGCCCTTCAAAGGAAATAATCTTCGTTGCATTAAAATATAAATATGTACTGAGTCGTTAGCAAATCATTAGCCGCTCCTCTCCGAAGATTGGTCGCCAGCCCGCCGCGTTTCCTATCAATCGAACGCAAACATCGCCAGGCTTAAAATGGCGCCTAGTCACTTTAACACTGGTTTTTCTTTTTACCCACGATCGAGCGTAGGTTTAACATTGGACGAGTAAAAAAAAAAACAAAATTTATTTATTTCAGGTTAAGGTACCCATAATTATGCACAATTAAAAAGTTAATATACAAATTATTATAAAAAAAATAAAAAAAGTAGCAGAAAAAAATAAGCGTACCCCTCTGCCGAAAATTCAGTGGTCAGTGACCGTATTGACCACTTTGTGTGTTTTAGGAGTTTGTTTTAGTGTGCGTTCATACGTATAGGAATTTATTTTATTTGTGTGAAAGTTTACTTGAATGTGTGCCATGCGTGTTTATCTCTTCCCCGCAAAAGGTAGCAGAAAATTATGCAGGCACATTATAGCCATTGGTATCTCCAATAGTAATTATCCAAGCCCATGACGGAACGGAGAAGCGAGCGTTTCTATGGAGCATAATTTTATTATGATTTTTGTTTTTTTTTTATTTTGTTTTTTGTTTTTTTTTTTGATTTTTTTAGTTTTTTTTTTGATCATAATAAAACTATCGGGAGTGGATTGTAATTTTACTATAGTGATTTTCTATTTCCGAGTCGAAAAAGATATATAAAAAAAGATTTACTAGTTTTCATTGTGTAACATATTGATAAACGAAATAATGATGTCCAATGGTCCAACATACTCGTATTATGGTAAATATTGTGATTTCAGTTATCATTTAGTTTTGAGGCGAGCGGCATATTACTCCCCTTTTAAATGCCGTGTAACGAGAACATCAGAGCATTTCTATTTTTTCGCTACCTCTTGTAATGTTGTCATTAATTTGCTATTTTCTTCGGTGTGATGCTCGATGTCCTATCCCGGACGAGCCCTATTTTAGCTTTTTAAAGCCACAATCTATTTACTTTCCACAATTGTAATCTCCTTCGAGAATTTATAACCGCAACTTTAAGAAGTCTCGCGGACATTTGAATGTTTTAGCATTACTTTGGGGCGCTTTGTTCGTTCGCCGCGGTTCCTCGTTCGAGGGCCGGAATCATCTTAATGCCGGTAATTATACGGATTCTACGAATTACTCGGTCATAAGTAAACAAACTGAATGTCCTATTTACAATCGTAAATTTTGAGCGCAGAGCCTCTGCCAAGTCGAAGAGGGCAGTCTCTTTTATACCCACTTTAAGTCTTCTGCCTTTCATTAGCTTTAAAATAAACTCGATGCCCCTATAAACTGCTTTAGAAGGCGGATTAATTGTCAACCAAAAGTTTTACTTTCTGTTTCATTATGCTTTTCAATTATAAAGCTTTTAAAAATACTTATTGCAAAGGCTCTTTTTTATGAAAAATCTTACTTATAATGAATTTTATTACATTTGTTGGCTGAAGATTGTTGACAATAAAAAATCTAATTAAAAATGGCATCAATCAGAGCCTGTCTTCGGAACAGTCAGAATGGTTTCTAAGTCCTATTATTTTGTGGCTTAAAGAAGTGAAATAGATTGTAAATGCTTTTAATGTCGTAAGTTCGAAGAGCGCAAGCATTTTTGTATTGATAAAGGTCTCGAATATTCCTAAAATAATAATGATAGCAAAAATTAATTTGATGTTAAATAAAAATACCTTCATAAATCCACATGGCCAACCATTTAATGCTAAGGGGTTCAAAATATAAACTACTACTAAAAGAAAAGAAATAATGATGCCTAAAGTCCGGTGACGCCATCTGAAGCCAACAGCATCAGTCATTCATAAAAAAAAAAAGAGAAATAATGAAACATTTGCATAGGAGCATTTGCATTTAGAGATATGGTTATTTGTACGACAAAAAGGAAATCATTTACCTACCCATTTACTTACTACTGAGTAGTAGGTCGGTGATAGGTTGGTGACCCATTTTAATAGAGATTAGAATTTCAATGACAGTTTTTTTTATTGAATTAGCCCTAACCTGACGTTGGTAACCTAGCAACTAGAGATTGGCAAAAAGTCTTGTAACGAAAAGCTGCTGCCTTATCATGGTTGTTCCTGATTATGATAGTTACTCTGCACGAGCGGGTGGGCGTAAGGCGCGAGTAACTTGGTACCAGCGGGATGACATGCTATCACAATCAGAATCACGAACATCCATGATAAGGGTGCTGAACGAAACGGATTGATTACACTTCCATTGCTCGAAATGTAACTGCGGAATGCGTTACCCGAGTGGGTGTTTCCCGAAGTTGCAATGCCTTCAAGTCGCAAGTAAATCGTTTTCTTCTCGGCAAGAGCCATCGAAGACTGCATAGATCAACCACAGCTATCAACCTCAAAACTATAAATTCATTAAAAATCTCTTGTTTCTCCTGGCAATAAAGACAATCACTATAGAATCTATAAAAACTACTACACTGTGTTACTATAGAAATTATTTAATATGTGTACCTACTTACTGTTGGAAATGTATGGAATAGCCAATGATATTATATATACTCGTATAAGGATGGAGATATGTCATATCGCGCCCTAAAATGGCCCCGTGAAGACGGCCCTAAGGACTGTCTCGCCTGTCTGTGCTTACTAAGCGAGACGCGCGCTATCCTTTTTGCTCTCATAAAAGTGCTATCTTCTTTCGCATTCCAGCGCAAGTCGTAAACATGAAGTTGCGGGGGTCATTTTCAAACGTTGTTTTATTACGCGATGGCGCATCCTTCGTAATCTTTGGGAATAGCTGATAATTTATGCAACAGCTGATATATTTTTCGCGATTGCAGTGTAATATGCACTTAAAAGGATGCTAACTGATTAGAACTAAGCCTGCATAAATAAATAAATCACGTCATTGTGTGAATTCAAACGATTCAAATTCAAATTATTTCAATTAATTTTTCCCCTAAAGTGTTAGGTTAATTATCAAGTTAGTATTAAGTTTGTAGGCTTGCTAACATTTAGAACTATTTCGATAGTGGCGCCCGCATTTGTGGCATCCCTATAAATACTCGTATGTACTTTTTGTGTGGTGATATATCATGCTATTATACCAAATAAACATCTGAAAAATTCTACATTTTAGTATCGATATGGACAATATTATAGAGACAAAGCGAATTCACCAGTTCCAACGTAATTAAAAGATGTGAAACGGAAGGCAAGTTAAACATAAACAGATCAAGTATCTACCATGAGCCTTATACATTTTAGTTTGTATTTACAGCGCCAGTTACTTTAGGGTAAGGACTGAGAGCAGCGTATAGAAAAAAGTATGAATTCTCTTAAAACAATTATGTTAATTCATCGTCATCAGCCAATAGACGTCCACTGCTGATCGAAGGCCTCCCCCTTAGACCGCCACACTGTGCGACAACCTGCCATTTGTACCCATTGGTTGCCCGCGACTTTTACAATGTAGTCTATCCACCTAGTGGGAGGCCTAAGCTGCGTCTTCCGGTTCGCGGTTGCCACTCAAGGAACTTTCTTCCCATCGGCCACTTCAACTAGCTAACCCTGCGAGATATGAAACGAACGGTCGGCTAGAGGTTGCGAAATCCTGTGTTTCTTTGATCGAAGATTGATATTTTTATTGAGTTCCGCTGTCCCCATTAATTGGTATATGTCAGTGGGGACAACAGGAATAAATTTTAATGATTTTTATTGAGATCCGTTGTCCCCATTGAATGGGAACAGCGTCAATCGGACAACGGGAATACACCGATCTTTCTAACTCCAAGGATGGTCACTCAAGAAACATACTCAGCCTGGAATGGAAAGGAAATTGGCTCTCAGCTGATGCAGCTGGAACACATCATTAGTTGCTTGCTCTACCATTCTATGGTTTTCTCATGCTGTGTCCTTCACTGGTAGTTCAAGCTCTTTGTTGGAGTATGGATACACTAACCTCCGAGCTATCATCGCCATTAAAGCAAGAATGGTCCATCTCTCTTCTTGTGAGATGAAACACAAGGGCGCGGTTCGACACTGCCAGGAAAATTTAAGCTAAAGTAGTATTTGTTAAGATTATTTTTGTATGTATCTAAGTCTGTAAGGTATTTATTATACAGGCCCGTGTTTTATAAGGTGTTTATAAAATAAAGGAAATGTTAATAAAACTAAATTAAAAAGTATTTATTATGTACAACATAATACGCTAAAAAAAATTACAACCGAGTTCTACTTCGAATACCTGGATGACATCTTCATATTTTCTAGTAACTTTGAACCGATTTCGATAAAATCTAAGTATATGGGAGTACATCTAAAGTATTACCTACCAAACAAAAAAAAGAATCATCAAAATCAGTTTATAATTGGCGGAGTAATCGCGTAACATACATAAAAAAAACACATACAGTCGAATTGAGAACCTCCTTTTTTGAAGTCGGTTGAAAATAGGTACATACAGTCTAACTAAAGGCTTATGGCATTTCCCATACGCAGGTAGCCTAGTGGTACAAATATCCCATACCTCTTTGTATGAACTAAGCCAAAATATCACATGGGTTTATTTTTTAAAGTACTTACACAAAACCAAACTCATACATACAACATATTTTTAATCAGGTGGTCCAGTACATAATAAAGAAACGTCTTGATGGTTTTTAATAGTAACATGTTTTTTTTTTAATTTCTTCGGCGTTTCGCTTCATGTCCTCACCAAGTCCTCACCAGAAGGCTTCGTAGCTTGCGAGCTAAATGGCTGGCGCTCGCTTCTCGCGGCCGGCTAATGAAATAAGATCCCGGCTCCGAGCTAAGGAATGGCGGAATTAAAACTACATAAATGAGACGCCATTACTGAAGAAGTTCTCAACTGACTCCGCCGAACGACATCTACAAACATAATTCCCTTTTAAAATCGCTCCAATTATTTCTGTAGCAAAACCAGGCAAAGCTTGAGTAAAACAGACCGATAGAGCAAAATAAACAAAACAGGGCTCGTCCGGGATTTGAACCCGGGACCTCTCGCACCCAAAGCGAGAATCATACCCCTAGACCAACGAGCCGCATACGTTACTCGATCGATACAAACGGCTACTCAAATAAATGCGTAGCTAATGAGGTAGTCGTGTCACAGATTAAATGCCAGCTTCAACGGTGTTTATGTGGGTGAAAGTAAAGCCTTCTGCCATTCTATGCCACTTGCTAGTGTGTGTTATTACGACTAGAAGTCATCTTGATTCTCGCTCCAAAGGTCATGAGGTCAAAATATGGATACGATTTTCGACGTTCCTTGGAATCTAGGATCAGATTATAATTATTACGTTTCCAGTAGGAAACAAATTTATTTCAAAAATTGTATGTAGAATTTACATATACATCGCTGCCACAGTGTATACAATGTGTAACAAAAAGGTTCAACAATACGAAAGGGTATGTATATACTCATCATTATGAACAACTTTTACTACGGGGCGAATCCTGAATTCGCGAAAAAAACAGCTGTCCCATATAAAAAGTTCCTTGACCTTGGACAAAATGTATGGAACAGCTGTTTTTTCGCGATTTCAGGATTCGCCCCATAGTAAAAGTTGTTCATAATGATGAGTATATACCTACCCTTTCGTATTGTTGAACCTTTTTGTTACACATTGTATAATACTATCCATTTTTATACATAATATGATGTTAAGGTAATTTATTATTGAATCTTCTGCAAAACAGCGAGTGAACCCGTAGCGCACTGCTAGTTCAGAAAATATGAAAATAGACAACATAATTAAATCATACTTTTTTCCTAATAACCAAGACATATTTTTATAATTATCATTGTCCCCTGGAAAACGCCAGATGAAAGTGAGGGCTTAAGAAGTCCTTTGAAAGAAGTCATCTGCGCCTTGATTGATGGAACCACGCAGATTTAATATGTTAATTCTGCTTTTTCGTGAAAAATGCGTTAATAGGACTTACTTACTGTTATGGTTATAGCATCAGTGACATAAATCAATGAACTCGTAGTTTTGAAGAGAGCAGTTAAATATTTCCCTTGCACTGTACACAAAATCATCATCATCATCAGCCCGGAGACGTCCACTGCTGAACGAAGGCCTCCCCCTTAGACCGCCACACTGTACGACAACCTGCCATTTGCATCCACCGGTTGCCCCGTCCTACCTATGCTATTTCAGCAACTTTTATATGCCTTAATTAATCATTTTTAATTCAAAATGAAACATTTTGACAGTTTCATCATTACCATTAAACGGAGCAAACCTTTTTAGCCTATTTTCTTGAAATAATATTTTTTTAATAGGTATTCTTTGAAAAATATTTAATGATCATTCATTAAATCCTGTCCCACGTTTTAGCGCTTGGTGGAAACTCCTACATAGTCACGACAGTGCTTATAATATTGGTAGGTACATACAGCGTGGCGCTACTGTGCCTACATTAAATTAACACACGTGCAGAGTTAAAAAAAACGCGAAAAAAAACCAGATGTTCCATACAAAAAGATCATCGACGATGGACAAAATGTATGGAACATCCGTTTTTTTAGCTTTTTTTTATTTACATTATTTTTATGGTTACTGAACATTAACCCTACATGTTGTGTGTTAATTTAATGTCGGCACAATAGCGCCACGATATATTTTATCCTTCCAACATTATTCGTTTATAGAATCTGTCAACCTGCTGCCACGTTGTCATTATAATGCCAAAACCCGTGACGACAAGGTTTGCATTAGGTGTTCTCAGAAATATTTTTCCACCATAGTGACGAGTTTTTACGCAAATGTAAGTGCTTTTTTTATTCGAAAAACACTATTGTTTATTTTGTCATTCTGATGTAACCAAACGAACTACGATAAAGCTACTCGAAACTGTTGAAAACTAAGAAATTGTTACCAAGTATCTAAACGTCACGTCCGCATCGTCACGAGATTTTGGTACAGATTTGAAAAAAATACATGAATCCTAATCGTCATGTGTGCAATTTTTCGTGAAAATACCCTACTCTGCCAATTAATAGTTGATTTAGATTATTATTATTTTTGTTTGGTAGGTCATACATCAGAGATAGTCCCATACAAATTTTATCGAAATCGGTTCAGTAGTTTGGTTGTTAAATCAATATAGCTGGAATGAGATGTGATCCAGGTAATCGAAATTGAAGTCGGTTGTATTTTTTTTTCAAAGTGTGTTAAATGGTGAAACTACGAAAAAAGCATGATAATCAATGCAGCCAACAGATTTTTTCTAGACCGTTTTATTACTATCAAACTCTTACGGCCTTACTTAAAAAATCTTCTCATCCGTTAGTCACTGCTTAAGATGCTCTGCCATCTTCTCTCTTACGTGAAGTTGCACGTGCTAGAACAGGACAGAGAAGTTTAATCAGTAACTAAGATAATCGAGATTATTTTAGGTAAGGCTGTTAGTCGTTGAGCGGATACTTAATTTTATCGAGAGTAATCAGCAAAAATCACCTGAGTAAATAAACTAACATCATATCTTCAGGCGTACTCTAAATTACGACCGGCTGAGCATTACCAAAATGGGGATCCACACTGCGTTTTTTTCCGCTAGGTGGCTCATCGTCGATGCAGCACTCAACTGTAAACAAATGTTCACAAATGTTTTAATGTTTGTTAATGTTTAAAAAAAAAACAACAAAATTGTATTTTTTTCTACAATTTAATGGTTTTACTCTTTTATAATAAATAAATATCGGTGGACATTTCACACAGCGCCATCTAGCCCCAAACTAAGCATAGCTTGTACTATGAAAACCGATAGCTGATAGAATACTTATTATACAATATTTACAATAAAATATTAAATTGCTAATTATGCCTTGGTTAAATGGCTTACAAATCATGAAAGAAGATCCAAACTCAATGCGATCAAATTTTTGAAGTGTCCACGTGTTTTAGAGTGCTGTAACACGCTTGCTTCAAAAATGTTCCCATTCTACTCTCGATTTAGGTTTTCAACACGCGTTCTTACACAAAACAGAGGTCGAATCGCCACTGCCATTCCAGTACGATACAGTATCTACTTACACCGACCAACTGCAACAATACTCAATAGCGACGTCGATATCAGACGACAGGTTTGGTATTGTATTACTAGTCTTCCTGACTACAATGCTGAAGCTTTAAGTGACTAGTATGCCATAGTTACTGAAGTGTTAGGCTTCATTGAAAGGATTTAAGATAATATTATCATTAGTTCGCTTGCATGTAGCTCTATAAATACGGAAAGTGGTTTAAACGTAGAATAGATAGCACTTATTTAAATTTGTAATTAATTGATTATTCAACTTTTAACTGTTGTCAATTTTTTCAGCTTGATATATGTTAAATAAGAGATGATATATGATAGATATTTAGATGACTTTTCATCAGTGCAATGTTGGGAGGTTTTCTTCCTTTATGAATGCGAATTCCGAATCTTAGAACACTCATATTCTATTGAGGAAATTGTTCTGTGGAAACTGACGTAGATTTAACATAATATTAGTGCTGTCGAAAAAATTTACGGGTGGAATAGAAAATGTAGTAGGCGCAGATTAGGTTTAATTGAATAAATCCGTATCTATAAATAAAATAAAACAAACATATTAAGAAAATTGTAGCCAGACGCAATGGTAGAAAGTTCGTTTAAGCTTTACTAAAATTAAGTTTAATTTAAACAGAACAATCAAGTGATCGTAGTTGTTCTACTGTGAGCTCGAATTGTGGTCTTTAGGTTTAATAGCCAGTGGTGCGATTCTGGAATCGAACTTATTGGGAAAAAGTTCACATAGTTCGATTGATCAAACTACACGGTCGAGCACGTGGCCACATCCAACAAAAGCTAGTTATAGGTTTAGGCAATTTGCGCCTTACACTCCCGAAAAGGCACGCAAGGTTTGCAAGTTGAAGTGGCAATGGGCAAGCCACATCGCTCGAAGAACTGACAACCGATGGGGAAGAAAGGTTCTTGAGTGGCGACCGCAAACCGGAAAACACAGCGTAGGAAGGCCACTAGGTGGACCGACGACATTGTAAAAGTCGCGGGCAACCGGTGGATGCAAATGGCAGGTTGTCGTACAGTGTGCGGTCTAAGGGGGAGGCCTTCGTTCAGCAGTGGATGTCTCCGGGCTGATGATGACGATGACTCCCGAAAAGAGTTCCATGCAAAATTTGTGAGGACAACTAAACTTCCTGCAAGGTTCAAAAACTCAATCAGGCGCATTATTGGAAGAACACGGCGCGTTATTGAATCAACCGCCGTCAACCCCACGCACCCACCTGCCCATTATTATTACTATGCCTCTCAAATCATTTTAACCCTTGCCCGCCAGAGATAAGTTTATTTTAAACCGGTCGAGTGCCTTTCATTCATCTAAGTGCTTCTTTTGTGACGACATTTCCCTGCGCCTCTTCAATTAGCCTCACTGGAAGCACAAAAATTAAGTTAAATACTCCAACTTTGCGTTTGCGTTCCCTGTTTACTTATTGACTATCGGAGCATCGACGTCAGCGGTAACTTTGTAAATTAAAACTCTGTAGCGACTAATGTAGCCCTAGCTAGGTTTGTAAGTTAAAAATGTGGGCGTGAAGAGATACCTTATTATTGAGATTTCCGCTTCCGAAAATCTGTTCCAGCGAGAAAAATTGTGAACAAGTTTGTCAAGTGTTACAAGATTTAATCACAGGCAGCTTTACAAACATATTATGATTTTGATCCTTTTGTATATAGTATAGTTTTGTTAGGTATTAGCTGTAAAAAATGGTTAAGTTTCAACGAAGTGCACAGAATCCGAAATCCGTGTTGCTAAGCAACAAATAAAACTGCGGCATTTGATTAAATAAACATCACAACCCTTACAATGGTTTGTAAAATATGATCTGTTTTTTTCAGTTAAAGTTAATATTTTTTTCAGGCACTGCCATCACTAACTTCTCTGCGATTAAGAAACGCTTAAAACCTCGGCTTTCCTACCATACTCCACATAACGTCTCAAGTTGTAAAACTTAAGCCGGCGCCGAGCAAACTTGGCTTACCAACAGTAAGTAGCCACATATTTCACAGGGGCTCTACGCTACCTGCGCCTAAAACAATCAAACAGCCACTTCGAGCAAACAACTGCAACTTAGCGCCACGCCGCTTAGCTTTAACTAAATACTAACTTCGGCTTAGGTAAGATAAGTTACGAGGATACCTTCACATGCAAACAAGCGGTGTGAGAACAAGTTTACGTACCTATACATGTACATACATACATGGCCTTTACGTATTGTACAGACGACTTAAAGAGTGTGTGAAGAGTGACACTTATGACTTGGTGGCTGAATAAACCAAGTCGTCCACACCGTGAGCAGCTATGTGTCACGACCACTGAAGAGAGAAGTAAATAGAACGGAAATGTGACGGGCCGCGCTAGCCGGCATTAGGTGCAAATGCGCTTAATGACAATTGTGCCAATATACATGTTTTTAGACTGAGAATGCTCAAAAAGACAATTTAAATAGATGATAAGAGGAAATGTAACATTTTGCCCTTGCCTTCCCTCTATATTTATGAGATGTGTATGTTTGTCCGACAACACCTTTCTTCATTTCCTCTAAATAGTGACGTACCTGGAAGGGATACACAGAAACGACGTAAACATAAGTTGCTTGTTCCAGAACAGAGAGTATGTGTCTATAGTAAAAATGTATACTGCATGGCCATCAGCATTTATAACAAATTGCCTAATATTTTTAAAGAATTAAATATGAATAGCTTCAAATACAAACTGTTAAATTTTTTAATGGACAAATGTTACTATAATATTAACGAAATCTTAACAGATAAAATAATTGTTTAATTTTTGACAAGTATTAGAATGCCAATAAAATATTTGTACACCTAATTTAGGTAGAATATTTGGTACATAATTACAATTAAGACCTAAAATTAAGACAATATTCTAACAAATAAACTGATTTTGATTTTGATTTTTGATTTTGAAACCAAACCTCATTGCATAGTAATTAGATCAATTTTAATCTGTTGCAAAATAGCATTTCGAGCGTTTTGCTTCAAAGGCGCGACCAATTATTGCCATTTTTTCGTCGTAGTTTCTATACAAATAAGTGTAAAACTGGCGACAACGGTTTTTTATACAATTGCTTTAGAACATTGTTTTGACAGCCGTTCTAACCTAAGAAGTAGGGCTTTCGCTTTTCTGTGGTCACGACAGATGGATTGGTGTTGCTGTCGTGCCGTTTTGCTCGCTTTACGGCAAGCTTGTCGAACCAGGCTCTATCGTGAAGCTTCTGACCCTCCTTAATACGGTTCTTCCAATGGTCCCTGTTCTCTGCGAGCGTTATACATATAGGGCCTTACTAAAGGAGTTTGCCCACTAAGCCGTACCGCACCATGACCTGCTAGGAACGTACAACGGTACGCTCTACTATGCCCACTGAAACGCTAAAAGCTAAATCCTCCAAGTAAAAAAAAATTGGAAAAAAAAGTAAATAAGTGAGAATAAGTGAGAAAAAAAATGTGACTTGGTGCCTACTAAAACTTAGAAACATCTTATTATGCGTTGTCTAGCTTATTAAAGAGTTACGTTTTTTGGCTTTATCAACAAAATGAAAAATAATGTAAATATTCACATCAGAAAGAGAATTCACTAATTAGAGACTCCCTAATTATCGAGGTATTTGTAAGTACAAAGCGATTCTTAGTCTGCTACACGCATTAAAATACTTTAAAACATTATAATGAAGATCTTCAAAAAGTTCTTTGTTTATTTAATACGTAAATACATGCTACATTAATTCAAGTTTTATAAAATTTTACTAAGTAAATATTGTTACTAGTTATACAGGCTGTTAGATTTCAGGGTTGACCCATAGTAAAAGTTGTTAATAATGATGAGTACAATGATATCCTAGAAGGATAACGGTGTTCAATCTAACACCCCGTATAGGTACTCACAGAAAGCTTTCTTCAAAGTAAAATTGTATCGAGTTTATCTTTTTAAATCAAAAAATAACTACCTACTTATGAGAGTTGAATTTAAAAGCCGTGGTAGCCTAATGAGTAGACCTCTAGACTCGGAATTATAAGATCGTGGGTTCAAGTCCCGGACCTAAAGTGAGCTCTTTGGAGTATATGCACGCATTTTCCTCATCATCATCATCACTGTCCTTCCCTGTGCAGCACTAATTTTGACCAGCTATGACTGGCTTTTCGGTAAAGGAAAACATCATGAGAAAACCTGCATACTTTCGGAAAAATAATTCAAAGGCGTACATGAATCCACCAACCTGCAACTAGGCTTGGGTGGTGGCCATAGAAAAGCGAAAGCCCTACTATCATAATGCTGTATTAGAGATATTTATGCACAAACAAGTTATAGGGATGTATAATCTAATGCCACCCATATAACGAATATGTTGTATATCATTTATTAGATGAATAATAACACCAATGTCTTCAGTGGTGGTGGCCACGTGGCCAAATCGCCCTTCGAGGATAAGTCTATGCCCGAGTTTTGGCGGGAACACGGAAACATCATGTCGGCATTCTATTATTTACTTAAACTTGTGTTTTTTCGCGAATTAAAAATGGTGGTGTTTTATTCATTGAGTGCTGAATTACATGCACGAGTGTGGGCAAGTGATATAATGTGGTGACACATTTCTTTTCGTGTGTTTTTCAAAACTCCATAGAAACCCATAGTAAAGTCGCCACAACTTTACTAGGGTATGACTTGGACTCGACTATGACTAATTTCGTATGACTTACTGTAATGTCATGACTTATTTGACTTGATGATAACAAATAAATGTGAAAATTCATAAATTTGACACTGGCAGAATGCACAACGTGCGATGCCAAAAACTATGAAACAAAAAAAAAGTTTATGCCCAGCAGTAAATTAACTAACCGTGAACCTATACTTCAAATAATAATCTGTTAAAGTCTCATTGACAAAGAATTAAGCGTGAAAATAAAATTTAAAATCAGATAGTTTATAACTAGTAAGTAGCAATTCAGTAGAAGGTGTATTATATGTAGACAGGACGGGAGGTACGGTCATATTGATAGAAAACAGCATAGTCTGTTACAGATTAATGTAACAAGCAGATTTAGAAACCGAGGCACATTCTCGCGTAAATTATGCGACGCCACTTCACTAATCGAAGGCATAAATTAATACTACATTAAGCATCAATCCGGGAATTCGCATAACAGGTTGATACAGCACGCGATGGGTGGGCAGCGCCTCCCTCGCCGCCCCGCAATTTATTTAAGAATGTTATGTAAATTTGAACACAAGTCTTTGATCGTCCGCATCAAAAGTCCAAGCAAAAAAGTTCCACTAGAGCGAAAAAACCGAGAGGAGCTTAAGAAAAATAATGATTTAATCTTACTTTTCGCCGTCTCGCATATAAAAGCGACGGGAGGAGAGGGCGCGAGAATCGTTTTTAATCTTTGCTTTGTAAAGGTGATTATGAGGGATTATAGGTTTGGAAGTATGGCTGAAATTTCGCGGCTGCCGTGGGGGGGCTTCGACTTCGACTCATTTATGCCATATTTTTTGGGTCGCCAGGTGGGGTTGCGGTCGCCCCCTCGGATACTTCTCAACTTTTCCTTATTCTAGAGCTCTTCAAAGGAAAGCTTTACTATATTTTGTTTTGTCTCAACCAATAGACGGTGTAGTGCAACTTTTGATGGATCAGCTGCGGTCTCCCAACCAGTGAGGCTAAAAACTTTTCCCTGCAAAATCATGATTTGCTTTTTCATATTTTTATAGATAAGTGTAAGTGTGTGTGTGTGTGTGTGTGTAAGTGTGTGTTTATGTAACAAAAAAAATCAGTAAACATTTTAAGGACTTGCTTGATTACATGTAGAATCAGATATACTTACGTTTCGAACAGTTCTTAATAGAATATGCATGTTTTTTTTTTTATTGTCTCACAAAAGAGCTGACTTGCAACAAAACAACACATCGAAACTAAAATTTTAATATGTGCACAAATAACGAAGTTATTAACATTTTAGTTTCATGTTAGACAGGGAGGGCAATATACTAGCTAATGACGCAAAGTCCAAGATTCCAAACAAATTCCATACTAGCACGTGTTTTGCTAGAAAGGGACAGATGACTCCCTCCCAAATACTTTGAACGCTTCTTTACCAGCCGATTTCAATGATTTTTTCGATGTAAGCATCAGATTCAGTTAAACTCTCCGTATATCCATATTATTTTTAATAAACAAAACACATGCATATTCCCTATTGCTAGCAAAATACAAAATCAATACGATCACGAGTCTCATTAGACTCGCGATTCATGTTTCAAAGTAATGAGCGCTAATGTAACAATGAAGGTAATCTGACTTTTTTCTATCACCCGAAGTTCTGAATATCTCTATATTGGGCAAGTGGTCTCCAACATTGCGAGAGTGTTTTGTTCGTTTAATTACTTGTTACTATTAAAAATCCTAAAGTGATGACATTTGGAACTGAAACGTGGTCTTTAACTGCTCGACTTTTGGAGAAACTCGGAGTCACACAAAGGGCAATGGAGAGACCTATGCGCGGAGTTACTTTGCGAAATAAAATCCGGAACGAGGAAAGCCAAAGAACCAAAGTCACATAGCTCGCAGAGTTTGCAAGTTGAAGTGAGGCCAGGCAGGCCACATCGCTCAAATAACTGACAACCGATGGGGAAGAAAGGTTCTTGAGTGGCGACCGCGAACCGGAAGACGCAGCGTAGGAAGGCCTCCCACTAGGTGGACCGACGACATTGTAAAAGTCGCGGGCAACCGGTGGATGCAAATGGCAGGTTTCGTACAGTGTGGCGCCCTCAGGGGGAGGCCTTCGTTCAGCAGTGGATGCCTCCGGGCTGATGATGATGATTAAAAATTCACAATCCAATAAATGGTAAGTAAATACTGTAAAAAGTGTCTCATTCGCCGATCCGAGAGCCCAGCGCGGCCCGTAGCGCAATTTTGTCATTTTTCATTACGTGACCAGATCAACTTTGTCATCTCAAGCGGCGGCGATCTCCCGCTGCCGTACCTATAGCCTTTAGCCAGGTGTCGAGCAATTTCATCACAAGTAATGAAATCATACAATGAAAATCAGCTCCTAAACAGACCATCTGAAAGCATGTTTTACAATGCGAACCAGTGAAGATAGGTCTGAAAAAGTATAAAATGTTTTACTAAAGCTTCTCTCTAGATGAAGAGTGGTGCCTGGAAGACTTGGACTGTTACTATGAATACTTAAGCGTTGGATAAATCCATGTCTAGGTATAAAGTCTTCATTTTAAACACTTTTGCGCTTTTGTTTACTCGACGGCTACGAGTTACGAGATTTGCTACGATGCTACGAGCTAGCTTTTTGGCGTAATTTCGTAGAGCTTGTAGCAGTCACTCCAAATTATTTGTTTTATTTTAATATAAATGTACGAATCATGAAGGAACGTACTTACAATTCTTATTTAGATTTTGAGCCTCAACCATAAAAATAGGACAAGTTTACGCACTCACAGACTTTTGCTATGAATAATACGCTTTTAAAGAAAAAAAATAACCGACTTCAATTTTGACTACCTATAGATGACATCTTCATATTTTCCAGTTATTTTGATTTATTCCAGTAATTTTGATTTAAAACTCAAATTACTAAATCGATTTTGATAAAATTTATATGGGACCACCTCTGAAGTATGTGACCTATAAACAAACATCATAATCGATTCATAATTGGCGGAGTAATCGCGTAACATACATACAAAAAAATATGTACGGAATTGAAAACCTCCTCCTTTTTTGAAGTCGGTAAAAAAAACCGCCAATTTCCATGTTCTTTTCAGCTGTCTTGGAAATCATAAGTAGAGCATAAGGAGATGTGAGAAAACGATACCTACCTACAAATTGCTAAAAGCTTATCATCGTTATATGGATAGGTATAACTACATATATCTACTTATAAAACGAACGACTTAATTATATTGCTTGATCTTTGCGGGGAGGGGGGTGTGCGGGGGCCGTCTCATCTCAATCGCAAATCGGCCATCTTGCGCCCCCTGATCGCCACCCGCGTGCCCCTCCCCCCTCCCGTCCATTATACTTTTTAAGCCCCAATCTCGTTCATTTAAACGGTTGGCTTTAGATGGCAATCGCATTTTTCCACTGCAGGTCACGTCTCGACCCGTCTCCTGGCTCGAGGGCTTAAATCAACAAAAGAAAATAATAAGATTCGTTCAAATTAAAAGTGTAATGTCGCGAAAGCGCGGCGGCCTAATCCCACCGCCTTTCTTCATTAGGAGCGCCTCGCTAAGGCCTCGAAAACGCTTAAAAATGTCGCCGGAATTTTTCTTTATTCATAACTAAGATTAAGAGAAATGCAAATGAAGCGAAGCGTCGCGGGAGGCTACTTAGCTGTGTCAACAACGTTTTCAGTATTTGAGGGGAGTTTTTTCCATTTCAATGAGCTTGAACATTCTGTATTGGAGTACGAAAACAAATAAAAAGTACTGTCTCAAAGATCTATGAGCTTAAGTGTTACAGCTTATTTCAACTTAGGTTTGTTTAAAACGAGATTTCGAGTATCTTATTTCTATCATAAATCGTGAAGGTGGAAAAGCAAGTTTGCTCTCAATACTCAATTTCAATTGCAGTTATAAAGATTACATGCAGCAGGCTAATCATGTAAACAACTGTTCGGGATCGTGATTCAGATATGAGTTGTAAAAAATTGTCACTTGTCACTGTCACAGCTTCACGGTATCACGGAGGGACTTCTCTCACTATCGTTATCGAAGGAATTCATTGATTTCCTTAATTAAGTTAAAGCAAATCCATCGGTCTTTTGGCGTTTCGTCCTGCCCTGCAGGGTCAAATGAGATTTGGCGGCACAGTGACAAGTAAAATTTTTGATAACTCGTATCCGAATCGCGATCCCGAACAGTTACATGATTAGCCTGCAGGTCTTATTAACATATATTTGTGTGTAGGTACTTTATAACGAGCCTGTAAGGGCATGGCAACTTGTTCTCGATTAAGTTTTAAAGTTAAAAGCTAACCACGCTATGCAGTGCCACGCGTTTTCACCCGCGATTCGTGACATTAAAAGTTCCCTAAGTGTCATTCCAAAGTATGCTTCTTCTACAAGGTGACATTGAATTCGTGTCCGTTATCTTAGAGGGTCATTTAACCCATCGTATTGAACAGCTTTTACAACGAAATCACCGCATAAATCGCGAAAAAAAAAAGTCAGCTGCTCCATACATTTATTCATTCGTAAAACCATTTTTTTGTATGGGACAGCTGATTTCTTTTCGCGTTGTCAGGGTTGGTTTCATGGGGCAAGTTGTTCATTATGATGAGTTAGACCTAAGAAAAAAAAATGAATTAAATGTTAAACTCTGTATACCAAATTTACTAAAAAGCTTTCATCCGTTTTTGTGTGATTGAGTAACAAACATCTTAACATACAAACCTTGACATTTATAACAATTAATAATTATATTATATAATAATTAATAAGATAGTAGGATTATTGTCAAAATATACGTAACTTTTCCTACATTCTTGCATTTCTACATACACCATCATACCATACGAATATCTAGTATATATACCTACTGAGCTAACTAAAACTCCGCGTACCTTATTCCATTGTACACCTTAATATACTTAGGCAGTGACAACGCACGCAAACTATTTGGATTGCGTTTATTATAATTTGACAAACCAATTTTGCGTTCGACTGTACCCACTGGTAGCTTTAAACAATAGATGTTTTATTAAAGTTTGAATGTGGGTCCAGTTAACCGATACAAATACAGGGGGGAGTATGTGGTCAAGTGGACCCGAGGGTCCACTGGCGAGCGGGTCCAGACGACCGAAGACTCATCCTATCAAATACGTAATTATATTGATAAGTATCCTTTTATTTGTATTCAACAGAAGAGAAATACAATACTCTCAATCAAAGATAATATAATGGTATACTAGTACTTTAAATACAGCAATACTTACTGGAGAAAACAGAGAGTACAAAGACGTTCTACAGTGTTATCATTGGAACCCACCTATTATAAGAAGGGAGTGAAACTGTGTAGGTAGCGGCCATCGATCGTTTGCTTACAATTATTTGTTCATCCTGCCTTTACGTTTGTACCTACCACTCGCAACTCTTTCTTGGGCAGTCTTAAGCGATTAGGGATGGGACAGTAATAGTAACTAAAGTTATCGATGAAAATAAATTATTATTAAGCAATTCAATAGGGTAGATGACTGATGTTTAAATCGTTGAAACCAATAGCTTTGATGAAAAATTTGAGTAAATATAGTATGTTTATTGAAAAAATAATTTTAATCGGTTAATAATGTTCTGATATATGAGCGTTTAGAGTTTTTGTTAGAGACAACTCTGTCCCTTTCCCACAAAACAAAAAATGACGTCACGCCTTACTTGTCAGAATAGAATTTATATGGCGTACTGAGAAGTGACGTCACGATTTGCTGTTTCGCCTCTCTGTCTAGCGTGATATTAAAATGCTTATAAGTAGCTTATTTTTGATCAGATTTTCATTTTCTTTTCATTAATCAGCTATATTTATGGGCCACATTTTAATAGGACAATAAAAAAAAACCAGTCATCTAGCCTATTCTTTTACTTAAGCCGGTACAGGTCGCGTCATGTAAAAAGGACGCTGGCGGTTAAGCTGCGCAGTAGGCGATTTATCGGTATATTTGGTGGTATGAGGTGGTACCTAGCAATAACCAATATACGAAGCTGCGAGCAAAAGGCTAATTAATAATTATTTAAAACAATAGCCCTAGTACTTTTGTGCGCAAACACTCCCCCTCTACTTTCTTCCAGCGTTCTTTTTACAGGACGCGACCTATACACGTTATAAAATAGCTTAAGTAGTCTATCCGCCTTTTTTTTTTTTTTTTTTTTTTTTTTTTTTTACGTTGGGAAATGCACTTACGCATACCCTCCTGCCAGGGCGCAGGAGGGTTATGTCGGACTCGATGCCAGAGTGAGACTCGATGGCACCCCTACCGACTAAAAACCCAACGGTGTTCCCACACTGCGCCTATTGTCGAGGTCACGGGTACGCTCTCGCATTCATCCGCGACCTCGACGGCGCCGCCTTTTCGGGCCCACCACGGGGAGCCGAAGCTCCTCCCGCACCGATGACGATGTGTCCGAACACCCAGACACATCGTGCATCCACCTCGGAGGCCATGCCAGCGAGATGGGCGCCGGACGGCCCTACGTCCGAACGCCCTGGCCTCCATGCGGCGGGTCAGGTGAGTGGCCCCGCCGCCTGCCACTTCGGCCGTTGGGGATGGGGAGCTCTGGCCCCTCTGGCCTGTCCCCATCCCACAGCCCCACCACAACACACCCGGTGGGTGCCCCCTCAAGGAAAGCCCTTGATGAGGCCACCACCTGGCCGTCCCTCCTCGCTCTCCACTGTGCCCTCTGCTGATCAGAGGGACACGCGGAGAGCCCTCATGTCCGGACCAGGTCCGGACCCTCAGTAAGGGCCCAGCCACTACCGTGGCCCTTGGGAATGGAGAGCTCTGGCCCCTCTGGCCGGTCTCCATCCCTCAGGCTCGTGCAGTGGCCTAGCCCCCACCACTGTGGCCGCTTTCGCGGCCCCATCTCGGGTACCTCTTAGCTTCACCGTGGGGACACTTCCCACGGCTACTAAGCCCCCCCGCCCCGACAAGGCGGGTACCCACGGGAGGGAAGTAGTCTATCCGCCTGGCTTAACTGCGGTACATTATTAAATAGTAAAATAGTTATTGATTTCAAAAGCTTTATCATTTATATATTGTAGTATTTTTAACAGACATCTAATACGAAGCTAACATGCTAATAATCACATTTCTATAATTATTTACGGGATATTTACGGGCATTTACCGTTACGGTAAATTTTACCGTAAAAGTTAAAAGTTAAAGTTTACATGTTCACGGGCACACTCACATGGTGCATGCAACTGCGCCAAAATATCGGGAGCTCGTTTCACAACATTATTTATTTATTTATTATCAATTGCTTGTCACACTTACAGCTACGCCAAGGCGTGTGACAAGCCAGCAGTACATAGAATAACAATAATCGATTACATAATATAGAAACAAATTTTAAAAAATCATGTCATAATTATTTTTATTAAAAGGCACATAATAATTGAATCACAGTAAATATCCCGATAATCATAGAAATGTAATGAGCAACCGTGACAGTTTAAAACAGTGGTTTATGCTAATAATCTGTATCAGGGGCCGTACTGTGAACTGCTTATAGCGGGACCGAATAGGTTCAGCTGCCGACACTGCGCGACCGCGAACCTTATTGCGAGGCGATAAAATTCACAGTCGCACAGCGTCGGCAGCTGAGCGTATTCGGTCCCGCTATAAGCAGTTCACGGTACGGCCCCAGGCAGCTTGCCTACATTATACTTAACAACTTCTCCAAACTCGGCACACTATCCAGTTTTTTTTTAGTATTGTATTTTGTAGATGCAAGAGTTTTAACCTAAGTTTCTCCCAGTTTTTATTCACATCTAAGAACGCTGCGTGCGTTCGTTGCTATTGCTATCTAGAGTCTAATTTAATTAGTCTAAGAAAGGAAGAATAATAATAACGCATTTCTAAAAGTTACTTAACTAGTATTATTTGCTGCGATGTACAGAAATGGCCCTAATGCATAATGCCTAATGGCTTTACCTGCGTGTAATGCCATTATTTAGCGCGGTATTTTATACAGTACGCAGATATGGCCGGGTATTAGCACGCTAATAGGCTTGTGGCATTATTAACGTTGTTAGACGTAAGCTGATATTCAAAGTCAAATGATAGTGTGGCCACCCGTGTAGCGCAATGGTTAATGCATCATATAATGGACGTAAATTATTTCGATAACTAGACGTAAAGTGTCACGCAGGTGAAGCCCTAGTTTTAGAGCGACGAAATGGCGCTAACGCTAGCTTATTTTTCTTTACGCCCTGACTAATGTTTACGTTTCAAAAAAGAGATACACGCACGGTTTACTTACCTATCGTACTACAAACCATGTCTGTGTTAAAAAATCCGATTCAGTTTCTGTCTGTTAAAACAAAAACATCGATATCACCAGGTCACAACTCTACCCCGCCTGAAACAGTACGAAGTTTATTTTTATACCGAATTTATATCTAAGAGCGAATCCCACATTATTGTCTCCGACCATTTATTTTGTGATGGGCATTAAAACAAACCCCTTTTTCTTGGAGAAGCGATTTCATTTTAGCTGGGTTTAGGAAATTTAAGGCTGGTCTTAGAGAGCGGCGATATTGCTGCCCTCGATGCCAGTGGGTGGAATAATTAATTTTCTCTATTATTATACGCCTTTTCTTATTGAGATAACGCTTTGTTGTAGCCATATCTTTAGATTTAATAGGGTTAGATGCTTAGCTTGTAAATTATCAAGATTTATGTGAACATAATTTCGATTTTGAGTTTGTATTTTAGTGCGAGTATCGTAATATGCCTGTCTTTAGTATCTACAGGTTTAATAGAATGTAGCTGGTCCAAGCAACCGCGAACCGAAAGACGCAGCGTAGGAGGGCCACCCACTATATATCTATATATATATATAAGGCTCTGTCCTGACTGACTGACTGACTGACTGACTGACTGACTGACAATGCACAGCCCAAACCGCTGGTCTTACAGACTTGAAATTTGGAGGGTGTATTCGTCTCGATGCGGAGGGGAGTACTAAGAAAGGATTTTTCGAAATTCGACCCCCAAGAAGGGCGGGAAGTTTGTATGAAAGTCCTTTGTTTTTGGACTTTTAGTCACTAAAATTTGGATTTTGATAGTTCATTTAAAATAAAAAATACTGTTTCTAAACTTTTTTGACAGGGACGATTTAAGGGGGGGGGGGAGGGGGGTGGAATGTTGTATGGAAAGTTCTTTGATTTTGAATCTTTCGTCAGGCCTTGAAACCTGTAATGGTTTCGGCTTGGGTAGATGGCGCCACCAACGCTTTAGTTGGTAGCTTTTAACAGGTTGGGAAATTTGGCATCTAAGGCAGAGACTTCTGTAGCTTAATTGGCAAAGCAGTTGGGACGGAAACCCATAGAGACTTCTCGTATGCAGGTTCGAGTCCTACCGGAGGTCATAATTTTTCTTCCTGTTTAAGCTTTAAAAACATAGAAATACCATAAGTGTGGAATCACTTCATACAAAAATATTCAAAATAGTATATATATATATAGGTGGACCGACAACATTGTAAAAGTCGCGGGCAACCGGTGGATGCAAATGAGTGTGACGGTCTAAGGGGGAGGCCACGGTCAGCAGTGGACGTCTCCGGGGTGATGATGACGATGATGATCCAGGACGAATGTCGAAAAGGATGTCACTATGCTCATCATAGAAGATAGCATTCTATCTAGCTGCACTAAGGGAATAAATCAATGTCTTATGTCGCGGGCGGCATATTGAACTCTGAGTCTAGAGTTAACTCCTGAACGTAGCGAGGGAATTATATTATAGAGTCCTGAGTGAAGCGAGGGGTTCAAGCTGCCCAAGACGAAGACAGGTTTTATTTCAGAGGAGCATCCTCAACTTTTTACACCTTCTGCGAGACAATAAAAAGCCTACAAAAGCTACATAAATTAAAATTCACTGACAATCACAGGACCAAACACCGTCTTATGTTTCACATTCTTTGTAAACACACCTTTTTTTTTGAGTTCTGCTTATGGTGGCCAGTTGTATTTTCGAACAAACCTCTTTACAATGCCATATGGGCATTTTTTTACTTAGAGTTTTCCACAAGTTTCCACACGAATTTGACGTTCCAATTTTACATTAGGGAGTTTCGTACAATTTTATATCCCTTAAGAGATAATGCTTTACTTTACGTTGAGATTGCATGATATTTATGTAATCGGAAATTGTCGAGCAGGTGGTGTGAAAAATAGATTAGTTTCCTAATCTGATACAGTGTGAGTCCAGCCTTATGGCATCCAGCCCGCACAAGCCTTCGACCGCTGACATTAAGGCTAGCCAATCAGCCCGTATGAACTTATTTTTATTCAGAATCTGCATAAAAGACGTTTTCTCAGCAGATAAAAATATATTGTCAGGGGGTGTCTAATTATAGAAGACTCTATGACTATGTGGTCCCGTCGTTGTAGTTTTTTTTGTGCTATCAAGTGACGAGACGAGCGGGGCGTTCGCCTGGTGGTAAACGTCAAGCCTGCCTACAACACTAACAGTAGCAGTGCCCAAATTGTAACTTTTAAATACAATCCTGCGCCGCACTGTACTGCGCTCGTCACCCTGCTGAGATGTTAGATGTTAAATCTCTTCATACTCAGTAATTTATCTGGTAACATTGCCCTTCAAGCCGAAACACAGTAATGCTTGCGCACTACTGCTTGGCGGTTGAATAATTGGCAATAGTGCGGTAGCGAAAAAAATATGAGTTGCAACGTAAGACTTCACACACGTTTGCCTCCTGTTTCATCAGCTTTTTTCAATTATGTTTTTTTTTTTTGCTTTTACGTATGCAAAGCACTCGTGACGAATCAAAGTGGCCTCGGTCTATGTTTGCGCACTCGTTGATATCCCAACCGAATATCCCGTGCGTTTGGTAGCATGGAGACGACTTCTGTGAACACAAAATATTATTTTAATTAAAAGAAATTTTCGGCATTCGTAATTCGTATAAAGGAAAGGTTAATGTTACAATGCTTTTGGCATAAGGACTTAATTGCTCCTAACCTAACATCGATCATCGACGCACACAGCTCAAAGAAGCACCAGACGCGCGGCGCGCATATGCGTATATGCGTACGCGCGACTGACGTCATCAGCTGCATGGAACGAATTCAAGCCTAAGGGTGAAACTACAAAATGTGGTGACGCGTGGCTACGCGTGGTATAGTGTCGCTGCAGGTTTTTGCAGTAGCGCTGTAGTACCGACAAAATGTCAATGTGGTTGCGTTGTCGTTAGCAGTTGCGATGTGGTTGCGTCGTGTGCAGACACAGTTCGACTCTGGCTTTCATAGAGTGCGCACTGTCGTTGCGTCGACACAACGTTGTATCTGCGATGTGGCCGGCAGCTCTTTCACTGTGTAGCTGGTGATTGCGTTGTGGTTGCGATGTGGTTGCGTTGTGGTTACGATGTGGTCGGTATCAACCACGCGGTCGATAACGACGGAAAAATGTGATACGTGTAAATTCTACTATTCATTTTCAATACAAAATATGCGCCCGACCACGTGATGTGGTTGTGGTGTGGTTGTGGTACGTGTGGGTTGACCCTTAAACTCTTATAATTATAATTAAAAAGATAAAGAAAAGTTGTTTTTTTAACCGAAATTTTTTTTCATACAAAAGACATCAACGATGACCACTACAACAAAATTGTTTGTGGTCCGAATAAAAATTAATGGACATCTGAGTTTGGACATTGAAAATAAAGTAATCATGACAAGGTAAATATTGTCATGTATACAGCTATATCAATAAATATGCCAATATAGAACACTTCTTGAAGCAAAGCACAATTTTTTTTGGCTTTTACTTAATATTTAAAAAAAAAAAAATTATTCGTGTTATCTTTGTATTCAAATCTATACAAAGTACCTACAAAAAACAAACAAAATATAACCCAATACACAAAAATAAACTAAATATTGGTGAAAATGCATACAAAAATAAGCAATTAAATACAATCTTAAGTTGCAAGATAAAGTCTTGCAACTTTAATTGTAATTTATAAAACAGTAACAAAACAAACACTATACTGTTTTTTTAAAAAGTGTTTTATAATTTAAAATTTCAGCGTTCACGTATGTATTTATGTACATGTATGTGAGTTTCTTTATTCCGCCATAACTTGTAAATGCCTAAACAGAATTGGATGTATTGAATCCTTACATCATCCTAAGTGACACTGGGTTTTTTTTTTCAAGGCTGTGATATTTTTTGTATATTTTATATTGTTTTAATTATGGCATGTTACTCTGTTTATATGTAGCCTATAAAGAAGCAATGTTCTTCCAATCAAAAGCCATCTCCTTGCTTACCGAGCTTTAGTATCCCAGCTTAATTTGATTAGCGGCCGCCAGCCACAGAGTGCCCTCGTGGACAGCAAACTTTGGCGACGGAATGTGTACTCGCTTCTATATTTACATACCTACGGAATTTAAGCTCCATTGCCTGGTATTAAAAGGGTTACCAAGTTTTTAGCTGTATTAGATTTGAATGATCAATTTATTTTACTCAATTTGTATAATTATAAGAGGGTGTCCAGGTGTCCTGCTACTATTGGTTTTTTTAAAGTTTTGACCGATTTTGCTATTTACAGAATAATAGGTAGATTTTGAGTGAGTCTTAATGTACATAATTGGTATGTAGAGAGAGAGGCTTATTCCCTGCATGTCTTTATATATAATAAACTGCTGTTTATAATATGCAAAGACAATCACAGCTAACGACGAAGAATCAAAAGAAGAGACAGGAAAGGGAAAGGACAACAGGGACATAGTCACTTATGTCTAATTATATTTATCGTCCGATGATTAAATATAATTATGATGACGATGATATTATAATATGATATATGTATAAGCGAATCAGAAGCTTTCCACAACTCACTGCTGGAAATAAGCCTCTCTCTCTACATACCAATTGTGTACATTAAGACTCACTCAAAATCTACCTATTATTCTGTAAATAGCAAAATCGGTCAAAAGTAAAAAAAACAAGAAGCTGGAGCATCATTAGTTTTAGTTCGACCCAAACTAACTTATAATGAGTTTGTATATTTAGAAATACCTCCAAAGTACTGGCGGTAGTGACTAGAACACCTTGTATCAAATCAAATCAAATCAAATCATTTATTTGCAAGAATACGGTACAATAGAGATCTTAATTAAATATTTGCCGGAACACAGTATTCAGTCTGCAAGCAGACGTGCAAATGTTAAAATTATAATTTAATGTATAGGTTAAATTGACTTAATGTAATCTGTATTGTTACCTATTTGAAAAATCCATGAACTCCTTTACACTATAGAAACAATTCTTCAGAAGCCAATCACCACAAAACCAGGGTGGCCTGGTGAAAAGATTACAATTACGTATAGTTCACCACTCGGATAAAAGTTGGGCTATTGCTTATATGACAACTAGAAACTCTACCACGGAAACAGAACCCCTTTTTTTTATACAATCAAGTGACGAGACGAGCAAGGCGTTCGCCTGTTGGTAAGCGTCACACCTGCCACTAACAGTAACAGTGCCAGAATTGTGAACTTGCAAACACAATCCTTGCGCTGCACTGCACTGCACTCGTCACCCTGAGATATTAGATGTTAAATCTCTGCACACTACTGCTTGGCGGTTGAATAACTGGCAATGTTATGGTACTTCCCCAGGCGGACTCTGCAGTAGAGGACTCTACTACTACAAAATCCTACAACCCCTGCCCGCAAACGAGGCCTTCCAGTTTACGAAATCCAGCCATAAACAATGAACATTGGTAGACGTTGGTAGATTTTACATTCTCCTCGTTGAGAGCGTAGCATTTATAGCACTGACGACCGCTATACTATGCAAAAACTATGACTCTATAATTATTCTTCCATGATCGTAGGGACAAAAAGCGCCATCTTTCGTAAAGCCACGAAGTTAACTTATGTTAGTGCTGACGTTATGGTCGTCGTAATTTTCCACATCTCTCACGGGCTACGCCTTTTGCAGCGCCATCTTCTAACTACTTATCGCACTACAATTCATATTGGAGTGTGATTTTAGGTTATATTAAGCAGAAGGTTCTAGGACGAGCTATAAGTATTCTTAAATTTTGTAGATGGAGTTAGTAGTAATTTTTAGCCAATCGGCTTAGTTAACTCGAGATATTTATAATTTTTCTAAATTTAGTTTGTTTGGCATCTATTTTTAAAACGTAATAAAAACAAATGTTTACTCATCACGCAGTTTGGTTTTTAGCCTCGTTTATTATTTAACTATCGATTACGTAAGAGGAAGATTCTTAATTTTAGAGGAACCGAATTACGTCCCTCTTTTTTTGTTTATGTAAAGGAAGTTCTTGAGGAATGAATGAGGTTCTTCTTTCATCATCTTCATCAGTCAATTTTGTTGATGTGGTTATAATACTGATTTGTAGTCTTTTATAGCCAGATAATAGAATTATTCCATTCTACTAATAATATACTATTTGTAAGTGCGAAAGTATGTTTGCCCGCCTTTGCGCGATAACATAACACCAGATTGAGCTGTTTTTAAACATGTTTAGGGTAAAACCTGGATAGGTAGTTGCCACACTTTTTGAAATCACTTTAAGTATATATCTCTCAGTACAAAAAGCAAAATGTTTTACTTGTAAAAATGGCAGGTACCTACTTTGTTTTTTATCTACCATTTTATGAAAAGTAAAAAACATTATCTTTGATATTTCTAGAGTATAAGCGATTTTTGCGGAACATTTTGTGGCATTTATCCCATGTAGAGGATAAATAAATAAATCGAGGGGCTGGACACGAGCGTGTCCAGCAGGCTAATCATGTAACTGTTCTGGATCGCGATTTGGATCTCGATTTGTCATAATTATCACTTGCCACTGTCATGCCAAAACTCATTTGACCCTGCAGGGGCAGGACGAAACGCCAAAAGACCGACGGATATGCTTTACATAATTAGGAAATCAATGCTAGCGAGATAAATCCCTCCGTGATGCCGTGACAGTAACAAGTGACAATTATGACAAATCGCGATCCGAATCGCGATCCCGAACAGTTACATGATTAGCCTGCTGCTGGTGAAACTTAAAAGTGGTATCAGTTGTGATTTCGCCATCTGGACACGCTAGAATTTTCATGTGGTCCAGATAGTGATTAATAACATTCTGTTATAGTCAACTGGACATTATTCTGCTTTTTTGAAAAAAAGTACAGTCACGTTAAAAAACGCTAGAAGTTTTTGCTAGAATCTCACTAATCGCTACAATCAACCTCATGTATAAACCTGCCTCTTTTTTAACCGACTTCAAAAAAGGAGAAGGTTCTCAATCCGACCGTATGTTTTTTTTACGTGATTACTCCGCCTATTATGAACCGGTTTTGATGATTTAATAAAAAGGAATAGGAATATTGCTTTCAATTCAATCCTTATACATAATATACTAGCTGTCATCGGTGACTTCTTTCGCGTGACATAATATAGAGTTAAGTCACCGCACAGCCGCACACCCCACAACTACACCACAGTCTCAGCTGCGATACGGGATGCGGGACGCCCAGGCTCTAATATCTGCCTGCGCCTGCTATATTGACATATTTATATTGCTATATTTTTAGTGATGGAAATTTGTATTTGGATAGATTTTTAAAACATAAATAGTTTTTGCCATAGTTGATCTAAAGCGCTTCGACGGTTTTTGACCACAAATAAAAAAGTCCACTTCTTGAAATGGGCACTTCTTAAATTTACCATTTCTGGGCACCGCGCGAAAACACACTGGTGCATGTGCATTTGTGCAAGTAATAGGTATTCTGATTATTTGTAAACAAAACAAAAATGGCTTTCGAAAAATAAAAGAAAGTCGAAAAAGAGTCCATTAACGATTACGAGTCGAAAAATAGGTTTACGCAATTTTCTACCTTATTAACATTTATCGGAAAACCATCATTTTAGACTCCGTAGAGACCAGTGAATAAGAGTGTAACAAAAAACATGTTAAATAATAAATGTCAATAAGGTCGAAAATCGCGCAAACCTATTTGTTCGACTCGTAGTCGTTAATGGGTTCTTTATCGACTTTCTTTTGTTTTTCGAATGTCAATTGTTTATAATTTGTAATTTTAGTACTTTTTATTTGTGGTCCAAAACCGTCGAAACGTACGAGACATTGGTCTGCGTGACTGTATTTTCTAATGAATTCGGGAAAAATCTCAACTCGAGTCCAGTTGGCGGAAACTTGTAAGTAATTTGTTTTAAGATTCACTATCTGGACATGCTTGAAAATTCTAGCGTGCCCTGAATAATAAATGATATGTACCAATTTTGAGTTTTTTTTTTAGCTTTGAGTGGTATCGCAGGACGCAACGAATTTTTTTAATGGTTGGCATGCTAAGTGTTTGGCCACAGCTCAGTAACGGTGTAATTCAAGATGGTAAACACGGTTAACACACATAGCGTGGAATAAGAACTAGCTTTCAATGAGGTTGCCGGAGCAACCACTTGCTTGGCAGATGTTTTTTTTCTTCTCAAGTCTCTTCTAGTGCCAGCGGAGTACTAGAAATAAACTTACTACCATGTTGTGCAGTTTCCTAACCCCTACGATGTTTTCTCTCACCGGCAGCACAAATATTTTGATAGGATTTGAACTCACCCCCTCAGGGCCGTAGCCAGGGGCATTGAGGGGCAATGCCATACCTTAAAATACCAATGCCCTTAAAATAAGCAAAGTACTGTGAAGCGCCCTACCTGTTACAACAGCTGCCTTACCTTAAATTCTGGTCTAGCTACGGTCCTGCATCCCCTGCGAATTAAACCTACTATCCCATTAACGACATCGTTAACACAAAATAAGTAAAATAAATAAATAAAACAGTCAACACAACAAATGGTCCTTGCACGATATTTATTTTCCATGCCCTTACAGGATCTTTAAGAAGTACGTAATATACAAAAATGTTTTATTGAAAACCTGCATGTAAATATAATACTTTATTAACAAGTAGGTACTGCATTACTTTGTTTCGGTTTGAAGGGCAATGTTTCCAGAGAAATTACTAGGTATGAAGAGATTTAACATCTAAAATCTCAGGGTGACGAGCGCATTGCAGTGCGGCGCAGGATTGTATTCGCAGGTTCACAATTCTGGCACTGCTACTGTTATGTGCAGGCGTGACGCTTAAAGAGGCGAGTTTCTTGCTCGTCTCGTCACTTGCCCGTATAAAAAAAACAAGATATATAATTAAAATAAAATAAAACACGACTGCCCTGCCAATTTTTTATAGCCAATAGATATCACTAGGAATGATATAAGGATTCTAACGATAAGTACCCCATACAATCTGTTCAGGTATTTAGAAGTTATTGTAGAATAATAGTACAATATGATACAAGTGTGCTATGTTGGTCATTACACTAGGGGCGGTATTACGAGTATGGGCGCGAGCCGCAGGCGAGCGCGATAAAGAAGCCGAGAGTGCAATGTCCAACATAACACAAGCGTTTCATACGACTGTTTTCATCACACTTTCGAGAAAAAAACAATATTTTTTTGATAATATCAACCCCACAGCGAAAACGTCAACAAATATTTGCGGAAAATGGCGTCCAAACCAGCAATGCGCGAGCAGGTTACCATTTACTTCAGCCGCATTTATACCATTTACTCTTTGTTGGTATTACAAAAAAACTGTAAGTATTACCCAGCTATATTAAGAATGCTTCGTATACTTACAACTAACTTGCAGTCACGTACAAATTTAACCTTACCGGGTTATGCCTATTATAGCACTAGTGCGTTGTGTGAGCTTAAAACCGATGTAATAAGACCCACTTTACGAGCAAGTGTGATGAAAAGAAATAAGCATACATAACCTACATGACCTCTGAAAATATTACACTCCTTTTTTTGGGCAGTCGTGTAAAAACATCGAGTATTGCATACTAGGTACGTACTGACTTTGTATTGATTTGTTTACAAAGACAATGAATTCCTAATAAGTAAGTAATATGTATTATTGTATTATTTATGTAAATACAGCCAAAAGGTTGTCGGTGCGATTGTTTGCATCACTTATCACATTTACATGTTTAGCATGAAAGTCATGTATAAGTATTAGGTATATAAGAAACACGTTTTCCTGCACGCTTAAATTCAGTAATAGATACATAAATATACGTAAGTACACACTTGCTTATGCAATTAGCATTATAGCTTATTGATTATTGAAACAACTTTGTACCAGAAAAAATAAGTGATAGGTATCTTCATAGAAATACTTTTATGAAACATTAATACCTAAGACGTAATTTATACTTACCTATTAATAGTACCTACATTATGATACCAGTGTGCTATGTTGGTCCATTGCATTCGAGGCGGTATTATGGAAGCAGAGTGTAATTACCAAATGCACACGCGATCCATACGACGATTTTCATCACACTTGCGAGGAAAAAACAAACTTGTATTATTTGTTATAAACTTTTTGATATTCAACAGTGGTTGCAGTGAAAACGTCCACAAATATTTGCGGAAAATGGCGTGCAAGCCAGGGATGCGCACGCAGGCGACCATTTTCTTTAGCCGCAAGCTCTTTGCTGGTATTACAAAAAAAGTATTGCGCGGCTATATTAAGAATGCTTCGTATACAGAGATGTAACTTGCAGAGGTACAAACTTAACTTAACCGGGTAATACATATCATAATACTACTGCTCTAATATAAAAAGCACGCGTGTATAGATAATAGCATGGATTTTTATTATCAGCCTTAAACCGATGTATTAATAAGATCCACTTTACGAGAAAGTGTGTTGAAATAAGTAGTACTTTATAGAACTACATCTAACTAATTAAATTACTTATGCTAGGTAGGTACTACGCGAAAAAAGGATTGTTTCCAGACCGATGAAAGTCTAGAGACAATCCAAATGCTCAAACCTAGTCGAGCGCATCCAGCATGCTGGCGGCATTTCCACGTTGAATGGCATCGCTTATGCGTTGGGCCAAATAAATGTCATTTTAATCACGCATAAAGTACCTATAATATGGATCCCATAATTAAAAAAAAATAACTTTAGTAACAAAACGTCACACATAACAACATAGGTAAAATTATATGCCTACTTTCTAAACGTAGTCTAATAGTAAACTCCTGGAAAAAATGCTGTGTTTACGTATATACAAAGAAAGCAAAAAACTTGTTTTTATCCTGCGCGTACGTAAGCATTTCTACGTAGAAAGGCAAAAAATCGTGATTAATATTCCACTCGAATAATCCATAGTCCATAGCTATATTTGGGCTAATACGCAAAAAACGTGTCTAAAAATTCCACGCGTGATCAATTGACGTGATAGATGCTATATTTGACCACAGGAAAGTTAAAAACATACAAAACCGCAAGTTACCGGTTTTTGTTGTTAGTTCGGTTTAAAATAACCTTAGAGTTCGTCAATCTCCCAGTTAAATCTGGTTGTTGAGCGCAGCATTAATTAACTAATTTGGACTTTACTGGTTACTATAGTTATTTATTTCCCCAACTTTGACCCGATGATAAAAAAACACGAGAGTAATGAGTGCTATGAATATTATTATAAGTATCATAAACTTAAACTTAATCAACTACTCATACACGAACGAAGGCCTCCCCCTTAGACCGCCACACTGTACGACAACCTGCCATTTGCATCCACCGGTTGCCCGCGACTTTTACAATGTCGTATGTACACCTAGTGGGAGGCCTTCCTACGCTGCGTCTTCCGGTTCGCGGTCGCCACTCAAGAACCTTTCTTCCCCATCGGTTGTTAGTTCTTCGAGCGATGTGGCCTGCCCATTGCCACTTCAACTTGCAAACCTTGCGAGCTATTGCGGTAACTTTGGTTCTTTGGCGAATATCCTCGTTCCGGATTCTATCGCGCAAAGTAACTCCGAGCATAGCTCTCTCCATTGACCGTTGCGTGACTCTAAGTTTCTCCAAAAGACTGAGACCACGTTTTAGTTCCATATGTCATCACTGGCAACACACACTGGTCGTATACCCTTGTCTTCAGACACTGCGGGATTTTGGACGAGAAGATATTACGCAATTTTCCGAACGCTGCCCACCCGAGTTGGATTATTTAGGCGACCTCTTTGTGGAAGTTGGACCTACCTAACTGAACAATCTGTCCAAGGTAGTTGTAGTGGTCAACAACTTCGAGAGTATCGTTCCCAACGACAACCGGTACGGGCACAACATGGATAACTAATCAACTGCATGATTACTGTACAAATCAGTATACTTATGCAGTTTATCCCTGGTAATCCGAGTCTAATGAGAGTAAAACCATTAAATTCTGAAAAAAAAAACCAGTAAAATGCAGTGTAGATAATAGGTGAAGAAATTGGTGAACTTACATTTTAAAAAACATAAGTCGGTTCATTATTCCATTTGTCCGCCACCACCAAGAAAAGGAAAAGAAAAACGAAGTATACAATATGAAAACTGTAGCTTTATTCCGCGAGACCACGAACCGTATCGCGCCACGATACGCTAATTTTTGTAGTGGTAGGACTCCACTGCAGACCTTTGTCAGTTATTCAACCGCCAAGCAGTAGTGTGCAAGCATTACCGTGTTCCGGTTTGAAGGGCAATGTTACCAGAGTTACTGAGTATGAAGAGATTTAACATCTAATAACTCAGGGTGACGAGCGCAGTGCAGTGCGGCGCAGGATTGTGTTCGCAAGTTCATAATTCTGGCACTGCTACTATTAGTGGCAGGTGTGACGCTTACCACCAGGCGAACGTCTTGTTCGTCTCGTCACTTGAATGTATAAAAAAATATATATAAAAAACGGTTGGTCGCGCAGTAGTTTCGGCGGCTGAACTTAAAGCACAGACACAGATAACTTAACATTAGTTAAACAATTGGTTTTAAGGTTTCACTGACAGCCCCTGATTCCTGATACGGGACTGGGATCTCACCGCCAGCCTCACAAATCGCATGCCAGATGCGCCTCCTAAGTGGACCATCACGGCTCTTCCAGTCTCTTTTGAATATATCATTATTTTTTGTCCTGCACTGAACTCATCCATCTCGAGCTCTGGACACTGGACAAGTGGACACTGTCATGCATCTATCTAATTTATGGCCTTCTGGTCTTTCTCATGAGCATACGGATAAAAAAAGCGAATAAAAATCGTTAGTTTGACGTACTACTCGTATAATAGGCAAACGCAAAATGTAGGTAAACGTTAAGCACACTATTAGTAGCGTTTTTAAGCACACTAACTCGTTTTTTTATCGCCATTTTTCAATCATTAGTCTCGGCTTTACTGTTCTTGAGCATACCGCTTTCATTAAAAAGGTTAATGACGTTAGTTAGTCTGTGCTGCGTAGTTCATTTGGCATCGACCTGGGCATGTCCTAAAACAGCAACCAGAACCACTGGAGGATGGGCAGCAGCGTCCTCTCGGTTAACGGTGATGAGCATTCTGCGATCCCCTAGTAGCCTGCCAGACGTGGGGATTATAGCAACCCCTCCCTATTAAGTGGGAGGCCTTCGTCCAGCAGACGAATGCTGACGTCTGGAGGTCTTCTGGCGATGATGATGACGACTACATTTTTGTGTTGTGTCAGAACTTATATGAAGTTTGTTAACTTAAGCAATGTTTTTAAGCAAGATCCATAAAGACAAGTTGAATCAAAACTTTGAGGTAGATAGTTATCTGATATCTGTATAATACACGTGAAACAAGATAAAACTTGTAAGTAAATATATAATTATATTGTATCTAATTGTATCTATGTGGATAGATAAAATAAACATACACGAACTACAATGCCGTAGTAACGTTATAGCTCCACTGGTAAAATCCGGTTAGTAAAGTTGCTAATTACCGGTTTTAGTAGTTAAACGTCCTATGGTTAAATTGAAACGGCTCGAATAATGTACGATAGTATAGTGCATTCCACACGGCACTATCTGAAATGCAATATTGATTGAACTTTGCAAGATTATTTTAAGTATTATGTTATGTGTTATCGTGTTATGTCTGTTTTATTTTATATTTTCATTCAATAACTAATTACTGACTATATGATATTTTATACTACTTTAATTGATACAAATTATTACCAATTTCTACATAATATATCTATTCCATTATGAGTCTATGTACTTAACTTTTATTTCATCATACAAGCAATTTATTAAAAATAATAATTAATTAAACGGTTTTGTCATCAAAACTAAAGGTGTATACCAAATATCACATCAATCTGTCAACAGAAGGGGGTAAAATTGCAATTATTAAAATAAAAACTTCAATAAAGTTATATTATTATTAACGGGATATTTACCGTGGTTTTGTTGTGAAAACTTCAATTACTAAACTTCAATTAGGTACTAAACATTTCAATAAATAAAATTTCAATTACTAAAACTAAATTACAAACGATTATATAGTTATGTTGAATAAAAAAAAATATTACTGTGTAGATATTTAATGTGTAAATTAAACATGTGTACTGTGCCAGTACATAAATAAATAAATGTCGTCGTCGTCAGCCATAAGACGTCCACTGCTGGACGAATGCTTCCCAATAGTGGGGTGTTGCCATAATCCCCACGCTTGGCATGCGGCTTGGGGATCACAGAATGTTCACCACCGTTAACCAAGAGGACGCTGCTGCCCGTCCTCCGGTGGGTCTGGTTGCAGTTTACAGACATACCCAGGTCCAACACACATAAATGTAAATGTATGATATTTGCTTCTTTTAACGGTTGGTTTTTATAACATAATTACAGTCAAATAAAATGAAAAAAGGGGGGGAATACCATACACGTTTGTAAGGTCATGATTATAGATTACATACATCCAACAAGGCAAAAAACCGCGTATGGCACGCGCATGGCACTGGTTACGAAATTCTTAAGTTTTGTATGCAGACTATCAGTTAACGGTGTTAACCATTCTGCGATCCCCAAGCCGCATGCCAAGCGTGGGGATTATGGCAACACCTCCCTTTAAAGGAGAGGCCTTCGTCCAGCAGTGGACGTCTTCCGGCTGTTGATGTTGTGTGTGTGTGTGTATGCAGACTGCCAGTTATTCAACTGCCAAGCAGTAGTGTGCAAGCATTACTGTGTTCCGGTTTGAAGGGCAACGTTACCAGAGAAATTACTGGGTATGAAGAGATTTAACATCTAATAGGTACCTATCTCAGGGTGACGAGCGCAGTGCAGTGCGGCGCACGATTGTGTTCGCAAGTTCACAATTCTAGCACTGCTACTACTGTTAGTGGCAGGCGTGACGCTAACCACCAGGCAAACGTATTGCTCGTCTCGTCACTTGAACGAATAAAAAAAAGACGACAATGTTGAGATGTTTAGATGTTTGATGTTCGTTATACTCAATCACGCAAACACGGCTGAAAGTATTTGGATAAAATTTGGTATTAAAATAGCTTAGGCTGCATTTTATCCCATACCGGAACCGATAATTGACCCAGGAAAGGCTTATTAGTATAGCCGTTCACGCTTCCCCTCCGAAGAGCGACTAGATCGTATATTATTGCTCTTTTAGGAACATTTAGTCGAGAAAATAGTAAGCCTGAAGTGTTAATTCCCAATAAAGGCTCGAATTTTCCTAGTGACGTGACCTAAGCCGTAAGTGGCTTAGATCACGTCGTACGAGTCTGCGAGTACTCTATCTAAACAGCTTTTAGCATCTTTAGCTCTAAATAAACACTTTCTGACGTAGGTTAAACACATACAATGAATCCAATATGACGTCTTCATTTCTGCTGGCGACCAGGGCCCTGTTTTATAAAGCTACAAGTCTTGTACTTGTAGTGAAAAACTGGCATCACCGCAAAAATATATTAAGTAAGGCGTTTTCTAAAGCTACAACACAACCAGTGTACAAACTACAAGTACTAGCACTGGTATATAAGTCAAAGACAACCCTGTAACTGGTAACTTGTAGTTACTGGTACAAGAAGCTAGTACAAATGTAAGCTTGTACTTGTAGCTTTGTAAAATAGGGCCCTGGCGTTAAGGGTGTGTTAGTACACGCGCTCTTGGCATGACATTATGTAAATACGTGACATTATGGGCATGATAACGAGGTGAAAACGATAACCTTACCCCCAGCGGAAAATTATGATAACTGGTACTTAATTACTAATAACATGTTGACTTGACAACGATATTGATAAATAATAAACGTTAACTAAATACTAATCATTTCTTAGACGATTATACTCAAATCAAGATGCCTATGTATCCGATAGATGGCACTAGGATCCCCATAGGGACGCATTTTTATGAGAAGATAAAGCAGGTCATCGACCAGCTCGCTTGTTTTAGGCGTCAGGAAAGCAGTGGACAAGATTGGCACAAGGCCGAAAATATAATATTTTATTACTAATAAATATATCACGTACCTAAATGTGGTGTAAATTATATTTTTAATTACTTAATTATGTTGGCTCTAAATGCGCTTTGGTGAATACTGTAAGCATAGAAAGCATTTGTCGCAAATAAATAAATGACTAGAGGTCGCCCGCGACTCAGTCCGCGTATGGGAATAATTCGCTCCGCACCCAGATATCTTCCATACAGCTTCGTTAATTCGATCTATTCCTTTCTAATGCCAAAAACTAATACCAATGGTATTAGTTTATTATCTTAATTAATGTTCTTACTCATGTTTAAACAAACCCCCATAATATCACCACTTTAGACCAACCCTAGCAAAAAATATTATTCTTTTTGTTTTTAAAAGTCCATCCAAATACCAATAACATCATTACAAAAAACTTTGCATACAAAGTTTACCCACCCTTTCAACCCCTTAAGTCATCCCTGACAAATAATATTACATATATTATACAATATTTTATTTTTAATTATATCTAAATACAAATTATTACGATTAAAAGTACAAAAACAAGGACTTTCATACAAAAAAAATCACCCGTTTTTACCCCTTAGGGGTTGAGTCATAGGGTATTTTTTTTGGCACATGACCAATTAGATCAACTTTTCTGCGTGACGAATAGTGTCCTAAATCCTCAACTAACTAATAATCACGAAAGGTATAGCCCTCAAAGATCCTCAAAGTCACAAGTAAAACATTACTAATTCTCTAACAAACCAGCCTGCATTTGTAAAAAAACCTCTTTTTATGTGCTACCAGAATTTAAAACAAATGCTTTATCATTTTTGTTTTATTCATACGGGAATACTCACGTTTAATTAAATCGGATACTCCGACTATAGTTTCGATCACATCCGGTGACCTTTTTCAAAGAGTGAAAACAGAGCCCGACGCGCGTGCAGCTGCGTCCTGACAAAAATGTGTCAAAACCACGTCAGTTTTCATAATAAAATGCTTTATCCATACGGGAATACTCACGTTTAATTAAATCGGATACTCCGACTATAAAAACCAAAAATGTGAAAATGAAGATGTGATGGTGTGTGTGTGTGTGTGTGTGTGTGGTGTGATGTGTGATGTGTGTGTGTGTGAATGTGAAATGTGTCAAAACCACGTCAGTTTTCATAATAAAATGCTTTATCATTAAAATGGTAGTGGTATGAAAAATATAATTAAGTTTTTGGGTTAATAGAAATAATAACTACTATAGAAAAAGATATCAAAACGAAATTAAATTAAACAGATTTTTTTAAGGACTTCTGCTGTCTGCCTCAGACGGCCTCTACAGCACAATTGTTATTTAGTATTACTTTCCTTTACTAAAATTTGTTAAAATATTTTGTTGGACAAACTTACATTTGCTGAAATATAGCTTTTTATTTAGTCACTTCTCAAATTGTCTACCAACTTCCATTTTTTAAACCTGTTTCAAGCGATTTTGTTTTGTTTAAAACCAAGTTTATTAATGACATACCTATTAACCCCCTTTTTTTATTCTTTAATATTATCGAGGATTTGGTCAGACATGACCATGCCACCCTCATAGGCCTCTTACCAGCTACTACATTATTACCTACGTTGTAAACATTTTTTAACGATGTTGAACAGTGTTCCGGCCTCGTCCGACAAGGGATAAGCCAGAACAGTATTACACCAACCCACATCTCTCACGGTAATGTTGGTGTACAAATAAAAATCGGATCTTTGCGCCTCGGTCCGGACACACTCCTCCACAGCATGATATACGTCTTCGACCACTCCACAATCAGTGCAGTTTGGTGTTTCGGACTTACCTATCGGGTGTAAAAATCTGTTGAGCCGAATGTGACCGGATCGAAGCCTCATGGCCGTTACAATGTTCGCCCTACTCATATCATTAACCCTTTATTAACTAGATCTATGCCTTAACCACATGATATGGGTAGATTTAAGAAAAATAAAATAAGGGTATTAATTTCAGTAATCAGACAGCAATAAGTAGTAGGTACCTACTTATACTTAAGTATGTAAGTATAAAAATGATCGAAATAGGTCACCTTAAATTCATACAACAGTTAAATAAATGCTGATGATTTATTAGGTACATAATTGTACCAAGAACTATACTAATTTGTATTGTATTTATACATAACAAAGTACTTTACTGAGCAGGGGATATAACCTAATTTCTTAAGTACCTATATTAATGCAATAAACTTTTCAATGTTTTATTGCCAACCTCTTTTAAACAATCACGACATTTTTGACATTGAAAGCATTGTTATATTACGGCGATGATTGAAAAGCTCTATTTTATATGTCATTGATTTTTGTAAACGTCAATCTCCAAGTACCTACTTACGTTAAATTCTATAAGGAAGCTTTCACACGGGTCACTTGGCGATAATGTTGTTTGTTAGGTAGTAACGCCACCTGTTTAAAATTCTTTAATTAATTATTAAACGGACGCAAGTAAAAGTAAATCAGTCAAATATATAAATTTACAAACAATAGGGTCATGTAAATAAGTGGCCTTATTCAAGTGATCTTTCACCTTATTTTGTAGAAAGAAAATAGGTAAATTATTGTATTGATGTATTATAACATTGGTTCCAATTCCAACTTAGAATAAGAACAAGATCAATAAAAAAGAATAAATAAAGGTTATTAAGATGCAATACCTACCATATTTTCTTTTTATGAACTTTTTAAATACCAACGTTTTCATCGCAAAACAACAAAGACTTTAAAAATACCATACAACATTTCATGACTCATTTCACCCTCTTAAAACACCCTTGTCAAAAAAATATTTAAAATTGCGCTTTTATTTTAAATGAACTACCTACCCAAATACCAATTTTAATCGTTATAACTTCAAAAACAAAGAATTTTCGCCCCTAGTTACACGATAAAGATACCAATAAACTGAGACATATCTATGAATGAGACACAAAAATAGAATCGAGAATGACCGAGGATATGGTAGCAGAGTAGACATAAATTATACTCCTTCATTAACAGCAGGAAACATCCACTGCTGGACGAAGGCCTCCCCCGTAATAGGGAGGGGTTGCCATAATCCCCACGCTTGGCAGGCGGCTTGGGGATAGTAGAATACTCACCTCCTTTAAAAACCGAGGGGACGCTGCTGCCCGTCCTCCGTTGGTTCTGGTCCTCTCCTCCTCCTCTCTGGTCCTCTCCGTTGGTCCTCTGTTGGTTGGGGTGGGTGGAACAGCAGATATTTTTTCGTGATTTCAGAGCCGGTCCCATAGTTGTTCATAATAATGAGTACTATTATATCCTAGAATATGTCCGTCATTCAAATAAACACCCTGTATAATTATAGAAGTATTCGATCTCTGTAATACCTATACTGATGCTATCGTCCAGTGTCTACGACAAATTATATTATAACAAACATTTATTGCATTTTATTTTATCGTTGAAACGTGCATTAATGAAGTCTATAGATCACTCACGATAAAACGGCAGCAGAATTTGATAACAGAGCAGGTACACATATTCTGAATAATACCAAATAATACTATGAAACTCTAAGATGAAACTATGAAAGCAAAAGTTCAAAAATACCGCGCATAACATTCACTTTGGCATCCAATCGAAATCGCCTTGAATTTGAATCCACCAATGGAATAGCCTGTATATGGTGTGACTCTGGTGGGACGTACCTAGCTGTCAACTGATAAATCTCGAGAAAAACAGTTTTCTGACATAAACGCATCAGTTAGATTAAACTAAAAAAAAGCAGAGGTTAAGTTTTGTTAGTATCAACAGTTCATTGTATTTATCAAAACATCAAACGACAACATAACAATTTAATTCATACTTCGCCTTCCCTGCATCGTATGATCGAGCATATAAATACGAGGATTCTCCCCACTCCGGCCAAAACGTCAAATCACTTCGTGTCGTGTGCTCGCAGCTCGAGGTCGTGTCGATCGCGCCGTTTCGCAAGCCATACTTGCAACTAAACGTCACCTCATATTTTAGTGTCATCAAATAAAATTAGGGCGTGTGTGATCGTTCAGTGATATTTATACAGTTAAATAACACAAGAAGATGTCTTTCAACACCGATATTTCGACCAAATTGGAGAACAGCAGGTACGGAACGCGTCGGCTTGTAAGCTGGCTTACCCTGTTTATATGGTCCCTCGGCGTCCTTAGCGGGCTTGTGTGTTGTGTTGCATTTGAATGTGATGATTTGGGTGTATGATATGTGTGTACAAAACTACGGTTGAGATTTTTGGAGTGGCCATTGCGGTGACCTATACGATGGCGCGATCGTTTCCTTTCACATTGGAATCAGCCGATTCCAATGTGAAAGAATGAAAGTGCCTGCACTCTGCAGTGTGACGAAAGAGCAACAGTGAATAATGTCGATATAAGTGTGTTCCTGGGAAAAGTGGCATGATGTCCGGTTCATCGATGAGGTTATCCCGGTTCTGGGCGTGCGCAGTGCGTGCCTACAGCATTATGACTCACAGAAAATACCGTAAATTTTAACGATTGAGTAACAATTAATCGTATTTTACGACCATCATACCACTATTCTCAATTGATGTGCATGTATTGAATGCGTGACTATGAGTTTCCAAGTAATATTTAAAGTAGGTTCTTTACATGCATTCGAGACCGCACAGAACGATAACCTTTATTGCAACTATGTTAAAACTTACTTTCGTTTAACTAAGATTGCCATAGCAATAGTGTGATGATTAGATAACTCCGGTATGTACTTGTGTAGAATTTGGAGTGGCAATGACCTAGAAAAAAAAGGTGCATCTCAATCAAAATGGCCAAAATGATGTACATAATACGTTTTATATCTTAATTAACCTCTCTGTAAAATATGTGTACAATTGTACAAACAGCTCTTGCCTCAAAAGTAAAATAGCACAAGTTCACATAAGGATTTACAACGGTTTTGTTTGGATGAAAATAGCACAGAAAATTAATAACCAAATAAGAATTTTGAAACTTAATTGAGCTAATAAACGAACATCGATTAGGTAATAGTCTCACAAGCACCTACCCATTAACAAGGATGCTCCCATATTTATACAAAATTACCACATGCTTTAGCCAGTCTATGCTCATATATACAGAAAATAGTAGGTTACTTAAGTTATTTCGAATAAAAAAAATCGTTGATTTCGAAGACCACAAGAGTTGTGGCTTTGTTAAAATCTTATAAAGAACATACCTAGGTTTCATCCCGGAAGCAATAATAAAGTGCCATTTTATACCAAAACCAAGGTTATTACTGAAAGCAATGCTTGTGTTAATAATTTATTAGTTTCGAAAGTTTATTTCTTTACGACCAATAACTTTGTGTACATTGTAAACTTAACCATCAGGTAGTGTAATATTTTTATATTTAAAACATATCATATGTATTTATAAAGGAAATGATATACTTAATTATATTTATGGTAACTTATACTATGGATTCAAGTATAAATAAATTGTTGTAAATTAAGAAGCCTGCTTAATCAATCTGAAACTTTTATGAGGAAGTACCTACCTACCTAATAACATTAGTAATGTAAACGTTCCTCTTATTACAAGTCATGCAGCACATTTCTTATCAATTCAATAGGATACACCTCAATGAATCAGTTAAATACCTTGGTAATCTTTATCATTAGAAGTGCTTTATCAAATCTTGATCGTAAGATTAGAATGAATCATAACGACAAATTCAACTCTATCTCTTTGTTTTTAACTTTAAATAAAATGTTTCCTCAAATTCTTATTATAAAATTTAAGTCATAGTACACATGCAATGTTTTGGCGATGTTCCATCCTTATTCTCCTTTGTGAAGACACCATTCAAACAAAGTCTGTTTGTGCGTTGATTTGATGCAGTTTCTCGAAACATATATATCATTGGAACTGAATAATTTTCTATACGTGAAACAATTCGAGTTCATTTCAAATCTTCAGTTTCAAATCGATCAATTAAACGAAAATATTTCATTATTGTCCGTGACCAGTGAAGATCAAAATAAAATATAAAAAACTCTAATTAGATAAATATAATATACTGACATGGCTGTTATATACATTTTAATGGTTCTGAGAATTAAAATGAGTTTTGGCAACTCAAATAGGAGCTAAGCTTTGTCTTTGTCTTGCTTTAAGTTTTTAGCATAATGATGAGCCATGTAACTAATTAGCGTGAATTTGTGAGACTACACATAAGTACTCTGAACCGAATACTAACATCATTGTTTCCATTGTTACAGGAACACTCTGCGCAAAATAGCCAGAAATGATGGCACAGAGTTCTCAAACCAGAGCATTCTCAACGATATGGAGCGGTTCGTCAAATCGGTCAACACCATGGACAAGACCGTACTCATTCCCAGCCGCTTGATGAACATCGAACAAGATGGCGACGACGACCCATTCAGCATGTTTGCCATGCTCAACGACCTTAGGAACGAACTGCTCTGGTCTGGGGATTCGGAGGAGCACGTAGAGAGGGGACGAAGGGTGTCGGATATGAGTGATACGGAGAGCGACGCTTCCAGCGCCGCTGGGGACTCTGGGATCGAGGGCGAGGACGAGCGAGAGTCTGCCGCTCGAGCCGCCGCCGCTTGCCGACGTCACCTACGCGGCCTGCGCCGCTCGCTCCGCACGCTCACCGCCGCCGCCGCACACCTCACTAGTTCTTACCAAGAAGAAGTAGGAGCACCCGTTTAGAACAAAATCCTTTATTATCTGTGATCGAAGCCTGACCCCAGCGCGGTGTAAATATAGACATAGCGGCCCGAACTGTAAATATAGGTTAAAGGGCTGGACGTGTATGGGTTTCTCAGTAAGTTATGCGGTTATTTAATAAATTAATTTTTCTTTGCTATTTCTTTAGTTTCTTTTTCATAATGATCCTGTGTAGGCAACTAGGCAATGAGGAAAATAACATAAATATTTAGCTGCAACATCAAATTATTATTAATAATAATTAATTGATTAACTTTTATTACGACATTAGACACTCGAAATCTAATAATGTAACAACGTTTGTGAAATTTTTATCGCCATATTAGCAATGTTGCAAATGGCGGTTATAGCATCGATAGCTCATTATGAATTCGAGCTCGGAATTCATAAAACATGTAAACCCCAAGGTCTCTAGTCGGTTGTAGAAATATACTACAGCGGTCTGCATTACGAGCTCCTAAAGGTGAAATCACCAAGGTGAAGCCAGGAATGGAAACCATGTATATTCAATTATATTTGTATTAGATAAATAGAAGCGTACTTATACTTAGCCAGGTTCAATAAGATGACGTGAAGAGACATCATCTAAGATTCACTGTTTTATTGCAGCAGATATACTGCAGTACTAAAACTTAACCCAGAATTATGTATTTTACTAAGTTTTATGGCCGGCCCGACCCTGAGCGGCAATACCTAGGTTGACTTGGCGGTGTCTGCCTTTATTGATTGGAACTCCGATGCTAAGCACCAGGTGCTCGACAGTCATGCAATATTTATCAACAATCATTTACGGATAGACACGTACCTGCCATGAAATCGGCCTGCGCTTTTGATTCGGTCAGAAAAGCTTGATTGAAAAGCGTTAACTTATTTACGACTAAAACGTACGTATACTGATTAGTTTTCTAACAGATCCTAGTTATACTCTCAGTTTATCCTAACTTGTTCATAGCTGTATAATAACAGAACTATTTCTGTAGATATACTAACATGACAACAGTGTTCTCTTACATTAAATCGACCTTGGTCTGGCTTGGTCTTGTCTGTATCTTTATTGCCATTTGAAGCCCACGTGCTTCCATTCCAATATAAGGCTCTGAAATCAAGCTGATTTCTTTAAATTGCTTTAATAGCCCCTGGATATTGCTCCATTACCCACTACCTCTATTGCATTAATAGGTCTCCGTTCATGCCCAAGTTAACGTGTACCTTATAATATGGTAATTGGGGGTTGACAATAAATCTACATAGATAACATCATACACCTCGAACCCCCGCAAGTATTATGTTTTTTTTATCCCTCAATCTAGTCTGTGTACTATATCTTTTGGGGTCTATTCTCCTAGTCTACGAGTAAATGTGCCATTCCATTCTGGGCGTAATTTTTTACTTATAGGTGTAGTCCCGTCGTTTCATTACCCCTTCACTGTCTCCATCCATGGCTGGGGGTCTACCGAGATCTAGAGAGCTCTTCTGGATATATGTGCACTTTCTTACAGTGCATAAACTTCCCATTCTGCGCAAACAGCTTTCGGAAACAGATTTTTGTCTTCGTTCGTTATTACATTTTAATCAGTCGCTAAACATCTTGAGTAATAAACTGTTGGGTTTTACACAATTTAATAACCAAGAACCACATTTTATCTTGTAGAGATAAAGGAAAAGATAAGTATGTGTCGTGCTCAATCGGTCCCAGTGCTATGGTATATTTAGCTTCATAAAATTAGAAAGTCAACCTACTACTCGTAGCTACGGAACAATCACAACACCTATTTGGCTGTAATAATATCCTACACTATGTACAAAAACTGCTAATTGGCTTTATGAAACGCTTCACAGTTGCTATAATAAATAAAATCTATAACTGTGGGGAATAGTGCAGAAAATCAGAGTTGCAAGAGTGTTTTTACACCAGGGTCTCTATAAAATTCAGAATGACGAATAAGATTTCAAGCAATATATGAACGAGCGTTTGTAAATATGTCATTTATATGTTTTGTTTTTTCACTTTTTAGCATATTTGGTCTTCTTAACGACAAGGTAGGTATTAAGGTAATAAATACCGATATGTCAGATATGCTATCTCACATATAATCTGTTATTGCATCGACCACAAGGGTACAACAATGACAGAGATAAAGCACAATAAATTTATAACAAAGCTCAAATGGAATACATTAAGTAAAGCATAAAACTAATCTTTCAACTACATTATATCGGTCATAGACCGGGATTAGAGATGTAAAAATTCGCATACTGTAGAAGTAGATACAATGCACATACTATAGCACATACCAACAACTATTCATTGGCAGAGAATTGATGAGTAAAGGTCGTGTGAAGCGATCTTAGATTAAAGCGATAATAAACATAAACATTCATATATGAGTTTTATACTACTAGAGGGCTCGTCACAAAGCAATGTTGACACATTGATGATGCAAGTCCGCTGATGCAAAACTAGCTATTTCTACAAAATTGGCATTCGCCTGAACTAAGTAAATAAAATATGACGCGGAATGTAAATATGACGCTTTTTAGATACAGCCCTGAGTTCAAAGACACATATATACCTATTAATATAATAAATTAATTATATAAGCGATAGACAAGAACGTGGATTACATTTTGTGAAATGTTGCTGAGGTAAGGTCATCTAATTATTTTGTCAAATGAATTCCCAAATCTATTGTGCGAGGCACTTTTACGTTTACAAGTGTGAAAAAAATAAAATGAATGGGTACTGTGAGTCGAGTAATTTCATTGTAAGACTTGGCTTGTAGATACGAAACATGATAAAAATGCAATTGTAGGTACACGTTACATAAGGTACTTCCATTGCATAAGTATCTTTAGTCTTTATTATACACATAGGACTGGAAGGCGTGTTTTCACATATTTTAGCGGGGCTTTATAATCGTTTTTGAAAGATGATTTATTTTATGCAATGCGCGCCTTCTAAAGTAAATATTAAAGGAACTCTTACAGCAGAAATATAATTTTTGATTAAAAATAGCTCACGGAATATGATGAATATTAAGAAGTACTTAAACAAAACTTTTGCATTAATGAAAAGGGTAGGTTAGGAGGTAAGCTAATTTGAAACAGCACCAACCCAATACTACCCATTGTTCTACAATACACATAAACATAATAATACGTTTTTTTTTTAATAATACAACTGACTTCAACTTCTAGTCCTCTCAGTTAACGGTGGTAACCATTCTGCGATCCCCAAGCCGCCTGCCAAGCGCGGGGATTAAAGCAACACCTCCCTTTAAGGGAGAGGCCTTCGTCCAGCAGTGGACGTCTTCCGGCTGTTGATGTGACTTCAACTTCTAATACCTGGACGACATCTTCATATTTTCTAGTAATTTTGTTTTAAAAACCAAACTCGAACCAATTTCGATAAAAATGTATATGGGACCACCTCTGAAGTATTTTACATACCAAACAAAATAAACTTCAAAATCAGTTCATAATTGGCGGAGTAAACGCGTAACATACATACAAAAAAAAATACATACAGTCGAATTGAGAACCTCCTTTTTTGAAGTCGGTTGAAAAAAGGAGTATATCTATTGCTCTAAGAGTTATTTAAAGTAGTGTAATCTAGTTGTGTAACGATAACCACAAAGGTAGTGATGAAATTGATAACGTAATTATAGTTAACAATAATGATAATATTTCAATGAAAAATATTAAGAATTTTCACACTTACTTGGTACTCTTGTTACTCTAGGTCAAGATTTTGTTTTATTTACTTAATTTATTTATAAAGGTCAAACTGACACGATCAGAAAGCATTTTTGTGCAAGTTAAGATTACCGTATCAATTACATATTTCTTAAATGAACTCGGCTAATATAATGATAACACATTGTTCGAATATAAAAGCAAATTATGCAGTATTCAGCTATTCTGACGTCACGATATTGTCCTTGCGATTCGCGCGGTGCGGGCCAGGGACCCAATGTCAAGTTTAGTTTTGTGTACGAGGAAAATCGACCAATGGTTACTATATTGTATTGTTTGGAAATAGACCACACACGTAGGTAAGGCTAGAATTGTAATAAGCGAGGAATGTGATATACGAAATTAGCGGCACTTTGCAATTCGCTCAAGTTTCCGTATAGCGTAGCCGGCCTTCGTTCTATTCGTTTGCGCAATGACGTGCGTTGCATACTAGTCGAGTCTTCGTCTTCTAGTATCTTTGTCATTCACACTTCACTTACTCAACACGTTTTTTAAATATCCTTACATTACAGTATCTTATTTTCTATTTACACGTAAATAATACGTACATAATAATAAGAGTTACAGGTCAAAAAGCGCCCGAAAATAAGCAAAAATCACAGGCCTATCTTTGCCTTAACAAGCAGCAGTGTCGGTCTAAAAGCCGGTCAAACTCGTTTGAAGATTATTCAAAAGTCGTATGTTTCCATAATCGTGGTCGCAGCATTGCTCCAGTTAGGGACCAGAAATATTGGCGTAATTTCAAACTACTAAAAACCTGGCTATGTGGATCAATGTTATTCCGACGCTTGTGTACCTAATGTAGAGAGTAGGTATGATGCTTTGTCGGTATGTGGGCGGTTAGTGGTCCGATATGACGTAACCTGACGACGTCAGTGCTTCGCAAACGTTCTAGACCGGCGCGAGGGGAGAATGCGACGCGTCGACGCGTGGAGTGAGCTTCGTGGACATGCGCCGTGGCGAGCCGTCGTCTTCACTGCGCAACGCGACAGAGGGTCTTTGGTAAAGGGTCGTCTCGCGCAGAGGCTCGGGACGATTGTCTGGATGTCGACCTCAACCGGCATTGCTGCCGGCTTTTTTACGGTACCGTACCTGGAATGTATCCGGCAATGCGACGGGACCATGTACTAAGCCTACGTCATCAGTCTGTCGTTGTACTTTCGATATCTTGTAGGTATCATTTGAAATGTTCACTATGTACTTATTACTATGGTGGCACTCCACATGGCCTGTATGTTTGCCGAACAAAAAGAACGCATCTATGCATAATGCATAATAATACATACATGCATCTTTAATTTATTCATCAAGCATAGGTGAGATGAAGGCAATTACGATCAATTACATGATATTTATGATATTATAACAAAAAACAACGTATCAAATCTTAAACTATACGTACTTTTAAAACTTTTTGTTTTTGCTATAAAGTAAAATGGTAAGGATAAAATGTAATAAACTTGGTGTAATTAAATACAAACTGACGCATAGATATCACAAAATAATAATAATAGAAATTGGTCTAAAATGAGCCTCGCGCGGTATCCAATTAAATAACTTTTTTTTAAATCCCAATAATTATGTTGTACGGAGTATGTAACGCTAGAGTCGATGCGCGTATCCAACTCGCACTTAGTCCTTTTTATTTGTTTTCATACTTTAGAATTTGCACTATTATATTTATTATAGACATTCTAAACTTGGAATGTAGACATAAGAATAGTTTGCGGTTACTCTTATTAGGTTACAGTTTAATTATGGCCAAAGGGCCACCCATGATGAATGACTGTACTCTGCTATACAGGCTCCAACGAGACCTAGTGTGGAAGACAGCGTTTCTAAAGGTATCAAACCAATTAAGATAAGTAAAATTCTAGGTTGTTTTCTTTGTACCTACATACTTTGTAATTTGTAATAAATAAATTATTATTATTATATTATTGCTTACGCCACGTTTCGCTTCAAGCCCGCATCCGTTTAATATTAAAAATATAAAACTTTAATATTATCCTTCAAATACGATCCTCTTTTAGTCTTTTAGCGCAACCTTCAGCAGTAATCCTTCCATCGCAACTAGTTGCAAAATTCGGTTGCGATGGTGGCTGGAAGCATCTCACCAGCAGGGCTATAGGATGCCCAAAGCGAGAAACTTTTCGCCATTCTTAAAAACAGGACAAGGCTACGATTCTGTATAAGTCTGTCTCGATTTCGTACGACATATACGACACGACAAAATTTCGTCGCGGTGCGCATCCTAGCCCTGCAGGTTAGATGCTTCTAGCCGCCATCGCAACCGAATGATGAATAATCCACCTGGGTGAGTACTTAGTGACTTGTTAATTTTGTTGTAATTTTGTAATATTAGCTAAATCAAAAATTGCATAAAACTTTGAAATTGTATCTAGTGCATACCTTTTTAAGATAACGAAGCCAGTCTGTAATTATGAAATTTTATGTAGACACAAAACATCATGATATCCACATGATAAAATAGGACGATGTAGAAAAAAATACTAACGCCCGCGAGGTCGGGACGAATGAAAGGTTTTTCGTCAGTGTGAAATTATTCCAAAAAGAAGGATTGCGTCATATTCATTACCTCTGCAAATTTAGGTAGTTAAGTATTATAATATTTTCAGACTAAGATAATGTTAACATTAATTAGATAGGAGGCCATTGTACTCTTAATTGTAAACTCTTACTGCAGAGCTAACCCTGACCTCACAAAATAGTACATTATGACACAAGTGTGCTATGTTGGTCATTACATTAGAGGCGGTATTATGCGCGCGAGCCGCAGGCGAGCGCGATAAGGAAGCCGAGAGCGTAATGACTAATAGCACAAGAGTTCCATACGACTGTTTTCGTCACACTTGCGAGGAAAAAACAATTTTTATTTTGATAATAATCAACCACACATCGAAAACGTCAACAAACATTTGCGGAAAATAGCGCCCAAATCAGTAATGCGCGCGCAGGTTGACATTTACTTCAGCGGCATAAGATCTCTTTGTTGGTATTACAAAAAAACTGTAAGTATTACCCGGCTATATTAAGAGTGCTTCGTATACGTACGTCTAATTGCAGTCACGTACAAACTTGACTTTACCGGGTTATACCTATTATAGCACCATGTGCCGTAATGTAAAGTAAAAAGCACTCGTGCGTAATAGCTTGGATTATGAGCCTAAAACCGATGCAATAAGATCGACTTTACGAGCAAGTGTGATGAAAAAATATTTGCTGTTCTATTGAAAAATTACATTCACCCTCACAAAAAGCATAGAACGATTGTTTTTTGCGATTTTAGTCCCATAATAAAATAAAAAACAATAATCAAGACCATCATCAGGGACGTCCACTGTTGAACACACACACGCGTGCTTTTTACTTTACATTACAGCACTATTGTTATAATAGGGTTAACCCGGTTACGTTTGTACCTCACTGCAAGTTAGATTTATTTGTATACGAAGCATTGTTAATATGTAGGTAATAACAGCATATTTTTTTAGACCAACAAAGTGTTTTTATTCTGGTGAAGAAAATGTCACCTGCTCGCGCATCAATGCCTTGCACGCCATTTTCTGCAAATGTTTATTGACGTTTTCGCTGTATGGTTGATTATTATTAAAAAGTTAATAACAATACAAGTTTTTTTCTCGCATGTGTCATGTAAAACGTCGTATGGAACGTGTGTGCATTTGGTAATTACACTCTCGGCTCCCTTATCCCATCCGCTCCATTACCTGCGAGCCTGCGACTCGCGTCTTGAGTGTGATGACCAACATAGCACACACTTTTATCATAATGCCAATAAAATAACTATTAATCCCAGATCGTTATTTTTACCAGCATTTTCTTTGGTGAGAGTATATTCTCGAAGTTCAAAGAACTTCTTTGTTTTTTGTTAGTAAGTTTCACAATACGGTTTAGCTTGCGGCCATCAAATATAATATCAAACATTATTACAGCCTTCATAAGTATTTCTAATTATATCTAAACAAGTTAAACAGGTATGAATATTTTTGTTGTAACCTTGTTATCTACGAGTTAATAATGTAGTTAACCAACTTAAAAGTTAGCGTTTTTGCAAACTACTTAGGTATTATATTATATTACTAGCTGCGCCCGCGGTTTCGCCCATGATTACTGGAATCAAAAGTAGCATAGGTTTCATTCCAAGGTATAAGCTAAACTCTTTACCAAATTTCATCCAAATATTTTCAGCCGTTTCAGTTTAAAGGAGTAAAAAAAATACACATACATACAAACAAAACACCGTCAAACTTTCGCATTTATAATATTAGTGTAATGAATACAGTCCAATTAAAAAAAAAAAAAATTATACAAGAATTTATAATCCGTTGCTTACATAAAAATTACAACATTATATATACGAAGCCATTTAATCGGCTAGGGAGCGATGGTGAGGAGGATAACAAATAACTTATGTTAAAGGATTATTGAAAACTTACGAAACATAAATCTGCTGTTCCATACACTTAATCACAAGATTTATGAACATTTTGTACGGAACAGCTGAATTTTCAAAAGTCTTGGAACAAAACTTGTTTGTTATCTTGTATATGTAACATGCTCACGACCGCTGCCTAGCCGATTAAATAGCACCTTGGTTATAATAAAAGTAGAGGGGTCGCCCGCGACTTCGTCCGCGTACGGAAGAAATACGGCCCGCTCTCAAAATTCACCACTTTTTTTACCCCCGATACACGTGCTCATTATTTGTACTTGAATACAAAATTTAGAAATAAACAACTTACATTCAAAATGTCATCCCCCGTTTCACCCTTCTTAAGGATTGAAATTAAAAAAACAACGATAAAAGTTGCGTTAGTTTCCAACCTTAAGCCTAAATTATAAATATTGTGATTTTTACTTTGAAAATGAAGGACTTTCCATACAGAACTGCATCACTTTTTTCACCACTTCGGGAGTGGAATTTTCAAAAACGTTGAGTCACTTATAAACTAATTTTAAACCGTTATACTAAACACAAAATTTGAAGATACTAACTTCGAAATTGACGGACTTTCATATAAACTATCATCCCCTATTTTACCCTCTTAGGGGAATCTTAGGGAAATTTCCAAAATTCTTTCTTAGTGGATACCAACACTTCACAAAGATCACACCCTACAAATTTAATGTCTCTAGAACCAGCGGTTTAGGCTGTGCGTTGATAGCTCAGTCAGGACTTTGAATTTTATATATACAGATATCGTCATCAGCCACAAAACGTCCACTGCTGGACGAAGGCCTCCCTCTTAAAAGAGGGGTGTTGCCATAATCCCCACGCTTGGCAGGCGGCTTGGGGATCGCAGAATGCTCACTTGGACGCTGCTGCCCGTCCTCCGGTGGGTCTGGTTGCAGTTTAAGGACATATACAGATATGTGACATTGTAATTATTATTATATAATAATACATACATACTGCAAACATAGAACTAAAAATGTTATATTTATTAATATATAAAGACTAAAAATTATCATGAATCACGGTAATTACTGTTGCTATAATGGCTAAGCAACCTAAATCGTGTTTAGTATCGAAGAGACTAGTATTACAATTTATACTTTTTTACATCCCGTCAGTTTTGTTATTCGCGTTTATAGTTATTTTAATGACCCATTCTAAACATAAAAAAAACTTTTCAAATTTTAAATTGTATGTTCTATGTATTTTTCTTGAAGTTATTTAATATTGCATAACACGTCTTTTAATGTTTTTTTCCAATCCTTTCCATTCCAATGTTGCCTGGAAGAGATCGCTTTTAGCGATAAAGCCGCCAATTGTTACACTAGTTCTAAGTTATTTTTTCTGTTGTGATCATGACGACTGTTAATTCTTTTGGTGTGTACAAAAATCTTCCAAATTTGTATACTCTATTTGCTCATAATTATTTATCACCAGTGAAAATTATTATGTTTGTAAGGTTTATGGCCACCTTATAGATTAACTGTGATGGACATTCAAAATAATCAGTAAACGTTAATCAGCAGGTCTGGGTAGACCTTTACTTATTAAATTGACAACACAACACAGAAAACATAATACAAATCGAAATAGCAAAACAATAGAAAAAGTTATGACCAAAAAAACTGTTATTATCTGTCATTGCATTGTTGTTTAACATTATTTTTTCCATTTACATTATTATTATTACAAATAGATTAGTTCTATTATGTACAAATAAATAAGTACCTAGTCATAATAGTCAAACAAGTGTTTTTATAGAGACCTGGGGCCGTACCGTGAACCTCTTATAGCGGGACGGAATAGGTTCAGCTGCCTTGCGAGGCGATAAAGTTCACAATCGCGCAGCGTCGGCAGTTGAGCGCATTCGGTCTCGGAATAAGCGATCATGGTAGCGCCCCTGTAGAGTTCACAGGACAGCGCGGCGGGGCGGGCGCCAAACAAAGCGCTTTGCAAAGTACATCCCTTTTTCATGTACTTATGCGAACGCATGTTTTTTTTTTATTGCATGTTTATTATATCCTTTTAACACTTCTGAAATCAGTATTGTATTAATTACTTCTATAAATACTATGCCATTTCAATACTACATCGTCATATTAAAATTCAATTTAGTTTTTGGGGTAGAGACTTTGGGACCTTGGGGGCCGGCCGCAAAAATCTCAAAAATATCACCTACCAAACAAAAAAATAATCATCGAAATCAATTTATAATTGGCGTAGTAATCACGTAACATACATACTTACAAAAAAAAACATACAGTCGAATTTAGAACTTCCTTTTAGAGGGAGCTATGGAGGGTATTTGAATGTGTGTTTTGTGTGTGGGAGTGTGTACGTGAGGGTATGAGTCTGAAGGGGTGCGTTTGTGTGTACTACGGAACTCTAAAAATGCAACTTCACATCATATTACATATATTAGTAATAGGTATTGCGTTAATCTCACAATAAAAAACACGTTAGAATCTCGTGCCGAGATGACGCAATGGCTTTTCAGTCACTATCATAAACACTGATACCAATACGAAAATAGCGCGTGTTGATAAAGACAAAGAGTTCATTTTGCATTCAAGTAACCGGTCCATCAGCTAATGTGTATAAATTACAGAAGAATACGAACAAAGCAGATTGTGCGTATTACCAGTATTACGTTAGTCACAATACGCATTGTAATTGGATTTAATGAAAAGCTCGATTGTGGGAAATTCCATGTCTCAAAGATTTCCACATATTTTTTAAACATTTAAAGATATACGTAGATACCTGATACAATATAATAGGCATGATGACTACAATTTTTTTATTACCTCATAAAAAAAGCTGATCATCAATAGAGCCTATCAATGGAACCAAAATTTTAAATAATTCAAAAATAAATAAGTTCTAAGTATTTTAATTTCTAGTTAGACAGAGAGCGCGCTATACTGAGCTATGACGTCCAGCCTCAGGCGCGGCATACAAATACTGTACTAACACGTGCTTTGCGAGAAAGGGATAGAGCATCCCCTCTCTATCCCCACCTAAAACTTTAAACGCTCATACCTCAGAGATTTATCAGCCAATACAATTTATTTTTTCAGTATGTGTAATGTATTTAGTTATATTTATCACTAAGCCTGTTATTTGTCATAAATTAAACATTAGGCCACTCGACTATTATTGTATCTACGTATATACGACTATACGTACACAAACAGACACATAATAAGAAGTAAAAATGAAATTATTTATTCATCTTATTAATTTTTTACTAATCGTTTATGTAATGTCTTCTAGTTAAGTACCTCTAGCTCTACCTAGTTAGTGTTACAGTTATTATTGTTTGACACGTTGTGATAAAATAATAATTAGAACGTAGTGTTAAATTCTCTTTGATAATAATTATGTTTCGTTTTACCTGACGACGCAAACACTGTGTGTTATAATGTTTAGTTGGTGTATGCCGGTCCGATCCCACGGCGATATCACATGGGATCCGTTTTATTTAGAATTATCCTTTATGCTGGTCTGATCCCACATTTTGTTGAAAAAGTGGGATCTTTTTATATCTTAGTACGAGTAACTGTCTGTGCATTGTGCAATCGTAGTTCGTAGGATCTAAACGAATCGAGTAATTTGGATTGATACAACGTTTTCTTTCTTTGTTTGAAATGTGATTTGTTTGCAAAAGAGTTCTTAGCTACAATTTAAAACGGTTATGGGGTTTTTAAATTTTTATTCACAATTGTTGGAAGCTGAAAAGCTAAAAAAATATTTAGGTATTTATGTCAGTAAGTTTATTGTTAACTTGTAATCCTGTTAATGCTTTTTTTGTGTTATGTAGTGACAAGACGAGCGAGACGTTCGCCTGGTAGTAAACATCACGCCTGGCCATAGCAGTCGCAGTACCAGAATTGTGAACTTGATAACAAAATCCAAAAAACAAAAAAAAAACTCCAGTCCGCCTGCCAAGCGTGGAGATTATGGCAACGCCTACCTATTAAGACCTAAAGCCTTCGTCCAGCAGTGGACGTGTTCTGGCTGATGGGAACAAAATCCTGCGCCGCGCTGCTCTGCGCTCGTCACCCTGAGATATGTGATGTCAAATCTCTTCATGTCTAGTAACTTCTCTGGTAACGAAACATAGTAATGCTTGCACGCTACTGCTTGGCGCTTGAATAGCTGACAAAGGTGGTACTTCCCCAGGCGGACACTGCTATGAAGGCCTACCTAACTACTAAAGTGTTATTGATTTTAATAACATTTTCGACTGACCGCTTTACACTCGGTAGTTGACCGATGCAAGCTGACACAGCGTCTAAGGACATTGACTGCGAATGAAAATAGTTACGTTGTAAACTGCTGATGTACATTAACGGAACATTGGACTGCACCGTGACTAGCCGTGGCTTGCTAGTTTATATTATATGGGGCTACGCGGGCCGGTAGTACTAAGCCAAAAGGAGGTCTCATTAATATAAACAACTTTAAATATGGGACCAACCCTGAAATATCTACAAAAATATATTAACACTCAACAATATATTTTAGTCGATCTCACGATTACAAGTCTAATGAGACCATTCGACTTGTATCGCGGGTTCAAACCCAGGCCCGTACCAATGAGCTCTTTGGAGTTTATATTATGAACGGATTTTCATACCACTGATTTTTGGTGAAGGAAAAACATCGTGAGGAAACCTACATACGTGTGGAGCAGAAATTTTATGTCGTATATGTGAATCCACCAACCCGCAACTAGGCCAACTTGGTGGATATAGCCCAATCGAACTTCGAGGGTATGCCTAAATCCAGCAGTGGACTATTAAAAAGGCTGATCATGCTATGCAAAAATATCTACCGCTATGCCTAACCCAGCATAACAAAAGATAAGTAAGTATTTTTTTTATATAAGTATTTATTTTATTTTATTAATTTAAAATTAAGTATTTACACACGCAATAAGCTAGTAACAAAGGCATAATAAGACTATGACTGAGAATTGTTTTTACCTCGAATTAAATTAGTCTCAGCTTAAAATATTACGAAACTTTATAAGCCATAATATAATAACTTATTATGGAGCTAACATTGACAAATATTTTTGACATTTAACATTGCTGCGTCAATCTAACATCTGATTCATCTGAATCATCTGATTGTTTACAAAAACAGTATAGGTACTATACTAATCAACTACCTACTTCCTAATGTTACTGTTATGTTGGATGATAGGTAATTCAAGTTCAATGATTTTATAGAAACCTTGACGATTTTATTACAAAAATATTTACAGCAAAGATAGATAAGAAACGGATTGTTTATTTTGAATAGGAACAGATAAATATGACGTAATCAATGCTTGCTATCATCTGATTAATAATCTTTAGATTATTTAAATACAAAATATAAATTTAGCACAACGGATAATTTCGTATTAAGCTCGATAAGAAGTACTTTGTAGTAGGTAGGTATAACAAGCGCGTGTCAAAGGAGATAGCAACATTTTATGGTCTGTTTAATTCATAAAAATAGTACTTGGTCATATCTTGGTCCATGCTTTTGGCAGATTTTCTTGCTTAAGAAAATATAACCCTCCAAAAATAACTACGAATTTTTTTAAAGGCTTATTTACATTTGTTTTTATTATTTGTTGCTGAAAAAAAGGAATTGACAGAGACTTCATCAAGGCCTTAAAACCATGACTGGGGTCCGACCGTCGGATCCGTCCGGGTCCGACTGGAATCAACAATTAGGTAGGGGTCAGAACGGAAATTTACATAAAAAATTAATGGCGTGGGATCAGACCTTGGGAACCGAACGGAATACACCGACATGTCTACAGCAGACCTAGATATTATTAAAAAAATTATAGGCAAGGAAAAAAACAGGGTAACTCATTTATATGGAGAATCGCTGTCCGATTACGGTTACCTTTCCTTGTGCTTGTGATTCTTTCTCGTACATTTTCACAGTCCGTTTTTATAGTGAGAGTGAAATTGTAAGGTGATGTATATAATATTATAGTATTGTATATAACATTTACGTATCTACTAAAATTACTTATACTTATTATAATATATTATAAAGAACAAAGTTTGTGACTTTGTTTATTTATTCGAATTTCGAGGTGATCTTCTGACCTAATGATCTCATCTGATTTGCATAAACCTTACACCAATAGAAAGCTACAGCATCCTTGATTGCTATAGGCTATATTTTAATGTAATATCAAATATATTATTATGAACCACAGCAACGCGTAGCCAGGTACAGTAGTTCATTTATTGTTGTATATTATCTATGTATGTAATTCGCGGGCAACCTGTGGATGCAAATGGCAGGTTGTCGTACAGTGTGGCCTTCGTTCAGCCGTGGACGACTCCGGGCTGATGATGATGATGTTGATTATCTATGTACTGATAACAGCAATTTATATATATACGAACGTATAATAAGTTTGTTTTCGATATTTATATTTCTACGAAACTAAGAAGGAAAATTAAAGTAGATAGTAGGTACCTATATTTTAAACAGAGGTGTAGAAAAATATCTTCATGATTTGAAACTATTATGCTAAATTATTGTCCAAGCGAGCGAAGTCTTTAGTCTTTACAAGCTTTCATCTGTCCAGATGTATGAACTCGAGTACAAATCATATTTTTCGATTAAGTAATCATAACGAAACTTGCTGTGCAGGCTCTACAATTTTAAGGTTAGGTATTTACCCCAAAAAAGATAGGATAGTAAAAAACTACTGTTGTTATTCAGGAAAACCATAGCTGATAATTTTCTTTGGATGATAGTTAGTTGACAATTTAAATTTAACAAAAGAGTCAATCGCCACACAAAATTTTGTTAGATTCCGCGTGGTCCAGCCAACCGGACTGCGGAAGAAAAACCTCTTCCGTATATAGTCCGTTAACTGTACAACGGATAAAATCCGCAGTCCGTATGACCGAAAACAACTGGACCACGGGCATAGAAGTTGGTACCATTTACCAGCTGATTTTGATAATATTTTAGGGGAGACATTCGAAAAGAATTTCAATTAGGAGCAAAATTCGAGAAGATTCAGATTTATAATGTCGTGATCGTGATGTCCCATTTCGTGAGGTCTGTTGTTCGCAAATCTACTCATTTTCTACATAACTAGAGCCTAATAACAATTTTGATTGTATACAAGTACTACAGTAGTAAGTCGTTACGATAATATTATCGTAACAATATAGCCTCCTTCCCGTATAAGAAATAGGAAACTGTAACATGCTAATTTTATGTTTCTACACAAGCTCACGCGGCTTTAATTTACAATCAATAAACAAATAATTATTACATCATTTTGTTTGTTTATTATTAAATTGTAAACGTTCAATAGTATTTATGTAAGAGGTGCCCGGTCTACGCTCATTGTAAACTGCCCCAAAGGGATCATTGTAAACTCGACCCAAGGTAAATTCGCGACTTAATATCTGTAATTACCTGATACTTATCTACTTAATAATAATCATTATCATCAATAATCTATTTAAAATGGATTAAATGTGCACATTATATTATAAGGTAGATCATAATTAAGTAGTTCTTGAAAATGTAAACTTTGTCGAAAATGGGAAACTCGGACTCATAACATGAATTATCTGATTTATTTTTAAACCAATAAATATATTAAGCAATTATTTTATTGAACTAAACAAGTAAATATCGAAACCCGATAGTGGAAATTGCTTGGTTATTCTCCATGGTTATATTATAAATGACGACATACATGCCGGTCATTACATGAAATGCCGACATTTTCTTTAAATGTTACCTGACACAACGCTAATTACTTAAAATTTTACGATTAGGCTTTTTAACCTTTGGCCATATAGGATGTAGTGTAGATGTATACGTTCCATATTTTTGGCTCCATAGTAAAAGTTGTTCATAATGATGAGTACATACATACCCTTCAGTATTGTTGAACCTTTTTGTTACACATTGTATATGTCGATGATGCAAACTGCTGCACTAAGTTTTAGGTGTGCCGCGGTCGGGCGGCTGGTGCAAATCCCCTGTTACTTTGATCGAAGCAGACATATCATTATGATGGGATACGGACCCATCATAATGACATCATTAATTTATGTTTGTTACATTCAGCCGCTTATGCTGCACGACCGTGATTTTTATCGCCCCGCAATACGGTTCCTGGTCGCTTAGTGTTGGCGGTTAAACTTTTAAAATATCACAGTACGGCCTCTCGTCAGTTTCTATGATTGGACTGCGATGTAGACATATTAGAAGTTTGATCACAATAAATAAATTATCTTGTATCGTCGTATTTTTTTATTGCCACGCTTTTATAAAATAAATTTAATGATGTAGAGTTAACCGGCTGTTGTGTGAGTGGCACACTGTCGCGTAATTCCACTAACTCGCGTGCCATGGCTTGACACGCGAATTATCATCTTTCTAGGGTTGTCAATGTCAATCCGATTAAAAAATAATATGTTCGCTCTTTTTCACATTGACCTTACTCTTACAACTTTAGAACATATTATGATGTCAGAATGGCCAGTTTTTATAAAATAAACTACTTATTCTATTTTTACTGAAGATTTTTTTATCCCACGCCGCCTTGCAAGCGTGGGGATTATGGCAATTTATTAAGGGGGAGGCCTTCGTCCAGCAGTGGACGTCTTCTGGCTGAAGAGTGAGTGAGTGAGTATTTTTTATATATTAGTTTTTTTTTTATTGCTTGCGTGACCGCTAACTACTCGCCTGAAAATAAGTCAAGATGCGGTCTACAATAGAGCACGCTTGCCTAGAAGAAACTGGTCCTCCCGCCACTTGAAGACATCCAGATTTGAATGTCTATGTTGCAGGCAAATTGCATAAATGCAATGCAGCGGGCTTCCTATCAGCCGTAATACAATCCGGCTAAATGTTAATACGCCACTTTATAAAACAGCTTCGTTTTGTAAAATGACTAGCAATTATGTAATACGGCGAATTCTACGATTCGACATCTATATTACTGTTCTATTTTTATATAGTAGGTAGGTTGTTTGTTCTGAATTCTGATATAAACGGGATTATTACATTTTCAAAACGTCCGACTCTCTTGTTAGTAGCTAAGACTACACACTAGATCAAGTCACATAAAAAACTGTTAAAAGTGAGTTCGTATAGGCTGAGTGGCCAGCCCTAGTGTCAGAGTTAATGTGCCGCCCGAAGGCCTCTGACATGGTTGACGGTTGTTGTTAAAAAACTGTTAATCCGTTTGGTTTGCGAGCAACGATGGCCATAGTGCCATATATACACACGTTAAACCCTGTTTGCTCTGTTTGGGCCTGGCGGGGGTTAAAAACGATAGACAGCTCATGTAATAGGTTTCGGTAAACATCTAAGAAAAAAAAACTAACCTCTCATTATCTTTTTTTATTCGGAAAAATCTAATTGAAACTCAACATTTTCGTTGCTTGTTTTTTTCCACAGAATTACTTTAACATTATTTACTTCAAAATAAGAGTGAGCAACCCTAGCAAAATTACAATAAGTCATAATTTCAGTTGAGTGAGTCATTGACAGAAACATCGGATGATTCGTTGATAACCCGACCGCGCGTGTATGGTACATAGGCGTAGTAGCAGATCTTTATCAAGTGTTTTTCAAAAACATTACTAACACAGTACAAAGTAATCTAGTTATTGTTTCTGCTCATTGTAATGATGTATGAAAGATTTTGGGATTGTCAAAATCAGCCATTTTGTTTTTGATTGGTAAATCGCGTCGCTCAATTAAATTTGTATTTTTGAATTGAGGACACACATAGACGAACAAATAATGATGGATAGCATAATGTCCTAAAGTGTCACGTTATGGAGATAATCGGCCATAGGTAAAATAAGTCAGTTTATTTATTTATTTAATTCTTTATTGCACACCTTAATACATTAATGTACAAAAGGAGGATTTAATGCTAAAGCACCCCCCTCTATCAGTCTCCCCCGCGGTTGGAGAGATGGGGATGTAGGCGCACAAAATAAATTTTTCATCACACTTGCTCGTAAAGTAGATCTTATAACATCGCTTTTAGGCTCATAATCCAAGCTATTACACACGCGTGCTTTTTACTTTACATTACGGCACTTGTACTATAATAGGTATAACCCGGTAAAGTCAAGTTTGTACGTGACTGCAATTAGACGTACGTATACGAAGCACTCTTAATATAGCCGGGTAATACTTACAGTTTTTTTGTAATACCAACAAAGAGTTCTTATGCTGCTGAAGTAAATGACAACCTGCGCGCGCATTACTGATTTGGGCGCCATTTTCCGCAAATGTTTGTTGACGGTTTCGCTGTGTGGTTGATTATTATCACAAAAAAAATGTTTTTTCCTCGCAAGTGTGACGAAAACAGTCGTATGGAACTCTTGTGCTATTAGTCATTACGCTCTCGGCTTCCTTATCGCGCTCGCCTGCGGCTCGCGCGCATAATACCGCCTCTAGTGTAATGACCAACATAGCACACTCGTATCATAATGTACTAATAGTTAAGAGCAAATACAGTTATTACATTTCAATTAACTAATAACTAAAAATATCTATATAAATTTAAATGACCAATAAATAAAATTTTATACAAATAATTAATTAGATAATAAAATAAAACAATAATATATAGAATATAAAACATGAAAAACAAATATTTATACAATAAATAAAGGAGATGTTCTTTTTTGTATGGAGTTTTGGCTAGAAGTCCTACACCACGCCATAAAATAGAGGAATTATATGTTATTTTGAAGCAGTAGAGTTTATTTCATAAAAATTGCTGAATAAATAGCATAACATTTTTTTCTTTGAATTATATTGCAATACTGCTTCGCTGTTGTCTGTCACAGCACGCACCAAAGAGAATGTAAAATAATACTATTAATGCACGCACGCCATATTTTACACCGAGATGTGAGCGACGGCTTTGGTTTTTAGTTATTCCTGGCCATGGATACAAGTCCTTCAGCCGCATACATATTTCTTCATCGGTCGTTCTTTCTCCAGTCAAATGAGTCCTAGTCACACGCAGTAAGTCACGGTCCAGTCCAATCTTGCCCTAGTAAAGTCGAAAGTAAATTATAATATGCGATGTGTCAATCTTTTACATATTAAGGGAAAACCTGATTTAGTTAAATTGTTCCTCAGACATTAAAAAGCATAGCAATCAAAAAATTAAAAGGATGCCACTATTGGAAATATGAAGTATAATGTTTGAGGAAGGCGTGACCGGCTGAAGGACTTGTATCCATGGCCATGAATAAATATTTAAAAAATAGAATGGCGATTATTCGTCCAATGACGTGTCGAGCCACAGTATTTTTAAGAGCCGAGAGTAAAAAATGGCGACCTGTTGGGGTTACTATATTATTATAATTGTAAAAATTGTAAATTTCAATATCTCAATTACTATTATCACTATGTTATATTAAATATAATATCATGTAAAATGTTTTGCTTTTTTTCTAAATTGTTGAGAATTATTTAATTATTTTTCCGTAATTCGTTATATTTTTCTGTTTCACCTCCAAACTTGTAAAGCAACTAGCCAAGAATAGGAACATCTCCTTTTCATCACACTTGCTCGTAAATTGGATCTTATCACATCGGTTTTAGGCTCATAATCCAAGCTATTACGCACGCGTGCTTTTTACTTTACATTACGGCACTTGTGCTATAATTGGTATAACCCAGTAAAGTCAAGTTTGTACGTGACTGCAATTAGACGTATGTATACGAAACACTCTTAATATAACCGGGTAATACTTACAGTTTTTTTGTAATACCAACAAAGAGTTCTTATGCCGCTGAAGTAAATGTCAACCTGCGCGCGCATTGCTGGTTTGGGCGCCATTTTCCGCAAATGTTTGTTGACGTTTTCGCTGTGTGGTTGATTATTATCAAAAAAAATATGTTTTTTCCTCGCAAGTGTGATGAAAACAGTCTTATGGAACTCTTGTGCTATGTTAGTCATTACGCTCTCGGCTTCCTTATCGCGCTCGCCTGCGGCTCGCGCGCATAATACCGCCTAGTTCGTAAAAATCAATACCGCACGAGTGCCATACAAGATACAACGTTTTACAACACGTTTGCGAGAAAACAGATAACAGAAGAACAACAGATAATGAGCCAAACTTTATAATTTTGTTTTTATTATATCGGACGGAAAGTCGCAACCTACTTGACACTGGCAAATGCTCAAAGTGTGATGCCATAATGCTCCTAGGAGGAAAGAAGATAAAAAGACTTCGTTCTAAAGTTCGTCTTCGTTAAAACGTTTCTAATATGAGTGTCTTTTTCGTGTTGTTTCCAAAACTCCAAAGAAGCTTATAGTAAAGTTGCCACGACTTTACAAGGGCATGACTTACTAAGTGTGACATCACTTTGACTGTGATTTAGACTCATTCGACATGAAAATTATCAAAAACTTGATACAAATAAATACTTGACACTGGCAAATGCACAAAGTGCGACGCCATAATCCTCCTAGGAGGTAAGATGAAATGCCGCGAATTAACAAATGGCGCTAAGTGCGCGTGGTGAAAATTAGAAAAAAAAAAAGTTGTGGTGAGAATTTATTTCGTTACATTTTCTGTTTAATATTAAAGTAAGACAAACGTATTGAGCAAATACGCTTCCAAGGAGATTCGATCATTCAGCTTATTTATTCTCGTAATGTGTAACTCTTTGGTGGAGTTCTTAAACTATTATTATGGAAATGAAAAAAATACCGTAAAGTACGCACGGCGCTATACAAGGGAGTGTGCGGTAAAAGCTTTTCCGCACGCTCCGTTGTATGGTGCGTAATGTTTAACTTTCGAACGATGTATTCAGGCTTCGTATATAAATGCACTTTTTGAGCAAATGTGTTGTAAAAAAATAAATGACCATCAATATTTAAACGACCTCATTTTATGTTAATTTGAAGGCAATAACATTAACATAAAATTGGCATTGGGACCCAAAAGGTATTTAAGAAACTGTTGGGAATACCCAAATTGAATATAATTTAGTTCGTGTGATTATCCTTCCTGCGTCAGAGAATGAGTAGTAAGATAGTAAAGACACCATAAACTACACAAATGGTTTCAGCTTATGTTCAAAACATCGATCTCGATGGGTGTGCTACAAAGATATTTAATTTAAAAAAATATGTCATAATACGTCAGTGATGATACGTAATAACATAAACAAAACAGTTTGTGAGTTCGGGAGTGTATGATTTTTGCTTCTTTTACACGCTGCAACATTTCAACGAATTTAGGTGAAATTTGAAAACGAAAATAATTTAAACCCTGAATGACAACATAAAATGCTGGATACCTTTTATCCCTGAAGAATATAAGTCAGGCTTAAGAGGAGGAAACCGCAGGTTGTTGATAAATAACATTTCATACCATTAATGTACGTTTATTACCTATCCTATCAGCCACAAAACGTCCACTGCTGGACGAAAGCCTCCCCCTAAATAGGGAGGTGTTGCCATAATCCCCACGCTTGGCAGGCGGCTTGGGGATCGCAGAATGTTCACCGCCGTTAACGGAGAGGACGCTGCTGCCCGTCCTGCGGTCCTGGTTGCAGTTATAGGACATACCCAGGTCCCCAGGTTATTACCTATTCCTATGACATAATTATTCTTTTTCTTATTTTCATCTTGGTCGCGAGTCCTTTGTTAACATTGTTGTAACAATGGCACGTCCTTAACCTTGGCCTGTGACTTCCTCGCTTCCATTCAAGCATTCATCTGTGCAGTTCACACTACTACGCTACATTGTGATCGCAATAAAAACTCGCTATTGAGAACATCGAGCAATACATAATTATATATGCGTCATCGTATTACTTACATACTAGCTGAGTGATTAAAGGCCATCGCACATTGGACCCATTCAACACAAAACCGGCTATATCAGCAAAGCGTTGAAAGGAAGCATTATTATTATATGACGTACAGTAGAATTTCATGTGACGAGTGCTTAATAACAACATGCTGATCACACGTTTGACGCGCGTTGTGGCTTCCTGAACTCATTTTAAATGCTTTGCTTGTAGCTGATGGGTCCAATGTGCGATGGTCTTAATTAAGTAGGGATCATGTAGAGATTGTCCTATCTAAATTATTACTAACATATACGCCCGTATCTACACTGAATACAGTTTTTATTCATCAGCCATACTGTAGAGTTTAGCGGAAACTTTTTGTTATTAAAGTTTTATTGAGGCATATACTCGTACTCCGACCATAAGTAAAAAACTGAAAAAACCCTGTAAAAAACTGGATTTCCTGGATAACTGATTAGATAGCGTTGATATCGCTGTTGTCTTTCTTTGATGTTGTCTTTGGTCAACTGGATCTACTCGAAATGGACCCGTGGATCAAGTATTTTTTGTCTGAATTCTGTTAAAAAATGTAAGCTTATAGCTTGGGCTATTGTCTAGAAGAATTCGCTTTACAGCAATAAGGTTGCCACTTGTTACTTTATTTTAAATCTTTATAGTAATTTCTTGCGTTAGCAATAAGGTGTCTATCAAAAATTATACGAAGGATGAGACGTCAAGGGACGAGTGAGGAACAACCTACTCTATCTACCTATCATGCGTCGATGGCCTTATTGGTTGACAGGAAAATACCATTGAAGCATAATATAATTCATTAAAATATCGATATAAATTGGTAAAGTCATTATGTTTTCATCTCTATGACGACGAACTAAAGTGATAGTACGTATCACTTTAGTTCGTCGTCATAGAGATGAAAATACGATTGACGGTTTTTTTTAAAAGCTCTAGGTGCAGTGAACGGAAATGTTTTCCCGTTCACTTATAGGTGGCAATAAAGCAGACGAGTTGCTTGAGAGTAAGCAATCACCGTAGCCTGCTATATACAAGACCAGGGGCACCACTTAATACGTTGCCGACTTTTGAAGACTCTGTTATGTGTTAACATAAGCACGCCTTTTTGAAGAACTCAATGTTATAAACTCAGCTGCTATAACTCGGAATACCGAGGAAAGACGTTCATTCAACATTTAGCATCTGGTTGGATATTAAAAAAAAACCTTTATTCATCTCAACCGACTCTCTGCAAAAACTTTTCTACCTACGTGTAACTTAAGTTAATTTTTCCCAAATTAATTGCATTCACATCTTCATTTTTTTTTTTTCTTGGCTTATAATTCATTTGTTAGTTTAAATTCCTAATTCCAATACAAACCAATAATAATAACAGCTATCCTCTATAGCGACATTGATAGCAAATCATTTGAACTGTAAAATGCCCAGTCAAATTTATTTCAAAGACAACTTGAAAAAGATAAATTACGGTGTCTCACGTTGCTATGCGAACCGGATCGGTTCTCGTTATGGTAATCCTATGGATTTTTTACTTAATGGGATAAACCGGACCACCTTGCATGCAAATCCTCCTTTATGCATAGCTACCTACCGGGTGTTAGTTTGAACACCGTTATCCTTCTAGGATATCATTGTACTCATCATTATGAACAACTTTTACTATGGGCCTACCCTGAAAACACGAAAAAAAAAGCTGTTCCATACATTTTGTCCAAGATCGATGAACCTTTTTGTATGGAACAGCTGTTTTGTGATTTCAGGGTTGACCCCATAGTAAAAGTTGTTCATAATGATGAGTACAATGATATCCTAGAAGGATAACGGTGTTCAAACTAACATCCTGTATATACGGAATTGACAAATTTTCATGCAACACCACACACTTATAAGAAGAAAGTAAATAAGTAAGTGGATTTTCTATTATTTGAAATAGTTTAATACTAACTTAAACTCTAAAATAAATAAAAATAAAAAAGAAGTCTGACAAAGTTACCAAAGTTATCAAAAAACTTTGATTATATAGAGAGAGAGCTAGATCCTCCAAGTCAAAAAAGTAGCAAAAATTATCAGAATTGACAGTTATCAGGATACCTACTTCTTATCATACGTATAAGTACAGTCATGCATAATACCTAAGTATACCAAATTATTTATGATTGCCTTTGATCTGACATCGAATCAATCAATAAATAGTAATGTTATCAGGGTTCATGTAGGTATGTATTATGTAAGTACTCTGTTAGTAAGTAGTTTCTTTATTCCACCTCTATTTTTTAATGTCTGAACAGATTTGCATGTACCTGTCGCAGTCAAATTGTAGAACGCGCCGTATTACATAACGGCTGTTTTATAAAGCGGCGTATCAACGTTTAGCCGAATTGTATTACGACTGAAAGAAAGTCCGCCGCATCGTACTAGCGCTTCGCGTTCTACAACATGACTAGCCATAGTTTAATTGAGTGGGTTAGTTGACTCGTGACGTGAACCGCCACTTTGGCAGTCTTTGATTCAAATTTTCTACACTCGCGTCGCTTTGTTTAAAAATTTTTTGAAAGACTGATGCTGTTGGCCTCAGATAGCCTCTACAGCGTCACCGGACTTTAGGCAAGCGCAAATGGCGCTAGGCCTAGTTTAGGTTATAGGGCTAGCTCAAGGGAACCTCGCAGACGGTACGAATCTCGGCTTGGCCGGGAGTGGGGTCAGACTTGCCCTGGCACCCCAAAAGAGATGTGGTGTGACGCCCTAGTAGGTTGATCTGGTTGAGTATTTGGAGAGAATCTAACCGATCTTCTGACAGATCTGGGGAGTCCTCGACCTCGCCGGCGAGGTCGGTGCGTGTTTGTGTGCCTCTGGTAACCGGCACCTATACCAAAAACGGAATACTTCCTGTTGCTAGGAGTGGTCAGATCGGGGCTTCGCGTCGTTTTGCGTTTTCACAACCTAATACCTAATTGTAACATTTTTTTAAATTAAAATATGTTTTTTCCTGCTACTTACTTAGCAACTTGTTTAGTTGTTTTTTTACTGTATAATATTATGCTGCAGTTACCAGGCATTTAATATTTTATACTTGTAACAAAACATTAAACTAAAAAAAAAATTGCTAATTTAAAAAAATATTAAATAGATGATCTCATATTTTGGATAATCAAACCCAAATTGCGGAATTTCTTAACGTTATTATCCTGTATCTCTAATTAACAAAATCAATAAATGCTTCTATTATTTACATAACTAGTATTTTATGCCTTTTATTTATCACTTCATATTTAATGCGGTGGGTATTAGAAAATGTCCAATTTGTGTCACTTTTGTGTCCCACGTCGTAATTCAAGTCGTGGGAATGTTGACCCCACGCCTCAAGAAACGTGAGCACTGACGTCATGACCACGTGCGACCACATTATGGGCTATCAGTATCAAGCCTTGTATTTAATGCCATTAAGTTAGTCATCATAAAAAAATTCAAATTTGTGCGCGTACACGTACCTACAGTTAGCTTGCTACAAATACAATTTGTCTTCGCGGACAGTCATGTAATAAACTGCTAAGTCATGTACTATGTACATGTATACAATGTGTAAAACAAGGTTCAACAATACGGAAGGGTTGGCCCCATAGGAAAAGTTGTTCATAATGATGAGTACATACCCTTCCGTATTGTTGAACCTTTTTGTAACACAATGTGAGCATAAACCTATTCTTTTTATTCGCGTTAGGTATGTACAAGTCCGTGTTTGATTATACTCACCTGCAGGCCTAACATGCGCACCGCGAGAAAATTTTCTCGATTCTACAAAACAGGACAAGGCTACGAATCTGTATAAGTTTGTTTCGTTTTCGCACGACATAAAGACACGACAAAATTTTCTCGCGGTGCGCATGTTAGCCCTGCTGCAATGTTAATGACCGAGAAGTGATCAAAGATGCAGCCCACAGACAAAAGGCCAATAGAGGTTAGTATCAATAGGTTATTCTGAATTTATGTACGGTTTTTATGAATTCAATCACAGGCTTTTTGCTAAAGAACACATTGTGGGGACCTGCATTTGTGGAGAAGAAATTCAAAGGCGTACTTCTGTGAATTTGAAAATCCTGAATGGGCTAGGTCTACGTGGTGGAATATGATCTAATCATACTGTGTGGGTTTGCACACGCAACAGTGCACCCTGTGCAGTGTCTTTGTAAACAGTGGAATATGCCGTAGGTACCAAAATATTTTATAGTATCTCTATCTATGAGTGAGTAACTGGACCTGAGAACTGGGGATGTCGTAAAACTGCACCCAGACCCACCGGAGGACGGCAGCAGCGTCCTCTCAGTTAAGCCGCGTTTACACGATCCGAGTCAGCTCGGTCCGATCGCACTCGTACGAGTAAGCTTCATACGAGTGTACTAGGATTGCTGTTGACATTACGTAGTTCACTCGGATCGTTTTCTTAATTATTTTCGTTGTTGCTCACAGTCAAATCTAGTTGTGTCACAGTCAAACCACACGTATAGCAACCATATACGTGCTAGCTCGGAAAAGTAGAGCGCTGTCCCAGTCTAGATCGGTCAACATCATCCGAGTGCGCTCGGATTCTCGGTTGCCACAATACGAGTGGCGTCCGAGTAGGTATCCGAGAGGGATCGAACCGAGTTGACTCGGATCGTGTCAACGCGGATTTAACGGTGGTGAGCATTCTGCGATCCCCAAGCCGCCTGATGATGATGAGGAGTGAATATCTCTTTGCTCTCTATAATTGTATAACACACATAAAATTGCATATTTGTATGCAGGAAAACAAAAAATAAAGCCATTTTAAAAAATGTTGACACCTAGAATTACCGGTCCTTGATTTGTTGAAGTAAAAGCACAACATCGTCTACGATGTTTAATATACCTTCCCTGTTATTTTGTTCGTGTATCTAGATACTGTAGTTTTAATGATAATACTTGAATGATCTGAATTTTTTTTTTATGATAATGCGTACATCATTTAGCATAAAACTGGTATAAAATTTCGCCTGTAAGTTATACTTATTATGCGTTTAAATTATATAAATGAATAAGGATATTTGGATATAGAATCGCATAAATTTTAACAACATTAAAGTACCTACCTTGAAAACTATCAGCAGAAAAAAATTATGATAATTATTAGTTATGAATCTTTCAACCATCAACTAACATATTTCCGGTTTTTCTACTCTTACATGTATATATTCGTGGTAAACTTAATATTTCACTTTACTAGCTACACTAACTAGATATTCGATAAAATAAATCTAGGAGTAGAAAATTTAAGTTTTATTTCTGTAGAAATAATTTCTCACTCCGTAAAAAAAACTTTCGGAATAAGAAGATGAAATAGAGAAAAAAATACGAGTAAAGTATAAATAAAGAAAATAACATAGTACAATATATTTTGGAAGGTAATAAAACAGTACATAACACAACACAACACATAACACACACAAACACACACAACTCACACATGTACATTACTTAGTTGATAATTAAAAATAAGTTTGGAATTCCCTGTTTATGGTTTCCTGATTATTAGCATTATACATAAAGATATATATAAACATTATGATACATTCTACAGATTTGAACGAATTCGATTTTAATTACAAGGACGACTTCATATCTAAAAAATAACGCGCACCATCGTGGGCGGTGCCCAAAACACAACATGTCTTTTTTAGCTTAACCACTTAAAAAAAGGAGGTTCTCAATTCGACTGTATGTTATTTTTTTATGTATGTTACGCGATTACTCCGTCAATTATGAACTGATTTTGATGATTATTTTTGTTTGGTAGGTAATACTTCAGAGGTCCCATATAAATTTTAAATCCGAAATTTTGTTCCGAAATCGGTTTAGTAGTTCAAATCAAATTGACTAGAAAATATGAAGATGGTGATAATGATAATGGATGACATCCAGAAGTTGAAGTTGGTTGTTTTTTTTAAAAGCGTATTATTATTTTTCGTGACGAATCTTTGTTTTATGGTTTGTCTATCTATGTCTCGTTATTTATAAATCTTGTTATTTTAAGACTATCGTCTACAGAGCGCTCGTCCATACAAAAAGAGAAAACGTTTTCCTACCTCTAAATGTTATCCTATCTCAATGATTTTTTAGAATGCTTCTGACACAGTAAAAAACTAGGTTTATATGTTTTCTTTTTTTCAAAGTTTATAATAGTTTGAAAGTTACAGGCGCCTAAGAGTTACTATTTTTATGACAAAATCTTCATTGAAGTAAAACCTTTGTATTTTAAAAACAAAGAAGTTTTAGAAAAAAAACTAACCCTACAAACCTAGAATATAATATGCTGAAACGATTGACACCAGAATCTACGAGACCTATATATTCACCCCAATTATTATTTTTGCGCCCTTCCCAATTTCATATTTTTACCTTTACTTTTTATCTGAGGGTTGTGTAGAAGAGATTCTGACCGCTTTTTGCGATAAGGTCACCTTTAGGCCTATCATTATACTCCTTTAGTAATATTCTTTCTGTGGTGAAAAACGTTTTATTGTATTGTAAAACCTGTTAAACATTGTTAAGGGGGCCACTAATGCGAAAATTAAGTAAAAGGTGTATTTTTAAACACATAGTTTAATAATAAAGAACGTAAATATTCAGATTAAAAAAATACTACAGGTAGGGGAAAAACCTAAAGAAGCCGAGTAACCGAATAGAATTTTAGAAAATAATCTGGGTTATTAAAAAGAAATACAAACTACCAACAAAAAAAACTGTTTTAATTCAAATGCTCGAAATTATCAGCGACAGCACCACATTATTTTTTACGAATTACATAGCCATACGAATGATTTAGCACAGTAGCCGTTTATTTTTTTTATTTCATGCCTACATTTTGAATAATTAAATAATAACCCACCTTAATTGCTCAAAGCCATCATCATCATCAATTGTATCATGCGATTTTCGACTCTAAACTAATGCAAGACGCGCGGGTGAAATCTGTTATTTTTCTGGCATTAGTCGCACTCTTAAATGATGAAAGACCATGCAGCAAGATCAAACTATATTTTCATCATGCTCATGACCCTTTGCATGTGTTTGGTAGGTGAATTTGATACCATTTGTCAATTAGGTATTGTATAATTAGTGGTACATTTTATAACACCGTGACCTACCAAAATAACTCATTGAGTCGCAAAAGCGAGCGCGTGGATGCGATCACTTACTGGTAGCGTGGTCGAGTAAAGATTTATGTTTATAGCTTATAATTTGATTATTTTATAGACAAAAGTCATTCGTTTTGTGAATGATAGATAAGAATATTTTAGTGTAAGCTATTTGTTATAACACGTTTTGTAACCGACCAATCTAATTCACAATTCAGACAGTTGTACAGGAGTGTGGGTTGATATTTTATGTTCATCTTTTATGTTCTTGATTGTGGTTGATCTTTTACTTCACAAAAATTTATGTAGTAGGGATTTATGTAGTAAAACATTAAGGCACAAAAATTATTTTTAAATAACTAAAACAGATCTTATTAGAAGAAGATGGTACATTGGTTGTCCAGGCATTTATCCATGCATAGTCTTTGATGAGACCGCATTACAATTACAACTAAACAAAAAACTTTTTTGTTCCAAGTTTTTTTTTAAATATAATAAAGAGTAAAAAGTCTGCTGTTCCATTAATTAGGACGAGTGTTTTCATTGAAATATTCTTTTTATTCCACAAAAAACATCATAGAACATAATTTGTTTCTTATGCTGTAGGTATAGAAGATTAAATAGATAGCTGCTTACCAATGACACTGTGATCCATATTTGTACAGGTGTATACAGCTACATAATTATGCACAGGGTGCAGTATAAATTATATTCAGATAACTGCAAACTTCAAGGGGACATCGTCTCATCATTAATAATAACAAGTTTTAATACGCACGGGACCTGCCCTGAAATCGCAACAAAGTAAGTAAAGTACCTACCTTAAAATAAAGAACATCGTTTTCAAGGTTGGTTCCTTGTTGACGATGAGTGGGTACACTCAGCCCTTATCTACAAAATTATCTAGGTACATATAAGATTATCTACCTATAGGTGTTTTCAACATTTATGAATGAACTGAATCCTTCTACCAAGCCACAGTACCGCGTGCCAAAACAATGTTGTATACAACATGCTCACGACCACAAACACACTTGTATACAACATGCTCACGACCGCTCCCTAGCCCATTAAATAGCACCGTGTAAGTATACATTTTGGAGTATTTTTTTCAATTTTTTTATGGTTTTACTCTTATTAGACTAGGATTACCAGGGAGAATCTGCATTATACTGGTTTGTACAGCAATCCTTTGCCTTGCTAATTAAATCTCTGACCAACATAAAATGTAAACACAAACAATGTAAACTAACCTACAAATCTATTTTCAGGCCGTCAACAGCTGCATAAATTCTTAAAACAAGGCACTGTAACCTACTGTAACCAGTATTTTACTTTGGACTAGCTTATCGACAACGCCATCATCAAGAGCTAGATAAGTAGGTATTACGAAAGCAATAGTTAACAAGAAAACTTGATTTTGGCAAATCCGGACCGCTGGCGCTATCTGCGAAAAGTTTTGCCTGTGGAACCTCATGAGTGAAATTTTCTTATACTTACTTGTTGTAATCTACTAGGACAAAATATAATTTTCTCTTACTGGTTTTGGCATCAATTATAATGTATATTCTGAAACTCTTCACAAACCGACCATAGATATATTATTACAATGTGTATTCCGAAACTCTTCACAAACCGACCACAGGTATCTTACACACACGTACAACCACAAATCAAACGTGTATTCCAGACGGTTCCTCAGCAAAAATCGGGAGCCGGTTCAGAACAAAATCATCCGACTTGAAATGACCAATGAGGCAGTCTTGCCAACTGGGCTGCTGTATGGCGTGATGTGGTCACGTGATACAGCTGTTACCAACAAACTTAATGTAGAGGTGGTAAAATGAAAGCACTAAAGTATTCGACGGGAGACAGTTATTCCTGTTCAGATAATGCGATAGTGGTTCCCTTTTCAGTTTGACAGGTTTAACTTAGTCGCTTGTAGTATGACACCACCTAGTCGTCTCTGTAGGTATTTCACAACGAATAGTTGCTTTGTAAAATGTATGGAATGATGTGTGAGATACTTAACTATTAACTTGGATATGTATTTAAGTAAGATAATTAACCAAGATACCTAAGATACTTAATATAAACATAGCAGTTATTGTTCGGTTAGCCTATATAAATTGATTGAACTAATATTGCTTAACGGTTGAGCTTTTATTGTAGGAGTACCGTCAAACCTTACAACTTTGCCCGCTTTTTTGCTTATTTTTAACATAACTCAAAAACTATAGACTTGATTTTAAAATTGAGTATACAGTTATTTAAGGCTAATTTAAAGTAATAATTCTTTAAAACTTAAATAAGTTTATCTTAGATTTAAAGCATCAAAATATACGGTTAAAGAGGTGGGCAACTTTATCTGCCATTCCTTACAACTTTGCCCACCCTCAAAATCTCAGCAACATTAAGCACTATTGCTTTGAAAATAAAATATGTAACGAATAATGGTGCAAAGATGTAAACCATCTTGAAAACAGACAAAAAATATTTTTTTTAATTTATATATTGAGGTGGGCAATGTTGGAATACCTTCCAAAGCTATTTTTATACAAAAGACGCCAAGTGCTAGGGTTGCTGCGAAATAAAAATCAGGTATGTTTTATTCGTACGAATTATTTTTATTAGTAATTAACAAACCTAAGCGGCGCTTACACTGCTGGAGATTACTATTAATTATAATTATGAATAAACAATAATACTCGTTTTCCAACTTCTTAACCTTTGGATAATTAGAGATCACATTTTTAGAGATACTTATTTTAATAATCATTAAACGGATTTACATACAAACTTAACAATGTAGCAATAAATCATCTGAAGTTGTTTTAACGTTTGAAAAATACTTTCCAAAACAGGCAATTCAAAAGATACCAAATTAAACTTTGAAATTACGGTTTTAAGAAAACACAAAATTAATACAATACCTGAATCAAAAACAAAAGTTTCCAAATTAAATATCCTATGGATATTTAGTGTCCAAGAGCGCTGCTCCGGTTTCTTAACAAGTTTTAATTTGTTTTGCGTCAATGGAAGTCTCAGGGAGCTTTTTTATATTTTAATTAAACAATAAAGGACTCTCAGCGTCATCTATTGGCACCGAAAGGAACAAAACTTATAAACAAATCTAAGCGGCGCTTATACAGCTGGAGATCACTATTAATTATAAATATGAATGAAAAAATAAAATACATGTTATCCAACTTCTTAACCTTTGGATAATTAGAGATCACTTTTTTAGAGATACTTATTTTAATAATTAATAAACGGATTTACATATAAACTTAACAAAGTAGCAATAAATCATCTGAAGTTATTTTAACGTCTAAACAATACTTTCCAAAACAGGCAATTCAAAAGCTACCTAATTTTTGTTATTTTTAAGCTACCTAATATTGAAATAACGTTTTTAAGAAAAAACAAAATTATATAATGTCTAAATCAAAAACTCAAAACGAACATTTTTGAAAAGCCCAATGTGTTGCTTAGTTGGACCAATCTATTAAAATATTGCTATTGTAACCTACAGTAAAAACGTAAAATATTTAGATATCAGCATAACACTATTAGGCTATGTACAAGTACCTAGGTACTTGTTCAAAATATTCCAAAAATATTTTAAATTCAAATATACAATACGCCAAAAAATTACAATCAAAAATACACAATTTAACTTTTAAATTCGTAGGCTTAATCAACAAGGACATCTATGTCATTGGGTATAAACAAGCAAGCAAGTCATTGGTTATAAACAGTCGTAAATTATATGTACTAATGTGATTTATTGAATGTTGTAATCACATAAATTTATGTTAAAAATTATTTGTCCGCGCCGAGAAATATTTGGTTTAGGTAAAATCAGAAGTATATCATCAGGGTGGTTCATTTCGCATACATCATCTATGTTTGGGTAAGTAAAAACGAATCCTTTTGAATTTTTTGAATTTTTAACTTTCCTTAAAAATTTGACTGTAGGAATATTGTTACTCACTCTTAAAATGCGTCCGACATAGTGTTTCAGACTCTTCTTCGTTGCAAACTTGGCAACAATCCAATCATCTTTATGGTAGTTATTATCTGCGCAGTATAGAATGTCGCTGCACCCAAATGGTACAACAACATCTGATTCTGGATCCATATTTTCTTTCCCGTTTTGTTCTTCACAAAAAGCCGTGAGATATTCATCAAATGTTCCATCAAATGAATCTTCTGTGTTTGCTATGCTCATAGTATCTGAAATTTCAGAGCTTGTTTCTATTTTAAAGTTTCTCTTCTTTTTTACAGCCCTCTTCTTTGATTTTGCCTTTTCTTCACGCTTGGTTACCTTATTGCTTACTTCTGGTCTTTCTTTACTTGTAGTACCATCTTTTGTAAAAAAATTGCATTTTGTCACTTTCTTCTGAACTCTTTGACTCTCTGAATTTTTAGAATCATTTTGTTTACGTTTTCTTGTTGCGTCAATTAATGTACTCGGTTCATCATTAGTATTTTTTTCATAAATATTAACTTCATGTTTTACTCCTTTTCGTTTTTTCATAGGAGCTAATTTCATCTGCAGAGCTGAATGTCTTATAATGTCTACTCCGCTTAGAAGTTTTTTAATTATGTTTACTTTTTCGGGACATGTTATCTTGTTGTAAGCATTTACCTTTTCATTAGAGATTATTAATTTTTTTGTCAGACAGTTTTCAGACTTTTGGCTATCCGATATTGTACCTGGTTTTAAACATGACGGTACATCATTTTCAGTATTTGCCCTAAATGACATGTTTTGAACGTCTTTTTTCTTAGAAAATTTACTTAATATGCATACATTTGATGACTGATCAAAAATTTCTTGTATGGCGGAGCCCAAAAGATTGTTGATATTTTTCGTACAAAGGACAGACAAACTTGGTGGAGCCAAACTTGGTGGAGCTGTTGGTCTTCCTTGAAAAGATGATTTTACAATTTCTCCTGTAACTTCGTCCAAAAAACTCATTTCATTATTTTGGTCTGGTTTTATAATACTCATGGTTTCATCGTCTGACAGGTAAACACCGATTTCTTTGTAGTTCTTTTTTAACTCTTTGTTTGTAACTTCTGTGTTGTGATGCTCGGTAATGTCTTTAAAGTCGAGAAGTTGGGTTACGACATCTTGCCCAAAAAAGTGATCGACTAAATAGTTTTCTTCTGGAAAAATATCAGAACAGTTGTTATGATCAATGCTATTTACCATTTTACCATCACTTGCACCATCACTTGGTATGAATTCGTTAGCGTCAATGAGTTGCGACAACTCTTGTTCATTGTCATTCTTTTTCTTTTGGTTTTTTTTGTTTTTGTTTTTTTTCACTCCCGTATTCTTTTTTTTCTGTAATTTCTTATTTGCAACAGCTGCTTCTTTCTCTCTTAGAATTTGATAGAAATCATCAATCGTTACTGATTTTCCAGGTTCTATGGTCACTTTTTTATTACGACTTACAGAGACTGGCTTCGGTTGTCGCACATTTTTTAAATAATCCAGTAATGTAGAATCTATACTATAATTTCCAATATTGTCAGCAAACTCAGGAATTTTCTGAAGAACTTGACGTGGGTTTAATGGAAATATTCCGGCGGCTTTGAACCCACTTTGGATAATTTTGGCCTCTTTCAGTTTTATACTATTAATCAAATTTGTCAACATTTTTGGAAAATGATTTTTATTTAAAGCAGTTTGATTAGGATTTTCCATTTTGTATTCAAGTAGGACTTTTCGCCAAGCCTTTTTTAGGGGAGCAAAAAAAGCTACATCGAGAGGCTGTGTAAGATGTGTGGAGTTCGTAGGTATAAATACGAAAGATATATTGTGTTCCTCGCAAAGCTTAATAACGGTGACGTTGAGATGACTGGATAGATTGTCACATATAACCACCTTTTTTCCAGGTAAACTGTCTGCCCATGGTACGACAACTGTCTTAAAATATTCTTCAAAAGTGGCGGAATCGAACCATCCTGACGTTGTTCGATTATAGCGCGTATCTCGAGGGCCTCCAGAAATCCATTCAGAATAAAGACATTCAGCTTTGTACACTACATAAGTAGGTAAAACTTGGCCAGCAGCTGTTGCTGTAAACATCAATGAAATAGCACCTTTTGTGGAATTTAAAACCCGCTCAGGATATTTAATTCCTCTCCTAAAAATGCATTTGGAAACGCCCGGATCATCGCTCAAATTGGTTTCATCCAAATTTAATATATGTGTTGAAGGAATATCTTTGAGTGTTTCTTCCAAATTGTTAAAATATTCAAGGAATTCGTCCACTGTTTTTTCCGCTCTAGCCAATTTTATATTTTGACAGCTTCTCGTTGTCAGTTTTGATTCATGCCTTTCCATGAAACATTCTACCCATTGCTTTCCGGGAGGTTGATTGTTAAAGATTTCGTCACGACCATTTTTTTTTAAATAATCGTGGACTACCAGCCTTAAATCCAGTTTCGTTAGAGGACAACCAAAGTCCGCTGCTGCAACTATAACTTTAACAATGTTTTCCTCTTCTTCCTCGGATAACAATGTAGGTTTCCCTACATTTTTTGGGTGATTCTCTTTTTGTTTGTTTAATAACGTGCGCCGCGGTATGCCGAACTGGCGTTCGGCTTCTCTTGAAGACATTTTTTTTTCTTTTATATATTGTACCGCCAAGTCCAAAATCTCTTCTGAATAGTTTTTGTACGGTCGTGCACCTACACGTCTTCGGCTTTTTTTTCTCGTTGTTTTGGCCATCCTGTAGGTAAAAAAAACTAAGTAGGGACATTTATTTTCATTTTGTGTAATGTAAAAAGCAAATAGGTAGTTGGTTTATAGGTGTTTGTGTTTGTAATGCATCTAAAATGGCCCACGATACAAGGGAAATGTAAAGCTAAGTAAGGGACCATCACCACTTAAATCACCTATTCGTTAAATTATGTATGCCTTTTATATTTTTAGTAAAATAATTTATTTTTCAACCACTCGGATGAAAAATACCTAATCTGTCTTCCGCCAAGATCTTATCTAGGAATACTTTTACTTAGCTTACATTCACATAATAAAGTGTTTGAACTAGCAGACCTGCCAAATACTTTTTGGTTAGGTATATTGTCCCACTGCTGGGCAAAGGCCTCCTTACCACTCCTTACGATCTACTAAAAAGTTGTCATAAAATTAGTAAAACCTAAGCGCAGCGCCACCTATTGAGTCCAGTTGCGAATCTAAGCCATCAAAGGTAAGTACAAATATGACTCACAATCTTTACCTAGAATAAAAAATTAAAAACCTTATCTGTATTTATATATTTTCCAGATTGAAAAAGTGACAACCCTAACACCATTATTAAGGTGGGCAATGTTGCAAACTCTTTGCTACACAGTTGCTTACAACTTTGCCCACTTGAATTTTTTCGTAATAAAGACAGCTAAAACGGTAAAACCAGAACAAAATTAATCGCTATTCAATCAGTTATGAGCACAATAACTTAAACTCACCTCCAATAATTCTTTTGGATTCAGCACGGTTCAACACGAACAACAAAATTGGCACCACCTGCGTAGACGTCTACTTTGACAACTGCTGACAGTCAACTGAGTGAAGTTAGGAACACAACGGATAATTTGTGTTGCCATGTATATGTCAGAGATTGCACGAAATGTTGAAAAATGTTGCCATTAAAAAAAATGAATGGGCTACAACTACTTTTAGTTAATTTTTGGTTTTGGGCAAAGTTGTATTCCGAGGGCAATGTTGTAAGGTTCTACGGTATCTAAGTAAGAAGATTGTTGGTAATGTCCAACCTTGGAGGAAGGATTTAACTCTTTCTAAATTTCTCTGGTTACAACAGAAAATAATAGCATTCCCAATGTCATCGCACCATACTTTTTGAGAAGTATCGTCAAAGTTAAGTCGATTAACTGCTAATTCTATTAGACCTATATGGACCTTATTAATAAACGTGGACTAGTATCCGAATAAAATAACTTGCTGGCACCTAAGGCTTACTATAAAATACACGACTTTTTAAATGATAAATTCTAAGAGATTGGTAATTTGGTAGTGTAAACTGACATGCCAAGGGCTTATATTTTATTTCAATTTCAATTAAATCTGACATAATTATTTTATCTGTGTGTATAAGTTTTACTTTGATTTAAGAATAGAACAATGAATGAATTATAATTTTAAAAATGAATAAATTATGTTACGATTATTATGTATTGATTATAACCGCATGAAATTATTTTACTTAAGTAAAACATTATTGTGTGTTCACAATGAACAAAACTGTTGATACTACCATTAATTAAGATCCTAATGTAACACAGTTAAAGACAATAAATATTATCTGAATCTGAAACTGAATAGTTAATCCGTTTTTTGTCTTCATCCGCCGAGTTAAGAACTTGATGGAAAGGAAGATAAAAGTCGAACTAAGGAATTTATAACACTATACCTATGACTTATAGGTACAACCAAAAAGGAACTAAAGTTAGCAAGACTTACCAAGAAAAGAAATATTGTGAGATTGGCGGCCTTACCTAAAATAATCTCGATTCTCTTAGTCACTGCTTAAACTTCTCTGTCCTTTTCTAGCACGTGCAACTTCACGTCAGAGAGAAGATGGCAGAGCATTTTAAGTAGTGACTAACGGTTGAGAAGTTTTTTTAAGTAAGCCCGTTCATGATCGGAAAATAAGAAACATTAACCCCCTAACCCTTCCTACCCCTCCCTATTAAGGAGGAGGCTTTCGTCAACAGTGGATGTCTTTTGGCTAATGATGTATGATAACCCCCTAATTATTAAATGTGGAATAGCCTTGGAATAATTAATTCTTTTACTCGGAAAAATATTAGTAAATCATACGACTCTGAAGGGTCCAGTAAGCGTTGTCTCATTTTCGCCTTTTACATTTCCCTTCAGAGAGAAGTATTTTTCCTCATATCAGTCAAGGCAAGTCATACGTTATGGGACCTGGGTATGTCCTAAAACTGCATGCAGAACCACCGGAGAACGGGTAGCAGCGTCATCTTGGTTAGGTGGTAACACTCTGCGATCCTCAAGCGGCCTGCCAAGCGTGAGGATTATGGCAACCCCTCCCTAGTAAGGGGGGGGTTTGTCCAGTTGTGGGCATCTTATGGCTGGCGATGATGAAGTCGAACGTTTGCGAATAGGAAAAAAACGACACAGAAATTTGGCAAAATAATCAGAAATCTTAAATATTTATTGGCCATAAACAACTTCGAATGTTACAGGCAAGTCATTTTATACAGAATAAAACCTAAGATTAGAGTTCATTTTTCATAAAGCAACGATAACATTAATTCATGTCACATGAATAAACCGCTTAACGGAGCACGTAATTATTATAACACAGTTGTAGAATAAATAGCGTACTGTTATTTTACTGAATAATGGTGAAGTTTTAATTAGCTGTTTTGTTGTGGTGAAAATTCAATTACCCGTAAGAACTTACCTAATCGACCTTGATTAAGCAAACGCTCAATATCACACGTGATTTCAATTAATTAAATTATTAATTACGGTAGCGTCGTCGTTTATACGCCTTCATTATAACTAGAAAATTCAAAACCAGCTACGAAAATAGAATTTGTTTTATTTGTACTTTGTTCCATTTTTAGACCTATTTTTATTTTATTTTCTTTCTTTTACTTAAGTTATTTAAACAGAAAACCACCATCAAAATTAAAACTAGCTTTCGGTGTCTTTCGTTTCTGTCTGTACCAATCATTCAACATCGTATGATCTGCTCTGCGAATTCACAAATGGTTTGACCTCAATACTGAACTCGTCAAACGCCCGCAAACAATTTTAACGGAACAGTTTTTTGCATCGTTTTTTACGGATGATCATCGATGCAAAGTTTATACAACTAATTTTTTTTCTGTGGTATAGATTGAGGACAGATTGAGGCTTTAATCTAAATACAAATTACCGTTGCTCTTACAATTTGGCACCTATCAGGCTAACTAGCTCTCTTCACTAAAATTTGTTCAAAATAATTACATAGTTATACCTTTGATAAACAATATGTCTAGATAGAATCTCGTACTGTTTATGAACGAAAAATAACAGGCCAACATTATTATACTAGTGTGCGTGACAGCCATGTCTTACACTCGCGTTGCACCATTGTCGTTGTTATAGTGTGCGTGCATAAGAGGCTAACAGTTAACCGCTATTTTTTTCGACGCGTTTAGGATCCATGAGTCTATCTAGATATATAATTTATCAAAGAGTTATACTTATTTACATGTATTTTTTTCCTAGTTCGAATAATTTACTCCAAATATTACTGTAGGTTGATCTTTTATCCGGAATGAATATATTCGCCAAAGATCCAAAGTCACCGACATAGCCCTCAGGGTTTGCAAGTTGAAGTGGCAATGGGCAATCGCTCGAAGGACTGATAACCGATGGGGAAGAAAGGTTCTTGAGTGGTCACGGGCTACCGGTGGATGCAAATGGCAGGTTGTCGTACGAGTATAGTGGTCTAAGGGGGAAGGAGGAAGGAGGGGGGGGCGGCAGCAGGAGGCGTCCCCGGGCTTATGATGATTACTGTGGGTCGAGCGAAGCTATGCCACAACTTATAAATATAAAGATCACAATTCATAATAGATTTGAAATATAATGACTTCCAGGATTTTAATTAGGTAAGTATACAAGCTATTTTGCAATCTTGCCATATTTAAAGATGTTGATATACTTATCGTCATGAACAGCTTTTAGAATGGGATCAACAATGGAATCGCATTAAATATCAGCTGTTCCATACAAACAGTACATTGACTTTAGACAAAATGTATGTATAGTATAGTTTACCAGCGACATGTCTCTATTTCGCACAGGTCTGGTGCACATTTTATACATAATATGTTATACATATAAACCTGTCGAAAACAGTTCAATGATTGTAAAAACCATATCAAAATCCGTTGCGGACCTAAACGCAAAAACATACCTTTTCACGCAAAATGTGTTTTATTTTTCTGCTATTTAGTGATATAGATAGGTACTTAAAGTGGTACAATGATAAAGAGCTGATTCCCCCAAAAGTACATGAAAAGCTAATATAGACGTTTTAAAATTATTCTAGACATTCAATACAATATTCCTTTATTATACCTACATATTTTAAGCTATTGAATATTTATCAGTCCCAAAAACTCACCACATTTTTAGCCCCCCCCCCCCCCCCTCCAACTCCCCCCAACCCGGAGGGGTAGTTCTTTCAAGGGGGAAGGGTTCCATGAAAGAACTACCCAAATATCAATTTTCATCACTATAACTTTAAAAACAAAGATCTTTCCATACAACATTCTATCTCTTCTTTCCTTCACTTAAATCGTCTCTGTCAAAAAATAATTAAAGCAATATTTTTATTTTAAATGAACTATCCAAATCCAAATTTTCGTGACTAAAAGTACCAAAACAAAGGACTTTCAAAGAAAGTTCCCATCACCCCCCCCCCCCCCCCCACCCCCCCTTGGGGGTCGAATTTCGTAAAATCCTTTGTTAGTACACCCCTCCGCATCGAGACGATTACACCCTCCAAATTTCAAGTCTGTTCGACTAGCGGTTTGGGCTGTGCGTTGTCTGTCAGTCAGTCAGTCATTGAATCAGTCAGGACAGGGGCCGTACCGTGAACTGCTTATAGCGGGACCGAATACGCTCAGCTGCCGACGCTGCGCGACTGTGAATTTTATCGTCTCGCAATAAGGTTCGCGGTCGCGCAGTGTCGGCAGCTGAACCTATTCGGTCCCGCTATAAGCAGTTCACGGTACGGCCCCTGAGCCTTTTATTATATTAGAAGAAAGATACTATATAGATAGATAGAAGATAGATGAAGAATTATAGCCAAGCAGCACGAGCCAATGTGGTTTACAATATCCGGAAGTATTTAATCCGGATATTGGTATAAAAAGACTATTATAATTTAATTCATCTTATTTTAAGCAAACCAGAAGCCGATCGGAAGTAAATCGGAATGAGCTCAAGGACTTATTTACTTACTTAAGTAACTTAAAAAATCATAGAACCGTGTTTATTTAAGTAGATTTACAACCAGCTTTGTTGTAGAATGTGAACAATGTACAGAAGATTAAAAAAAATTCTACGAAATACTATTCTCTTTTATTAAATGATTGTTTAATGTGACTATGTGCAGTAATTAAGACATATAACCGAAAAAAGTATAAAAAGGCATTTTTGGATGTTTTTTCTATCGAGGTAAGTATTATGTACTCGTATGTTTAACCAAAGAAATAACTAAGACGAAAGTTCGTCTATAGCGTATTTATTGGCATTAATTATAGCAATTTGACTAAAAACATAGATTTTTCGAGGGGCAACTTTAGATTATAGAACCCTTAATAAATAAAAACATGCTCAATACCGCACTTAATTGTGATACAGCTTCGATCTGGCGTACTCACTGCAGCTGCAGTGCACGTGACGATCACGGGTGGGCAACTCCGGCAGGTCCGCCTTATTGAACTTTGGACCGGAATGTTGTGATAAAAAAACCATAGAGTAAAATACAAAAAACATACACAATGTCTTGGTGTCCGTCTGACTGGATGGTGGTGGATCACGTGGTGTACCTATGGTATACTGAAAAAAACAACTGCGACAGCAGTTTTTCATTCGTTGATTGTTTCGTAAAATCTGATCACAAATAGAGCCAATAAAAGAAAAATATCTGTAAAAATACAGTTTTTTTTCTTCTGAATTTAAAATATTTTCAATCGGAATCGGAATAAGCAATGTCTTTATCCACCGAGTTGCAGACTTGAATGGAAAAAAAGACAAAAGATAAATTAACTACTTCTAGGCTAATGAATAAACTCATCAATCAGCCAGAAAACGTCCACTGTTGGATTAATTACTAATAATTGATTATTATGTAGATTAACTTCAGAAATTAATCAATTTCTCGAAATATTAAATCAGTATTTTGTATTTTTCTTTCTTTATAATTTTAGACTGAATTTCCATTTATTATCCCTTTCCATTCCGACAAAAAAGGAAATGAAACTTGTATCACTTACAGTAGAATAGATAAGGTATAAAAAATACTTATAATTTTAATGTATTTGGTAGGCTATATAAGATAGACATATTACAAAAAACCTAGTAAATATTTTTTATCCCTTTCCTTTCCGATAAAAAAGGAAATGAAACTTGTATCACTTACATTAGAATAGATAATTATAAGGTAATAATAGATTATTATATTACATGATTTTTTATTAGGTATAAAAAATACTTATAATTTTAATGTATTTGGTAGGCTTATATAAGATAGGCATACTTGTATTAAGTATATACATGTTAATACAAAAAACCTAATAAATATTTTTTCATCGTGACTGTACATAATAATCAGTACGATATCACTATAGTCAAGGAAACTTACACCTCAATCAAGTAAGTAGTAGGTCACTGAGTGTCATTGCCCAACATCGAGGGTACAGCGGTATTAGTAATTTTCCAGCAATTAATCAGGTATGATAGCAGCAATTATAAACAAAGAACATTTAGTTCCTAGGTAATCGAAGGCGTAAACTAGCTAAATAATAATTCAGCATATTCTGTGACTTAAGCTCGAGTCACAGTAAATAAGGAATAATCTAGAACCTATTATGCGACAGGTATCACTGGTTTATTACTTGCCATGGGTATCGCCTGTAAGTAAAAGAAATGCCATGAATATAGCATACAGTATACATTACCTACATAGTACCGAAACGGCTCGTGACCTTGTTCATAAATTATTGTATAAAGCGGCGGGCAAAATTCTTGAAGAATTTTGAATTTCATATTTTGCGTAATATTGGGGGGCTATATTCTCTGTTTGTTGCGCAATGGACGCTAAGATGTAAATTAATATTAATTACAAAGATATTACTTAGAATAAATATGTTATATTTCCTCGCAATTAAATTGTGTCGATCCCCAAGCCGCCTGCCAAGCGTGGGGATTATGGTAGCCCCTCCCTATAAAGGGGAAGGTCTTCGTCCAGCAGTGGACATCTTCCGGCTGTTGAAGAAGTGAATTGAATTAAAGTGTAAAGTAGACTGTAGAATGTATAATTCTTGCATAAACCCCTTTTAATCCTCGACTTAAATATCCGCCTTCGCTTCTTACTCGGGATGACTTAAACGTTTTGGCTAGAAGCATTTGTTGTGCAATCAACAATTTAAAATTCCTCGTCGAGTGGGAGAGAATTCAAAATCATTTTAAGTTAAAATTTTAATTGTGAGTACAATGATTTATTTTCAGCATAAGGCTATCGTTGCTCGTAACCCTGTTTAAATAATATATTTAAACAGGGTTACAACTTTTACAATGCTAAGTTAGCCTTGAAAAAAAGGGAAGAAAGCAAGTTGTACCCAGCGACGTATAAAAAATGAAAAAAAAATACATTTTATACACGTCACGTTTACCTTGCTTATAAGATATCTAATTTAAAAAGAAACACGACTGTCCTGCCAAAAAATATATAGCCAGTGTCCCTCGAGATGATGTAAAGATTCTAACGATACCCCAAACATACATCCAAATCTGTTCAGGCATTTAGAAGTAATGGTGGAATAAAGAAACTCAACTTACAAGTATTTATTACATGTAAGTAAAAGAATTGAACCCTGATAACAATGTTAAATTTTTGGCCAGTCGTGTAAAAATATGCGATATTTTGCTTAAAATCTAAAGCCTTACCTGCATAGAATAGAAGCAGATTGACATTGTATCTTGTGAGGCGGTTATATAATTAATATTGACCGAGGTTCGCATGCATTGGGCAATGGAAGCGGTTTGGGCAATCGGCCTCGACTCAAGTAATTCGCTTCTAACCGTGTAGACACGCGTGTTTGATCGACTCTTGAATATTTATTTATTGATTTAACAATTGATAAAAATCTGTAGTAAGCTAATGAAGTTCCACAGGCAAAACTTTGCGCAGATGGCGCCAACGGCGTTCCGGATGTTCCGGACGCTGCTGTCTGTCCTCCGGTGGTTCTAGAAGCAGTTTTAGGACTTGCCCAGGGGCCGTACCGTGAACCGCTTATTGCGGGACCGAATAGGCCCAGCTGCCGACGCTGAACGACTTTGATTTTTTTCGCCCCTCAATACGGTTCGCGGTCTCGTCGGCAGCTGAGCCTATTCGGTCCCGCTATAAGCGTTCATGGTACGGCCCCTGGGCAAGTCCTAAAACTGCGTCTAGAACCACCGGAGGACAGACAGCAGCGTCCTCTCTGTTAACGGTGGCGAGCATTTTCCGTATATTACAGGGTACTTTGTGATTATGGCAACCCCTCCCTGACGTGTAATTTTTATAATTATTAACATATAATGTCTATGTCTATTAAGGGGGAGGCCTTCGTCCAGCAGTAGACGTCTTCTGGCTGACGAGTGAGCTCGTGCCGTAACTTGACTAAGTGGTTCACGGATGTTAAGCAACGAACGATCCGGTCAGTCTTCGGATGGTTGACCGTGAGTGGCATTCAAATCTGAGCGCTACCGTGGGGCGGATGACACTTTAAATAGTTGGTCCCGGTTGTTTGTTCTATATATCTATAACAGCAACCGTCAAGTCAGAGGCTTTCGGGCGGCACACTAATCTGACACTAGGGCTGGCCACTCAGCCAATACTAACTTACTTATTGAAATACTTACTTATAAAGTACGAAACTGCACAATTTTGTTAGTAAACTCAGTATCGTACAATCATGTTTTTTTAAAAACAGCACAGTTCATCAATAACGCGCAATAAGTACAAAGTGCAAATCAATTTACATCAGGTATGCATTACGTAGGCAAATATATTATATAATAATAGAGGAGTGACTAATATATTCATAAAAGTTACACATCATCTTAGGGCATAAATGTTATAACATAACGTTATTCACAACGACCATAATACGCATATGCTCAGTATTAGTCAAATATTAGTTACTAACTCGTCCGCGGTTACGCGAGAACAGTTTAGAGAACAGTCGTTATACTGTTATTTAACATTATTGTGTCAATGAAATGTGGATCCACACTGCGTTTTTTTTCGCTAGGTGGCGCATCTTCGATGAGGCCGCATCCCGCTTATTGCGGGACCGAATAGGCCCAGCTGCCGACGCTGAACGACTTTGATTTTTTTCGCCCCTCAATACGGTTCGCGGTCTCGTCGGCAGCTGAGCCTATTCGGTCCCGCTATAAGCGTTCATGGTACGGCCCCAAGTCAAGCGTGCTACGCTAGTATTTCAATAAAACTTACTTTATACAATTTCCCCTCTAAAAAGCTTATTTTATTCACTGACAACAGTGAATAAAAAGCACTTTTAATCACTGTTTTGGTGTTTGAATTTAGAACACACCAATATATTCGGGACCTGGATATGTTCTAAAACTGCATCCAGAAACACCGGAGGACGGGCAGCAGCGTCCTCTTAGTTAACGGTGGTAACACTCTGCGATCCCCAAGCCGCCTGCCAAGCGTGGGGATTATGGCACCCCTCCCTATTAAGGGAGAGGCCTTCGTCCTGTAGTGGACGTCTTCTGGCTGATGACTGACTGACAATATATTCGACCTCCATCTCAATGATATACAACGGCCTCCTTGCGCAAAAAATACTCGATACAAACTCCTTGTGCAAAGAATATTCGACATACAAACTCCTTGTGCAAATAACTCTTCGAGATTTGATTAGTCGAAATTTTTTGACATGTTTTTTTTTTCTTTTTCTCGTAGTCATTTTATAAAGTATAGTATGAAACTCTTGAATAAAACGGGGGCATTGAAGCACTCGCGTCGCTCAGGGTTCTAACACTTGAATCATCACGAATAGAATCCTTCACTTGCTCGTGATTCGTCTATGGCCCTCGCTTTAATTCCGTCCTTTATTCACCAGTTGCATAATATACTATTGTCTAATGATGTGTTACAGTCCTTATTATGACTGTATTATGGTTCCGTTCGCACACCGCAGGCCGTGGGTTCAGATCACAATCATCTTGAGCTGTCGGTTAAAGAAAGCTGAGACCTATCTAGCTCTCAGCTCGCTAACTTCTTTTACCACCTGCAAAATGAAAGTCTGCTTCCAAGCACGGTATTCCGGCAACCTCATGAGAGCCAGTTCCTATTTCAGGCCAGCAGGGCGAGGATGCGCACCGTGAGAAAATTTTCTCGATTCTTAAAAACAGGACAAAGCTACGAATCTGTATAAGTTTGTCTCGTTTTCGCACGACATAAAGACACGACAATAGTACATTATGATACGAGTGTGCTATGTTGGTCATTACACTAGAGGCGGTATTATGCGCGCGAGCCGCAGGCGAGCGCGATAAGGAAGCCGAGAGCGTAATGACTAATAGCACAAGAGTTCCATACGACTGTTTTCATCACACTTGCGAGGAAAAAACAAACTTATTTGATAATAATCAACCACACAGCGAAAACGTCAACAAACATTTGCGGAAAATGGCGCCCAAACCAGCAATGCGCGCGCAGGTTGACATTTACTTCAGCGGCATAAGAACTCTTTGTTGGTATTACAAAAAAACTATAAGTATTACCCGGCTATATTAAGAGTGCTTCGTATACATACGTCTAATTGCAGTCACGTACAAACTTGACTTTACCGGGTTATACCTATTATAGCACAAGTGGCGTAATGTAAAGTAAAAAGCACGGGTGCGTAATAGCTTGGATTATGAGCCTAAAACCGATGTAATAAGATCCACTTTACGAGCAAGTGTGATGAAAAGTTTTCTCGCGGTGCGCATCCTAGCCCTGCTGGAGTGTTTACAATCTTAACATCATGTGAGCTGTGGTCAAAACCACTGATCTAATAAAATTAAAAAAAAAAACTCCAAGGTCAAAACACTTTGTTCTGTCAACCGTAAAAGATTTGAATGTATTAAAATAAGCACCTCATTTAATTATGTTGGTAAGTACCTACATACTTACGATATATTTAGGTAAACCGACATTATACAATTATAATATATGTAGATACCTTTCCACGCTTATGATTTACTTTACATATTTATGGAAACATCTGTTTTAATATTAACCTCTGGTCGTCTATGTATTGAATAGCTAAAATAAATTCATAAATTCCTTCTGATTCTTTCAACTTAAAACAATACATTTTCATTAAATAGATTAATGGTTATTACATGGTTATATTGACGTGAGTTGGTATTTAAGACGACATTATTTTCAAATACTTAAATACGTCTGGGAGGATTATGGCGTCACTCATTAGGTACGCATTTGCCAATATCAAGTGTTTCATGATAATCAAGTATACAATGTTTAACAAAAAGGTTCAGCAATACTGAAGGGTATGTATGTACTCATCATTATGAACAACTTTTACTATGGGGCCGACATTGAAGTCGCCGAAAAAAACCATCTGTTCCATACAAAAAGTTCATTGAACTTGGACAAAATGTATGGAACAGCTGTTTTTTTTTCGTGTTTTTGTGATTCGCTCCATAGAAATAGTTGTTCACAATGATGTACATACATACCCTTCAGTATTGTTTAACCTTTTTTTTACACGTTCTATAAATATTTTTTGTAGTCTATAGTTCCGCTACATCAGTCTAACCTATTCCTACAAAACTATAATGCAGGCAACTAAAAAGAAAATTAAGTAGGTACCCATTGTTTTTCAACCGACTTCATAAAAGGAGGTTCTCAATTCGACAGTACCTATGCTTTTTTTTATGTACGTATGTTACGCGATTACTCCGCCAATATTATGAATTTATTTTGAAGATTATTTTTTTGTTTGGTTTTGTTGTCATATAAAATTCATCGAAATCGGTTCAGTAGCTTTTAAAATCAAAATTAAATTAAATTAAATTAATAAAAAAAATTAAAATTATGAAGATGTCATCCAGCCCGCCTAGCACGCGAGCCGTGACAAACGTATAACCACTCTGTTTTCCTTTTAAAAACGAGACAGACGTATCCTAGCTTTATCGCGTTCCCGCGCGGGGATAGACCAATTAGGGGCCTGGGACCGTACCGTGAACTGCTTATAGCGGGACCGAATAGGCTCAGCAGCCGACACTGCGCGACCGCGAACCTTATTGCGAGGCGATAAAATTCACAGTCGCGCAGCGTCGGCAGATGAGCGTATTTGGTCCCGCTATAAGAAGTTCACGGTACGGGCCCAGGTAGTCGAAATTGAAGTCGTTTGTTTTTAAAGCGTTTTATGTAAATAAAACATTTGCGCAAATTGTTTACTTCTGTTACACAGGTTTTTAGCAAAAATGAGCGTTTTAACCTTTTGTTTTATTGTTCACGTAAGGAAATTTATGACCTGTTTAATCCGGAAATTTTAAAGTGCAGGTAAACTGGTGATTCAGGTTTCTATAACCGTATATTAACCTCATTATGTACAATGCGAATGCTTTTTTTTTTTGAATCGAAACACGAAACTATCGTAATTTGGTACTCTTCAGTAATTTACCTCAATGTAAAACTACTAAAAAAAACCATATATTTAATCATATACAGGGTTAGTTCTAATCATTTAGCAACCTTTTAAGGGCATATTCTGTATTTACATCTAAACACAACTTTTACTATGGAGCCAACATTGAAATCGCGAGAAAAAAACAGCTATTCCATACATTTTGCCCAAAGTCCTTGAACTTTTTGTATGGAACAGCTGATAATTTTTTCGTGATATCAATGTTGGCCTCATACTAAATGTTGTTTGTTTTGATGTACAGAATATGCCCAACTGATTAGAACTAACCCTGTATATAACGGTAAGATCCATTCTTTTTTTGTTACCTTTTTTGTTTTATTTAGTCTTCTTTGTACCATATCATAATATTTTTTATATTGATGATTAGGCAGTGATTAGGTATTATAGAGGCAAAATACTGCTGTCCGAAATGCAATAACGGGCACTGGCATTTGGCGAGTGAGGTTTTCTAATTTGTGTTCCTCGACGGCGGCGGGGCGGCGGCAGTGGGATAAATGCTTCAAATGTTGTACCAAAACACCTTAAACATCTATCCCACCTCACCGCAGTCGAGGAAGCGATTAGCTATCGATTTGATCAGAGACTCGCTTAATACATACGAATACCAACAAGCGAGTAGAGCAAGTAATCGATTAATGACTCGTTCATAGCCCAGCAAGAAAATCTACCTGAAACACACACTCGCTGTTGGTTATTTACAATTCGTTTCTACTTTTTGTTTCTATGTTTCTTCAACAGGTTTTTTTTTAATTTTTTTTTCTTCATTTCTGCGTTTGTATGTTTCTCTACTCGCTTCTCACAAATCTTCGGTAATGAAACAGGTGTCTTACAGTTGGCATTAGCACTAATGAAAGGTAACATGACATTGGTCACGTCATCGACTATAGCGCTCACAGTGCTCTCGACCCTGCGCATGTTAGCATTAAATGCGCGCCAAGAGCTCATATGGAGCGATCCGATTTAATTGTATTTAACGTACACGTATTTAATTGTAACGGGCTATTTTATTAGCGTTGTTCGAGTTGTTGGTATTGTTGTAATAATTCGGACCACGCCCATGAAACTTATGGTTCAGACAAAGAAAAAGTAATAATACTGCGGCATGTGTAATTAGCGATCAAATGTATTTTAAAGAGAATATTTAACAAGAATACATTTTTTAAATTATTTCTTAATTCCTAGTGCTATTGACTCATATTACCTTGACTTAGACGACGATTACTTCTTCATACTCGAAATTCCCCGCATTCTAGAAATTATTTTAACCTTGGGTTGATATGACTAAAATATTACGTATCAATGACCACACCTTTTAAAAGGTAAGTCGTGGAGAGGTCAAGATGTGGTCAAGGACATTATACGTGGTTATAAAATAATAATCGGAAAAGCTTTGGTTGTCTCATAATATAATTCTTGGGACGCATTTTTAAACAAAACCAAATAAATGGCCATATTTTTGGCCATTTATTTATGGACGTACGCAGGTTTACTCACGATGCACAAAAAGCCAGTGGTATGTTAATCCGTACCTAAACTCCAAATAGCTCAATGGTATTGGCCCGGGATTTGTTTGTTCATCGTTATTTTGTATTTAATACTTGGAGGATTTAGCGCTCTCTCGCTCTCTCTCTCTCTCTCTCTCTCTCTCTCTCTCTTTAATCAAAGATTGAATACTTTTGAGATTATGTCATTATAATAGCCGTGTGCTTAGATGCATTGACCAATGTCAATGATATCCTAATGATATTGTTTTCCTGAACAAAGTTCACAGACTGAATAGTTAATGCTAAATAGCTAACACGTCTAGGTATGCGCTACTGGCGGCGGGAAAATGTTAATTACCCTGCGAATTATGGAACAATTAACATTTTTTCCACCTCAAAGTAATGTAATTAAATTCAAAAAAAACGTGACGTAGCAAACAGCATCAACAACCAAACCAACCTATCTGCAGGATCATTGGCCGACTTTCGATCAGTTGAACAAAGTATAATAGAACAAAATTCATTCGTCCAGTCCAGTCACCTCGACAGATATGTTGGTATTAGCACTGTTCGTTATATTAGAAAAAAAAACTTAAACACATTGTTTGTCATTGTGATCGTAGAATACAGGGTTAGTCCTAATCAGTTAGCATCAATTTCAGGGCGGGCATATTCTGTACATCAAAACAATAAATTTTTACTATCGGGCCAACAATGAAATTGCAAAAAAAACTGCTGTTCCATACATTTTGCCCAAGTTCGTTGAAATTTTTGTATGGAACAGCTGGTATTTTTTTCGCGATTTCATTGTTGGCCTATAGTAAGAGTTGTTTGTTTTACCAACTTTCGATCAGTTGAACAAAATATAATAGAACAAAATTATTCCAGTCACCTCGACAGTATTTAGTTGGTATTAGCACTCTACGTTGTTATTAGAAAAAAAATACTTTCAGTGAGCTCTGCAACTAAACTCTTGATTTTAATACTAGCGTACTGCGTACTGAGTCCTGTTTTGAAACTTGAAACACTATTTGTTACGTACTGTGTATATGTGGATGATTTGATGTGGGATGAACCTCTTTATTTTTGCAAAATAAATACCACACTAGGAAGCCACTGAAACAGAGATGTTTTAATATGTTTTGCAGGGAAAATAATTCTGTCAACTTTTCGAGAAAAAAACGTTTTTGGATCGGGATCTTCAAACTATAAAAAAAGGTTTTTTTTTACTTTTCGTAGTAGTGTTTAAAAGCTATCGTTAATTATGGTTACATTTATGTGTTAATTGATCTATTAAGGTTCCTGTTATGCAAAAAAAATTGGTTCAGAGATAGTTTTAAAGTTTTATTGGGAAAATAGGGAAATTTTAAAGTTTTTACAAAAAAAATTATAACTGGGATACCATAAAATATCGCTGAACTAATTCATCACTTAAAAGGTAGTCCAAGACCTAGTTAAGCATGCCCTGAAAGGATACGGTCTACAACCCTATCACCCTGTATAGGTTTGTTGCCTATATATACTTTAAACGATCTCTAATATAGATTATTTAATTTTTCTTCATCATCAGCCAGTTGACGCTCACTTCTGGAAGAAGGTCTCCTTCATTAATTAAGGGTTTGCCATAATCCCCAGATTATTACGCTTACGCGTGGCAGGCGGTTTGGGGATCTCAGAATAGGAAGCTGCTGCCCGACCTCCGGTGTTTCTGGATGCAGTTTTAGAATATGTCCAGGGGCCGTACCGTGAACAGCTTATAGCGGGACCGAATAGGTTCTGCTGCCAACATTGCGCGACCACTAACCTTATTGCGAGGCGATAAAACTCACAGTCGAGCAGCGTCGGCAGCTGAGCGTATTCGGTCCCGGAACAAGCGTTCATGGTACGACCCTAGGTTATTTTTAGTAAGTTTTAATTAAGCAGTTTAGGTAGTTAGATTTTATGTTTTTTAAATATTTCAAAGAATTAAATGTATCAAGTACAACTTATTTATGTTTTCTAAAAGTGTAATTTAATATCCAACGTACTTTGCTCTCTACGTTAGAATTAGAAGTATAAACTCATGGAATTTAACATACAAACTATTAATTGTTTTCGGTAATCTTGAGAACTCGCCAAATAGGTACATACTCGTAATATGCAAATCCTCTAGCTGAATAAGCTTACATAAGTGTTATAGTTATAAATTGATGTACGTAAAAACTTTTCAATAATTATAATTTAATTACTTATTGTATATATTTTAATTATCTTTTTACGGTTTCCTAAACAATGGCTAATTTATAAATAATGAAATTAAGATATAACATCTTAAATACTGATTTGCATAGATTTCATTACACGGTAGGCCAGTAACCTTAGACAAAAAAAAAACCTTAAGTAGGTATAGTTCGCGCAAAACTTTATGAGCTCTCGGAACACGCACGCTAGTGGCTGCGCAGTACGCATATTATAGGTACGCGTACTGCGCAGTGTGCGCGGTTACGTACTCGGGCCTAACTTCAGAGGGCTCATAAAGTTTTGCGCGAACTATAGCAAATAATTATTAATAATAATAATCATCACCTGTCTAAGTATTTTGATAATGAGACAGAATTGGCAGGTGCCGTTTCTCATTCCATAGACCAGTCCAATGTTTCATCAAAAGTTCACCTAAATAGCCCGTTTTTTATTTTATTTTATACCTTGATGTTAAAATAGTGTATCATATTCTATTCACACCCATGTAATAGTTTTATAATGTAATGTTTGTTTCCAACCGGGCCTTTTGGTGTTGGCTTCGGCCCACCAATGTTAAGAGGCATTGGTGGGGCCGAAGCTTAGACCCGAGTTTCAAATTAAATAGAAGAAATAATAATAATAATAAGCTTGAGCCCTGCCCGCTGCTGGCGACACCCTAGTTTTTAAGTTTTTTATAATTTGTATTTTTGTATTCTTATATTTATTGTAAAAAACTTAAATAACTAAGAAATGAAATAAAAACAAAAGGCAGTCGTCCTTGACACGGCGCGCATTGTCAGGAGGTTCTTCACTCTGCAGCCCTAACCACCGGCAGCTTGAGTCCTGCCCCTCTGCTGGCGGCACCCTAGTTTTTAAGTTTTTTATAAATTGTATTTTTAATATTTTATACCTACATATTGTAAAAAACCTTTTCATCCCCCATTCCACCCTCTTAAATTAATCCTTGTCAAAAAATATTGAAAACAGCATTTTTTTTATGAACTATCCAAATACACATTTTCATGACTAAAAGTTCAAAAACAAAGGACTTTCATACAAAAGGTTCCCTCCCTATTTTACCCGTTAGGGGTCGAATTTCGATAAATCTAATCTTATTACTACACCTTTCGCATCAAGACAAATACACCCTCCAAATTTCAAGTCTGTACAACCATCGCAGCAGCTTAGGCTGTGCGTTCTCTGTCAGTCAATGAATCAGTCAGTCAGTCGTTAAGTCAGGATCAGGACAGATATTCTTATAGTATTAGATTTACGGGATATTTACCGTGATTATATTGTGAAACAAGATCCCGTTATTTCTGCGCAACTGTATGAAATAATAAAACTGTAATTAATAACCGTGAGAGTTTAAAATAGTGTTATACAATTTAGAACTTATTGGGAAAAATTTACAATGTATGATGTGCTATTATATCTCGGGTTATTTCAGACATATGATCTGTGGTTGAGCTCAAATTGTAGAACATTTTGTATTCTTTAAAAATGGGCGGGATAACTTCTTTCGGATACATATTTTAGAAGTTATATAAGCGAAGAAGATCTGAAGAAGGTCCGAAAATTATGATGTTGTTCGATCACTTCGCAGTAAGCACTGGACTCGTACCGTAAACTCTTATTGCGGGACCGTATAGGTTCAGCAGCCGACGCGCGTGACTGTGAATTTTATTGCCCGGCAATACAGTTAGCGGTCGCTACCGCGTCAGCAGCTGAGTCTATTCGGTCCCGAAATAGGAGTTCATAGTACGGCCCCGGGCCCCGGTCTTTCGAAGCTGCAAACTTAATTTTATACTAACAACATCCCAAAAAATCAGTACAGTGCAATTATTTGCGACCTAATAGGCGTCTTAAATGACTGGCCTACGTTTCGTCTGAAATAATAAGATACCTTGAGATATATTATAGAGTTGGTTGCTGAGGTAGTAATAACGTAACACAAAGGAGTATAAGTATAGGTAAATCTTCATACCATTCATTTGCTCTCTCGGGAATCCTAACAAATAGTTAATAAGGTAGTTGAACCTAATTAACTATTTGTTAGGATTCAATGTATCCGCCAATTGGTTGTTTCACGCTATGTTATCAACTAGCAAAATTATGTGGCTTCATGCTTGTTTTTGATTAAATTATCATTAAATTTTAGTCGACATCGCACTAAACGCTTTGCCTCCCCTTTCTCAATGCGTAAGTACTTACCTCTAGGAACTGGAATGGTTTGCCGTGCTCGTGTTTCATAAATACTATCATAATCATCTTCATCATCATTATCAGCTCGGAAATGTCCACTGCTGAACGAAGGCTTCGACAACGGAAGGCCCTTACGACACACGACAACCTGCCATTTGCATCCACCGGTTGCCCGCGTGTTTCACAATGTCGTCGATCCACCTTGGGAATAAACCCTAAAACTTTACGTTCTAATAAAGTTAAAAATGTCACACCAAGGAGGCCTGAGGACCAACGCTGCTTCTTCCGGTTCGTGGTCGCCACTCAAGAACATTTCTTCTCCATCGGTTATCAGTTCTTCGAGTGATGTGGCCTGCCCATTGCCACTTCAAATTGCAAACCCTGAGAGCTATGGCGGTGACTTTGGTTCTTTGGCGAATATCCTTGTTCCGAATTTTGTCGCGCAATGTAAGTGACTCCGAACCTAGTAGGTATAGTATTCTATTATCTTTGCTCCGAACATAGCTCTCTCCATTGACCGTTCTGTGAATCCTTAGTAGAGACATATCTCAAAGTAGTTCATAGTTCTTGATACGTTGGCACAAACACCTGAAGACTTAGGTATCCTGTTTGGATAAAATCATCAGGAACTAGCAGCATAGTTTTTTGCAATCTCACAAAGTCACCAAATTATATATATTTCTTATTTCTTAGACTTCGTTTCCAAGCTAGCTGTTCAGCTAATCCAAGTTGGTACGGTTTATCATGAAGATGTTTGTAATGTTCTACCATTTAGGCAGAAGTTAAATATTAAAAACTTACCAAATTAGCTTTACCATGGCTTTACTTGTATACTTACCTTGAAAAGGTCATTAGTTACTTTGGTAAGGTCTACCGTCTAGCAGACGTTCAATTTGCTTCTTAATAAATAATACTAATATATACAATTAAAATGATAATAATATTTAAAAAAAGTACAAACGACTTCAATTTCAAATACCTGGATGACATCTTTATATTTTCCAGATATTTTGATTTTGAAAACGCAAACTACAGGAACGATTTCAATTAAATTTATATGGGACCACCTCTGAAGTATCACCTACCAAACAAAAAAAGAATCATCAAAATCTATTTGAAAAAAAAGTACATTCGAATTGAGAACCTTCTTTTTTGAAGTCGGTTGAAAAATGCTGGATCACAAATTAATCATACAAAAATTACTAACTATGTACTTTTAATAGGTACTTTTGTTATCACCATAAACCGTAAAATTAATACTACTTACATCCCTAACCGTACTTTTGAGAGCTTTTTAGTCTCAGAAGTTCGGCATCAGTTAGTCTCAGAAGCTCGCTATTCGGCTCGCTACTGAACATGGACTACCTTGCTTCCATTCTACTGAAAGACGGAAGCTGTGTCAAGCTGTGTGGAAGATGTTTTATTTTTATTGCACTATAAGTTGTTATCCAGACACTATAACCTGTCGATCTTGTCGTATCATCTTACATACGTCTTTGGTCATACGTCTTTGTTCATAAGTCTTTGGTCTCACCATGACTAAACAAAACTTAAGGTCAATACTCATACAGTAAATAAAAACTACGGTAAAAAAAATAACTTGAGCATGACTAGATATTTTCATACTAACAATAAGTAAAATTTTACGATAATATCAGTTATTCTGATTATAAAAACATGAATTTAATCAATCAAGGTTGTAAATAAAATAAAATAGAATAAATTTCCTTTCGTACCTACTAAGAGGTGCTTAATCGTAGTACCTATTGATATTTATGTCTTATAATCTACTAGCTTTTGCCCGCGGCTTTGCCCGCGTAGTAATGTTGAATACTGGAATTCGGTTAAATCGGGGCCCAACTCAATTGAATCACTAAAATACGTATATTATTGCATTTTTTCCAAGCCGCTTGCAAGTCTTTAAGTTTTCTTGAGGATGACCAAATTTGGCATGTCGCGTTTGCAATACTTACTTCCAAACAAAGCCGTCTTGTTGAATTTTAAACAGACAGACAGATGGACATGACAAACTTATAAGAATTCCTCGTAGTACTACGGAACCCTAAAAATGTCTGCTAATGACGCTATAGTTGCCGGGGCCTTTGACCCGAAAGATTACAATATTTCTTTGTAGACAACGTTTTTGATTTTTTTGTTGGAAGGTGCTAAAATAGCCAGGCTTTCAGGGGAGCTAACTCGCGAGCAAGCCACATAGAACTGACCATGCGAAAAACAGTCCTGCCTTAAATCAATACCAGCGTATTTTAAAGTTTGACCCTGAGCCTTATTGATGGTCATGGCAAAACAAACTTTTAGAGGAAATTGAAGCCTTTTGGAGTCATAAGGTAAGTCATTGGGAATCATGGGAATACGCGGCACAAACACTGTTTCGCCATGGGCACACCCAGTCAAAATGATGGCCTCAACCAGATTACGATGCAGCATTTTTACTTGTAACCTGGTTCCATTACACAATTTGGGTGGTCTTAAATTCCGAAGGAGCATGACGGGTGTACCTTTCTTCAGGATAAGCCTCTGATATGGTAGCCCCGCTGGTCTTAATGAATTTAAAAACTCAACTGGATAGTTTACAGCATCATCATTATTGCATACCGTATCAACAGAGTCAATGAAATGAAATAAGCTTAAGCAGAAAAAGTATGATAACAAAGAACGTAAAAAGATTACCAAAATATCGTAAGAATTACGAAACTTCGATAAAATACAGTGCTGCACTGATCGCTTAAGTAGACTCGGTGTGGGTTGGAGTGGGGCGCGCTTGAGGTCCCCCCCCGTGGGTACCCGCCTTGTCGGGGCGGGGGGGCTTAGTAGCCGTGGGAAGTGACCCCACGGTGAAGCTAAGAGGTACCCGAGGTGGGGCCGCGAAAGCGGCCACAGTGGTGGGGGCTAGGCCACTGCACGAGCCTGAGGGATGGAGACAGGCCAGAGGGGCCAGAGCTCTCCATTCCCAAGGGCCACGGTAGTGGCTGGGCCCTTACTGAGGGTCCGGACCTGGTCCGGACATGAGGGCTCTCCGCGTGTCCCTCTGATCAGCAGAGGGCACAGTGGAGAGCGAGGAGGGACGGCCAGGTGGTGGCCTCATCAAGGGCTTTCCTTGAGGGGGCACCCACCGGGTGTGTTGTGGTGGGGCTGCGGGATGGGGACAGGCCAGAGGGGCCAGAGCTCCCCATCCCCAACGGCCGAAGTGGCAGGCGGCGGGGCCACTCACCTGACCCGCCGCATGGAGGCCAGGGCGTTCGGACGTAGGGCCGTCCGGCGCCCATCTCGCTGGCATGGCCTCCGAGGTGGATGCACGATGTGTCTGGGTGTTCGGACACATCGTCATCGGTGCGGGAGGAGCTTCGGCTCCCCGTGGTGGGCCCGAAAGGGTGGCGCCGTCGAGGTCGCGGATGAATGCGATAGCGTACCCGTGACCTCGACAATAGGCGCAGTGTGGGAACACCGTTGGGTTTTTAGTCGGTAGGGATGCCATCGAGTCTCACTCTGGCATCGAGTCCGACATAACCCTCCTGCCGGGCAAGCCCTGGCAGGAGGGTATGCGTAAGTGCATTTCCCAACGTAAAAAAAAAAAAAAAAGGGGCGCGCTTGAGGTACAGCGCGTCATACTCGGGTTTTAACGTAAGTATCTGAGCCGACGCGGGATGGACGTTTCGAAAGCGCTGTGCTTGGTGCGTGCACCGGATCAAGTACATGTGTTTAAAATATTTATCTTCTTACGCATAAACACTCGATTAGCTAATCTATAAATATAACATTTTTTTTCAAATGAAAAACTGACCCGTGGCCTTCCAGTTTTGAAATTGTTTGAAAATTCTGAAACATGTTTATGTTTATTTTATCTTATCTCTTAAGTCAAAAAACTTAACAGCCTTAAATGAATGGTTTCGGCAAAATGGTATTTTAATGATACATTGAACCCCTTGCGAATTTTTCAAAATCGTTTTCAAATGCGTTTCTCTGCATCAGCCCTTAACACTAATGGTATATCGGCCTACCCTGATTGGGCCATATTCACTACGCTGGCCCAGTGCAGGTTGGCGGATTCACATACACTATCGTATTTCTTCTCCTGAAATATGAAGGTTTCCTCATGATGTTTTCCTTCACCGAAAAGCCAGTGGTATTATCCATGCGTAAGTTTCAAAGAACTAATTGGAACGGGCTCGCCCGGGTTCGAACCCGCGACCCCAAGAATGTGAGTCGAGCTTGATCTCACTGAAGCTACCACAGCTTGAGCTGAGTATAAGTTTACACCACTCAAAATTTAGTTTAGGCATTTAAAAGTAAGTTAATTTAATATTAAAATTTAATTTAGCAGCTTAGGCTGTACAGTATCTATAATAATTATGTCCGTCAAACAGTCGTCTGCGTGGACCTACAAAAAATTGCCTATGTCCGTTTCCGAACCTTATGCTATAACTACCTATCCAAAAATGCAGCTCCATCTGTTCAGCCGACCAATAAATACGCCCATCCCCGTCCCCATTCCCAGCCTCATCCCTATAAGCGCCCCCTTCCCCATCCCCATCCCGATACCAAATGTCATTTTAATATGAACACGCCCATCCCCGTCCACATCCCCGTTCCCTCTCTCATCCCCGTCCCGAACCCCATCCCATCCCCACCCCCATCCCGATTTCAACTTTCATCTTAATATGGACACGGCCATCCCCGTTCCCAGCCTCATCCACATCCGCATCCCATCCCCACCTGTCCCCACCAAATCCCCACCCATCCCCATCCCATCCCCATCCCCACCCCATCCCCATCCCCATCCCGATACCAATTGTAATCTTAATATTAACATGCCGATCTCCGTCCCGTCTCCGTTCCCAGTATCATCCCCACCCCCACCCCCATCCCCACATCTATCCCCATCCCTATACCAAATTTTATTTTAATATGTACAGCCGTTACAAAGTTAAGGAGAAACAAACGTACTATCACTAAAACTTAGTTTTTTTTAAATACTAACGGGAGCTGATTTTGAAAAAACTGTGACACCCGTATCTTCTTATTTTTATAGTAGAATATGTATACCAAGTTTTGTATCAATCGAACCAGAGAATAAAAAGTTTCATACAAACTTTAACACCCCATTTAACCCCCTTCGGGTTGATTTTCGAAAAATCCTTTCTTAGTGGGCGTTTACACCTCTCCAAAAACATACCCTCCAAATTTCAAGTCTCTACGTTTAGCGGTTTGGGCTGTATGTTGTCTATATGTCAGTCAGTCAGTCAGTCAGTCAGTCAGTCAGTCAGGACATAGCCTTTTATAGTTATAGATTAATATAAACACGCCCATCCCCGTCCACATCCCCGTTCCCTCCCTCATCCCCATCCCGAACCCCATCCCATCCCCACCCCCATCCCGATTTCAACTTTCATCTTAATATGGACACGCCCATCCCCGTTCCCAGCCTCATCCACATCCCATCCCCACCTGTCCCCACCAAATCCCCACCCCATCCCCACCCATCCCCACCCCATCCCCATCCCCATCCCGATACCAATTGTAATCTTAATATTAACATGCCTATCTCCGTCCCGTCTCCGTTCCCTATAATAGCCACCCCCACCCCCACCCCCATCCCCACATCTATCCCCATCCCTATACCAAATTTCATTTTAATATGTACAGCCGTTACAAAGTTAAGGAGAAACAAACGTACTATCACTAAAACTTAGTTTTTTTTTAATACTAACGGGAGCTGATTTTGAAAAAACTGTGACACCCGTATCTTCTTATTTTTATAGTAGAATACGTATACCAAGTTTTGTATCAATCGAACCAGAGAATAAAAAGTTTCATACAAACTTTAACACCCCATTTAACCCCCTTCGGGGTTGATTTTCGAAAAATCCTTTCTTAGTGGGCGTTTACACCTCTTCAAAAACATACCCTCCAAATTTCAAGTCTCTACGTTTAGCGGTTTGGGCTGTACGTTGTCTATATGTCAGTCAGTCAGTCAGTCAGGACAAAGCCTTTTATAGTTATAGATTACCCTTTTTTAGGGTTCAGTACCTCAAAAAGTAAAAAGGAACCCTTATAGGATCACTTCATTGTCCGTCTGTCTGTCTGTCTGTCAAAGCCCTTTTTTCGATTACTCGTTTTTGTCTATAGCATCTTCGTCGTCTGTGACGGCTTTTACTGTTTGAAGGTTGAATAACTGGCAAAATAAAATAATATTTTAGTTTCGGAGTTCGCTAAAATCCCCAGGCAAGCTGCATTAAGTAGAGTCCAAGAATATTTTATGTTTTTATAGGCCTTTTTAGTCAACTTTAGACGTCATTGGCATACAGAGCCCTTTTTCATAAATTTGAAGTATTCATCAACAGCCGGAAGACGTCCACTGCTGGACGAAGGCCTCTCCCTTAAAGGGAGGTGTTGCCATAATCCCCACACTTGGCAGGCAGCTTGGGGATCGCAGAATGGTTACCACCGTTAACTGAGAGGACGCTGCTGCCCGTCCTCCGGTGGTTCTGGATGCAGTTTTAGGACATACCCAGGTCCAATCAATCAATTTTAAGTATTGGCGACATTAAATGAGTTACGTAAGTAATATTAAAATATCAAAGATAAAAGTTTATTTTATGCTGCTTATTCATTGATATCAGATTGATCTGTGTAATATGTGATCGAAGTGTTTATATGTAGAATTGTTTTCAAAGATTTATAATATTCTAATATAAAACAAGGATAAACTTAAAGGCCAGGACACAGGTGTCATCAGTGCAACCTTGTTCTACCTACGTCTAGGTATCCATAGACATCTTTCCGGATTATAAATCCTGCTATTAATTTATTACGACCAGTGCCATTTAAGAAATAAGTACCCAGTCACTCCCACTACCAATAATTGTCTTGTGGTATGAAGGAAAACGCGAGAATGTCCAAAAATTAAAACCAAGGCAAACCAACGTCCAAAGTTCAACGAAGTACTGCGCAAAAATTCCAAGTCAGTGGACTTTGAACGTTACGCTAGTCTTACAAGTATATGTGTGTATGACTTAGTCCATGTACTAATCGAGATGTTAATCCAACTAGAGTTACCGTGAATCACCTTGATAAGTAGGTGGATAAACTTTTTATTATTCAAAAATATACTCAAAAAAAGTTAATATAATCGCTTATGAAATGTGTGCCAAGAAACGGCCTTAATATGGTCTAATGCGAACAATATGGGCAGGGTTTCTATTCTAAGTAAAAGACGGAGTGATCACCTCAATGATGGAACATTCAGCTGTTTTTATACCTCAAAGATGGAACATTCAACTGTTTTTATACCTGAATGATTGGAACATTCAGCTATTTTTATACGTCAATGATGGAACATTCAGCTGTTTTTATACCTCAATGATGGAACATTCAGCTGTTTTTATTATTCTTTCCTCGATAGAATAAAATACCGAAACAGTACCTATTTCCAAACTTTTTTCAGATATATGTCCTAATAGGCTAGATGACTGTTTTTTTTTATTGTCCTATTAAAATGTGGCCAGTAAATATAGCTGATTCATCATCATCATCAGCCCGGAGACGTCCACTGCTGAACGAAAGCCTCCCCCTTAAACCGCCACACTGTACGACAACCTGCCACTTGCATCCACCGGTTGCCCGCGACCTTTACAATGTCGTCGGTCCACCTAGTGGGAGGCCTTCCTACGTTGCGTCTTCCGGTTCGCGGTCGCCACTCAAGAACCTTTCTTCCCCATCGGTTGTCAGTTCTTCGAGCGATGTGGCCTGTCCATTGCCACTTCAATTTGCAAACCTTGCGAGCTATGTCGGTATCTTTGGTTCTTTGGTTTATAGCTGATTAATGAAAACAAAATGAAAATCTAATCAAAAATAAGCAACTTATAAGAATTTTAATATCATGCTAGACAGAGAGGAGATTATGACGTCACTTCTCTGTACGCCATATAAATTATATTCTGACAAGTATGGCGCACAGAGGCGTGACGTATTTTTTGTTTTGTGGGAAAGGTATAGATTTTTCTCTACCAAAAACTTTAAACGCATAAATATTAGAACATTCATAACCGATTTAAATATTTTTTTCAATAAACATTATTATATTTACTTAAATTCTTCATCACAGCTATTGGTTTCAACGATATAAACATCAGTCATCTACCCTACTACAGCACATGAAAAAAATTAAAAGATTATAGAATTCTCGAGAAATTTCTATGGTTGGAAAAATAATTAAATTCGATACTTTTCGAGTAATCTGAGAAAAAAATCCAAAATCGAAGCTTGACACGCACGAATCTACGTAACCGCCATTTGTTGCTCCGCTAAATATGACCCTACCTTATACAGCATTAGACTAATGATCGATCGCATTAAAAAATGTGCTTGATACGTGGAATATCTTGGCCTTAAGTATTGGCAACACCTGCGCGAAGCGGCTTGTATAATCGAATCTACTTATTTATATATCATTTAATTTGAAAGCTTTCTACGTAATTGAGTACCTACTGCAGTGTAATTCCAGCCTTGTATGAAATTTATTACTTACCTATGATAAACGATGTTTACCTAATCGTGTACCCTACCCACATTTACAGATCTCCTTGTAGCGATACTTAATTGTTTGTCGTCGTTAAGTATATTCCCAGATTTATAGGGAGACTTTTAAAGAAGCACAACTAATTACCTACACAAAAATAATAATAAACAAAAATATACAACGTGTAACAAAAAGGTTCAACAATACGAAAGGGTATGCATATACTCATCATTATGAACAACTTTTACTATGGAGCCACCCTGAAATCGCGAAAAAAAATAGCTGTTCCATACAAAAAGTTCATTGTCCATGGACAAAATGTATGGAACAGCTGGTTTTTTTTCGCAATTTCTGGGTTGGCCCCATAATAAAAGTTGTTCATAACGATGAGTACATCATACCCTTTCGTATTGTTGAACCTTTTTGTTACACATTGCATATAATATATGTATATATCTATATCTTTTTTGTATACAAAAGAGAAGAGTCCTTATGAACAAGGAATCTCAAAAACTACCAAAGCCACTACCAAAACTAAGACTGTAATTTTGTATGTGGTATGTTGTTAGGACATGCTCGCTAAGAACGGATTTTGCGAAATTCCACCCCTAAGGGGGTAAAATGGAACGTGCAAGATTGTATGGAAAAAAATATTTTCGATGTTAATGCGATAAAATTTCGTACACATAGTAAGAAGAGGTAAAAAAATTACGTGTAATTCATATGTTTCGATATTTTTATTTTTTAACCCCTACAAGCGATTTATATAACCTCCTCTTTTTATGTCGATGTATCCACGTGCAAAGCCGGGGCGGGTCAGATAGTTATACGCATAATTCAATAGAACATAAATTCGTTTCGTCTTGCTTATCTGTTAGTCGTGTGGTTCGCAAATCTAATCATACCAATCATAGATGATGAGTCTTTAGTTTTTAATTACTGACATGCAATTGAATTATGATAATAATATGTTTAAACAAAATTCTGGAAATAAACTCATATTTTAGTAAAATAAAACCCCGACAGGGCCGGATCTAGCGGGGGATCTAACTATTTTTATTTGCCCCGGTAGCCGTTGGAGGGGGGGGAGGTGGCGCCACTAACACCAGATAAAGCGCTTCTAGTGCTTCTGACATTTCCTTATAAAAATTGACATTCATGTGAGATGTTACCATCTCTACGACCGCACCATCTTTAGAATATCACAGATAATACAAATAATATAGAGAAGAAGACATAGGTACATAAATAAAAGATGTGTTGATTGAAGGCAAAGAATCACCGTTTTTCAATCCAACGCTGCCCAACTCCGGGTTTAAAGGCAGGTGCATTAACTTATAAAATGCGTCTAAACGTAGTTATATACCTATAACTCTACAACAATTTCATATTCAAACCAACTAATTTGTCCCTTATTTGTAGTAAACCGTAGACCGATTTTCCACTGCATTACTAGGCTCGTTGTCGTCTAGCGGCTTTTACAGACTGTGTGCGACCCTCAAGCAAGCGAGCGTCAAAAAAAACGACACTTCTATATACATATCGTACAAATTAGCTTGCAATGAATATGACATGATTGTACATAGTTATAGATATGTCTTTGGTTTTACTATATACATTACGTAGGTAAACATTTAAACAACAACAATTTAAATGTATACATGATGTAGGTGTTTGTGATCAAATGCAAATCTATTTTAATTTGAAAAAATTGTAGACTGTCCCATATTAGTTTGTATTTATTCATTATACTCATTATATTAGCTGAGCCCCCACCGCTGGGTAAGCCAATTTACATCTCCCTGAGCCCACCTCTGTAATCGGTTGAGCGGCCTTTCATTAGCCAGACTAGACTTGCCCATCATGATTGTGCTATGTAAACCACAGAAATGTTGTCCACAAATCGTTAGAATACTTGAATTGCCACAATAGACAAAGCAAATCATTACAATATCTCTAATCAATTAGGCAGTTATTATGATAATATATGGAAGTCATTAATAAATATCTAGGTATTGCGGTAAACTTTGATACAATTGTTATCAAAACTTATAATAGCTAACTATAAACTAAAGAAAGTTATTCTTCATGTTTTTTTTTATTTATTCATAGATTTCGTCGTGCGTTATTGATTTTCTTGTGTGGGGCAGCCGATTTTTTTATGCTTGTTTTCAGTGTTCGTTTCATAGTAAAAGTTGTCCATTATAATGAGATTAATTACCCCCTAAGATATTATTGCTCATGCATTCAATAATACCATGTAGATCTAGATGATACAAGTGAACAAAGTTACAATATACTACAACAAAGTTACAATATACTACAACAAAGTTACAATATACCATGTAAATATCTACATTTCAATATGTTTGACTCACGCTACCAAATTAAACGTAGCTGTATAGAATTCAGTCTCATGCAATCAATAGATCATATTATGATATACCATCTGCGCCACACGGCCTCACCCGAGATTAATGAGATAAAAAGTAGCCTATGTTTTATTCCAGAGTATAAGTTACCTCTATATCAAACATCCAAATCAACGGATTACGAAAGTTTTTCGGTGTGTGTGTGTGTGTGTGTGTGTATGTTTGTTACGCCTTCACGCTGAAACGGCTGTTCAGCGTGAAGGCGTAACAAACATATACACACACACACACACACACCGAAAAACTTTCGTAATCCGTTGATTTGGATGTTTGATATAGAGGTGTGTGTGTATGTTTGTTACGCCTTCTCGCTGAAACGGCTGTTCAGCGTGAAGGCGTAACAAACATATACACACACACACACACACACACAGAAAAACTTCAGTAAACTAATATGTATGTTTGTTACGCCTTCACGCTGAACCGCCGCTACAGCGAGAAGGCGTAACAAACAACACAAACATACACCGAAAAACTTCAGTAAACTAATATGTATGTTTGTTACGCCTTCACGCTGAACAGCCGTTTCAGCGAGAAGGCGTAACAAACATACACACACACCGAAAAACTTCAGTAAACTAATATGTATGTTTGTTATGCCTTCATGCTGATCAGCCGTTTCAGCGTGAATGCGTAACATACACACCGACAACTTTCGTATTTATGGTATTAGTAGGATATACGTATAGATAATTTTCTACGCGATACATCTACATGGCACCGCCTCAACGCACTTCTTAGAATACTGCACTTTCTCTATCCTCTGTACTGTGGTGTCTAGATACCAGTACATTATCTACCTCGAGAAGGTTGCCCAATACAAATATTATCTGACCTTAGTTCAACTGCGTAGATGAACAGTACTTCTAGTACCTAACTTGCTTACTTATTACTTCCTCGTCCCAACTTACCATCCATCTTCGTAACTCACGTATGGTCGTAAGATTGTTATAATGACTAATCTTATTTGTAGTATTCTAGTCTGGTAAAAACGAATGCGCAAATTTTGTATCGTGCTATTTGTATGGATGTCTCGTTTACGGTCTTCATACCTGACTGCAGGCTGTGTATGCTCAGACTTGATAATAATTATTCTAAAATTTGTATTTAATGTGGTCATATTATAAAAACCCTGTTTTTTTTTGTTATATTAGACCTGCGCTTTAGAATGGAAGAAAAATATGATGCCTGATCCATGGTCTGAGACCTGGCTATTCCATTTATTTAGCAGTTTTTTTCTTGTGTATACACATTATTTTTAGCTATTGTAACATCTTATTTGAGAAAAGTACTACAATTCTGTTTTAAACTATCAACGTAAAGTATACGAAACGGTTATTAATTACAGTTCTATAATTATGGGAGCTCGTTTCACATAATCACGGTAATTAACCCGTAAATAATAATAGAACTGTAAAGAAGTAAAAAATCGTAACAACAGCTTGTAGTTACGAATTGCTAAATGTAGAGACGAAAATGAATAATTGGTAGGCAATATTTTCTAGACGGATTTCTTTTTCCTCCATGGCAGTAGTAAGTACCACACCTTTCCCAGCTATTCAACCGCCAAGCAGTAGTGTGCAATAATTACTGTGTTCCGGTTTGAAGGGCAATGTTACCGGATAAATTACTGGGTATGAAGAGATTTAACATCTAATATCTCGGGTGACGAGCGCAGTGCGGTGCGGCGCAGTATTGTGTTCGCAAGTTCACAATTCTAGCACTGCTACTGTTAGTGGGAGGCGTGACGCTTACCATTAGGTGAACATCTTGCTCGCCCCATCACTTGACTATAAAAAAAAGACATAAATCGTGTTTCCTTCTTGTTCACACGTTTATGTCGTCCTATTGACTGACTTCACCGGAACTAAAGTTCACACCATATTTGCACAGATTTTATATTTGTCCAACATCTTATTTATCTAGTTTTACGACGCTTTGTTGAGCGCAAATAGTGAGCTTGTTTGAATTTGAACTGCCGCGACCGAAGTCATCTAGAACTTTCGAGGAGTCACTACAGGAAACAATCGAGTTTAAAACTAGCTGAGTTAAAGTTTAGTTTTATTTAGGTGGTTTATTTAACTAGAGATGAGGTTGTTAAATAAATAAATAAATACTTATAAATAGCTGAATTAAATACTTAAAGCCCACATTATGATGATAGTTACTTACTAATTATTTGAAGTACCTACTTAATTGACGATATTACCGCAACAGCGAAATTCATCAATAACAAATCTCTCAGTTTTGTATTCTTAATCATCAAGTATTATCAAAAAATAACATTTTGCAACTAAGATATTTATAGCCCTCCCAAAATAATGACTGGTTCATGGCTAAGTTTTTAAACAGATTATCAAAAACTCGCTCAACGAAGTATGGATAAATAAATATACCTACTAAGTAAAACGCAAGCGTATTTTATTATTTTAATAGTTTAATTTTTCAGTGAAGTGGTCGGAGGAAGAACATAACTCAATGAATTAGTGGACTGATCTTAATTTTCCTAGAACCGACAACCGCTGTTAAGAGCAGCGGCCGCGGAAGTGGGGGTTCAGAGGGTGCCAAATGCCCCCCTCCCCCCCAAACAGGGGCTGCTCCCCCTCCAATTTTAATACCTGGTAAAGAAGATTTCTCTGTTTGATACGACCCCTGCTGGACAAAGGCGTAGAGAGGTTGTCGTACAGTGTGGCGGGCACTGTATGACAACCTGCCATTTGCATCCGCCGGTTGCCCGCAACTTTCCCAATGTCGTCGGTCCAACAGTCGGTCAGTGTGGCGTTAATCAGCAGATAGTAAAACGGTTGATGATGGAAGTAAGTAGTATGGAAGTTTTCTCAAAAACTTTAAATAGTAAAAACTTTCTAACATTAGATATCCAATCAAAATCGCAAGTAAGGTATATCGAGCTTGATTATGAAAACGCAGGTTATTTCGCCCTCTGTCACATGTTTCTCGGAAAACGTTTATGTGCATGCATAGTTAGCTTAGTCGGGTAACGTAAGTGTTTCCGTGACCTCTTTATTAGGTAACCTCTGCGTTTATTTCCCTATAGATTTACCTACATGGCATGGATTATACCAAGGTGTCATTAAGTTTACGTTTCCTCATTGGAATCTGCTATAAAAAATACGCGAATACACCTAATTAAAACAGATGACAAGTGAAAAAAAGAGTGTAAAAGAGAAATATAAATAAAATAAAATAAATAAATAAATATCGCAGGACATTTTTCACACAGCGCCATCTAGCCCCAAACTAAGCAAAGCTTGTAATATGGAAACCAGATAGCTGATAGAATACTTATATATTTTTTTTTTGTAAATACATACTACACCCAGACACAGAACAAACATTTATGTTCGTCACATAAATGTTTGCCCTAAATAATACGATTTTTTAAAAACCACATCTTCATATTTTCTAATAATTTTGATTTAAACACCAAACTACTGCACCGATTTCGATAAAACTTAATATGAGGTCACCTCTGAAGTATTATCTACCAAACAAAAAAATAATCATCAAATTCCTCATAATTGACGGAGTAATCGCGTAACAAACATACAGTCGAATTGAGAACCTCCTTTTTTGAAGTCGGTTGAAAAACAAATTGTTCCAATTCACATGTTGTCTTTCTCTTTTATTCTCTGGACTACTCGTAGTAGTGGTAGGACTCTACTACAGAGTCCGCCTGGGGAAGTACCACACCTTTGCCAGTTATTCAAACGCCAAGCAGTAGTGTGCAAGCATTACTGTATACCGGTTTGAAGGGCAATGTTACTAGGTAAGAAGAAATTTGACATCTGATATCTCGGGGTTGCGAGCGCAGTGCAGTGCGGCTCAAGATTGTGTTCGCAAGTTCACAATACTGGCACTGCTACTGTTAGTTGCAGGAGTGACGCTTACCACCAGGCGAACGTCTTGCTCGTCTCGTCACTTGATTGCATTTTTTTTAAAAGACTCCATTTGAAAATGTAGTTTGTTTGTTTGTTATGTCCTTTGTTTGTTTTGTCTCCAAGTTTGTTTGATATAAAAGATTTGCTTGTTATTTTCGTGTTTTATAAATGGACCTAAAATAAACTTAAATTCGGTGCGTTATTTGTTAGTAGTAGTTGCGGTTTAAGCTTACAATACATGTTTTTTGTGGTTTGTGTGACAAAGTTATAGAATATAAAGCGTTGAAATTAATACATTGACGTCAGTTCAGGCACCAAACAAAAAGCGCGTCGTTCAGATAAGTGGCGTGGATTGTCGCAATGGTTTTTCGATGTTGATACTAGAATACTAGTAAACTTATCTTTTTATTGCACTAGATATATTTACGATGTAGTGATACATTGTTACGAGTAGCAGAATCCAGATCGATTTAGATTAATAATTTCTATTGCCACCACAAAAACTGACTTTATTAGGACATAAAAACAAAATTCCCAGGGTAATTTACTAATGGACGTGGGTATTAGTTTGGCTATGCGCTCTGCGGTTTTGTTTATTACACTCTATTCGCTGATAAGTAATGTCTAATAGGAAATCGACAAAATGCACGTCATTGGTCGTACATAACCAACATAGTTATTAGGTACCGTAGCAGAGACTTCTGTAGCTTAATTGGCAAAGCAGTTGGGACGGAAACCCATAGAGACTGCTCGTATGCAGGTTCGAGTCCTGCCGGAGGTCATCATTTTTCTTCCTGTTTAAGCTTTAATAACATAGAAATACCATAAGTGTGGAATCACTTCATACAAAATTTTTCTTATATTTATTACCACTGAAGAGAGAATTATTCTAATGAATCACGAGACTTTACCCGCTTTACGAGTAGGGCCTTCGCTTTTCTGTGGTTATTACCGTCATAGCTAGTGTAGTAGTCGCCAAACAAGATGTCAAATTGTCGGCATGGAACGGGTGAGCCTACGCAGGTACGTCGTGTACACCACTGAAGAGAGAAGAGGTAGGGCCTTCGCTTTTCTGTGGTGTACACTTCCGTTCAGTATATTTGGCAAGTTTAATGACAAGTAATTTTTTTTTTATTTCTGCGGATCCCCATTTATTGACAACTTGCGTGGCGATTACTTGTACCGTCCTTTTCACTTACATACAATTGTGCAAGAAAGAGCGCCCTATATTAGACGTTCTCAGCAAACAGAGTACCTACCTAGTACTAGAGTAGGTAATGGTATTTGCCTATTAGGTACTCCTCTTCCCTTGAGCCTTCTGTACATTTTCAACTACAAAAGAAACACAAGCTATCACCTGTTATCAACTAGAGTGTTTATACTAGCTACCATATTTAATAGGATAATTACTTGAAACAATTTTAGACTTATCGCAGCAGCCATAACTTTTTGACTAAGTATAACTGATGATTTTAATTGAATATTGCACAGACACAGTGCATAGATTTTTCACTTATCTTACTCAAAAAGTCCGTCATTACAGCGCACCAGAGCGGGACTAAAATAGCATATCATGTTCTAGGGGCTAAAGTAAAATTGTACACTAAGGGCAAACAAAAAAAATTAATAAAAAAAAAAAATTAAAGGCTGTTTAACCCAAAGTACCTAAAAACGAAAAAGTTTTTTTTCATAAGTAGAATAATAATAAATAAAGACTCGACTTCATTCTGTTTAATAAAAAGAAACATTTATTTTTTTAAATGGAACTAAAGGCGGCGATCTCTTTGGTAGAATGAGTGCATTGCGTTGCGGCTACAGAAGAAATTAAAAAAGAAGGCATTGGCGCGAAATCACTGAAAACACTGAAACATGAAAAAATATCTGCATAGTACATACATTTTGTCTAAATTTTCATGGATCATCTGTTTTTTTTAAAGTCATTTAGTACAATGAGCTCCTTTCGGCTTAACCCTGTAGTAGTAAATCTATGTGTAGAGTAGCGAGTATAGATGCGATTTCGCAATAGGACCTCTAGCCGCGAGGGCCGAGTGGCGCAAGACTACATGCGCAGGCGCATCGTCCTAACAGGAAGGTCGCACGCAACGCGCCGGTCCTACACAATGTGACCCAAGAGCATCTTGTACTCTCGTACCTACTTGTTGCTCTTCTAGTCTATTATTCGAGAGGGTCGTAATTAGGTACCTACCTACGTCATTTGCATAAGTAGGAAAGCAATCAGGTTAATATTTTTCTATTTTATGTTTTACTAGCTGCGCCCCGGGGTTTCCCCCGAGTGACGATGAAAAACGTGTGGCGGTCTAAGGGGGAGGCCTTCGTTCAGCAGTGGACGTCTCCGGGCTGATGATGATGACGATGAAAAACGGTGATGAAGATGATGATGATGATAAAAAGTAGCCCATATGTTATTTCGAGACATAATAATTGGGAGTTCCAAGTTTCATCAAAACCTGTACAGCCATTAGTGTGAAGATGTAGCAAAACATACACACACACATACACACATAACGACAAACTTCCGCATATATAATATTACTGCGATTGAATTTAGAATACTGAATTAATCCCCAAGGATTAATACTGAAGACGTTTCAGTGGTTTTTGTTGGTGATCCTGAAGCCACATATGATTCTATCTACGTACTCGTTACTCTCATCATCATCATCATCAGCCCGGAGACGTCCACTGCTGAACGAAGGCCTACCCCTTAGACCGCCACACTGTACGACAACCTGCCATTTGCATCCACCGGTTGCCCGCGACTTTTACAATGTCGTCGGTCCACCTAGTGCTCGAGGCCTTCCTACGCTGCGTCTTCCGGTTCGCGGTCGCCACGAGAAAACCTTTCTTCCCCATCGGTTGTCAGTTCTTCGAGCGATGTGGCCTGCCCTGCGCCACTTCAACTTGCAAACCTTGCGAGCTATGTCGGTAACTTTGGTTCTTTGGCGAACTCGTTACTCCACCTGATATTAATTTTAACAAAACAGTTATAACATAACAACAGGATCAGACTCTATTTTTCAATCGACTTCAAAAAAGGAGGTTCTCAATTCGACTGTTTTTTTTGTGTTCGTATTTTACACGATTACTACCCCAATTATAAATTGTTATTGATGATTATTAATTTTGTTTGGTAGGTTCAGAGAGATTTATTTATATGAGAGCACCCATAAAAATTTTATAGGAATCGGTTTAGTAGTGTGGTTTTTAAATCAAAATTACTGGAATAATTCAAAATGACTGGAAAATATGAAGATGTCATCCAGATAGCCGAAATTGAAGTCGTTTTTTTTAAAGCTTATTAAAACTAACTTTCGAAAGTTAACTAGTAATATTTTTGTGAAAAAAACTCATTCGTATGATACAAAAATGGAGCCTCTCGTCTTCTAGATGCTTGGAGTTGGGATTTACCTCTTGAACATAATGTATGAGATGGAGTTTTGGCGGGAACAAGGAAAAATCATGTCGTATTCTATTATTTTCATAAACGTGTGTTTTTTCGAGAAATAATGATTAAAAATGGTGGTGTTTTATTCATTGAGTGTTGAATTACAAGGACGAGTGTGGGCAAGTGATATAATGTGGTGAAACATGTATTTTCATGTTGTTTTCAAAACTTCGTAGAAGCTCATAGTAAAGTCACCACAACTATACTAGGGCATGAATTGGACTTGATTATGACTAATTTCGTGTGACTGGCTGTGATTTCATGACATATTTGACTTTATTTTAGTATAAAAACTTGAAAATTCATAAACTTGACACTGGCAGAATGCACTACATGCGATGCCAATAACTAAGAAGAAGAAAAAAATGTATGGTATTGACAGTTGACTATGCCACATCGACGAAGCGTCACCTAGCGGAAAAAATGCAATCTTTATGCCTATTGATGAGGACTGATACAATAAGGAACTTTCTAGATGCTTTACAAGTGCCGCATCGTAAGGCGAGGAAGTAAGAGACGGGTGTTCCATAGAGTAAAACGAAAAAAACAGTCACTCAAAATGTTTTTTCTTAAATACCAATAAAAAAACAATTAAAAGTATGAAAAAAATATAAAAGAATATTGAAAAAAATTACTTTTGACGTAATGGCAGAGCTGACATTGTCAGTCTGACAATATAATCACCTCAAATAGGGATGTACATATTTTTGTATCGATAAATTTACTACAAAAATGTAGGGGGGGGTTGTGGGGGCGGGGGGGGCGTAGGATAATGTAGGGTATATTAATTTAAGATCTCTGTACACTTAGTTGCAAATAAATAAATATGAAAGTATTTCATTTCATTTTTGGCAGTTTTGTTTTATTTTTATTTAGTGAGTTTATCCATTACATACAAACATAAATCTAATCTTACAAAAAAATCTAATCTTTTTCACTTCTCTCTTTATAATATTAGTAAGTAAGTAGTGTAAATGGCCGTTTTTTTTTGATTGTCTTCGAATTGCTGAAAGAATCCACTGATGGTGACATCTTCGATGACGTTGTATCTCAAGGATCTTGTGGTCAAGCATTATCTTCGCGCACTTGGCGGTGATTAAAATTGAGTCATTCGAGGGTATCATGTGTTTCGATCTTGCTGTTCGCTCCATCTCAGTCTCATGCAGAGTCGCAATACCACTTTCTGCATTGCAAGCTGCCATAAATATTGTCTTTTCATGGCTCCCTGGATAACCTGGAAAGTGACGTTATTATTATATTATATGGCTGCTTCCGCCTCCTCTAGTCCCTCTTAAATTAGATTATTGCTTCCTAGCCTGTTTTTTATTTTTATTATTATTGCGCTATGAGTGCGAACACCACGCGCGTACTGGCGCTATTTTGTATTTTTTTTAACGTAAATAATAAACATCGACAGTCGATAAAAAAATGGACAAACACTATTGTTAGACTATTTATGGCTTATTTTCTTAATATTCCTTATTCTTTAAGCTAAAACTGTAAATCAAGTAATTCTTATTCTATAACAGCCTTACAAAATTAGTTTTTGATGCTTACCTATCTTCATCCAAAGGAAATTTTGCCAGGAAGATTCGCTTTTGGTCATTTGACTGGCCGGATTTAATACCACATATTTGACACGTTTTCATTATTTTTCATTATTATTAGGTTACACTCATTGAACTCATTCACATAATACCATGTTTTTACGTGATAAATTTAGGAATTTTGGTTAAAACAGGAAAATGATGCTTAACAATAACAACAAAATTTTGACAACTAAATTAAATATTGACAGCAAAACGTGCTTAAAACTCTTTGGTTGGCGACTGCGTAAATAGATAACTAACCTAAGCACTTTTATTCCGGGAGTTTTGGCGGGACGGCAAAAAATTATGTCGCCGCATTGTACCTATTATTTTCCAAAACTTGTGTTTTTTCGGGTTTTACTGCATTAAATTAGTGGCGTTTTATTAATTAAGTGCCAGTTGACGTGCATGAGTATGGGAAATTAGTATAATATGGTGTAATATGTCTTTCGTGTTGTTTCCATAACTTCGAAGAAGCTTGTAGTAAACTTGCCACGACATTATTAGGACATGATTGGACTTGACGGTGACTTACTGTGTTTAACTTGGACTGAGGCTAAAACTCATTTAGTCGGAATAAGAAGGATCGATGAAGAAATATTTATTCAGCTGAAGGCCTAGTATCCATGGCCAAGAACAAATTATAAAACACCATTATTCCTAGTGACCGTTTCATACATGTCTTGTCCATTCTGTCACTATGGCACTCTCGCCAGGCTGGTAGTCATCAACATCCCTATTACGGACAATCACAGCTACAGGGCTACAGGTTCCTGCACGCGAGAGAATGTATGTCATGGTAAGTAATTTTTATTTTACCTTCTATGAAGATAAATTATAACTAATAACAGACATAAAGAAACCTATTGTATTTTTTGGTTTCTACAGACTTCATTTAGAATAACTCCATAGAAAACACCAAATTGCCTGAAGCAGTTACGGGCTTAGTGTACTGAGTTTTTTTTTTATGTGTATGCACATTACTAATCACATTTTTCCATTGGTGTAGGTAGAGCCTAGGTATCTAACTGCCTCAGAGCTCAGCTGGTCCCTTGAGAGAAGTAGCTGTAGCTTGAGGGTGATTTGATTTCTATCCAGAACAAATACTTATTTATTTTTCAAACCGACTTCGAAAAAGGAGGTTCTCAATTCGACTGTATGTTATTTATTTTTTGTTTGTATGTTTTGCGATTACTCCGCCAATTATGAACTGATTTTGATTATTCTTTTTTTTGCTAGGAAATATTTCAGAGGTGGTTCCATATACATTTTATAGAAATCGGTTCTAGTTTGGTTTTTAAATCAAAATTACTAGAAAATATGAAGATGTTCTCCGTAAAAAGGAAGGCATTCGATCTGGCTCCTACTTTTAGAAGTGTAACCGTGCCAATAACCGACCATCTTGATCTCTTGGGCGTTTATCTGACTCCAACCTTCAACTTTGGCTCTTATATTGAGTCAAAGGCTCAACTGGCTGCCAAAATGCTGGGTGTCCTCTCGAAGGTGCGTCGGTATTTCACGCCGGAACAGTTGCTTTCATTATACCAAGCACAAGTTAATTCGGTCGTGCATGGGGAATATTGCTCGAACCTTTGGGATGGATCGGCTAAGTACCAGCTTGAGACGTTGGAGTCAATCGAGAAACGTGCCAGGAGAATCATTGGCAACGACTGTCTAGTTCGGACCAAGATACAAAGCATCGATCATCGTCGAAAAGTAGCTAGCCTATCGGTATTTTATCGGATACATTTCGGAGAGTGTGCTTCGGATTTGCATGATCTTATTCCCCCAGCCCATTCTTCTATCGGACGGCCAGGACCTCAAAAAAGTGACATTGTTTTATGATGATACCAAAAACTCGTACGAAACGGTTTGATTCCACTTTCTTTATTCGAACTGCTAAACAGTGGAATGCGCTGCCCGAGTGGGTGTTTCCCGATAATTATAATATGGGTGTCTTCAAGTCGCGAGTGAATCGGTTTCTTCTAGGCAAGCGTGCTCCATCGTAGACTGCATCTTGGTTTATCATCAGAGATGGTAGTCAAACGCAAGCCTATAACATTAAAAAAAACATCCGGGTATCCGAAGGTGAAGTTTCCTGTTTTCGTAGCTAGTTATTAAGTTTTAGTTACGAATGTGGATGAAGGGTAGTTATCTTTATCACGGACAATTTGCTAAATATTTATTTATTTCGACGTTTCAAACATCCGCCGTGATCTTACGAACTGACTCTACTTTTTCATAAACGCCAAAACTTCATATTATTATCTATCAAAATCATTGCAATGGGGATCTAAACTGCGATTTTTTTCAGCTAGGTCATCTCATCTATGCGGCCATAGTCAACTGTCAGTCTCACACATTATGTTATTTATTTTTTTCTAAAATTTAATGGGTTTAATCTTATTGGCATAGCTCACAGGGTTTGCAAGTTGAAGTGGCAATGGGAAGGCCACATCGCTCGAAGACGCAGCGTAGGAAGGCCTCCCACTGGGTGGACCGACGACATTGTAAAAGTCGCGGGCAACCGGTGGATGCAAATGGCAGGTTGTCGTACAGTTTGGCGGTCTAAGGGGGAGGCCTTCGTTCAGCAGTGGACGTCTCCGGGCTGATGATGATGATGAAACGTATTGAACTGCATATACAGCATATTTGTACATCAATCTTTTCCCTTGCTAATTAAAGCTCTGTCCAACATAAAAAGTAAACAACTATCTAAACTACAAATCTATGTTCAACAGCTGCATAGATTTTGAAAACAAGGCACAGTATTTTTCCCTGGACTAGATTTTCGACAACGCCCTCATCAAGAGGAGTAATTTAAGAGAAAACTTGATTTTTCCACATCCGGACCTCTCCTGGCACCATCTGTGAAAAGTTTTGCCTGTGTTGTGCATCATTATTCCGTATTTTAACATTAGGATTCTTCCAATCTACATTCCGCCCGACTCGTTCATTATACCTCACTATCGTAAAAAATCTGTAATACTACGTAATTTGGCATATCATATATTTATTTTGTATCAGGCCACATCCGCAATCCGCATATGTAATGGATATTATGTAACCTTATTGTTCCGAGCGCGCCAGACGATGCGGCGGCGTGCTACCGCGCTATCTATATGATAATACCAAACATGCTGTCTGCGAAGTGCGAAACCTACAACGCGACATTTGGATTAGGTTTAAGACTAAGAAGGGCTTGTAGCAATTTTGAACTTTTTTTATATGTAGGAAAAATCCAAAATGCCTGATATTGAACCAAAAAATTATATTTTATTATAATTGATCAAATATTTTTGTCTTTCATAAAACGCGATTTTGAATGGTTGGCTCGATAGAAAAAAAAACAGAGTTGACACTAAATCGCCATTTCTTATCGCTAGAACTAAGAAAATACATTATGAAACCACGTAAAATTTATACTAATAGATAGAATATATTATTATTTAGTTTAATGATTTTTATTATTACTGTATTTCTTTGTTATATTTTAAAAAACGAAGAAAAACCTACTAAATTTAGCAATTCAAGCGCTCGCGCCTTCTCCTCTCTCTCGCTCGCGCCTACCGTTTAGTGCCTATCGTTTACTCGCCCGGACGTACCTCGCTGCAACCGAGCCTTTGACACCAACTTCTGTACCAAGGTGACTTTGTAATTTTAAATCTTACCTTGAAGCATGGCGTACCGAATTTCCTAGCTTGAGTTAGGAATTTAGTCCTCCGAGATACACTGTGAGAAATTATCAACGGCTTTGCTGCTCGTATCGCAGTTGTCCAAGGTGAAGGTGACCTTTTCGGGAGGCCCGTTTGCCTATTTGACCCTCTGTCTTATTACAGATTTCTTATGAGATGGTCTCTCACCAGATTTCTAGCCTAAGGGGCTGGTTTCCCGACGTTACTGGGAAGCGAAGCGCCAGGAAAGGCCCAGGCAAAATACTGTTAATTATGATTTATTTTTACATGTATGAGGGACACGAGACCGTCACCGTACTGTAAGGTATTTATAATATGGCCCCATGTTTTTTAAATAATTCCTGGTGCCTGAATTAAACGATTCTTTTTTTTGGCAATGTAATAATGTCAAGCTGGTAAGATCACCCTTAAGTTCATCAAGGAATAAGAAAGACTCCTCGAGACACCGAAGAATTAACTCTCAAATGCTGCAACAGTACTGATTTTAATGAAATACAGATAAGTTTATATGGTATTACAGATAAGTTTATATTTTTGTAGTGGTAGGACTCTACTGCAGAGTCCGCCTGGGGAAGTACCACACCTTTGCCAGTTATTCGACCGCCAAGCAGTAGTGTGCAAGCATTACTGTGATCCGGTTTGAAGGGCAATGTTACCAGAGAAATTACTGGGTATGAAGAGATTTAACATCTAATATCTCAGGGTGACGAGCGCAGTGCAGTGCGGCGCAAGATTGTGTTCGCAAGTTCACAATTCTGGCACTGCTACTTTTAGTGGCAGGCATGACGCTTACCACCAGGCGAACGTTTTGCTCCTATCGTCACTCGAAAGAATTAAAAAAAAAATACCCACCCGGATATAAAAACTCTTTACTACAGTAAAATTCTTTGACCTGGTACACGGATTTACTAACCATCCAAGAGCTAATATCCTCCAAAACTTATCATATTATCGGATAAACAACAGACGCGTAGACGTCAATGCCTCCATAAATGGATATCAGGTGCAGGAGCTTTATTTTTTACGTACGCAAAGTTGCGCATGGCAAGAGTAGCCCCCTGATCATCGCGCATCGATAGAAATGGTCATAGATTTATAATTAATGTTTTTATTTGTGGAAAAATCAAATTTCGTACGCAAAAACAATTATCAAAAGTAAATAAATATTTTAATGATACAAAATTGAATTTCACTGCTAATCGCCTAATGGGATAAGAACTATTAGTGACTATATATAAAATCGAAGTACAGCCAACAGTCACGATATCTACAGTCAAATTATGATCTGTACACCTGAGTAGCCTACATAATAATAAACATCGCTTTGCGCTCTGAGCTACATATCTGCGTATTTTTGCTCTACCAAAACAAATTAAAAGGCTAATGACGCAAACAAGTCAATTTTACACTTTTCTGATTGCGTCAATAAACTCGCGGAATATTTGCAAACAATATCTTGCAAATTTTCCGTGTGTATTATGTCATAGGTATAGTAGATATACAGGGTTATTTCTAATCAGTTAGTATCCTTTTAAGGGAATATTCTATACATCAAAACAAACTACTTTTAATACAATCATACAATCCTTTTGTTTTTTGTTGTGTATAGCAGGCTAAGATGTGATAATCCCTGGCAGGACCACTTTCATTTTACTAGGTAATAAAAAAAATAAAAATTAAATGTATAAAAATTGTGTATTTTTGTAGTCTTATTTAAAAAAATTGTAAATCGACGGTTTCCCAGAAAACATAAGTTCAAAATGGTCCTGCTGGAGAGCGTGCTCTCAGGCAGGACCACATTGTCCCGGGCAGAACGACGTTTGTTTTATTGGAAACAAACTAATCAAAAAAAAATTGAGAAAATGTATATTTTTGTAGGCTTATTTAGAAAAATGGTATATTGCTAGTTTCATAGAAAATAACTATTCAAAGTGGTGCTTAAGCATGTGCGTATAATGCCACAAACTTATTTGACCCGGTGAGAGTGTCGCTCTAATCGAATTGCTGCGAACAAATGATGTTTTACACAAAATAACGCTTATTCGTTCTAACGTTGGCCACCGGGACTGATAAGTTTGTGGTACTGCAAAATAAATGATTTGACACATACAGTTATTGCCAAAAAGAACGGTATTCTCGACTGCAGATATGTCACGTGACCTGAATAACAAACCTCAATAACACATTAAATCGTTTTATTTTATTTTATTACTAACAATTTTATCAATTTGCTTAGACAAGTAGTCTTTGTAGTTTGTTGTAGTTAACAACTTTTACGGTTCCATACTTTTTGCCCCATAGTAAAAGTTGTTTGTTTTGATGTACAGAATATGGTGTAAGATGTAATATATATATATATATATTCTTTAAACTTCATGAAAATTTCTTATAGCAAGCATACTAAAACGAAGTTTTAAATTGCGCTTTGTTAAACGGAACACGTGCATGCAAATGCAAACTGGGACGGATAGGTATTTATGTAGATACATAATATGTTATGTCACTTACCTACTGACAATTACAAGTCTAGATCAGATAAACTTTAATACCCATTGAGATAAATAGGTATACATAGTACCTAAATCATTGTCAATACCTACCCTACCTACCTATTTTATTTTGGAAGTATAACTTTTTTGCAGTAATTTGTATACGCCATAACTAAGTACGGTCAAAAGGCTTCGAGCTTAAACCACTGGAGATGGCAATGGCGAAAATCTGTCTGCATAATATTCTGCCACTTTATGCAAGGCGGACCTTGTTATGTCCTAAAACTGCATCCAGAACTGCCGGAGGACGGGCAGCAGCGTCGGTGGTAAGCATCTGCGATCCCCAAGCCGTAACCTAGCCGTAGCCAAGCGTGAGGATTATGGCAACCCCTCCCCAAAATTAAAATCCACTCCCACATAATTTTATTATGATCAAATATGCTCCATAGAAACGCTACACCTTCTCCGTTCCGTCATGGGCTTGGATAATTACTATTGGAGATGCCAATGGATATAATGTGCCTACATAATTTACTGCTACTTTTTGCTAAGGACGAGGTAAACACGCATGGCACACATTCAAGAAAGCTTTCACACTAATAAAACTAGCATGAACTCATACCTACTAAAATACTCATGCAACTCTCACAAAGACTATAATATGTATAATATGATCACACACCTTTACGTATAGGCTTATTGTCAGGGTCTTTACACAGGCGGGCTATGGATCAACCACACCAAAAAGTCGCTAGATACCCTGCGCGTTCAATATAATAACATTTTTAGGATGATGTTGAGACTGCCTCGGGACGTCTCAACATCATCCTACTGATCACGCAGCGCAGCGCGGGGTATAGCAAAAAGGAAAGCCTGTAGAGGCATTTTCAACGTGCAAATATTCGAGGCGAGAACACGACCGTAATCTGTTATTATATTTACGAATAACGATGCTATTAATTTAAAATAGCAAAAAACAAAACAGTGGAAAAATACGAGCAAGCGATTTACAAACGTCATGAAAAAAATTGGTATGTCTAGCTGTTTACCTTTCTATGATTTTAAAGAGATGTCAGATGTTTGGCCTGAAAATTAACAGCAACGTCTCAGATCCTGAAAATTAACAGCAACGTACCAGATCCTATTGCTGCGGTATTAACTGCTAACTAAGCTGAGACGGTTGTCGGAAATTCCGATTGTACGATGCGATCAATTTATTTATATATTTAAATCAGGAGACACTGTCCCATTTTCTGGATAAAATTGACAAACGACCTTAGAAAAAAACATGTTAAAAAATGTTCCTTGATTTGGTCAACTCTAAGTACGTAGTTTTCGTCGTGAGTGGGTTAGCTTGGGTAAATTAGTCATGTGAGGACGCATCAGTAACCCGAAACAATAATTGGTCGCCGTAGCCAAAACCGGCATGCATAGCATCATCTGGTTTTAAAATATATTGCGCTATCCAATATAAATAGGGTTACGCGGAATGATAGTACTAAGCTCATTCGGAAAGAAGGTCATTTGTGAACAACCTTTACCATAAAGTCATGAAAAAATAATCCTCTGTACATCTATTCGTCGAGCATAAATTACTTTTTCTATGGTTCTGTGGTGCCTACTGCTTGGCGGTTGCACAACTAGCAAAGGTGTGGTACTTCCCCAAGCGGACTGCAAAAGAATCTTACCACTACCACAGATTTTTGGGATCATTGCCTCTTTTACTATATGTACTAAATTTATAATCTTAAATATTTTTTGTATAGGTAGGACTCTACTGCGGAGTCCGCCCGGGGAAGTACCACACCTTTGCCAGTTATTCTACGTTTCGGAGTTCCGGTTTGAAGGGCAGTGTTACTAGAGAAATTACTGGGTATGATGAGATTTAACATCTAATATCTCAGGGTGACGAGCGCAGTGCGGTGCAGCGCAGGATTGTATTCGCAAGTTCTTATGGGCAGGCGTGACGCTTACCATCAGGCGAACGTCTTGCTAGTCTCGTCACTTGATCGTATAAAAAAAACTGGGATCCGGTTTCACTTTCAAGCGGATACATAAATGGTGGATCATCTATATTTTGACTGATGACAACGTACATGATGTCACTGCTCTGTTTATTTGCTATTAACGTCATTACGGTTTACATACACCTGCTTATTTTGTCACTCTACTGCTACATACGTCTGTGCTTGTATAGGTACAGTTAGGTAAACCTTCTTTGAAGGAAACTTGGAGGAGTCACCAAAACATCCATCGTAGATTGAATCTTCGCTAAGCATCCCAGGCGAAATGCCTGCGCAAACGCAAGCCCTAAAAAATATACGATTGTTACGTCAATGGAGGCAATTGATCCGATTGTACTCTTTTTAGTCAGCATTTGGTCAAATACTCTCGAAAAAGAGATTTAACATTTATACAGGATAATCAATAACTATCTTACTTACTTAATAACTATCCAGCATCCTTTGAGGATGCGCTTCTGTAAAAAAATTAAACAGTGTGGTATGGAACAGTTCATTTTAACTAACTTAAAAAAATAAAGAGGTTCTTAATTCGGTTGATTTTTTAACCGTCCGTCGAATTGAAAAAATATTTTTTTTATAAATCGGTTCAGTACTTAGTTTGGTTTTAAATCAAAACAACTGGAAGAAATATGTCATCCAAGTAAATTAAATTCAGTATTATGTTTTCATGTGATTGTTCAGTGGTATTACGCGGAGGTGGTCCCAGAATTGTTTGAAGTCCGGAGGAAGGATTTCCCTCCTTTGAAGTCGATTTTTCAACCGACTTCAAAAAAAGAGGTTCTCAATTCGACTGTATGTTTTTTTTGTATGTATGTTACGCGATTACTCCACCAATTATGAACTGATTTTGATTTAATGATTCTTTTTTTGTTTGGTAGATAATACTTCAGATATAAATTTTATCGAAATCGGTTCAATAGTTTTGGTATTTAAATCAATATTACTAGAAAATATAAAGATGTCATCCAGGTAGGTTTTTTTTAAATATATAAATAGCTTGTTTTTTTCGCGTACAGATCGCTAACAGATTTTGTAATCTGTTAACAATCAGTAAGTTAATAATAACTAAAACTGATCAACAGTCCTGGAGTGCAGAGGAGTATTCCAGTATTTACTTAGCACAGAATTTACTTATTCATTATTAGAACTCGTAGCAAACTCAGTTTTTTACATCAATGCAATCATCATCAGTGCGTAGGTGGCTTGGGGATCGCAGAATGCTCACTACTGTTAACCGAGATTACCCTGCTGCCCGCCCTCCGGTGGTTCTGGATGCAGTTTTAGGACGTACCCACTACCCAGGTCCGCAACAACAATGCAATAAGCTGTACTTATTAATATCAGATGATTTTAGGAAATTTTACAACATAATCAAAAATTGTTCAGTCTCCTAAAAACCAGTTCCAACATACTCGGATGAGACTTTATTTATAGCAGTCCTACGCAATAGTAGGTTCTCGCAAACGCACAAAAAAGTGGAACTATTTTAAAGTGAATCATATTTAAACTGGTTTGCGATTTGTCAACTGTAACTATAGACCACCAAATAACATACACAGGTGCAAAATTTTACTTACGTCTACATATTTTTGTCGAACGGACATATTTATACAGCTAAGCTACTGTGAAATCGAGACAGGTGGAAATATAACAAGGACAATCTTCAGAAATGGAAAGCGTAATTTACTACTTTAGTAGATTTTTACCTACTAAAGGAGTAAGTAAATCTAAGTTAACTCTAAGTTTTTTTAGAACATTAAGGAGCGGTTCGCTCCACGATTGAGACCGCGGAGACTGAGACCAGAGACAAGAGACCGCGGAGACTGAGACCAGAGACAAGAGACAGTTACTTGCACCGTGTTCACAGACTAACACCTTGCTCGTTCGAGCTCTCTCGAACTCGTCTTATCATAATCACGGTGAAATATCCCGTAAATAATCAAGAACAGCCGTAACTGTTTTTTTCTTTTCTTACAGGCTTACGTTTGACTATATACCATCTCGCTGATGTTAAACGAAGATGCAGTCTACGATGGAGCACGCTTGCCTAGAGGTGTTTGTTAAATTTAAACCAGGTTTTCCAATAATGTTAAAAAAGTCTTAATACATTTTGTACAAGCAAATCAAACCGACTTATTGGTAAGTTTCTTGTGTAGGAGGGTCACCTAGATAAGTACAACCGTACGATCAGATATACAGAAGCCAAGAAGTAGTGCTTAAACATAATAATGTTGTTCGATTTGAAGAGTACTGTAGCTAGGGAAATTACAGGGCTAATGAGACTCGACATAGAATGTCTCAAATTGATTAACGCCAATGCAGTGATGCCATACGGGTGTTAACTCAGGGGTGGATCAATAAAATTTGGGCGATGGAATCCCCAACGAATGTTAAACGGCTTTCCTCGTGACAGTAAATTATCTCTTACTGTTATGGATAGAGTATTTTAACTACAATTTTAAGGACAAAGTGCTGCACAATTAGTAAGCAAGTTAGTGTGCACTTTGTTAGTTATACTTCATCAATTATACTCTCTTACTGTCACGACGAGAACATTTTATTGGAAAAAAAACCGATGAGCATTCGTTGAGGCTTCTATCGCCCAAATTTGATTGATCCACCAGATGTAGCTAGGGCTTTCGCTTTTCTGTGGATCCACCCCTGAGCTATCACCCGTATTTGTAAAAGTTGTCGCCAGCCATGAGACGTCCACTGCTCGACGAAGGCCTCCCCTTAATAGAGGGGTGTTGCCATAATCCCCACGCTTTGCAGGCGGCTTGGGGATCGATTTGTAAAAGTACTTTTAAGATATTCAGAAGATAATGTTTATGTAACATTGGTACCCACTTAAGTCGTCCAAAGTCCAAAGACTGGCACCCGACCAGTTGCAAAACAAATGTATTTACATACCAACAAAGAAGGGGCAATAAGGCCATAATTTGCTTTGAATAGAGTCGTCTAAACAAATGCCCCTATAGCCTCATACAACTACATTCAATCATTTCCTGTTTTTTCATAATGAAAAATGATTGTTTTTTTGAAGTATTGTTTTTATAAAGTAGTAAATAAAACTAATTATTTACTACTTTATCTACCTCAAAAAAGCTTGGAAAAATAAGGAAGTATCTCCAATGCCGATGGAACTTTTTTCAACGGCAAATTACTATCGTTTAAAAAAACAGTAGCTTGGCTCAGGGCATCAATATTTGTTGTAAACAGGTCCTAAAAAACATAGTTAGATAATCAGAGCTAAAAATAATGTAAATTCGAACTGATTTAATGATTCTTCTTTTTTGTTTGGTAGGTAATACTTCAGAGGTGGTCCCATATAAATTTTATCGAAATTCGTTCAGTTTGGTTTAATCAAAATTACTAGAAAATATGAAGATCCAGGTATCAGAAGTTGAAGTCGGTTGTATTTGTATTAAGTATTTTTAAGGTATTTTTATTTGTCATTTTCTTAACATTTTGTATTACCTATTTAATTTCAATAAATAAACATGGCATAGCGACACATAGCGATAGCGGGCTGTCCAACACGCACTATATATTTCCATTTCCCTGGGGAATGCCGGATAAAATTAAAAGCTACGGGTAAAATAGTACCTCTACTAAGTGTATCATGTTATTTACTTGTTTGACAGGTACTATAATTTTTATCCATGAATCATTTTTATTATTTTTTAAACTACTCACTTCTAAAGAAAACTCTATAATAGGTAATTTTAATGTCACACACACCTACTCGTATTATAATTTAAAGCGGCTGAAAGGCGGCTGAAATAATTGTACCCATCATTCATCATCATCATCATCAGCCCGGAGACGTCCAATGCTGAACGAAGAGCTCCCCTTTAGACCACCACACTGTACGACAACCTGCCATTTGCATCCACCGGCTTTGTACCCATGGCCACCAATTAAAAATATATATAATTTAAATGTGTCTTCTACATTGAATTCACCTTATCATAATATTTTTTTATAAAACATTGAATTAATTTATCAAAACCTTTGTATTATAAAGGGAAATTGAAGGGCAATGCCCGAAACCGGTCTTAAGCAGTTCAATAACCGAGTTTACCGGGTTTTGTTATAAAAGCTATTCACCTGAAACTGGGTGGCTTTGGTCATCAAACTTATTGTACTAGAACATTGAGCTAATATCTAAAGAGTCAAAATCTCTAAATGAAAACAGTCAAAAAACGTCCGAGGGCCGTTGTACAATTGTACATACCTATACGTGCATTATATAGTTCACAATTGTACGAAGTTAGACGGTATGTCTCTTTTATAGTGTTCAATGTATGCTTGAACGCTTTTGTCCTATCGTAGTTCAAGTCGTTAAAAAAATCTTGTTTGCGTTTTCGCGCGGACATTTTTATTGCATGTTTGTGACTCTATAGATATTAATCAATGTACTAGAACGATAATTATTTATTAACTTTTATAATACGCTGAGGAACGGTACTAACCGCAAAGGATGTCAGTGTACATTATGAACAGTGACCACCAAACCTGAAATCGCGAAAGAAAATAGTAGGTAGGTAATTTCATACATTTTGTAGACAACTAATATCTTTACGAGATTCCAGGGTTGGCCTCCTAGTGAAAGTTTTTCACAAAGATGATGTTTTTTTTTTTCTTAGGTTTGGCATCGCACGTTGTGCATTCTGCCAGTGTCAAGGTTATGAATTTTCAAGTTTCTTTTATTATTAAATCAAGTCAAATATGTCATTAAAACACAGTCAGCCACACGAAACCAGTCATAGTCGAGTCCAAGTCATGCCCTAGTAAAGTTGAGGCGACTTTACTATGAGCTTCTACGAGTTTTGAAAACAACACAAAAAGACATGTTTCACCACATTATATCACTTGCACACACTCGTGCATGTAATTCAACAGTCAATGAATAAAACACCACCATTTTAAATCATTAATTTGCGAAAAAACACAAGTTTAAGAAAATAATAGAATGCAACGACATGATTTTTCCGTGTTCCCGCCAAAACTACAAAAGATGATGTTACTAGTAACCCTTTATAACTATGTCATAATGGGGATTTTTTCCACTAGGTTTGGCATCGGCAAACAACTAACTAACCTACAAATCTATCTTCAGGCCGTCAACAGCTGCATAGAGTCTTAAAACAAAGCACAGTACCCAGTATTTTTCCTTGGACTAGATTATCGACAACGCCCTCATCAAGCGCAGATAGATTTAAGCAATGTTTAACAAGAAAACTTGATTTTGCCCATGGCTTCTATTACTCTGTGATTTTGCCACATTCAGACCGCCGCTGGCGCCATCTGCGAAAAGTATTGCCTGTGGAACGCCATTGAAACAATATTGACATGTAACTTTAAGGTTAACAATAAATGATTATTGTATTTATATTGTAAAGAACCTTTAGGTTTTGGAACCTGTTGGGACCTGGGTATGTCCTAAAACTGTATCTAGAACCGCCGGAGGCCAGGCAGCAGCGGGCGGTGGTGAACATTCTGCGATTCCCAAGCCACCGGCCAAACGTGGGGATTATTTCAAGCCCGCCCTATTAAGGAGGAGGCCTTAGTCCTACAGTGGACGTTTTCCGGCTGTTGATGATGATGATGATTCTAAAGAAATTACTTTACATAGATAGTGTAGATGCCTTGTTATTATTATCACCTCGCTCGCGCGTTTAATAATTATATTTGAAGATATATTTTATATAAATTCACTGAACATTAGTAATGTCATTCTCTGTGATTTCACCGATTGCGATTTTTCATATCGATTTTCAATGTTTTCATAATATATTTTAAAAAATATATGCGCGAACGAAAAAGCGGCGCCCAGTATTTTGGAACTTAATACCTACGTGAAGGGAATAAAATTTAAATTGTTATCAAAATATAACAAGTACGTGCTGATTGCTGATTAGCTTGTAATTCTTATTTTCGCACTCTTTTGTATCCGGGGATGTAACTCAGTGGTAGAGTGTCTGCTTCGCATGCTGAAAGTCCTGGGTTCAAATCCCAGCATCTCCACGATACGTTTTTTGTTTGATAATTAGCGTATTTTTATTTTTATTTTGATTTAAAATATCGTTATAAATAAATAAACAAAGTAACTTTTTTCTCATTATGAACCATTTTTTTGTCATTGCAATGAAAATAATACAACGTTAACTACGTAACGTCCACGTTACGTAGATAAAGTAAAAATAATAATAATAATAATCTGTGTAAAAAATATCCAAATCACGGCAAATATCCCGTCATTGAAAGCTATTTTAAAATAAAATTTTAAATGTAATCAATTATTGTTATAGCGTTGCTTCATTGGCTAATATAAATTTTATTCTACGTAAAGACGACAGTTACGCCATCTAGGATAAACGTTATAACTAGCTGCGCTACGTCTGTCCGCCATCTATAGGGTAGGCTTATAACTACAGCTATATCGCTTAAGCGGCGCCCTCTACGTTCATCTCTAGGACCCAAAAGCAATACTAATCCTTGTTGACTCGATTCGTAATCACCACCATCATTGGCCCGTTTGCATCTACAAGAGAAGAGTTATGTAGCGTCTGAAGTACATCTGCGCTCATGGCAAAATCAGCCACAAGATGTCCACTGCTGGACGAAGGCCTCCCCCTTAATAGGGAGGAGTTGCCATAATCCCCACGCTTGGCAGGCGGCTTAGCGATCGCAGACATGCTCACCACCGTTAACCGAGCAACCGTTAGGGTAGACCATGGAGGATTCTATTACTCTGTGGGGTAGACCTACTCTGGAGCTACATAAATATGGCGGTCACAGTTTTTGCGTAGCTAGTTTCAAATGTACGGGGGGGGTCCAGAATATGCAAAGATAGACTATAGGTACTTCTTGCTTGAGGACAGGCAGCAGCGGCCTCTCCGTTAACGGTGGTGAACCATTCAACAACATTCTGCGATCCCCAAGCCGCCTGCCAAGCGGGGGGATTATGGCAACACCTCACTATTAAGGGGGAGGCTTTGGTCCAGTAGTGGACGTATTCTGGCTGATAGGTGTAGGAGAATAAAAAATGAACGAATGAATTAAATTTTCTGTAGTAATACAGTAATACTATCACAACTAACCTAATTATTGGTGTCAGTTGGGTTTTACTCTACGTTAACTACCTTGTTTTATTTATCAATCAAAATGTTATATCTCTATTGGTTTAATAGCGTAATTAAAAACAAATTATTAAATAAACATAAAGAGCTATTAGCATTTGCTATCACGTACTTGGAATATCCCACATGAAACCGTCTTAGCAATGAGGCTATTTAACTTTAGCTTTTAGCTTTATAAATTGTACAATACTTAAAAAAAGGTATTTTATGTCCTCCATGCCATAGGGATGTCCTCTAACGGCGATTGGTTGGGCCAAATCCACAACGCTGGCCCAGTAGCGGGTTGATTCACACATCACATCACATAACCCAATGAATCTCTTCTCTGGAGATATGCAGGTTTCATCCAGAAGTTTTCCTTCACCGAAAAGCCCGATATGAAAATCTACATAAACTCCAAAGAGCTCATTGGTACGGGCCCGAGATTTAAATCCACGATCTCACGATATGGTTTACCGTAATCTATTTTATTTTTATAGACCACGAGAAACGTTCGTACGTATACGCGTACCAACAGACAGACAGACATAAATGTCATAAGTACATTAAAATTCTTCATTTAATTTCAGGGTTTGTAAAGAAACACTACTATTACCGTATCAATATTTTAATGAAAATTCAACTAAACGTATGTATAAATCTTATTTATACTTACTTACAATAGATAAACAAGGTACAAGAGTTAAATATTTACACATAGGAGTGCAATATATAATGCAAGCCGGATAGACTCCGAAATTGCACTAACAAAAATACATAACGCCATCTTAACACTCGACTGAGAACTTATGAGGCTTCTATAAATAGGGACCTTACGTTATTACTGCGCAGTGCGCACTTAATTTTGCATTGCGCAGAAGAAAAATTGATCTGAAGTAAGCATGATGTTTATCAACTTTATGAGGCTGCGTTCCGAAATGCGCTAAAAGTGACAATATCGCGAACCCGACCAAATTGAATAGTCACAAAATATAAGGGCTTTGGTTTGATCGAGTAATAATTGTCACTTTAGTCGGATTCGCGATATTATCACTTTTAGCGCATTACGGATCGCAGCATAAGTAACGTCCTTAATATTTTTTCTAAAAATAGTACACACAATAAATTAGGGTTCTTTCTCGTGATCAAACTAGACTGTCTAGATTTGTCTGACTGATTTGTCCAACAGGAAAAAACTTTGTGGTCAAACTGTATTCTTTGACACATTGTACAGTCATTAAAACAATAAAATTTAAAGTACAACACAGGTCAACATTTTGGCAGGGGTAAGGAACAGTTTTGCATAGGTTGGTAATTTGTGTTTTTTATTATACCTACTACGATTCGGAATAGTTAAATCCGTATTTTATCTTTATCCACCTATTCCAAGCATACTCCATTAATAAGAGGATCATAACATAACATAATAATATGTTATTATTTATTGACAAAGATATGAAGGCGCTTCTGAAATTCATAGTTTGTATTCTACTTACATAAAATGTTTGTCCGGAAAGCAAGGTATTATAAGATTGTGCTTCACAAGATAAGTATGTAAGTAAAATATATTTCCGTAAACGACATCTGAAAATATACACCGAACGGAATCTCTTCTATTTTATTATTATAGAAGTCTGAAAATAGTGGCTCCAGTGTTATGCAACGCGTTGTATAAGAAACATCCAAATCAGTCGAGTGTTTTATGAAGTTATCATACTCTGAAATCTGTAGCTGCATATAATGAGTTCTTGTCTTAACAATGTACACATTTAAAAAAATCTTAGGTAGGTAGTAGATACATAATAAAATTCCGGAATAAAATAAAATAATTACCTTTTATAATAATTACTTAGCAGGAAGACACAGTTCCATTATTAAAAGCAGATAGTGTAATGACCAATACACACACGCGTTCCATACGACAATTTTCATCACACTTGCGAGGAAAAAAACAACTCTTTATGATAATAATCAACCACAGCAAAAATGTCAACAAATATTTGCGAAAAATGGCGCGCAACCAAGCGATGCGCGCAGGTGACACTTTCTTTAGCCGCTTAAAATATATTTTCTTGGTATTACAATAAATAAACTGTACTACCTGGTTAAATTAAGAATGCATCGTATACATACATAATATAATTTGCAGTGTTTATGTAATGTTTTCATACCTAAACTCCTTTTTTGGGCATTCTTGTAAAAACATTGTTTTAGTAGGAGGTCTTTAGGACCTTAAGATCTTCTTCTACCTGGTAAAACAAATGAGAAGTCAGAATAAACTGTCACTGACTTATTAGGATCCAGGCTTTTAAGAACGTCTACAGCAAGATTTTGAGTAACCTAGGTTTATAATTGTATGAAACATTGATACTGTGCCAGGTGCCATTGTGGCTGTGTCATTGTGGCATTGTGACACTGTGGCTGTATATGACACTATAGGCACAGAATAAATAATAGTACTACGTACAGAAAGTTAACTCCGCAAAGGAATTGAAATAAATAAGGACTTTATCTACTAGGCAATAAAGTAGCAATTCAACTCGCACAGCGCTGGATACCGCTCGCTATATTCACCTAGATATACCGCTCTCTTTCTATCACGTATGCTTAGTTACATGCGACGAGGCTAGCGTGCAGGCGGCGACTGACTTCTGCCTTGTATTGTCCACCAGACGGAGCGCCGGCCGAACATACCTAAACTGCGGAGTGACGCCCCCTGCTATAGGTACGTCAATGGTGACACTGTGCTAGATAACATTGCCACTTTCGCACGTCAATAATTCTACCTAGGCGCAGTGAGATTAAATAAAAAACATCTTAGCCTAGGCGTAGTATTATACAACACCCTTGAGCTCGGCACCTAGGTTCTCGTACCTACCTGATAAAAACAATGCTAGAAATAGAGGTTTTAGTGGGTAATTAAAGCTAGCCAAACCATAATAAACGTTAAAGACGTAAAATGTATGTTATTAACTTTAAAGAAATACATTTTCAAATAAGACAATAGACACATGTTTAATTACAGGAAAATATTATACATATATTTGTTTAATTTAACATTTCATAATTATCTTGCTATATGCACATTGCACACATTACATTTTAACTTTTGTTCTGTTATTTCAGCCACAGATTCCAGGTATTAATTTTAATAAACATGTTTTTATAACGAGTAAACATCGTATAAATTATGATATAACGCAGTCTTAGTACGCCGTACACCCTTTACCCTATTGAGACCGCTCCATTGACTAGTGCTATGCTACGGCGCTACTCGCGTACATTGTCCTAGCTGACACGTCTATTCTGTAACTAAGAGTATTCATTAGGCTGGGAACTAGTGAAGCCTGAGGAATTAAAACTTCAATTCTATCATCCCTACAAATAATAGATACAATCGTCATAAACCTACCTTTGTCTACTGCTGTATAAACAAAGGCCTCCAACGCACGCTACTCCTAAATTGCGTCGTCTTACATATATCGACACTCCATTGGAATTTCAGAGCTTCCTACCCTAAGTTCTAGTCCGTGGCGCATTCGTGATCTTCACGAATCGGCCACGACTCTTCACTCTGTACATGTCTGCCGCGACAGTAATCGGTTCTACGACAGATAATATGATCGGACCAATCTTACAAACTTTCGTGACCTCACTGAATCTACTTCAACGGAAGACCAGCGCTGTTTGTTTAACAGCATTATGGAGTTGAGGCCATTTTTGTACTCAAGAAGCTGTTGATTAGTCACAGTCAAAGTTATATTATTATTTTATACTGATGTTATCTTTCGTTCTTTCTTTCAAACAGAAAACCTGGTTCAGCACTTTTCGTAACACAGCTAAATTACAAATAAACTAAGTAGGTACTTAATGCTTAAGGCGATTCGGCCTCATAAGTGCGGAAGTGTCAAAAGTTCGAAACTCGAATCGTCAGTATCCCCTGTTTCACATATGGGATGAAAATCCTTTCTTAGCTCATCTATGTCGTATGAAAACTCATTTCACGTATAAAAAACAATTTACATGCTTAAAGGAGCGTTGTTTCTCAATCAGCGTTAATAATTTAACTAAGTACTTACCTAATTATAAACGAAACCTCAGGTTACTCCACTAGTAACCTCAGCCCAAACTCTAAAACTACCGGATACACTATAAACTTCACTACAAGAATTACTGGAAGAATAAACTGGCCTCGCCTAAACGATAACAGGAGACTACTACACTAACAAGATCCTAGACGGTAGACGTAAGGTTTAACTAGCAACTATTAACCTAGGAATTGAGACTAGACTAAAACTTAAAACGTGGAGGGACTAGAAAAGTACAAAATGGAAGATCTAACTGGCCGCTTCATATCTTGCATCAACAACTTACAAAGTATTCGCACAAAAAAAAAGAAGAAAAAACTTATATTAAGTAAATGAAACCCTGATTCCGAGTTTCTATTTCTCTAGTTTTTTTTTAATACGACGACGAGACGAGTAAGACGTTCGCCTGGTGGTAAGCGTCACGCTTGCCACTAACAGTACAGTGCCAGAATTGTGAACTTGCGAACACAATCCTGCGCCGTACTGCACTGCGCTCGTCACCCTGAGATATTAGGTGTTAGTGATTCTGTATTTCATCGAAAAACATTTAAGTTGGATTATGAATGTAACAACAACGTAACATTAATTAATTTGCCGACAGCTTTTGTCCATAAAAAGAACGTAATATATCCAACAGCATGTAATTTTCCGTTTTCTTTGCCGTTTATATATATTTACATCGTGAAACAGTCATAATATTTGACTAAGGTATCAAATATTTCTGAATAACCTAGTTTTGCTGCTCGATTGCATTCCTCATTAGATGAAATGTTATGGAATCTAATAAGGCAATTATTAGGAGGTCCACATCGTCTGCAAGGCAACTTGGAGACTACTCACAAAATATGCTACTTTAACAAATTTAATCACGTAAGGGGCAAGAGAAGCGGCCTATTTAACTACCAAAGAACACTACAAGGGTTTGGCAGGGACGGGAAAGTTTAGGATTACCTACTATATGACAATTTTCGCACTGGCATTCGTATTGCAGTGGTAGTTATCTAAGGCATCACAAGATTTTGTCTTCATTGGTGGCATGTAGTTGTCCCATGATTCTCAGTTCTCAGTGAGAATAATAAAAGAAAACGCGATTGATGGCGTGGTGAAGCACCTGTCCACCTCTTGACGTGACTTTTGATTCTTATCAGAAAAGCAGAAAACGTTAGTTACTCTGTTTTATGAATCAGAGGGAAAACTGCCAAAAGCTTGATTTTGAAGGCTAGTACGGAAAGACCTTTCTCTAATGCACAATGTGACTATAGCGAGTCCAGCCTCGTCCGCTGAACTGCCAGCAACGCCGAATGCTGCTGCAAACTCTTGCGTAGACCTTCCAGGGTTTGTAACACCTGAAACAATGCAGATTAGTGGGTATTTTTTTAATGCTTTGATTGACGAGACGAGCGGGACGTTCGTCTGGTGGTAAGCCTCACGCCTGCCCATAACAGCATCAGTGCCAGAATTGTGAACTTGCGAATACAATCCTGCGCCGCATTGTACTGCGCTCGTCACACTGAGATTTTAGATTTTAAATCTTTTCATACCCAGTAATTTCTCCGGTATTACTGGGTAATTTAAATTAGTCATTTCTCTGGTATTTCATTGAGTCGATGCCAGCCAAGAAGGGCAGTTTAATGCCTGCCTTTGCTACGTGTATATCAATAATTTCGTCGATTGTCCGTAATTTGGTAACATTGCCCTTCAAACCGAAACACAGCAATGCTTGCACACTGCTGCTTGGCCGTTGAATAATTGGCAAAAGTGTGGTACTTTCCCAAGCGGACGAGAGAGCTCTGCAGTAGATTCGTACCATTACTAAGTACCTACCACTAAGCATGTTGAATGTGTAAACTATATATTATTCACGAGCCATTGCTCATCCGTTATCTGACGGGCCCTGTATATTCTTCCGTGATAAAAAGTGAATAATCCAGGGTAAATAATTAAGTATTGTACGTTATACTCGTATCCATTTCGAATTTCACCTAAATTCGTTGAACTGGCACAGATTAATGAAGTTCCTAACTTTCCGCATTCGCAAATATTCGCATTTATTATATTCATCATCAGCCAGAAGAAGTCCACTGCTGGACGAAGTCCTCCTCCTTAGTAGGGTGGGGTTGTCATAATCCTCACGCTTAGCGCTTGGCAGGCGGCTTGGGATCGCAGAATGTTCACCACCGTTAACGGAGAGGACGCTGCTGCCCGTACTCCGGTGGTTCTGGATGCAGTTTTAGGACATACCCAGGTCCATTTATTATATTAGCAAAGACAAATTATAATAGTCAATGATATTAGTGTGGTTAGGATTCTCTAACGAACAATTCAAACCCCAAACAAGGAAAATACGACTGACGTCAGCGACGATGATAATGGAATGGACGGGCCCAGCGCTTGCAAATCGATCAAAATTAACAAGACAACAAAATCAAGCATACCTAGCTAAAAGTATGCATGTTACATTTGCCGGAAAATAGAGATAGCGAATCTAATTACTGCATGACAAAAAGAGAACACATGTATCGTACGGCTCGCATGTCGCAAAGGCAGAGTATGACTGAAGCGAGTGGAGAGCCGGCGCTCATATATATATCTTCATATATAGTCTTCAAAATCCGTGCGCTTATTTTCCGTCCATTCATCTTATCATTGTCGCTGACTGACGTGAGGTATTAGAGCCATCGAATCGTATAAGTTACTCGTATAACAAGTACATTGTGTAGAAGCGTCGCGTCGTAATTAATGTTATAAGTACTTAGTAGTGGAAAGTTTAAAGTATAATAGCTACCAAAAAGTAAGTATGCTAAGTAGTAAAATTTGCAAAGTGCGAGACAGGCATGCAAAACAAATACCTACCTACTTATTTTGTACCAGTTTTAATAATGTGGTGGTAAGTATACCTACTTATTTTGGTATACCTACACAGTTTACATTCTGTGGTGGTACGGAAGCCTGGCTGACTCGGTGTTGATCTGTGCTTGACAGGTATTTTTCAGTAACATTGGCTCACCTCATCTCTAGCGTACGCTTTCCGTTTAGGAGGCTCCGAATGCGGCCTGTCAGTCGGCGATGGGGGGTGAATCCTGGTGACGGGTGGAGGTGGGGGGGCAGCAAGCGGGGACCTCTTAGCAACAGGAGACAGTCTTCGAGGTGGTTCGGGGGAGTTGGCTCGCATGAAGTTCGTGATGTGAGTGCGCTCGGGACTTCTTCGAGGAGCTTCCACCTTGAATGTTAAATGGCGCCTCTTCATTCCGTGCAAATATTGATAGGAAAATATTTTCATGCGAAGAAAAATATTATCAAGATAATTTGAATTAATAAACAGTTTTATTGCGAAGTTATTATCACTTTTGCACCACATGAAGTAGTAAAATAACAACAACAAGAAAGGATATGCAAATCATAATTTGCTTACAGAAGCGTGACGTCTCACCTCAGTTGCCCGAAGTTCCCTGACCCTCGGGTTGTGAGGGGGCTCCAGTGGCGCTCTAGAGACTGTCACCAGCAGTTTCTCAGCCTCTCGTATAAGCTCTCTGTACTTCCTCTCTGCTTCCCTGTCGGCTTCGAGGAGAGGGTCACGTTCTCTTACGGGCGGAGCTGAAGGAGCATGGTTGCGCCGACGCATCCTGGGTGGTGTCGCTCCTGGAACCATTTCGTTAATAAATAGTTGAGCCAGGAGTCGGAGACCACTGCGATGCCCTCCAAGATCTGCAGGTAATAAGAACTCCAAGCAATTTTGTTTAGGAACCTGGGTACGTCCTAAAACTGCATCTGCGTCCTCTCGGTCAACTCTCTACCAAGCGTGGGTATTATGGCAACCAAAGAAGAAGTCAATCAGAAGTCCTCCTTAATAGGGGGACCCATGGATGATGATGTGTATTATAATGGCCACGTACTTGCAGAACACAGATAACAGTAGACATTCTTATTTTATAAGGCGTTAAGGTCAGCTCTTGTAATTTCAATCCAATTTTCTTTTACATAAACTTGATAATATCTTATTTACTAGAAGGTATACTATACCTTCTTGTTTTTTACCGCGCGCATAACCTTGTTTCCATATAAGAAAGTACTAATATCGCGTGAAATTATGGCAGAACTCTGTGGAAATTGGCGTTGAGTGAACACTGAGAAAACTAAAATGTATGTAATGAATATCTGAAGTAAATAGTTATATATGTACACTTTTTATGTATTTTGTAAATGGTGTAATATTGTCCTAGATAATGGAAATTAGTAAACGACAATCAACAAGAAAGGAACACTTTCTACCACAGGAATACAGATGATGCCATTGTGACTAAAGTAAATCTGGCTGCGGCAGAGCTATAAGCGAGATAACTTAGGCAGGTTCTGCCTCAGTTCCGTATACCAAAAGATAACATATCAAAAAACTTTTTCAAGATATCCCGATCAACATGAAATTTTAAGAGGGAATCTGGTGAGCGGTTCTCCATACACACATAATCCCCTATTTTCTTCTTAGATAATGCCTCTAGTGCAATTTTTGTTATAAATTCTAGGTCTACTGTAGACATGTCTCTGTAATTTTATTCTTTTCAGAAACAGTCGTAGTTACCAAGTAATTTCAAGGTTAGATAATAATAATAATACGCTTTTTTTTTATACAACCGACTTCAACTTCGAATCCCTGGATGACATCTTCATATTTTCTAGTAATTTTGATTTAAAAACCAAACTACTAAACCGATTTCGATAAAATTTATATGGGACCACCTCTGAAGCCAAAGCAAAAAAGCCACCTACCAAACAAAAAATAATCATCAAAATCAGTTCGTAATTGGCGGAGTAATCGCGTAACATACATACAAAAAAAAACAGTCGAATTGAGAACCTCCTTTTTTGAAGTCGGTTGAAAACCCTCTAAATAATAACTTTTCTAGCAAAATTGCTTAAGGTTCCTAAATAGGTACCTGCAGATCTCGGAGGGCGTCGCGGTGGCCTCCGTCTCCTGGCTCTCCGCCTGCCCGGAGATGCGAAGTCGTCAGGCTCGTCCTCGTCTCCGCCGTCCAGCCCCGTGTCCCCATCCGAATCAATGTCGGCGTCGGACAGGATGGCAGTCTCTCGGCCGCGCGGCCTGAGACCACGGCACTCCTCGTCGCTGGAAGCCCCACCACGACGGTAAGGAGATCGGCTTGGTTCGGGAGACTGGTGAGGTGATTGGTGAGGAGATCTGGAAAACCTCACATATTTTATTTTTCTAAATATACGTTATTGCCCGTTGTTTCTAGTTATAAATAGCCGAGGTGGCCTAATCGGGAGACCGCTCTACTTGAAATCGTGATGCCAAGTCTCGGGCCCGTACCAATGAGCTTATTTACAGATTTTTATACCACTGGGTTTTTGATAAAGGAAAAAACCGTGAGGAAACCTGCATGTACATTGCACAATACACCCCAAGCGGGGCGTCAGTGCAGGACTTATCGCCCCCACATTGAACAAGAAACCTGCATATATGTCCGGGGCAGGAATTCAATGGCTATGCTATGTAAATACACCAACATGCAACGGGGCAGCGTGGTAGATTTAGCCCAATCGGCCTTCGAAGGTAGACCTATATCCAACAGTGAACTACGACTACGAAGAGCAATAACGAATAGTAATAACAGGCTGATAATGCTATGCTAAATCGCTAAATGTTTGGACGATGCTGCGGTCTAGAACAGAGACCAGTGGAAGAAATTTGGGAAGATCTTTGTCCAGCAATGGGTCAAAACAAGTTAACAAAAAAATTAAATCTCAGAACATAACTTGTCAGGCTTAATGAACCAAAGTCGCACTTAAGAGCCTGTATCCCTGTATGTGTACAATATTTAATAAATAGGTATAAACCACCAACCTGCAAAATCTGACCGGGTGTGAGTCGAGCGAGAAGGGTGCGTGGTGTAGCTGGCCCTGGTTGTGCAGGGGCGGGGGCGGGGGGCACTGCAGCGGCTGCTGTTGCAGCAGGCTCGGCGGGCGCCGCTTGCTCGGGGACCCGCCCAGCCACGGGTTCGTGCGGATCCGGCAGCGCGGCCGCGGCGAGGGAGTCGCGCACACTACTACTGGCTCGGGGGCGCAGCGCCGGATCGCTGTGCTTGACCGACGCTGTAACGTAAATCACGCAGAATAAATAAATATTGACGAATATTTCACAGTGCGCCATTAGCCCCAAACCAAGCAAATATATGGAATGTTTGTACTTATATGATATATTTATATTTTTTGTAAATCTTTGGGTAGATACTTAATTAAATTTAAAACACTCAGACACAGAACAACACATGTATGTCCCTCACATCAATATTTGCTCCAGTTAGGAATCGAACCCGCCCGTACGGCTCACAAAACAGACCTAAATAACCTGAGCTATAACTATAAGGCAACCAAACATAAGAATACAAAAAATATTGATGATTTCCGAAACAATTGAATAGAAAATAGGCTGGCCATCCGCTACTCGTCGGCTTATTTAGAGCTCTGAAATCTGCGATCAAAGCTTGGGGGATCTAGCTCACTCTCTCGATCAAAGATACGATCAATGTCAGTCAAACACTGTCAGTCCGACAACTTTACATTCAAAAGCTATACTCACATATCATAGAATCTTTAGATAAATTTCGGATGACCATAACTCCTCGGACAAAAAACGTAGAATAAACTTAAAGGTTCCAGCTGTCAAGTACTCCTTTGCTAAACGATTTAGCTATTATGCTGTTCCGTTTTTATACCAGCATGTGTTGAAGCTCTGTAATCTCAGTGACCGCTCCATTTACAGTGTTAAAGAAAGAGTGAGGAAATGGCTCCTCACCCTTGATTACGACGCTACGGAGTCTTTGTGTATCATTCAATCATGAAGTCATACATTTGATACCTACTACAATGTGAAATAAATCTAGAACACTCTTTACTCACACACTCGCTATCATAGCTATATTTGCAACCTTTCACGCCCCATACACTCACTCACACACACAACCTCATACACTCACAAAAACACCCTCACACAATCACAATATAATAATATAGGTACTTACATAACGCCTCTTTTGGCCTAAAATATTAATAGTAATTAAAATAGTACTAAATTATCTTTAAATCACAGTATTTTGTAATCGGTCACAGTCTCCTGCGATATAGGATAGCCCTAGTGCGGGAACTATTAGAAACTGTTATGTAACATTATATTTTAAGGTAAATAAATAAACATATTTGTATGTACGAAAATGACAGATTTCTTTTGTGTACCGGCGCCGAGGACTAATTGGTCTTTACCCCGCGAGAAAGTGATAAAGCTAGAATATTCTATCCATATGGATATGTCTGTCTCGTTTCCGAGGGGGGAAAAGAGTGGATAGACGGCTCACGGCTCGCGTGCTAGGCGGGCAGGTACATAAGTATTAGATTAGCACGGATTACCTAATAGTAAGTTGCTTCGCGCATAAAAAAAAATGTATTAAAAAATAATGTACAAAGTGTGAATCTAGCCAAGATAACCTGTAGTAGCCCACCCATTGGGAGAAGACGCGCCTTAAAATCGTAAGATCATGGATTCGATCATGGGCCCGTACCAATGAATTTTTAGAAATTACTTACGATTTTATAAAATCATGCTACTTGGTTTTTAGGTTACTAATATATATTATGAAACACCTGAGATCAATGTAAACCCCTATTTTGGGAATAAATACCATTTCATTTCATTTTTCATTTCATTAGGTAATCCGCCAACCCATACCAGGCCCCTGTGCTGTGTTGGAGTATTGCCCAAATGCTAGAAAAAAGTGCTAAAAAGGCTAGGCCTATATCGCCTTTGTGGGATAAGGCATACTTATGCAACAAGAAACGTGGTTCCTATACACCACTATTTTTATTAATGGCTTTAATTTTAAGGGGTCATTGTACTCATCATGAACAACTTATCTTATGGGACCAACGCTGAAATCGCAGATTTTTATTTTCGCAATTTCAATGTTGACCCCATAGGAAAAGTTGTTCATAATTATGAGTACAATGATCCCTTAAAATTTTAGACATTCATAAAAAATAGAGGTGTATAGTTCCTACTTCATAAAGAAGTTTACTTAATTACAGCCTTACCTAAAATAATCTCGATTCTCTTAGTCACTGCTTAAACTTCTCTGTCTTGTTCTTGCATATTACACTTCACGTCAGAGAGAAGATAGCAGAGCATCTTAAGCAGTGACTAACGGTTGAGAAGTTTTTTTAAGTAAGGCCGTTAGTATCTAGAATTAAATGGGTAAAAAAAGAAAAAATCTTGTTCAAAACATAAATTATTTTTAATTTAATGCCTTCTGTAAAGTAAGAAGGCAAGTTAAAAATTGCGCTCGAACTCCCATTTCGGCAGCCGGGCGCGGATTTCAAGTAATAACTTGCGGGTGTCAGCATCAGTGCCCTCACTTTACGATCACTGTGCACTATGCTCCCCGAGACAAGGAAGTTACAAATGGGCACGCGCACATTGTAATCAAGCGCCGAGCGAACGGAATGTTTGCGCGATATAACTATGGCTGAATCGACGCTGGCGCCATCTATCGTCAGAGGCTAGCACTTACCAACTTATCTAATATAATAAAAGGCTCTGTCCTGACTGAGACTGACTGACAGACAACGCACAGCCCAAACCGCTGGTCGTACAGACTTGAAATTTGGAGGGTGTATTCGTCGTGATGCGGAGTGATGTACTGAGAAAGGATTTTTCGAATTTTAACCCCCGGGGAAGTTTGTATGAAAGTCCTTTGTTTTTGGAGTTTTAGTCACTAAAATTTGGATTTGGATAGTTAATTTAAAATAAAAAATATTGTTTTCAAAAAATTGTTGATTGGAACGATTTAAGGTAGGGGAAAGGGGGGTGGAGTGTTGTATGGAAAGTTCTTTGTTTTTAAAGTTATAGTGATAAAAAAATGATATCTGGGTAGTTTATTCAAAAGGGGGAAGTTCGGGGGGGGGGGTTGGTCGGTAGAGTCGGTAGAGTCGGCAGAGTCGGCAGAGTCGGCAGAGTCGGCAGCGTTGGTAGAGTCGGTAGAGTCGGGAGAGTTGGTAGAGCTGGTAGAGTTTGCTCGGAATGATTTTAAGTGGAGAATTTTGGGAGCGGTCCGTATTTCTTCCGCACGCGGACGAAGTCGCGGGGGACCTCTAGTATATATATTTTTTTCTTTTAATCGATATATTTTTTTCTTTTAATCGACAGCGTTATATTATCACTATCCATGTTATTTATTTAATAGAGCACACTAATAATTTTAAATTAACCATAAGGCTAATTTGTTTTATTACTTATACATTATGACATTTTGGCCTAGTGACTTTTTGTAGGTATTTTTTTCGTCGCGGCGGATGATCAAACCTTTACTAATCTATAGACTATAAAAATACGATGCCAAAATGTTCTAGCACTAACCCTCTAGCACATTACATTTCGATATTTTCTTTTCAATCGTGTTTGTGTCAATTGAAATTGATTCTGCTTGACCATCGGCATCTATTATAAAAAATGCCGATTTGTCACCAGATTAGTAATGGTAGATTTTATACAGTTAGAACAAATAAAAACATAATCATTATCATTCATTACGAAGATATTCACAAATAAAAGCAGAATGGGTAGATTTTTAAAATGTAGTGCAATATTTATAGTTGGAATGCAAAAAAGAGAAAATTAAAAAAAATAAACAAATCTTAAATATATTTTATATATTTACTAATCTTTTTGAAGTCAAGTTGATTATAATTCATTACATAGGTCAAAATTAAAATAAAATTAATAAGTAATTACCGAAGCACCAGTCAAAAACTTAAAACTAAACAAGAAGTCCACCACGGCCGGGCCCGCTGCTAAAAGTGCCCATCAAACCAGCGGCATCTCCCCGCTGGATCGCCAACGAGATGCGTTGGGCTAAATACTGTCCTGACCGCGGGTCCCTACCCTTCTCTTTCAGCCGACGCCCTAACTCGGTCACAAATTTCTTGGCATCTGGGGGTCAGACGAGCAGTTTCGACGGCAATTTACGGCGGATATTTATTGGAAAACTAATTATTATTTTAATTTTTATAACTTTATTTTATTTTATTGATGTTTTAAATGTAGTGTGTCACTCACGCCAGTCTTAATTAAGCGGAGTTTCTGTCACAAATATTATCTCAGCGTCCAAACAATTAACATTTTTGAAGCGGACATAAAAGCGTGTCCCTAATTCGTTAAAGTAATTCCCTCATAAAACACGAACACTGAAGCACTTGTACCAAATGAGGGATTAGAGCCAACAAATTGCTGAAAGCTTTCATTAATTGAGAGCTTTGCTTTGAAAACACGATATTTATTGGAACACTCAAAAGGAGATTCGAATAACGTTATGATTTGGTTATGCTAGCAGCTGTTCCTTGCCGTGGGGTTCACTTTTTAATAACTCGATTATGTTCTGCCTGAGTTATAGTTCGAAAGTGGGTTATATTGTATGGTTATACTAGCTTCGTCCGCGATTTCAGCCCCGTGATGATGATAATAAAAACAGCCTATATAATCTATATAATCGGTAAATAATCTATCTCCATTCCGAGTTTCATGCAGTTCTTGTAGTGGTAGGACTCTACTGCAGAGTCCGCCTGGGGAAGTACCACACCTTTGCCAGTTATTCAACCGCCAAGCAGTAGTGTGCAAGCATTACTGTGTTCCGGTTTGAAGGGCAATGTCACCAGAGAAATTACTGGGTATGAAGAGATTTAACATCTAATATCTCAGGGTGACGAGCGCAGTGCAGTGCGGCGCACTATTGTGTTCGCAAGTTCACAATTCTAGCAATGCGACTGTTAGTGGCAGGCGTGACGCTTACCACCAGGCGAACGTTCTGCTCGTCTCGCCACTTAAAAGTATTAAAAAAAACAAATCTATTCAACCGTTTTGGCGTGAAAATGTAACCCGACAATACCGACAAACTTTCGAATTTATTATAACAGTATGATTAGTCGGTTTGTTTTGGTTATATTACTATCGAGGATCAATTAAATATTTCAAAGCTGTTGTTGAATAATGGGAAGGAAGGCCCCTAGATTCGGAATGGGTCGTGGGTTCTAATCTCGAGCCCGTACCAGGCAGCAAGCGAGCCGTTTGGAGTTTATGTATGGATTTTCATACCACAAGCTTTTCGGCGAAGCAAAACATCGTGAGATAACCGCAAACGTTCGGAGAAAAATTCAATGACGTCTTGTCGTACATACGTATATGTACCAACCCGAAACTGGAACAGCGTGGTGGATATCACCCAATCGTCGTTCGAGGGTAGGCCTTATGTCCAGCAGGGGACTATTAACAAGCTGATTATGCAAGGAACAATTTAACTACTCAGGTTTTCCTTAAAACTAAAATCTAGAGAGCTACCAGTCAGCTTTTGTAACTTCGTAAAGCTCTAGTGGAGCCGATTAGTCAATTAGTTAAAAGCATTATTTATCAACACCAAAATAGCTCTTTAAACGTCAGTCCTCAGCTAAATATTTTTTTATAATTTCCCCTTATAGTGTCTTTTTGTTGTTAGATGTTACTTTTTAACTATTATTTCAATAATGACTGAACTCGTCATTTATCTATTATATAGGTATCATTGGAGATGGGTGGGATGGATGGGGTTTACCACCCCCACGCCCCCCCCCCCCCCCCCTCTTAGCATGCGACGAAACTATTTTACTTATTCCATGACACACGGTGGGAATGGTGGAATAACCCCAAAACTAGTCTACCTTTGTAAATTTGTTGACCCTCTGACACCCCCCGACGCCCCCCATGCGAAAGCTATAGCTACGCCCGTGGCAATGTTGATAATATACCTAGTTCGAATTCAATAGAGCTATGCTAGGAGTTTCTTTGCGCGATAAAATCCGGCGTCTTCCGGTTCGCGGTCGCCACTCAAGAACCTTTCTTCCCCATAAGTTATCAGTTCTTCGAGCGATGTGGCCTGCCCATTGCCATTTCAACTTGCAAACCCTGCGAGCCATGTCGGTGACTTTGGTTCTTTGGCGAATATCCTCGTTCCGGATCATATCGCGCAAAGTAACTCCGAGCATAGCTCTCGCCATGCTTCCTATATCTACTCTATACACGAATAAGTATATAGTGAATTCTGGACTATCTAAAAGCAAGTATTGTAACGACCGATGTACGTCTACTGGCGGTTTCAGCGTAAAATGTTCTTGCTGATTGATTTTCGCCGAATACGCGTTTATTTCTCGTTGTAATCAAATTTCTAGGGTTGCGGGCAATGATTTTTATGTCTAGATACGCCTGAGTTAAGAAATCGTAGGTCTAAATTTCTCTTTGACAAAAGGACAACGCCATCTCTTGGATTTCGCGGTCACTACGTGCAGCGCCGGTAAGGCGCGGTAGAAGAAGCGCCAACTGTACGAAACTAGTAACGACTTACCTATTACCTAAAAATAAAAGTTTTTGTTTAAAAGCAAGTTTAGTTTAACTTTAAATGTTGACTTACTGGTCATAAGAAACGCCACCTTTTCTTTACTGCACTTAGAAATGTAATTCGTACAGCCCTTCACCAGAAATCTTGACATTATGCTCTCAAGTAATCACGTCGGACGTGCGTCGCAGACTGTGCCGGTATCGGTGTCAATGCGTTTCTTTGACACCGACGAAAGAGCGACATTTCAAAATGGCGTCCAACCCGTCCCTACTATATATGTCTATGGTTGCGGGGGCTATGATGAAGCACTTCATGTAATTGGGTTTATTGAATTGAAAATGCGAAAGCTGTAAAGGAATTTAGGTCAACAATTGTGTCGCACTCTTTGAATAATGAGAAAGTTATTGGTTAAGTGGTTCAGAAAGTAAAAGAACAATTGTGGGGAAGATTGCTTTGAATTTGTTTTAGTCGGACCCTCGTAAAAAATCATCTTTACGAATGAAATTGACGATTAGTGGTACACTTGAACCTAAGCGTAAGTAAGTAGGATTAATGGATGGATGGATTAATTTATCACTATCACTAACAATTGTTTCTTTTTTTTTAACAATAATAGATCGTATCTATCTATGTCGTAGATTTCCCCTCAGGCAGGACGTAACCGTAGGTACTACGAATAATAAAAATATCGTATAACAAAATGGTAGGTACGAACGAGTAAGTAACCCACCAGCAAATTGACGATTGGTGCCATACAAAAATATGCCATATAAAGGCCACCTACAAGTAGGCGGCTGTGTAAGTAATTTTTAAAACCACCAGCACCCATTGATAATTTCATTGTATCCACGGCAAATAAATGTTTTATTAGCAATTGAGTGACGAGACGAGCGCGACTTTTGCCTGGTGACACTTAGGCATCACGCCTACCGTTAGCTGTACCAGAATTGTAAACGAGGGCCCGATCTAGCTATTTAGCCGCTCCAGGCAAAAATAATATTTGCCGAGAGAGAAAGAGCTAGATCCTCCAAGTTTTACTTCAACCTTTTAAAATATTTTTTTATCGGGCTATATCTGCTAAGCGTGGTAATTTTTATAAGATTTTTCTCTCTTAGAGAAAAAAATTAGGACTCCGTGCAACCGCCCGGCGCGGCGCCCTCAATTTTGCCACCCATCATTTTTTCCGCTCTGGGCATTGCCCGGCTCGCTCTCCCTTAGATAGGACCCTGTTGTGGAATTGCGAATAAATTCCTGCGCCGCACCGAACTGTATACTGCGCTCGCCACTCTGAGATATTAGATGTCAAATCTCTCCATGCCCAGTAATTTCTCAAGTAACATTGTCCTTTAGTTGAATAACTGGCACAGCTGTGGTGCTTCCCCAGGAGGACTCTGCAATAGTGTCCTACCACTACTAAAATATTAAATATGTGTATACAGTATAAACCTATTCTTATCTTACCTTAGCAGGTTCGTGGTAGAGGTGAGTGGTGGGAGGCGCGGGCGGCGGCGGCGGCGCGACGAGTGGCGCCGCGAGGGCCGAGGGCGGAGCGCCCGGCGAGGTGCCGTCGGTGGAGTAGCCGGTGCTGTACGCGCTCTCCGGAGACGAGAGGTGGGGCGGCGGCGCGGGGCCGAGCGTGGTGCCGGCGGCGGGCGGCCGCGTCAGCTTCTGCTTGCGCTTCTTGGCCCGCCCCAACTGCGCTTCCATCCATGACTTGAGCCGCGCGCCCAGCATGCCTGCGGCGGCACCTGGCAACAAAAACGCACGATAAACCTTACCGTGACCACGGAACAGATTCTCAGTTCTGTGGCGCTGGCAAGATATACAGACAAAGTCTTGTCTGTCTAACCCCGCATATTAGCATACAACAAGGTTTTTCCCTGACCACGCATGAGGACTGGATAATTTTTAAAGTGCTGGTGCAGTCAAGTAAATGCACCTATAATATACATTATAGTATCAGTTGGTAGGGTTTTTTTTTTGTTGAAATTTGCATGAAATCGCAGCGATAAAAAATTCTAGCTCTAAATCTATTGTTTGTCATACTAGACGAATATGTATATCATTTTCTAAAAGTAGCAAAGAAAGGTCAACTGCGCTAAAACGATGTTGCTACTCAAAGAGCGGTTCGTAAACATTTCTCAGTGGGCAATGTATGTCAAGAACTCTCATCATAGCATTTTTGAACAGGTAAACAAAACCGTAGCTCAGAGCTCCGTAAATAGGCCGCTGAATCTCGGCATTGTCGTAAACTGAAAGCATGAATGTAAATCGCACGAAAGGTTCCCATCATGAAAAATTCAAACCCGTATCGAACACCTTCGCATAAAAGGCTTCATGAAATTCACACCTAGTGGGGAACACTTTGAATCACCAAACAACCTGTTGGGAACTAAGGATGGTTTGAAATGTAGTGTTTATGCAACAACTACTCAAAAGGGGACAGTAATTGTTTCCCAGCGCTCTGAATTTCGTAGCCGCTTTGAAGTAAACTAAAGTTGTGGCATAAAATGTTTTTATCGCGTCGTCATTTCATTGTGGAGAATAGGCGGGCGGCTCAGTCGAACCACAATGCAGTGTCTGCGTCCCCCGTGTTATATTTCAGCTTTGTAGTAGGTACCTCCAGGCTGGCCGTAAAAGGGCGAAGTCAGCGCCCCCTGTCATCAACGGTGTGTCTTATAAAAAAATAACAGTGACTCTCGACTTATCCGAGACGCTGTTTGTAAATGTAAACGAAACATGCAAGGGCGAATCCAGGATTTATTTCTGGGAGGGGCACATAGTATTATCCTATGCTGTCTTTGGGATCGATTATTTTTCAATGATATACAAGAATAATAAAATAATAACATAATATAATAAATATCTTAGTTCCTTAATATATTTAAACTGTTGGAGGGGTGGTGGGCACGTGCCCCTGTTCCCCCCACCCCTGGTTCCGCCCTTGGAAACATGCAATGGTTTTGAAGCTGTAACCTGGCATCGTTATACCTACCAACCTACGTGGCATAAGGACATAAGTAGCAAATACAAATACGTGGCTTGTCCTACTAACTCCTATAGGCTTATCTTGAACCACACCTTCTGATGTAATTCATTCATTCATAAAATGAGCTCTCTACTTAGGTATGTCCTAAAATTGCATCTAGATGATGGTTCTAGAACCACAGGAGCACGGGCCGCAGCGTCGTCTCGGTTAACGAAGCGAGCCAAGCGTGGGGATTATGAAAAACCTCCCCTATCTGACAGTGGACATATTATGGCTGATGATGCCTGACCAAAAGTTGCATTTTACTAAATGTTGCGTCAGGTAAGAGATAGAGATAACTAGAGTACGGGCATAATTTGGATTTTTCGCCTACGGATATAATAATTATGAGTTTTATCCCGAAAAGAGACACGTACGTAGAGGTTGCCTGGAAGAAATCGCTTAAGGTGATAAGGCCGCTCCTTGTACTGCCAAATAATGTACCCTGATTAGTTTGTAAGTTGTTCTATATTTCTGGTGTGCAATAAAGTTGTATTGTATTGTACATATCAGGGAGTGTCCACAGGGTTAAAACTGAAAATCGTAGTTAGTTTCTAATATTACATTATTATCTCGATGGTCATACACCGCTCTAGGCAACTGCCTGTTTATGAATCACTGTTATCTATTCACCTATTTAATTCATTATCGACCAAGAAAAGCTCTCCATAGAAGACGTATTAAAGGCGACCCCTCAATGGCCTTCAATCAAACTGTCTCTATCTAAAACCTAACTTGACAAATGCGTAGACACCCCTTGCTTAATCCAGTGGGAAACGAATAGCTGCAGAAAATACGAATGGTGTCGACTTACCCCAGTAGGGGTGTGGGGTGTAAAACTTACGAGATTTAGCTAATATTAGCAATCCATTACCGAACGGTAGTCCATGAATATGCGGGCTAGCAATTTCCGTTTCAAAAGAGCTTAGATAATTTAATTTTATTGAGTATGGTATAGCTTTACACGGCTAGAATGTTAAATCTGCGAAAGGCAATTTATTATAGGTCGATGCGCGGTGGATCGAAAATTTCTCTCTCAGAAAAATCTGATCTGGTAGTTGTGTGTAAGTTAGATGTTACTCGTTGTAAACTTTCTGATCAACATCGTCAAAATAACGAAAACTTCTCGAATTTGTAAATTAACTGCTAACTTGTTTTACTCTTAGTGCAAACAGCAAAAATAACTTAGTGAGCGCCCATTCTTTACTTCATAAGTATTTATAGGTTTTCACAATAGTCTTCAACCACTCTCCTATCTAGAAACGGAGAACTTACTTTTAGTCGCAAGGTAGGAATCATCCATGCTTAATTCAGAACCAAAACTCCATTCAATCCGCGCAAACTTACATCGCACAAACACATACACTCATACACATACACACACACACACACAACACATAATCACACAACAGATCATCGCACAACACAATCCTTTACTGTTGCACACGTACTTTGAAAATTTGTTAACCTTAAGCTTTACCAAGTAAAGCTAAAAATAGTGGATTTAATCTGTTGTTAGGGGGAGCACGGATTTCTGATGTACAAGCTACATGTAGCTTAGTTTGGAAATCCTGGGCTCACAATGTAAATGTAGCTTTAGACTTGAATTTTTTTTTCTTCTATCTCCTTTGTAAATTATTGTGCTACTGTATACTATTTTTGTTTCTGTGACAATAAATTATTATTATTATTATTACAATAGCCGAATTTTTCGAGTACCATATTATAATCCCGCCATGCATTTGATACTTGTACTGCAGTTGCGTTGCGACTAAGCTACTATTATAAATACAACCTCAAGATAATTTACGAAGTAGGTTTAGGCACTATTAAAATGAACTGTTAGTACTTAGAACTTAACTGTTGGTTAAAACAGACCTAGCTTAGTTTATAGATAAGTACTTAACTGTTTTATCATTAAAGGCAGAATTTTCATAATTAGCTATTACTCGTAACTAGTCGTTTATATATACGCTTACTTGATATAATTATTTATATATAGATATATTATTTAGTAGTGGTAGGACTATACTGCAGAGTCCTCCTGGGGAAGTACTTTGCCAGTTATTCAACCGCCAAGCAGTAGTGTGCAAGCATTACTGTGTTCCGGTTTGAAGGGCAATGTTACCAGTAAAGTTACTGGGTATGATGAGATTTAACATCTAATATCTCAGGGTGACGAGCGCAGTGCAGTGCGGCGCAAGATTGTATTCGCAAGTTCACAATTCTGGCACTGCTACTGTTATGGGCAGGCGTGACGCTTACCACCAGGCGAACGTCTTGCTCGTCTCGTCACTTGATAGTATAAAAAAAAGATACTTCGCACTCGTGTTCCTAAAACGTAGCTTCTGGCACAACTTAAGAGATTAAACTAATACTGGCAATCCATTACCACAAGCCGTAGTTACGCAAACCAGGCCAACTCTTGAATCTGTAATTTTGAACTGCATCGAACTGTCGACCCTATCTGTGTAGACTACAAATTAAGTTTAGTATCGATTCTAAGATACTGGCGTAGATTGGTGGCAATCACTATCTGGAAAGACGAATTAATTTAACATTTGGACTAACTGTAATGTTATCGAAACTAAATGATGCCATCAAGACTAACAGGAGTTTCACCTGCTGTAGCTACCTTCAGGAATCATAAAGTATTTATACCAAATGTCTTTCAAACAAATCCATATAACCCAGATAGCCATTGTGAATTTGAGTGAGAAAAAATACGTTCACAGAAACATTCGCATCTTCCATATCAATAGAGAAAAATATATAAACATTCGTAAGTAACATACTTTAAGTATTACTTTCCCGAAAGATTTTCGACGGGTGCTTTCATTGGATGTTATTTGGATTATATTTAATGCTAAAAAAATATAATTATGTTACAGACGTACATCCGTCTTAGTCACTTCTGTGGTTGAAAACACTTATAATTATAGTTTCCTGGATGTCATCATCATCATCAGCCCGGAGACGTCCACTGCTGAACGAAGGCCTCCCCCTTTGACCGCCACACTGTACGACAACCTGCCATTTGCATCCACCGGTTGCCCGCGACTTTTACAATGTCGTTGGTCCAACTAGTCACTAGGTGGACGAACGACAAGGTAGGAAGGCCTCCCACTAGGTCCTAGTGGGAGACCTTCCTACGCTGCGTCTTCCGGTTCGCGGTCGCCACTTAAAAACCTTTCTTCCCCATCGGTTGTCAGTTCTTCTATTATTATGTCCTAATTACAATACATAGTCACATAAAAAAAAAATATATTAAAAGATAAGTATTTTGAAAAACTTACTATGGTTGTTTTTTTTTTTATTTTGATACTTTTTTAGTAATATGAGAAATACTTCAAAAATCGAAGCTTGACGCACAATCTTGGCGGTTACAAACGAATCTGCGTAATCGCCATATTTTTGCTCCGCTAAATGTGACCCTACCTGATGCAGCTTTATACTAATGATCGATCGCATAAAAAATATGCTTGAAACATGGAATATCCTGGCCTTAATGCATCAATAAATAGCTCGAGTTTTCGACTGCCTTATCGCCTTTTGTTAAACGAAGAAGCAGTTTACGATGGAGCACGCTTACATAGAAGAAACCGATACACTCGCGACCTGAAGACATTATAGATTGTACAACCTTGGATGATTTAATAATAATAATTTAGCTCTCATATAATCAAAGATACCACGAACAAGAAGCACCCACTAGGGCATTACACTCTTTAGTAGTTCGAAGTTCGAACAATGAAATTAGAATCAAACCGTTTTGTTCGAGTTTTTGGTCTATCAACCATGAAACGGAACACTCGAAACTCGAATGCGCGAATATTTTTAAACAGCTCTAAGTACTTAGTACGATGTGAAAATACCGCAACAGATACAATCATTCCTCTCTTGACTAAAAACGACTATGACTGAGGAAAGTAAAGCACTGCCGTGAATTACCAAGCAACCTCACAGCCGTCACAGCTATCTGTAGAGCCTCAATAAAAACGACAATAAAATCACAGTGATCTTTCACAATAAGACTTTTTACGGGACCTCCGGGTGAGTAATGAATCGAAAACAAACTAATAAATTGTGGTCGCCGGCGAAGTGTCAAGTTCGGTCGATTCGTTAAGGGTTTGCGTTGGGACATCGACACATACAAACGAGGCGAAAAAGAAAAGTGTTGCCAATAAAAGTCACACACCTCTCTCTTTGAACGACTTTGGAAATATGCTGATCAATCAAACTGATCCACTCACGAGAGCGCCAAGCGTGTTGATGATATAAGTCTAGAAACATCATCAACATGTTTACAGTCATAATAGTTAAGTCTACTATTAGTGAGTTCGTTATTTCCTATAGGCAGTCCTAGTGTCAGAGACAATGTGCCGACCGAAGGTCTACTATATAGCATGACTACCCCATGATGATAAACTCTATTAAATTTAAACCTCAACTTGAACGGACCAGCGGAAATCATGTTAAATCGAATAAAATACTGTTCCAATAAAGTAACTGTAATTAGCTTAAACAATCGAGTTTAATTTACAAAAGAAACTGAACTAATATAATAACTTAATCTACCCACCGTTTTAATCTAGGTAATGATAAGTATTATGGATATTACAGATGTTTAGATATGACGGCAACCGTACTGATTTTTAACAAAAAAAACTAGCTGTTAGGATGGACCCAATGAAGGCAATGAGTGTTAAAGATAAAGATAAAGATATTTATTTAACAGAAGAAAAATTACAGTAATTATACAGAGAGTAAGTACACAGACTTATCCAGTAACAAAAACAGCGTATTCAGTCAACTCTAAGTATAAGAAAACGGTTAATCGACGGGCCCCAAACTAAGCACAGAGCTTGTATCTTGGAGTCCGAGTGCCGAGAATACAGATACAAGTGTTTTTCTAATGTGTCTAAACTAACTATTATATAAGGCATCATATTTAAATGACGGAAAGTATAAGTAAAATACCATGCACTTAAAATACTAACTTAAGAAAACAATACAAATAATCATCAACATACTAATTTCTTCGCTTTGATACACTCACAAAAATACGGATATTTATGTTTCGAAACTACCTCTCACTATATAAGCCATGGACAAGACCTTCGGTCTCATCATAGGACAACATTAAGAGCCATTCTCTGATGGATCTCTTAAAGGCAGTTTTAGTGGCATCTGGCTGTTGTAACAGTATTATTTAAAATATATCTATTTATTCAAAAATAGCATGTTATGTATTATGATATTTTGGCCTAGTAGGTACAAATAGCAAAGTTTCGCCACTTTTAGTGAAAATATACACAATGCCTACTTCAGTATTCAAAGTTTCCGTAACAAAAACACCTGCTGATTCTAACGAGAACAGCAAAAACCCGTGATTTATTCAAGCGCCAATATGGCTTCTGCAATATTTAGAAGTTTCTGTCCATCCAGATGGGAAATCGAAACGTATCATTGTGTATTGTCCGAGTACAATAAAGCATTAATGGAACGGATACACGAGAAGGATATTTGATTTCAGTATATAGATATCGTTCTATAAATTCTATGGTTCCATAAAGGTATAAGGGCCTCTTTCACCATCTTCAAGTAAAGTGTTGATTAGTTACTTTCCGATTAGTGCTAATTGCCGAGTAGATGTCCTAAGTAACTTGTGCCAGTTTCACAAACAAAAACTAACCTTCAAGTAACAACTCGCTGATTAAGCAGAATGAATGTACGGAAACGTTAATTGTTCACTCAGTTTCGCTTCCTTTACTGTCACAAGTGTCAAACATCAACATTTTATAATCAAAAATAACCTCGTGTGTGTGGATTTTTGTGTCGTGGTATTAAAATTTGAATCAGATAACGTTTGTACTTACTTACATTATGTACTTTTAGGTACAATTTTATATACATCACATGGGATGGACCATAACATATTAAAAAAGTCAGCTTTTTGACTATTATTTTTTATTTTATTTTTTATCAGCTTGATTGTCTTTTTTTTAGACGTGAGGTACCGCCTCGCGAAAAAGTATTTTTCATCAAGATCATCAAAATAATCATCACGTTAAAAACACGAATTCTCGGAACTCTTCGTGAGGTATGAGAAAATTGTTACAAATCTTCTATTTGATCTTCATTTAATTCAATGATATCCATTTTTAACGTATATTTGAGAATTTCGTGAACACAACCGCAGGTGCAGCAGGTACCTACAATGACAATAGACATAACTGTATAATTTGTCTTACTCTTCGGTTAAGCCCGCTAACGGGCAGATGAAGTAACGAGTAACTTAAAGGCCAGTTTATGTGGCGATTAGCTCTACTCGGACATTATGAAACTGGCACAGCATGTTACTTACCACGTTAACCGGGGAGTAGCTTACTCGGGACTTTACTTAGGGATGATGAAAGAGGCCCTAAGTGTTACAAGATCAACGATAAAAGTAAACTGTAAAAGAAAAACTAGGGAAACTCTTGAGCAAACTCACCTAGCTTGTAATTTTCGATTTTTGGAACATATGAAATCAGTAGAGTTTGTAACTTTTATGGTGTTTATAAATTATCGAGTTCAAGTGCTTCCCCTTCGTGCAATTCCCTTACATGTCTGCCTATAGTCTTCCACTATCACTGTGTTATTGACTTGTAATTAGTACAGGGTAGGCTAGATGACTGTTTTTTTTTATTGACCTATTAAAATGTGGCCCATAAATATAGCTGATTAATGAAAAGAAAATGAAATTCTGATCAAAAATAAGCAACTTATAAGCATTTTAATATCATGTTAGATAGAGAGGCGAAACAGCAAATCGTGACGTCACTTGTCAGTACGCCATATAAATTCTATTCTGACAAGTAAGGCGTGACGTAATTTTTTGTTTTGTGGGAAAGGGACAAGAGTTGTCTCTACCAAAAACTTTAAACGCTCATATATCAGAACATTAATAACCGATTAAATTTTTTTTTTTTAATAAACATACTATATTTACTTAAATTCATCATCAAAGCTTTTAGTTTCAACGATTTCAACATCAGTCATCTAGCCTATTATCGTTGAACGAAGTTACATGTATTTCAACTTTTCAACAATAAACGATAATTATTACGACAACGAATTAATTTATTTAACGAATATTGTTTTAAAACACTGTTTTAAACTATCACGGTTGTTTACTAAAGTTCTATTATTATTAACGGGATATTCACAACCCTCCCTGCTCTATTGACAACCACCCGCATTCTTCAGTCTACTCGTGAACATGGTGCATGCAACTGCGCCGAAATATCGGGAGCTCATTTCACAACATAATCACGGTAAATATCCCGTTAATAATAATAGAACTTGAATATTGTTTTGCTTATATGATGGTTCTACATTATTGTTACTTATCTCGCAATGTAAAGATATCCCAATACGCCAATCAAAATGGTTGCTGATCGTATATAATACAGAATACACGATTATACAAAGTGAACTAAGACAGTACTATTATTTATTCTGTGCTAAGACGTTGAACTCGAAGTATCAAACTATGGGGAACTCTGCGATGAACATTTAACATCGTTAGAGTTGTAATCAAATCGCGCTTACCTCAGCCTGCTTCCATAATGAGCCTCCCTCTTCAATATTCAATCCACAAGCAGCAACTATTGCAAGCTAATGAGAAACTGGGGAAAGGCTATAAAAACAAAGGTGCAAAGGCACATCTGACAGAGCTTAATTAATAAATCAAATATTCATTTATTCAGGACGTCCCGGTAATGCAAGGGGAGCGACTCGCGCTGTAGATATTGTTAAACACATTCAAGAATTTTAAATCAGTGTAAACGTTTTGCATCCGCTGTATTGGCATAAAAATCCCTGACCGGTGAGTTTTGACGGAACCGAGGGAGAGTATTACGAAGAAGCAAAAAATGTGGGCGACCAATGTAAAAGTATAAAATAATTCAAATAACTGAGACTCTCTGGCCCTCAGGGAGCCATGTATTTATTTGACGTCACACTTATCCGTTAAAAATAAGTGGGTATTTTGACTTTTGTGGGAAGATTTACAAGAGCTTCTTGATAAATCTGACATTAAACGTGTACATATAGGTCTTTGCATTAAACCGAATTTTAATTTCACTAAACCGAATTTTTATAAGGAATGTTCTTGAGTGGCGACCGCGAACCGGAAGACGCAGCGTAGGAGGCGTTTCACTTGGTGGACCGACGACATTGTTAAAGTCGCGGGCAACCGGTGAATGCAAATGGCAGGTTGTCGTACAGTGTGGCGGTCTAAGGTTGGGAGGCCTTCGTTCAGCAGTGTACGTCTCCGGGCTGATGATAATGATGATGAATTTTTATAATAATTATGGGACCACTTCGGAAGTGTCATCTATAAAACAAAAAATCATACGAAAAAACACAAACAGTCGAATTGTGACCTCTTTTTTTTAAGTCGGTTGAAAAAGATTCCTAAATTAATAATAATCAATGTACTCGTACCTACGAGTACATTTTAATTCAATAAACTTGCCAAACAACATTTTGCTACTCGATAAATAATTTCGATCAAAAGATAAAAATAATGTTGTAGCTACATACGGTTCTACGGCGGTAGCTATTTTTTCTACCTAGACCAAGGAAAAAATATATTGCTAGACCTTGTATTATCACGTCAAACAACCCGCTGCTTCTTTCCCGTTTTGATCAAACAGGAAAGGAGGCACTTACATTGATTGAAGCACGAACGCTGATCGAAAGGTTCCCAGGTTTTATGGAGTTATAAAGTTGTTGGCACGTTATAAAAGATTGAGGACCCAAGACGCGTTCAAAAACTTACAGGTACTTTGGGAATTTGGTAAATGGAGTTCGGAAAAACCGTGTAAAAAAAGAAAAAGTGACTAAAATCAAGCAACGCCTCCGCCTACTAAATGCCTAGGGAAATAAGGAAAGTAAATTAAGATCGACCTTGCTGTGCATACTTTGAATATTAATCTTTGTAAAAGTACTTTTCGTCGAGTGGATGATCCTTGGTATTGGTGAGTTAGACCGATTTCTCCCAGTATATGTAGCTGTAGCTACTTAAAGTAGCCAAGCCGGCCAAGCCTTGGCTGTAGCCAAGGCCGTCTTAACTTTGCTGGGGCCCTTGGGCACACAAGAATTTGGGGTCCCTTTGGAAAGAAAAGAAAGCAAATTATACTTAAGTACTAACATTTTTCTACTGTCTTTTTAGTCTTAAATAGATCCGAACTAACTAAGCCTAAGATCCTAACTAAGCCAAACAATTAAGTAAAAATTCAGTCATATATTAGGAAATTGTTATACTTCTAAATGAAAATAGGCAAAGTTTGACTTGATTTTGTCTTCGTCATCAGCCATAAAACGTCCACTGCCGGACGAAGGCCTCCTCTTTAATAGAAGGGCGTTGCCATAATACCCACGCTTGGCAGGCGGCTTGGGGATCGCAGAATTCTCACCACCGTTAACCAAAAGGACGCTGCTGCCCGTCCTCCGGTGGGTCTGGTTGCAGTTTAAGGACATACCCAGGTCCAGGTCCAGGATTTTGTCTTAATATGATTAAATAAAATCGACATAATTTAAATTTTAAGATAAAAGCTATATTTTCGACCCGGGTGCTGTTACTGTGCCCAACATATATGTTTTGAGAATAAATGTGAGAAAATTGTCGATCCTTCGCACGGGCCCCGTGTGCCCTTATGGTAAAGGCGGTACTGGCTACAGCGAGCCCGCAGGGAGTGGCTATGTGTAGATCGTTTCTGGTGCACATACTCGGGCAAAGAGGACACGAGAGTAGGTGCGACATTGTCTGGGCAGGGGCTCCGCAGTCGTGTGTTCTCTCGGTGTCCGAGTATCCCCACTTGGCCAGGTTGCTCCTGCATCGGCCCACTTGGGTCCGGAGTCGGTTTAATGACTTCCACGTGGGCCACGGGAGGTCGCTGCCTGCTGGGATTTCTGATGGTTTTATGAAGTCGAGTGGTGGCGCGTGTGTTTCTTTCCACCTTACCTTTCTCACCTAAGCAAGGTTAGTGGTCACTGGTGATACTGCTGGTTGTTTCTTTGCTGTTTTATTTACCAATACTCGAAGCTTCTTCCTTAGCTATCGGTCCTATCCTTCTTGAGATACCGTCTGCTATCAGAAACTAAACAAGCCTATTATTATGCTTCGTGGATGATTTTATGTGTTTTTACTGACGGTAACCGCGAGCCGCAAATTTTTGTCCTAAAAAACTTTGTCAGTAAGCTTTTGTTCGGTCCTGATTTCTAGAATAGATTGCTCTTAGGCCACCATTGTTGCTTTATTTTTGCTTTTAGCTGATCTGCAAACTTTAAGTATCTAAAAGAATCTCTTGGTCATTGGAATACTATCTTTCTAAGTTTTGGAATCACACCTGAGGCTTTAAATATGAAAAGGCTTACGCAGGTATTTAGTAGGCTTTCCCCGAATCGGGGTTGTGTGAATGACCCATTAAAGGCATTACAGGTAGTTTACGGAGAGGACAAACTGACCTCAAGATAATCCCCTCAGGGAATTCCTGTACAAAACTTGTAGGCTCTACCATAAAGTAGTGAAACTTACGCGTTCTATCAAAAGTTAGAGAAAACAAAATGTTTATTATAGAAACTCAATTATAGTTTCTATAATAAACATTTTGTAGATTTTCAATAGTAAATCGAGATAAGAACAGACAGCAGAAATATCCATAATACCAACTAGAGTGCTCAAAGTAGTACTATTATTTCTTCTGTTGCTCTACTAGAGTTTATATATCTACAAACACTACCATAGTAAAAAAATCTGCACTACAGAAAATCTTTATTTAATTTTATCGATGTTTTATCTTAACTTGTAATGAGACTAACGAGATGATTGCCTGGTGGTTAGAGATAATGCCTGCCCATGACCATTCCCTCTTTCAAAACATATTATTTATGATAAAAAAAATAGTTAAAGGAACTATAGTTTCGATCACATCCGGTGACCTTTTTCAAAGAGTGAAAACAGAGCCCGACGCGCGTGCAGCTGCGTCCTGCTTAGCTGCTGAGTATCCGATTTAATTAAACGTGAGTATTCCCGTATAAATAAAACAAAAATGTGTCAAAACCACGTCAGTTTTCATAATAAAATAGTTAAAGGAAGTTTTGGATTCTGAATATTCTTATAATATGCCAAGCGAAAGCACCAGACCACCTACCCAGACTATTTTAAATTATTTCAGCGGAGGCAAAGCCACTAAGAAACGGTGATAATAATAAAGTATTCTACTCTTTATAATCAACGTTTAAAACTTCCACCAGTATAATAGAAACAGAGACAAGCTCGGGCTAATTGCGGACGCTTTCAAGGCAAGTCTCGGAGCAGCCTCCAGCATAGAAATGCCTAGACTCCGTGCCAGACGGCTGTCGATTGTTCGCGGCTGGCTGCCAGCGGCGCTGTTTATTTGAAACTGTCTCTGCAACTTTCAGGATTTTATTTTCCCCACGCAGACCGCGGAACTACGCAAGGACGAGGGGGCATACAGAGAAACCTTCTATACCAGGTATTAATTTAAAGGTTATTAAATTAAATTGCAGGGGGCCCTGTTTGATTTTAGGGGGGGGGATTTAGATTACCCCCACTTCCGTGGTAGCTGTCCCGGCGTCATATTTTTTGTGAAATTACAAGGCTACGAAGGCGTAGTATGCTTTTGCTATAAGAGCAGGAAATGGTGGGTTACATTTCCACTCAATTTCCACAATTATTTGGAATTGCCACAGCTTGTTTGATGACGGTAACTTGCACGGACAGACTGCGGCCATGCGATTGAATTTAATTGAGAGTAGATAAGGAAGTAAAAATAGTACGCGCTTTGAACAACTACATACCACCATTTTTTGTGAAAAGCTTTCTTTTCTCCACTTACGTATACATTCTTGGAATTTTGCACGAAATGAGATCAATCAATACCCCAAAAGTTTCGTTAGGGGGGTAGGAATTTACTAATAACGTTTTCTTCAGTATGTGCCTACGTATCTCTAAAAGTGGGCATTTCACATGAAGCTAAAAGCAAGCGACGTGCTCCATCTAAATTGCAGGCTGTTTCCTTACAGCCATCGTTCCTAACTATAGGTCTGGAAAAAAGGCCTAGACTTGAGACGGCGGCAATATGGCAATATTATGGTCTAGACCAGACAACTCGATTCTTTTAAGGCTCATTTTAGAACTTGTTACGAGTATTGTTATACTTTATGACGACTACAGCCTATTTATTTAATTAATTGTACGGTACTACGGTGCGGTACGTGGTTTTTTATAGAACCACTTCCACTGTAGAGAGCTTTTCAATGTTCATAGACAGAAACTAGCAACGCAACAAGAAAAGAACTAGCTTTTTATGAGGTCAGCTTTTATCTACAATTGTATGTAACTATATTAAGTAGACATAACTAACTACGATTCTTTAAAAACTCGATTTAACGTGATTAAACCTACTTCTTATAATTATTATTGTCGTATCGATTGGAAATTTTGCAGTAGTATTTTACAAGTAATAATTGTTCAGATGACTGTACACAAATTTGGTGGGTGCAATCGAGCCAGTGCCGTATTAACTACTTAGGGCGGTGCCAGCGGTGCCCAGGCACAGGGCCCTGGAGAGGCGCACAAATGACCTGACCAGGGGCCGTACCGTGAACCGCTTATAGCGGGACCGAATACGCTCAGCTGCCGACGCTGCGAAACTGTGAGTTTTATCGCCTCGCAATAAGCTTCGCGGTCGCGCAGTGTCGGCAGCTGAACCTATTCGGTCCCGCTATAAGCAGTTCACGGTAGGGCCTCAGGACCAAGTTTAGGGTCATGCATGGTAGTTAGTAGTATACCTATAGATACTTAAACAAAAAAAAATTTTTGATAGATTTTTTGAATGATAGAGTAGATAATAGGAAATAGGAAATAGGTTACCACCAACCCTGTATAACAATACTAGCAGCGCCCTGCTGTTTCACCCGCGTGATAATGTGGCGAAGATGGCGTTGATAAAAAGTAGCCTAAATAATTATGTTATTCCGATAAATAAGCTATATCCATTCCGAGTTTAATCCAAATCCGTTCAGCTGTTTTGGCTGGAAGATGTAGCAACATTCACACATACCGACAAATTTTCGCATTTATAATATTGTGCAAATATAATGTGACATTTAAATGAAAATACGAGATATTTTAGGATTTTATTTAGGATGATAATTTGTGCAAACATTATTTAGCGGTCAGCGACACGTCATAACAAACCTTGATAAATTTAAAACAAAAATAGATTACAGTACAATGGTTGTTGACGGGGAGTCATGAAACGAGCTCCTGATATTTCGTCCCAGTAGCATGCAGCAATAAAAAATCCGAAAACAAAATAAATATCCCGTAAATATAATCACATATCCTGTAATCTATAACCGAGATAATTCAAAACAGCGTTTTAAAATTCAATATCTAATAGAAGAAGAAGTATGTCTCTCTGTATGTTTTATCTTACTATTCACAAAAAAACGGCTGAAACAATTTTAACAAAATCTTGCACGCTGGTAGTGTGCATTACGAGGGCGGGCATAGAATACATTTCACCGGAAAATGTGAAATATCTAGAATAAGAGGCATAAAACTGCGGGAGGCATTTGATAAAATAATATTATGGAAAGTAAATATTATAACATTGATGATATATTGAAGTCGGATGAGATAAGAATACAAAAGTATGAGTTAAGAGTAATAAAATTATAAAATAGCTGTCGTACGAGTTGAGAGTAGAAAACGGTTGAGTTCAGTTTTTTTTTTACGAAAGATGAGAGGTCATTGGACGAGTGAGGAACAACCCGATGTTGAAAACAAAATCACTTGTAAACAAATAACAGCAACATAATACAAAATAGCAACATAATTCAACATTATGAACCTATTGTTTTCAGTGCAACCCTTCAAGAAGAGCTCTTGGAGGCTGACAGGGGCACTGGGCTATCGAGCGTTGTTGGTGCGTCGCGATTCTACAATCGCCACGTGCGGAAATCACCACTTCCGCTTATTGTTTTTAATTATAAAAATAGCGCTAGTATTGGAATTAGACGATTGTGTTGTTGTTTATTTGTATACTAAAATGTGTTTGGTACTTACAGGGGCGCGCGGTGGTTTATGCAGTCCGCTTGTGTTGGGCGGCTCGGGCACGCATGACGTGCGCCGAGGCAGGGCGGGCGCCGACTGCCGCACGCACGCGCGCCCGCCCTCACGCGGCTACGCGCTACGTTGCTACGGGGATGCATTTACACCGTACCTAATTATTTAATACTATCTACAATGTGCTATTTAATCGGCTAGTGAGCGATTGTGACGATGTTGTATACAAGATAACAAACAACTTATGGTAAACGAATATTGAAAATTCACGAAAAAAAAAACAGGTTACCATACACTTTATTACAAGATCCATGAACATTTTGTACGGATAGCTGTTTATTTTAAAAATTCTCTAAAGTCGTAGAACAAATGTTGTTTGTTATCTTGTGTACAACAACGACCGCTCCCTAGCCGATTAAATAGCACCTTGCTATAGTGTACTATAACATTATTATAAACGTTATTTATTACTACTTATCTACTTAGACAATTATTTATTTTTACGCAGGCATAATGTCTATTATTTTTGTACGATAACTTGCTCTAGCTTTTATTACATTTACTTATTAGTTTCATTTAAACCAGTATTAAAAGAACAGAATTCCTTTTATTGCGCTTAAACCTTTATTAACTACAACATACTACATAGACTACTACACAAAACCAAAAGGATTGTATTCAGGCCGACAAAAGTCTAGAGACAATCCAAATGCTCAAACCCACTACCAGTGTCAGTGGTAGGGTATCTAACACGCTGGCGGCATTGCCAAGTTGAATGGCAATGCTTATGCGTTGGGTCAAATAAACGCCAGCATTTTGATCAAGCGTCGCGTTAACCAGGCGCTCGGGTACATTTTTGAAAAGAAGATGTACCTATATAAGTATTTTAGTTGTGGTTCACATTGAATGGGGATCCACAGTGCGTTTTTTTTCTGCCTGGGGACGTATTGTCGATGCGGCCATAGTCAACTATCAATTTCATACATTTTGTTATTTTTTTCTACAACGTAAATGGTTGTAATCTTATTAATATCGGATTACCAGGGAGAATCTGCATTACATACTGGTTTGTACAGCAATCCTTTGCCTTGCTAATCAAAGCTCTGTCCAATATAAAATGTGTGTAAACAACCATCTAACACGCTGGCTAACACACCTACAAATCTATTTTCAGGCCGTCAACGGCAGCATAGATTCTTAAAACAACGCACAGTACCCAGTATTTGGACTAGATTATCGACAACGCCGTCATCAAGAGCAGATAGATATAAGCAACGATTAACAAGTAAACTTCATTTTGCCACACCTGGACCGCCGCTGGCGCCATCTGCGAAAAGTTGTTTTGCCTGTGGAACTTTATTACATAACGGTGTGCAAGAATTCCTGTGTAGGCCGTAGCTCAAATTCTCGCAGCGCCTATTACGTTAATGTCCGGGGGTACGTTTGAACAATAAAAATAAACATTTGCCCGCCACCACCGCGGGACAAAACTCCTAAACGACATAACTTTGTTATTCGTGTAATGTTATTAAACACAACAGATTCCTGCGTCACCGTCGACCTTTTTAACTTAACTTTAACTTGACTTGACTTAACAGCATTTCAGAGGTAATTATGTTTTACAACTAAGGAATAAAATTTGCTTGTTTTCATTTCCTAAAACCTTGCACGTAGGTACTCGTACCTACTTAAGTATTAGTGCTTATACAGGGTTAGTTCTAATCAGTTAGCATCCTAATAGGGGCATATTTTGTACATCAAAACAAACAACTTTTACTATAGGACCAACCTTTGATAAATAATATGTCATCTATATACATATATTAAAACTGTAACGAGGCGATTACTGTACATTGAAGATATATTTAAAAATAATTTTTTATAGGAGTGTGAAAGTAACAGAACCCAAAAATACAGTTTTAATTTTTTTTGTCTGTCTGTCTGTCTGTCTGTCTGTCTGTCTGTCTGTCTGTCCGGGATAAACTCAAAAACTACGGCACGTATTTGAATGCAGTTTCTTGATATATGATCTATGAAGTCCGGCGCTACACATAGGCTATGTTTTATCAAAATCGGCCCAGGGATATATATATAGAATTTATGACGCAATTTATGAAAAAAATATAGTTGTCCACTATAACTTGAACCCCCGAACATACCGAGCCCCAAAGGTCTGAAGATCAGCTTATACTGGTTATTAATTATCTTGAGAGTTTGCGAGTAAGGAAGATAAATGGATTGACATGCGATTTTCTAAAAATGTTCTGTGGTGTCCTAAGCTAACTAACACCACACAGCACAGTTAGGTAGGCCTCCTCCTAGGTGGACCGACGACATTGTACATGCCGTGGGCAACCGGTGGATGCAAATGGCAGGGTGTCGTATACAGTTTGGCGGTCTAAGGGGAAGGCATTCGTTCAGCAGTAGACGTCTACGAGCTGATGATGATGATGGTAGTCGCGGGCAACCAATGAATGCAAATGATAGGGTGTCGTACAGAGTATAGTGGTCTAAGGGGAGGCCTTCGTTCACCAGTGGATATCTACGATCTGATGATGATGATGATGGTAGTCGCGGGCAACCAGTGGATGCAAATGCCAGGTTGTCGTACAGAGTGGCGGTCTAAGGCGGTGGCCTTCGTTCACCAGTGGATATCAACGGGATGATGATGGTACTCGCGGGCAACCGGTGGATGCAAATGGCAGGTTGTCGTACAGAGTGGCGGTCTAAGGGGGAGGCCTTCGTTCACCAGTGGATTTCTGCGGGCTGATGATGATGTTGATTATGCTACTCGCGTGCAACCGGTGGATTCAAATGGCAGGTTGTCGTACAGAGTGGCGGTCTAAGGGGGAGGCCTTCGTTCACTAGTGGACGTCTCCGGGCTGATGACGATGATGGTAGTCGTGGGCAACCGGTGGATGCAAATGGCAGGTCGTCGTACGGAGTGGCGGTCTAAGGGGAAGCCTTCGTTCACCAGTGGATGTTTACGGGCTATAATGATGATGATCGTATTACGTATTGCATCACAAGGCAGAAGAAGTGATGAAATAAATGCCTGGCGCAAGTGTTTTCCGAATTGCAGTTAAATATTTAATTGGAGAAAGTCGTTTTTTTTTTTGCGGAATGAAAATCTTATCGTGGCTTGTTGTCCATTGCTGGACTTAGGTCTATACTCGAAAGACGAATAAGCCATTTATCCACTACCCTGGCCCAGTTGCGGGTTAGTGTATTCCCACAATATACATTAATATTAACGCCAAAGAGATCATTTTAGTACGGGCCCGGGATTTGAACTCAGTATTCATCATGAGGTCGCCTCACGATTTGAAGTTCAGCGGTCCCGAATTAGGCTACTTGGTTTATTAGGCTCTGCGGTCACATTGATGAATTGCAAATCGTGATACCTCTTGATTGCGTGGCGGGCCATTTGTCGCCACGGAACCAACACGAATATCCCATCTACCCGACCTAGAATACTGATTATCTAGAAAATACAACATCAACATAAGACTGCATTTCCCTCATAATGAAAGTATCGATCTTTAGAGAGGTCCCAGTGTAACATGGTGCGAGATACAACTTATTATTATGCACGAAGATATCGTTACAAAATGATCAGTTGAATTTAAACCCTTTTATACGTTACTTGGTTATTTAAAGTAAAATAAGGTCATGCGCATAAAACTATTTGGTCCACGCGAGCGAAGCCGCAGGTACAGGTATAATATAATAATATGACATATAATTTATCAAAGGAGCCAACACTGAAATCGCAAAAAAAAATAACAGCTGTTCCATACTTTTTTCGTAAGGTCGATGAAATTTTTGTATAGAACCGCTGATAATTTTTTGCGATTTCAATGTTAGCCCCATAGTAAAAGTTGTTTGTTTTGATGTACAGAATATGCCCTTAAAAGGATGCTATCTGAATAGAACTAGCCCTGTATATACTTACGAGGAGTTCATTGTACTCGTGATTGTAAACGTATACGTATATTACTTTTACTATAGTAGCACGGTAAGTAAGGCGATAAAAAAAACACTTCTTAAGAAAAAAAAAACACCTTCGATGATAGTAAAAGCTGTTCTGTTTTTTTCATTACTTCAGAGTTACCTACTCCTATTGTAAAAGTTGTTCGCAATGATGAGAACAACCTCCCTTCAGCTTAACTACCGTTCCGCGTGTACCTGTAGATAATGTAGGTAGGTACGTACGACAATATAAGTACTATTAAGTAAATACCTATCCTAATCGTAAAAATCTTCCGTGACCGATTTAAAATATACCATGTAGGTACCTACCAAGATGTAAGCACATACCGGATAGGTAAATATGGAGTAACTATATATATGTATAATTAACCCTTAATCAATCGCGGCATTATTTTAAGAGTTAAATTAAAACTGAGATCGGATTTTAAGTAAAGTTGGTACATAGATTTCAAAAATCATAGTGAAATTTTGGAAAAGTGGGTGAAGGGGAAATTTTCCGGTGGGAAATTATTTCCCCTTATTCATATTCGCAACGAAAAAAATCATCATGTGGGAAAATAATTCCCTTTGTCCGTTACGGCTCACGAGTTTTCTTCTGATTTTTTAGACTAGTTAGCGGCCCCTGATTTGATTATAGTATAAAAAAATATGTTTTTTTTACATGCATATACTATAAAAAAACAATTGTAGGTATTTATAAGCATTTATTAGAAATATTTTATTATAACTTTTACGAAAATACAAAATCGAAATTACCTATTTACTGAGAAGGAGCAATGTGAAAACATTGCAATCAACCAAAAAAACAAGCATGTTTTAGCACACAGGGCTACTTGACAAACTTGAACCCTTTTATTATATACGAGAATACTTTGGATAATACATAGGATTGACTAACATATTATACAGTTTTTTTTTAGTCTTAGTAACAGACAAGGGGAAATTAATTCCCAAATTTCATTTCGTGAGACTAACTGTGATTTCATGATATATTTGACTTGATTTAAATAAATAAACTTAAAAATTCATAAACATGACACTGGCAGAATACACAACGTGCGATGCCAATAACAATGAAAAAAAAAAGAAGTTACTTTGTGATTTTATTATGGCAGCATCTGTCAAAAAAGTTGGTGTTACGGTTTTTACTGTGGATTTAGCGCTATTGTGATAATATTGTAATAAATATTATTGTCTCCCAGTGGCTTTATCTTACCTGAGATCACTATTTCCCTTACGTGTATAATAATTAGAGTTCCTTACATTGTATAGCGGCAGAAGCGATATTCTTTCTTCGACTCAAGTTCCGATATCGACGTCCGCGATCCAATCGCTTGAATCATAATGAAAGCGCATATAAAATAACTGGTAGTAGGTGAAGTGTAAAACGAAGTGTCTGATAGTAGATCTCAGTGCTACTTCGTGCGATGGCGGACGGCAGCTGCGGCTCGTTTGTATCTAAGCCACCCAGAGGTTGGCTTCATCCTGACTCCGTCCTAGCTAGCGATGGAGTAACCTACGCAGTCAGAGTGAGTATCTGCCGGTCTATTCCCGACAGGAAGTGAGCCCATAGTTATGCTAATGTAGGCTAATACAAACAACTGGTTGAATGATAGTTAATAATGTATTTCTAACAAAGCCCATAGTGCTGGAAAATCTGTTACATTGGTCCCTTGAATCACGAAACAAAGCATTATTAGATAAAATAGCTGCGCCCTGCGCTTTCACCTGCGATTCCTGGAATAAAAGGTAGCCTATGTTTTATTCCAAGATATAAGCTACCTCTATAGCGAATATATTGTCCAAATCCGTTCAGCCATTTCAGCGTGAAGCAGTAACAACATACACCTACAAGCTCTCGCATTTATAATAGGTACCTAACTATTAGTGTTATGTGATATATCAGTAGGCACCACTGCTAGCCCTATTTTTGTATTCAATTACAACTGTTTTATAAATGCCAATGCCAATTGCTTACCTATGATAACACAAACATTGGAATAGTTGATAAATTAACAATCCACATATTTATAACAATTGTGTTTTTATATTTACAGTACATCGGCTGCATGGAAGTCTTAACATCAATGAAAAAGTTAGATTTTGAAACAAGATCTCAAGTGGCAAAGTAAGTAATCCAATTCTGTTGTCAGTCATGTACAAGCAAATATCTTTAAACCTATAATATATTGAACACATGCCAAACATGGCATCAAAATTAAGTGTAACTGTGTAGACAGTGCTATGCCAATACTCAAAATTGTGCGAGAAATTAGTCATTGCTGTAGTAACCTTCTAAATGAAATCTGTCCCGTCTTGCCGGTATCTAAAAAAGGATTCACTAGAGTACCCTAGTAGTGTCGCTGGTATTGTGTTAGTGGTAAAACTTAGTCCATAGTTTAAAATTACTACAAAAATTAAACCTATGCTACATTGGGTTTTTGTGTGCTTAATATCTCTTCCTCGGTTGCCGACGTGCTAGTTTTAAGTGTTTTAAAGTAGTAGCTAGGTATAAGAAAGTGCTAAACCAGTTGGCATGAAAGTCGACTTAGCAAATTTTTTATAATTTAAAATAAGAATCTTTTCATCATAATAAAGAAATGTCAATGGCTCAGTTTACCTTTGAATTTTCAGAGAATGCATTGCTCGAGTATGTGCAGCTGCAGGCTTACGCACCGCTGACAAGAAGCGACGCGTGTGTCAGGCCGCAGCTCGCGCCCTCGCCGCGCGGCCCCGCATGGCACACTCATGCTCCAACGTAGCCCTCACTATATCCTCCAAAGCAATAACACTTGCCGCGTTAGAGGGCGGAGACACTGTGGCTAAACATGACATGCCGAGAGTGTCTTTTGCATCTGGCGGAGATTCCGATTCCTTAGATTTTGTAGCATATGTGGCGAAATCGTTGCCTCCTTCGGAATGGAGGGCTTGTTATGTTTTGGAGTGTGGAGGGAGATTGGCGCAAGATGTCATTGCGACTATTGGACAGGCATTTGAACTTAGGTTCAAAGAGTTTTTGACGAAACCTTCAGCGTAAGTACCCCTTATTAATACCTCCTTCTTGTCACTATCATCATTAGCCAGAAGACGGCCTCTGCTGGATGAATGTCTCCCCCTTAATAGAAGTCGTTGCCATAATCCCCACACTGGACAGGCAGCTTGGGGATCTTGCAGAACGCTCACCAAGCCTGACTGACTGGCAACTGAGAGGATGCTGCTGCCCGCCCTCTAGTAATAAATTCTGGATGCCTTAGATCAAAATATACTGTAGATTCACAGATAAATTCGTCTAGTTTTGAGTGTAGGGATCATATACTTTTCTAAAAGTTTATCGTAAGAGAAGTATGAGCGAAATCACCTATAATTAACGGCCTAGAGGTTTTTTTTTGCACTCTTTCCAAAAGATCAACATATGTGTTATAATATGGGTTCCAAATACAAGTAGCGTACTCTAGTTGTGGTCGAATGAGGGAAGTGTACAGATGTAAATATGTAGCCGAACGGGTAAAGTCAGTCGAGGCTCTCATGACGAAACCAAACATCTAGAACGCCTTACTTATAATTTTCTCAACGTGTAGGTTCAAATGAAGTTTGCAGTCAAGAAAAATACCAAGATCTTTAGTTTGATGTACTCTGGTTAGCGAATGATTAGACAGGGAGTAGTTAAAAATACTCAAATACTCAATATTTTATTGCAAACATTATGTAACTTATATAATACATGCAGATCTTATTTAGCACAATTTATGGACGTAACGACATAATGACCCCATTGGGGTATAGCAATATTGTGCGGAGCAGCTCATGCAAAATGTTGTTTTTCTTTTTGGTAAAAGTTATTTGATGACATTTAGGACATACACATTACACAGTCCATGTCCCAACAATATTACCACAGAACTGTACCATTGTTTTATGACCTTTTCATGTCTGAATGACTGGATGACCTTGATGACATTTGGCAAGTATTAAAAGATGACATACGATTACTTTCCCATGAAATATGAGGACTGGAGAATAGGGTTACAGCAAGTGTGTGATGTTTCCATATATGCAAAATATTTAAATTGCTTTTTTTTCATCACATTTACGCATAGGAATTAGACCAAAATACACACTTTTTCCTTAAACAAATGAAGTCATCAATTAGCATCAATACTGCAAAATGAACAGTCATAATTTCTACTAAATGGGATCTTAGTATGTGTCACACATTATAGAGCTGTTTGATCAACGCATTGGTTGGTAGATTGATAAGACTTGTATAATGTATTGGTTATTGTTATATTCTTATCAGGAATTAAAAAGAAGAAAAAAAAAAAGAAAGGAATTAAAAAAAAAAAAAAAAAAAACTTAACCAGTAATATGAGATTCGTTTGTTTATTGAACTTGTTCTATACATCCCATAGTATTATATTGTTTTTAGATTACATGACCAACGATAGGCTGAGCCATGAGCTCAGCCAATCGGAGTTAGAAGAAGAATAGAAAAAACGGACTACATGAATGGTTGATAAGTTTGTTAACACGAATTTGTTTTATTAGTGTGAAAGTTCTTCCCCCGCAAAATGTGCACAGCCAATCGTAGATAGAAGAGGAAGCACAAAAAAGTATTACATGAATAGGCTAGATGACTGGTTTTTTTTAATTGTCCTATTCAAATGTGGCCCATAAATATATCTGATTAATGAAAAGAAAATTAAAATATGATCAAAAATAAGCAACTTATAAGCATTTTAATATCATGCTAGACAGAGAGGCGAAACAGCAAATCGTGACGTCACTTGTCAGTACGCCATATAAATTCTATTCTGACAAGTAAGGTGTGACGTCATTTTTTGTTTTGTGGGAATGGGACAGAGTTGTCTCTAACAAAAACTTTAAACGCTCATATATCAGAACATTATTAACCGATTTAAATAATGTTTTCAATAAACATACTATATTTACTTAAATTCTTCATCAAAGCTATTGGATTCAACGATTTAAACATCAGTCATCTACCCTATTCTAAGTGGGGTTGATAAGACCTGACATCCCACTCGGGACTCGTCAGACTTTTAATCTGTCCTAGCTTTTAACTAAATCATCGAATCATAGGTTGATTAGATGATTTAGATGTCTGTCCTTGTGGTGTCTTGTGGTGTGACTTACTTTTGTGTGTAGCATTAAGCCGGTTGCAGACCGAGAGTTATGCTAAGTTAGTAACTTAGCTTAGCTTACATAGCTGAGATATTTGATATTGCTATTGATTTGATATTTGTTTTTTTTTGTTCTGCTTTCGGTTTTTCAGTGGTTTGCAGAAACGAAATCAAAAATTCTGATATAATAATAATTTATTAAAAGAATATAAACAAGTCTGAGATAAAAATACTAAACTTATGTAACATGCTTACGTGAGCCTGAACTATCTAAACCGGTTCGTTCACTTTTTCAGGTTGAATCTAAACGGTACGCGCGCGCTATGCGACGCTGCCAGCGCGTCGTTGCTAGAGGACAGAGAGTATTACAACGACATGCCGGACAAGATCCCGCCGCCGGAGCCGAAGCACGCGCACCGCTACCAGCCGCCGCCGCCGCTCGCCTCGCTCGCCTCGCTCGCGCCTCTCTCTACGTAACTACGCTTTTATACTTGTTTTCTTATGATACATGGTACCCTAATGGAAGAGCCCTACTCGAAATCGCGAACTTGTATGTAGTTTTAAAGCCCGAGCCCAATAAGCTATTTATTTGTAGTGGTAGGACTAATGCAGAATCCGCCTGGTGAAGTGCCACATCTTTGCCAGTTATTCAATCGCCAAGCAGTAGTTTGCAAGCATTACTGTGTTCCGGTTTGAAGGGCAATGTTACCAGAGAAATTACTGGGTATGAAGAGATTTAACATTTGATATCTCAGGGTGACGAGCGCAGTACAGTGCGGCGCAGGATTGTATTCGCAAGTTCACAATTCTGGCACCTGAATACCTGCATAGGGTAGCCCCGACCCGGGTAGGGTAATGACGTCTAGACAGGGCCATGACTTCGCGTTCGTGAAAGCAAGCGAGATCACAAGATCACAAACTACAACAAAGTGAGACAAAATAATTCTTTTTTGTCGTCGCCGTGGCGTTTGTCAGATTTAATTTGTAGGCTGTTTGAAAGCGTTTGTCACCATTTCCAAGAAAATAATTATAAGGTTAGTAACTAATTTTAAAAGTGTATCTAAAGTTGATAATGGTGATGTGTTGCGTAAAAGGCTTATTTAGAGTAATGTAACTGTCTCATGCGCGGCAACTCCATCGAGCCATCTACAGGAAATCAATGGGTAGGCCTATGTCCATGGTCTATTAAAAGGCTGATTATGCTACCGTGTCCCGCCTATACTCCCCTGTCCCACTATATTGGCGTTGCTTGTGGTCCAGGTGCGAGGAGAGCGTGCGGCACTACGTGAACCAGACCCCGCCCCCGCGCACGCCGCCCACCGCGCTGCTGCCCAACCACCACACGGACATCTTTGACATGCGTAAGATATCACCCGCATATTTGACGTGTGTAATGTGTATGACGTCACGGGAGACAAAAATGTACAGTCAGTATTGTACAGTAAATAAGCCTGGTACGTGTACATGTCTTTGTTCCCATAATTGTATGACAGTAGGTTCGGGCTTAAAAAAAATACAATTTGACTAATGTACTCGGGTTATTAGCTGTACAATATAGTGGCTCTAATTGTCTTATCACACTAGCGGTTTGCGAGCGTCTTTGAACGGAGCGGGCACGCAGCGAATACGTGGCGATTACGCAACGTATTCGTCGCCTGTTCGCGGCGAATTCTCGATGTGCAATACACTCAGTAGCAGAATGGATTCCGAGGAGGAAACACTTCTGCTGGCTTTTATACTTCGAAGACGCAGAAAACGAAAGCATTCGGGCTCGAAAGGGTTCTGTACGAGAATGTATAAAATGCCGTTCGCGGCGAGGTCGTTGCGCGACCGCGGCGTATTTGTTGCGCATGCGCGGCGTTTTCGTTGCGCGTCCGCACTACTTTGAAAACGCTCGCAAAACACGTGTGAACATAGTGTGATAGATAGCAGCCTAACATCCCCTGCTGTACGCTTGCACGCTTGCTTGGTTGCTGTCGTGAAGTCGCGGGTTCAAACCGTATCAATCAGGTATTTGTAGTTTATGTATGGATTTTAATACCACTGGCTTTTCGGTGTAGAAAACATCGTCAGGAAACTAACATACGTCCGGAGAAGAAATTCAAAGGCGTTTGTGGGTAGGCCTAAGACACGCTACGCCTTTCGAGAGTAGACCTAAGTCCAGCTGTGGACTATTAAATATGCTGATTATGCTATGCTGTTGACGCTTGCGCTGACACCAATCAACAGGTTCTCTCGCCCACTAACATGTAAGACCTGGGGCCGTACCATGAACCGTATTGCGGGGCGATAAAATTCATAGTCGTGCAGCGTCGGCAGCTGAGCCTAATCGGTCCCGCAATAAGCGGTTCACGATACGGCCCCTGTACTTTAAATTCAATAAATTGTTTAATAATTCCAGAGCCGTTCACGGCGGCGCCGATGACGTCGTCGTCGGCCGCGTCCACGTCGTCGACGAGCGCGTCGTCACCGGCGGTGGAGCCCGAGCCGCTGTCGGCGCGTGCGCAGGCCGCGCTGCTCGCGCGCGAGCCCTGGTTCCACGGACCCATATCCAGGAGCACGGCGGAGAAGGTAACGCTATCACAGTAATAATAATAGTTTATTGTTCAAAAGACATTTCAATTTAATACATACCAAAGAACAACAGAAAAAATACAAAATAGAAAAAAAAAACGACTTCTGGACTATACCTATATTATCTGCAGACTTAAACTAAAAAGTAGAAAATAATATTATGCAACACATTTGCTCGTAAAATGCACTTACGAAGCCTGTATACATCGTTCGAAAGTTGAACATTACGCACCATACAACTAGGCGTGCGGCAAACCTATTTTACCGCACGCCTAGTTGTAAAACGCCGTGCGTATCCTTTACGGTATTTTTTTTATTTCTATAAAAATATAGGTATAAGAATTCATCAAGGAGTTTCATATAACGAGAACGAGAATAAATACCTAAGCTAAATGATCGAACCTCCTTGGAAGCGCTTTTGCTCAATACGTTTGTCTCATCTGGCCTATTAGGCTAGATGACTGGATTTTTTTTATTGTCCTATTAAAATGTTGCCTATAAATATAGCTGTTAATGAAAATAAAATTAAAATCTGATCAAAAATAAGCAACTTACAAGCATTTTAATATCATGCTAGAGAGAGAGAAGAAACCGCAAATCGTGACGTCACTTCTCTGTACGCCATATAAATTATATTCTGACTAGTAAGGCGCGACGTCATTTTTTGTTTTGTGGGAAAGGGACAGAGTTGTCTCTAACAAAAACTTTAAACGCTCATATATCAGAACATTATTAACCGATTTAAATAATGTTTTCAATAAACATACTATATTTACTTAAATTCTTCATCAAAGCTATTGGATTCAACGATATAAACATCAGTCATCTACCCTATTCTAAATAGAAAATGAGACGAAAGATGTAGTTCTAATTTTGACCACGCGCACGTAGCGCCATTTCATCTTTCCTTCTAGGAGGATTATGGCGTCGCACTTTGTGCATTTGCCAGTGTCAATTATTAATTTGTATCAAGTTTTTGATGATTTTCAAGACGAATGCGTCTAAGTCACATTCAAAGTGACACTTAAGTAAGTCACAGTCAAGTCCAGTCATGCCCTAGTATAGTTGTGGCAAATTTACTACAAGCTTCGGAGCAACTGATAACCGATGGGGAAGAAAAGTTCTCGAGTGGCGACCACGAACCGGAAGACGCAGCGTAGGAAGACCTCCCACTAGGTGGACCGACGACATTGTGAAAGCCGCGGGCAACCGGTGGATGCAAATGGCAGGTTGTCGTAAAGAGTGGCGGTCTAAAGGGAGGCTTTTATTCAGCAGTAGACGTCGGGCTAATGATGTTGAATGTGTCGTTGCAGCTGGTGGTGGAGGAGGGCGAGTTCCTGGTGCGCGAGTCGGCGGCGTGCCCGGGCCAGTTCGTGCTGACGGGCGCGCGGCGCGGCGCGCACAAGCACCTGCTGCTCGTCGACCCCAACGGAGTGGTCAGTTACTAACTTTTTAACCGACTTCAAGAAAAGAGGAGGTTCTATGTTCGACTGTATTCACTGTTTATATGTTTTTTTTTAAAATGTATTTTCACCGATTTCTCCGTCAATTGTGGACCGATTTAAAAAAAAACTTTTTTTATTTGAAAGTGTTGTATTTCTCGAGGTGGTCCCGTATTCATTTGAAGTTAGTTTATTATTATTTTTTTATTTTTAAAGTTACTTGTCTTACCTAAACACAATCTTAAACAGTTACTCTGAGCAGACAGTCCTAGCGACACAGAAAAATAATACTTCTACATACAAAACTCACTCACAAAATCATCTAGCTAGAAAACGTCCACTGTTGGACGAAGCCCCCTCCCCCAAATAGTAATAGTTAGTATATAGTGGAGAGGTTAAAATTAACATGTGCATGCTCCATTTAACCCAAATACATGCTGAGTCAGCCGTTAAAGTCCCACTGTTGGGCATAATTCTAATCTTCACCACGCGGGCTGATTGGTGTATGGAAGTCCAGTTTCGATATTAACCTAATAACATGCAGCATCAGGCTTTAACATCCCACTGTTGGATATAACACTACCCCACCACGTGGGCTGGTTAGGGTTTGGTGGATACACAAACGGCGTTGAATTTCTTTTCCGGACATAATATGCAAGTTTTCACACAATGTTTTACTGAGGAAGAGAGCAGAATAGGGTAGATGACTAATGTTTATATCGTTGAAACCAATAGCTTTGATGAAGAATTTAAGTAAATATAGTATGTTTATTGAAAAAAAACCATTTAAATCGGTTAATATTGTTCTGATATATGAGCGTTTAAAGTTTTTGTTAGAGACAACTCTGTCCCTTTCCCACAAAACAAAACGTACGTTACGTCACGCCTTACTTGTCAGAATAGAATTTATATAGCGTACAGAGAAGTGACGTCACGATTTGCTGTTCCGCCTTTCTGTCTAGCATGATATTAAAATGCTTATAAGTTGCTTATTTTTCATCAGATTTTCGTTTTCTTTTCGTTAATCAGCTATATTTATGGGCCAGATTTTAATAGGACAATAAAAAAACAGTCATCTAGCCTATTATACCCAACAGTGGGATGTTAAAACCTGAAGCAGCGTGTTGCTTAGAATCCTAACTGGAGCATGCGAGTGTTCATTTTGACCACCATATAATATCATTATTTCCATCATGACTATCTAGTCATGATGGAAATCTGTAGGGTAAAGGCGACTCTTCTCTTTCCTTCTCCACCTTATAAGGTAGTGGAAGTGGGTATGTCCTAAAACTGCATTCAGAACCACCGGGTACCAGCGTCCTCTCAGTTAAGGTGAAAGGTAAGGCAAAATGAAATTGCGCATTTAGCAGCCGGCACGCCATCTATCCAGTAATGAGTGCATTAGTTTGATTCCATAAGCTATCACCCGCGCGCCATCTAGCCGCAAAGCAGTTTAACAGTTCGACAGTACACACAGCACACTGCGGTGCACTGCACTGCAGTGTGTGTGTGCTGCGTTTGATTTCACAATACCACAAACGATACCGTCAGTGTACGATAGGGATGACCGATATGAATATCGATGGTCACACCTCCGGTCATCCTCGCACCCCAGTCGAACTGTCTCGGTGAAGTACCTAGTACCTATATTACTGTCTGCCTTGCTTTAATAAATGTCATCGTTATTTGTAGAGGTTTTTATGAGATCTTAGTAGTAGCAAATTGATGTTTTTTTAAGAGTTAATATAAATAATCACCATTCTTTTCAACTAATTTATCAGTAGCCAGAAACCATACAATGTAGAGAATTGAATAATGAACAACTTTAGTCCCCATGATCTTTCTCGAAAAGTTAAATGTTAGGTAAAGGTGGCCTGCGGCTCACAAATTTGTTTCAATCTCCGCTCTGTCTTGGGTCACCGGTGGCTTTTGCGACACATAACTTATAACTCGGGAAAAATTCATCGTACGAAAAAAAAACAAAAGATAAAACGTAGAGAATTTAATAATGAACAACTTTAGTCCGATGATCTTTCTCGAAAAGTTGAAGATGGTCGAGATATTGCAGATCCCACATAAAATAAAAATGGCGGCAAAAGCAGGGCTCGAATTTGGTCGCGATTTTGAATTTACTTTTTTCTCGAATAGCACACGGCCGTTGGTTTTATTGTGAAAGTATCAGCGAGTCGCAAGACTTACCTCAAGGTCATAACAGCGAGCTGATTAACTAAGCTAAATAATGATACTAGTTCATGTTTCCAAATCTGACAGTTTTGTACCTATTTATTTAGGAAAGACGACATAACATAGACCATTTCGTTACAGTCCACTTTTTTGACCAGCGACCACGATATTGTTTGGAATAATTTTCACAATATCGTATTCAATAATCGGAATAAGGTTCAATATCGTAATTCAGTAATATAGGTACTACTTCACTACTATTGACCATCGTCATGTGGTGTGGTGTTGGTACGTGTGGGTTGACTAACTGGTGACGTGATACATTTTATGAAAGCTTATAATAATGTAGGTACTACGATTGTTTCTATGAAACTTATTATCTAAGTGTTAGTAGATTGAAAACTTTTACCTAAATCAAAATGGTTTTTTTACCTAATAACATTGAATGACAAGGTTTGTACGATAAAAAAATGCACCCGCGCGAAGCCGGGACGGGCCACTAGTTAATAATGCAGCTAGCTACCGATTCCCGATTCCGTAATTAATATAACGCCTCGCTGAACGACAAAACTGACAACGTCGCAAGAGAGACAGAGCGAGTTATCGGTGTCCTTGTCCCGCTTTTTTCACGGGGCGTTGCCAGACTTGACTTGAGACAGCCGCTTGCAAAAGTGCCAATGGTAGGGCCTGTTCTTATTTTACGAGCAAAACACGTTCGTGAAATGTTACGTTTTAGTAGGCGCAAATCGGTTTTACGTTCACAATCCTTTTTTTTAATTACTGATCGAAACAAGTGATCCTTATTATGAAAAGTACAAACTATGAGAACAACTGTGCTGAGTTTGGTACTAAACCGATTTGGAAAACTGAAAACACAAGCTTCTAAAATATTGGTACTTCGAAGTAATTCCAAGTGCTTAGAGTGCTAACTATAACTAATTTTAAACATTTGGATCTCGTAGTCGGGGTCTACATAAAACTTCATGATATGTGTTACACTATATATTAATTTCAAAGCTTCACATGTTCTATTTTTGCCATAAAACATTCCCAAAAACACCTTGTTTATGCGTTTTCTCCTTCCCATACACCTTAACGGTGGTGAGCATTCTGCGATCCCCAAGCCGCCTGCCAAGCGTGGGGATTATGGCAACGCACCCCTATTGAGGGAGAGGCCTTCGTCTTTTTTTTTTTATACTGTCAAGTGACGAGACGAGCACGACTTTCGCCTGGTGGTAAGCGTCACGCCTGCCACTAACAGTAGCAGTGCTAGAATTGTGAACTTGCGAACACAATCCTGCGCCGCACTGCACTGCGCTCGTCACCCTGATATATTAGATGTTAAATCTCTTCATACCCAGTAATTTCTCTGGTAACATTGCCCTTCAAACCGGAACACAGTAATGCTTGCACACTACTGCTTGGCGGTTGAATAACTGGCAACGGTGTGGTACTTCCCCAGGCGGACTCTGCAGTAGAGTCCTACCTTTACAAAACAGTCTTCTGGTTGACATGACATAAATGTTAGCTTTACTTTACGTCTCGTTATATTTCGAGGTCCGAACGAAAGACCGCGTGTTCGAGAGCGTCCCGCACCTCATCAAGTACCACTGCAGCAACGAGCTGCCCATCGTGTCCGCGGACTCGGCGCTGCTGCTCCGCAAGCCCGTGCTGCGCTCGGCCTCCTGAGCAAGCCGCGCCGGAGGCCTGCGCTTCTGAACTGACAGGAATTGAGCGCCACACTGCATGGACTACGAAACTTAAAGTGTACGGTGAATATCCCTCTACTATAAATGACAAATCAAACAAATGTATTCCACTAAAAGTACAGGGCTTTACTCAAAAACTCGGCGTAATTTAATATAATAGTAGATTACTCACCTAGGGAGCAAAAGTAAAGAATGTCACAGATCTCATGTATATTGTCTCCCGAGCTGAAGCCGAGGGTAACAAACATGAGATCTGAGGCTTCTTTACTTGCTCCCGTGGTGTGTATACGATTTTACGTACCGCTGCGGGGAGGAAGTGGTTCCTTTCGCTCCGCGCTAAAGTAGCCGCTTTAGCTCCGCAGGCACGTAAACGTCGTTTTCAATACGCGAGTTCTTATTAGTTGGCCGTTCTATTTCATACCACTCACTGTCTGTTCTGTGAAGGTTTTCCTTAAGTAGTTAGGTTATCGTAAGGAAACCTGTATATCCGGATAGAAGAATAAATTCAATGTGAATTCACCAACCCGCGACTGGGCCAGCGTGGCGGATATGGTCCAATTGGCCTTACAACAGGCTGATTATGCTAACCCATTCCTAGCTTCTGGCAAATGACAAGTGCTATCTAATTAAAGATAATTTGGTACAGCAGCGCCCTCAAATCGTACGCATTTATTTATTTGTTTTTCTGCACAAACTATGAAGCAATACAATAAACATTGATAAATTGAAACGTCTGTATTGTAACTATGAACCTTCGTTTGTTGCCCGTGGTACTACCAGTACTACCAATAGTAGCACGGGTAAAGCAAAACCTGTTGAACTACCAAGCGATACAGTAGGACCACGGGATCTTTTATCGTTTAGGCCAATCCATACCTAGATGGCACCACTGCACACCGTGATTTGATTTGCATTGTTAGTCTACCCTCAATCACAGTCTAAACGGCTTTTATAAAAATTTATATTTTCATTACATGATGAGAATGATCGGAAAATCTCCATATAAGAGTTTTATTGTATATCAAAGTCATTGAACTTTCTGTGTAGATATTTCGCAAACGAATGAACAGTTTATGCTAAACTACTATAAACTCGAAGATAATCATTTTGACATATGAGTTCTATTAGTCATTGTATCGATAATTTCTTATTTACATCCTTGGCACGCCTTTACTTAGCGTAAATTCTATACTTATCTAAGAATACAAAGAAACGTGTGTAAAACCACTGAACGTTACATTGTGTGAAACGCAATTTGTGATGCCCCAATCCTCTTGTGATTAATGTGACTTATCAAGTATATCAAAAAACACCTTGTAGTACATTCACTACCATGTTTATAGCACAAGTAGTTATTTTATAATTATATTATAAGCTGAAAACGAATAGTGGTAAGTCATGTCGTGATCGATTCCAATAAAATTATTATAGGCATTTAATTGAATTATTCCAAACTTGTATAAGTTCTTTTGACTGTAATTTTAAATTATTTACCAAAGGCAAGTACATTACACAGTAGAAGTTGCTGATATTTATCTTTGAACTGTGTAATGCAAGTCGATATAACTTTATATATTTTTATTACTTTTAACTAATAATACTTTATTTTTAAGATTATGAATTGCTGTGCAATTGACAATGCCAAACTTATATTGTCTTATTTTTCTATGGAGACATATTTTGCTATAATAATTATGAACTGATTTATATTTTATACAATCTCTTTGTATTTGTGTAATTTCACAACGCTCTCTCCGATATGTAAGTGTTTTAATTATAATTTTACCACCTAACATGGTGACATATAGGTGCTATTAACGGCTTACTTAATTTTAAATATAATGAGATAATTCTGTAGCTAGCAAATGAAATATGACTTGTATATAGCCAAAATCACATAATATGAACATGATTTTTATTTTAAGACTGTTATGGGTAGGTATTGCAAAACATAATTATGTGCTAATTTAATCATTGTATTGGATCTATTTTCAACACACTTCAAAAAAGGAGGTTTTTAATTCGACTTTTTTTTATAATGTTTGTTACGTGATTACTCCGCCAATTATGAACTGATTTTAATGATTTTTTATTTTATATGATAGGTAATTCTTCTGAGGTGGTCCCATATAAATTTTATCGAAATCGGTTCAGTAGTTTGGTTTTTAAATCAAAATTACTAGAAAATATGAAGATGTCATCCATGTATTCGAAGTTGAAGTCGGTTGTATTTTTTTTAAAAAGCTTATATTTGTCGAATGAGAACTAATGCAATTCAGTTTTCTAGAAGTTTTGAGTAGCTTATTTGTACCCTGTCCATTATGTTAATCGCTTTTTGACAGCTCATATAAAATTGACGACATAACTTTGTAAGCGTCTACCAAATTACATCCCAGAGAAATAAATAATAATATGTATGTTTGGACGCTTGTATGTGAGGAATGCTTTTTTTGTGCGTATTTATTTCTATAAGATAAAATTTGCTAAACGCTTTACAAAGTTGTGTCGTAAACTTTTTATGAGTTGTTAAAAAGACAATATAAATACTTCCTCTTCTTATTAAATCTTCCCGTGGTCACTGTGAACAGTTTAGGTACGAGTTTGTACGGACCTTGCCGTTGAGTGTTATTCTGTGTCCTAATAACTTCACTCGGACAGATCATGGGCAAATATTTTTTGACCATGGCTCACCCAAGTGAATGTGTAGTCCATTATACACCCATATGCAATAAATTAGACCAAGCATTATTTGTGTCATGTACTCGTAGATGGGATTTCCAATTTAAATATATTAACTTGATAATTAAGCAAAATAAAGCAGTGAAGTACCTATAATAGCAATTTAATCGACAGCAATAAAAAAAAAACCTTATTAGAGTTACGTCACCCACCACAAAATCTGTTTCGGAAACATTCCGGACTCGTCCGTTCCATTTTTCGCCGTTAGATGATATAAGCTTCTTCAACCTTATCTAGGAAACCTACATTGTTTATTCTCGTTCATCAATGTTTAATAAATTTGCACTGTGAGTAGTTTTATTGGAGAAATGTATTAGTATGTGTTATATTTGATAAATGATGTTATATGCTCGTGTAGTTTATGCAATACCGTTACCCGTGGTATACATGTAAACCTGGTGTATATTATCTATTGTGATTCAATAAAACTGAAAGTATTTTTAATTGTTTTAATTATACGGGACAAAACAAAAACTAAAAAATCCTATCTTTCATTGACTGATTAGCTGTACCTACCCGGACTCGCCGTTGCTTAAGGCGGGCTTGTAGCAATTTTAAACTTTTTTTTAGAAGTGAAATAAATCCAAAATGCCCGATATTGACCAAAAAAATATATTTTATTAAAATTGATCATCTATTTTGGCTTATTGACTTTTGAAAACGCAATTTCGAATGTTTGGCTCGATAGAAAAAAATTACAAAATAGACACTAAATCGGCATTTCGATTAGCCAGAACTAAGATCATATATTATGAAACCACGTAAAATTTATACTAATAGATAGATTATAGGTTTTTTTTTTTGATTACTGTATTGCTTTGTTATATTTTTCAAAACAAAGAAAAACTTACTAAATTTAGCAATTCAAGCGCTCGCATCTTCTGTCTCGCTCGCGCCTACAGTTTAGCGCCTATCGTTTACCCACCTGGACGTACCTCGCTACAACCGGGCCTTATTGGCTGTGGCGTCATATTAGCCTATAGCTTTTTTCATTGAGCATTTAACTAGAGCTTTTTTCTCCTCAATGGCTGTGGCGTCACAATAGCCTATAGCTTTTAACTAGAGCTTTTTTCTCCTCAATGGCTGTGGCGTCACAATAGCCTATAGCTTTTACTAGAGCTTTTTTCTCCTCAATGGCTGTGGCATCACAATAGCCTATAGCTTTTACTAGAGCTTTTTTCTCCTCAATGGTTGTGGCATCACAATAGCCTATAGCTTTTAACTAATCTTTTTTCTCCTCAATGGCTGTGGCATCAAAATAGCTTATAGCTTTTAACTAATCTTTTTTCTCCTCAATGGCTGTGGCATCACAATAGCCTATAGTTTTTAACTAGAGCTTTTTTCTTTTCAATGGCTGTGGCATCACAATAGCCTATAGCTTTTAACTAATCTTTTTTCACCTCAATGGCTGTGGCATCACAATAGCCTATAGCTTTTAACTAATCTTTTTTCTCCTCAATGGCTGTGGCATCACAATAGCCTATAGCTTTTAACTAATCTTTTTTCTCCTCAATGGCTGTGGCGTCACAATAGCCTATAGCTTATAACTAGAGCTTTTTTCTCCTCAATGGATGTGGCGTCACAATAGCCTGTAGCTTTTTTCATTGAGCATTTAAGTAGTTTTTTTCTCCTCAATGCCCATCTATCATCTATCCACTCTTATTCCCCTGAAAAACGATACAGACGTATCCATATTCTATTCTTGCGGGTAAAGTGACAATTAGTCCTCGGAGAGTACTACGGGGGCGGGGATAGTGTAGCTTTCTATTGGATGTGTATCATGTGTACAGATCAGTAGTTCCGAGGAATCAGTTGAACAAATAAAGTCACAAACTTTAGTTCTTTATGGTCGACAAAATAGTGAAGTACATTAAATTGTCTTTTCAGCTTTCTCCTAAAGTAATACCAATAGGTAAGCCATAGAAAGTATGAGATAAAATGAAAGACACAAGTTACAATTGTAATTTTCTTTATTAAAAATTTAATATTATAGATAGTACAAACTTGTAAGGTCATAAATGGCAGTGATGTTATAATTACTTACAAATATATCGGCATTCGCTGTACAATATCCGACTGACCACTTCCTCGTCATCCCTCGCCGCGACCGCTCTCGACAATACAAATTAATACATTCAACATTGAAATCTCACAACACATGAATAGAACTCCAAATATAAACAACAAACAAGCGTCGAGAGAGCCGGGCCTACTGCCAGCGCTGAGCTTACTCCAACTACACTCGCTAACTTTACATCGATCCACGAAACAATTTAATTCATTACATTTCAAATGAATAAGTCGATACACATTCTAAGTTCATCTATGAGCCATAAATATAGTGATGTTCGTGCGTTTGCTATCAGTTTTGACGGTACCAAGTTCTTTAAACGTGTGGGAAAACCAAGTTACATACATCTCGAGATACCAAAGGCACGAATACAGCCGGGCTCTTAATTACAGTTCAAATAAAGTGATATTTATAATGTCAATGTAAATTTTAATTCATTTTATATTGTATGTCAGATCCCAAATTATAAATAAACATATGAACGTAACGGTACCTTACTACCGACTATGAACAATGTCGAATTAGAAATTAATATTTTACTAAATAGAATCGATAATTACCGACGAATATATAAGCCCTTAGATACTCGCATATTAGAGATGGGACGCAAGGGATGCCATAATATAATATTTCTGCAATCACCTTCAGTACACGAGCTTTGGGTGTGTTCCCATGTGTTAAAAAGTGGTAAGAAGCGGCCCGATCATAATGTGCGTTAATCTTTAGTGCAATGTTACTATATAGAAAGTGTCTGCGGTAAACGCCAGGCACAGAACATCAGAATCCAAGACAATCCAAACACCACCCGGCAGTGACTCGCCTACACAAATAACATTCTTTGGGACATCGCAGCACTATTCACCGGACCCTACTAAAACGCAAGGCCCCATTCCGTGCAATGTATACTTATATACTATTATTTTCTAGAAAAGATCACCTAAACAATGAAACTAAACTCCCGCACGTCAAAATAAATAATACGCCTCTATACAAAAATAACATAATATTTAAATGGTGAACACGTGACGTGAGCAGCTGAGAGCTCGGCGGCGACCCACCTGTCGCGTGTGCCTTGCGTTCTACTACTCTAGTACTACTGCATCTACCTACGCTACCGATACCGATACCGATACCGATACCGATACCGATACCGATACCGATACCGATACCGATACCGATACCGACCCGCGGCCGCCGCCCGCTCCTAACCTTACATTACCTTACAGTACACAACGTTACATATAATAATCGAATTGACTATTTTATATCGATATCTCTCACAATTACAAAAGTGATCGAGGAGCTCGTAAAACCGTAAAAGTTTACTTCATAAAAAATTACAATTTCATCACCAAAATACTTTTACCCTCGCACAACAATTTCATATACACGCGGTGTGTAGTAAAAATAGACGTCGATATCTACTAGCGACGTGACTCCTCAAAAAGTGTAAAACTACGCTCGGAACTAGCTAGCGACTAATACTGTATACACCTAGCGCGGACGGACCGACCGCCTCGGGGGGAGACGCCTCGGGGGGAGACACCTCGGGGGGAGACACCCCGGCGTCGGCGGTCCGGTCGTACGTCACCTGCACGAAACTAAATCTTCACCACTCGGAGACACACACTCTCACACGAATACATAATTATAATAGGGCGTGGTGTGGGCGCGCTCAGTCGGGCGTGGGCGTGGGCGCGAGCGGGTGCAGGGGCGCGGGCGCGGGCGGGGGCGGCAGCAGCGCCAGCTGGTGCGGCGCGGCCTGCGGCGCCGGGCGGTGCAGGGTGAACGCGTCGTACACCTGCGCCAGCTCGTCCAGGTGGTGCTCCTCGAGGCACAGGAAGCCCTGCAGCGAGGGCTCGGCGCGGCGCGCGCAGGCCAGGCAGTGCACCACGTGCCGGCGCTCGTGCTCGCGCACCAGCAGCGCGTGCCACACCTCGCGCTCGCACGCGCCGCAGTAGTGCGAGGCCTCGCCGCGCGCGCGCCCGTGGAAGCGCACCGGCACGCCGCGCGCGCGCACCACGGCCAGCGTGCCGCACGCGCCGCGCAGCGTCTGCGCGAGGCACGTGCGCATGGCGCGGTGCAGGCGCGGGTCCGACACGCGGATGTTGCGCGCCAGGTTCCACGTGAGGTGCACCATCGGCACGATCGACTTGAAGTTCTGCACCTTGTTCCACTCGTAGCGGTCGAGCGCGAGCGAGTACTGGCGCGCGGTGAGCGGGCCCACGTTCCACGCGATGTTGTTGCACCAGCCGGTGGCCTGCACCCAGTGCACGCAGCCCGCGTTCACCCACACCAGGTCGCCGGGCCGCTGCGTGAACCGGTACACGGGCACGCCGTGCGCGCGCAGCTCGGCCGGGTCCGGCCACCACGAGCCGTGCAGGTACGAGAGCGCGTGCCGCTCGCACAGCTCGCGCACGCCGCCCCAGTACGCGTCCGGCACGCCGAACCACTCGCAGTCCCCGGGGCCGATGTTGATGTTGATCGAGCAGAAGTTGTTGTTCTCCTGGTGGCCGGGCGTGCGGCTGCCGGGCACCTTCATGTACAGCTGCACCGTGTTCATGCCGAGGATCACGTGGCCCACGTGCGACAGCATGTTGGCGGCGGACGCGACGCGCGCGAACGCCGGCAGCTTCTGCAGCTCGGCGAGCTGCGGCCGCCACTTGCGCTCGTCCGAGAGGTCCACGTTGGTGCCGAAGCGCAGCATGCGCGCCTGCTTGCGCCGCTTGGCCGGGCCCGAGCCGTCCGAGTCGGAGTGCGGCGGCGCGGGCGCGGCCGCGCCGGGGCCGGCGCCGGCGCCGCCCCCGCGCTCGCGCTCCTCCCGCAGCGACTCCTGGAAGGAGCCCGCCTGGTACTGCGCGTACTTGCGCACGGTGGTGTGCGAGCGGTGGCTGGCGCACGCCCACACGCGCCGCCGCCCGCTCGCGTCCCAGTTCTCGTCGGCGGACTGCATGAGCTGCGTGCGCACCTCGACCGCGTGCTCGGGCCACGCCTCCACCAGCGTCTTGGTGGAGAACAGGCCGAGGTCGAGCTTGAGCGCGGCGGTGAGGCCGCGCACCACCGCGATCGGGTGCTTCAGGCAGAAGTCCTGCAGCTGCGGCGAGAACGCGTCGCGCTTGGCCTCCACGTACACGAAGGGCGCGGGCGGCGCCAGCTGCTCGGCCGAGAGCCGCGGCGGCGGCACCGGCGGCGGCTCCGGCGGGCCCAGCGCGTCCCCCTGCACCGACCACGCGCTCGGCGGGCCCGCGTTCTCCCTGCCGACAACGATCACAGGTCATCGCAGGTCCACCTCGCACCGAGCTAAACCACGAGCCGAGTCCGTATCGAAGGCGAGGCGCAGCCGTCACCCGCCACGTATACTCACTTGCAGGCGTCGATGATCTGCTTGGCGCTCATGCCGATGTTGAACTCCACGGGCTTGAGCGGCTCCGTCTTGAGAGGCTCCAGCTTCACCACCGGCTGCCGGCCGAGCACCGCCTCGTTACTGATCGCCGCCGCGCCTCCGCCGCCGGTTTCTGCTGATTAGAACATAATAATACGTAAGTCATAGTAACGCATCCTACACTTGATTATGATTGATAAATTGAAGACTCGAGTCTACTAGATTAATCGGCGTTTTATATATTTGCATCACATAGTATATATGAGAATGTTTGTGTAAGTATGACCCTACAACGGCTATTCTAACGGCTATAAAACCTATAACCCGCAATTCATTGTTATGATTTCGAATGTGTCATGTTGCGGGAATTGTAAGTATTTCAGTAAATAAAGGATTGCTAACCGACAGCCGAGTTTACTTGCTCATTCCCCGGACCCAGTATTTCTCAATGACAATAAAAAAAACTAAGGTTCCTTTAGGACAACGGGTATATAAAACTAAGGATTGTTGACAGCGACACAGCGAACAGTTTCGTACGAGTTTTTGTTATATCAACCATTAATCGAGCTTCCGTGGATTCATATAAACCGAACATATTATTATATCGCGATCATATAATATCTACTATCAAGAAACGGACATTAGCAGAATTGTGACACTAGTCGCAGAAGCCATAAACCCAAGAAGTCAAGTCAAGGCAACGCTATCGCTTTTTCGAGGCCGTCCGATAGAAGAATGGGCAGGGGATAAGATCATCCGAAGCACACTCTCCGAAATTTTATAGCATAATCGGCCGGTTAATAGTCCACTACTGGACATAGGCGATTGAGTCAGATCCACCGCTGGCCTAGTTACAGACTGGTGGAATCACATATGCCATTAAAACTCTTCTTCGAACGTACAGGGGCCGTACCGTGAACTGCTTATAGCGGGACCGAATAGGTTCAGCTGCCGACACTGCGCGACCGCGAACCTTATTGCGAGGCGATACAATTCACAGTCGCACAGCGTCGGCAGCTGAGCGTATCCGATCCCGCTATAAGCAGTTCACGGTACGGCCCCAGGTTCCCTATTCTCTTCACCGAAAAGCTAGTGGTATGAAAATTCGTAAATAAGCCCATTGGTACGGGCCCGGCTTTGGAACTCACAACCTTGAAATCTTGATCAGGTCCATTCAAGTCCCATTAGGCTACCGCGGCTTTCAGTTCATTATATATATAGACGATAAGTTGCATCGCATCGATTGGATCTTTAATAAAAAAAACAGTAACTCAAGGCGCTCAAAACTATTTCTTTAAAAATATACTAATTTATAAGTTGATAACAAAAACTTTTTTCACGATAACTAATTATTATAAGTAACCGAAATTACTAAAGTTCCTTAGATACCAGCGACGGTGATAATGGAATGGACGGGCCCAGCGCTTGCAAATCGATCAAAATTAACAAGACAACACAATCAAGCATACCTAGCTAAAAGTATGCATATTACATTTGCCGGAAAATAGAGATAGCGAATCTAATTACTGCATGACAAAAAGAGAACACATGTACATGTATTAGAAGTTTGTATTGTCGTATCGTACGGCTCGCATGTCGCAAAGGCAGAGTATGACTGAAGCGAGTGGAGAGCCGGCGCTCAACATATAGTCTTCAAAATCCGTGCGCTTATTTCCTGTCCATTCATCTTATCATTGTCGCTGTTAGATACGAGGATACACAAATTGCTGTTTTCAACATACGTTTTTCACACTTCATCTATTAATAAGGGCATTCGAAATAAGCTTAAGAGTGCGACTAATGTCAGAAAAATAACAGATTTCACCCGCGCGTCTTGCATTAGTTTAGTTTCGAAAATCGCATGATACAATTGATGATGATGATGGCTTTGAGCAATTTAGGTGGGATTTTATTTAATTATTCAAAATGTAGGCATGAAATAAAAAAAATAAACGGCTACTGTGCTAAAACATTAGTTTGGCTATGTATTTCGTAAAAAATAATGTGGTGCTGTCGCTGATAATTTAGAGCATTTGAATTAAAACAGTTATTTTTTTGTTGGTAATTTGTATATTTTTTTTTAAATAAACTAGATTGTTTTCCAAAATTCGATTCGGTTACTCGGCTTTTCTAGGTTTTTCCCCTACCTATAGTATTTTTTTAATCTGTTTATTTACGTTCTTTATCATTAAACTATGTGTTTAAAAATACACCTTTTACTTACTTTTGGCATTAGTCGCCCCCTTAAGCTGGTCCTTGCTAATTATTCCTTGTATTTGTAATAATTTACAAAATAATTTATCGCACCTCCCAAATGAATAAAATTATTGAGAATTCAAAGTTGTCATCAAATTCATGAAATGGTGAGACACTGACAATGACTTTCAGAATTTATTTCATAATCTATAGAGGTCAATGTTTTGATCTACATAGTGCGTATATTTAAATATTTACTAAGAATTCATTTCATTTCATTACGAAATTATATAGATAAAATTGTATGAATTAAATGTTTGTTTGTTAATTCTTGAACTACTCTAATGTTCTAATCGACTGCACTCAAACTCGAGATAATTTATAATCAATTTTTATTTAATTTATGTGCTTACATGTGTATGATATTATATTTTTTTACCATTACACGAGTTAAAAAAACTTTGCTCATTTAATATATCCATTGAGCTAATATCTAGAGAGTCACAATCTCTAAGTGAAAACAGTTAAAAACGTCCGTGTGCCGTTGTACCTATACGTGCATTACATAGTTCACAATTGTTCTAATTTTGACGTTATGTCGCTTGTATAGTGTTCAATGAATGCTTGAGCGCTTGTGTCTTAGAGTAGTTGAAGTCGTCCAAAAAGTCGGCGCACTGCATAGCGTGCGCCGAGTTTTGGCGCGGACTTGTTTTTGCACGTTTGTGACTCTATAGATATTAGCTCAATGAATATATCCGATATTTTTAAGGCCATGACTTAATTATTCTCATCAACAGATGCATTGACGTCATACACTGTTTGTAAACTCCTACACTTTTACAACCTTTTGTTTTACTGCACAACGGCATTATTTGTACGACAAAAATAACGATTTTAGGATTTAAACAGTTCCGAGTTGGCGTTTACTAGCCATGCTCCGCAGTTTCTACCGCTATGCTACGGAAACCATCTTTTTTCAGGGAAGAAATTACTATGTATTAATCCAGGGTTCGGCATTCGGCATTTAGCTCAAATCTGTTACGGCGTAATAGCGTGGAGAAGTTACGACAGTTACGATTGTTATGGGCAGGCGTGATGCTTACTATCAGACGAACGTCTTGCCCGTCTCGTCACACCATTACATTAAAAACACACGCACTCCGATGGCCGTCCACTGCTGGACGAAGGCCTTCCCCTTAATAGGGAGGGGTCATAATCCCCACGCATGGCAGGCGGCTTGGGGATCGCAGAGTGTTACCACCGTTAACCGAGAGGACGCTGCTGCCCGTCCTCTGGTAGTTCTTGATGCAGTTTTAGGACATACCCAGGTCCAAAAAAACACACGCACCCCCACAAACGTTCACATTAACATTAGTGAGCGAGCAGTGTGGTTCTGATGCCAATCGATGCTAATGGTACCATTGAGCTGATCTGATAATGAAATGCGAAGGTGAACCATCGAACTACCTAATGACAAACTGCTGTAGACCCTTCAAGTTTGTGCTTATTACTTTTTAGTCGGACATATAAAGGTGTCACGAAACTCAACGTCAAGCGACTTGGGGATCATACCAATTCTGGGAAAAATTAAATAAAAAATCCATATCGCCAGGTTAAGTGATAATTGACATATTTTATAAGTGGTCCAAAGTGGTGTGATGTGAGAGAAAGTGACATTTTAATCATATCAAACAGCGACCACAAATTTCACGATTTAAGTATTTTTTTCATTAATGTGATCTTATAAACGTAAAAAAGTAACAAACGAACTCACGATGTTCCGTATGTATGATATTAGCGTGATGTTATAATATAGATGGCATAGCAAGAGTCATTATGCCAGCAGTGGGATCAGGTAGGCTGTGGATAATGACATTTATATTAAATTTAAGAATTTTATTAAAATTGAACATTTTTATAAAAAAAAATAACTATTTTATAATGAATTGAACTAGTAATTTTCGAACTCTGAACCACAAAATCTAAGTAAATCCAAACGAAACTACTTTTTATTACACTTTAATAGCCTGTTTTTTTTTTACTTTTTTTTATTTGAATGGACATCTTTTAGTTTTTACCACATAAATCGATCGATCGATGGTAGAGTTGACAGTCGACCCGAGTATGGGCTTTTCAAAGTAAGGCTTTTCATCTGGTGGTTATTCAATCAAATCAAAATGTACTTACTGTAAACCGGCTCCTTCTTGATCTCCGGCTTCGTATCCGAGAATCGTTTGAGTAAGTCTTCGGCAAGCGACTCCTGGTCGCCGCCGGTCGCGCCGCCTTCGCTTTTCGTGACCTGCAACATACAAAACGCTCATCAGTACAAGGGACCCGTCAGCGGTGCCTAGCCATTACTGTGGGACCCTAAGACCTGCCGCCGTTATAATATCAAGGAAAACGAACCGATCGCGCCCTCGCAGCTTGCGATAGCCGGTACTGCGTCAGCAACTGTTGCATTAACGCCTGCAAACAAAGAATAAGGAACTTGTTAAAAAAAAATACTACCAACACTCGCCCGCTGTCTCATGGGAATCGTATATCTTTCCCCCAAAAGAAGTCCGTTTTAATTCTGGATATATGCTAACTCATTTCAAATTGCACTCCGTTGAGCCGTTACTGCGTCAAGAGGTAACATACATACACTAGCATTTATAAAATTATTTAGTCGAGAGTTAAATCATAGTTAAATTTAGACCAGCGATAACTGTTAAAAAGTGAAGTTACAATTACAATTGTTAAAATTAAATAATCGAATGAGGACAATCCATGAATGGTTAAAGGGAAAACTTTATCAAGTTTTAACATGTACATGACACGTCATTTCCATTTTAACAAAATTCCACGTTGAAACTAACTGGTCTATCCTGATATATCGGAAAGTACGCGGTATTATACCGGCTAAGTAAAATCATCCGACAGTACTTGTTGCTGTGGCGAGAGGTTGTGTGAATTCTTCTGAAGGTACTGGAGTGTTTGCAGCTGATGTGGCGTCAGCGGCGGTGGGTCTTCCGGCCGCTTCCCCGGGTACGGCGGCGGCGCTGACTTGGGCGCCCGGGATGACATCTCAGCCGATATGGGCAGGTTCCATGCCTCCTCGATAGATGGCAGTTGACGCCGTCTGCGACAAGCGTTTTGAAATACTAGATGAACTCAAAGTAATCTTTAAAGCGGTTAAAATAATGTAGTAATCGCGCTCCGTAATGATTTGACCCTCATTCTTCCCGCGCACTTGTAAAGCCTTTCCGCAATATGGAGCATTTTTTTAATCAATTCATTTTATTTCATCAACAAAGAACGTAATTAACAAATTTTTTTCCCTAACGCAGTTTATTTTAAATAACTAACTAACCACTAATTACTTGAACAAGAACTTCGTTGGCGAAAATATAAACGTCTCTACGAGTTGGCAACAACGCATCGTTTTTCAAACGCATCGACATCTTAATGTTGCAGGTATAAGCGGCAGTTTGCATGCCTTTCGAAGGGTCGCGTACAGCACTTTTTATGAAAATAGTACGCTTTAAAAAAAATATACTAGCGACTGCATCTTCGGATACCTGGATGACATCTTCATATTTTCTAGTAATTTTGATTTAAAAACCAAACTACTGAACCGTATTCGATAAAATTTATATAGGACCACCTCCTAAGTATTACCTACCAAACAAAAAATAATCATCAAAATCTGCTCATAATTGGCGGAGTAATCGCGAAACATATTTTTTTTTAAACTCGACTAGAATACCTCCAACAGTTGAATACTGTATCTCTAGTGTATTTCCGCTGTACTATCGTATCAAGTACCAATACGAATAGGGAGCTAATAATCCATAGTTTTCTTTTTTGAAGTCGGTTGAAAACTAGCGAAAGTCAGAGCCGCAGAGAATTTTAAACTAAATGAACACATCATACGCATCGTTTTCGTTTTTACCAAAACTAGAAACGAGACAAAGAATATATTACATGTAGCCAATATGATATCATTTGAAATCAATCACTTCACAATGGCACCAGAACATTGAACAATCGGCACGGTCTCTTTAAAGCATTCGCTAGCTGCTAATGGCATCGTCCGATATCGACACCCGAATTCGGCGACACTGATACTTATTATGTCATTCAAACTGCGGCTTTATTAGTCACACTCATAACTAGCGATCGTCGATTAGGATGACCGTGCACTATCTAGACCAGACTAGAGAAACGCCATCGGTTTACTGTGTACTCCATTACTTCCACGAGATATGTTTACGTCGCAAACTGACTATTTACTAGAATTGAAAATAGAAATGTATGTAATCAATCCAACCAACCAATGCAATTATCTACCAATCCACAACTGGGCCAGGGTGGTGGCTATGGCCCAATCGCCCTTCATAAAGATGAAGCTGCTTGATTTTTCGTATGGACATCAGTTCACTTTGCTTTCATTATATTTGGTCTATAAGTCCAGTTGAGTGCACGATAATCTTAAATGTCAAACTGTTAATGTCTTTGGCCTCAAGACGTGATCCCGATACCGCGGCCATACCAGGTTATTCGTCGTCAGCCATTACATTATTTAAATATGCAAAGGTTCGAACAGCAAGAAATAAAAGCGGTCGTGACAATGTTCAAGGTGATTTCTAAAATAATTTGAATGAAAATACTGTTAATTAAAATAAGTGCGAGCTTTGAAAGTATGCGGATGCGTTCTGTGCGTGCTTTGTCCTGCATTTTACACGCATTAGAATTATCAAAATACCAAGTTACGTGTTACTGCAAAGTTTCTGAATATGGAAACATAACTGTGGGCTGATAATTTGGCAGTAGAGATTTTTGTGTTAATAACCTACTGTCTCCCTCGTCGCATACATCTGCTAAATGTCACCGCATCTGTGGCTCTCAGATAGGCTTGTTTAGCCACGAGCGCAGATATACTTTGGTTGGGGGCTGCATAGATCATCTCTGGTAGATAGATGTAAATGAGCCAAAAAATATTTAGTATAAGTAGGTATCTCTACCAATGATAAAGGGATTTTAAAAGAAATAGGAATAAAGTGATTTTGTAGTGGTAGGACTCTTCTGCAGTGTCCGCCTGGGGAAGTACCACGCCTTTGCCAGTTATTCAACCGCCAAGCAGTAGTGTGCAAGCATTACTGTGTTCCGGTTTGAAGGCCAATGTTACCAGAGAAATTACTGGGTATGAACAGATTTAACATCTAATATCTCAGGGTGACGAGCGCAATGCAGTGCGGCGCAGGGTTGTATTCGCAAGTTCATTCTGGCACTGCTATTGTTAGTGGCAGGCGTGACGCTTACCACCAGGTGAAAGTCTTGGTTGTCTCTTCACTTGACCGTAAAAATAATATTTAAAAAAACAACCTACTTCAACTTCGAGTACCTGGATGACATCTTCATATTTTCTATTATTTTGATTTAAAAACCAAACTACAAAACCGATTTCGATAAAATGTATATGGGACCACCGGTGAAGTATAATTTTGGTTAAAATATTTAAATTTAATATAAAATTAAAGTTCATAATTGGCGGAGTAATCGCGTAACAAACATACAAAAAAAAAAGCGTAACATACAAAAAAAACAGTCGAATTGAGAATCTCCTTTTTTAAAATCGGTAGAAAAATCAAAAGAAAAAATCGTAACCAACTTACTTGCCAGTAACCGACGGCATGGGCGCATGAGCCAGGTGAGCCTTCAAGAACGCCAGCCTCTGCCTGAGCGCGTTGTTGGATGCCGTCGCGGCAGTGCCTCCGTTGTTATAACAAGCGAACGCATCGCGCGGCATCTGGCAGCTTTCGTAAAGACTGCCCAGGTTCGTCCAGGCGGCCGAGTGACCCTTATCTAGTTGCACCGCGCAGATGTAAGCTTGTAACGCGTCCATCGGCTGGTTTTGTTGCTGGTATAGCACCCTGCAAAGAAAACTTAACAATAACAAAAGAAGATCAAGCAAAATATAAGACAAGTAACTTTAAAAAAAAACAACCTACTTCTAATTAATATGGGACCACCTCGGGAGTATACCCTTTCAAATAAAAAAATATATTTCAAAATCGGTCCACAATTGACGGAGAAATCGGTGAACATACATACCGTCGAACATAGAACCTCCTTTTCTGAAGTTGATTAAAAAGGGCTAATGAAACTCCCGTCTAATCTCTCAAAATAATGCACGCCAATGATGCCCTGGACTTTGTTTTTTATTTACTGCTGCATGTTGTCTGAGAACTGCTGCAATATTTTCGGCCTCTTGCCATCACGAGAGCGTCCTACTCGCCTCATTACTAATTATAATAATTTAAAAAACTTAATTAATCTACAAGTGATAAAATTTCGAGATACAAACTTACCCGATAGAGCACCATGTGTCAGCGTTTCCTTCGGATTTCTCGACCGAGTTTCTGTAGGCTATGAAGGCATCATGAACTTTGCCTTGAGCGGCGAAGCACCGGCCGAGCAGGTATAGGCCGGCCCCAGACTCCGGCTCCGCTGTGACTGCGCGCTGGAGGCACCAGATGGCGGCGCGTGCGCGTCCCGCCGGCTCTCCCAGCGATACACATCGGTGGAACAGCCAACCTAATGCAACAAATCTTCTTTCAAGACTGATATTGATAAGACTAAGAAAAAGCCATATCTAACCGCAAAAGAGCCATGAGTTCTTCACTTTGCGAGACTTTTAAAAATGTATAGTCAGTCGTGTAAATGGTCTACTTGCCAATTTGTACTTTCATTTCCAAATTCCCAATTCTTTAGTCAAAAATATATTTTTGGTGTGTTTGGATTGTTTGAAGTCTTGTAGTAGTGAAGTTTGTAAATTTAATGAGCCGCCAAGCAGGAGTTTGTAAATATGACTGCTTTTGGGTTAAGAGCGATTTAAAAAACTACTGAGCCTTAAGAGATTTGTCTTTTTTTTCAGAGCTACGCGGAAGCGCAAATCTGCGCAATGGTGTTGAATATTAGAAACCGTAACGTTTACCAGCTGACGAGCGACTTGCTCGTCCCTTCCGTCCGTTACATAAAAAAAACATATTTAAAGCAGTAATGAACGAAAATAAAACTCGATAAACAAAACATTATAGTCAAGTTTCGAAACTTAAGTAACTTAAGCTAAAAAAAACTCAAAGGTCGAGCGACAAAAAGTTTCAGTGGCAAAGTTGGACACTTATTTCAGTTCGTAACACCAATGAGTATGAAGTGAACTTTACGTAAGAGTTACGTTAGGGACTCACCTAATTGTCGGCAGACGTCGGCTTTGAGAGTGGATGAGAGTTGCGGCTCCTTGAGAAGCCTCTCGTAGGCATCCCTGGCGGCCTTTCTGAGGCCTCTCGCTTCGAGCAGGTGCGCGGCGTGGAAGCTGAGCTCGAGCCTGGTGAAGGTGGCGTCCTGGTGCGGCGCGAGGCGCGCGCGGCGAAAGTGCGCGGCGGCTGCGGCCCAGTGCCGGCGCGCCTTGAACAGCAGCGCCAGCCGCAGGTGCGCGTCGGACGCGCGCGAGAACCCCGGCGACACGTACAGCGCCATTTGCAGCGCCTTCGTAGCCCTGCGGCCGACCCATACGACACCCTCGTAAATGTACCAATTTATTGCCGTCTATTGTTTAGCGAAACCCCGTCGATTGCGAAACAAAAGAGCTCGGAACTATAAACCGATCGGTTCGAGTCTGAAATATCCCATAAAATTTACAGTGTTTTCTGTCAACAAACTAGAAAACAATGTCCCGGTGTGGCCTGAACTTGACGGGCCGACAAGGTCAGTAGAATTGTAAATCGTGATTTATGAAGGGAGCACATTCAATAAAACGTTGAATGCTCGCTGTCGTACATAAAACAGAGCTCTGGAATAGTAGACGATAATAAAACTTCGAATATCTGTATTTTTTTGTGCAAGGGATCATAAGAAAGCTTTAGAAATGTTCGAGCAGCCGGACGGCCTCACAACAATGGAGAATTAAAGCGAAGCTTTTTTTATAACGATTTGAAACTCCGAAAATAAAAACCGGTCCTGTTTTATAAAGACGTAAACGCAGATTGCATTATATGTGGAATCAACGTGAGATTGAATTCGGTTTATTATCAAATGTTCGAGTGCTTCTTTAGATACGAGAAACTTCTATAATCTAAAAGGGCATTCAAAGGTTTTAAAAGTTTCATCGACGCGAATAAATTTTGGAATAACATCTAGCATCGCTAGATGTGATGAAAACGATATAGAAGAGTGATGCCATCGACGTGTCCGTTAGTAGAGACCACATAAAGCTACAACGTCCGCTTCGTCCATAAAGTTGTCGAAGAGAGCGCATCAACGGAGCGTAACGTCACCGATGCGCCCGAGGGGTCGACGACCGCCTAAGGCTCGTTCGTACAATCGATCGGACGATGCAACAACGTCTAGACAGCGATCACACTCCCAAACCGACGCCTATACACCTTATTTAGATGACCTCTACTGACATTTGCAAGCCGAAACAAAGGAGACAGGTGCCGTCCGATGTTCACCCCAATACCGGCGACCGCGACAAAAATAAATGAGAATTACACACACACGAGCGTGCGACGAGCCGTAGAGAGCTTTCACCGGCCGTGTCGCCCGAAGCTATGCTCGACATAATATTATAGGTACCCGGTAACTACATTATTTCTTATTCACATTCATTGTTCCGCGGAATCTGCCATGATTGCCGGGCGTCACGCAACGTTCGAAATTCCAAGCAGCGTACGGCTTCCTAGCGTTACTTCCGAAGGTGGAAACAAAACCTTACTTATCGGGTACCTACTATCAAAGTGAGTGCCCATTTAGCTGCGGAACGTAGTTCTAAAGTAATTCTATAAAATCGACGGAGAAATACATCTTGTATTTCTCCGTCGATTCTTCAAATCATTACAAGATATTAGTATTGGGTGACATAGACCCAGACCGAATTCTAAATGCATAACGAGTTTGAGAACATTTTCATTTTTCTGTTCTCTAAATAAACTTACGAGTGAACATGGAAACACATAATAAATTATAGTACGACAAATCGCCCCTTTGTAGATAATGAATAACAGCGGAACAGCGTTTTTTGGCAATAATATCAGCGACTTGGTCGATGGGTCGCACATCACACCCACGTCTACTGATATCAATATCAGTAAACACTAGCGTCGCGATAGCGTATAGAGTATTGCATTAAATAAATAGTAACTTTAATAAAACGTGGGCAGTGAAACAAGCTCACGATCCTGTGAGAATGTGAGATACGACTTGTGATGAAGGTTAAGATAATCTTATAACACACCCCTTATTTGAATACTAAAATTGATACACGAATGTTTGAATAAATAATAACGCATCCCAGTACCTATAACTACAGAGGGATCGATTATAACCCGGTTCGCTACCTGCGAGAGCCCAACCTTGAGCATTATCAATACCCAGGTAAGGGAATTATGTGAACAGACGGACTGAACTGAGGCGTACAAAGAAAATTCTCGTTGAGCTATTCAAATGCCTTTTGTACAGGTACTGGCCACAATGAATGAACCAGCTGGTGTTCGATGAGTTTGGTGCTATGATTTATTTTGACGACATTTGATAATTACTGTTTTTAATTTTTGGAATTTCTCCCACACAAGCCAGTCAGATTTTCATAAATGAGGTGTTGATTGATTATTTCAAATAACACAGGACACGAAATCAGTCGCTATACTATTTTGCAAAGACGAGTTTTTAAACACTGTTAATTTTTTCAACGACATTCAATGAGGTTAGGGCTTTTTTGATCCCACTTTTCATATTTGGAACCAATTTGGAACAAAGTATTTTTTACTTTTCCACAAATACGAACCTTTTCCATTGTAGCAATTATCGATATATGATTATTTTCCGTTATCGCAGTTATCGATATACTTACATAATATACGTGTACCTAAGTTACAGCACAATATGCGTTATAGTCTCCGAATAAAATAAAAGTACATTTAGACAGACCTGGATAATTTAAAGTTAATTAATTTGCTACTAAATCCCAAAGATAATCTAGGACAAAATAAAATTACGGGGTGCGACACAAAGTGCATCGGATGAGTCATGAGTACATTCCGGATGAGTTAAGAAAATAAATAAAAATAATTCAGTCGGACGAGTTAAGAATACTGATTTCGGGAGAGGTGACATAATTTAAAAAAAAGGATGTGTTGACCAAGGTTCTAAGGAACAACCCAAGTTTACCACTGCCTAGAACAAAGCTATGCATGTTTCAAGGGCCATGGTGGCTGGTGTAGGGGGCGTGGTGTAGTGTAGGCATGAGGCACCTCGACGTGACCTAGTTCTTTAGACGCTGCGGCTCAAGGACGGATCGACCGCTATTTATAGAGTTCACTCGTCGGTCGTCATCGCACTCACTTTACATAACTGAGGTAGGCAGTCGCTAGGTGTGCCTCGCCACGTGACTGTCGCCTCAAACATTTTCCCACGATATTAGAGCGAGGGGAAAAGGAGAAGTCGTGCAAATCAATTACTCATTTGTCTATTAACGGCGATGATCCTTAAGATTTACACGTTTGGATTTTCGTGAGTGACTTAGTTATATAATCCACAAGCGAACTGTTTTGGCTTACGAGATTCCATTTATCTCGTATTTGCTAATAGCAGAAGAACCGACGCTGGGACAAACCTCTGCGAGGCTTGTCTCGGTTAGTGTACGCTACCTGATTTATATAATAATTTTATAGTATATATAGTAGTATATAGTACATATAGAAATCAAAAAAAACTTATTGATTACTGGGTGATCGGTTAGACAATAGACATAATTGTAGGAAATCATTATACTCATTATGACGAATAACTTTTACTGTGGGTCCAACCCTAAAATCACGAAGGAAAAATTTGCTTTTCTGTACATTTCCTCGAAGTAGATGACATTTCTCTATGGAACAGCTTATATTTTTCTTAGCGTTTGTTTATATTGTGGTCCCGTAGTAAAAATCTTTATAATGACGAGTGCAATATATCCTAAAACATGTCTGTCGTTTGATAAAATACACAATAAAATGTAAGTATTATGATTCTGCAAGAGCCCATGATACTTGAATACATTTGAACAATAACATAGTATAGAAATATTCTATGCTATAGCGCTGTGAAGTAGGTAATGCTCGTGACCAGGTGACGCAATCAAGCGATGCATAGAACTTAGGTAGGTAGAAATACCTATATTTCTTCACGGCCTTGGTGGCGAGGTTACTGAATGCAATGCTAACTGCATGCTATGCACTACATGACTATTACAGTCAATTTTACTGCGGAAAATCATAAAACATGTAATTTTCTAATGCAGAAATCGCAATAAAGTTAAGATTTGATTGAAGTGAACTAAGATTTTCACAGAAATATTTAAAAAACCAGCGGTTACAACACGCTTTTAAAAACTATGTAAACAAAAAACTTGGAAGACAATTTTTACACAACTAATAGTAGTATCGATTTGAAACTATTTACAGTACGTAAGCCGTAAGCCGAAAGACTACAATAATTTGGTATCATCAAGCTGATCTGATGATGGAACAAGGTGTGGAAAAGTAACTCTTCCTTGGCTACTTGTAAGCCCCTCGAGTTTATGCTCATTTGAAAATAGATACCCGTTCTAACAAGAACGTGTTATTTTTATAGTAAATTATAGTCAATAGGCGTGTGGCCTAATGTTTAATTTATGACAAATAAGAGGCTTAGTGATGAATATAACTAAATACATTACACATACTGTAAAAATAAATTGTATTGGCTGATAAATCTCTGAGATATGAGCGTTTAAAGTTTTAGGTGGGGATAGAGAGGGGATGCTCTATCCCTTTCTCGCAAAGCACTTGTTAGTATAGCATTTGTATGCCGCGCCTGAGGCTTGACGTCATGGCTCAGTATAGCGCGCTCTCTGTCTAGCTTGAAATTAAAATACTTAGATCTAATATATTTTTGAGTTATTTTAAATTTTGTTTTCGTAGATAGGCTCTATTGATGATCAACTTTTTGATAAGGTAATACAAAATTAGTAGTCATCATGCCTATTGTGTGTTTATAGTAAATTATTTGTCTTTCTAAATGGTATCTATGGGATAGGAAGTAACAGTGCGCGATCACAATGGTTCGAAATTGATAATGAACGCGCAAGGGCTCTTTTATCGCTGGCGTCATGCTTGTTGACCTAGATACGTCCTATTCGATACCATTTATCAGACTAGCTAACCTACACGATATTATGATCTCATGAACGCGGTATTTCAGTTGTGCTGGCTATTTTCAAAGTAATTTGCTATAGGTACTGAATTAGAATAAAGTGCTCATAAAATAGGAAACCATTTTCAATTCTATTTCGCTCAAAGGCCACTAGGTGTTCGCGATTTAGGTCGTCTATGTTTATTTCTAAGCGCTTTTATTTTCTAAAACTAGATTCTAGGTTAGGGTTTCAATAGAACAGAAACATGTCTGTCTCAATGCCGCAGCTCAGAGCATTAATAAAGTCACACGAATATTGTAAATGTGTTACCCTCTCACGACGAAGTGTGGTAAGTTTACAATGGTTGATAATAATTATGGCGAATAACTATATAAAAATAGAACTACGACGAGTTTACACATATTTTTTGTCTATGGCGAGTTGCAATGATCCAACTGTAGCCATATGAAAGTGACTATCGAAAAAACGTAAAGAAGAATATTAGTTTCCGTGTACGCTCAATAGAGAGCGCTGTCATCGTTTTTATACATTTTTCTATGGAATAAGAACTAAAGTTTCTGTGCTAGGCGTACTAATCTGTGTGAGGTATAGTACGGAAGTAATCTGTAAGTAATCATTACGAAAAGCTTAGAGTGTTTTTTTTTGAGTGTATATGCTGAGTTGAGGCCCTTTTTGTGACATCACTCAAGAATCTGTAAATGTAAATGTATCAATGGTTGTATTACCTTTTATTGTGTGCTGATGTCACAGAATAAATTATTTTCTTTCTTTCTTTCTTTTCTTTTTTTTTATATTTTTTTTTTAAACTGGAAAATTGCTACTAATACAGCGAAGGCAGCTAATTCAGTATAAAGTATGTCAGATCAGAGCACACCAGAAGTATTCAGAGTGATGTCAGGCCAAGGCCAGATCCAGTATTGTCCACATGTATTTTGCATGATCATGATTATTTCATGAAAGCATTTATTCACACGAATAACATTACTTGTTGAACCTTTAGCAGTACGTCTACAATGTTTTACGAAATACGGATGTAGAAATTTAACAGTCATTTCAGATAGAATGATATAACAAACATTTATGTTAATACCCATATACGGCTCACACTGGCCTTAAGGAACAATAACGTTAGTATTGTTAAGTCCTAGTACGAGTTAACAATGTAAGAAAACATTTACACAGAAGCTGCACAATCTGTAAACATAAGATAAAGGCTTCGACCGTAAACAATAACCAACCAACGTTGCATATCTACTAAAACAGCAGAAACCATAGGTAGGTATGAATATTTACTATAATATCACTTGTAGTTATATCTCGAGGTTTTGCGCGAGATAAAGTACTTAATTGAATTTTCCAGTTTCTTATTATCCATGATATTTTTCGGGTGAATGGCAGTATTTAAGTAAGTACATATACATGTATGTTACCTTATGTAACAATGGCTTGATGAACTTTAAAAAGCGAAGTATCCTTAGATTTCTATCATTGATAGGCTATTTGCTACATTTTGTAGTCGGATATTTTTGGATTTCTATGATATATACTCGTACTTTTCCGAGGTTAAAATGTATGTTTGTCTCACTTTAGTTCGCCGACAAGATTAATTTATTTCGAAGGGCGAAACAATAGTTTTATTGAATGTAGGCTGAAAACACTGGTCCGAATAAAAAAATAGTCTAAGTTCATAAGGCCATTTCAGCCGTTTAGTTGTAAAGAGGTTGGTAACAAACTAACAATTAGATAGAGAGACAGATGAAATTACTTTCGCATTTGTACAATCAGTGTGATATCCACAATTTGTATTCAGATAGGTAAGCTAGTGAATACGTGAAACTACTTCGCTTAGGTACCTACTTCCAAGCATTCAAACTATAAAAGGTACGAGACGACAACGGCGTAGAGGTAATTGTATGGTAATGTTGTTTGATGATTAATATTTCGAAGCCACTTGACATAGCCGTTTGTATTTACAGTCAAGGTAAAGGAATGCTTTTGAAACCGCAAATGTGGCAGAGATGAAGATAACGTCCTTAGCTACGTAAAAATAAGTAATAAATATCAAAGAAGATGGTGCAAAATAATAACAAACGTTTCGACAGTTCAGCGTGGAGTCAATCATTAGATAAATGCGTCGCCAGAACCCGGAAGCGTCGGCAGATGCCATAGGCGGAGCAATGCTGGCAACATACCGCACCGCATTACATATACGCGGCACGTCGATATAACCTGAAGTGAACCTGATGTCACGGCGACATTATGCAAATCCATTACTGAACAGGTCTGCGAGTTATATACATCCAGCCTTTACAGACTATTACAATTAATCCAATCAATTATCACAATATAACTAGCGGCGTCGCTACGTTATTAGTGTTTATTTTATGACATACAAGAAAAAACACATCGCTCGAAGATCTGACAACCGATGGGGAAGAAAAGTTCTTGAGTGGCGACCGCGAACCGGAAGACGCAGTGTAGGAAGGCCTCCCACTAGGTGGACCAACGACATTGTAAAAGTCGCGGGCAACCGGTGGATACCAATGGCAGGTTGTCGTACAGTGTGGCGATCTAAGGGCCATCGTTCAGCAGTTGACGTCTCCGGGCTGATGATGATGATGAAGAAAAACATCTCGATAATGACGATTGTGTACATTAACGCAACGTTTCTTGCGTAATGTTTCACAACCTGGAACATTACAATTAAACGAAGTGTTTAAATTGTGATAGGAATAAAATTTCGCGTTATAAACACGCATAAAACATGCAGAACATGCTCCCCCAATGATTGAAAGGACAGACATTCTGCACTATTATTACATTACAAACGGTGGAGTGCCCTTGATACACCCTATACTATTTATGCACACAAGTGTATGAACTAGTCCTATACTTATTTACATGCAGAATTTAAAAAAACAGCCCCATCCCTCGATACGATTTAGAAGGGTTGAACCCTTTGAGAACTAAATTTTCGAGGCTATACGTCGACGTCATAGACAAACCGAGGGCAGTCCGCATACGTGCATGTTAGAATGGCTGCGACACGCATATCGTGCTTTCTGTTCCTGGGTCAGGGGTCTTCGGAAGGGACGGCGGGGCAGGGGAGCGGTTATCGCTCAATAGTGACGCAACGCAACATCATCTCACAAGCACGGGGCCTCGGAAAACAGACGCCCTTTCCATTGCTCCCTTTTTGCGGTCGCCGCGTCGGCCGCTTTCTAATGCCCATTGTGCGTACAAAGAGACGTGACGGCAAGATCGTACCTACGTAAGTATGGATCGACAGCCGTGAGAACCGCTCTGCTGCCCGCTAATTACGTATGCTCGCATGTGTGTGGTCAACATCGGACCGTACGGACAGCGTTTTAGAGCGGCCCATAAAAATCTCGAAGAATTCATTATAAAGTATAAATAAAATTGTTTAGTTGTTTAGTCGTGTCTAAATAACTAAAATAATTTAAACATGCCGTGTTGGCGACTGTACTTTGTTATAATAAGGGCACTGAGAGGGCAAATTGGTATAATGAGGTTTATCGATTCACGACAGATGGCTCACACAAATGGCCTTATCGCATGTAATATGTACGCATACATCGGTGACTGCTGACGTAGTTCATATCAATTCACACTCTTATCACCGAGCACACATGTTATGTGTGAATTACTGGACGTGTAATTTGTGTAACTTGCGTACCTACTTCAGCGCGAAACAGGCGTGGCTCCCATGATAGACGATAATGCCTTCAAATTACCTGGAAAATCCACGCGATAGACGTCTGTGAATTTCCAGGAATATAATTATTATTGCTAACAATCATTGATATACAATTATACATGAGTGTTTGACAATATTATAAGATCGACGAAAGCCTTTTAAACCTACTTCAAAAAGAGGCGGTTCTCAATTCGTTTGCATGTTTTTTTTTGTATGTTTGTTACCTGATAACTCCGACATTTATAAACCGATTTAAATTTTTTTATTTGAAAGGACATTACTTTCAGATTGGTCCCATTGAAATTTCATCAAATTCGGTTCAGTAGTCTGGTTTTTATATCAAAATAACTCAAAAAAAGATATCAACCAAGTAGACGGAATTGAAGTGGTTTTTTTACTTGTTATTCGTATAAGTTTGTATGCTCCGAATCCATTTATTTCATAAACGTAAAGTAGTTTGGGAATAGTTAATTCATCTTTAGTCTTTACTCATCGACCTACAAATTTACAGGAAAAGCCAGAAGTCGGAATAACTATTCTGATGCCCACCTAATAAGAGGGTTAAATTGTATCAAGAGTAACTAAGATTTCTGCTTCCAGTCATCCCATACATTAATCATAGTAGTCCGTAGGCATCAGTGTGATTGTAAACAACTAGCTTTTACTAGTTGCTTACTCACCAGTGGCCTTGCTAGCGTGACGATACGCTGCGCCCGCCCCGCGCGCGCTCGTGTGACGTCTCGTGACGTATAGCTTTTTTCGCGCAAATTCCACTGCGGACGACGATCGCGAAGTGCGAACTCGGTCTGCAGCGATCGATAGTCACCTCTCAACTTCTACTTTTTTTCGTAATGATAATCCAGTCTTATTCGAGGCGAGTAGCTAATTTGGTGAAATTACGTTTGAATGCACATTTATTTTATCAGTATACAAAATAAAATTGGTCAATAATTTCACAAAGGGAATCATATTCGCTTTGTCGGTGAAAATGGAACGGGACCCACATCCCGTTTTTGCTTAGTCTGCCTCTCAGTAAAAATGATGGAAATGTAGGTTAAAAGGAAAAAAACTTTGCAACAAAGCGCACGCCCGTGTTGTCAACCGAGAGTTGGGGAGAGCGTAGGAATAAATAAAAGAGAGATTTTGAGAGCTTTTCCTTTGCACGTGAAAAACTCGTCTAGTTATTGTGAAAAGTAGGACAGGCTGCTTGACACAGTTCATGCCCTACGTGGGTGGCGGACTGGCAGCCCTACAGAATGTAGGCGGGTTCGCTTACGTAACTTAAACAAAGCCGAAGGGCGACCGCTTGCTGTAGCATTTCGCAACGTTCGCCCTTTGGCTATTGTAACAGCTTTGCTGTAGCTAACTATCGTGTCTAATCTGAAATAACCTGGTGATTTAGTTTCTGGGATAAGAAACGGTCGAGTGGTGAGGCGGTGGGAGGTCATTGACAGGGCGGAGGCGGGTGGCGCGGATGCAGCGAATGCACCGAGCGAGTTCCGGTGCACTACGAGGCAGGTATAAATAGCGATCCGTTAGTGTCGACGACCGAACGTCGTCACCATCGCGCTCACCCTGCCCTGCTCTCGGCTCTCGGAGCCGTGACCTAGATTAATTTGAAAAAACATCGATTATGTCACGGGGTGCCGGCAAGTCGAAAATCGAAAAGCCGCACCCGCTCACCGTAGGGGTGTGGGAGCAGTGAGTCGAGCGAGAGCGCTAAGCCCTGGCAAAGCTTAAATGGGCTCTACACGGGGACGGGGGACGGGGGATGCTAATAATGCAAACGCCCTTCAGACTCGATAGGGACAAGCCGAATTTCAGATGCGCGCGCGGGCCCTCGACGGCGCGGTGCGTCCCTGTGTGCGTGGAAGGGCCCTTGCGTACGTGACGTAGATCACGGTGCGGGACGAAGGGCGATGAGGTTGAGCCCCGCCCGCATCTCACCTCTGCTCAGATGCGTTCTCAAACTAAGGTCGGAGACCGCAGACTGACTCGCTACTATTATACTTAAGTTTCCATGTCTAAATAATTAACATACGAGCTATGAACTTCTAGTGCCGCTTCTAAATCCGTATTTTCATGTATGCAACGTGACTAGACAAGCGAAGCGTTTACGAATTCCGGTTTCTCCGCTATTCTGTTACCATGCGGTGCTAGGTAGTTCTTAAAGCTATTCTCGCATGATAAAAATAACGTAGTCACTGTGACGTAATAATGTTCCGATTTAACGTAAATGGTAAAGTTATTTCGAGTATAAACCATGAACACTTATCATAACGCCAAGAGACTGAAAATCCTGAACAAAAAGTATTAGGATTACTATTATGAATTACGAAATTATTAAAATATGACCAGAATTATTTTCTGATATAAATGAAGCAGATTATTTTATTACCTTACTTACTTATATAAATATTATAAAAGAAACTAATCTACTTACAAGACCGGTTTCGCTGAAGCAGGAATATATATTAATATATTATCCATATCAAAATGCAAGGAATTTATTACTTTGCAATATTGTATAATGTTTATAAAAGAGGCACGTGCCACGCTGGCTATAAATAAGCTCTATAAAAGATCGTAACGTAATTAAGAAACAAAAACAACGGTTGTGGTGTTTTACTTGACCACATAAGAGAAAACTAAGCACTGAGAGAACAGCTTCCAAGACCACCGGAAAAGTTCATCGTTGATGGAGAAATTAACTACGAAATGCAATTACAGTACAGTGCAAAGTAGCGTTCGCGAGCAAGCAAACACGTCGGGAAATTTTATCGCTTTCTACGCGGTACGTCCGTTTATTTACTACGGTAACGTAGTAAAACTCAACAATGGTCCGATAAAAGGCGGTTTTCTTTTCAAGTCTTATCACGCTAGACTTTCAGCGAAAAATTTTGGTCAAAACTTCTTAAGGAAGTTCTTAATTAACTAAATTTTTCGACTATCTTGTCATAAATTGTCCCAATCTACTTGGAAGTAAATAAGGGTTATTGGCACATTCAGATAGTAGAGAAAAATCATATCAAAATCAAGAATATGAGAAGATGAAGCAACCGACTGATCATTACTGCTTATTGCGAGACCACGGGGCCTCGAAATATGATGTTAGGTTACTTTATTGTTGGTAACTTGCTTCCTTCGTGTTTGTGTATGTTGACGACTTCTACTATACATAGTCTTACTATACTCGTATTCATAATCAAACGGACTAAACTGACAGATTGAAAAGTCACTTTTCAAAATAATGCTGCCTGCTAAAAAACCGTAGTGATGGATATTGTCAAGTTCATATCGTTCAAAATAATTACTCAATAATTATTAATTGCCGTCAAACATATAAAGTGCTGCCAGTGGAAGTGCAGGTAGAAAAGGAAAACCATATTGTGTTAAAAAGTTGTTCTATAAATTGCTACAGGGAAAGTAACATTAATTTGATGATTTATAAACTTGGATAGATTGAAATCGTACATAAGTGAGGAACTACATCTTCTACAAAGATTACTATAAATATATCGAAGTAGATCATTGGTGTGAAATTATTAAGTTTGTTAACATAACTTCACAAGTTAATAAAAAGATTAATTTTCTGAACATATGTTAATAAACTTAATATTTTTATCCCCGCACTATTTCAATTTTGGCAAAAAGTAGTAACACACGTAATGTCAGTTTAGTCCGTTTAATTAAGAATCCGAGTATAGGTACTAGGTAACCCAGGAGCAGCTGATTTCATGGCATGACAGGTGTGACAGCAGCCGGCATACACCTGCCCTGGGCACGTGCCACCGCAAGCTGCTCTAGCAATTAAATAGCATCCATTACTCACATCCGTAAAAGAATTGATATCCAACAACTTGACATTATCCTACACATGCCTACAGCAGCTGACTTTCAAATGCCAACAGCAATTGCATAATTCAAATATGATTCAAATGCTACGTACAAAAACAATGGCGTATCGTAAAAATATGTAAAAAAATACGAGTTATTTTCAGTCTGTAACCATTTTTGTAGATTATTCCTTGAAAAACAATACATATTTATGTGTACCGAGAAACCTCTGGATTTCGATTACAGGGTCTTTTATAACGTGAATAAATGAATGTTGATGCGCCTACTCCGAAAAAATACTCAGTAAAGTAGATACTCCATAGACTCTAAATCTGGTAACTATTGTGGTCAGAATACGCGTTCTAGAAGCGTATTGTGTTTTATTGTCGAGCTTAAGTAATGTTAAGCCAATAGAAATATCGTTTCCGGCTTAGTATAACGAGAAAGGACTCGGCTAGCATATTGATGAACAAGTTTGCGAAACGGGCCAAGCGGGTCTAACAAGTAACTGGAGGGCTCCAGAGAGTGGTACCGTTACTCGATGCTCGAAGCGGTTAGCGGTGTTGCGTAGATAAACCTCGGACCGGCCTACGGTAGATAGCCAATATTATGATGCATGGCGACTGATAACAGTTGCGACTTGCGTGTGACAACTAGATATAGATTACGAAGCTTAGCAACACTGGGTGCCGTAATCAAATCTGCCTATTATACATACGTATTACGAAACCAGCCTCGATAACAAGTCTTTAGAATTGGTAACGTTGACGGTCTTCCTGTTTTTAATAATGTATTGCTATACTGTATGTAATACAGTAATTTAAAGGATATGGTGAAGAAACAGAAATAAATATGCTTCGTTTAAATTGAACTCATCAAAATTTCTGAACAGTTCAGTATTACCGGTTTGGTGACCAATGAGCTATGACGCAAGACAAAAGTGCGCGAATTCCACCTGATATGGCTATCGAGCTCATGACTCACATGGGTACAGTTTCCTGTAAGATGACAAAGAAGGCAATCGTATTACAATTTCTCGTCAATGCTAGATCATTAGATGACTCAAATGTTTCCGGACCCGGAACCAATGTAAATATTTTACCATTTGGAAAATCCAGGTGAATGTAACAGAGGAAAATCTGAGAATGTCCGAGTCTCGTACAAGTTTACCGTTCGCGAGCAACTGTTAATATGTAGGTACGTGCTTTGACTAAAATAATCAAAGAATGCCATAGCGGTGCATAAAATGCATTAGAGGCTCTGTATGGCAGCAAGGTAAGGTAGCATAGCATCGCGTGCGATCGTGGCTATAACTACACTCTACCGACCTACATTTTATGCGACGGCCGACTCATTATTTCCTACCCCGCTCACGCATTAGACACCCTTACGTTTTCGTTACTCTCGCATATCTTGGCAATATTACGCGGACTTCTCATGTGAGTCGGATGAATGAGCAAGGGCTGCTTCATCGGGCTACCTGCAAAAATACCAAAAAAAAACACGCACAAAATAATGCAAAGGAACAAAAACACGACCTCTCGACGGGACCAGCTTCAGCGCCGTCGACGTAGGTGTCTGCATTTTGGAAACAAAACACAATAGAAAGAGTCGCGTGCGAACGCGATGCAGTGATAGGGGCGGCAGGCGGAGAGAGAGAGCTGGCACTAGGGCCAACGTAAACAAACTGCGATCGGGAGCTTCGACCGCACTCACCATTTTGGGGATATTTAGATCCGGGGCTGACAGGTGTGCGGCCGCAGCGGCCCACGTAGTGAAGAGCGGAGACGTCGTCAGGGATACCAGCTCAAGCAATCGTTCACACAAAATGTTTCAAATCACACTCTCGGCACAAATAAATACGACACGTCCCGTCCTACACTACGTTCGCGGCTCGCGCCGATGCAGTTTACGTCACCGCATCCCGCTCCCGACTGGCAATACGCGGCGCGCGCGAGCGACGACCTCGCGCTGCAGCGTGCACGGCCCCGCGCCCCGCACCGCTGCCCTTCCCCGCCCCGCGCGCGGGCCCTATCGCCACACCCCGCGCGACGCGCTCGTCCTACGTCCGGTGAATCACGATGTCGACACGAACGCGAACGACGTTCGACGACAAAGCGTGCGACCAACACAAGAGCTTTTCTAATTTGTACAAATCTTCAAATATTAAACTGAACAAGAAGCGAGATGTTCGAAATTCCGCGCTTATGCGTTTCAAAGCTCGTTACCACGTCTATTTACACAACACATCAATTCGAGACTGAGTGAAATATTTTACTAACGCATATAACAACTCTCTGCCCAAAACTATTTTGGAAATAGAATGAAGTGTAATTAACGTTTCCTTTTGTATGTGTTAGTAATAAGTGGATCAAATTAGGAGGATTTACGATCTCTTAAAACTTAAGTAGCTAGGTACTTATCTCAGGTTTCCTAAGGCAAGTCTCAAAATTTTACCGCTTTTATTAGCGTCTCGTGTAATTATGCAATTTACATTTAATTTCACATACAATTATCAATTTACTTCTAATTCTCATATCGATTTATGAAACTTTCCATGTATATGCGATCCGGATGACAATAAAATAATTTAGTACCATCGAGCTAATATGTATTAAATTAATAAATACTGAGCGTATTAGTAAGCTGAAGTAACAGTGGGCTGGTCGTGACGATCGCCGAACTAATAACCACTGTAGTCGACGTGTTCTAAAATTAAGACCACGAAACGGAATATGTAGCTTAGGACGCCCTAAATGGAGTGACGATATATGTATGTAGCACTATAGTCTATTAAATTAAATATAGCTTGATCGAAATGAACTAAGTCAAGAGCCTCTAATAGTGCTAGGGTAATTCGGTTCAAATCGAGTTGTTATTTTTTTTTTTTTGGCATCGTAATTTATGCATTCTGCCAGTATCGAGTATAATATTAAAGATTTTCAAGTTTTTAGAGTACCAAATCAAATAATATGTCTCTAAATCACAGTTAATCACACGAAATTAGTCGCGTCTAAAGCATGCCCAAGTAAAGTTGTGGCGACTTTACTATAAACTTTTACGCAGTTTTGAAAACAACACAAAAAGACATTTTGCACCACAATATATCACTTGTCACACTCGTGCATGAAATTCAACACTCAATGAATAAAACACCACAATAATTAATCATTAATTCGCGAAAAAAAAATGTATAAGAAAATAATACAATGCAGCGACATGATTTTTCCGTGTTCCCGACAAAACTGCATGTGTGTATTTATCGACTGGAAGTGTTTTTCACGAATGGTACTTCTAATAACAACAACATTTTATTATGTTCACGTTTTTATGGTGTGGCGAACCTCTTTTGGCAGACATGCATCCTCTGTGGGCCGCCTTAATATTAATTAATAGGTTTTTGTTCTCGATTTATCAGAGATAGAAATTGGAAAGAAAATATCTGGTTCGTAGAGTAATTTAAAAAAAATATATACAGAGCATATTCCAGCGTTTATGTCGATCCAAGATCCTGTCCCCATCTCCAGCTTCTCGTGAATGAGGTGACCGGTGCGGTCGCCCCTCAATGGATTAAAAGTCCTCTATATTGGATATATCCTTAAACTGCAACCAGAACCACCGGAAGACGGGCAGCAACGTCCTCCCGGTTAACGTTAGTGAGCATTCTGCGATCCCCAAGCAGCCTGCCAGTGTGCGTGGGGATTAAGGCAACACCTTTTATTTGAGGTTGATAGTTTATTTTTCTCCTTTGATGTGTTTCCAAACTTTTCTTAACTAATCCCAGTCACAGTAGATTTTCCAATGCCAAGAGCATCAGCAACTCTATCACATACTTGCGACACTGGCATTAGCGGTCCACCATTTTGATTTTTACGTTCAACGTAGACCCTCAAGAGAATCACAAATTCACGACATTCACTATCCAAAACCGTCTTTTTGCCCTTTTTGGCATTGTGTCAACAAAACAATATAACAATAACGACAAATCGACAAAAACTCAACAAATAACTTTACAACTTCACTTTAAATAACAGATATTTTATGAAATAAAAACACGTTGCAAAGCGTGAGCACTCGTACTAAATCAAATCAAACAAGATAGCGGAATAAGAAAATAGTATACCACCTGTAAAAAGTCGTATATTTGGGAGTTTCAACAAAAAAACAATACAATCATACATCATACAGCTTGGCTTAAATTTCGTCTGACATATTTTGACACATAGAAATACTAGTTCCATTTCAAGACTTGTTTGCCAAGCAGTAGGTACACCTAACTTCACAGCGGAACGCTGTTTTTTTAAATATGGCAATCACAGAATTTGTGCATTTGCAAAATAAAACGATAGATTTTATTTTGTTTTATTTATACAGGAAAAACGGGGATTATCCGATTTAATTAAACGTGAGTAACGTTTAATTAAATCGGATACTCTGACTATAATTTCGATCACATCCAGTGACCTTTTTCAAAGAGTGAAAACAGAGCCCGACGCGCGTGCGGCTGCGTCCTGCTTTGCACACAAGCAAATAAAACAAAATGTCTCAAAACCACGTCAGTTTTCATAATAAGATAGATTTTAAGTTTATCAATATTACCAAATCCCTAGAATTTTATTCATTTTGACGTAACCTTAGGATTTCAGAATGGAAAAATATGGTTATTGTCATGTTATTGTTTTATGATAATCCAAGCTAAATGCAGTACCGTTTTATAGTTCAAATTTAGTTTTACTATTCACACGTACATCTCTTGTAATAATATTCATAGTAGTTTTACGCGCAGATAACCAGTGATCTTTGTGTTACAAATAAGTTTGATTTGTCAGACGATATAATAAAGTTACGCGGTGAAATTCCGTGAGCTGCCAAATCGATCAAACTACATTTAATAGAGTATAGCACTGCTGGCATTTGTTTGAAGCGAAATCCAAAAACTGTCTGAGTAGCGTGCCTTGGGAGACGTCTACGTCCAGCAGTGACTATGATAGCTTAAGATGATGAAGAGCTGATAGTGTCAGGAGGTGGATAGTGGGCCTCCGTCCACTTAGATCCACCGCCAGGCTCCACTGGTGGAGCAAAAGCAAAAAAAAACTCCTCTTGAATCCACCAGTGGATCCACGGGTCTTTTTTGCCTCTTAAATCCACCTGTGTATCTAAAGAAAATTGTTTTGCACTATTGTCTATTAATAAACCCATCGATTTTGGCTTTTAATTTAAACTGATAAAATTGTTTTTTTTTAAATACTGTATTGCTACCTGCGTGTAATGCCATTATTTAGCCAGGTAGGTATTTGGTACGCAGATGTGGCCGTGTGTTAGCGCGCTAATAGGGTAGTGGCATTATTAACGTCGTTAGACGTTAGGCGATAGTCGAAATGAAATTATAGTATGGCCACCCATATAGCTCATTGCTTAATACGGCATTTATAGCACGTTAAGTATTCCGATAATTGGACGTAAAGCGTCACGCAGGTGAAGCCCTCGCATAATAATTAGACGATTAGTACTAAAAACTTTTCCATAATGCTGATTGCTTCAATGGTGCTTAGTGCTGAAAATTAAAAAAGACACGTGTTTTAAGGAATCGACGTCAACATAATGGAACCTTGCTTTTCTACTTCCTTGCAAAAAAAAACATCTGCAGCGCAGGTAAAGGACGCTCCATAAATCAACACTGAAAAAAACAGTCACAGATGCCAGCCGCTGGCATCTCTGTGGGACCAGGAACCAAACGACCTACTTTTTAATCATGATTCATTTCCGGAACAGAGCTGAATGGTCGACTTGCTGAATTACTTAATTAGAACAAGGCCGATACGTCTGCGCGATTGTTACGTTAAAATCGTTAGGCGCCCTCTCGTGTGCAGTGGAATAAAGTAGCAACTTTGACGCGATGGCCGCATGCCTCAGGGCGTAGATTCAAGTCCCAATAACGAGCTTGACCTGCCAGCGCAGGAAAACAAGAAGAATTGATACGAGTCAAGCGTTAATAGAAAAAATAGATTAAGTAATCGGACTGTTGTAGGCATTGCGTGTATACCTATAGAGCACTCACGCTCACTAAAAAGCTTTTTCTTGCGGCGGCGTCGTGTGTCGGGTCGCTCTCTTCCCTCCAATATGATAGATAGATAGATAGAAACTCTTTATTGTGCACACCAAAAAAACAATAGAAAAAGATACAAGAACCTTATGAGCTAGTGCCACAGTTGGCGGCCTTATCGCTAAAAGCGATCTGAATATGGTTAAGGAGAGCGATGGCTGGCACATGCGTCAACTCGTGAACGGGTGCTGCTTGCGGGAGCTGGACTGCTCGGAGTATACACGGAATTCTAGCAATAATTCGTAATACTTAATTAGGTTCTTTTGGTATATTCATTTTGTAAAGCTTTTAAGTTATTAAGTGTAAAATTAAATTAATAAAAACAATTAAATTGACAAAAGGCACGGACCCGCAGTCCGTGGAGCTAATAAACAATTATTATAAAAAAAGCCGTCAAGGTCGCAGATGACTCTTTCATCTGCGACTCGGACGAGGGTTCCGTACCATCACATGTACTAAGTAATCCGCGATAGTAACGAATATTTTGTGAACATCACTTCAAGAGATTATAGGTCATAAAGATCGGAAAGACAGATAGGACACGGTAGGCGGCTTAATAATATGGTTCCGTTGAATTCTCTTTGGGTACGAAACCCTAAAATAATTTCCACTCTCGTTCAATACGCCAACTGGGAAATAAATAAATAAATGTGTGATGCTAACTCAGACATATATTTTGTTGTTGTTTACAAAACTCCGTGAAAGTTCTTAACAAAGCCGCAACAACTTCACTAAGTCATGACTTGTACTTGACCGTGACTGTTTTTAATTATTTATTTTTGATATGTTATCACGAACTTGAAAAGTTATAATGCTTGTTAGACTGGCAGAATGTAAAAAGTGCGATGCCAAAAAGGAAGAAAGAAAAAGAAGGACACTGATACCTACTTGGGAAAAGGTTTATACAATGTAAAACTCTTTTCTCTATAAGAGTGACATTGGGGTAAGAAAAGGTTAAAAACTACAAGTGAAACTCTTACAAACAAACAAAATAACCATTTAAGTATTGGCTTGAGAAATGACGATATATCTACAAATTATCAGTTTACAGATTTTTCACATAACAACTGTTATGAAACCTTGCCAAATTTCATGAATCTAGGTCATCGGGAAGTACCTTTGAATTTTTATTTAGTTCATTCTAAAAAACTCGCAAAAATGGCCGTAACTTTTTATTGTGTTGACTTACAAGCTTGATTTTTTTACAGCTTCAAGAGCCTACCTACCTTGTGGTCCGTGCACTTTGATTGCTGACTTTCTGAGGGAACGATCGATCAATGGCTATATAAAGAAAGAAAGAAAGAAAAACTTAAATCGTTGTTGTATATATCGTTGTATCGTTGGGATATCTCAGGGGTCGGTACACCCGCAACTCTATTTATGCTGCTCATCAATGATCTGCTTATACCGGCATTTTTGAGAACGCAGATGTGGAAAGGCACATATCCAATCACAAAGTCAGCAAGGTAAGCGTTAATAAAACACAAGATGTTGAAAATGTTGAAGAATGTTCTTCTTTCCACTAATAAGCATCCATTTAAACTATCACCAATATTTCGTTGTATTCCTGTACCTTTGGCAGGCCATCTTGGTTTCTTGGGGTTTACGGTACACGGACTACACGGTATGTATTATAAATATGTATTTACAACAAAAAAAAACTTATATAAGTATTCTATCAGCTATCTAGTTTACATATTTCAAGCTTTGCTTAGTTTAGGGCTAGATGGCGCTGTGTGAAAAATTTCCACCTATATTTATTTATTTACGATCAACTATGGGCCCTACTATTAAAGGTCAAAATTTAAATTAGCAGGTAAAAACTGAGCGTCCAGGGCCTGGGCCTGGGTAAGGTCGGGCGGTGTTTGAAACTGCCCCGCGGGGAAGTTATTCAAGCTTTGCTTAGTTTGGGGCTAGATGGCGCTGTGTGAAAAAATTCCAACTATATTTATTTATTTACTTACGATTACGATCAAATATTCAAATTCAAATTTATTTTATTATCTATGATATTAAATTCAAAATACATTACAGTGGGCCCCAAACTCGGCTAGTATTCTGGGGTCCTACGAGAGAATTTTACTGACTTGAGTTATTGCGCGCGTTAACTAGTTTTATAATTTAAATATATGTACTAAAATAATCCAAGATAATGAAAAAAAAGATAGTAGTAAATTAAATTATTTAAAGACAGGTGAATTCAATACATACATTTGTGTGAATTATATTATATAATTATACATTTTTATAAAACATTAATAAGCAATTTCCATAATTATACAACAACAAAATATAAATGTTTAGTTTAAGTTTCGTTGCGCAAACAGTCCTGACTTTCGGAAGAGAAGCTGGATTGATACGAGTGCTTCTCCTAGTACCTAGGTGGCGCATCTACTGTGTGTGCTTTGGCGATGGCATGTATAATAAAGAGCTGGCGGACAGTGAGTAGTTGTGCCTCCTGGTAAAGTTGCCCAATGGAATATGGGCCCTACTTATGGTCAAAATATAAATTAGCAGGTATAAAACTGGGCATCCTGGGTAAGGTCGGGCGGTTTTTGACACCGGGCGGTCTATGAAACTGCCCCAGTTACCACACACTATACCAACCAAGCACAAGTCTGTTCATGCATGGAATAGTGCTGCCACCTTTGGGACAACCCAGCCAAAACCACCTCGAATCTTGAACGGTGCATTCGACTTTTAGGCGATGAAAAAATGTTTGCTAAAAAACTTCTTGGCCAAGAGAGATTTGACGTTTTAATTTACTTAAAGGGACCTGAAGTTTCGGAGGATAAAAATATTTTTTTTCTGTAAATAAGTATGAGTTCTAAAACTGTATCCAGAATCCAGGCTCGGCGCGCATGCCTAATTGGAATTAAAAGCCAGATACTTTGACAAACCATTAACACAGAATATCTAATAACGCATACGTAATATGCTTCGATACTTAGTATTGAAACACTTGTAGTGGTAGGACCGCCTGAGAAAGTACCACACCTTTGCCAGTAAATGAGTTCGCACATTATACAGACTCGACGCCGGCTCCACTCTGACTTGACTCACGGACAATTGGAATGTAACCTTTATATCGCGTTTCTTACGATGTAATTATCAACATTTGATTTAAAATGTATACGCATGGTCTTCGCGACGTACATTTACGTTGCTCACGCATTGTAACACGACAACGCGCTTACGACTGGCGGGCGGCGCGAACCCGGCGTAAAAAATACAACTCCTCCAATTGAAATTCGAAGTGCTCAAGATTCAGGTCTCACTCATCTCATAGTAAAGGCCGTCACAGACGACGAAGATGCTATAATATTTCATGTTAAGATTCAATATCGCTCTCTATACAATTTGAAACATAAATTATCTTCGTCACCTGCAGGGCTAACATGCGCACAGCGAGAAAAATTTGTCGATTCTTAAAAACAGGACAAGGCTACGAATCTGTATAAGTTTGTCTCGTTTTCGCACGACATAAAGACACGACAAAATTTTCTCGCGGTGCGCATGTTAGCCCTGCTGGTCGTCATTTGTTTTGTATGAGTAGCGAAATTGAAATGTGTTCTAAGCTAACATGAAATATTATAGCATCTTCATCGTGTGTGACGGCTTTAAACTGTCGCCGAAATAATATCTGAACCACTCGTTGACGACCCGTTACCCACTCATCGACACCATGTTGTCCAGTGGTCCTTCGTCTAATGATAAGATGTTGAAAACGAGTTTTTTTACCAAAGAAATTACAGGGTATGAAGAGATTTCACATCTAATATCTCAGGGTGACGAGCGCAGTGCAGTGCGGCGCAGGATTGTGTTCGCGAGTTCACAATTCTGCCACTGCTACTGTTAGTGGCAGGCGTGACGCTTACCACAAGGCGTACGTCTTGCTCGTCTCGTCACTAGTGACTGTAAAAAAAAAAGAAAACGCATCTAAACGTAAATGTGCACCTATAACTGCTTAGTGCAAGCTAATTTGTAAGTACCCTTTTTTGTATACGACAGTGTGTCGATTTTCCACTGTAGCGCTTGGCTCGTTGACTTTACCCGGCTCCTGCCTATCGAATATCGACACTATTAAATACGAATAGAGTACAAAATAGCTTGCACTGAATAGAACATGTGAGTAGTTATACAGTAACCGGCGGTATATAATGCACATCGAGCTAAAGCGATATTCGGCTGGTTTCGGCTTCGTAGAGCGTCGTCTCAGCCACGCAGTACATTATGCTACGTTCGACAGAGACGACGCTCTACGAAGCCGAAACTAGCTCCATCTTTAGCTCGATGTGCAATATTTACCGCCGGTTACTGTACAGTAGTTTGTAGATATACTGTGGTTCAAGAGCTACGGCCGCAAGTCGCTCATCACAATTCCTTATCCTCCATGGGTTCAACTATGTTGAGATGCGTTTTCCATGGGAATGAATCTTGTGCGTTTTCTTTTACAAAACTATAAATCCACTTCTATCAATACACTTTTCCTTTTTTTTTTTCTAGTTAATGCTGGGACGTCCATTAATTAAGCGAGGCGCTTAGGAGGGAGGGGGTCAAACTGAATCTAACCTCACCTCATGTGGGGAGAGGGCGGGCATCACTGCAAATATCATGTAATATATTTTTCCGCAAGTAGGACTCTATACTACAGAGTCCGCCTGGGGAAGTCTCTATTGGTAGGACTCTACTGCAGAGTCCGCCTGGGGAACTATGTAGTTAGTAGGACTCTACTGCAGAGACCGCCTGGGGAAGTATGTAATTGTAGGACTCTACTGCAGAGACCGCCTGGGGAAGTATGTAGTTGTAGGACTCTACTGCAGAGTCCGCCTGGGGAAGTATGTAGTTGTAGGACTCTACTGCAGAGTCCGCCTGGGGAAGTATGTAATGGTAGGACTCTACTGCAGAGTCCTCCTGGGGAAGTATTTTGTGGTAGGACTCTACTGCAGAGTCCGCCTGGGGAAGTATGTAGTGGTAGGACTCTACTGCAGAGTCCGCCTGGGGAAGTATGTAATTGTAGGTTTTGAATCGCCAAGCAGTAGTGTTGTAGAAATTACTTGGTATGAAAAGATTTAACATCTAATAGCGCGGTGCAGGCGCAGTGCAGGCGCGTCGCTTACCACCAGGCGAACGTCTCGATCGTCTCGTTAATCAATTGCAAAATGTAAAAATTGCAAGTAAACTGGCAAAAAATTAGATCAAGCTTGAAGGAGCAGATGATTTTATTGAAAATCCAACGCAATCTGACGTATTTACTAAAAAAATAAGCATTATGACAAATAGCACGTGAGATTGGGAGCGAAGGCGAGGGGGGGACGAGACAAATCTCACCAAGGGGGAGAGGATTTCGAAAAATCGCCCTCAACACCTCACGTAATTAATGGACGCCACCTTTCAAATGTAGTTGTGAGTCGAACTCACCATTCAAAAGCATTGTAGTGGTAATAGCAAAGCCCAAGTCCATACAGGAAAAGCGGGTCCTTCCAGTTTTCCTGCTCTAGAGCATAGAACTTCTGGTAGGCTGACATCGCTGAAACAAACATTAGTATTCTTTTAATGCCTTATTTAAGTATACTGGCTTCCTACTTCAGACTTAAGCAAACAGACAATCTATAGTTTAGCAAAAAAAGTTATGAAACAATACCTTTTTTTCAACCGATTTCAATATAGGTTCTCAATTCGACTGTATGTTTTTTTTAATGTTTGTTACACGATTACTCCGCCAATTATGAACTGATTTTGATGATTCTTTTTTTGTTTGGTAGATACTTTAGAGGTGGTCCCATATAAGTTTTATCGAAATCGGTTCTGTAGTTTGGTTTTTAAATCAAAATTACTAGAAAATATGAAGATATCATCCAGGTATTCGAAGTTGAAGTCGGTTGTATTTTTTTTTAAGTGTTTTATACTCTACTGGGAATGCTGTGGAGTGTGGATAATCACGTCAGTGCGGCAATTTTAGCTGGAACCGACAAAATCATGTCGCCGCATTGTATTACTTTCCTTTCCTACTTTTTATTATGTCCCTTAAGTTGTGTTTTCGAGTGTAAACGTATATAAATGGTGGCGTTTTATTCATTAAATGCCGATTTACGCGCATGATTTGGGCAAGTAATAAAGTATGCAAAAACCGTATTGTTTATCATACAAAAAATTTAATGAGGCCAAATAATTTTCAAGACGGTTGTACAGTATTCTCTCGAAAACTTTGGAAACTACGGGGAGAACCGAGATGGGGCGGTAATTTCCCGGTTCGGATTTGGATCCAGACTTATACACGGGAGTGACTATTGCAATTTTTAGGCTATCAGGAAATAAACCGAGAGATAGACATTTATTTATACAGCCCGTTAACTCGTCGACAATTAAATGTTTTACACATTTGTTTTCTTTTCGTGTTCCTTTCAAATATCTGAAGAAGCTTGTAGTAAAGTTGTCACAACTTAACTAGGGCATGATTGGACTTGACCGTGACTTACTGTGTGTTACTTTGACAAAGACTCATATGTCTGGAGAAATAAAGAACGATCAAAAATCTTTTTTATGTATTGTGACTTGTCCATGCCCATGAAAAATTTATAATTTAAAGACACGTCTCATGCTAGGGCTTCACCTGCGTGACGCTTTACGTCCAGTTATCGGAATAATTAACGCGCAATAAATGATGCACTAAACAATGCGCTACATGGGTGGCCACACTATCATTTGACTTTGAATATCGCCTAACTAATAACGACATTAATAATGCCACTAGCCCATTAGCGTGCTAACACCCGGCCATATCTGCGTCAAATACCGCGCTAAATAATGGCATTACACGCAGGTGAAGCCCTAGCATTAGGGTGATTTCATCCAAACATTCTCCTACTAGGTAAAAAATAAAAAATACGCAATAACCCATAACCCCCCAATTTTAGTATAATTCCAGCTAAAATCATTGAACCTGAAACAGGAGCTTCTTTCTAGCATTCAGAACTATTTGCGATAGAGTATGTCAGAACACGTATCAACGCCAATGGTTAACTTTTTTATATCTTTTCACATTTAAATAGTTACCATAATGGCAAAAACTGTACAGACTTAGTACACCTATTCTATAATATCAGGAATGTAACAACCATTCACCTTTTGCATAGTCTTCAAGCAGAAGATGGAAGTGACCCAACTTGCAGTAAGTCTTAGGATCAATGCAGATGTCTCTTCTGACGACGGGCGAACTGGATCGCTCCTCTTCCTGAAATGAGTATTCAACAATAATTGCTAATTGTGTGCCAGAGTTTTGGCGGGAACACGGAAAAATGACACACATGTCGCTGCATTCTATTATTTTCTTAAATAAGTGTTTTTTCGCGAATTAATGATTAAAACTAGCGGTGTTTTATTCATTAAGTGTTGAATTACATGCACAAGTGTGAGCATGTGGTATAATGTGGTGAAACATGTATTTTCGTGTTGTTTTCAATACTCCGTAAACGCCCATAGTAAAGTCGCCACAACTTTACTAGGGCATGACTTAGACTCGACTGACTGACTGTGATTTGATAACACATATATAACTTGATACTATATAGACTTGAAAATGCATATTACTTGACAGTGGCTGAATGCACAAAGTGCGAAGCCAAAGACTAAGAAAAAAATAAAAAAAATGTGTGTCACTCTTCCTAATTTCTGGGTATTCACTTCTAATTAATACGCCCTTACTAATTCATTCCATATACACAGAAACCAAGAATTGTCTTGGTTTCTGTTCTGGAAAGTTTACAATGATTGACTGCCTTATAGCTCAGTTGGTAGCATGCCTGCCTCCAGAGCTGTAGGGCTTGAGTTCGCTCCCCAACCAGGGCAAACATTTATGTGACGTACACGGATGTTTGGAGGCAGCTGCCCGCCCGAGAGAGCCCCAAAAACCGCCGCCGCTGTCGCTATCTCGAACCTACCATTTTTTAAATTTTTTTTGGTTTCCAAAGGGTTTTCTATGGATTTTATGGCTGTCATACATGATATACCGAATGGACTAATTTAACAAAAAAGCTTTTATTTGGAAATAGTACAAAATCTACAGAATTTAGAGGGCAAATCTACTGATTTGGTATTTTCTCGTCCGTGAACGCTGACGGGTGCGTCATCAAGTCAAGAATGGCATTGGGTTTAATGTATTTTTTCAGATTATGATTATACCAATTTCAGCTGTTTTTTCAGCTGAAATTGGTTGTTCCTTACTGATCCTTGGTCAATTCATCCTTTTTTTAATTCACAATTATCTCAACTCGTCCTAAATCTGTATTCTTAACTCGTCCGACTGAATATATTTTAAATTATTTTCCTAATTCATCCGGAATGTAATCTTGACTCATCCCATGCTCTATCCTAACAAAAAAAAAAGTTATGGATAGCAGCAAAATTAAGCATTATTAAACTTCGTTCTTATATTCTTAGCTCTTAGAAATCTGTACAAGTCAGAAGCCTAATATTTTAAAACAAAGCCAAACGAGTATAATTGATAAGTATTTTAGAGTACTGCTGGGTAGAAATTCTGGAAAGCCTCAAAGATTTAGCCGGAATATTTTATAACCTTTTTAGAACCTTTATAAGCTGGTTATAAAATGAAATACACTGTTGAATACTTCTGTAAATATTCGCTGACGTCTAAATATTAACATACTTCTTCACAATAGAGAATGGCTAGTTTGCAGAAGTTTGCAGAGGTAAGACTATATTGCAGAGCCCGCCTGGGGAAGTACCACACCTTTGCCAGTTATTCAAGCGCCAAGCAGTAGAGTGCAAGCATTACTGTGTTTCGGTTTGAGGGGCAATGTTACCAGAGAAATTACAGGGCATGACGAAATTTGACATCTTATATCTCAGATTGACGAGCGCAGTGCTGTGCAAGGCATGATTTTATTCGCAAGTTCACATTTCTGTTACTGCTATTGTTATGGGCAGGTGTGATACTTACCACCAAGCGAACGTCTCGCTCATCTCGTAATCCATAGCATAAAAAAAGGCTGTTGCGCTATAGTGAAGTATATAACTGAACTAATTTCCATGTTAGAGGAAGCTTAAATTGTATTTTTTTATACAATTCGTGGCATTTATAAAAATATTGAAGTTGGATGAGATAAGAATACAAAAAGGATGGATTAAGAGTGAGTAATAAAATGTTAAAATATCTGTTGGACGAGTTGTGAGTAGAAAACGTTTGAATTAAGAAAAACTAGTACGAAGGGTGAGACGTTAATACATTATAGGACGAGTGAAGAACGATCCGGAAAAGTACAAATCTACAGATTTTAGAGGGCAAATTTACTGATTTTGCATTGTCTCATTCAAAAGCACTATACGCTGTTATAGGGTTACATCCCCTTCCTCCGCCCCCCATATTATCAACTTGCCCCCCCCCCCCCCTGGGCCCAAGGCTGGTGACGCCCTTGATATAAGGGCGAGTAATTTGTGCACAAGGATACATGATCCCTAGTTATTGTCTATAGTTGTGGTATTAGTATACTGAAATGGCAGTGGCAAGGTCATATGTGTAACAGAACTGATAGCTATTAAAATGTAAACTTACACATTCTAGACCAGAAATATGGAGTGTAGAATAGAAGGAGTACTGTCTCTGTGTCTCTATATGTATAATTATGAAAAACTGACAAAATAAAACTGTCGATAGGCGTAAAATAAGGGTGGCGCTAGTGAACATGAACAAGCAGAGTAAATTTTTAAACTTCCACTTCGTTATGGCAGTTTTCTTTTCACAACTTTTAACTTTACTACACAAATTTTGCCCATAATATTGTTCTATTATTTATTAAAATTTTCTAAACAATCACTAAAACGCATTATTTAAAGTTTCACAAAAAATTACTTGGCACTAGCATACACTTAGCTACTTTCTACACTCCATAACCAGAAACCAAGAATTGGCAAATGTAGCTACAACCCCCATACTTATGCCATACCCACTAATAATAGATTAGTGTATTAGACTCTCTGGCCACATAATTTTAGAGATTTATAGCGGCCGCACACTATAAGAATAACCCGATAGAAAGACCGGACGGTCGCGACTGCAGGCGCTCCGTGCTTACATTTTGTACTAGGTCCCGCACACCGCAAGAATTTTCTCGTGACGGCCGTCTCGCTCGCACCTGTTAATTGTGCGCTGTGTGTTACGGTCCGGCGCGCGCGAGAAAGACGTGTCACTCATAGAAATACCAATCATCAACCTACCCCTTTTGGAATAGTGGTGGTTACACTGTGGTGAAATTCTTCCTTATGAATTTGAAGTAAGGATTATAGATTTTCTGAATTCACTTACAATAACCTTTCTTGAAAATAAATAAAAATCTAATACTAGCATTTGACAAATGGGGTAGTGCCATTATGTACCTAAATTAACAGGTCTGTAGACTGACATACTCTGTTAATTTGCGCAGAAAGACTGCTTCACAAACAATTGCCAACAAAAATTGCAATAGGGTAGATGACTGATGTTTATATCGTTGAAACCAATAGCTTTGATGAAGAATTTAAGTTATAGTATGTTTATTGAAAAAATAATTTTAATCAGTTAATAATGATCTGATATACGTGCGTTTAAAGTTTTTGTTAGAGACAACTCTGTCCCTTTCCCACAAAACAAAAAATGACGTCACGCCTTACTTGTCAGAATAGAATTTATATGGAGTACTGAGAAGTGACGTCACGGTTTGCTGTTTCGCCTCTCTTTCTAGCATGATATTAAAATGCTTATAAGTTTCTTATTTTTGATCTGATTTTCATTTTATTTTCATGAATCAGCTATATTTATAAACCACATTTTAATAGGACAATTAAAAAAAACAGTCATCTAGCCTATTGTCACTTGCCGGTCCCAACAGAATGCCAGCGCTGATTTTTTTACAACCAGCATCACGCTGAGTTGGGACTGGCATCATGACAAAAAATATGGATACCTACCACTTGTTGCATGCATGTATGATTATGTCCTCATAATGTGTTTTTGTATCATAACTGTTGTCTGTTTTTTGTGTGTATCTATGATAGCGCGATTATTTGAGACTTACTAAGTATTCCTAAGTAAACTTGCATCGAAGAAACAACTGTGAATATAGCGTCCAATATTTCCATGAGTTTTCTTATCCATGATGAATACTCTAACATCTATGTTTTTGTCATGAATATTTTTTAATTGTATTGTATTATGCCAAGCTGCCAAGCTTCTAAGCTAAGCCAGCCTGTTTACATGCACTGTTATATTGAATTTTCTACTAATATTTTATTGCCTTTTTGAGCATTCATAAATACTTTAATCCGTTTATTTTTATTTTATATGCACACAATACAAATTACAACTTAGAAAGTTAATAAATAAAATTACTTGGTGAAATTAATGATATTTCTCAAAGAAGTTACATCAATTAGGAGTATGGGAATTTGTGGCTTCTAGCAGTAAAAAGTACAAAGAAAACATGGGTAAAAACTTACCAACACAAACTTAGCTTTAGTATAGGAAAAAACAAGTATACCTTGACTTGCACCAGCATTCCTTCCAAGTACTTGACTGCTTTAAGCACAAGTGCTCTAGTTCTGCCATGTTCTGTTCCACGCAGCTTCAGGAATCCAAATTGTCGACTGAAAATGTCAAGATTCCCTAGTCATCATATTGAAAAAGCCTAAACCACAAGTGCCACAGGCAGAATGTACCATGTAAAGAATCACTGTCTTTATCATCATCAACGACTGCCAGAAGACATCCACTGCTGGACGAAGGCCTCTCCCCTATAGGGGCGTTGCCATAATCCCAACGCTATCCAGGTGTCTTGAGGATCGCAAAATCGCAAAATGCTCATCACCGTTATCCAAGAGGACTGTGCTGCCCATCCTGATTGGTGGCTCTTACTGCAATTTTAGGACATACTACGACACTATTTACGACACTTTAGGTGCAGGACCTAGCCTGCACCTAAAGTGTCGTAAATATTATATTACACATATAATTAATGTACGGTTTTATGTATTAGTTACATTAACATATATTATATCCCCATATTATAGATCAGCTTAATCAACAAGTTAAGCACCAACATGATTGTTTCGATAAGGCAGAAAACAGAAGTAAAAAATCATTTTGTTACAATTACAAAAGACCTATATTGAAAGCTATACAGCAAATGTACAACGATATTAGCTTTTACATTAAATAATGGTACATAATTCACCACTAAACTTGAATGAATCCAGAGTTATAAATCTTGTTTTTAAAAATGAAATTGTACCTGTCAAGTTCCGATAAAACTTGCAACTCTTGAGAGGTTAGATGCAACTCTTCTTTTTCGTCCATTTTGCCTTTATTTGCTAAAACGAAGCGCTAACCACTTTAATGCGATAATTGCTTAACCATTGTCAAAAATTAGGCAACAAAACAATGATATTATATTTACTGAACTATGGGAAAACAAGACATTTTCAATACATCGTAATATTCGTAATTCGTATACAAATTACAAACACGTCTGACGTCTGTGACATTAGTCACGTGACTACAGGCATAGAGTAAGTAAATACTACGTATGTTGTTTTTAATAGTTCCTGGCCATGGATAATAGTCCTTCAGCCGAATACATATTTCTTCATCGATCCTTCTTTCTGCAGTTAAATGAGTCGTAGTCACAGTCCAAGTCACACACAGTAAGTCACAGTAAAGTCCAATCAAGCCCTAGTAAAGTCGTGGCAACTTTACTACATGCTTCTTCGGAGTTTTGGAAACAATACGAAAAGACACGTTTCACTACATTATATCACTTGCCCACTCTCTTGCTCGTAAATCAGCATGAATGAATAAAACGCCACCATTTTTATGCATTAACACTCGAAAAAGCACTAGTTTTGGAAAATAATACAATGCAGTGACATGATTTTCTCGCGTTCCCGCCAAAACTCCTAACTACAGGGTTGCTAGATCGAGTTTCTAAAATTTCCCATATTGAATGCGCATTGTAATATTTTCTTAAACTTGTGTTTTTTCACGAACTAATGATTAAAAATGGTAGTGTTTTATTCATTGAGTGTTGAATTACATGCACGAGTGTGGGCAAGTGATATAATGTGGTGAAACATGTATTTTCGTGTTGTTATCAAAACTCCGTAGAAGCTCATAGTAAAGTCGCCACAACTTTACTAGGGCATGACTTGGACTCGACTATGACTGGTTTCTTGTCACTGAATGTGATTTATTGACATATTTGACTTGATTTTAATAAAAGAAACTTAAAAAATCATAAATTTGTCACTGGCAGAATACACAACGTGCGATGCCTTATTGGCAATAATAAGGGAAAAAAATATGTCAAATATGGGGGCGCCAGATGAGACTTATAAGTGCTATTCCAGCTATGGGAAAACTGAAATCGCGAATGGATAATATATTAAACTATGATCTTAGAAGTGATCGAAGTGAGTGAAGTGAAGTTCTGAAGTGATCTTAGGGTTACGTATTATAATAACTTAGAACTTAAAAATTTACACCTTTACGTAGAGTCAATTAAATTCCATAATATTATGGTCATAAAGCGTTAGTGTGGCTATGTTGTGGGAGAAGAATGATGTCGCATGCCTCGTATCAAAGCATCATTTCCGGTTATTGGTACGCTACAAATGCTAGAATTCTCGAATGCAATAAACAATGTATTGTTTTCTTTTGTAAAGAATTTAACAGGTAATAAATGAAAACATAATAAACGTGTTGACTAATCACTGGTGGCTTCGGCTGTGGTTCGAACCACCCACCGAACAAAGCCATGGTGCCAAGCGGCTTTGCCGTGTTCTGCCACGATGTTCGGTGTAACCAGGAGGGCAGGTCAGGACAGTTGTACTGGTAGTGCTGAGACAGCTGGGTGGGTATATTCAAGTCTGGAGTGAACAGCAGCCTAATCATGTAACTGTTCGGGATCGCGATTCGGATCGCGATTTGTCATTAATGTCACTTGTCACTGTCACAGCTTCACAGTATTACGGAGGGATTTCTCTCGCTATCGTTATCGAACGAATGCATTGATTTCCTTAATTAAGTTAAGCAAATCCGTCGGTCTTTTGGCGTTTCATCCTGCCCTGCAGGGTCAAATGAGTTTTGGCAGTGACAGTGACAAGTGTCTATTTTTGACAACTTGTATCTGAATCGCGATCCCGAAAAGTTACATGATAGCCCCGCTGGTAGGTATTTTCTAGGCAAGTATGATTCATCGCCAGCCGCATCATCATTAACCTCAGGTGAGATCACAGCTAAATGCTTGCTTATAATGCGTAGAAAAAAAAACAATAGGCATGATGATTACAATTTTTTTATTACCTCAGAAAAAAGCTGATCATCAATAGAGCCTATCAACGGAAACGAAATTTTAAATAATTCAAAAATAAATAAGTTCTAAGTATTTTAATTTCAAGCTAGACAGAGAGCGCGCTATACTGAGCTATGACGTCAAGCCTCAGGCGTGACATATAAATGCTATACTAACACGTGCTTTGCGAGAAAGGGACAGAGCATCCCCTCTCTATCCCCACCTAAAACTTTAAACGCTCATATCTCAGAGATTTATCAGCCAATACAATTTATTTTTTCAGTAAATGTAATGTATTTAGTTATATTCATCACTAAGCCTGTTATTTGTTATAAATTAAACATTAGGCCACACGCCTATTGCCACAATCTTTTTCAATAAAACAAATACAAAAAATATTATTTTATTAAATGTTTATATTTTAATGAGTAGACCCATTGGCAAAACTAATTGCCCATGGTGCAACTAGTTGAACTTCGGAAATCGACTTGCTCGTGATGCTACCAGTAGGACCACCGGAAGAAAAAACAACACCACGGGCAACAAACGAGGTTTTCACCGTAAAGTAAAATACAATTTTGTAATTTATTACGTGACGACATATTCATGCTTACGAAACATGAAAAGTTCTACGGACCTTACATATACCATCATAATAAATTACTACGATACTACGACGGTTATTTCTTCTGTGGTGACTCAGCAGGAATCACTATTATTTGTTTATCTGCCTGTGTCTGGTCTGGCTGCTTACGTAGTATTACTTACTCTATGCTGGCTGGCTGGCTGCTGGCAAGTGGCAACTGGCAACACATTCAAGAAGATAGAAGATAGCTAAACGGACACAGCGCAATTTCTTGATATTTTTAATTAAATTTATATTTTATTTTACTTGCTGAATGCTAAGAGTAAGCAGAAACCGTCTGCTTTTGTGAGATTTGTTCACAAGTATTTTCGCAACACGTCTTAGAGTATAAATACTAAAGAAACCGCAATAATGAGCTTCAGGGATTCTGTAAGTAAATACGTTTATTAAATTCTCTTTCTCTAAATTTTTAACTATGTAGGTACTTCAGAAGATTGGACAAGATAAATAATTATTTCTTTTTTCATGACATCTACAGATCCTAACGTTTTCCTTTTCACCTGTTCTATTCTGGGAACATTATGAGTCAGGGATTCAAGGCCAAAGGGGAATCGCGAGATATCATTTTTCCGATTGTTACGCTATTTATAATTTACTGAAATATACACACACGTGACATTTCACATGTAGTAGGTAACACAAAATAATATGTTTATATTATTTGTTAGAAAGAAAATAATGTTAACCAAACAATGTCAGATTATATAAAAGTCCCAATAAAACCCTTTTTTCACAGTATTTGTATCCTCGGTATTCCCGTCGTCATGTATCCTATTATGATGTATGTACCTAAGCTAACTGTAGTTTTATTTTATTGGTTTTGTACTAATTTTGTTTGCATTTTGTACTCACATCTTGAGCGGCTTTAACATGCAATTTTCTCAGCAACAATTTTATTACGACAGAATCTCCAGAGAAATCTGGTTCAATTGGAAGCAATATATTGAACAATCTCTTAATTTTCTCACATATTCTGTATTTCTTCAAGTGTGATTCAGCATTATACCTAGTTCTAAATCATAAAAATTTCGCGCTTACTGCTCTCGCATCTTTATTATGTGCACTTTTTCAATAATAATCTGTTTAATAATATTTATATTAACTGAAACAATTACCTAACAACAAATTGAGCATTTTAATGTACCTAATAGGCATGTTATCCAAAAAATTACATACTCAGTCCAACCAAAATTTAATTAAAACAATAATCATTATTGCAGTACCTAGGCAAGCGCTCATTGTTTGTGTTTTAACAAATAAATATATTTTTTTGTCTAAAAACCATTACATTTTACTTCTAAAAGCACCTTTATCATTATAACAGTATTAAAAAGTTATCTTTAATTAGATGACCCAGTGATATTAGTACCATTATTTTTCCTATACCACGCTAGAATTATGGCGAACCACCCTTCATAAACATACCCTTCAGTATTGTTGAACCTTTTTATTACACATTGTAAAGATTTTATTAAAATGCAAACAAAATGTGATTGAAGCTTCAATTACCTTCTATTATCACTACAATATTCAATCACTTACAAGTTCATATTATAATTATCAGCTTTAGCTCATACCAGCTTCATTTTATTAACACTCTACCAATAAATCATTCTTGCTTATTGTAAAGTTCTTACATATTATAATTATGCTGCCATTAACCTCATGACAATTGTCTGTTATCAACAGCACTCATTATTTCCACGATCTCATTCATACTGTGCAGCTACTGAGCAGCGAGTGGGATCCTACTTAAGGACCCTAATGGTATTTATAAAGAGCTCTGTTAATCACCGAGAGGTGTGGCGTAAGAGTGGTGAAGTCAGCTAAAAGCAGTACTATTATATGAGTTTTATTATGAAAACTGACGTGGTTTTGACACATTTTTGTTTTATTTATATGGGAATACTCACGTTTAATTAAATTGGATACTCCGACTATAGTTTCGATCACATATGGTGACCTTTTTCACTCTTTGAATTAAACGTGAGTATTCCTGTATAAATAAAACATAAATTATATGAGTTCTGTATTTCACAATAAAACAAATCACATAGTTTTACCAGTGAGTAATGGTAAAACTATGCGCCTCAGCCATATTCTAGATTTTTCTCTGCATCGGGAAATTTGGCTGTATGTTGCATGATGGGAGTAGATTTGGGGATCAGTAAAATATTCCAGAATGCCTTCCACGCCACCCCTCTCAACACAAAATGTGGAAAGGAAGTTATTGTGTGACCCTATATGCAACAGTTTATATAGTTTTTTTGCACCATATTTGTTTTCATTGAAGTTGATAGTTTTTAACTGACTTCAAAAAAAGGAGTCCAGGTGTTTCTATGTTCGACCGTATGTATGTTTTTTTTATGTACGTTCACCGATTTCTCCGTCAATTGTGGACCGATTTTGTAAAATATTTTTTTATTTGAAAGGGTATACTCCCGAGGTGGTCCTATATTAATTTGAAGTCTGTTGTTCATTTTTTTTATTACTTTTTGATAAACTATTTCAAGCTTGAACAATTTCAAGACTGTGCACATTTATTAGAATCATACTTATCATCGAGTTGTCCTTTCCTATCTACCAGTATGAGATTCCAGTTATTTTCTTGTGTGATTTTTATTCTATGTCATTTGCATAAACCTCATTAAGAGTCAACCTTTAACATTTATTTTCAAACCTATTTACTATAATGATATAAATATTTATTTAGTTCCTTATCTCTTGCAATGTCACTAGCCATATCAATTGGGTTTATAGTTTGGAAATTTCAGAAATGCAATTAGTTATTCCAACTAACAATTTGTGCACGGATGTGTGGTGTGCGTATGCTTGTGAATAGTTGATTTTATTAAAATGGGAGGGGTCTTTACCAGTTGTTTTTCAAATATGTTTACTGTGCAGAGTTTTGGGTCGTCTCCGTCATCAGTGCTCCGTTCACTCTCAACATTGCGCAATCAGCCGTTCGCGGAAGTGTCGTACAGCCCTGCGCCTGATATGAGCGAGGTCTATCCTGGGCTGTATGTTGGAGACTCGTACGTATCAACTTTAATAACTTTTCTTGTACTGTTTTAAACTATCTAGGAAACAATCACTATCATGATTTACCATGTTTATTGATAAACTAGTGTGCTCCTTAGATGTGGGAGCTCGTGAACGGTAAATATCCCTTGAATAATCATAGAACTGTGATCATAACTTTTTATTTATGGATAGTTACAACTTAACAGCCCATTTTAAAACAAACATCATGATGTAAGTTCTGGCCAATTTTACTTAACGTCACTAAACTTTCTGTGTTCCCCAAAAATCTCTGTAAGGGTATCTTCAAATCATAACTAAAAGGTGCTGTGGTCAAACACCAACCTAGGGTTTAAGTTAGGCTTTAAAAAAATATTGTATTGAGGAGTTGGAGGTCGACTACCACACTGCAAGTATGCGCTCAAATCCCAGTAAGGAGCCATAGCTGCCGGTGAGGGAATACATTGTGAGGAAACCATACCATAGTTGAGGTACTTTCAAGAGCCTTTCTTAAATTGTAAATTCCACCCTTCTGTTGAAACTATTGGTTTTGATGATAAGTTCTGCGACAGCCTCATATGAAAACTAGTTTACATTTTTAGGCTAAGCAACCTCTGCAGTTTTAGGGTATATCTACACTGGCAGATCAAATCAGGTGTGTTGTCGTCTAACGCCTTGCCTGTCAACCACATTTTTTTTCTTGTGCTTTTTTCGTGACCCTTACCATTAAAGCGAGTTAGCTCCACTTCACCTACGGCGCGGCGTATTTCTGTCTGACTATCAGTTTTGTCTTTAGATGTCTTAGTGTGTATATCATCATCATCATCTGTTTCTGTCTGTAATCACTGCTAAGCAAAGGCTTCTTGTTCGCCATTCGTCGCGGTCCTGTATCAATTTTATGCAGGATCGATCTGCTATTTTTACTGTCATCAATTAATACAAAATTTCTACCTCAGTGTAGCGGCAAAAGATAAGCATTTCCTCCGGCGCATGGGAATCAAATACGTGTTGAATACGGCTGAAGGCAAGCGGTATACACAAGTGGACACAGATCACATTTACTACCGCGACATGCCGGGGCTGCGGTACAAGGGCTTCCAGCTGATGGATATGCCCAGCACCGACATATCCAAGTACTTCCATATTGCCGCCAACTTCATCGATGAAGGAATTTCCAGTGGAGGTTTGTAACTATGTAGATTCACAACAGATTGAACATTCAGAAGAAGATTACTTCTTGCGTACTTATGATCAGAAGCTTGTTGCCTAGAACTAGAAGCTATTGTTCATTTGTAACCTTTGACCACAAGCTCGTTACCTTTGACCAGAAGCTTGTTACCTTTGACCAAAAGCATGTTACCTTTGATGAGAAGCTTGTTACCTTCGCCTAAAAGCTTGTTGCCTTCGACCAGAAGCTTGTTACCTTTGTTACTCTGATCTGGTTGAGCTAGTTACCTTCGATCGGATGTATATTTGGTCGATGCTTGTACAAATATGAAACCTGAAATCAACATTGGCAGGTCGCGTCCTCGTGCACTGCTTCATGGGCGTGTCTCGGTCAGCCACGTGCGCCCTCGCCTTCCTGATGATCAAGCGCGGAATGTCGCTCACGGAGGCGCTGGCGATGATGCGCTCCCGCCGCGACATCCACCCCAACGAGGGATTCGTGCGCCAGCTGCAGGTCCTAGACCGCGAGCTGAGAGTGTCTCGCATCCGCTGACCCTTCACCCCCTACTCGCTCTTCGGCTCGCGCATCGACACCGAGCCGCGACGCGTCCGCAGTCTCGACAGGACGCTCAGCCACCGGTATTATTAATCGGTAGTTGAACTGGCAAATGGTATGGCACAACTTAAAAGAATTCGCCTAATCTACAGTTCCATTTTAGCTTTAGAAGAAGAATAACTTCAGAATAGGTCCGTTGTTAGTTTACGAAGTATGAGCCACTATCTATGGCCACTATTTTTTTCACTAGAGGCCGTTACTTTCTGCTTTGAGAGAGCAAGAGACAAAAGCTTTAATTAATAAAGATTTAATATTGGTATTGTTTAACTAGGTGTTCTTAAGATCACGTAATTTACACAAATCAGCAGCGCTAGTACCGTTCTGTATGTCGCTAATTTGACGTGTCGGAAAATACCATTTGATATCGCATTTTACTGATTTAAATGACAAATTTAGCGATCGTTAGGAACAGTGGTCGTGCTCCTGCAGGGCTAGGATGCGCACCGCGAGAAAATTTTGTCTTGTCTTTATGTCGTGCGAAAACGAGACAGACTTATACAGAGTCGCAGCCTTGTCCTGCTTTTAAGAATCGACAAAAATTTCTCGCGATGCGCATGTTAGCCCTGCAGGTCTGTCTTTGCGATTTTTTCTTTGAATCTTAGAGCTACCGTAGATCGACTGACACGTTATATTACATATCCTTTACAGTTATTTGTCCTATAACAGCAACAATCAAGTCGTTATTAACTATAGCATTAGAACTAACCACTCAGCCTATACGAACTTACTTTCAGTTAAATACCTACTAGGTTAAAATAAGAAATAAGATAGTCTTTTAGACTATGGTAGATTCCTGGTTGTGCTATGTTATTCGCCAGATTCAAGTAGCGCTAACCTATATTTGAAGCAGCGAGTAAAGACAAACCGAAGAGTAACAGCGCATGTAATTTCGATAATAATGCGATAATTTGAACAAATTGTAATCTAGATTTAACTATTTGCTATGGATCGCATTTTGGAGGTAAAATATTTTGAAACAATTAATGGTGACATCAATATAATTTATTTTACTGTTAGTATGAATGATGTGGTGAGATTAAATTAGGTAGTCGAAACTAAATACACTAGCCTAATTATTTAAAATTGAGTACCTACGAAGTGCTATGAAAATTATATTTGCTGCCACAGCAACAAATTAAACTTTATTTACCTATATTATACCAAAAACAAACTCAACAATTCTTACCAAATATTAAACTATTGTTTTATACTTGATGCGTTTTGAAAATAAATTAATATTTTTGTAATTCTTATAACATGATAATTATTCTAAAGTCGATGTACCTGTTCATTTGCTGTTATTTTTGAAATAAATATATTGTATAAAAAAGTAGGTTGCTAGGTAATTCCACTAAACTAACTTAAATAATAGTAATGCATAGAGCTAATATCTATAGAGTCACAAACGTGCAAAAAAAATGTCCGCGCCAAAACTCGGCGCACGCTATGTAGTGCGCCGACTTGAACGATAAGACACAAGCGATCAAGCATACATTGAACACTATTCAAGCGACATAGGTAACGTCTAATACTGCGTTCCGTAATGCGCTAAAAGTGATAATATCGCGAATCCGACCAAAGTGACAAGTATTACTCGATAAAGTCAAAGGCCAGATATTTTGTGGCTATTAAATTTGGTCGGATTCGCGACATTATCACTTTTAGCGCATTACGGAACGCAGCATAAATTCGAACAATTGTGAACTATATAATGCACGTATAGATTGTATAGGTATGTACAATTGTACAACGGCACTTGAACGTTTTTGACTGTTTTCATTTAGAGATTGTGACTCTTTAGATATTAGCTCAATGGAGTAATGTCATTAGAAATTTACTCAAACTAAGGTGTAATTTAGTGGGTTACCTAAACTGACATAATGAAAGTATGATTGTGATTATATTTTACACTCACATGTGCCATTTTATGTACTGGTTATAGATCTGTTTATTTATTTTTTGAACAATTTAAACTAGTTATTACATCCGAGCCGTAAAAGAAACATTCTGGCTAGTAACATTATAAAAAGATAATGACCCTATAGTATCAGTTTGGATAGTGTTTTAGTGCTAAAACCTAAAAATGTAGATATTTACGTGCAGTTATCACAGCTTTCAGAGTGTTTCTTAGCATGGTTCCGGTATAGCGTAAGACATATTTAAAAGTCCAGTTATAGAATTGTTAAAGCTTCTTTCTAGTGAGTAATGGATCTTTGACTATAGTACAACTCTAGCCTTAGTCATATGATGACGTCATATTCCTGGATGTTACTTTGATAGTGTTAAGTTTTATTGAATCTTCATGACTAGGAGTCAAGGCGTCAGTGCTGGCATACTTGTAGTTGTGTTTTAGCTTAGCATGTGTGTCAATGCCTGGGCCTTGAGAGTGTTACAGCTGATGAGCACATTGTTGGCGACTTGCACCAGTTGCCAACCTATGCAACATTTGGCTGCACATTTGTGTCACTCAACTCTAAGAAGCCCTATACACATGTTACATAGGACTTATTATATTCAGAGCAACTATTATTACTTTTATTTAATAGGATTTTAAGTACTGTCTATTTTTTGTAATTTTATTATGTTATGAAAGGAATATTTTCATATGCAATGACTTGTTGCTGACACTCTTCAGCTGATAAGTGTAATGACACCAAAAGAAGTAAATATTGTGATAAACTTGTGGAGAGGAAATGAAGTATATTTTTCTGATAAAGAAGTTATTGTAGTTTGTTATTTGTTAAAGTATTCAGCACTTTTTTAATTATATACAGTTAAATGCACTTTAATCATGAAATTAATATATTTATAACTGTGGAACAAAACATGGCTGTTGGTAGTTTAATAAATTGTTAAGTGCATTTAACTGTCTATATCTAGAGATTCTTGGTAAATATCTAGGTTTGCTAGGATAAGTTTAATTATTCCTTAATTGGTGGCCTGCATAGTAATCAGTTTCGGTAAAGTTTGTTTGCTTCTACCATTGGATATGGCAAGTCAAGGCATACTCTTCTGCCAAAAGGTATATGGTCAATGACTCTTTGTGTATGTTGTGAGTTATCATGTGCATTCGCATGACCTGTAATTTATTTTTTTAGTATAAAAAATTACTTGAAAGTGTACAATGCGTTTACTTTGGGTTTGCCATTTCTAATGGTAGATGCCTGTAGGTTGAATAGTAAGTATATTCACGAGTACAACTGGCTCAATAATAAGTACCTGTTAAAAGGAAATTTATTTCTGTTGAAATTGCTACCAACAGTTTTTGATTTCATTTAGCCCTATTTGCCTCTAACATGTTAATTTATTGAGATGTTTTTAAAATTTTACTAAAACTGCAGCGCGAGTACCGTTCTATGCCGCTAAATTTGATGCGTCGGTGTAGCAGATTTACTTAGACGAATTTTATCGAATTATACCGATTTAAATGTCAAATAGAATGATCGTCAAGAACGGTACTCGCGCTGCTGGATTCATATGGCTTTATCCAGAAATTCTCAGTGTGTTAAAGATAAAAACATTGATGATATTTTGTTTTCAAATTACACTTAGAAAACCAAGCCACAATGAATTTTAACTATTTTATGAGACAGGTAAATAATACATTTAGCACATTGTAATGTGATGGAGAATTAATTTATTTACACTGTTATTTTTTATATGTTTATTAGTTGTTATTGTAATCAAGTTATAATTACAGACACTTAAAACCTATGTATGTGCAATAAAACTATATTTTAAAAGCTATTTTTATTTTTCTACAAGGTACTTAGATCCTAAAATTATATAGGTATAACATTTACATGGAGACATTGAATAGCAGCTCCTATTTATAAATAGGGCCTGTTCATCTCTGTCTTTTTAGCTTTCTTGTCTCTAGCTCTCGGGAACCAGCGGTGTTCAGTGGTCAAAGTGATGGCAGCTAATTGCTTTCTTGCAATTTCGGGCTTCGTGTCTTTAAATACTCTATGAACCTCTTTAATATTATCCATACGTAGAATGCTTTTGCTCGCTGCTGGCTCTTCTGGAAGGGGTCTGGAATGCTCGTATGGGAAGCCCTGATCTTGATGTAGAGCGACTATTGTAGACCCGTCGTTAGTGATAACAATTTTATTGTAACATCTGACTATAACTTCCTTAGGCTTGAAGCCCATCATACGGGCGATGGTAGCCATTTTTTCAAGAAATATTAATTTTAAACTTGTTCTCAATCAAAATAGTGTAACCTTAAAATAAAAACCATAGAGTAAGTAAATACTACGTAATAATAAAAACCACAAAATAAAACCGCTGTCCATAGAGGGATTAAACACTTCAATACATAACTGTCATCATCAGTAATCAATGTGCCCATTGTGAAAATACAGAACCTGCCACACATAGGCTGAAAATGCGTCAATTCTACCTAAACTTGACTGTAATAATACTATATAAGTGTGTTTATTTTTTCATATTTAAAACAACAAAATGTTCGATTTGTTGAGTGCAATAGCTTTTTCAAATTCTGTTACTTTTATCAAAACATTAAAAAAACAAAGTCTCACTCATCAGCTAGAATACGTTCACTGGTGGACGAAGGCCTTCCCTCATAATAGGGACCCCTTCCCAATATATTGTCCAATCCCCCGTAATAGGGATATTTCCCCAAAAAACATAACAATTATTTAATTATTGATAAAACTAATTCGCCAAAATGGCAAAAATCTGTCACACATGGTTACACTTTCAGTAATGAAATAAATACTGAGTTTTGGCGGGAACGCGAGAAAATCATGTCGCTGCATTGTATTATTTTCCAAAACTTGTGTTTTTTCGAGTGTTAATGCATAAAATGGTGGCGTTTTATTCATTAAGTGCTGATTTACGGGCAAGAGTGTGGGCAAGTGATATGATGTAGTGAAACGTATCTTTTCGTGTTGTTTCCAAAACTCCGAAGAAGCTTGTAGTAAATTTGTCACGACTTTACTAGGGCATGATTGGACTTGTGTGTGACTTGGACCGTGACTACGACTCATTAAACTGCAGAAAGAAGGATCGATGAAGAAATATGTATTCGGCTGAAAGACTAGTATCCATGGCCAGGAACTATTAATAACAAAAATGAAAAAAATACTATTGAATGTAATGCTGCGTTCCGTAATGCGCTAAAAGTGATAATATCGCGAATCCGACCAAATTTAATAGTCACAAAATATAAGGGCTTTGATTTGGTTGAGTAATACTTCTGACTTTGGTCGGATTCGCGATATTATCACTTTTAGCGCATTACGGAACGCAGCATAAATATCGAGTCTGTAACTAATCATTGTCAATGTCTGTAAGTAATCATTGTCAGAAATCAAAGGATTAAAGATTATTTTTTGGTGTAGTGTAGGGATTTTCGAAATCGTTATTGGAATAATATTTAAGTGAGCCGTCTACAATGGATTTTCCAGCAACTCCATCTCATGTATCTGATACAAATGAGTATGCTACGCCGTCCCCATATCTCAGTTCCAGGGACGACAACAAACGACGCAGGTAGATCCAGTCACCACCAAACGTATTGTAATCCACAACTTCTTGTATTCTTACAACTACTTTGTGATATATTTAAACTTCCAGTTCGTCTAGATCCATAAAACGGAGGCGTTTTGACGATGAGCTGGTCGAATACAGTCTGCAACCAGGCGCGGCCCTTGGCAAAGGAGACAAGCGAATGCGTACACAATCATACACGAGCCAATTGCCTGAGTTCCCGATTAACAGTAGTGCCCCTCCGACACCCTCAAATCCCACTCCTGAGCGCAGGAAAGTCGCTAGTAGAGTTCCCTCTATCGGAGGCAGCATGGGCCGTAAAGCTCGTCGCAAAGGGCAGCTCAGTCAGTTGTCTACAAAAGATTTAGGGCGTTGGAAACCTACTGATGATCTTGCATTGATACTTGGTGTACAACAGGTTAGTTTTATATTACTTTCATAATTTCCAAGAATATGTATAAGACTGCTTTCAAATGGTTTTGTGTTGTGTTCAATATTGTGATCCTCTTTGTTCCTGATCCATGGTTCAACCTTACAAGAAACAAGCAATTCATAACTTAAATCTTAAGTAAATTATCAGCATAATTCCAAGAAACACCATAATAGCGTAGTTGGGAGACTGAAGTTTATGTACAGATTTTCTAACCACTGGCTTTTCAGTGAAGGAAAATAATGTAAGGTAACCTGCATAGTGCAAAGAAATGCAACGGTGTCTATGAGTCCAACAACTGGGCCAGCTTTGTGGATATAGCTCAATCACCCTTTGAGGTTAGGCCTAAGTCCAGTCTGAATAAGTGAACTATTAAATAATCTGCTATTATGCCATTTCTATATCCCGTTAGTAAGAAAGAAGAAGGGATAAATTATGAATATCTATTGTATCACCTTAATTCTATAAATTCTGTAACTGTAACACCATCAGTAGAGTTTGTAGAATTAAGTATTTATAAAAAATAATATAATGTGTAAGTAGTATTACTGTATTTATTTATTCGGTACCAACATACCATACATCAACACATTATCATTAACACATGAAAGTAAAAAGAAACTAGATGCTGATACAATTGTAGGCACCGACAACATGCAATAATGACACTGTACTAGTATGTGTGTGTGTGTTACCGTACTGTACTGTAGTCTGTAGTACTGTAGTAGTTAATATCAGAGAATAAAGTATATTTTAATTTTATTTATTTATTGTTATTGTTTATTACCTAGTACCTACTACCTTATAGCTCAGTTGGTAGCATGTCTTCAGAGCTGTAGGGTGTGGGTTCATTTTTATTTATTTATTTATTACCTGAATAAATTACTTATGTAAAAGATGGATACTGTAACATTTCAGACAAATGACTTGCGTATGGTGCATAGAGGCATAAAGTTCTCCTGTCGTTTCACTGTGAGTGAGTTGCAGTCTCGGTGGTATGCTTTGTTGTACAATGCTGAAGTTTCGAGAATTGCTGTGGCAGCTATGAGCAACTTACACCCAGATCTGGTGGCTGCAGTTCAGCAGCAAGCACTGTTTTCCACTGCGGAAGAGGAATTGCTTGGCACCTTGAAAAGTGTGAGTTTTGTTTGTACTCTAATGTTTCATAGTGAATTTCGGCCGGGGTAGCCTAATCGGGAGACCGCATGACTTGTAATAGTGAGGTTGTGGGTTCAAACCCAGGCCCGTAACAATGAGCTCTTTGGAGTTTGCGTAAGGATACTCAT